>OX438661.1:8143712-10643712 GCA_949316385.1 Globia sparganii | reverse complement strand
AATGATGTTATTGTACTTCAGAGAAGGTTGTGGTGCCGAATCAGAAGCAGTACCCGTGGTATCACCAGAAGTTCCGCCGCGTACCGACCATCGACCAGTGCTACGACGATGATGTCGTTTGCGATTTCGAAGCGAACTCACAATTCAAACGTGATAGGTTAGCTCCTATTTGATAGATAATTATCTTGTATTTATTAAATAACTTACATGGATTATTGTGCTGTTAAAAGAAATTTATTATTATTATCATCAACAATCATAGGTCTCTTACTAATTAGGTATGATTTGTTCCAAAAGTATCTAATAAGAATGTAAACAATTGGATCAGAAAACAGCTATGGATGCCATTTTGTAGTGCAACTTCAAATTTGAGTACTTTGATTTAATTATTTGTTTATGTACTTTAACCCAATATTCTTATTTTAAATCACCTTAAGGTGAATGCGCAGTGGTAGACCGCAAAATTCAAATTTTCTATAGTATCTTGATCACAATTTGATTTGCGACCATAGCAGGTACGTATTTACAGAATTATAATAATTAGAAACATTAATACATCTTTCTCAGTTAGATTTGTACCATAAGCACTTTTCAGTAAGAGATTTCTTGTGGTACAAATCTAACTTAAGAAGAAGTATTAATGATTCTAATGATTATAATTCAGTAAATACATACCTGTTATAGTTGCGGGTCATATTTTGATCAAGATATAACCTGACACTGATTTGCAAATTGCAAAAAACTCAAGAAAATTTGAATTTCATGTTCTACCACTGTACATTCACATTAAAGATGTTGTTCATTTGACAATTAATATTAGATAACTTTATGACCTCAATTATTTTAGTTGATGAATTTTCAATTTCAATTTATTATTTTTATTCAAACAATAATTGTTGGAAAAATGGTGAGGTAAAAAGTAAGAACTGTCTAAGTACAGATGAATGTGTTACTAATTCCCTTTAGTGAGTGATTGCGTAAGAAATGAACTAGTGTGGCTAATCACAACCATTCAATACAAACAAACATCAATCAATGTTATCAAAAGAGTCCTCTAAACGCTGTTCACAAATCTAAAACCTGAAAATGTTGTCACTTTTAATCAAATAGATGACTGCCATTCTTCTGGCAGATATTTGCTGTTGTGGACAAGGCATATTAATAATTGAAAAGTTTGTTTACACTTTCATCAGATAGTTTTGATACAGACTACATGTGAGAATCCTTGCTTGTCCAAGGGGATTTAGGCTTAGTTCTTACGATATAGGTAATCTGTCATAATAAAGAATATTTAATTTCCAATATTTACTTTACAGAGCTGTGGACTCTGAGATCCTATGTATCTTGCGCAGCCGTTATGAGGACTGCATGCTTTATGAAAACCCAGACCATGCAAAGCACTGCAAACCTCTTTGGGATTCTTACAAGGATGCTGAAGAGGCCTGGTTTATCAAATGTAAGTATTGTTTTGATTATGGTGAGCTAAACATGGAAAAGTTTTCTCACTATATTTGTAAGTATTTTTATTTAAGACCATTTTTAAATTGTATTATTATTTTAGAGTCCATCCCACAAAAGAAGTATTGCAATTTGTGAAACTAATTATTATCATACAGGGTGTCCCTGGAAGTATGGATCAAATCGAATAGGGGTGTGAGCAGTCTTTTCCAACCTTTTTAACCCTGAAAATGTTGGTGAATTTTATTATGGTTCAAATGTTATGACCAATTTTTGTTTTCAATCACTTTGCATAGTGCTCAAAGTAAAAAATCATAAATAAAAAAAACTATCAGGGCTATCAATTTGTTTTTTTTGTAACCCTGATAGTTTTTTTTTTTAAGATTTTTTACTTTACCATAGTAAGAGTTGTTCATAAAGTACATTGACCTCTTTAGAGGTTAACCATTAATTAGGGACACCCCTCCTAAGTTTACATATTTATTCTGCCCCTAAAAAAATGTCTGATTTCAGGTTTTTGAGTTCTAGGCCAGGGCTTTATCTACAGATTCTAAACCACACAATAGTTATGATTTGTTTTTAGCCTATTATGTTCCTCTGCAGGGCAAAAGCCTCCCTTGCTCCTTTCCACTCCTCTCTGTCTTGAGCTAGTGTGGACCAATCCTGTCTGTACGCTTCAAGCTCGTCCCACCATCATTTCCTGGGTCTGACTCGATGGCGCTCAAACCTGAAGGCCAATTCTTGTAATTTAAAACGGTCAAAATCTAGTTGCAGTCTCATCTCGGCGACAAACAAATATCAAAATTTAAGAAAATTAGAAGTAATTTTTGATAGATTGGGACTAAGATCAGACTGTGAATGTTCTTAAAATTACGAAAATTGCCCCTCTGGTCTTTGACAGTTTAGGAGAGGTTCAAGTGAGGCTTGCCAGCGAGCAATGAAGCGCAGCATTATAGGAATCAGATTAACGGACCGTGTTAGAAAAACAGTGCTGTACTCCAAAACACAAATCGCCGACATTACCTAAATAGCAGCCAAGCAATGGGCACTCATGGGCCAAATCTGCCACCACATGGGTCCCAGAAAACAATATTTAAGAAGAACATAATTTTATTAACCTAGCAACTTGTTATATATCAGATGGTGATCTTGGAGCATATGCAGATGCTCGCAAAGCATACATGAAGCAAAAGCACCGCATGATCTGGGAGAAACGCCATGGGCCCCTCTCTGATCTAACAAAATGAACGTAATTGCCGCATTATATTGTTTTAATATTTAATAAGTAGGTTTTTTGCTGTTGCAATAAAAAGTGTAAATTATAGTGTTTGAATGTTTCATTTAAGGCCCATTCAGTTATATAGGGTGGAAAGTTGAAGCAGGCCCTGAAGGAGAAGTACAAACGCCAGCACATCAAGCTACTACAATCTGTCACATTTCTTTAATAGATTTTCAACCAAATCGCTACAGCATAAAGTTTAAGGTTGATTGGGAAACTTTTACAGTTTTGGGTAGCTTGATGTGCTGGCGTCTGTACTTTAAAATATTGATGCAACCAATTTTTACTCCAAGGAAACATTCCGTTTTTTTTTTTTTCAAAACTAAGTAAAACTATTCATACGTTTTTCAAGTCCCTTTCCCTTTTTTGATCCAGTAATCGAACCAACACAATGCCAATAAGAACACCTGTATTTTTATGACACCATACAAAAGGTGTCAACCGACCTTTCTGTATAATTAAATAATATTACTTTTAATTTCCATAATGCATGTTTCCATTGAGTAATAATCGGGAATCCTAGAAGTAAAACGTCTTGCTACGCGGTACTGCAACGCGTATGCCCCTCCCCCCTGTCGACAAGTCGGATATTTATGGATATTTTTATGTATAGGTAATAGAAAACCGCAGCGGCACCACTCAGGCGTCCGCGACTACACCATTGTGTGGACAGACCCGTCAGCCCTGCCACCATATAGACGGTGGCAGGGCTATCCTGTTTTGTTATTCTATCTGGTAATTATCCTTTTCTCGAACAAGTTGTTGTCAGTATATACCTAGTCTTGCCATAAATATTGTCACGAGGAAAAAAAATTTTTTTTTAATTGCAAATAATATTTATTACTTTTACAGTGTGTTAGTTTAATATATAAATACAAAACAATTTAAATTATAAAAAGCTTGTTCGAAGTAGTCTCCATTGGCTGCAATACAGTCCTTTAAACGTTGAGGCCAGTTATCAATAGAAGCACGCACTCTTTCTATGGGAAAATTCTTCACTGCCAATCGTATGGATTGTTTTAGGGACTCCAAATTCAGTAAGAGTCTGACACTCCCTTCTGCTCCACCCAGAGCGGGAGGGGTCATTTGATGATTTCCCATCCACAAAAAAAAAAAAAAAAGCGACTCCAAATTATCATGGCATTTAGAGCAAGCCGTACTCTCTAAAACTGACCATAAATCATAATCCAGCGGATTAAGATCGGGACTAAACGACGGCCAGTCTTCAGCGATGAAGTCTGAAACGTTCACTTCTAACCAAGACTGCATGGACCGAGCTTTATGACCCGGCGCCGAGTTTTGTTGGAAGGACCATACTTGGTTATTGAACATGGTGTTGTTAAGGGGCTTAACTACCTTCTCAAGAATGGTATCTTGATACACTTGTGCCGATGTTTTGATACCTTTTTCACAAAAATATGGCTCAGTCACTCCTTCATAGCTAACACCCCACCAAACCATCACTGAAGTCGGATAATGCCCACGTTGCACTCTGTTGACTAATTGGGAAGCGTCCTTAGAGCTTTGACCATAAATACGGTCATTTTGTTTGTTAAAATGTTGCTCAGTTGTAAAGATTTTCTCATCCGTAAACAAAATTTTTCTGTGACCTCCCCTTGCGTACCGCTTCAGTAGTTGTTTCGATTTTACCATCCTATTCTTTTTGAATTTATCAGTTAAAAAATGACCAGTGCGTCTCTTATAGGCTGCAAGTCCTAAGTCATCTTTTAAAATACGCGACATGGTTCTGGGTGCTATCTTCATCTCCCGAGATAAAATCTTTTGCTTTCGGATAGGATTTCTTCGAATTCTTTCCCTTACTGTTTGACCACCTTTTTCGTACAAACACTACGTGGACGGCCAGATCTTTTTCTGACACAAACAGAGGAGGTCTCATTGTACCTATTAATAGCCCGGTACACAAACATTTGATTAATACCAAGCGAATGGAGAGTTTTAAAAATTGCATTTGGCTCCATACCAACTTTGTGTACTGCAATCACAGCGATTCCGTTCTCTTTATCACCCCACTCCATTTTAATATCGCAAAATATTGTACAATTTATTGGCGCCAAAATTAGAAAACTCAATGAACAATCGTATAAAAATGATAGATTCCAAATTCAAATGTAATATCTTTCTTATTTTTAATTGTAACAGTATTTATGGCCAGACTACGTAGAAACGAATCAGAAGAACCCAGTTCAACCAGTTGCGATACATATAAGACCAATTTCCGGTCTATTGCCCGTTTTCACCATCACTAGCTAGGTGACACCTAAATAAAAAGGCGCTGTTGGATTTACAACGTTCGCCTCAACACCGAGAATTTATTGAAAATACAACAGTGCAATGACATAGGATCGAAGATCAATAACAAAGTGTTAACTCCTAATTACATTTTGCTGTCTCTTAGTGTTAGTGGAAACGGGCCTAGGTCAGCTATGAACTTTGATCTCTGGTTAAGTATCATCTAGCTAGATCATTTGTAGATCAATTTCTTGAGTGGGAATGTGCTTGTTCGAAGACATAATGAAAACTACCATTTATTATTGAAAAAATAACATATATTTTCCAACACATTCCATACATGCAATACTGAAACGACTCTAATTCAAATACATCGATTCACTAGCACTAGTTAAAACTATAACAAATAATCACAGAATTACGAAGATGTAGAAAAAATAATATTAAATGTTACATCTTCCCGTAATGAACTTCGAATGAATACTTAAATTCTATCTTACTGTTACAAAATACATAGTTATTGGTCAGAAAATAAAACAACAGCTTAGAAAGTACTTAAATGTATCTTCACTACAGTCTTAGAGAACTTGGTAAGTAATTAATTTATAAACCTTAAGTAACATTTATTATACGATGGACAGTATTCTGGCCTTATGTGAACGTCATCGCATTCAGAACTCCCATGACAATCATAATGGTCATTAAATTAATAGATATAAATCTTATTTAAAATATCTCTTTTTGATACATAGATCTGATGGCCAATACTGATGTAAATGCGGACTGGCAGTGTGTATAAATGTAAAATTAATTGCATTGAAAAAATATACTTCAAATATGCAAGATCCTGCTTACATAAAATATATAAATCCAATTATCTGTAAATAATTATTTCACAATTAAATAACATAGTTCCACATTATCGAGTGTATAATATTTTATATCTAAAATGTTCATACTTTGTACCAATTTAATAATCAATGTAATATTATGTACACTATATACATACGAAAATATGTAGTCGACTTATGATTACAAGACGTTTGCACGTACTACAAAATATTTGTGATTACATGTTATATTATTGAGTTGAAACCAAATTATGGCATTCAATGGTACAGAAGTATCACAGTGGTAATGCCTTAGAATATAGACTTAAATCACAAATGGTGTATTTACAAATTTTAATCATTAGCTTAACACTTCCAATATTTACACTCAACAGCACAGAATCTTGGTAAAGCGCTTATCTCAAAAATACTCGCAATAACAAAAACTTTAGTGTTTCCAATGAACTTTAAGTGTTTCTTAGTTCAAGAGGGTCATCCATTATGTTTGAGTACACTTAAACGAATGGACAGCACAGACGAATGGCGAAATGAATTTAAAAGCCCGTAGACCAGCACGCGGTCCAGAACTCCTCAGACATCACCGAATAGCTCGACTTCAATTCGCATGCCAGCTGGGCCCACACGAGCAATGGGCTCGAGTGCTGTTCACAGATGTGTCGAATAGCCTTGCGTGCTCGAGACGGTCGGGACCGAATGTGGAGAAGAAGAGGAGAGAGATTTCTACCCACTAACACCACAAATACTGTGAATTTTTCCATGTGGGCTCTATAATGGTTTGGGAAGGAATATGTTCGAATGGTCGTACGGAGTTGATTATCGTCGATAACTGGCTAACTGCAACCCGATACATCGAGGTCCTCCAGGGACATGTTTTGGTATATTAGGGATACATTGTACACACCCAATTCCACCTAATGCACGCCCACACGTAGCACATTGTGTTGAAGAATATCTTCTTCAAATTGGTATTCAAAAATTGCAGTGGGTAAGCATATCTGAAACATGCTCAAAAGAAATAAAGTCCACCTTCGACCCGCCAGAAACCAACTTCGAAATGCAGCACTGACTGCTTGGGAAAGCCTACAACATGTTGATGTCAGAAATATCATTCAAAACATGCCAGATCGAATGCAGGCCGTTATTAAGGCTAGAGAAGGAAACACCCGATACTAAACCGTAAGAGACAATAAACCAATTTAGGTTTTTTTTTTTATTCTATAAGTAGCGTTTTAAAATTGATAGTGTAAACTTATTTGTTTCTGTAAAACTGCCCAATTTAATAAATAAACTTATTGGTGTAGTGACGTTTTTCTATTTGAAGTTCTAAAAGTATAAGAAACACTTACTGAGTGCATCTACCCTTATTTCAGTGTCAAAAATACATTTAAATGAGAAATATCGTGAAACTTGTGCCAAGCAACATGTTGCCAAGTTTCCGTGCCCGTGAGTGTATTTAAATAAATCTGATAATACTATTTATTCATTAATTCAAATCATATTGACTAAATAAAATATCACTAACTCCTATTGGGTTAGCTGTCGTTTGAAACATATGTCAGACAGACCAACCCCATTAGATTTTTTTAGATCTACAAAAATAAAATAAAGGTACAATAAAAACCATGAAACATCTGTTATGGATGTTTGAAAGACAAAAGGAATTAGTTCCCATTTACAAAATGATTTACACTAACTAAAGGCGTTTTTAGTACATTATTTTAGTATTCAGTATAAGCCAATTTAGCCCAATACTGTCTTATTACAAAACGAAATCTAACATTAGATCTAGCCTAAATTTTTGAGCCAGTATTTGAATTTCGAACTTTATTTTGATTTAGGCAAAGTTCTAAATACTAAAATGACAACTTAGCACCGAACTAAGCTGTCATTTTTGTATATAGAATAGATAGGTTCTTGATTCAATAAATGACGCGTTGGTTTCTAATAAAACTAATCTAATCTAATATCTAATAAAACCTTGTTTTGTAATAAGAGGGATACAGTTTAAACTATGGTCGGACTTTTAATTAGCTGCAGTAAAATGATAGTTTAAGTGTTACCACTTTTTAACGAAATTTAAATGATGTGACAAAATAATCGATTCATTCAAGTAACATTCAGTTCAAAATCTATCCATGTTAAATTGATTTTATCTAAGAGGATAATATTATTAGAGGATGACATTTATAATGAAATTCAAGATGATATTGATATTGAAGTTTACAAAAAAACATTCAGTAATGCCTAGGTATTTATAGTTTTGGTAATTCTAATCCCAAAAAATCATTTTAAATATTCTTATTTTTGAGATTTTTGGTGTTTTGCAAATAACCCTGTACAGTAAACGTTATTCCTGATAAAAAATAACTTATTTAAAAAAAACGATTGAAGATTTCTTAGATCGATATAGGAGTTTTATAGTAAAAATTTAAACAAAATTATCTTTAGTAGTTACGCCGATTTGAAACTACACCATATATTTCTATCCAATGAAAACCAAGAATATTTGATTGTTTACGGTTAAATCAAAATTGGTAAATTTCGAATATCTAAATTAAAACGATGTTTCATTGCGTTTTAATCACGTCACTAGTAGAAATAATGTGGCAACATTTTTTAACGAAATGACAATAAGGAGTGTCATTTTACTGCAGCTAATTAAGAGTCGGACCATAGTGGTTTGGCATCAACTATAACTCAGCACAGCAGCACATAACTCAACCCGTTAGAGGTTAGAAGCTTTAACCGTTAACAATATTTTAATGCGCAAACAAGCCAATTAATGCTTAGCCAGCAAATTCTGTGATGCTGTCTCCAATTATAACTAATCAATCAGTTTGATTGTACTACCGTAAATGGAACTTAAATCACCGTCTTTCTGCAGTAGATACTATGTGGAACTAAGAAATTTAATTTAAGAAAAACACAAACGGCCGTCATTAATTAAAGCATCATCGCACTTTAGGCACGAGCATATTCTATCAAAGCAATAATATCACCTACATCTACATTCATCGAATACTCTTAAAAAACCTTTGCACGTTAGTAATTGACACGTCATTAAGGCCAGTTCGCAAAAGTGAGATTCAACAATTAACTGGCGTATTTAATTACGTAATTCATCGTAGGACCTTACCATGAATGTAAATGTTATCTAAAATTACATAAATTCGAATGTGATACCCCTACGAACGAGAAATTAAAATTCGTCTGTACAATAACTTTTGAAACAATACAAAGATACATGCAAATAGATTTGTGGCCGAAATATATTATAGGAGATAAAACTCTAAGACAATCAACATATTGTATGATCATTGTACTTTGTGTGGGCATCCGAAAAATGTTACAAGTGCTCGAGATGTTTATTAATAAAACTTAGCAACTATTCTTAACATATTTTGAGCCTCAAATCAATGATATGTACATTTAGTGTTTATTATTTTTTATTCGTATCAATGGCAGTAACATTATCTACTTACAAATTATTACGTAGATAATATACTGTAGATCTTTAATAAACTTATTAGTACCTTAAAGTTTATCATTTGAAGCTTGTTCAGTCCTTTGTTACATGAAGAGCCACGGAAACATAAAACTAGAAAAAAATATATATAAAATGTCAAAAGGTAAAATAAAATATAAAATTGATTAGAGTTACTCAGTTAAACTGTTGATAAGTTCTAAACAATTTTATAAATAGTTCAACAAGTAACGTTGGAGTACGAAACTGACTCAGTTGGAAACATATAAAAATAGCGTTAGTCAATTGAAATAAAACATTGTTAGGATTCATACACTAAAATAATAAAAGAAGTTTTCGGTCAAGATGATTCTTAAGACTTACCTTTACATTGTAAAAGACGTGGGACATTATTTTTCAATCGGCACTTTAAACATTTGACGAATGCACCATTAGATTTCTTATACTAAATAAACACATAAAAATATAAACATCTAAAATATTATTGTTACAGACATCACAATTTATTGGACACTTACATAAGTCTAGTAGTTAAAATTCGTTGCGACCCTGATTCACATCACTCCAAGTTTCAGGTGCCGCGTTTGGAACACGAGTAATACTAACCTACATGAAAAATATAAAGGAATGCATCTTCTTAAACGACGCGGTGGGACTAGGATCCGTCGAAGTGCGCCGCCAAGCGGATACGACCTGGCAACCAAACATAACGGAACATTTATATAACATTTCAGAAAAGAGCACTAAAGGTTTTGAAGGTCCGTAGCATACCTATTAACGTTCATAATTTGATCACGTGACATCCATATTTTTTTTTTTACTTTCAATTATCTTGTTGCCTAATCAACTTTGAACGTTAATACCTCGGAAAAGTGACACTTAACGGGGTTTGGTATTATATGTTTTCTGTTTGCATTGATATCCGCTATCGATATAAAAAGGTTCAATGCGTGGGAGACATTTTGAAAAAAAAATGGCAGACAGGTAGGTATGTCAGGCTCCATAAAAAAAAAATCGATCTCTTTATTAGCCGTATTTGATAAATAAAACAATAATTCTTACGTCTGTTCTCGTGGTTGAGCAAAGCCGTTGGTGTCGGCAATGCGCTAGCCGGTGGGGAACACCATATATTGGTCTTTGGCGAATCGAATACACGGGAGCCCTGAAACAAATATTGCTTACACTGATTTAGCAAAAGCAAACCATTGATGGGTGTTTTTATGTAGGTACGGTTAGATTATTAACATATGGATACCCAAAGGTGGCAAGAAATTTATTAAGTTATGTGATAGAAATGGACCCTTCCATGCCTCGGAAAACACGTTAAGCCACGTTGGTCCTGGCTGTCATTTGTAGATATTTGACGGTCGTTACGGATCGTCAGAAGCCCTAAAGTAAGACAACCAGCCTTACCAAGGGATTTCGTATTATCCAGTAACTGGGTTGTGAAGGTCAGATAGGCAGTCGCTCCATGTAAAATACTGGTACTCAGCTGCATCCGCTTCGACTGGAAGCCGACCCCAACATATTTGGGAAAAGGCTGATACGCGTAATCAGAAGCTCGAAAGTCTAATAACCACTCTTACCAAGGGGTACTGTATTACCCGGTAATTAGATTGTGGAGGTCAGGTAGTCATTCCATGTAAAATACCCCAACATAGATACCCCAACATAGTTGCGAAAAGGCTGGGTAGCTGACAATAGAAATAGGTACCTACAGATTTTTTTTAACGACAGCCCTGTGTAACCGCTGGCAGCTTTTTTTTGCTGTCATTAGTTTGAAATAAATAGTGCAGTATCCTCTCATAATTAACTAAAATGTTGTTAAAGTTACAAAAAAAAAACACCTTCTGTCCGGGCGGTGTATCATGCACGGAGTAGTCCTCGCTGGCCGGGCCGGCCGCCAGCTCGCGACAACGTGGCACGACCACGCCGGCACACAGCGCCCAGCGCCCGTCCGACTCCGAGAATATCTCCAGGTACTGGCGCAAGAAGTCTGCAACACCTTCTGCACCTGTTGGGTAGAGATGTTATTATTGATCATTTAACGAAAGGCGTATAGTTACGTGAACGTATCGGTAGTGAAAGTGAATTTTGAATCGAAGCACGAATATTTTTAATAATACACAAATTTTGAATCATGAAGTTAACATCTAACAACTTTAAAGTTCAAAATTTCCTATTAAATTATTAAAGTCCCCGACACGAGAAGCTATAAATTTTGTAAATAGAGAACTTCTACTAAGTTACGTAGCGACAATTCAATCACCAACAAATAATCCCAAATTCAATTAACTCAAAGTAACATACATGTAATATGGAACTAACGAGCAATTTCACTTGGTCTGGTTATATTTTAGCGATATAAAGCGCTGACGTCTAATGTTTTGTGGTACTAGAACGCGTCTGACTCATGGAACGTAAACATTTGGGCCGCCTTTTTGAAGTAAGTTTATGCTGACGCTGTTAATGCTGCAGAATGCAGATGCAAAATACTCGGAATTATCTGACGACAGTAATTAGTTGTGTTTGTTAACATAATTATATCCCTCTAAAAAAATAAAAAACATAGCAAAACTGTTTTTTTTTTACTCTGATTCAAAGGTTGCGAACCCTTGAATGTGTGTTTACAAAAATAATTGCTCGTGACGAGGATTTTATTTCGTGAAATTTGAGGTCAATTCTAATTAAGAGAGATTCTAAAGATTATAATTCTGTAAATACAAATTGTACGGTTGCGAATCATATTTTGATCAACATACAACCTGACACTGACCTGCAAATTTCCAAAAACTTAAGAAAATTAAAAGAAAATAACAGCACTGCTCACCAGGATCAACTCCGGGGAAAACGGGCTCGTATCGTCTAGCGTATTCCATGAAGAGTTCCTCCGCGGAGGCGGGCGCGGCGCGGTCCGCAAGCAGCTGCGCCAGGCGCCACACGGCGCGCCAGGCCGGCGCCAGCGCCACGCGCGCCGCGCCCGGCGCCAGCACGCCGGCCGCGCGCAGGCGCGCCAGCTCGGGCGCCGCGCCGCGCACGCGCCGGAAGGCCGCCGCGAAGTACTCCGGCGTGGAGCCGCGCGCCACGCTGCGGTCGCCGCACAGCACCGCGCAGGCGCACAGCAACGACGCGGCCCACGCGGGCGACCCTCCCGGCGCGACCACTAACTTGTTCTCTACGCAGCCGCCCGCGGCGTACACTAAACCTTCCAATGATTCCGCGTCCAGCATGTCAGGCTGCAAATTTTGATTAAGTGAAATGTCATGCATGCAAAATCGCTACACCAGGATGAAGGACGATAAAAGTTTGCTTACATGGAAATACTGAAATATGAAACAATGTTAATGCCCTACCTATGAGCTTGCCAAACACTCCCTGTGCGATTAATCTATGTATAAAAGCCAGTTTTAACCTTGCCTACACGAGTTCACTATTATATAGGATAAACAGCCTTCCCTAGGACATAATGAAGCCGTAGGTCATTTGAGACCGATTTTCGAAAACTTTCAGAGGTACAGGTACTGCCCAAATCTACCCTACGAATATTTAGTGGTTAGCTCAGTCGAGTATCGTGCCACTATAGGTGGCGACGTACCTGCGGCGGCGCACCGTAGTGGTGCGCGTAGTGCGCGGGCAGATCTTGCAACGACACGCGCGGCAGGGCGCGCAGACGCCGCGCGAGCTCGGCGCGCGCGGCGCACGAGCTCAGCCGCACGCTGCGCTCGCCGCCCGCCTCGCCGCACACCGCCACGCGGTTCGGCACCAGCTCGAACAGCTCAGCCAGCTTCACGCAACCGTAGTGCGCCACGCGCAACTGACGGCCGAAGTGTGCATGGTACGCCGGCACGAAGCGAGAGAACTCCATACGGAGGTTGGGCGTATGGCGGAGCAGTTCCACGGCCTAGTAGTAACGTTACGCTAACTCCAGGACCCTACTGACAGCTATTTGGCGAATATTTGTATCATCTGGATATACGTTACGCTTTGACTTATCACGACGACACCAATATTTGTCAAACATCTATCAATTTAGCCTTAGAGCCAAAGTAAAATTATTTAAAAACATGTTTGTTCCGGTGAATTTTCGCTCGAAACAAATATGGTTCTAAATATTTTATAACACTTTCGGTACCTTTCCCTGTCAAGTTTAGTCTGGCAGTCGTCTTATCCGTGAGTAAATTAAACAGACAACTAAGGGCTGATTTTACCAAAGTCATATATCTTTTATTCGTGGAATAAAATTGACGTCTGACAGTTCTAGTATGGAAAAAATGTCAAAAATCCAAAATGTATTCTCTGGATAAGACTTATTCTAGGTGTCAAAGTTTGGTAGAATGCAATAAACATTACAAGACGCATATCTTTCATAAGTACTGCAAACACCAATCCACTAACCATAACGTATTTGGCAATCCCTTACGAATCTTAGTTAATATCCGGATGAAAATGAAGTTGAAATGATGATGATAATGAGATAAAGACAAATGTTTACCTGCATAGCAAACTGTCGAGTGCGGGCCCTCTCTTCAGGTGTGGGTGTGCGGCGCGGCAACGATATAGTTCCGTCAGCCGCGACGGTCACGGCCTGAGGGTTGATGCGTTGCATCAGCTCCGGGAGTGTGCACACGCCATAGTCGACGGGAGAGAACGGACGTCCTGACGTCGCCTGGTACAGTTGGGGGATATCGTGCAACTGCACTGTACGCCCCGGTTGTGCTTTCAACAGCTTAACGAGATCCGAGGTCCAACGACGACTTTGGGCTGACGCGGATATTGTTATGATACGTGATGATCCTGAGCCGAGCACCTGAATTAAAAAAGTTTACTTTGAAAAGGCCTTTCTCTTATAGGATTTTGGTATCGTCGTGGCAATTATCCGATTTTTTTATAACTTTGAATAGTATTGTTATATTTCGCATGGAACCCAGTGTCTTCCCACCTAAGTTTTAATACATAGGTATCCATCGGATACATTACAGTGTGATAGGTATATTTTTTATAGGCTAAAATCTTCGTATTTGAAAATGCCTATTACAGTTACTGAATACGCCGCCCATTACCAAATTAGCAAGATCTATAATCACACTAATATTATAAAGGCGACGGTTTGTGAGTGTGTGTGTGTTTGTGTTTATAGGTTTGTTATTCTTCACGCTCAAACGACATGACCAATTTAAAAAAAAATTCGTATGGAGGTAGTCGACACCCTGGATTTAACACATACGCTACTATTAAAATCCTTTATCTCTTGTTGAAATGTTTAGTTTTCCTCTAGGTATTCGTCTGTACTTTGCATGCCAAATGGTAAATTATTAATTGTATATTTTTGTAAAACTTATGTATAACATTGTCTACCCATAACTATACAATGTATGCTAACTTAAAATAGCCATTCCTGTTTGCCTGTGTGACCGCGTTGTTCTTTTAAACTACGCAACGGATCTAGATTAGAAATTTATTCCGAAAGGTTTATGTGTATAATACATTTTTACATTAAACTTACATATAGTGAAGAAGGTTTGCAAAAAAAAGCTTTTTATTTTGAAAAAAATTTTTGATTTCTCCATCCTTGACAGTTTTGTAACACTTCCCTCTGCCACTAACTATTGCAAAAAGTATGCAGGGGGAATACGTGACCTGCATCGTGTAAACGTAGCTATTCAACTACTTTTAATGCCTAAGGTGTTAACGACGCGACGTGTGGAACATTGAGGGGTTTATTTAGAAATGATATTTAACCGCTTACGTCGGATTAATCCGACAAATATTTTCGTGTCCATTTCGCCAGGGTCGTATATTTACGACCAAATACCAGAGCTCGTTTACTCTGCTTTTTTATTAATTACGCTGTATTCTATCAGGTTATTCTAAAAATAAATATGTTTCACTATCACTGTGCCAGGCGCTGGGGGCACGACAACTGATATGAAGACGGGCGGTTAAAAGGTTAAAGATAAGTGACGTTTAATTTAAACGTCTATAACGTATGGTTAAACAGTCGCTAATAACTACTTAACTTTAAGCAACGTTTATGAAAAGGGGGTTATGTTTATCGAATTTTCATTGACTATAAACCCTACTTACAATTCTAAATTATTTTAATAAATAATAATCTCTTAAAAGCAACTGAACATTTTTCATTATGTAAGTAAGGTTATCTTTCTAGATTCTTTGCATTATCAATGTAGTGTTTGCCTAAAGTTATTGTTACACTGTAATTTCATAATTAAGTATGATCTTTTGATTATTCTGAATACAATTGTTGCTAAACCAAATAAACCTACCAAACAAAAATAAATAAATAAACGGATAATGTCCTGACAAAGTTGACATTTATATCAACTTGTCAGGTTAGCCAATTTTACATTGTTTGTGTCTTTGTGTCTGTTGGCAATCAAGCAGGCAGAACACCCATTTTTTTGTGTTGGCTAAACACTGCCTAACCTTGAATCGTGCCTCTCAACAAGAATCAACTTTATTTCAATGCGATAAGGCATACAATCATTTGAGATTCAAACCCAGCCGAAACGTATCTTTTAAGTGTACACCCACTGCCACACACTGATCACACACTGATTCAGTAGTCTAGTCGTACCCGTCCGTGATAGCGGTGATTCTAGCGCGATCATAATGAACCAACAAAATAACAAAACACCGCGGTCTCCGAACCCGATGACGTCACCGTCGTCAACATTGGGGCTAACTGATTTGCCATTGGACATGATACTCTACATGGCCGAATTTCTCAATTTTGAAGACTGCAAAAGTTTCGTCCGATCACTTTGGCCGAATAACAACGAAAGCGACGCCGTTCGAAGAAAACTCTGGGAACTTTCTACACGCAAGATAAAAATTTATTTTATCAACGGGAAGGAGTTGGTGATTCAATACAACTTTGATCCGTCGAGACCAAAAGAAGATCGAATTCTCCTCAATTGGGACTATTTGATACCTGTGTTCGCTGGAATTAAACAGCCGCCGACGTTCGACAAATTCGTAAGTTTTTCAAAGCTGAAGAATTTCATCAGATGTCACATGCATATGGATAGGTGTTCGAACCTTCAACACGCTTCCTGTCATTGTTACCGGGTAGCAGCAAACACGCAAGCTCGATTAATACGCGTGAACCCTTCAGAAACTGAGTGTAAATACAGACACTTTCATCATTATTGCTATCGTCATCTTGGCCACTGGTTTGACTTTTACCTGAAGAATTCGATTCTGCATCAGGAGAAGGGGGAGTTTTTCGATGAGGAAACGGCCCAACAGTTTATGCATATTCTAAGCAACACAGTTTGTCTTTGAGAGTTCGACTTGATTCTTCGTAGTTTACTACTCGAAAGTCAGCTTTATTTTCAGGCAGGTTCAATGCAATGATTATTTATGAATCACGTCCATGTGAATCTCAAAGTTAAATCTGTTTATTTTATCACCATTGCATTGTAGAAAAAATGTAATAAAAAAATATCAAATAATTGTGCGTTTTTCACTTTTTTTTTCATTTTTCACTCACTGATTAATTAAACACTCTAGGTTATTTTAGTGTAACTTATTATTATTAAAGAGCATACCTTAAAACTGGTCTATGGGCGAGTATAAGTTTATTACAAACTTTAAAAAAAATTGTCAGTATCCACGAATTCTAGTTTTTCATCCTTTAAACATTAAAGGAATCAAAACACTGACTACAAAACAGGGAAAGCCTTGTTTTTGTTGTTTTTATACCTTTAGTTTTCAGTTAACATAATCAAGACGAAGCGAACTGGGAACTTTCCATGATTATCTATGTCGGAACCGGATAATCCCCAGTATTTAGGCGAGTGTCATCATCTTTGGCTTTAGCGACTAACAACACCGAAGTTGCCTTGCGGTAATTTCCCGTGTTTTTTTTTTTGTTTGGGCTCGATGTTCGCGATCAGATTTCAGAATAAACAGCGAGAATTAATTATACATAGGCTGTTCCAAAAATTATTAGTGAAATGAAAAACAGTGTCGGAATGTGAAAAAAGTTTATTTATAGTTTTTCAAAATATTCCCCTCCAACCCCAATGCACCTATAATATGCATTCGTGTGAACAAGCTTTCACATTTAAATATGTATCTTGCGGGAGGTCGAAATATAACCGCCGAAATTCTTCGATGGCCTCTTCTGCCGTGTCAAACTTTCGCCCACGAAGCATTTCTTTACCGTGGGTAATAAAAAAGAAATTGCATGGAGCTAAATCTGGGCCGTACGGAGGATGTGGTAATATTTTTACCCCCGAAGTATTCAAATAGTGAGCGAATGAGGTATCCATCGCGAAGCAAGCTTCAACTTTAAGTTGTTCAATGTTCATGCAGGTTTGTGGGGATACTGCCTGCGATCCAATCTTCGGTTCAGCCCGAATCTCTCGATGCTATTCTCCCTTAATAGTCATTCTACCCTGATGACATGTTGTAGGGCGGCCGGGTCTGGGGTCATCGTTTAGGTTCTCTCGACCACGTTTAAATTCATGAAACCAATAAATAATTGTTCCTAACGCAGGAGCAGACTCCCCAAATGCACATTGTAAATTTCTTGAGATTCCTTGAAGGTTAACCCTCGTTTATAATCATAAAACATCATAGCACGAAAAGCTTTCTGCGAGACGTCCATTGTTGCAAACAAAAGAGTGAAAGATTTTTTTTAATATTTAAAAAAAGATCTACACATAATATGTGGCGAATGGTTTTCAGCAAAGAGAATATTGAAATTAGCCACTAATTCAAAACAGTTTCCAGAAAAAAGAGACTGTATTTATTCTGTAGCTAACAATTTTCGGAACAGCCCACGTAAACTTTAAATAATAGAGTTTATAACGCAAACTTAAACTCTTTACATTTTATTCTAGAAGCTTTCCATTCGGCGCGCACCTTTGTTTGAATTTGACAAGATTAAGTGACATCCGTTAACTGAGCTGCGCACCGAAAGGGTACAAAAATTCACAACTTATTATCTTCGCCCCAAACCCTATTGTTTATACATAACTTTGTGTGTGTATGTTAAAAGTTCAAATATTGTGCAATAACACCCACAAGGTCAGAACTAGTAATATTAGGTATTCTGTGCCAGAAAATCAGTCGTCGATATCACATGACTCGATTAACCTTGAATAATAATTTATTCTTATTTTTATGAAAGTGTGTTTTGATTCTATGATAATACTAGCCCGCGACTTCGTCCGTGTGAAATTTCTTGTTTTAACATAAAATATATCGTACTAGCGGCCTGTCCCGGCTTCGCACGGGTGGACATTTATTTTTTAAACATTTTATTTTTTCTTGCAATTAAGCCTATATTAATCAGTGATAATGTAGCATTCAAATGGTGAAAGAACTTTTAAAATCGGTCCAGTACTTTTTGAGCCAATTCGTTACAAACATACATACAAACATTTCTTGTTAACTGATTTTCACGTCTTGTTATCGCGATCTTTCGGCCTTCATTTGTTATTGCTCGTCCCCTACGAGTCCCAGCGTGATGTTAAGTAGCCTATAAAACTTCCTCAAACATGGTGTTTTCTTGTCGGCATTAGCCGACACGGTGACGTGTTGAGCACGTTTTCATTTGTCGGCTATACCCGACCGTGGCAGTCAAAGGGTCGGCGTATGCTGCGTAGGTAAGCTTTTTTGACAATTTATCTATATGGACTCCATTGAAGCTTGGGATCCAAAGTTATGCCTAAGAAATCTGTGGTATCTTCAGGGTTTAGCACTTCACCCTTCATGAGCATACTAGTGTTTACTTGTCTAACATGAGGTATCGTAAACATAATTATTTAGTATTTTTTTCGCTACACAATGTTTGTGCGTTAACTTTTTGCGAACACAGGTATCAAATAGTCCCAATTGAGGAGAATGATCGATCGAACGATCTTCTTTTGGTCTCGACGGATCGAAGTTGTATTAAGGGCCTAATCACACTTATTCAGCTCTGTTCAGCTTTTGTACATAGAAAACAACGATTTTGTATGAAGTCCGTTCAGCTTTCTGCGGCTGAACGGATGCGTACGCATCTCATACAAAATCGTTGTATTCAATGGACAAAAGCTGAACAGAGCTGAATAAGTGTGATTAGTCCCTTAATCACCAACTCCTTCCCGTTGATAAAATTAGTTTTTATCTCGCGAGTAAAACGTTCCCAGAGTTACCTACTTTTTAACGTGTACATCTTCGATATAGCACAGAAATCTGGATGTTTTTACATGTCACCACATCTACATATGCCGCCCTGTGCGAAGCAGGGGTGGGTCGTTAGCTAGTAATGTGTTCCTTTCATTTACTATGCCTAATAAACATATTTTTTTATTTCTTTATTATAAAATAAAGTAGTGTACTTACCACAATGGCGTTGCCGAGAGCAGAGAGCAGGTCCGGCAGCTTGGTGAAGCCATAGTCAGCCACGCGGCATTGTCGGCCGAAATGATGATGGAAGGCGGGTATGAGTCTGGAAAAATACTGCCATGTTAATCCTTGGTTTTTAAAAGCCTGTAGTAGTAGTCTTCCAGACCGTATATCGGCCATGACAGCCAATAATCAATAAAAAAAGCCGAAAGTCTATTATCTGTTGTTGAATCTCATTTGAAGCCATTTAATTGTCTATAGTTATTTCCGATCATCAATCACAATACGTTAATTTGACATAAGATTTTTTTTATATCTCCTAGTTAATGCAACATGTCCTGGGATATTTTGAAATATCCGCCTGAAGGGCACGCGGTTGAAAGTGGACGCGAAACGAAACGTAAACAACAAAATGTCCGCACGGCCGAAAGTTACCACGAACATTTTAAATCACTGTAATTTTGTTTTTAGAGCTACAACTTTCGTTTTATTTTTATTCGATAGTAAAGTTAACGTAGTTTAATACGCAAAACATTCTGAGGCTAAAACGGGTCTACGAAATGTGAAATATATAGGTTGAAAATGAAAGAGGAATAACGTTGTCGTGCGGTCGACGGGCGGTCCGGTGATATTATTTTTATCGTATTTCAACGCGCCCGTACTACATCAAACATTTGTATGCGATTTACGAAATCTGATAGCCGTACATGTTACTGGATATGTAGATAATGGTTACTATTGATCTTTTGTTTTGTATTTCCTTTTTCTATTCGATATTATATGTTGCTCTGAATGAATTTTTATTAAAAATTACTTTCGATTTGGTCAATTTTTAAAGAAAGACTATGACAAAAAAAAAACAGCAACAATGACAATAACTATGACAATTAAAAAATAATGACGATCTATGAAAAACACAGTTGTTTTGAAATACTAACTTGCTGAACGGTATGGAGCATCTGGGAGCTGTGCGCAGTAGATCGATCAGTTCCCTCTCGAACAGAGCCAGCATCGGCTCCAGAGAGGGCGCCGTGCGCGGCCGCTCGCGTTCGCCGCTCGAACGAGAGCTCTCGCCTGCAAACGAAACTATTGTAGGAATAACGGAACGTGGAAATAGAAAAGGTTAATGCCCTTTAGAGAATACCAAAATTCAAAGGACACATTAAAAATGTTTGGGACCAGTGGGCCAAGCAGGAACGCGCAAAGTAACGTAACGGTTATTCGAAAGATTTTTGAATTGGAAATACGCGTTTCGCACATCTATTTACAGTCTGACTTTTAATTAGTTGCAGTAAAATGACCCTTCATTTCGAAAGATTATGTTGCCACACTATCTCTACTAGTGATGTCAATGGAACGCTATTGAGCATTTTTTATTTAACAATCAAATATTCTTTGTATTGATCGGATAAAAATATACGTTAAAGTTTCATTCTTAATTAAGATACTTATTAATAGTACTAGTTTGCATCAAAATTGTGCTCGAAAAGTGAATTTCCACATAAATCGTTCAAACTATACAATCTCAATTAAGTGGGCTATATAGCAGTAATTTATTAGTTTAGTGCATCTGGATGCACTAAACTAATAAATTACGGCTACCTATAATTAAAGTACCTGGGTACCCTAGACTAACACCTAGACCTGGACGTAACGTTCAGATGTCTAGACTTTGAGAAAAGCCTATTTAATTGAGTTTATATCTTGTTATACTGATAGTTTGTTAATTTTGTAAATATGGTTTTACCAACTTGCTTTCAGAGGCTCGTCACGCCCTGAAAAACACAAGCTACTGACCTGACCAAAAATATACTATCCTCTTTTATAAAATCAATTGAACAATTTTGAATTAAATGTTAATTAAAAATTAATCGATTCTTTCGTCACATCACTATTTAAATTTATTTTTTTGTTAAAAGTGTTAACACGTAAGCTATGACAGCTTACGTTTAGTGCAGCTAATTAAAAGTCCTAGTATAGTTTGAAGACTTTATTAATATCTACGGGTGACACTTATTGTACTTGTCGCAAGTTTTTATATCAACTATACTATATCAAATATAGTTGTATTTTCTCTTCAAAAATTGAGTCGAATCGAATACGTTTACATTAGTGCGTTTGTAGTAGACCTACTGGTTTTTGAATTGAATTATTTAAAATTTGAACGGCAATCTGAGCTTTATATGCTGAAAAATAAATTCTAATATACTTTTTAAAAAAATATTGGAAAAATGTATCAGTGCAATATATCAAATATACTAACTGTTGGCGGTGTGAGCAAGCGGCGGCGTGACAGCCAGAGGCGCGTTCTTCCACGCCAGGTGGCGTGAGGGAGCGTCGCGCACCTCTAATCCTTCCACGCTGCGCAGGAGCAGCTCTAGTGCCACGCCGTGACGCGCATCGCATACTAGTGCGTCGAAGCGAGCTTCATAGCACTCCACGAAACTATAGAAGATAATATGCAAGTTGACAGTTAAAATGTTTGAAATAATTCAATTGAAAAGTTACATTATAATGTTTTAAATTACTCGAATGAAAAGTTACAGTAGCTTAATGTGTGCTTATGCGCATTTAGCTACTGTAACTTTTTAATGATATATTATTAATAACATATTGATAAAAACTAACATTATTAAAAGAACGACTACAGTTGAATTACATGCATGTACTTCAAATCCATTAAATTATAAAAATTAAACCATTACTGTTAAGACTTTACAAATTGTTTAGTTAAAATCATCTCGTTGATATAAAAGTTTACCTTAATAATGGCAAAATTCCTCCATGATTCTCCAAAAGAATGTGTACATTCTTAGCCAAAGTCGAGATCTCCATATAAACAGGTTGCAAGATACGGCTGCCGTCTTCCTGTCCGGTATTCATGGACGCGTGTATATGGCACTTCCAGGGCGCCTCCTCCATCTCAGAGTTGGACACCGGTGTTAAGTCCACCAACTGAACCATTCTTCCAAACCCTTCGTGTATGATAACGGTGTCTTTGAGCTTCGCTATGTCTGATGTCGTCAGCGCGCAGCAATGGCGACTCGCATAGGCATCCCTCAATCTTAACAGAGGCAGCGTATGATTCTTTTGATCTAGAAGAATGGCTCTAAGACGAGCTCTGAGGATGTCTAGATTCGGTGCGGGTGACGGTTTTCCTAGCGACAGTTCAAGGCGGCGCCCCGTCCACTGGTTGTCTAAGCGCCGCTTGTGAATGCGTGCGATAGCGAGCCTCGCGTCCCATTCTGAACGCAGAACTACAGTAGCTAATGGACCCTCCCCTGCCGCCCATACTGAAACACGGACGATCTGCACGTACTGGTTGAATAGTTGAGTCAGCATTTCCTAAACAAGATATGAATTTATGTCATAAATGGCTTAAAAATCACCCAAGGCCTTATAAATAAATTATGTACAGTTACATTAAAGAAAAAATAAATAACAAGCCAGAAGGTTATTGAAAGAAATGGGTTAAAATTAAAATAAGAGAAAAGCAGGCATACTAAACTAACATTAAATGACTCAATGATACATACGTATACCGATTGAAAGACCTAGTGATAATTCGTATTATCTGTGTCAATGATAACAAAATAAATGTTGTGGCAAACGAAAAGTTTTCATTCGATGCCAGCAACAATCAGAATGGTAAATTTCGCTATCATTCGATCACTGAAGAAAATCAAATTGGATTCTAAAAACTTTAGTATTAAAAAACATTCAAGTCGCCAATCGTTGAACGTGAACGAATGAATGATTAATTCATAAAACTGGAAATGTATAGCTTGTTGTGTAGCCGTGTGTACCTCGCTTAAACTTGGGATTTACTAAATCGGTGTCATTAAGTAACGGGCGCAATAATGGACGTTCTTATTCCTAATGGAGTTCGTTTTTTGAAACTGAAGACAGTTTCAAGAAACGAACTTGCTGAACGCTGCCGATCGGTATGTCATGATAAGAATCATGACACAGCGTCTTAGGTAAGTTTCTAGCTAGCGAGACACCTAGGAAGAAGAACTTAACGTTCATTTAAGGGACACATACCCAGCGTGCATTACAAACTAGATGACAGTTGTCAGACCCCAGCACGCCAATTGCGTGACGCTTACAATCACAATCCAAAGTACACACGGCTACACATCAAGCTATACAAAACCAGTTTACGCTGGTCTCGCATCGTACGGAAATCCTATACAATGTGAGATCAGCTTATACTGGAAATGTATGGCTTGATGTGTAGCCGTGTGTACGTAGGAAATTCCTAATTCATTACTTCATAGGTTTAAGAAATTCCTCTGCTCAACAACGTAAATAAAGCAATGAATATTGTTGAACTGAGAGAATGTAAGACATTGTAAGTGTTACGCAATTACCCCGCGGTACTTAAGCAAGGCACCTGCAGTTTAAATACGATACCTTAATACCCCAAACTATATTCTTACCTGTAAAACCGTAGATTCATAAGGCGGTAAATTAGATACGGTTAGTTCAGCGGTGGACTCTTCAGCCTCACTATGTTCGCTGAAACTCGCCGAAGAATTCCAAGGAGACACGGCCCTACTGGCGCTGTGCTCCCGATGACGACCTTCACCGCTATTGCTTGATGAACACCCTGACCGGTCCAGGCTTACAGAACCTGGTGAAAATTATTTCGAATTTGTACGGTAGGTGTTTTTATACAATGTGTTAATGAAATAACCCAAAACCTGAAACTAGTTTGTTTAGAATCGGCAGCAAAATTGAATACAATAATTTTTAATATGGGTTATTTTTTTCCAAAAAATAATTATTTGTCATGCCGTGTCTAATATTTTTTAACGACGCTGTACGCTACTGTCCAACGCAATGAAAACAAACAGCGCGGGCGAGGGTGAGGAGAGGGGGTGCTAGAGCTGGCGCCAAGGCGATAGAGCTACGAATCTGTAAGAAGTAGCGCGACAACAACATTTACAAATATCTCTTACTATAATTTTTGAAAATAAATAATTATATGTCATATCAATTTATTAATATAAAAATCGGTTGGGGTGTCCGAGGTTTTGGGTTATTTCATTAACACTTTGTATTTGTAATGCTAGATTTTGTAATGTTTATTATTACTATTTATAATGCTAGATTCAAAATAATAGTAATACTAGTTCATGCAGTAAATTGCAGTCCAACGTGGGCCCTGGTTTACAAGTGGAATGCATTTTAAGTGACAGGCGGACAACTGTTTGTCGGAATTCAAAACAAAAATTTGCTTTTTGCTCTGTGAATATGTACGAAATGTTGAAAAAAGTATTTTTATTGATCACCATAAATAACCATGTATATACTGACGCAAAATAAAACACTACAGTAAAGCCGCTTGTAATCTACATACATTTATCTGAGCTACAAGTTAGACACGCAACGTTTAGTTTGTGGCTCAACGAATATGTCACATTATTATTATATCCTTTATTCAATAAATATACATCTAAAATATAACACCAAAAACATTTTCATGTAAAATGCTGCCAAGACAAGACCATATGGCTCGCACTGTCAAAAAGTTAGCAGATCTCATGTAGAGCCAAGCTGCTAACTCTACAAGTCCTAACTTCAAAAACTCTACACCTTAGTAAAAATTTCAGCTTTCGCCCATGTGATTGTTATTTTTTTTTTTATTGTAGCCTTCCGGTATCAGGAACAAAGAACTGCACAAGCGAACTAAGAAAGTTACAATTACGGTTACTCACCATGCGTGCCCCTAATCTTCCTAGGTTTGGGTGCGGGTGGGGGACAGAAGTCGTGCGGCGGCGGCGTGGGCGCAGGCAACTGTTGCAGGGCCAGTGCCCATTCCTTAGAAATACTCGAAGTGGTGAACGTGCTCACCTCGTGTGGTGATGAACATACCTGAGAATGCAGTTTGAAACGTGAATCCTAATATTATAAATGCGAAAGTTTGTGAGGATGGATGGATGGATGTTTGTTAGTCTTTCGCGCAAAAACTACTGAACGGATTTTGATGAAACTTTACAGTAATATAGTTTACTAGCACTTCGCCTGCGACTTCGTCTGCGTGTATTCGTGCCAAATTTCAAGTTTATTAACTCAAGCAATAAGATTTTTCATACAAACAAAATTCCCCCTTTTCACCCCCTTAAAGGTCGAATTTCCATAAACTCCTTAGTGCTCCTCTACATAATAAAAGGAAGCCGTATGCAACATTTCACGTTCCTAGTCCTTGCAGTTTCGGCTGTGCGTTGATATGTCAGTCAGTCAGTCAGTCAGTTTCTCCTTTTATATATATAGATACATCAGAATAACACATAGGATACTTTTTGTCCCGATATTCCCACGGGATCAAAACTTACGCGGGTGAAACCGCGAAGCGTAGCTAGTCCTACATAAACATAAAATACCTTCTATATTCTCCCGCATACAGTGGTGTATAGTTTGACAACGTTCAAATGTTCCATCGTTCAAATTCGGAAGAACCAAATAAAATATCATCATCATCTTTTCAGCCGAAAGACGTCCACTGCTGGACATAAGCAGAATCGGTCGAAGTGGAGGTGCTTGGGGCACTAAGCACCTCCACTTCGACCGGTTCTGTGCGTCCCGCATCCAGCGGATTCCTGCGTCCTTCACAAGGTCATCAGTCCACCTTGTGGGAAGCCTTCCAACGCGAATAAAATAATGTTTCAACCGTATATGATTCAGACAGGAAAATAGATCAACTTCTAGTGGGCGATAGTCAATACAGGCATATTATATCAGTAACAGGCAGGTATAGGTAGGCATATTAGTTCATAGCGTTCTGTAGTTTCTGCCTAACCCCATGGGAAACAAATATGTTTATGATGTACAAACCTGAGGCGACGGAGGTATGAAGGTGGGTTGTTGGTATGAAGCTGGGGCGGTGCTGTACCCTTCATCGCTAGAGTACGTCGGTGGCACCGCGCTGCGGGCATACCGTGTGCTAATCTTACGTCCGTACACATCCTCTCCATCCATACGCATTAGCGCTCTGAAAAGATGTTGTTATTACATTAAGCCGAGGCAAAAGGCCATCTACCCACCACAGCAGTGGTTAAACATACCAGTCTTTCTGATAAATGGCGCATTGTATTACAAAAATCACGCCAACGACATTTATGATAAATGACCTACAAAATGTTATAGCATTACTGGGATAATAAACCCAACTGTCTACAATAAAGATGAAATAGTAGAATGTTTGTATTCCTCGAAACAATATACACAGGAAAGGTATCTACTACACCCAATAGGGGTATCACATTTCGGGATGATCCTATTGTCATTAACAGGAAACAAATTGAGACTCCGGTCTGTTACATTTATAATGGGAAATACCTAACAGCATTTGCCCGACCCCGCCATCAAATCCAGGACCACGCAATGGTCAGTGATTGTCAGACTAGATCTACGAGACAACCCTAGATAAACCACGTTATTTTCTAATGAAAGGAATAGTTACCGTAAAAGGCAGTTACCGAGAAAAAGAAGAGGAAAGTCATCAACACAATTCAGTTTCCTTTACGCTATTCACAACAAATTGCAAATAACTTGTTTACCAAATTATGCCAATTGTGCTCATCGACGCCGAGGGCATTATGTTCAGCAATTTACGTCTACAGGCTGGCTCGATAAGACAGTAATGACGTATTACTCGCGTCATACATGACGGTAAAACTGCCATACACCGATATAGAATCAAATGACAGCAAAAAAAAGCAGGGATTTACGTAATAAAATTCATACTTGAGACAGGTAAATACCGGAGCAATGTTAATACAAACACGATAGCTGAATATCGCCACAAAATACGGTTATACCGTGCCTGAAATTTTCATGAGTATATTGATATTTTAGCGAGTTACGCACTTTTGATATTTTAGTCTGGAAAAACAAAAGTTTGGTCATCCAAATGAACGTTTAGCCAACTCAATCGCATCACGGTCAAACGGTATATCATAAGACCATATTTTCATTATCTTAATATTGAAATGAATAATAGTAGATTATACAACAAGTGAAAAAAAAGGGAATTTAATTCGAGGGACTACGTTGGATCCCGAGAGCAGCGAAGGATTCTAGAATAGAATCCCGAGCTAGATTTGAATCCTGAGCGGAGCGAGGGATACAAGGACCGAGATGAATTATTTTTTTCACGAGTTGTGTACTCTACTTTTTACCATTGACTGCGAGAAAATAAATAGTAGTATAGTATTTATCACATTTTACTATAATTGCTGCTTTATTTCGAAATGATTCCGGAGTTAGTGTCTCATTTTCGTCACTGGAAGAACTCATTTTATTATAATTTATGTTATTAGATTTTCCAATGACTTAAAACAACGATAACAGATAGAAAAGAACCTAAAATGGCGGGTTTTTTTTTATTATGGAATAGCTCCGTATAGCCAGCCAGTACGTACTTTCAGCACGTTTTATTTATTTTTTTATATAATTCGTATATTCGTGCTTGTTCCAAATTCAAAATGTTTTTATTCACTCAGTGACTAAAAGAGAGTTTTATTCACTGTTTTCGATGAATAAAATGCCCTTTTTCGAGTGGCAATGGTAAAAATATATTTGCAAGTCACGATAACTAACCACACCCATATAAAGTGCTGATAGTTTAATTAAAACAATGATATTGCATAATTATGCAAGCTGAATAAATCATGTAATACCTAGCTTTAACTACGTCTTTCGTTTACAATACCACCATTACTTAGTTCTTTCTATACATACGTTTATAATGTTTTTCTTCATAGATGAGAAACAGCTGATCCAAGAAGACATTGTAAGGAAATTGATGTCAATGTACCCACATATTTCTCAATTGTAAAAATCTCAAAAATAAATAATTTTATGACTAATCCATTTTCAGTGGTGGTAAATTAATTCCTCGATCGACGAATTAAAATATAAACAGGTTGGAATTGCGACTCAAATCGAATATATTTCGTAACAGCCTTAAACTTATTAAGCAATAAAACATCACATACAGCAGCATTTATAGCAATAGTATTTTTTGTATGGGCATAAAAATATACAGGGTGCAATTGAAGTCATGGGCATTATTTTAACCTAAGGCACTACTCATGATACTAATTGCATTAGGGCTACTATTACGCAAATCAAAAATATTATTAATGCAAGTATGGAAAACCTTAAAATGTAGTAAGTCATAGAAAGTATCAAACACTTTGCGCTTCTCGATAGCAAATGCGTAGGTACACTACGCCGTACGCGTCATTGGGCGTGAATTCTTTGACCCCGCCCGACTCACGTGACATTCGTAAGTTGCCAATGAATTGATTCATAATAAATTCCAACTTTCCCCTCGTACTTTGCCGGCTTAGGACGGTCAAAACTACGTCAACTAACATACATAAAAAAAAAACATTTACGTACCTAGCTTGTGGATTGTTTTGAAAAAACCTTATTTGTCGGTAAAGTGACAGAGGGTAAACGGGTGCTCTTCCACGAGCTTGTGCATGTGCCAGCACGTGAAAAGACGAAAAATCCAACAGGTTCTTAGTGGTTCTGGTGAAAAGAGACCCCGTGAAGGAATAGGGTCGTTTGGATTGCAGCGATGGAACATTTCACGAGTTCATACTAAATTTCTTGTGCGATCGTAAATTACAACCATTTGTGGGTATTGTTGGTTGGTGTACCTAGCCTGCACATTACGCGGTCGAGGCATCGTGTACACAAACACACACACAACACACAAATACTACACTAACACTTAATACACTGCAATCCAAGCACCGTTTGACGCGAGCGGCGAGTACGGCGATTACATCACGGGATCAATAAATCAATTACGCGTCAATGCACCTGCGCAGTCGTTATGACACTGGTTCCGGATTCATGTTGCGGCGGGAAGCAGACCCCGCGCGGGGGTGATATTCGTATTTTTGCGAGTGAGGGAGTGGGACGGAGAGAGTTCAGGGAATCCCGCCGGACGGCATGTCTTTTAGCCCATTGTTATTATTACTTGTAAGGAAAAACCCGCGCGCGCGCAGGTGATGTTTGTTTACATTTCGCTTTGCGCTGTACTGCGCTTTAAGATTTTGATACTTCAACATTTATTGGCGTTAACGAAGTATTTTGTTTTAATTACTTTAAGTGTTTATTTGCAATAATAAGCCTTGTGCAATTTGACTTACTAGATTTTTAAGGTTTTCCTTAATTGCATTAAAAATATTTTAGATTTGCGTATTAATAGCCCTAATGCAATCAGTATCGTGAGTAGTGCCTTAGGTTAAAATAATGCCCATGACTTCAATTCCACCCTGTATAAAGTTACCCATAGACATTAAGAACCTACATTCAATTGGTATTTTTAAAAGGAATTCCTTGAAGAAAAATAATTACTTATTTAATATTAAAAATATTGTGATACAAATTATAATAATAGTATGATATAATATAAAATGTATAAATAATGATAATGATAATTAATATAATATAATGTAAACTGTATAACTGTAATATGGAGTATGTATATTCTTTTTAAATATTTATAACCATTTAAATTGCAATGCCTTAACAGGCAAGTAAGTTCTAAGAAGCTACCTATTGTTGACGTCTTCAAAATTCTGTACACTTGTTCGCAATACAAAATTTGAATTTCATTGCTTCCTCGGATGTGAATTTATACGCTTATTTATACACAGTACCTACGTGAAAATATTTGCCAAATCGATTGCGCATGTTATAAAACAAATATTTATAGGAATGGACACGATTAAACGCTGTGCAGTGTTCTGCACCGTTGAGGTCGAGATGGCAATCAAGTGTGACGTTGCTAACTACCATTGAAATCAACCAATCGCGATAAAAGTGAAGGATACGTACGAAAATAGAAAGAAACTGTCACATGACGGCCATAATCAGCTGCAGCTCGAGACAAAACAAAAGAAACATGCGCGCGCAAGAAGTTACGCTAATGAGAAGTTAGTTTTTACTAACGGTTCACAAAATGGTAGAAATATGCACACTTATGAAAATCTTTGATAGAATTGCATCATTTTAAGTTTTTATTTTCGTTTTGTCATAATGGTTAAATATTAAGTTGAGCAACATTTTCTTCAAGCACAATCCATCAACCAACCTAGGAGTTATAACAAACTTGCTAATACCCGGCATCCATTGCAATTTCTTTTCGTTTTTTTTGTTAGGAACCTTCTCCGGCGCGCACACAACAACTTACGAAAGTTTCATTACAATCGGTCGAACCATTTTAGAGTTTTTGCGAGACTAACGCACGGCAATTGGTTTTTATATAGATAAATAAATAAATCAATCTGGCTAACCTTTCCCAACTATGTTGGGGTCAGCTTCCAGTCTAACCGAATGCAGCTGAATACCAGGGTTTTACATAAAGCGACTGCCTATCTGACCTCCACAACCCAGCTACACGAAACGTCTTGGTACGATAGGTTGTCCCGACTTTTGTGCTTCGGCCTACCCGTAAAAACTGTCAAAGATCTACGAATGACGGCCGGGACCAAGGACTTAACGTGCTTTCCGGGGCACGGAGGAGTCTCGATATGTAATGGATTATCATCACCCAACTGCGAACCGACCGCGGCAAGCATAACTTCACCTTCGATCGACCCGTGCGGCTGTTATAATTTAGCCCCTACTGATATGAAAGTACAAAATTCAATAAAACCACATTAAAAATATATATACTTAATAAATCTTACCCTGATAATAACATTGTGTGTCTAGTGTTCGTGGCAGGCAATCATTGATTGTTCAATAAAATAAATAAAATTAAAAAAACCTAGTTTATAAAATCGTTACACTTTAAATTTTGAGGTTTTGGAAAATCACTGTGTCGGCTGGAATCTGACGATGCAATGATCCGTTCAAATTATAACTGACTGGATTCGAACACCATGCATACAATGTGGGTAAAACAAAAAAAAAAAACAAATTTCGAATAGTATGTGTTGAAATGTCAAATCATGTCAAAAATTGCACTTAATTAACTACTAATTAAATAATATATATTAAATTCTTTAATTTATTTTACAAAATGCGTAAATGTTGACAGATTGACATTTTATTCATCATCAAATCGTAAGAGTTTAATAGTCATTGTTTTGTAGGTAACGATTATTATCAGTTGGTTATGTTTACAGTGACTTTGTGATACGACTGTGTTTTGTTCCAGTGGATATAGACAAAAAACTGTTTCCCTGTGAAACAATACACGGTCATTCCCGAAATGTCTTTTCTGTAAGTACCTGAAAGGCTGTAATCATTGAAAAGTAGAGGGAAAATGCCGAAAGTGTGGAGTTACGATTGTTATATTACTTTTATAAACCACAAGCAACATTTAAACCGCAGTATCCGCGATGTTGGTATCTATACAAAAACATTTTACGTTCATATTTATGTATTCACAACAACACATGCCTCTGAGGCTCTGAATGATACAAATCGACATAATTACAGAGAAATCATAATTGGGAGGTTAAATAATGACCGCAAGGTAAAACATGACGTAGTAACAGCTGGCAAACGCATGAGAATACCAATTTCCTCCTTCTGACTTTTAGGATGCGAACTCAATGAGGATGGTATCAGCGAAAATATTTCGTCTGGCATATTCGGAAAACAGTTACGTCATAATTTGAAGGGAGTTTATTTGTTTGGTTTTTTTGTGTGGAGGAGTTTATTTGGCAGTACTCCCGATGCAACCCCAGCCTTACAACACGTAAACAACGGCACCAACTGGGCATGAAAAAGTGCATGGATGTACAGAATGACGTTTAAAATTACAAATTTAAGTATGGTATCGGTGTCGACATTGGTTGCGGTGAATTCGCTAACAGCTGGTTATTGCCTGCTGTCGTTTCTAAAATTCGTAATATAGCCATATTTGCATGCATATTTGTTTATTATAGGTCCCCCTTCTGCTACCTTTAAATTTTCCTGACAACAATGCAACGTTGATGCACATTATGTTTTCATTGCCGCTTAGAAACACTACTTGAAACCAATTCATACATAAATGTAGCAATGGCTATAGCCATTGAGACATTGACCCGTGTTCACTGTCCATCATGCAGAGGGAACGCGTAATTACCTAAGTATCGGTCATGGCTCAGTTTCGCTATATTGCATGTCTATTCGCGAAATGTGAGACGCAATTTACGTCCCCTCTGTAAATCAAGCATTACGGAGCACGCCCAGAGGTTTTTAAAAGAAAAGTGGGCTTTGAATCGCATGCTTTTTTGCGTTTTTTACGTCATTTATATCGTTGGTTGTTATGCTAAGGAGGTGTTGATATGTCAACATTTTTTTTTATTTTTTATTTATGCATGAAATTAGCCTAACCACGGAGCACGCCCACGGTGGTTTATATAAGTGGGATTTGAAATGCATCTTTTTTTGCGTTCTTTACCACATTTATACTATATGTATAAATGAAGGTATAGGCACATATAGGTTGTTATGCTAACTAAGAACATGTTGATAAGTCAAAACATTGTTTTCAGAAATTATAGAAACAGGCCTTTCCATGGACTTCATGTTAAACGGAACTGGCAGGCCAGGATTTCGCGACCAGAAAACTTACAGTGTTTCTATATTTGAAATAAAATAGTTTCTTGTCCTATGACATAGCCCAAGTTAAACAAACTGGCTAGCAATTTTATTGAAAATAATTTTGTATTCTTACCTCGAAGCATGGTCAGGCGTAGAGAACTTCAGTACAGCCGTAGGCGCAGTTACCGAGACGACCCGACCACCGCTCTTCTTGGCAAGATGGCGGAGACGAATCGACACGAGCTCGGCCGGTTGGTGGATGGGCAGGTTCAACACCTCCACCTCACATGTAGGTGTATCTTCTTCGCTTTTCGATATCTGAGTCGAATACATTAAACTATTTGTAGTAAATATTTAGTAAATCAATAAGGATCTGCTTACGTTAAACTAGGTAAGTACACAGACAATGTATTGTGATAGACAATTGATATCACTAATGAACATTTTCCTTGTAAAAAGTGATGTTGTTATTTTTATACAATTTGTAAATAATGTGGTTCCCACAACAAAGTGTGGCACTGGCCCCGGTTCTGTTGCTCACAAACTAAACTAAATTTAAGTTTAGTGCATCTTTTTCTTTCTATTTCATTATGAAGAGGACAGAAGATAAATATTAGTTTAGTCCTGTCAAATTAGATAATCCATAGACAAGTTTAGATGTGATTAAAAATTGGCTACTAAAAATACGTCAATTTACGTCAGGCGCTGACTAATTTGACAGGACTAAACTAATATTTATCTTCTGTCCTTTTCATAATGAAATAGAAAGAAAAGATGCACTGAACTTAATTTTAATTTAGTTTGTGAACAACAGAATCGGGGCCATTGTCATTTATTTAAATCGGTTTTGTTTTGTTGCCAAACCAAACAAACAAGAGTACTTAAGCAATTAACAGCCATTTTGCACTCTATTTTTGTAAATTCAATTATATGAACGTTTGACTTTCATTTTCAACAACCACAACAGATACTCCTACTTGTGAACTGAAATAGATATTTCCAACTAAGTTATTTGTTATTAAAGTGACCGATAAGCATTTATTATTAACGAGGGAACCATATCTAGTCAGCATTACATTTATATTCACAATATTTATAACTGGATTATGTTTTATCATCATTATCAGACATTGGCTATTTCATAATAAAAATTGTTTTCAAAATTACTACATTACCAACTGTTAGTGCATTAATCTCATACAAACATAATCAGTCTATAATGTTCTCATTGCTAGGCTGGGACTCAGACTTCTTTGTAAGAGAGAGTGGGGCCTAATCCTCCACACTGGCCCAGTAAACCTCATTAACTTTAATTGTTACTACATAGAAATCAACACAACTGTTCCATAGCTTATCACAACTCCATACAGTCCACTGAATACACAATCTGTTGACAATTAGAACATATGTTATTTACTAAGACCATGTTCCAGGATTTGTTTACCTTTCTGGGAAGAGTAGAGGCAATCTCATCAAAGCAATAGTGAGCTGACGCACACGCAATTAAAGCTGCAGATGTGTTCTTTTTGTGCACCAATATCACTTCCATGTTTTTCCTGATGAATAATATGGGAATTTGTGGTTAAACATATAAATGGATAAACTATCTAAACAAAAAGATTTTATATTACATTTTTTTTTATAAATCTTTCTGTTTTTGTTTAAATGGTTTTTCCATTTAACTATTTAAGATAATTTCAGTATATTACAATGTTTGTTACATTATGGGGTTTATTTATAAACGATAATTAAAGTTAAGTGACGTTTAAACATCAAAAATGTATTGTTAAACAGTTGCTAATCACTTAACTTTAAGCAATATTTATGAATAAAGGATTAAATATCGAATTTGGGGCAACTGGCTTAAAAGTAGAATTGCACATCAATTATAGTATTATTCTTTACAAGTTTTAAAGTTACATACCTATATCTGAAGTCAGTCAAATCAGCAGCAAAGTCAATATCTCCTGAGATCAATAGTATGGCAGCAGGTGATGAATGGAGGTCACCAAACCTTCTCATGCATTGCCTAAGTTTGTCATCAGACGCGTTCTTTTGTGTCCTACACACATGTATTAAGCTCACCTGTTCAAGAAAAAAAAAACTTTTACTATAGGAGCACAAGTACCTATCAATATTATAAGAAAATTTATTAAGCACAATATTTTTTTTATCTAACACAGGACAACATTGTCGAGATTTCAAGAATTCATCAAAAAATCTCATAGAAAAAAGAATGTTCAAGTTTTTCTGAATTTGAAAATTTTCTGTCTATACAAACCTTATTCGGACTAATAAGAAAATTTTAAACCAAAACAATGCCAAATCTCAAGTGATGCACTTACCAACAAACATTTCATTTTTATTTATACTTACAGATTATATAAAATATTAAGACTGCGCCGACCGCACAGTGGCGCCCTCATCGTTTGTTTGGTTATTTCATCCAATTTATAATGAAAATGCAGAAAATAAGCACGTTAAGTTGTGCTTCACATGATTACACGTTAATATTATTAGAAACGGTAGTTTTATATTGTTTAGTTTTATCATAATCCTTAAAACGGAATATAGTGGCCACTGTTATCCGTTTTAAGGATTATAATAAAACTAAACAATATAAAACTACCGTTTCTAATAATATTAACGTATAATCTTGTGAAGCACAACTTAACGTGCTTATTTTCTGCATTTTCATTCTAAATTGTATGAAATAACCAAACAAACGATGAGGGCGCCACTGTACGGTCGGTACAGTCTTAAGTGTTTGGAGCCTACAGTATGAATTTTTCATCTATTTTTCCTGTTATCAAAACTATGGTGTTAAAGTCCAAATGCACTAAGTAATTAATAAAACATTTGACAGTCTTTAAGTAAATGTTTACCAAGTAGATAATTAGGTACTTTTAGTTCTCAGAATAAAGCAATATTTATGAGTGCATTTTAGTGTAATGAGCCAATTAACAAGAATCTGAGTGAATTGATTAACAGTACCCGGCCGTTAATAGAGCTCATCAAGTTTTACAAACATTTTGAATTTGTAAAGTCTTGTCTCTGTCATTAATAAAACTTTGTGACGCCTATCTATTTTTTAATGTATTTGTGGGTATATTGGCGTGGCAAGCTGACATATGGCAAATAATTTATTTTAATGTTCTGTGTTCTGTAACATCAATAACTTTGCATACCTAGTATTGTATACAATTAAATATTTTCTAACTGAACAGACAGCTGTGCTGCTGGGAAGTTTGTTGCGCCACTTCTTCTCCCCAGCGAAAGCACTAGGAAGTGGTGAACCGCGGGCGTTTTGGGGGAACTGTCTTTTGTAATTGACGTTCGAAAAGTGCTGATTCTCAGCCTAGTTTGAATAAATGACTTTTGATTTTGATTTTATGATTATGGCGCCCACGTATACACTATCATAGTGGACTACTTACTTGTGCATCATTAAGTTCTAAAAGTCTTGAGGTGGTCTCCTTCCTGACATCACAAACCACTACAAAATCAGCTTCTCTCCTTCCATCCCTCACGAACTTAGCTCGAATAGCAGCCACTAGCTCTATGGCAGAACAACCTCGCGGTATCTGGAATTGTAGTTTATATAAAAAAGTTTGTACTTACTGCAAAAAAAGTTGATCATAAATTAACTAAATTATCAAGGCAGTCAATTATTGTCCATTTGACCTAAAATATGTAAATTGATGTAGACTGTAGAGAACATAATTATAGAGGTGATTAGAGATGAACATTATTAATTGAATTCACCCAGCCATAAAGTTTCGTATTGTGAGCAGACAAAAAATACCTGGCAATTTTCAATATCCCAAAATATACCGATTGGTATGTTTGTCTGTCTTTGTTTGTGGTGGCGGTACCGCGACCTCATTCTGGTTCTTTCCATGGGTATCATACCCTCTTCTCGTATAACACCATCTATGTCATCTGATGAATCGTCTTCAGCATCTAAGTACCAACAGATTACGACATTTTTATTTTACGTTTCGAATTAAATAAATGCTTACAGAGAAGTGACCTATGCTGGCTGCTCTTGGGGGCACTGGCAATAACAAAATAATTTGCACATCCTACACCCTTAAATTGGATAACTGTCTGCTGCAGATGTTACAGAACTGTATTATTGAAATTAATAGATAAATCAAATGCCATGACAGTAAAACAAAAGATAGTGCTATGAAAAAAACAAATGAATGGAGTTAGTGAATGATGAATTTAGTGCCTTAGTAATAGGACTTCAAATTAAGAGTAAGCACTTTAGCTAGCAGTTAGCAGGGCAGCGGGATTGTCCGAAAGGGTTACCGCTGCCCCGGAACATAAAGGGCTAAGGAAGGAAAGTGGGTAGATTTTAGTCAGTAAGAATCTAAGACTCCCTTCTGCTCCACTCAGATCGGGAGGGGTCAATTGATGATTTCCCATCCACAAAAAATAAAAAAAATCTAGCAGTTAGTAACCTAGTTACTTAATATTGTGTTTAGAATGTCTTGTATTGTATACAATGTGGAGACAATACGGCAGTAAATTAAACTTTCTATACATATATCTAATGATGTTCCTAGTCTGTATACAAAAATTCAACAAAATATATTCAATAGTTTAGTCAATATAGCTAGTCAAAGATTGTCGAAGCTCATAGTCGGCCCATCACTACTATTTCGTTTGTATGAAAAAATACATTTTTAATACTATTTTAGGATATATTTATTGTTTTAAAATACTCCTTTGTGTTAGTATTGCCTGTGTTTTCATTTATTGTCATATCCAAATTGTTTAGTAAATTAGTAGTAGTAGTGGAAGTGAGTGACTGTCCAAAGTGCACTATTTTGATGCACCTCATAACACACGAACAAAATGGGAACATGAATTGAAGCCCAGTAAGAGTATTGTCCCATTGATTGGCACAAAATCGAACATGTAAGTGCAAATGTAAATAATGGTGCTGATTCCCTTGTTCACAAACTAAACTAAATTTAAGTTCAGTGCATCTTTTTCTTTCTATTTCATTAAGAAATGGACACAAGATAAATTTTAGTTTAGTCTTGTCAAATTAATCAGCACCTGACAGTAGTGTCCATACAAAGGACATGTTAGGTTTTTGTATGGAGGCTGGGCTTTAATTCGAAGCTAGTGTGAACAGGGAAGAGATTATATTTTTATGAAAGTACATAAATCAAGGAAACTTTCTATATATTTTTTATTTTTTTTAAAAGCACCCTTTCTTTAAAATAATATTTTTAAATAATTATAATTTAAAAAATATTTTGCAACCCACAGTAATTATTGATTTTGGCAACACATCTCGGTTGGGTGTCATTAATGTCATTGTGAAATGTTAACGTCAATCAAGTGTCAAATTCAATTCAATGCGTTTGTGTCTGTGGTTTTGGTGTTATTTTTGTTCAAGTTTCTTGTTTTGGTGTATCTTTATTTGATACTGCACACGATTTGGACACCCAACGATCGGCGATATTGATTTCTCACTCGGACTTGGATTTTTCCCACAATTTATACATCCATTTATCGTACCTGTATAGTATGGAAGCGAACTGTTGGAAGCTGTGCTCATATAATAACTATCATATGCTATCTTGGATGGGCTCGGCATCATAACAACATATTACCGCCTGCACCGTTTCTTGATAATATAATTGGAAGGGAAGATGTTGAAAATGAAGAGGTAGAATAAATACAAACAAATATACTTAAGCAAATACATTACTTTTATTTCTCTACCTGATACCTAGACAAAAATGTTCACCTATTCCAACCTGGGAGTGACTACTTACAAAGGTTAACAGGTCCAATCCAATCTAGTCTATCTGGACTGTCTGGTTTACTGGCCTGCCTTGAAGGAGACGTATAACCATCAGTAGTCATTTTACAGTTTAATAACTTCATTATGAAGAATATGTTCCAAATTGTGGGAGAAAATGGGGATTTTTGGTACATATCAATTCACCATCCTTATCATAAATGATAGCGTTACTGCACTAATACAATATTGCTTTTAAAAATAAATTCAGCCCATTACTGTCCTCTTGATGGGCACAGGCCACAGAACAGAAAAAAACAGTAGAAGTCGCAAGTAGGCGGGGCCCGCGTACCCCGAGTTTTGCGGAGTTCCGCTTATGTCTGCTTCCACGCCCACACCACGCATATCAGTCTAGTTACAACCGTCACAGTAAAAAGAACTTGAAAAAAAAATACAAAAATGCCCTATTGTGCTGTTTTAGAATGTAAACACGATAGCAGAACTAAAAATGTATCAAATGCAGGTATATTATACCATCGGTAAGACTTAATTAATTTTATTTCGACTAAAATTTAAAAAACAATATTTTATTAAACAAGACAAGTAAAAGTTGACTTTAAATTGTTTACATTAAGGTCTACTTTCTTTTAAACTCAAACATATTTTTCGCGAAGATTCCAACTATGCACATGTCACAGTCAGCTACTCAATTAGAGATTACCGTTATCGATAATGAGTTATCGATATTTTAAACCTAAAATGTAGTCTTTGTTCTATGATAAATATGGGGATAAATTTAACCCTGTGTGCGGTTATTTTTGATGTATTAGTAATCAAACATATTTCCATGAATTGTTCAAACCTTTTTTTTCTAATTCTACTATATCCAAGTTTGAAATAAGCAAAACATGAATATAGATAATTTATTAGTAATATTCTAATCGAGAAAAGATTAATCGAACAAGTGTAATTCACAAAGTCTAGCCACTTTTTTATAGGTTTGAGACTTTCTTTTGTGAATTTAGATTCCCTAAGGATCCAGACAGGAAAGACAAATGGATTGATCGTTTTTAATAATAATATTTATCGACTCTAGCTGTCGACTGTATTTTGTTTGAAAATAAAACGGAATGTCGATAAATAAGTCAACGACAGTGGTACATCCTTAGAGGAGGGCGAATAGTAATGATCACGTTACGTAAATATCAATCTTAATAGTAACGAAATAGAGCTTTAAATCTAATGCATTTATTATAGTGACATCTAGCGGCGGGTAGCGTAACTTGCTCATTAAACTATTCCGTATGCGGCTTAAACGGAAAGGTAATAAATACTTGACAAAAAGTAGACGATAAACAACTCTATCGTCATATAACTGTGGTTTATTTTCAAATAAGCGACTTCTGACATATTTCCTACTTTCATTCAATATTAAACAACCAATTACACCAAGGATTTCTTAGTGTTACGAAATACAATTAACCTGTATTTGTGTGAGTTTGGGTACGCTGGTTCCGATACTAACGAAGGGCTATGCGACTTCTACTGTTTTTTTCTGTTCTGTGGCACAGGCCTCTTCTCAGAGTGAGAAGGGTTAGTGGTTAGCCTTAGTCCACCTCACTGGCCTGGTGCGTGTTGGCGGATTACACACTATTGTTAACATTATAAAGCCCTCTCAGATAGTGATTTCACTAATAACAAGTAGAAATTATAAATACAATACGACATAGTTAAGCAAAAAGGACTCAATCCACATAGTGGCCCAAATTGAGTTAAGTATTCGTACTCCTGAGGGTCGAATCTATCATGTAGTGAAAACCCTGTTTTTAAAATGTACACTGAAACTAGTTTTCCTCGCTACCACACACAGTATGAAGAGCAGCAGCAAATACATTTTGGTATTTGCTGAACAGATTCAGTCCGCTTGAATTGTATAAGAGTAATGTATTTCCATGAGCATGTTCATGCCGATAAGCCTGAATAAACTCAAACAGTTTGGATCCTTTCTAAGAATTGCTTTTGATTGGAAATATCGTAACTCTATTATTTCAATTTTATAATTTAATGGCTCCATCGAACGTTGCTTAAATTAAAAACGTTGATTATAACAATGAGACAGCTGACAAGTGTGACAATCAAGTGACAACCTACTGACACAAGATAATTTTTTCACAGATTCCATTAGGAGGCAAAAGAATCAATGCCATACATACAAATCATGGAGATAATTGGTTTATTATATTTTAAAGCCTTTTATTATTGTTTTAAAATATTTTAAATAACAATAATTGCTTTAAAAAATGATATTTAGCCATTTTTCTTAGTGTCAATGTGAAAAAATAATATTACAATACAAAAATATCTTTATTAAATAATGGTGCTTTTAATATTTTTTTTGTTCTTGTGAGGCCATCCTGAATAAATTCCCCTGTCAGAAAAACCACATATGATAGCTGTTCAAAAAAAACAATATTTTAAGCCCATTTCCTAACATGTCCTTTAGATGTTCATGTGATTAAAAACTTGCCTACTAAAATTACATCAATGTATGTCAGACACTGATTTATTTGACAGGAAGACTAAACTCAAATTTATCTTCTGTCCTTTTCTTGTGGGATACCTTTTTTGTGAAGTAAAATTATATTCGAATGGCACATTTCAGGGGGATATAATGAATTTATAAATGAATTAATGTAGAAAAAAGTACCTACTTGAAATAAAATTGTAATAACATTAAAACTTATAACATTACTGCAAACTGACTACTATTGACTACAAACTGTCAATGGACTGTTCATAATATTGCACAAGGCATTTCACATCATAATATTTTATAATAACATAAGATAAGAATTAATTAGAACATAATATTTTATTATAACACACAAGCTTGACTATAGTTTTTCCTTAATACTTAATAAGTTTATTTAAGTACTTAATTATAAAGTAACATCATCAAAACACTTGAAAATATGTATATCCCTGCCATCCCATTTATCATAATATATCTTGTCATAGACATTGGCCTCGATTCTGTTGTTCACAAACTAAACTAAATTTAAGTTCAGTGCGTCTTTTTCTTTCTATTTCATTAAGAAAAAGGACAGAAGATATATATTATATTAGTTTAGTCCTGTCAAATTAGATAATCCATAGACAAGTTTAGACGTGATTAGAAAATTGGCTACTAAAAATACGTCAATTTACATCAGGCGCTGACTAATTTGACAGGACTAAACTAATATTTATCTTCTGTCCTTTTCACAATGAAATAGAAAGAAAAAGATGCAGTGAACTTAAATTTAGTTTAGTTTGTGAACAACAGAATCGGGGCCACTATCTCTGGTTGTTCTTGTCTGGCTAACAGCGAGTACTTGCACAGGAATAACCAAATGGCCAGGATTATCCACCAGCAACTTGCTTTGAAATATAAAATTGTGGATTCTGAGGTACCATATTACATGTATGTGCCTGACACAGTTCTTGAAAATGTCAAGTTGTACTGGGACCGGTCTATCATTAGTTTTGCCATCAACATGCTAAGAAAAAGAAGGCAAGACTGTTATCGCCAATAAGCATGATGTAGTGGTGATAGATCGATTAGGGTGCCATGCAATGATTTTCGATGTTACTATTCCACATGAAGGGAACCTTGTGAAAGGTGAGAAAGAGAAACAAATCAAATATATCGATTTAACACACAAGGTTGTAGACATATGGAATGTGAACTCTGGCCTAATGTCCAAAAACCTCAAATGGCCTGATGACAAAAATCTCTAGTCTCTCATTATGCAGTTGGATCAAGGGCCTTGATGGCTTGCATTGTGATGAGGTTCCTGAACCCTAACCACTGGTAGCATGGACCCTGCTTGTAACACCAACAGACCACAATTTTTTTAAAAATGTTTTTATACTTATTTTTAAGAAATAGTTTTAATAAAGGATGACCTAAAGAACTTAATAAATAAAAATAAAAAAATAATAAAAATAATATGGGTCCATTACAGGGCAAAGGCTTCATCTCATACAGAGAGGGCTTGAGCATTGATCATACATTAATAATTATTTACCACCATGAATTAATAACTGATTATAATGCACACTAACAACTAATTAATAACATGCTTCTTCGGAATGGCAAACAATCTCTACTAACCAATATAACAAAGCTGAACATCTAGATGGAATATAATGCTTTTTCAACAAATGCATCCCGCTCGAAGGGCCAATGTTTGGGAGTTAAATAATGAAATCTACAATGATACGACTTTTACAATGATAAACTTAGCTCCAGTTTGTTCAAAATTGATTAAACTAGTAACAGAAATGTGTATTTTATTTTCATATTGCTTTTTAACTACAATGTGTACTCAATGACTTAATTCAATAAAATTTTCATTAAAAGAATAACATCCACAGAGGTTAATTGGTTTTGTGATAAATAAAAATGTCCTTCTCTACAAGGCCAGAACCTACAGCCAACTTACAACTGTTACAATGAACTAGGAGATAGAAATTAAAACCATAAAATAATAATAATATGCGCGCAGCAAACGTGATAGATGAAGATACGTATACATAATACTACAAACTTAGTACATTAACAAAACAGTGGCTACCATAGCTATAGTTACGCATGTGATTAACCAGCAGAAACAACATCAAAACAACCATTACTCAACTGAAAACGGAAACATATATTCGTCAAATCCGAAGACCTAAATAATATAAGCACCTTATCTTACACATAATTAATAATATTATTGAATCCCAGTGAATTTGCATAGTGAACACAAACACAACATCTTCGGCGTAGAAACAGCTTTCTATAATGACGTATGCTATCGTCAAGTGTGTGTAAAGAAAGAAAATAACACAACATGTCGTGGAAATATTATACAACATTTTACCTGTTATCCATGGACGGGGCGGTAACGGTATCTTCATCGCTGGACTAGACACGGAACTCGCCAGACCTTGAGCCGAATGACTTCTTGATCCCTTGCAACGGTTTGGACCAAAATTATCACAATTCGTTGATGAAATCATTGTGCGCGTATAAACAAATTTGTTACGCGTAATTTGCAACGAACTAAAGTAGTCCAACATATGTTGGGCAAGAAAACAAAGAACTATTTGCTATCACCGAAGTCACAACTTGCATTACACGATCCTTAAAGATATATAAGTAAATTAAATGCTGAAATCTCATGTGAGATTAGGGTCATGAAGTAAAGCTATTACATGTAAAATGTAAAAATAAATCAATCGACTCCCCTACTACGCCTTAAAGCTACCAAAGTACCAATTTAACATTATTCTATCATTATCTGGGTTGCCAGTCGAGTCAACTTGTATTATACCGACCAGTGGCAATGTTAGATGTCATTTATGAGAAAACGTAACAAGAAAAAAAGTTAAAAATCCAATACTACATAGTTGTTCAACGAATAACTTTCTTGATGATTACTATTACACTGAAATAAACAGATAATAATTGAACGAGGAAATAAACGTTGCTCTTGGCATATCGGTTCCTAGTACTAGCACCACTTTAAAAGATAAAGTGAAATGATGACACCCACGGTACGTTAGACTTGTAAATTAATGGTAAACTACGAGTTTTTAGCGAAATATGCCGTTAATTACTAATAAGGAGCCGTTAAGTAATTTTAAATTTGATTTCGAAGTTCAATACTTGTATTTATCCAATTATCTTGTGAGCAATCTGATTCAATTTCATAAATGACTAAATTATACAGATTTAAGTATCCAATACAATCTAGCAACCCTGTTAAATAGAACGAACAAGGAACGAACGAATGAAAGACTGAAGTCTAGAAAAAGAAGATTTCCAGAAACGAACCAGAGAGAATGGGTCTTCTAGCTTGGATTCTAGGCTTTTCGGGAGGAAATATATTTTAAAAATGATTATGCGTGGTACATACACAAGCAGCAATTTAGTCTGTTGGTCTCAACGGACCCATTTTTGTGCCAGTGAATGTGAAAGAGCTATTCTTGTACTAAGACATACAAGAAATGTTCCAAAAAATAAAAGTCCATAAAATTGGTTGTTTGTAAAGTCGGTTTGCGGACGATAGTTTTACGTGATAACGTCATAGAGAAACATTGATGAATAAATGTTTCACAAGCCAACGCTTGGGCCGATCGTGCTTCTCTATCGCTTGCTCCGCGCTCTCGCTTGCACGCTTAGGCTCAGGAGGAACGTGACACTTTTTCGTGCATGCAGCCGGTGTTCATCGATTTAAAAGTGTTAGTAGTTCTACACAAGTCCCACTAGCAGAGTACACTACAGAGTGCTTATAATAATACGCAATGCAGGAGATGATGAAAAACGGTAAAAAAATATAAGATAAGATAAAAACATATATTTTTCGTTTTAATTCTCATTGACAACTCGAATGACAATATCTAAGCAAAAGGTAGAAAAATAAATTTATATAGAACAAAAAGGAGTAATGTGAAAACTAAACACTCTTTTTATTCTAACAAAAAGACGTTATCACGTCAAAACACAATTATCTGCATTAAAATACAAAGACACAAAGGCGTTATAGACGATGTGCTAGGACTATGAGCGCCCTGCCGGGGCAGCGGGATTGTCCGAAAGGGTTACCGTTACCCCGGAAAAAAAAAAGGACTATGAGCGTGGAGTTATCTTTACTATAATAAAATTAAAATGAACGTGGTCTTAGACAAAGCTATCATTTTCTTAAAAGTATAACGTATTTGATTTGTTCCATCACCAGCAGCCATGGCTAAGTATATTTAGATGCATGCTGGACTATTGAGAAAGATGTTTCATGTAGTGACTCTATTTTAATCTAGTCTTATTGAAGGATAGAGGTAAGGAGAAGTGACTCTTATAGGGCGAAAGTTGAAAAAGTGTCCAGCTCTATTCAGTAAATAACAGTTCGAAAACCCTTTACAATGGCGCTAGCGTAGGCAAAGGGTATGTAGCAATTGTTGACGGATTCAAGTATGCCGGCAGTTAGAAAATTTTTTTTTGTAACTAGAGTAGGTAGTGAAAGCCCAGTATACCAAACTTCAACTATTTACGTAGCCCAAAATAATTTTGTAGACCTATTTAAAATGACTGCTGTGAGGTTACCCTGTTGCTACTATGGCACTGCACTAATTTATCGCAAAATGACGGACACTTTTTCACAACAGAGATAGTTCTCCTTAATTTATCTTCCATGCTACTCTTTTTTGTCAATCCCAATGAACGAACTGTAATACAAGTGACTTTAGTGACGTTTGAACGACCACACACAATTTGAAATCGCGAGCAATGCGAGTCGAAGGCGATTAAAATCGCTGCGTGTGTATCTAGCATAAGAAGAGTTGCCTCGCGAATACTTGGGATCTGTGCTTGCGATCCCATCTGTCAATCTGTTTTCATTCATTCATTCAACGCCATTCAACGGTCAACAACAAAACTATCATCAACAACTATTGTAATTTAAACTAAATAAAATCTGATAGCTGTCTTAGAAGTAATTGTAACAATGTTGCTGAAGGTACTGTTTGATGGAATGTGAAACATTAATTAACGAATTAAGGTGAATGGGAAGTGGTAGACCGCGAAATTCAAATTTTCTTAGGTTTTTTGTAATTTGCAGGTCAGTGTCAGGTTGAATCTTGATCAAAATTTGATTCCCGACTATAACAGGTACGTATTTACAGAATTATAATCATAAGAAACATTCATACATCTTTATAAGTGAGATTTGTACCATGAACACTTTTCCCTAGGAGATTTCTTCTTATGGTAAAAATCTAACTTATGAAGATGTATTAATGATTCTAATGACTATAATTCTGTGAATAAGTACCTGTTATAGTCGAGAATCATATTTTGATCAAGATACAACTTGACACTGACCTGCTAATTGCAAAAAACGTTAGAAAATTTGAATTTCGCGGTAATCACTGCGCAATCACCTTAACCCCACCATTATGCTTCGCGGCTTCATTCTTTGCGATTTACGTTTAACATGGTGTAGTAGCGCCATCTACCGTAGGCCTTGCACGATGGTTTAAAGCTTATGATTTTTTTTTTTTTTTGACATTTCGCCCCACCACTGCGACCTGGTGTCGTAGCGGACCGTTCCGACATTAATCCTCATTCTGTGTTATCGTGCCGGAGCCTTCGCACGCATTCGGTTACCCTGCCACTGCGTTCTTACTTTTTTAAATAGGTAGTGAAAATATTAAGATGGGAAACAAAAGGAAACGTCGAGAAGAGGAAGAATCTAGAATCACAAAGAAGATTAAAAAACTGGAACGGAAATTACAGCGCCGAAGGCGCGTTATTTCGTCGGACGATAGCAGTAAGTAAAAACAATATTATTATATAATCGTCGTTGACGTGTTACTATTGTTACTGATTTTAAATTGGCTCAAATACCTAATAACAACATTACATATTTGAACTACTTACCGTCGTTGGCGGTTAATATTTGAACTAATTACCGTCGTTGGCGGTTGGTTAATTTTTGAACTAATTACCGTCGTTGGCGGTTAGTTAATTTTTGAACTAATTACCGTCGTTGGCGGTTGGTTAATATTGGAACTAATTACCGTCGTTGGCGGTTAATTTTCATAGTATAAGGCCGTCGTTGGCGGTTAATGCTTGAATCTACTACCGTCGTTGACGGTTAAGTGTGACAAGTTTTAAAATGACAAAGTATTTTTGGTTTGTCACACAGATTCTGAAATCGATGAGCAAGTTTTGCCCGTGATGTCACCAAGACAGTCACCAGCCGATCTTGGAGCTTCGCCACTCAACCACAGGAATGAATCCTTAGATATGCCTGGTCTGATTTCTCCTATTCCACAAACCTCACTGTATGAATCTACTAATTTGGAACATACTAATGCAGAAGCTGTAATACCGGAGGCAGGATCGTCCTTTGCTCCCGATCCAGGTTTGTCAAACGTGCAAGAGGAGGATACCCAGCTAGAAGAAGATATACTTCAGATCTTAGGCGAACCACCACAGCCAGACATTGCGCTGGGTAAAAATATTCATAAAGATATCGCATTCCGTTGGCAAGATATCTTGGTCAAAGGTTTACCTAGAGAACAAAAAGAACCGCTTCTTAAAAAGTATCTTATACCGGCTAACTGTAACTTTCTTGTAGCCCCGTTATTAAATCCTGAAGCTAAAGCAGCTACCCCAGATATTCTATCCAGGAGAGACACCAGTTTGTTACAAAAGCAAAATCAAATTGGCGTCGCACTAGCCGCGTTATCTCAGCTTACTGAAATGATTATACGAAATGAAACCTCCAAGCAAACACTTCTGCAGCCTCTTAGTGATGCTTGCCGCATTCTATGCGACAGCCACTGTATTGAAAGTAGAACCAGACGTAGCATAATTATGAGTTCTATTAATACCAGTTTACGCGATGCTCTTGCTAACACAAATCGTGACAAGTACTTGTTTGGAGAAGATTTGACTGAGAAACTAAAAGCCGCTAAATTTGTCCAAAAAACTGGAGAATCTCTACAAAAAACTAATCCTATACCATCTACTAGCAAAAGTAGTTCAAACTTCAGGGGCACGCCAAGGAACCGGAATTTAAACTTCAGGGGCCCAATACAAAGGAAACCACCGAACAAGACAAACGAGGCATCGAGAGGACGACAGCCGGCGCGTCAGACGCGCGGCTTCAACTATTCGCGTCAGCCGCCACCACCGCCGAAGACAACTTCACCGACCAGGAGGAACTATCGCAGATATATACTCAGGTAATGCAATACGCTAGTCGTTTGCAATATTTCTATTTACAGTGGTCTCAAATTACAGATGACCCAACCTTACGGTCTTGGATAAAGGGATATAAAATCCCATTTATATCCACTCCAATCCGATTTGACAGTCCATGTTCTATGCCTAAATCAGAACAGGAACATTACGATTATGTTAAAACAATTAAAAAGTTAATTGAGGTCAATGCAATTTCACAATGTTCACATGAGGAGGGTGAATTCGTATCAAGTATCTTTCTTGTACCTAAGCCAAACGGTGAAAAACGCTTTATCCTAAATTTAAAACTTTTAAATACATTTATAAAAACTAATCATTTTAAAATGGAGGATTACAGAACAGCCATTAAATTAATAACTAAAAACTGTTACATGGCTTCGATTGACTTAAAGGATGCATATTTTTTTTATTAATGTCGCTAAATGCCACAGAAAATACTTGCGTTTTAATTATAATGGAACTCTTTTTGAGTTTAATTGCCTACCTTTTGGATTATGCACCGCTCCGTATGTTTTTACTAAAATTTTGAAGCCTGTGATGGAGTATTTGCGGTCGAGAAATATGATTTCAGTTGTTTATTTAGACGATATATTTTGTATAGGAAAAGACTTAAAAGACTGTACTTTTAATGTTAAACATACTTGTGCATTTTTAGAAAACTTAGGATTTATTATAAACAAAGATAAAAGTCGTTTAATACCAAGTACTAAGTGCAAGTTCTTTTTTTTTTTTTTTTTTTGTGGATGGGAAATCATCCAATGACCCCTCCCGCTCTGGGTGGAGCAGAAGGGAGTGTCAGACTCTTACTGACTAAAACCCACCCGTGTTCCTTCCTTAGCCCTTTGTGTTCCGGGGTAGCGGTAACCCTTTCGGACAATCCCGCTGCAAGTGCAAGTTCTTAGGCTTTGTTTTTGACTCCCAAAAAATGATCATGGAATTGCCCTCTGATAAGAAAGATAAAATAAAAAGTAACGTTCAAATTCATTTAGATATTCGTAAATGTAAATTACGCGATTTTGCTAGAACAATTGGTCTCCTGATATCTGCCTGTCCTGCGATACAATATTCTTGGATGCGTACAAAATTATTTGAGCAATTCAAATATAATTCTTTGTTAAAAAATGATAGTTACAATCAAACAGTTTTATTGCCTAACTTTATTACGGAAGATCTTAAGTGGTGGTTAAATAATGTGGCTTTTGGTTATTCTAATATAAAAACTAATTTATATATAAAAGAAATTTTTAGCGATGCCGGTGGATGCACCGGGTGGGGTGCATATTGTGATGGTGATGAATCGTTCGGTTATTGGAAAGAAAATGAAATGAAATTACACATTAACCAGTTAGAGCTAAAAGCCGCTTTTTTCGGATTAAAAGTCTTTGCCAGTGATTGTTTTGATTGTGAGTTGTTATTAAGAATCGATAATGTTACAGCCATTTCATGCATTAACAGGATGGGCAGTGTGCAATACCCACATCTCAATGATGAGGCTCGTAATATTTGGAAATGGTGTGAAAGGCGACGTATTTTGATTTTTGCATCATACATTAACACTAAAGATAACCAAGAAGCTGATATGTTGTCTCGGAAAAAGTTTCAGGATACCGAATGGGAATTAGGAAATTACGCATACGAGGAAATAAAACACAAGTTAGGATCACCAAATATAGATTTATTTGCCAGCCGTTGTAATTCTAAATGTAATATATACGTTACCTGGAAGAATGATCCTGATGCATGGGCTATTGATGCTTTCACTATTTCATGGAAAGATTTAAACTTTTACGCCTTTCCACCATTTTCAATGATACTAAAAATGATCCAAAAAATCATATCCGATAAAGCGGAGGGTATAGTTGTCATCCCATACTGGCCAACTCAACCTTGGTTTCCATTATTTAATAAAATTCGTAAATCTGAAATTATTTACTTTCCACCTGATCGCAATTTGCTAAAATCTCCTTACAGATCAACCCACAGTCTGCACCGAACATTAACATTGGCTGCCGCGAGATTATCCGGCAGACTCTATTAAATAAATTTCTGTCACCAAGGTCGGTGGAAATAATGTTAGCATCCTTGTCAAGTAACACTTATAAACAATACGACGGCTGCATAAAAGTCTGGGTTATTTACTGTCAAAAACATAATTATGATCACGCTTGTGCTTCAATACCGATAGTTATTCATTTTTTAACAGAGATATTTGACAAGGGTGCGAAATATGGGACAGTCAACTCTTACAAATCTGCTTTATCTTTATTATTAGGTCATAATTTAGATGATGAAAGACTTAAACGATTCATGAAGGGTGTTTTTAAATTAAGGCCAACTAACCCAAAGTATAATATTACTTGGGATCCTGACATTGTTTTAAATTTTTTAGCCCTCAAATGGCCTAATGAAAACCTAGATTTGAAAACTCTCTCCAAGAAAACTGTAACTTTAATTGCTCTTGTGACCGCACATCGTGTACAAACCTTATCTCTAATTAAAATTAACAATATAATTACAAACCCCAATGAAATTATTATTAAAATTCCCGATACAATAAAGACAACAAAATTAAATTCATTTCAACCAATTTTAAGACTTCCATTTTATAATACACGTCCAGAAATCTGCCCAGCTAGATGTTTACAAGCATATATGAATAAAACTAAAACATTACGTAAAAATAACAATAATTTTTTATTTATAAGTTTCAAAAAACCACATTCAAACATTACTTCTCAAACTGTTAGTCATTGGTTAAAGGATACGCTACTAGAAAGTGGCGTAGACACTTCAATATTTTGCGCGCACAGTACACGACATGCAGCCACATCAAAGGCAAATAAATTAGGAGTAAACATAGATGTGATTAAGAAGACTGCTGGATGGACTGATTCGTCTTCAGCTTTTGCTCGATTCTACAATAAAGAAATTGTAAATCATAATCAATTCGCTGAATCATTGCTTAATTCTTCTCAAATATAATGTAATAGGTAATACAGATCATTATGTACTACTACGTCTTTCCTTTATTTTAATACTTATCTTGGTAATATCTACCCGAAGTAAAAGCAATGTTTCAAACCTACAAATATTGAACATTGATTTTTGTACAATGACATTTTCTAGAATATCATTGTTTTTGTATTTATTTTAAAACCGTTGCTATAAACATCCTACACCATGTTAAACGTAAATCGCAAAGAATGAAGCCGCGAAGCATAATTGAAGATCAAACGAACTTACCAAGTGAAGTTCGATCCCAATTATGCGAGCGGCTTCATTCGACGCGATTTACCAACTCCCACCCTAATCAAATGCTAATTATCAATTCTGTAATTAATCCCATCCCGATATTTTCTAACGGTTCTAAAATAAATTTTCTTTACCTTTAAACAAAATGAGGATTAATGTCGGAACGGTCCGCTACGACACCAGGTCGCAGTGGTGGGGCGAAATGTCAAAAAAAAAAAAAAATCATAAGCTTTAAACCATCGTGCAAGGCCTACGGTAGATGGCGCTACTACACCATGTTAAACGTAAATCGCGTCGAATGAAGCCGCTCGCATAATTGGGATCGAACTTCACTTGGTAAGTTCGTTTGATCTTCAATTATAACGCTACGGTCATTACGCTTAAAAGGCCATCTTCCAAGCTTTAATTAAAGTAAAAGTTAACCATAAGCTGTTATGTCATTGGCTCATCATTGTCCCAGCCAGTGGTAGGGCGAAGGAAAAAAAAAAGTAATTGTCCGTGATGTATCTGTCATTGTCATAATCGTGAGTTTGCATTACCGAGCATTTTGGTCGGAACTAAAAGCTTTTCATTGTTTACTGAATAATATACTCTCAGTTACTAGCCCAGACAAATAAAGTAATTCACTCATCAATTGATTGATTATATTTGTTTGCTAAGTTTTTCTTTCCATTGACGATCGTATACCTAACTGTTTCAGTTTTGTAACAATGTCGACGAACGATGATATCACAAGTCTTGATGCCAGCGGCAAAATTGTTAAAATGGAAGTAAGTACAATCAATCCAGAAACGTAACACGTTCATAAACATATTTTACCACAACGAGATGGTTAGTGCTTTCTTTGATGACTGTCAAAGGGTTATTAATTGGGGTGCCCAACAACTCATTGAATTTGTTGATGTGTGTTATAACTTATTACACTTTTCTCACTAATATTGCAATTTTGTACTATTTAAGCAGCAACGTATTCAAGTTTTAATCAACAGACAATCTTAAAGGTGTATTTTTCTGTTTTAGGTGGACTATAGTACCACCTGTGATGAAAAGATTCCACTGATGAAGTCATGGGCGTCCAAAGGCAAAGTTCAAGAAGCCATTGACCAACTGTTGGCCTTAGAAAAACAAACTAGAACTGTAAGATTATTTTGTTTTCTTATATGGATGTGTGTATAAAAGCTCTATGTGGCAATTTTACATAAATCATATCTACCAAGGATAGTAAGATTGGGTAAAATCCCTTAATTTAACACTCAAATGATTGAGTGAAAAATATGTTGATTTCATTAAAAAAAATAACCATTTCACTGTACTGTGATCACTTTAATATGAATTTTATTCTGTTTATATGCTAATTGCAAATAACCTACATTTAACATCAGCTTGCCATGTTGACATGGAAAGGAAAAGGAATCTCAAATATGATACTGAATTTGAATTCAGTATCATAAATTTGAGATTCCTTCTTGCTGCATCTGGTTAGACTGGGAGCTGACCCAAAAATGATTGTTAAAAGGCTAGGTAGATGATAATGATGATTTGATATTCCTTTTTCACTTCCTGTCAAAATTTTCTTGTTGTTTGGTTCCATTTAATGCCTTATATTTTATTCATGCTTATTATTATGAATATAAATCAGTTTTTTTATATTATAGGGGGCTGATATGGCTTCCACTGCAAGGATTTTAGTAGCTATTGTGCAAATTTGTTATGAAGCAAAAAATTGGTCTGCACTCAATGACCAAGTAGTTCTTCTGTCTAAAAGAAGGTAAATATCATAAATTAAGGAAAAAGCAATAGTGCGGGCTTGTGGCTAAGTAATAACAGCTACACTGGTTGATTGATCAGGCTAAGCTACGCTTGCCACAGTTGTTCCATGGATGGTTGACCATCTTAACATACTAAGACCCCTCTGTGCCTTGGAAACCATGTTAAGCTGTTGGGGCGGAGGACAGAGTGTTTTGGTGCAGCCTGGAAGAGGCCTAAGTCCAGCAGTGGACTGCAATAGACTGAGTTGATTGATTGGTCGTCAGAAGCCCGAAAATCTGACAACCAGTCTTACCAAGGGTTATTGTATTACCCGGTAACTGGGTTGTGGAGGTCAGATAGGCAGTCACCTCATGTAAAATACTGATACTAAATCCAATTACACTGGAAGGCAACCCCAACATAATTGGGAAAAATGCTATGCAGATGATGATGGAGGAAGCAATAGATTTTGGATAATTACAAAGGATTCCTAGCTAAATATGCATAATTCTTCAATACAAACTATAATACTAATGTATCCATTGTAATCTTTAGGTCCCAACTCAAACAAGCTGTAGTGAAAATGGTACAAGAATGTTGCAGTTATGTAGACAAAACACCAGATAAAGAAACAAAAATAAAACTAATTGAAACATTAAGATCAATAACTGAGGGCAAAATATATGTTGAAGTAGAAAGAGCCAGGCTTACTCATATCTTGGCCAAGATTAGGGAGGAAGAAGGAAATGTGACTGAAGCGGCAAAGATCATTCAGGAGCTCCAAGTTGAGACTTATGGTTCAATGGATAAACGGGAGAAGGTCGAGCTCATCCTGGAGCAAATGAGACTATGCCTTAACATCAAGGATTATATCCGCACTCACATCATCTCTAAGAAGATCAACACTAAATTCTTTGAAGAGGAGAATACCCTGGTTAGTATTATATAAAAAAAATGAACAGTACCATTCATTCTAAAATCACCCTTTTAGAATGAATGGTACTGTTTATTTATTTTTTCAGTTGGTGGCTGGTAAGGATGGTCTGCTATTAAATCTTATGGTGGCAGACAATAATTAATCATATCAGATGAAAAAGTCTTTTAGTTCATGCTTTTATTTTTTCTGGACTTTTGTTCAGAAACAGTAAAAATAAAGCAGACTTTTATACAGAGAGCTTAAATAGCTTTATAAAAAAAACTAAAACTGCTGGTTGTTAAAAATGTGTTAAGTTTCCCCCATACATTTATATAAACTGCTTACAGGAACTGAAAGAGAAGTTCTACCGACTCATGATAGCGGTTGACCAACATAACGCCGCTTACTTGTCTGTGTGTCGTCACTTCCGCGCACTAGGCCAGTCAGCTGGCCCTGACGCACTAGTTGGCAGTGTGGTGTTCTTGATCCTGGCCCCATATGACAATGAACAGGCTGATTTAACACACCGCGTCAATGAGGATAAGGACCTCGATAAGCTGCCTGAATACAAGTAAGTTTTGTTTTCTTTTCACTTTCTTAATATTTTTGCAGTACAGGAGTCATGCTACATGGGTCCGTTGATATACACACTCCGTTGATCACGCGGACTTATCGCAATTTAAATGAAAATCCACTTGATTTATTGAATAAGGTGCTACATTTATGTCACAATGAGGCCTATCCATAATAAAATTATATTTGACTAGCTGCACCCAGCAGTTTCACCCGCATAAGTCTTGATCCTGTAGGAATATCGAGATAAAAAGTATCTTATGTCCTAATCCAGGTCATGGAAATCGTTCAGCCATTTTAGTGTACCATACAAGCACAAAAAATAAAATCTTTTCTCTGTATAATATTCAAACTCAAACTCAAAGCATTTATTTCAATTAAACCATTTATAGGCACTTTTGAACTGTCAAGAAGTAGGTCAGTCAGAAAAAAAAAGAAGCTAGTTGCCCATTCCAAAGCGTAGTAGGTACCTATGGAGAAGAATGGACAAGAAACTCCATGGATTAAATTATATTTTTACAAAATTATTTATTTCATCATAATTATGTTGAATATAAAATAATATGTGAGAACAATGTAAAAAAGGATGTACGCGTTTAAAGCATCCAGAGTACAGCAAATAGTAACAAAACAACAATTCAAAAATAAAATAATTAAAAATAAGCCGAGGCAGCCAAAAGATGACCAGCCCCAACTGACTATTATATTATTAGTCTACATATTATATGAACCATTATAATCCATTAGGTCCAACAGTGGGAATAACATAGTGAAATTGAGACAGACAAAGAAAAATAAATAAATATGTATTTTTAAATGTTTCTTTAAAACACCTATGCAAACAAAGTAGAGTTTAACAATAAAGAAGAAAGTTTTCTTTTTCCCTCCTTGATCACCTTTGATTTTCTCACAAATAATGTATTTATTTAAAATATTTTTTTATGATTACAGACAGTTGCTAGGCTTGTTCATCAACCCAGAGATCATTAGATGGAACACCCTATGCACCACATATGAGAAAATGCTCCGAGGTACGCCGTACTTCGACCCATCAGACGAGAAGGGTGTGGAGCGCTGGAATGACCTTAAGAACAGGGTTGTTGAACATGTAAGTACCAATGTCACAGGTCTAATTATTCAGGAGGAGCAATGTTTTTGCTATGCAATACAATTATTGCAATGATCTAAATTGTAATGAGTGTTCAAACTTCTACCTACACCTTAAAATGTAATGGAGAGAGGAGAGAGAAAAAATCTGCTGTTGATACGCGCATACATTTTGACTGTATAAGTTTTGTAGTTTTGTAAAAAATAGCATGTTTTTTTTTAATAACCAATGAAAAAGTTAATGCTGGTGCGTATAGAATCATAATTATATGTACTGAATCAATGGTAACAGTTTGCGCGTCGATGTCCTTGATATCTGTATTTATATCTCAAAATAGCTTCATTTTTCTTGAAAAAATATGCATCTCATCTCATTTAATTGGTTGTCAATAACACAGTCCTGCACCCTAATTCACAACCATACGACAAGCTATCGTATCGAAAATGACACATTTCAATATCCTGATTTGCCTTGCACCCGACAGCAAACAGCTGTCGGAACAATAGTGGTCGTCTATTTGATTTAAACTGACAAAATTTTCGGGTTTTGGACTTGTGAAAAGCGCGTTTATAGGACTCCTACGATAACATTGATTGATGTTCGATACGCTACGGAAGCGTATTGAGTAATTGTGAATAGCTATGCTGTTCCGATTTCTTTCTAAAACGTTCATCTAATTAGGTTTTACCTTACCTTCTTTTTACAGAATATCCGTATTATGTCGATGTACTACACTCGCATTACTGTGAAGCGAATGAGTGAACTGCTTGGACTGAGTGAGACAGAGACGGAAGAGGCGCTCAGTCAGCTCGTCGTTAGCAGCGTAGTTCGCGCTAAAATCGACCGTCCTGCAGGCGTAGTTCATTTCAGGTAAAGACTGCTGCAAGGCAAAATTTCACTTTGTGTTTTATCATCAGATACCCATCACGTCTGTAAAATTTCGTCAGCTGATTTAATTTGACCTTGTATTACGAGTATTAACTAGACCACTACATAGGAAGCAATTTATGTAATAAATAATATACTACTCAACAAAGTCTAGGGAACAAAGGTATACATAGTAATTATTTCAATTTTGACACTTTTTATATCAAAAGAAGCGTAATTTAATACAGATTTTAGTTGTTTGATTAAATAAAAAGGTTGCTAGTTAAAAAATATTATGAAAATCTAAAATGTACCAAAAACGAAAACGCGCACGCTTCTTGAATCGGGATAAAATCCAAAGTGCGACTCATCAGAAAAAAAAAAAACATGAGCCCACTGTGTGTCAGTCTCTAAAATTTATTTACCTTAAATTGTCCGTGGTCCCTCCCGGAACCAAACGGAAAAGACTGACTGGCGTTCTATTATTGCAGATTCTCACTGAACTAATCTTTATTTCTCTATACCAATAGTACTTTCTAATTCCATACTAACTACTACTACAATTTGACATACGACAACACTACCATCAGTCTAAAGGCTGTAGCACACTGGGAACACCCGACGCCACCCCACTCATGTTTATTGGCCAAATGACAAAGCGTCTCTTCTCGACATGTAACGTGGCCAATTAGCACGGTTATATTCGACTCAACACGCGCGTCGCGTTTCATCGCGTCGCGTCGCGTTTTAATATTGCGTTTTCGCCTTAAACATTCTAAACACACCTGCACGCACATCGCTAGCGCGGCGCGCGGAAAAACGAAACCAGCGCGCCATTTTCCATAAAGTAAAAGTTAATAACAATACAAGTCTGTTTTTTCCTTGCAAGTGTGTTGTAAAACGTATAAGAAACGCGTGTGAATTCACACGGCTATTATATAATAATACCCCCTCGGGTGCGATAATCAATGCACACTCATTTATAGCATAGCACTCATGTATCATAATGTACTGCAGTGCGATTCTGTAACCATCTCACCGTGAAAACATAAGTGAAGTGAGCTGTCACTCCACCTGATGTTAGGGATTACCCCTATTGATAGCTCACTTCACGCTCACTTCACCTAAGTCATCACGGTGAGATTCTTACAGAATCGACCGGCTGATGTTTCAAAATGCGGTACGCTGCGACCAAGAAGCTTAAAGATTAAAATGGAGGCAACACTCTTAAACACCTAAGTGAAGACGACTGTGGTCGGACACTCTCCTTCTAAATACACACATAAGAACGAGACAGTGATAAGTGTTTTCTTTGTCTTATGTATGTATTCAGAAAGAGAGCGTCCAACCATAGTCATCTTGGCTGCGACCAAGTGAAGTTTCCCTCCTTATTGCAAAATGCTTTTGTTTTTAGGATTTTCTTTTAAATTTCGAACAATTATTTAATAGTGGTTCAAACAATATTTAAAATTTTTCGTGGCCAGTCCTTCCTCTGAAGAGTTTTCTTAAATAAGTTGATATAGTCAGTTTGTTCCCTAAATTGATCAATGGCATGAGACTTAACTCTGCCGTAAACCATACTACATGCATTTTATATTAACAACTAGCTGTGCCCGCGACTTCGTTCGCGTGCATGTCGGAAAATAAATTGGATTTCATGGATTTCATGGGCGGCACGCCGCCTCACCCTTTTCCCCACCTCAGCGGCCAACTAGTTCCGCGCGGACTATAATAACATCAGCAATGTGTTTCGGAGATTAGCCGGAACAAATAGACAGATATTTTTTTAAATTGTTTTTTTGTTTTATGTACCGTAATACTGTCATATGCATGTAGTAAAAATCTGTTACTAAACATTACAAACAGGCACTTTAATTTTATTTTTTTGTATGGATTAGAATACTATTGTAGTCGATATAAAAAACTTGTAGTATATCTAATTATAATTATTTTTAATTCCAGTTTGAACATGGACGCTTCAGACCGCCTCAACGAATGGTCGAACAACCTAAACACATTGATGCAGCTCGTGAACAAGACGACGCATCTTATCAACAAAGAGGAGTGTGTGCACAAACATCTTTTGGCGACGGCAGAATAAGAATAGTAAATTAAATTATATCCTTTTTTCAAACCTTTGGCAACATATTCCAATGTTATCTTAAGACTACAAAGTGTCTGGAGTATATTTCACTGTGTGAAATTAATATAGTAGTAAAAGCTAATATAATATTGTGTTTCATTAAAATGTCGACTGTCATTTTCTAAACAGAAATCTGGAAGCAATCTTAATTTACTATGTTATTATGCGTTTTATTTTAAAGCAGTTTATTTTAAAATAAGTTTGGAATAAATATAAATACTTAACTCCACTTTTTTGTTTTAATTTATCTATGACTTCTTTATTAAAAAACAAAATTGTATGCTGAAGGCATTAAGTAAAGGAAAATGAGTAATAATAAAATAATCATTTATTGTTGACTAATCAGTTATTCACGGTCAAGCTCTGAGTTTGTTTCGGCCTTTCTTCTCAAAGTAGACGGATAGGAAACGCCGAGCTCGCCTAGCTTATTTTTAAAAACTTATAATCGATATGACGTGTGAGGGGCCCGTGGCTAAATAATACCCGCCGCACAGGTCGATCGATCAGGTTAAGCTACGCTTGCCGCGGTTGGTCTGTGGATGGGTGACCATCTTTACACACCAAGATAACTCCATGCTCCGAAAATCACGTTAAGTCGTTGGTCCCGGCTGTCATCCGTGGATCTTTGACAGTCGTTACGGATAGTCAGAAGTCCGAAAGTCTGACAAAACCATTTACCAATGAGTATCGGTCGGTTAGGTCAGATATGCAGTCGCTCCAAATAAAAAATACTGGTATTCAGCCGCATCCGGTTAGACTGGAAGCCGACCCCAACATAGTTGGGAAAAGGACATGTAGATAATGATGTGAATAGGTTTGACGTGTAAGTGATTCTGATATCCTATTTGCAGAATAAACAATTTAATTTCAAAGTTTTAAGTGCAGTAGGTACTTATTTTTTTAATCAGAGTTCCGCTTAATCTGTAGGTATGACAAATTTTTATTAAAATCCTATATTTGATTCCGAATCCCACAATTATCGGTAGGTAACAGATAAGATAGGTAGCCAGAAGGTAATTGATTAAATGGGTTTAATCATTTAGTTGCTTGTAGTAATCGCAAACGGTTAATTCAGAAGTTTAATTTCATCAGAAAAAATGTTGTGTTCCTGTCTATTACCTCTGCTTATTCCTGTAGGGCTGGTGGTGTTTTTTAGGATACTAAACAAACCAAGGAAGCCAGCGATGTTTGGTGTTTATCAACAAAATGATAAGTTCTACTGGATCAAGTTCCTTTTCATGTACACGATTTTAAGAATAAAACAGGTATGTTAAATTATTTTTATAGAAATGGTAAGATGTGATTTGATAACAGTGTAAATGTGTTACATACCTAAGTAATAAAGAAACTATTGTATCTACGTAACGAGGCTCTAGCTGAATATAACATATAGAGCATTCATTTTTCTAATATGGCAGATATTGACACTAAAAGTTAAGGTGAGGAACAAGACATGTGGAACACTAGCTATTTAGTTAACATCATGCCGAAAGCTGAGAATATTTGACTAAGGGCCCTATCTCACTAGAAGATCATGTGGCGGCGCAACAATTGTCGCAATTCAAAAAAATAATATGGCTGGTTGCGGAACCGATTAGACGCCTGGTGAGATACCCACCGTAGGCAGCAATAAGCTGTGTATATTTTGCTGACAGCGCGACCTTGGTTGCGCCACCATGGTGTCCTGATTATAAGCCTAACTGTTTTTATCACACCAACATATATTTTAAATGTTTTTTACTTTAGCTTTTCAATCACCTATATCGCTTATACACCGTGGAATCGGGAAAAAGCTGTGACGGCACCCAGCACGTGCATAAACAAGATGAGGCGCTCGAAAAGAAGTATTATCTCGATGATCATCCACAGGTAAAGTCCTTGCAATCCTCGAGCGCGGTTCACGTAACTTTTGTACCATTGTCTTAAGGTACAAATTGCAAAGATTGAAACGCATTCGTAAAATGTAAAAACTGAATTGAGTAACCATAAGTTACGTTATTGATTACTCTGATATTGCACAATACTGGAGCAAAGTTCATTAATAAATAATTATGTTTTAGTCAATCGACGCGATATATTTCAATGGAAATAATAAAGAGGGCGATGCTGTTATCTGTGGGATTGCAAGGAGACCTAAGAATGTTGTTGATGCTTTCTTGTACTTGAAGGTTGGTATGGTATATAAGTACCTACTATTTAAAAAATATAAAAAATATACTTAACATCACGTCTGCGTCTCCCGACGAAGTAGGCAGAGATTTAGGTACCTATAGGTAGTAATGTCTATTCAAACGTATGTTTCAAATTAATATTATTTCAATTTAAAGACATATCAACTTTATTTCAATAATATTTAAGTTGATTTCAGAGTGACTAGCACTATTGATATAAATGTTTGAAGTTGTAGCGTAAACTGAACTTTATTGTGAAAGATTTAAAGTAATTTTTCCATAAACTGATATTTTTTACATTTTTGGCAAATATATCGCGAATGCAGATTAGGTATAATGCCTACATTTCGCCGGTTGTAAGGCCCATGCACCTATTGCCATTAACCGAGCACAATTCAAGGGTCTGGGATGCTACTGATTATTCTCTACTGGTTAAACCCAATAGGTACCTACTACTTTGCCTGACCCGGCGATCTAACCCGGGACCCTTACTTCAGAAGCGTTGCTTGTAACCAGTAGCTAATCAATAGGTAGCTACAGCTATCAAAATATAAACTACTGGTAGGTAAAATATATTTTTTTCAGGTCAAGGGTGAAGACCTCCTCCTATCTCCTGAGTTACCAGACACATACCAAGAACAAGTGACAATCGAAGAGGGCTTTTATAGAATAAAAGGTCTTGAAGTCGTCAACTTCATACCTATGCGCACTTGGAAACTAACTTACACAGGCGAAATGAAGTGAGTATCAACTCGGCAAGACAAAAAAAAAATAACTCATTAATTAATCCATCATTAAGTAGGTAGATAAGTACACAGGTGTGTTGCTGTGTGCCTTTATTTTGTTATCGGTAAAAACTACTTATTCGTACTTACCAGCATTGAAATAATGTTTTCAGTAGTGTTGTGCAGACGCCAGCATATCAAGCTACCCGAAACTGTTAAATTTTTCCAATCAACTTTGAACCTTATGCTTCAGCGATAAAGTTGAAAATCTATTAAAGAAATTTGACAGATTGTAGTAGCTTGATGTGCTGGCGTCTATACACCCACATTTCGCTAGTCATATTGAAGGCCCATGTAATAGGCAACAACACACAAATTCAGACTCCGGGCTGCTACGAGGTACCTACTGACTAAAGAATAATTATTTTTTCAGACCCAGAAATGATAAGGAGAAGACAGTGCAAGTGGAAGCGGAACTAACATGGAGCGCTGTGTTCTCACCTTTCAACTACGATACACAGATGTCGCCTAAGTCTTTGGCCAGGGATTTGGCTAGGCATAAATGGTCGAAAAACTACTTCAAGTTGCTTAAAAAGTAAGAACTTCCTTTTAACATCTAGACTGGCTAATGCATACCATACCGCCATAAGTAACGCGTGGAAAATGGCCGTATCCATACCGTGGTGCCACATTTTTTCGATACGATCTAATAATTTATACATGTTGATAATTACCTATGTCTTTTGCTGGCATCACACTTGTCGTATTTATCCATATATTCATTTAGTTTGGTCTATATAAAATATTATCTATAAATATTCAAACAAAATTAGATTTGTAATTTTGTATTAGCAAAATAACGCGAATTTGATTCCACATTGAAATTCTTCAAATCGACGATGTTTCCTTCTGAAGCAGCACCATCAAACCATTTTCGGTTCGGCATAACAACCAGTTTAGTACCTATACCAGTGTAGCTGCCTATTTCTAATTTTAAGATTACATCAAACGCATTATGAGCAAATGGGTGCCCTGGAAGGGACGGTCACAATCGACGGCAAACAACACTTCATCAACATACCATGCGTCAGGGATCACAGTTTCGGTAAGTCTTACAATCTGAGAACTCCGGTAATTAATTACAATACTGGAGTTATACTCTTCCTAAAAAAAGACTAAGCTTTGTCCATACTGACCCATTTCAACGGATCACCCTGTATTTACAAGTGGTGGTTATCAAAATGAAAATCTGCTGTTTCATAGAAAAGTGCAATACCTTCGCGGTCAAAATTTATGGAACATCACTTTTTTTTTAAGTAACCGACCAAAAATTTCAACGCAGTAGCCAGAATCATTTATTGAATCCATAGTAACAGGTTGTGCGTTCATGTCCATGCCACCTTGTATAATAACCCTCTGTTGGTTCGCTCCTTATTTGCATGTTTCTTCTGCTTCCAGGACCGTTCCGAGACTGGCGCACTTTCCATCGTTATGTATATCATTTTATCTTCTTGGAAAACGGAGATTGCATGGCCATCGGCACAGTGTGTCAACCTGTAGTTTTGTCGCAGTAAGTATCCAATATCATAAATTTATAACTATTATATCGTATGACCAGCGCATAACTGGTGAAGCGCGGTCGTAAGTGACAAACAAGTACCAACCTTGCGGTAGTTGGAATAAAATTGAAAACTGCGTCGACCCTTAGTAATGGTCAGGGTAGACCAAAGGAATGGTGGCAGAATTTCGAAAGTATTTTTTATTTATTTAGCTATCTATTAAATAACCGCTTTGTTTCAGCCTCACCATCGGCTATCTTTGCCGACAATCAGACCAAGCAGTTCTACCAGTAGACTCCAGTGACTTCCTGTTGTACCAACACGGAGAACACCAGATCTTACCCAAAGACTATGGGTTCACTTTCGAAGCTGGTAAGGGCTGTTACGTTAATTTCATCTTATTTCAGTCTTGAAAAATCTAGTAACCTAATAATGGTTCCAATTGTGCTGGTATTGATATTTTAAATCTTATACATATAGATTGCGACATGAGAAATTCTTACTTACTAAAGATTATATCTGTACGTTCAGGACACGACTCGTATGCAGTTCGAGTGCAAGTGGACAGCGAAGATACATTCTACATTGGTAAGGAAAGAGAAGCGAAGTTTTACGAGCGATGGTGCAGTGTCGAAGTAAATGGTGTCAAGGGGTCCGCCTGTGTAGAATGGCATTACAACAACGTTCAGGGTTCAGCAACAAGTGTGAATTAAAATGCAGCTTCACCTTTTATTCAGACTTCGGAATAAGTTTTTTTGACCATGCTTTTCTTTATCTTTTATGATAATATAATATTTTGTCTGCTTATAACGGCCTCGACTTACGGGTTGTCAGTCGTGGTTTCGAATCCACAGGCAGGCGCTTTACTTTGCGTAAGTAATTTCATCACCACTGCTCTCAAAACGGTGAAGGAAAATCGTGAGGAAACCGGCATGTTCTAGAACTGTGTGATGTGCTTTATTATGCGTTGTGTAGTAATGTGACATAATAGATAAGATAGAAGTTAATGTGTAGCTTAAGAAAACCACAGCTGTTCCAGCTAAAATTATTATCGTCCTTATCCCTATAAAGACGATAAATTAACATAAAAGGTAGTCACCAACATTTTATGTTTTTTAAGGAATTTTTCGAGGTAAATTAAACTATGTAGAATTAGCGAGGAAAGTTAACTATATTTAGCATAACATTTTTTTCGACTTATGTAAGTTATAATATAACTTAGTATATCTATAAAATATGGACTAGCAATATAATTCACAGTAATGATAATACATTTATTTCATTGAATGAAAATCATAACCAACTATTACTAAAAACTAGATAACTGCGACAAAAATCTACTTACTATTGCGTCAGCGAATAGGCATAATACTGTATACTTAACTATGTTTAACCAGTCAGCAATCATAAGCAAGATTTTATAAAATAAAAAAATATATTTGGTATTTATAGGCATTAAAATGGAGCCCTATGTTCACCTTATATTTAAGAGGTCGCATATAACAGTATGATTGAGAATTCTTTCTTGTAAATATTCTGTCGCAGTCACCTCCCCACTCAGGACCTATCCAAAGTAATTACAACATTATGACTAAATTGTTCAGCTATTTACTATTACTACCAGTTCGTGATAAGTTTGCCGGTCCGTGGAATGCGCGTCCCCCCTTCTCCAACCAGCCTACCGCACCGCTGAGTCGCGTAAGCAACGCAATCTCAAGCGTGTGTGATTATCACTTATTCGGCACCTTAATATTTTTTTTCTTTTTCTCGATATTTGGAGTGACGTCACATCGTCAGCGGCAAACTTAACGCGAACGGAATATACAGAAAAAATCCTTGTACAAAATAAAAATTGTTATCAATATACCATCTCTGTTTGTCTCTTATACACAGTTGATATACATGCACTACAAGTAGGCACGCTCGTATACAACAATGTTTAGGGTATGAGGTTTTTATCACGATTTTACGTACCCACATTTGTGTAGACCAAACATGTATATAAGAAAAATAATATTATGTATGTATGTATAAAATCCTTATAAAACATTGTACTTTTATTTATCGAACAACAAGTATTATCCAGCCTCGTACTATTGCTACATTTGTGTATATTAAATGAAGGAGTGGAAACGGAAGAAAATGTGATGATTTTTCTTTGTGCGACATTAAATTTAATTTACTACAGCATAGAAGCTAAAATAAGTGTTATATGTTGCAAAAAGCTGGTACTAATATTAAATTAATAAAATATTTTAATAATGATAAAAAAGTTTACATTATGAATGATACACAAGAATCGAAACGTACAGTCACAATCACAATCATAATATTGGATTGAAGGAAGTGAAATAGTTCGCGCGATATTTAGCATTACGCTTGTGACTGCATAGGAGTTACAATTCCTATATGGTGAAGTATATCGCCGCCTAGATTTCAGGTAAAGATCCTGATTTAAATTATATATCAATATGTTACGTACACGTTATGGAAGACAGACTGATTTACTTAGAATGAATTTATGGAATTTTCACTGGTCTAATGATTGATTCAAAAGTTCAATTTAAGGGAGAAGCGCTACGGTAGCCCGCAAAATTCAATTTTACTTACGTTTTTTTAGCAATTTGAAGGTCAGTGTCAGGTTGTATGTTGATTAAAATAAGATTCGCGACCGTTACAACTCCCTTGAGTTAAAGTTGGCCTCAAATTTCATGATTTCATGAAATAGTCATTCAATAGGATAATATGAACTTAGAGAGATTACTTAGAGACTTATGGATGATTTTTACGATCATAACTATATAATAAAATATTTGATACGGCGGCGAATCACATTTAGATCAACATACAACCTGATACTAACCTACAAATTGCAAAAAAAGTAAGAAAATTTGAATTTTACGGGCTACCCTGACGCTTTCGCCTTAACGCACTGGGGTGACGAGTCGCAATAATATTTATCAATTTGAAATGGGATTGAACTTTTGAATGCTGTTATAGCATTGGTTCAATACTGAGATATTTTTTCGATCGAAAGTGCCAACGGCTTGATGCTTGGCGTCCTTATAATAATAAACAAAAAATAATAATAATTTGGATGTTGGTTTACCTAGACAGCCAGACAATTGACAATACAAATTCTACGTCTAGGCCTACTACAGTCGAATTTTTATCTTCATCTATCGGACTAACTGTCGAAAAGTTATGAAAAAATACTTTTAAACACCCACTTTTAACTTTATTTTTAAATCCCACATACCTATATAACATCAAATCTGCTACAACATTCTAAGTATTTTTTTTTGTTTGTCACATCGATCTAAGATCCGGACGTTTTATTCTAGTTTCCATTAAAAACACGAATATTTATTATTGGTCGGTAATTATTTTGTAATAATACGAAAATACGATACTAGGTTTGGCAGTATCTTAGACTGGCACCCAAAGAGACCTACAATTTTCTAGTACTCATAATTTATAAAAAACAAACCTTAATTACATGATTACCACAAATAATTTACTTATCAAATGATTATCGAACATTTATTTAAAGTTATTTAATATCCGATTCTCGGCTTTTAAATAAACGTATGTAGTATACGTACATTCTTAGGAGTTACTGTTTTCTCTAGTGATATATGAATTCATTATTTAAATAACGGGAATCACGTTACATCTCAGTTATCAACTACAAATCGAAGGACGAAATGTTGGACGTAACATTGCGCCTCATTTGTGCGATAATATTCCTTGAAGACGAGACTATACCTTTGTATTGAGATCTCCAATCTTGTATAACTATAGATATACAACATGTTCTAGATTGTCGACACTACAACGGTAACTGGAATGGACATCAGACTAGACGAATACTAATCACAGCACCTAATTAACATAGTTATCAACTCTTTTAAATGTTCTTAACATTTAATTCGACGGTATAACACAGTGATATAAGGCAGGAAATATTTTAATTAAGTACTGTTTTAGAAACTCCACGATACGTACGATAATCATAAAAGCTCATTTTTCTAAACAGGATTTGGAAATATAGGTACTACACATTGAAATAATATTTTACATTGATTTTATTGCTAAGCTATAGCGAAAGTATATTCATTTGTTTAAAGCACAATAATTATTTGAAGATATATGCTAAACAATTTAGAGCTACGTGGAAATTACAAATATTTAAATTATATTAGTTTGTTATTTTCACATAAATAACTATTATCGTTTGGAATACTGCTGAAGTTCATTATACTGACTAGATTTGTCTTTTATGTTTTCAGAATGAGCACATCACAAAAATAAACTAAATTATGTATAATTTAATAACTAATAATAATTATGTAAATCGTCGTTTGTAACATTGCACTCCTGTCCACTTAGTCTAACTTAGGACGTAATAAATAAATAATAAAAACAAAACATTTTGAAAAGTGTAAATCAATAAATATAACAACAAAAATATAAACCTCTTTGGCAAACGTAATACTTTTTGTTACAATGGCTTAAATGGCCATTTGGTCAAGATAAAGACAATCAAAAATAAAATAGTGCGTGATATAGTTACGCATTTCATTGAGTACTTATACGTTCTACGTATATTTTGTAATACATTGGATATATGACTGATATTTTGGACATTTTGTGTCGAAATGAGAACAAAAAATTATGGTAACTGTGGAGTTACTTCATTGAATGCTACTGAACGTTACATACCGCGGAGGTGCCGGGCGCGTGGTCCAGCAGCGCTCTCCGACGTTTGATACCTTCGAGGTAGACTTCACGATTGAACAAACCCGCAGCTAAGGGTACACTGTAAAAAAATATTAGGATTATTACATTCATTTATTTCATTAAGGACTGATTTTTCTAACGCCAGATAGTTTTATCCGAGGAATAATTTTGAATTTTTAACAGTTCTTCCATACAAAATCTGTCAGACGTCAATTTTATTCCACGAATAAAAATTTTCTGTCGATTGAAAAATTAGCCCCAATTCCGCAAAGTATTTGAAAATTATGAATAACTTGCTGCGCCCCGCGGTTTCACCCGAATAAGTGTCGATCCCGTGGGAATATCGGGATAAAAGTATCATATGTGTTAATTCTGGTTGTAAACTATCTGTGTGCCAAATTTCATCCAAACCCGTTCAGCCGTTTGTGCGTGAAGAAGTAACAAACACAATCACACTTATAAACTTTCGCCTTTAAAATATTAGTGTGATACGGGAACAAAAATTTGAAGACATGTGACATCTACCAATCCGCACTGGGCTCGCGTGGTGGATTACGGTGGTTATAATATAACGTTCCCACCGCTGAAACATAGGCCTCCCACAGAGAGGAGGCCTGGGGGTCGATTCTACTAACAAAATTGTTCAAAAATCGCAATGGAACCACAGCTGAATCACGGCTGTTAAGCGTTTTCATATTCTACTAATGAACAATGATTCAACTGCGGTTACGTTTTAGTTTAAGCCAACGATCGATCGAAATAATTTCAAAATATTTTCTGCTAACAAAATCGAACATGAGCGTGACGTTTAGTCACATTCTACTGTTATTTTGACACCTTGTTAGAATCGAATGGTCTAAATATACTTTTGTATTCGAAAATACTTTCGGTGACATGTATGTAACATTTTTATGTTCAACTTTTTTTTCTGTGGTATTATTAAACATACTATTTGGCATGTTGGTAACACAGTTTACCCGCTGTTACGTTCCCGCTACCATTCAGTTGCGATTCAGCATAGGTTTAGTTTCCAGTTTGTATAGGAAATAGTAGAATGACTTTATAAGTAACTATCGAACGGCGATCGAAATTGAACAGTTATTAAAACACAATTGAATGTGTAACGTTGCAAATTAGTAGAATCGCCCCCCTGTGCCCCTGCAGTGGGAACGCTATATGATTTATAAGCTGGAAGTGATTCTGATTCCTTAATTACTTTAGGTATAGAATAGAGTTGTGCCCCTCATATAAGAGTCTTTTTACCGTAGTTTGTCCTCGGTGCTCTTAAAACTTAGCTTGCCTCGTCATGCGCTTTTGAATTTGCATTCTATTTGTAAATGTTTTTGTGTATCTCTATTAATTATTTTACGTACAAGTGCATAAGTTTTATATTTTTTTTAAATTTTCAATGTTCATTAATTTAGTTTCTTTAAAAACTATTTGAGAAGATTTTAATTAATCATAATTGAATAAGACTTTAATCATTTTGTTCTGAGATGTTTGTAGTTTTCATAAGGTGAGTTTTGGCAGCACTTCCTTATATCTCTATTAAATAATCGAGATGTGGTTTAGCCATCGAGTTATAAATAGTATATTCTGACCTGTAGTGGTTATCATAACTATTTCCCATAACTGAAATACCCATCGAAACTTCTTATGACATAAATAACTCATTTGGAGCATTCAATAAATTCAAATCTTGTGACAAATTGGACCGCCATAGTATGAATGAATGCCATACTGATATAACATTCTGGTATGCTTACACGTCAGTTCCTGGTCGCAGCATGGTCGAGAACAATCCCCACACTGGCTTGTGGTCGCTAGTACAAACAGATTGAACCGAGTTGTAAGCCAAACACTTGAGTCCCGAAGTGACCGGCACCGAACTGATGCGACGCAGCCCTGCAACAACTTAGGTGTGAAAATCAGAGAGTGATTTATTTAAAATGTTGGAGGGAAATGTAGAATTAAGTATCAAAATGTGTAATTTTTGTGATACCTAGGCTGCCACTCGATCGTTGCCGTGAGCATTCAGTCAATGACGAAGGTACACATTAGCTTTAGAATGAAGTTGCCCCCATGCGAGTTATAGAGAGAGACGATTCTCTAAAAGCTGAACTTCTAAACTCTATTAGCCGTATACTGTTTCAATTAAGACGATGTTCGCATGTCCCGTGCGTGAAATCTTGGTTCAGCACGGCAGTTAGAGAAGGATACCGGCTTGACACCTCACTATTACTCAAAGCAGGCCCTTGTTTCTAGGTATCTTTAGACCTTAAAACTTTAAAGTTAGACTGCGGGTGTACCCTCTGCCGAACACGTCGAGGAACACGCATTTCTGAAAAGTGTTTATTCACTACTAGCGACCCGCCCCGGCTTCGCACGGGTGCAATGCTGATACTAAATACACTACATTATACTATGTAGTGACATTACGTTAAACACATACCTATATGGATATGTTAAGCTCAAAGACCGTCATGTCCGTCATGTCCGTCGTGATATGGTTACACCAACTAGTGCTCACAACGCGTTGTGGTCGTATGGCATGATAGCCACAACACGAATTCCGCTATGTGGTTTTTCTGTAATTGCCACAACGCGCCTCGAGTGTTTTCATAAGAGCCATTACACGAATTTCGCGATGTGGATGTTTGACAGTGATCACAACACGTTGTGAGCTGTTTTTTCGCTCAATGAGCGTTTTCGGTCTTTGAGCGTAACAGATACACAAACAGAACTTATCCAAAGTTGGTAAAACAGTATGCTAATGTGATTCTAATAAGGGTCATATTTTTTTTTTAATAAACTATATTACTTCAGAATTATGCCTCCATCATTTTTTTTTTTATTGTAATATCTTTTTGAGGAAGATAGTATTTTTTTTTTAATGCAATAAAACTGGGAACTCATATTTGAAACGCGACGCCATTGCTCAGAGCGAATGTGACGTAAAGGTTCATGACAACAATAAAATATATCAATATGTTCTCTAAGAGTGTTTGGAATTCAGTCCGTTATCAATGTTATGAACTATGACGTCACACCAAGCGCGCCAAAATCGAGGGCGTTCAAGGTGCCCGTGTATGTCAGTTGGCTATTTATTTTTAACTTTTTGAAGTGAAACTTCTTTACGCACGCTTGACTTGGGGAGTAAGCTGGCGAACGCGTGACGTAAGCGTTACGAAAAGTGTGATCGGGCAAGGCGAACGGAAGTTAAGTGGGGGATATAAGCAAGAGACAGCAGTGCGCGCGCACATTTTCTTTCTCTCTTCCTCTCATAGCCAAATACGTTCCGTATATCTAAGCACACTGCAGGCTTATTGTCTGTATCACAGTGTAGGAGCAAGAGAGAGCAGTGCACGCGCACATTTTCTTTCTCTCTTTCTCTTATAGCTAGTAAATGAAATATACATACAGATGGAGCGAAAGAAGTTTCACTTCAGTCGTGTGGTCATAAGCACACTCGTTTTTTTTAGTACTTTCAATTGTTTTTCTGGCGTTGATTATTGTGTTACTATTATATGGCGATATACTTAAACTATCAAATGAAACTATAATAAATATATTGTATACATGCATATTCCCTAACACGTAACTCACTTTCTTTTACATTTTGAAGGAAATTCCACATCTATTGCTTTATAAATAAGTTTGACAATGCATTTTGTCGAATTGTCAAAATGAAAGACATTGCAATAGGCTAGTTTCCACCATCAATAAATTGAAAATCTATTTAGTCCGTCAGTTAGAGTATTGGAAAATAATGGACACGTATTTTCTGTTTTTGTAAATCAATTAATATTGACAAAGATAAAACGCATCAAAACTCGGGAGTGGGGGCTCGTGACGTCAGAACGCACTAAAAATTATACCAAGGTGTGACACGTATTCAGAATTTTAAAAGCGTCGTATCTTCGTCAATTTTGGTTTACGTAACAAAAGAAAAAATACGGGTCAAATATTTTTTGATAATCTAACTGACGGACTAATTAGATTTTTTCAGTTGACAAGCCTATTGTTAGTGTGTTACGCAATTACCCCGCAGACCATAAGTATGAGGATTATTATCAACATTAAATAGAAGAAGTGTTTATTAAGCTACGGGAATAACATGTAATTTCAGAAAGTCTTCAGATTAGTGATGATGTAATATTTAAGGCGAAAGCTCACCCGAAAACGCAGAGGACGAGTTAGAGGTCATTGACCTCGCTTTGTACAGTATTCTGTCGGTATAAGCCGGCGCTCTTTGTTTGCTTGACGTGTCGAACTGTTGACTACCTGGATCGTACTGGAAATATCAATAACAAAACTTTATTGAGGAGGCGTGGGAGTGCCAGTGCCTTAGGCATCTTCTGGGCACGCTCGTTCCATCATAGACATCATTCATTAGGCGTGATCGAGTTCAAGAGCGGGCCCATTCAGCAAAAAAAAAATTCTTCGTTCTGCGCGTTTTATTGTTTTAGGGGTAGTGCGAGGAGGTTCTATTTTATTGTAATTATTAAATAGAATTTTACTTATCAATTGCAATAACGCGAATCTGCGCCGACGCATGATAATGACGAATGGGCGCAAGCGCGAGTTTTATTGGTTTGCTGGCATTAGGGAACTTTCAATAGCAGCCAGAAGTCTGGATGGCAATAATTTTTCCCTCTATTATATGACACCGCAATCAGAAAGCCAATTCCCATACTTGAAAACGTTCAAAATCTAGTCGCAATCTCATCTCAGCGACAATAAATGCCCAAAACTTGTCAAAAGTGTAGGGAAATTAGAGGTATTTTTGACAGATTGGACTGAGATCAGACTGTGAACAGTGTGAATGTTCTTAAAATTACGAGAATTGCCCTCTGTTCTGCGTTGTCACGTAATGTAACGTTATATTTTATACTAATCTAATTATTTTATATCATCATCATCATCTGCCTAGACTTTTCCCAACTATGTTGGGGTTGGCTTCCAGTCTAACCGGATGCAGCTGAATACCAGTGTTTTACATGGAGCGACTGCCTATCTGAACTCCACAACCCAGTTACTGGGTAATACGATACCCCTTGATAAGACTGGTTGTCAGACTTTCGGGATTCTGACTACCCGTAACGACTGTCAAAGATCTCCGAATGACAGCCGGGACCAACGGCTTAACGTGCTTTCCGAGGCACGGAGGGATCTCGGTATGTAAAGATGGTCACCCATCCACAGACCAACTACGGCAAGCGTAGCTTAACCTGATCGATCGACCTGTACGGCTGTTATTATTTAGCCACAGGCGAAAAAAAAATCAGCTGTTCCTTACATTTTGACGAGTTACACGAACATAAATGTATGGAACAGCTGATTTTTTTTTCGCGATTTCAGGTCCCATAGTAAAAGTTGTTCATAATGATGAGTACAATGACCTCTTAGGTGGTTGCTGGTGTTTACAAATAACCCTGTATAACATCTTATTACCTTGTAAGTAGGAGGGAAGGTGATGGGAGCTTCCCTAAAGTCGCGAAAGGCGGCGCCATCTTCTAGCACGGCGGTCAGCTGATCCGCGTGCAATAAACCGTGCGGTAGGTGATGAGGCAACGGGAACTAAGAATATAAGAACAGGGAACATGTTAAACCTTTTATTTGCATTTTTGTTCCCTGTATAGGGTCAAATTGAATTAACTGGCGAAACTTCAGAGACGTGATGGGTATCGATATGTAATTTTGATAATAATGATTTCCTAACCGTAAGTCCCGTTCCGTTGTTTTTACCGTTTATTTATTTATTTTTTTGTGTTTTTGTTCTTTTTGCGTCATGTTCACCGCAAATAAACGTATTTTCTTTCTTTCTAAACTCATAATTTAAAGTGACTAAAGCTGATTATGTTGTGAACGGCCGCTGGTAATGCACTAACTTGAAATGTTGAGTTAATAAAACCCATCTTTAGACATCGAGCAGCTTCAGCCCGCGGCTTCGCCCGTGTGGATTACGAAAAATAACCCACGGGAATGTGTTAATCCAGGTAAATAAAGTATTAATTCCCTAATACATTGTTTTCATATAACTATTGTTTTACGTGGCGCACGCTAGCAAAGCTTCCAGTCGACATTAATTTTCCGAAATCTTCAACAATCACTTTCATATTTCAGCCAATTTACACAAAACCTTAATCTACGATATCTATGCTAATTATTATTAGCATAGATAGATTTTTCCCTTCAGCTTTATTAAGCTGAAGAGTTAGTTTGTATGTTTGAACATGCTAATCTCTGAAAGTACCAGTTGGATTTGAAAAATCTTTTTGCATTCGATAGCCCAATTCATGAGGAAGGCTAAAGGCTACTTTAACATCACGCTTGAACCCTTAGGAGCCGAGCACAAAAGAAAAATTCAGAAAGAACGCTAAGGAAAATCAAAGTAATAGAGCGGGCAGACCATGCGATGCGTCAGGGTGAGTCGGGGAAATAAGAAACACGCGCACGAAGTCGCGGGCAGAAGCTAGACACTTAAACCTTCCTCATGAATCACTCCGATCATTGGTGTAACCGTATGAAAATCCGTTCGGTAGGTTTTGAGTTTATCGCGCTCAGACAGACACGCGGTGGGGGGATTTTGTTTTATAATATCGACACCTGCAATTTAAAAAAATTGTAACTCACTTTTTAATGAAAAATCATTGTAATACATAAAAACATATAAAATACATAAGCAAACAACATATTAGTCATACAAAAAAGTAGATAATCCCTTTTTACTTATATTTACAAAATTGGAAGACGCTAGGACTTTATAGGAACAAAGTGAGAATATGTTGAATTTTTATATCGCTATCCTGAAAAGTAGTGAAAAATGAGTTACAATGTTTTAAATTGCAGGTGTCGATATGTGGGAATGTCCATCGCGTCTGTGATGTTTCGCTAGTTAATGTAATTCGACCTTGTGTAAGTAATTATGGTTTCTTTCTTTCTCTTCTATTGATGCTTTACTTCGTTAGAATAATTAATACGTTTGCACTCGACACTATTGAAACAATTTATTTCAAGTATCAATACTTTCAATGTCTCTGTGACGTCAGATCTTTGGAATTCGAAAAATAGCAGTGTATGTGGTTGAGTTTATTTTTAGAGCTTTAGCATGTTACGATGGTAATAGGTACGTGAATCAGTGCTTTCCGTACCAAAATGCAATCTATTGTATAGCAGTTGATTCGTACAAATTGTAATGTTAGTAGTCAAGCAATTTTGGAAGTCATAAAGTTAAAACATACATTTATACTGGGCCACCAATCCACTTACTAATGACCTAAGGTATTATTAAAATCCGATACGACCGGAGAGGGATCATGCGCAGGACCAACATAACTGACGATGACAGTGAGGGAAGAGAGCGTGCACCAGTGTCACATACTTGTGCACTATAAAATCTCCCGCGTCTAAGGCTAGTCTCTGCTAAGATTGGCCGCCATGGCCGAAATACGGTCTGGAGGACTACATATAATTGTTATAATTAAAAGGAACACGTACTTGCGTTTGTTCGATCCACCGTAGTACGGCAGCTCTAGGCTCACCCAGTCTGAAGTTTAGATCACCGCACCAGAATACATAGTCAAAATTGTTGGTGACGTCTGAAATGAAAAAAGCATTTGTTAATTTAAGATTAGATCAGTGAATCTATGGTCGCAAGCGCGGGCTTCTAGATCCGATCCCGGTATCGATTATTGGGTTTTGCCAATAAAAAGTTCTCAGTAGCAGCCGAGTCTAGGCTAAACTTATACTATAGCTAATGAAATGTGACTGTACAGACTTACAGAGTAAGGGACATAGACACGCAAACTGTGCTGAATTCATAAATTTTTCGTCAGTTAAAAGGGCGTCTCGTCATGTGATTCTAGACGCCTTTTTATAACCGACGAAAAATGTCAACGCCCCATGCGTTGAATTTTTTTTTCTTTCTTCAGAATTCAGAATCATGTACAGTGTCCAAGGTATAGGTACCGTACCTGTTTACTCTCTTGTTAAGAACCAGTAGGAATGAGGCCAAACAATATAAAACATTAAAAATATCTATGAACCTGGAAGTTTCAACGTGAGCCCCAAAAACTGTAGAATCTTACTACGCAAAATACGCGCTTTGACGTCGAGTTGCAGACACTCATCTTTAATCCCCTTAAAATGGATCAAGATCGATAGGTGATACGACATCTATCGATCTTGATCCATTTTAAGGGGATTAAAGTCCTACATTGGCCCCGATTCTATTGTTCACAAACTAAACTAAATTTAAGTTCAGTGCATCTTTTTCTTTCTATTTCCATATGAAAAGGACAGAAGATAAATATTAGTTTAGTCCTGTCAAATTAGATAATCCACAGACAAGTTTAGACGTGATTAAAAAATTGGCCACTAAAAATACGTCAATTTACGTCAGGCGCTGACTACTTTGACAGGACTAAACTAATATTTATCTTCTGTCCTTTTCATAATGAAATAGAAAGAAAAAGATGCACTGAACTTAAATTTAGTTTAGTTCGTGAACAATAGAATCGGGGCCATTATCTAATCTTATATCTTTCTATTAAGTAATCTGTCTTTTAGGGCGAAATAGTGGCCGCCTTTTTAAGCAATTAGCTTTGTAATTTAGTCTAAAAATTATCCTATGTCAAACAATGTTTAAAATACGTAAAATCAATATGATGCAGCACACATCTACGTATCAACAAAGATATCAGAAAGGAAATTGATAGCATATCAGTAGAAATATTTACTTACGTTTCGCGGAAGGAAAGTGATTGATTATTGACACTTTGTATTACTTATTATTTATTCAGTAATTCAATACATTGGCCTAGACTAGATTTCTAAAGATAACAATCAAGATAGCTAGCTCTTTTACTAAGATTCGAATTCGAGCTTGTTAGCTTGAATAAAATTGAGGGTTTCAACCATGGAGTAATAATGCATGGAGCTTTATATTGCGACACTGTGTAGTAATAGATAATGATATAGAAGCACTGAAATATTGGAGTGTATCTGGAGTGAAATATAACAACTGCCTAAGGCAGATTGTCTCAATCAACCAGCAACGTGATTTAGATTAGCTATGACCGAGATGTCAGCATATTTATGTATATTGCATCATAATTATGCTGTTCCACTCCATTCGCTTACTGCTCCATGGTTTCAAGCTCTAATTGGAAGTGTGCCAGAATGACAACATATCTGCATCTAGAAGTAGGTTCGTGCATAGAGACCACCTACTGCACACGTAGCATAACCACCATAGAAACGGGTATTGTCAGCGAAAGAATAGACAAAATGACAGATTGTAGACAAATTTCTAAAGAAATCTGTATTTTTTCTATTCTATCTAATATATACCCGTTTCTATGGTCATCTTGCTACGGGTGCTGGTGCATAATTTCTGACATAATAAAAAATCAGTCACATACCTTTACTTTTATGCCTGCAAGGCAAATTCTTTGGCAAATCAATAGACCTAATTATTCTCTTGATATCAGACACTCGCTCTTTGACTTTCTCCTGATGCGCCGTCAAATGGGCAGTCACAAACAAGAATGTAGACCCAAACAATGCAAAGGATATAGCGACGGCGCCTTTGGTACGGAAGGCTGTACCCGGTCTGACAGATAAACTCGCATCCTCGGGGAGAGAACAGAACCAAATAAGGTCTCTTCTTATAAATATCATTAAGTGGATTGTTCCTGGAAAAGGAGGAAAGAATTTTGAAATAAATATTGATATTTATAGCAAGATAAAAGGAATATCAGGATAAAATATGTCTACAAAATAAAACTATGGTTAAATCAGAAGAAAAATATACACAATTCCCACCATAGTAGATATACAAACATTCTTCAGCTCAATTAGTCATACATTCAATTAATTACCATCAACATTTACCCTTATAGATTTTTTCAATGAACATTGTTTGAATTCCTTTTCATTTGTACAAAGTCATGTAAAAATAACAAAATAGTTATTTATTTCATTTGTGCATGCCTAATTGTTCCTTCATGGAAAAATACTCTTATCATTTAATATTTACTAATGAGTTTACAAATGGTTACCAACCTAAATAATAAGAATGCAACAACAGATGAGATGGTCCCAATACTTCTTGGATAGTAATCTCCCATTCAGTACGCTCCGAGTATGACTCTTGCGTGCCTATAGCAAATATGTCTGGTACGTGCGTCACCTGATTTGGGAATATGAAATCGGCTAATTCCCTGAGGAATCGTATTAAATAATTAGTTGAAATATACAAAAAGAATAAAATGAAAAAATTTTTTTTGTAAAAACATTTAACATTATTACTTTGGTGGTGGTTGTCCATTCATGTTCCATGATCCTACAAATATTTTTACTTCTCTATCTGGGAAGACATGTTCTAATTCTGCAGCTCCTAGAAGGGAATGAGATGCTAGACGCCCGTAAAGATAATTTCTGAAATGAAACGTTAAATTACTTTTAACTATGTCACATTAGGCAAAATTTCTTGCTGTTAACTAAAATACCAAGCTGTAGTAGTTATAATTATTAAGCGTAATTGAGATTTTAAGTACTACATATTTAGTTGTCTCTACAGGAAAATGTAAATCTATGTTACATTATCTAATACAACATTACAAACACAAACAACAGATAACCTTTCTCGAGCCTCCTGAGTGGGTATGAGACGCAGCACCTGTGCGGCAAGCAGCGAGTTACGAGCTAAGCTGTCAGTGCTCCCAGCACGCGAAGATGACCGTGCGATAGATGACTTGGTCCTAGTGGACAACAATACAACAGAAAAGTTTCCAACACCGTTATGAAGAAATACAGTATATAACATAACCTTTTTACTTAAATCAAAAATACCTTACCTTCTTTTACGATCTAAAGAGCTACTCCGATCACTCTCAGGCGACGAGGCCCGGTACAAAGGCTTAGACTCATTTGATATCAAATGATCAGCTGATAGTCTCTTAACAAATAATTTATTCTTTGTTGATTTGATCCCTTCAAATGATCCTGAATGTTCAAAACATTTCTTGGTATCTTCACTTTTAGGAAACTTGACTGAAGCTTTGGGTAGTTCTTCTGATTTAGTTTGGGAACAGATTGTTTGGTCGCTTATACTGTTGGAATTGTTCTCTGGACTACCAGTCACGGATCGTGCGTCATCTTTAGAATTCTGGTTATCCACCAAGCTTTTAGGGCGAGACCGTCTGAAGAAAGTTCTACAACACTTCTGATGACTGTCGTCTTCATAGTGGGTACTGGTTGCGGCATGACTTACGTTGTTAAAAAGAGGTTCTGCTGAGGGGTTTCGTTGGTTTGGGGCTTCTATGCTGTGGTCCGCACTGTAAGCACTTGCAGCTAAGAAGGGATCAGCGGGAGAGATAGGTCGAGATGAAGACTGTGCAAATTCGTCGTTGGAATCTGTATCGACGACGCAACCAACTTTTGGGGATTTTTTAACAAATAGACGTTTCCGCAATGACAATTTTTGTTTCGTTTTGGTAGGTGAAGTTGTCATGTTTGGTTTTAAACCAACAAAACTATTAATTTAAGTTACTAATTACATTTTTACTAAATATAGACAACATAACCTACTACGTTTCTAAACTGACATTTTGCGCTCAGGAAACTGTCAAAATTTTATAGATACGTTCATAACCACTTGATCATTAGATTGAATACACATTTTGTGAAGCTACACCAAAATTGTTCTTATAATAAAAACTGCGAAAATAATGGTATTAAAATTCATACTATTTACGCTTCACAGTTGTCATGGCAACGGTTACAATTACACGATTACCTACTGATAACTATTGATATATTGCGGATTGCCCTCTATTGTTAGGCTTGTAGGGCACAATATTTGATATGGCACATTTTATGCATGAATGAACGCATGGAATCAGTCGGTAATCTGAACAGTACTAAGTACTTGATTTGTGATCTGATTATAGGAGTGGGAAATGTGAGAATGATAGGCTGAAGTCCCCGTCACGAGAAGCTATAAATTTCGTAAACACACATTCAGGGGTCCGCAACCTTTGGATATGGATGGAATATTTTGGCATGGATGGAATTTTTTGTAATGATTTTTATTTATATAGGGATATAATTATATGTTAACGCACACATCTAATTACTGTCGTCAGACGATTCCGAATAATCTGCATTCTGTTGCATTGACAGCGTCAGCGTGAACTTACTTCAAAATGGTGGCCCAAATGTTTAGGTTTTAAGAGTCAGACGCGTTCCAGTACAGTCAACAGCAAAAGTAGATGATGAAAATCAGAAATTCAATACTAATTAACGGACGGAGTTCGCGTCAGAACTGTGTGGCGTCGAAATAGTAAATGTTTGGTGTAATTTACAATCACATAACGACACTTCGACGCCACACAGTTCTGACGCGAACTCCGTACATTAGTATTGAATTTCTGATTTTCATCATCTACTTTTGCTGTTGACTGTACCACAAAACATTAGACAACAGCGCTATTAACCCGACCAAGTGAAATTGCTCGTTAGTTTCGTATTATACGTATGTACAGAGGCCAGCACATCAAGCTACCCCAATCTGTCAGATTTTCCCAATTGAATATGGACCTTATTTCTTTGTACTAAAGTTGAAAATCTATCAAAGAAATTTGACAGATTGGGGTAGGTTGACCTGCTGGCGTCTGTACGTTAATTTGTTGTTGATTGAATTGTCGCTACGTAACTTAGTCGAAGTTCTATTTACAAAATTTATAGCTTCTCGTGACGGGGACTTTAGTACAGGCTAATAATAATACTACGTACATTACTGGGATAGGTAGATAAACTGAAAATTGAAATTCAATGAAAGACAAGTTGGCAAGTATGAAACAGAAGTTATATAATGTTTATGACAAAAATGCTTAGAAGTAACATAACTAGACTTATTTTAATATCTGCTGCACTGCCTGTGCCCGGTACAAGCAAGTTCTTTCCATTGTACTCAGGTGTTGGAGATAAGTTGCCACCGGTAACCGATTGTATGCCGTTACCTGTAAAATAAATTAAGAACATTAACAAATTTTAACTACCTATCTGGTCGCGGATTTCTAGATTTTTCTTTAAGTAGATGGATTTTTTACTAAGCATTGTGGTAGGTATATAAAGATTATCTAGGTGTGTAATTGAAATAACTGAAAACCGTTTGAACGGCCAAAAAAAAGAAAAAAGTCTGCTGCTCCATGGATTTTGGCACCTATTTTGGCCTATGTTCGCTTATCTCGACAAAACGTAGAGATCAGTCCCCTATTAAAAATTGTTTATAATGATAAGTATAATGCTCCAGGAAGAGGTTTTCAGTTACTTCAATTAAGTACACCTTGTAGGTACATATAAGTACCTAACACTTTCTATAATAGACACCTACCGGTATTACAAAGGTCAGATGTACAAGCTCTGTAAAACGTCCTGAAGGTAGAATCTGTTATTTCATGGTTCAAAAAATCGGGTTGACTTTCACAACCACGATTAAAACTAGCCACTTGACCAACTGGGTCCTGAAAAAAGTAATAGTGCAAGATTTAATTAAGAATAAAAAACCGGTCAAGAGCGAGTCGGACTCGCGCAACGAGGGTTCCGTACCATCATAGTAATATATTTTTTTAAAGAAGAATGGTCATTTTTGACCTGACTGTGTATAGAAATGAAATAAATCTTAAAATTCAGCAAGTTTAATTGTATATTAATTACGCTTATCACAATGCTAAAAGAAACGCAGGAAAAAAAAATATTTTAATTTTTGTTTATGCATAATCTACATCAAGGGTATACCATGTTTCGAACGCATATCAAATACACTTTTTTACGACATTTCATTTTACACAGTGCTACTTGATTTTATTCAACTCTGTTTCTGAGATTTATGCATTACTAGCTGCGCCCCGCGGTTTCACCCGCGTAAGTTTCGATTCCGTGGAAATATTGGGATAAAAAGCATCCCATGTGTTAATCTTGGTTATAAAGTATCTGTGTGCCAAATTTCATCCAAATCCGTTTAGTTGTTTTTGCGTGAAAGAGTAAAAAACATCCATCCATCCATCCTCACAAACTTTCGTATTTATATTATTATTATTATATTATTATTATTATTAGTAGTAGGAGGACTAGTAGGATTAGTAGGATTTTACGTTTTATTTAATCAGTAAGTATTTCTTTATTAGTCTTTGTGGAATACTGATTAATTAAAAATAACATAATAATTAAAGAAAATTAATCATGCAGTAGGTATGTAATTGAGTTTGCACGACTGAAACGGATTTTTTTGACATTTGACAGTTCAGTAAATAAAATAGAGAGAATTGAGAATTGTTGTTTTTTCATCGAGTGTCTACGCAGTGACTTGGTTGACAGTGAGTTGGTTTCTAGGAATTCACAAAGTAAAAAAGATGTTTTAGACCATAGCTAGGTAAGTATTCCTATTTTAGACTAAACTTCGAGCGTTAATAATTAGCTCTAACGCATTTAGGTATTTCTTTATTATCTATTTGTTAACGGCAAATCCTAACCTAATAAAATTACCTAACATTAATATTTTTTGGTCTTCGTAGCGTTTACATCGTAAAAATGACTACGAGACATTATTTTCTAAACATACAGGTAGTCTTTCCACTATACCTTATAACTATACATAAACTTTCATTGTCAGGTTTTTAAATGTATGGAATATGGGCATTGTTCTTTCATCGGCGAGCCCTATATTCGTCAGAGAATTTTAACACTGCGCGCCCGGTGTATATTATTGCAGTTTTAGGTCAGCGCCATCTCTTGACCGATAGTGGAACTAATGTAACTTTTGTTGATGATTTCTGAAAAAGTGTGCTATGGATAACCTCTTAACAGAATCTGCAGTTCCCTACATTTATATTCGCATAACTTGTCAAAATGTAGGAAACAGCTGATTCTTTTTTCCCGATTTCAGGTTTGGTCCCATAGTAATAGTTCTTCATAATGATATTATCCATTAATTACGGGACGCTCTGTAGACATCGTTTTATTTTTCGTGTACCTAATCTTTACATAAACTTCTATCACATAGAATATTTTTTGGTACGAAACCCTAAAAATAATAAAGCAATAAGAAACAAAAAAAAAGAAACATCTACTCCTTAAATCATAGTAACTACAAGAAAATCCTTAAGGAGGCTCTTCAAACTATGTCAAACAAGTTATTACTTGTGCCAAAGTAAATATTGTTCGTAATAAATAATTTTATTCACCTTTTTATATATGTACAGAGGCCAGCACATTAAGCTACGGCAATCTGTCAAAATTTGATAGATTTTCAACTTTAGTGCAAGGGAATAAGGTTCATATTCAATTGGGAAAATTTGACAGATTGGAGTAGCTTGATGTGCTGGCAGGTACCAATAAGATAACTAAGATAATTATGTGATTATTTAATCAATGAATGTTACCTCCAATCGCCTGAAACACAGGATTGGGTACCTAGTTCAAGCACAAATCATGGGTGAACTTGACATAGATTTAAGAAAAACTCTATTTAATGTTATTCCTTATATTTTTGAATACATTTTATTATTATTTCTTATTTTATAGAATGTTCATCATTCTCGGGATCTATCCGAGCTTTTAATAGATTCGTGTTTTGTGGCCTCCTACTTTGTATACTACTAGGTAGGTACATACAGTAGTCTGCACGACAGTGGTAAACTCTGACCTTGAGTTGGCTTAGCGTAATAGGGACATACAGAGTTTCAATAGAATAAATTCGAGACCAACTTATAGGCTAAAAAAACAAATAAATAGATATAATGGTACATTTTACCACTGCATGGCGTGCGGCGTACCTACACACCACACTTATTCGGGTCGGCATGATTCGACACTACTCGGCACAGCCTGGCGGCAAAATATTATATTCGATTTTGCCGCCTGGCTGTGCTGAATCATGTCGACCCTAACAAGTGAGTAGCACCCTTTTTTTGTGGACGGGAAATTATCAAATGACCCCTCCCGCTCAGGGTGGAGCAGAAGGGAGTGTCAGACTCTTACCGACTAAAACCCACGCGTGTTCCTTACTTAGTCCTTTATGTTCCGGGGTAGCGGTAACCCTTTCGGACAATCCCGCTGCCCCGGCAGGCTACGGCCCTTACGGGCCCTTCCTTATTGCTGACATCTCTCTGAGGCGCGCGTGGTACACGTACGCGCCGTCCGGCACGGGCCTGGTCCTGATCGGACGGAGAGTTACCCATTACTCTCCGTCCGCAGGCCCGCGCCTACGGTGGCCGGGAACATAACGTCAGGCTTTTTCAAGCGAAGCTGTAATGTTTGCGAATGAGGGGGCGGGACGCGTGAGGGAGAGGCAATCTTTGCGCCCTCACGCCCCTAGTCGCCGCAAGAGATGCCCTGGGCGTCGTCGGGAGTCGACAGTCAATTCCCGGCCAGCGTAGGCGCGGGCTTGCGGACGGCGAGCAAAGGGCAGCTCGCCGTCCGGTAAGGACTAGCCCGGGTCGACGGCGCGTTGTGTTCCACGCGCGCCTCAAAGAGATGTCAGCACTAACTGACGGGGTCTGCTAGGGCCGATGCCTGCGAGGGTCGCGGGTTGTTTGAAAGAGATACCGTGGCCCCTGGCGCAGGCAACTGAAGGAACACGGGTGGATTTTAGTCAGTAAAAGCCTGATACGCCCTCCCGCTCCGCCCAGAGCGGGAGAAGTTATTTCATAATTTCCCACCAAAAAAGAAAAGGATTTTTCAAGCATGTGATAAGTGATCACTCAATTTATTTCATTTTAGTTGCTCCCGTTACCAGTTGACCGCCCTTACGGGTGAGGTAAATCCGAATGAATGATCGCCATTTTAGACCAGTTTGGTGAGTACTTACTGGCTTCCCTCGAGACCACTGATCCCATTAGGGTAGTAGGTAGGTACCTACGTATCTATGTACTTAGGCACGCGGTGAGAGCTACAAAAATGCAAAATCCGACAAAAAGCCTTAGTTTGTACCAGCGTCTTCACCTGACTAAAGTGAAGCCCGAAGCTGCCTCTAATTGTCCGATCGAAAACAAGAGGAATGTGTAGTGAGTAAGGCTACTAGTGACGCAATATAAATCAATTGTCTGGACAATCTCTGGACAAACCGTAACTCACCCTTTGTAGCCTCATTCAAAAAAGGAGGTTCTGTACTGGATTTAATAAATATGGTAGGTACTTAATTATTCTTATGTACGAAGTTATATGCATATCATATGCATCTCCTGCAATTCGTTTCCACCTAGTTTATATTGATAATGTTTTAACTGATATTTACGTAACAAGTAGTATTAATTGAATTTTGTGAAAAAAAGTGAAAAATAAAACCTTTTATAAAAAAAACACTAACGCCATGTCCTACGTGGACGACTCAACGCGAACGCGATTGCGAAACGATCCGATGCGAATTTAATACCATGCGAAGCGATGCGGCTACTCTGTCCTACGTGCGCGCGAACCGTCCCCTCCGCGCCCTCCGCCGCCGTAAAAAAAATATGGCCGACGCGTCCACTTCGCGCGAAAATATCAAGCCAACTGATCGCGTTCGCTTCATTTCGCGCCGCTCCGCACCGCACCCCACGTGCGTTTGGTCACGTAGGCCACTTCAATAGGTTTCGAATGTTTGTTGTTTTCGCGCCGCACCGCGCCGCTTCGCGTTCGCGTCTAGATCGCTCACGCAGGACGTCGCGTAACAAGTGAAAAATAACTTTAATTTGTAGTGTCTTTTCTTTGTAAAAACGTTTTTTTAATGACGTATCACAATTTGATTGTGTGTTAAAATCATAGAAATCTCTTTCTGTGATTATACTCATCTTTCTTACATCTATGGTTATAATAATATGGTACCTAGCAGTAGCGAAGGGTGATATGACAGAGGTAAGCCGGAGCAAAAAAAATCGACGGGTTGCACTCCGGGAGTGCCGGCAGAAGTGAAAACTTAAATATTAATGTTCTGCATTTTTGATATTTTGGAATGGTTAGAGAATAATTTTGTACGAATTGCTTTCGTTATCAGTATAAAAGTATTATTATTTATGTGGTAGGATACAATATTTATTCATTGCGCTATCGTACACAAACATGACAATTATCGAACATTCGCGCAAGCGCCTTGCGCCGCCTGCCCTCTCTCCATCCGTCTTACGAATTCTCGATCAGGTCACGTGTCCTGACGCGAGTTTAGAGAATTTTACCCATTCCAAAAAAAATACGCAGCGCCGCTAAAGAAGTTTTCACTTCAACATTCGCGCAAGCGCCTTGCGCCGCCTGCCCTCTCTCCATCCGTCTTACGAATTCTCGATCAGGTCACGTGTCCTGACGCGAGTTTAGAGATTTTTACCCATTCCAAAAAAAATACGCAGCGCCGCTAAAGAAGTTTTCACTTCAAAAAAAAGTCAACAAAACGTTTCATTATATTTCAATGATGAATTGACTATAGAGTGGTTGTGTTCTGAATTTTCGAAGGGAAGCCGGCGAGAATCGAGTTGTATGGTACCTTCGCCACTGGTACCTAGGTCCTTACCAAGAACTCTTGTCTCAAGATGGTACAATAAGTGTGAGGGCAGTCCACAGTACGGGTATCATTGGTTATTGTGAGACAATCCCGGTTCGAGTCCACTGATGAAAAGCCACAAGCGTAGCATCGTAATCCATCGCCTAAAAATTAACCACATTTTATCATCAATGTTCCTTTGGTGGTAGATAGTAAGTAGGAGGGGGAAGAGTATCCTGCCACCTTTTGCAACGGGCGTCGGCGGGGTTTCCTAATAGAGACGATGTCGATTTAAAGAAGCTGTGCCTGCTTTTTTGCCCGTTTGTTGGTATAACCTTTAGTGGTCCACTTGGAAGATGTAACTGCAACCCGCAGAGAAATTGCGTAACACATATTAATCGGAATCGGTTTCATTTCGACAGTTCAACAACATTTATTGCGTTATTTATGTGTTGAGCAGACAAATTTTTCGAACTTATGAGGCAATGGATTAACAATTTGCTTCAAAATGATTCAGATTCCGTTTGATAGTGTGTTACGCAATTAAGATGCTGGTAAAATGGAGCTAACTCGACGGAACGGCAGTAGGATGAGGTTGTGGAGCTATGTCGCAAACCACGCTCTACTTCCAACTCTGCCTTCCGTGCCCCGAAACATGCAGTCAAATGACCTCTCGCTGCCATCGACAACGCCGTGGAAGTGGCGAAGTTTTGGGCCAACTAGATCTAAAATACAGTCGTGCTAGCGACACGAAATCAAGGTCCATCATTAACGCAAAACTGCTTTTAATAAAACTAACTCAACTTATACCGGGTTACGTTACTAGGTAATACTATAGGTAAGTATATAAAAAAAAATGCTAAAAACTCACCAACAGCTTTTCCAATAACACAAGCAAGTACAAACAACACTATTTTGAAACCCATTTTGCGCAAGCAAACTTTCCTTTGTGACTGACTCAGGCGCACTTCGGTGATTTTTTTATATCACTCATTATCATAATAATGAACACTTTAAATTGTGTATATTATCAGTTCCTATTCGTCATTAAATCGAATTAAATCACAGATTAGGATATATTTTCGTTTGATGTAAATTGATAACAATAACTTATCGATAGATAACTTCAGAGGGTACTAGGAGATATCTATAGGCTATTTTAATTATAGAAAATGATGAACCCACCAAAAATATTTTCATATAAAATGTTGCCAAGACGAGACCATATGACACTCGCACTCGCACTGTCAAAAAGTTATCTGATCTCATGTAGAGCCAAGCTTCTAACTCTACACACCCTAACTTCACAAACTCTACAGTCTACACCTTAGTCAAAATATGAGGCTTGGCCGTTTTGTTACTACAAGAACTATTGTGTAACAGAAAAGTAATGAACAGTGAATGAATTTTTCACCTTACGCCCATGTGATGCTATTGAAACTTTATAATTGTTTAATAAGTCCACTATTGACATCATATACCGAAAATTTTGTTTATCTGGTATAATCCAAACCCAAGCTATGAGGGTTCAAAAAAACGACGAAGCGCTTCGAGAAAAGGTAGGTAGTGGCCTTGCGCTTCGCTTGGCTCCTCTTGGCGGGGGCACTACCGTGCTCCCAGAACTTGACGCTTTCCTCCAGATTAATAATGGTCCCGAAGAACACAATATAACCACGTCCTGTGGAATATCTTTTTCGAAAGGCCATTGGCATCACAGCCTCACAGGAAACATCTAGACGCTTAGGTACCTACACTTACAGAAAAATTAAAAGTTAGGGTTTCTAACCCTGACTTTTGGGTTTTCTGTCATCTTTTGATTAACCTTTCTGCTTCAAAAGTCAACCTAACACAACCTCTTGCAATTTTGTAAATTGCGTCAAAGTTAAATTTTAAGTCGGCCCATACCTAGGTAAATTTTGCCAAATGCAAAATAAGTGTCACAAATACACATTTATCATCAAATTACCCCCCTTCCTCTATCAAACTGCAATAATTGAAATTTAAATAATTCATGTTAACTGAACAAGAACCCAGTTATGCACTGCAGATGGAAGGCCGCTGGCCGGTGTTTATCTTAATTGCTATTTCACCTGCCGTACATCAGACAAGTCGCAGAGAGATCCAGCCGTCGAGGTAATCGATTTCCATGTAATTACCGGTTTCACAGCCGATAACGGAGCAGTAATGTAGGTGCGATAGACTGCCTGCTGCCTCGGAAATGTTGGTTATACTGGACTTTTTTGAAGTGAAAACTTCTTTAGCGGCGCTGCGTATTTTTTTTGGAATGGGTAAAAATCTCTTAAACTCGCGTCAGGACACGTGACCTGATCGAGAATTCGTAAGACGGATGGAGAGAGGGCAGGCGGCGCAAGGCGCTTGCGCGAATGTTCGATAATTGTCATGTTTGTGTACGATAGCGCAATGAATAAATATTGTATCCTACCACATAAATAATAATACTTTTATACTGATAACGAAAGCAATTCGTACAAAATTATTCTCTAACCATTCCAAAATATCAAAAATGCAGAACATTAATATTTAAGTTTTCACTTCTGCCGGCACTCCCGGAGTGCAACCCGTCGATTTTTTTTTTTTTTGAGGATGGGAAATCATCAAATGACCCCTCCCGCTCTGGGTGGAGCAGAAGGGAGTGTCAGACTCTTAATGACTAAAATCCACCTGTGTTCCATCCAGCCCTTTATGTTCCGGGGTAGCGGTAACCCTTTCGGACAATCCCACTGCCCCGGCAAGGATAAACTGGACTTGGATTAGGGGTAGACAGTTATTTGTTTATTTTGAAAGGAAAAATCAATAGGAAAAGAGATTTATTATGCACGTGAAGATGGTCTACATGCAATTCTAAATAATAATAATATAATATAATATAATAATGGTTTATTGTCTCAATAAAATAACATTACATGATAATGTGTTTGGAACTTACTTTTAGGCAAACAATGCCTGTATTAGTAGGCTCCACTCTTTCAAATAACTGTACACTTTACTAGCTATGAGTATAGTGTACCTTAAGGGTAAGTATGCAATGCAAGTATACAATCCAAGATTTCCATTATTACTTTCCTATACCTTTTCTTTTTTATGTTTCGAAGTTACTGATCATATGGCCAAACAAAGAGAAAAAATAAAAAGAAAAAAACAAATAAAAATAAACTAAAATAATATAAAGAAATGACCAACAAACAAACAATATTTCATGTTTGTCAATTTATACAAAGTTGTCTAATCTACAATATTATAAATCAAGATAAAAATAGGACTAATTTGGTGTGGTAAGGAGTGTGATGGTATGTGAGGTAAGTACTGTGTGATGTAGTGAGGTGTGTGGCGTGGTACAAGGTATGGTATAATGTGTGAGCAGTGGTGCCATTCTGCAAAAAGATCACCGCGAGAACCTAGGTGAAGTGAGCTTTCGTTCCACGTGATGCTAGGGAGTGACACTATTGACAACTCACCTTAAGCTCACCCCACCCAGGCTACCGCAGTGAGATTCCTACAGAATAGCAATGCAGTGTATATGGTGAGGTGTGTTGTGTGAGTGTAGTATAGTGTGTGTGGTGTGTGTTGTGGTGTTCTAGGTTGTAATATATTATGATGTGACGTATTTCAGCTACTCAGCATGTTCCAGGAGTGCCTCGGTTTCCTCATAGGTAAGTGATTTTATCCAGTCTGTTATATTTTTTTTACAGTCGCGGTAACTTTTATTATATACATAAACATGTTTATTAATCTTATCATAAAGTTGGGTAGAGCGTTTATTAAACTGCTTGCTTGCAAATACTATTTTACAGTGATTCTTGAAAGTTTTCCTTTATTTCACAATCTTCTAGGTCTTATTATTTTGTTCTTATTTTGATTGGTAGGTACCTACGCAACAGCAAATCATTATTATAAGTTATATATAATCCAAGTTGAAATTCAGTAAAATATATTTGTAGTTTACAATCGAATTTAATTAAATCTCGCTTTGACTGCTTTCTCTCTTTTGTCGACGATGTACCAAAATCTCGACTCCAAGCAGGAGAAAAGCCAGTATCATTCCATACAGCAGCATAAGACACACTGGGTAGAAATCCACCATATTGACTGAGTCAAAGCTCCCTCCCCTTACGGAGCATACCGGTTTCTTAGAGTAAATTAGTCGGTTTTCCCTGTCAGTCAAACCGTGCTCTAGGATCCTGATATACCTGTAATAAATAAGGGTTACCTGGTGTAGGCCTTAATTACTTGCGATAGTGACCACCCCTGCGAAGTTATTTGCATGAATCTGTGATACAGATCTGTTAAAGCTATCTCCGTTTGGATGTTTGATGTCATCAAAAGTTTTTCTGTTTTCTGTATGTGAACGTTTGGTTCTTACTTATCGATCGTTATTGGTAAACTATTTAACTATTTAGCTAACTATTTAGCTTTATTTAGCTATTTAGTTTAACTATTTTTATAATTTTTTTTTATTTAGTTATTTTTATTTAACTATTTTAAGAATCATGTACCTACTTATCCATTATGATAGCAATAGGCTAGTTCCCTATTACATAGGATTTAAACATCCTAACTGGCGAAATGTGGGTAGGGACACTAAGCTAAAAGGTACACCTCTGAGCTCTGCCTAACCCTTCGGGAAAATTACGCGTGATAATGACTAAACGAAAACGTAAAAAACTAAACTAGAAGCAAACTAAAAGTAAAGATCTGAATTTTGGAACTGGCCTAAAATCCGTTTTCTCCTCTTTGATTACCTACCCGACTTTAAACATTTCGTTGAACGGAGAGTTCCTCCGGCTACAGAGCCAAGGCTTGTACTGTTGAAGGTAGTCGATTTCTTGAAGACCACATTTTTCATGTTCCTGAAAGATCGCTGAAACCATCCTGTATCCAGTGCCTGTGTTCATATGGAAGGCAAACGGTCTCTGTGAACGAAAATGCAATTTTGTAATGATTATGGCAATAAGTACAGAACATATATTGAATGTTACCAACCTTTTGCATGGCCTTGACTCCATCTTCAAGGCTCATATAGTTAGGTTTACCTCTTGGTGCTACTTTTGTTTCAATGATTGCTTTTCTGATCGGATCTTTAGCGGCCTGTGAAACGTTAATCAATATTTTAAATAGGAGATTGGAAAAAATAACAAAAAAAATGAGTGTTGAGCTTAATTAATAGTTAATTACTGAAAAATAATATTTATTGTATGCCACATCTTCAACCCCAAGTTCTATTTTCGAATGCAGCAAATCAGAAAGTGTTCGGATTTGATTGGAGGTCGACTGCAGTAATGCAACGATATAAGCTGAGTACGACGTGAATAGAAAAAGGAAAGCCAAAAATACTATAAACATCACAAGGCGTCCAAGAGTCCCTGAAAAAGATAACATCGTCATTAAAATACTTATGAAATTATCCTTTTTAATTTCAAGAACAAATAATCTTGTTAACCAACCTTTTAACTCATTAGTGCTTCCTTGTTGAAATATAGCACTCATAACAAAAATTGTCGTATCGCTCCAAGTTGGCTCCAAGCATGTCTGGTTCATATTTTGCTAAAATAGTGTTAATTAATTATCATTATCATCATAATTCTCCTGTCTTTATGGCAATTTATTTGGGGTGCAACAAGCCTTTTTTTTCCATACTTCTCTATTAGTCGTCATCTCGGTAGTCACCCCCTTTCTAACCATATCAGTCCATACATATCATTTCTTTGGTCTTCCATATTTTGGCCATCGACATTCATACTCAAAACTTTAAAAGATGAATCAATATTAAACAAATATTTTTCATCTAACTATGTACTTTACGTCACTGGCCTTACCTTCTCATATATTTCGTATTTCTTGTTGTCCCATTTCGTATTGATATACATTATAACCGTCAGTATAAGAACAAATGCTGCAGCACATATCCACACACTAGTTGTAAATGGTAAGATAAACAAATTGTTCTGATACGACAGAGGAGGCTGCCTAAATACAAATCTTGCTGTGAGTGGTGACGGGATTGTCAAGTATTCCAAAATGCCCATTCGTTCTATTGTTATGTACGTAACTACTCCTGGTGAACATAGAAAAAAAATTGCCATGAAATTAAATTGCAATTTTTTTGAAAGCACAAAGCAGATCAGCAACGGTTAGCTATTTCGTACCAGGGTAGATTGAGTACAGTACAGTAAGTTAATGTCCTTATGGTAAGATATCGTGAAAAATGATAATTATGGCTAGAAAAAAAGTGAACACTGTGATTGCGGCTAAGCACTCTAAATACATTGAGATAAGGGGCAGGTGGGGGAAGGGACGTAAATATTCTTGAGATCTCTCTACCACACAGGTCCGCTTTCCCTTGTTGTATGTCTCCAACCATCCCATTCCAAGTACCATTGATTAGGTAGCCCCAAGTTTCAGTGAAGACTATTACCCTGGATGCATTAAGGAAGTCGTACACAGGATCGATGCAACGAAAAGAGCTCCTTGCAAGTGTATCTACAAAAATGTTGCTGGAAATATAAAAACGGCAATGTATAGTAGTATATAATATAGTCTTCAGACTGCAGAATGTTACGTTTACAAATCTTACAGATAGTGTCATCCACGAAGACGCGCCCCACTCTCTTCCTAATCGTCAGTGGTTATCGCTAGTTAATTCCGCACGTGTTTTAGTTTTCGCGATACTCACTAAGTAATTACCCATTAATATGTAATTACTGTGTATTGAAAAAACTAAAATACTTGTGGAATGTGGGACACTTGTACTGTACAGACGCCAGCAGGTCAACCTACCTCAATCTGTCAAATTTCTTTGATAGATTTTCAACTTTAGCACAAAGGAATAAGGCTCATATTCAATTGGGAAAATCTGACAGATTGGGGTAGCTTGATGTGCTGGCCTCTGTACATTAAAAAGAAGAGTGGGGAGCGTCTTCAAGGATGGCTCTATCTGTACAAAGGTTAATAATACCGTAGTTCAAGTAAATCAGTTTTGGTTCTGTTATCTGAAATAATAACAGACGTAGTCAAAGGTTCTCCTTTGAAATCTTTTCGTCTCAACACATTTGATTGAATTCTGTCTTCAGATTTATTCAGGCCATAATCGATCGACCAAGTCCCGTAGTATTCTGTATTCCATTCATTGTGTGCCCTTAATTTGTATACTGAAAGAAAATTGCCGTCACATTTGCAAAAATATTGTCCTATGAAATGAAAATCACCAGCATTTGTTACCAAATGAATGATTTACTCACTGGTATGCAATAAAACATCCTTATTTCCATTTTCTTGGGCTATTATAACTTCAGAATCAACGGAAATTATCAGATCCTCAAATTCTGGAGCAATGATGTCATTGTATTGTATTTGATTACCAAGAACCAGCCATCTGTAGGACTTGCTAAACATTTTATTTGCGCCAGCCTTGATAAATAGATGAAACAGTTTTTAAAATGATTAAACGTGTAGGTAATGTTATTTAAATTCTGGGAAGTTTTCATTTGGAATAAATTTACCTGTTTAAGGAAAAACCCCGCATCTTCACAATTTTTGTCTAACAAAAATAACAGATGGTTATTTGGATAAGACTGTATTTTGATAAATGTTTCGTTTTCCCGAAAGTAACGAATACTAATAGGTGTTTCCAGATTTGCCAACATTTTTGCCAGTTTTATTTTTATGGTCACTGTAAATTTTATAACGGGTTTTTGTAAAAATAAACATTCATTCACGCTAAATCTTTTTTTATTTCCTCATAGGTAGGTACTTACAAGATTCCCAGCATACTTTTGCTGCAACTTTAGTAGGTTTCTCGTACGATTTGATGACATCAACAATCATTTGTAGTTCATTATTTGGGTGAAATAATGAAACACAACATTTTAAACACAGTATATTGATGAACAACGTCACAATCTTCATATTGAAGACAGCAGTATCCGGTGAAGCGGCAAAGAAAACAATATCTAAGAATCAGTGTGCCACTATAATTTGCGTGCCTATTACTTCCATGTAGTAATTATTAATGTCCCTCGTTAATTGGGTATAATACACAGGTAGCTTGTTAATCATAAGGACTGTCCTACCATTTAACCGTTTACTAGAACTTATTATTCATGATGCAATCTTAACTGTAGGTTTAGGTTTAATTCAACTAACAATCATTCTTTATTAAGTACGTTTAGGTCTACGGAAATACGACAAACTTACACATCATTTATAAGTTTTCCTAGTTCAAAATTGCACAGTTTTTACTAGTAATTTTCATGTTTTATGCAGCTTATCTTGCGCAATATTTTTTCCCTTTTAAACACTAGTATTTCTAAAGCAAGAAATAACAAGGCGACAATAGTCCCGTATGTTAGTATTAGTACAGCAGGATAACAGTCCACCATGCTGACTGATACGAAGTTTGACCCTCCACCTGAGCATTTCGGACGTTTCTCGTACATCAGAAGATTTTCCCGATATTGCAGTCCATGTTCTTGAATACGTTTGGTTCTATGAAGATTGAAAGGAAGAAATTATTAGAATATTGGTTACGAAGCTCATCGTTATGAACTCATATTACTTAGTACTTACCCAATTTTAAACATCTCCCGGAATGGAGTGTCCTTTCTAACAGCTAACCATGGATCTATTACTTGCAGATACTGTATCTCTCTGAGCCCACACTTTTCTCCTTCATTGAAATATTTCCCAACGAATTTGTACCCGACCCCAGTTTCCATGTGAAATGCAAATAGTCCCTGGAAAAGAAAAATTAATTCGGATATTTTTTGTGTGTTTTTAGTGATTCTTACAATTAATTCTGGGTAAAACCTTCCGCATTTGTATAACTCCTTCATCCATAGTCATAAAACGAGGAGTAGTGCCTGGTGGAGCGACTTTCTTCTCATATATTGCTTTGCGCACTGGTTCAGTTGCAGTCTGAAATGATAAAAGTACTATAACTAAGTGCTGCTTAAGCGGAAGTCATAAAGTCTTATGTCATTTATTCCTTTTTTTAACATAGGCACATTCCTTTTTAGGGTTCCGTACCTCATAAGGAAAAAACGGAACCCTTATAGGATCACTTCGTTGTCCGTCCGTCCGTCCGTCCGTCTGTCAAGACAGTTTTTCTCAGGAACGCGTGGAGGTATCAAACTTAAATTTATATCTAATACGTAAGTCTACTGTTCCTTAGAGCTGTGAAAAAATCAAACTTCTAAGCCAAAGCAATCAAAAGATACAGCCGTTTATGCCGCAAAATTCCGCAAATTTTCGAAACTCGCACGGGAATCAAAACCTACAGGGTACTTACCATGAACTTAGAATCTTGAAATTTGGTACGAAGTAACGTCTTATAGTAAAAATAAAGGAAAAATTGCGAAAACCGTAAATTTTTAGTTATATCATATAAAAAATTTTTTTTTGAAAATTTTAAAGTTACTACCTCTTTCTCATGAACGCGTAGAGGTATTACATTGAAATTCATATCAAATACTCAAGTCTATAATACCTTTAAGCTGTAACAAAACCAAACTTTTGTGTCAACGCAATCAAAAGAAATAGCAATTTAAGCCGCATATTTTCAAACTCGCAACTACTCGCGAGGGAATCAAAACCTACAGGGTACTTCCCGGGAACTTAGAATCTTGAAATTTGGTACGAAGTAACTTCATATAGTACAAAAAAAGAAAAAATTGCGAAAACCGTAAATTTTTAGTTACATCATATAATAAAAAATATTTTAGAAAATTTTAAAGTTACTACTTCTTTTCTCATGAACGCGTAGAGGTATTAAATTGAAATTCATATCAAATAGTCAGGTCTATAATATCTTTAAGCTGTAACAAAATCAAACTTTTATGTCAACGCAATCAAAAGAAATAGCACTTTAAGCCGCATATTTTCAAACTCGCAACTACTCGCGAGGGAATCAAAACCTACAGGGTCCTTCCCGTGAACTTAGAATCTAGAATTTTGGTACGAAGTAACGTCTTATAGTACAGATAAAGGAAAAATTGCGAAAACCGTAATTTTTTAGGTGCATCATATAATAATTTTTTTTTTGAAAATTTTAAAGTTACTACTTCTTTACTCATGCACGCGTAGAGGTATTAAAATGAAATTCATATCAAATACTCAGTAGGGTAATTGCGTAACACACTATCAGTAGCAATCGGTTTCATTTTGACAGTTCAACAACATTCATTGCGTTATTTACGTTGTTGAGTAGACACACTTTTCGAACGTGTAAGGAGCAGCAGGATTAGCAATAAACTTTAAAATGATTCAAATTGAGAGTAATAGTGTGTTACGCAATTAGGGTGCAGGTCTATAATATCTCTAAGGTCGCGAGGGAATCAAAACCTAAATGGTACTTCCAGTCGATCTAGAATCTTGAAATTTGGCATGAAGCAATGTTTAATAGCACATATAAAGAAAAATTCCAAAAACCTTAAAATTTTAGTTACATCACATTTTTTTTTTTTCAAATAATTGTAAATGGAATTCCCACATAATTTTCATCCCTATACATGTTTCCGTTAATAAACACTAGCACTACACGAAGTAATACAACTATAGATAATGTTTTTTCGACCTTCAATGTGGTACTACTCATACCTTTTTCAGTCACCATTTACAGATCTGGTTCAAATTTAATTAATAATTAACATGTTTGTACCAGATTTCTAAATAGTGACTAAAAAAATTTGTAAATAAATAACTTTGATAAAAAAGCTTGCCCTCATTCGTCACCAGACTTTTGCAAGGCTGCTGCAAGGCTAGTGTAGGTATTTCAGTAAAATAAATGATATGTGTTAACATAAAATAAAGGATTACTGAAACGATAACCTTTGTCATTAATTTATGCTCCTCGAGCTTTCCATATTGTAATGTTATAAATTTCATTTTGCAATAAAAATACCATAACTATGACTCGATTGTCGTGATGGGTGAACTTTTACTTATATAACTACAGGTTTGTACGGAACCCTCGGTGCGCGAGTCCGACTCGCACTTGGCCGGTTTTTTTTAACATAGGCAGAATGATAATGGTATATAAAGATAATAAAGAGTGCGCTATGTTATGTCAAAGGGCGAAGATTAAGGCAATGAGAAGGCTACACAAATTACCGAGAAATAGTATCGGTTGAAAACAGTATCATGAACGCCGAACTTGATCCTAGAATGTAGTAAGTCATCCAGTGTCTTGATGTGTGATGAACTGGATTGGAGAAGAGCAACGATGTTAGCGGAGTAGGAGGTGTAGAGGAACATCAGTGCTAGGAACAGGACCAACATTACCACTCGACCCAAGGACCCTAGAAACAGAAGACATAGGAAGAGAAAGAAAGAAGATCAAATTTTTTAAGCCAATGTGAGTTTTTTGTAAGAAATCATACTTTTTGTGGTAATTAGATTTTATCACGGTTTTTAAAGCAGTATGTAATTACTTTTAATATTAATTTACCTTTCAGCTCAGAAGGACTTCCTTGTTGACACGCAGCTCCAAATATTAAAACGATAACATCAACCAAATTGGCCCTCAGAACTCCGGAGTCTTTTTCCCTCTGAAAATATTTCGTTGTAATATATTTAATGTGTTTGTTTATTTCTTGCTTTTTTTTGTTGTTTTACTTCGACGGCCCTGAGACGGGTGATATGCTAGCAACGTTAAGGGTGCTTATAAAATCATTAAAATAAAAAATAATTGAAGTCCGTTTTAAAACATCGTCTGTTTTAAAACAGCCCAATTCATGATACTGATCGATTGTCAGTCACTGACAGACTATATTCCAGGGATAGAGAAATTACATTTTCATGTCACTTACCCTTTCAGTCATATGACTCGTTTTCTTCCACTCCCATTTCGTAACCATTAACAGCACTAGGTATATTATAAATAACAAAGCTATGGTGCTGTACCAGACTGTAGTATTAAATGGTAGTATGAACAAATTGTTCTCATACGATAGTTTTGGTTGTTGGAATACGAATTTGGAGCGAGTAGGCGTTGGACTTGATATGTAGTCTACTATAGATACACGCTCAAATGTGAAGAACATTGGTGACCCTGTGGATGATAAGAAACGGGAAAATTACTGGCAGTCAGTCAGTGAATGGTCGTGAACGTAAGTAATGAGTTTCAACAAATTTTGGCAAATAAATGGGTGATAGGTTATAAGACCACCAGCACCCTAATTGCGTAACACACTATCAATCACAATTAGAATCATTTTGAAGGATATTGCTAATCCATTGCTTCATGTTCAAAAAATTGTCTTCTCAACAACGTAAACAACGCAATGAAAGCTATTGCTCAATCTTTGTCCACTTTTAAAATTTTATTATGATAAAAAAGCATTTCCTCTCTCCTTAAACAACATCATTATATTTTCTTTGCTCCTGTTTCATGTTTCTTATTACATATATATATATATATATATATTTATTTAGATTAATATAATATACTTTATGTAAGTATTTATTGTATTTTATAAATGGTATACCACAGACTACCTACAGTATTTGTCTCTCCTTCCCCTTTTTAATCCATCCAAAGGTTATCTTTAAAATATCGCTCTTAGCGATAAGACCATCCATTGTGTCACCCTTTGTAAAATTTCTAGATTTATGTCTGTAATCTATATGGTGTATCTACATAATAAAGAGTATTCTATTCTATTCTTGAACTGTCAAAATGAAAACCTGACTGATGACTGTTTGTATGTTATGAAATTACCCTGCAGGCTTCTTCGTTATTATTTTTAAATAGACAGAAGATCCTTCTGCTTTCTTATAATTTTTTATATTCTTCCGGAGTCATAGACTCCGGGTTACCTACTTACTGTGTAAAACGAGTTTTATACTGAATCGATTATTTCTTGCTCTAAATAGAAGGTCATTCATAATTCGAACGTCCGCAAATACCCATTGCCAAAAAAACATCGCTCGGAGACCGTTGCAATGATTAGCTAATCAATAAATTGCTTACATTGCAAAGTTAATTGGTGACTGGCATGATGTTATTTCTGCTCAGTTTTGTGATGTTGTCCATCTTCTCATTATGTCACCAACGGGGAATGACTTTCCTATCATTTTCATCATCAAACCGGAGATAAGAAGACAGCTGGATTTGCATGATCCCAGTCTTTAGCATCAGTAATGTGGCTGTTTAGATTTTCTTGTAGCAACTCTTTTATTTTTAGATGATGCATTTTAATGAGACTCAGAGATGAACTTAAATTGGTATGTAACCTACCTCCAACCTCAACTTCACCCCTAACTAGGTAGCCAGTCATTCCATTCCAAGTGCCATTAACACGGTAACCCCAAGTGTCAGCAAAAATATATTTCCTTTTAGCATTAAGGAAATCCAGCAAATGGTTGGTCGTGGGGAAACTCACCTTCGTAATCGTATCAATGTGATCGTCTCTGCAATAGTTGAGCAAGTAGTTAGTACAAAGTTATTAAAAAAATATCCCGCGACCAGTTTTGCTGGCTAATGAACTTGTGCGTTTTTTCCTTGTTAACAAAATTCTAGACTTGTATAAGAAACTTTATTAATTATTAATAAGGAAAAATTTTGCATTGTAGCTCCATATTTTGACGTGTACTGTTAATTTTGCCACTGTGCTACTTCACAAGCTTTGAAGAAGGCAAACTGTTTATATTACAAACAGCTACTTTTTTTATTCATTACGTGTGATCTAAGATTACTTTTTATAACGACATGTGTCCTAAGTAACGGTGTAACACTTACAGACCATCAGATAAGTGTTCGACGCTCTTGTTATTTGTAAGTACGTAACAGATACTTATTTCGTATCCATCAATGTCGAGACGCCTCAAAGATGTCGGCTCAAGAAATTTTGGTGATTTCTGGAATCTGTTTTTTGTATCCCAAGTCCCGTAGTATTCGGTGTTCCAAGTGTTGTTGGGACTTATTTTGTAAACTAAAACAAAATTTGTAATGTATGTGAATAATGTAAACACAAATATGTTAATGAACCATGCAAAGATGATAATGTTGCTGAAGGTTTTAGATAGAATATCAATTTATAGAAAAGCAGAATTTTAAGAGCCTCCTTCAGAGAAATCTTTTTATCATATCCGCTTTGAAACCAAATTACAGAGTTGTAATGACAAACGAAGAAGTAGAAAAAATATTATTAATAGAAAAACTTTAGAAGTATCTGTACATATAGCGGTAACCTAACTACCTACTAATAACTCCTAATGAAGAAACTTACTGAAGTGCATTTCGTAGATGTTGTCGACGCTTCGTAGTACTAAAACTTCTGAGTCAAGTAGCACGTCTATATTAGTAACAGCCTCCGGTACAATGTCCTCGTCACTGCCAGAGTCTCCGAATAGTATCCATCGAAACGGTGCTCGGAAGAACTTTCTTAGTCCGTTCTATTTTATAAATAAAAAAATGATATTAAAAAAAAGTTGTGGTTTAATATGCGACCATAATTGGGAAGAGTGCAGATGGAAAAAATAAGCAAGAAAAATGCTTTTAAAAATATTATAAAACATTATAAATGAACAGCTTGGACTGTTGAATTTACGCATAATTGGGACTCAGCATCTTCCGACTACAATTTGTAATACTTTAAACAACTTAATAAAAAGAACCTTTTGGAAGTATGTGTCAATGTCAGGACAGTCTAGATCAACCAGGAACACGACATGTTGCTCCTCGTCATAAAACTGAACGTTATCACTATTGATAAAGTCTCCAGCGCTGAACTGAATGTATTGTTTCGTAAGACGAGAGTGCATTTGGATTATTTTAGCTGGAAAATTAAAAAAAATAGTTCTTAGCACAAAATACCTCCTTTGTTGTTTAGTAATTCTATCTTTAATGGGTTCTTCACTATAGGGCGTTGAAAACGATTCATCATGATTCTTCTGCACTTATCCAAATTAATTTAGGATCGGCGCAACTTGTCTTTTTCTTGTACATTATATACGGTGACTGATAATTAGTGACCGATACTTAAAAACACGTGCTTGTACTCATGATAACAAATAACTTTTACTATGACTATGACCAAACCTGAAATTGTGAAAAAAAAAAATCTGCTGTTCAGTCATTTATGTTCGCCTAACTGGTCAAAATGTAGATACTGAACAGCAGAGGGGCAATTCTCGTAATTTTTAAGAACGTTCACAGTCTGATCTCAGTCTCAATCTGTCAAAAATACTTCAAATTTCCCTACATTTTGACAAGTTTTTGACATTTGTTTGTCGCCGAGATGAGACTGCGACTAGATTTTGAACGTTTTAAATTACGAGAATTGACCTTCAGATTTTTTTTTCGCGAATTAAGGTTTGGTCCCATAGTAAAAGTTGTTTGTTGTCATGAGTACAATCACGTGTTTAGGTATCGGTCACTAATTACCAGTCACCCTATATACTTCTCTTTTAATCGTCATCTCGGTAGTCACCCCCTTTCTAACCCTAACCCTATCATTATTCACACAGTCCATCCATCGTTTCTTTGGTCTTCCTCTACTCTTATAACCATTGATATTCATACTCAAAATGTTCCTCACTTGGAAATGGTTCGCTGCCGTGATAAACGATTAACGTTAAGTAGGTACCTAATCTTAAAGTAGGTAACTTACTAGGGGTCCAACAAAGTTTTGCTATTACCGAAGATGGTCTATCGACAGATTGAATAACATCGACTATCATGGCTGCTTGCTTATCTTCTCCATAGCTTAGAGAAAATAGTATAACAAAGAAAAATACTCTCTTCATAGCTACTGGCAAATGGGCAGCAGTGGACTAAATAATAAAGTGCAGTACGTCTGTAAGATTTACTTACTCGCCATGTTTGATTTTCAAATCGATCTCTATTTGTTCTGCCATTTTTCTATAGAATGATTCTTTATAATAGTTTGCAGTAGGACTCATCGTAATTTTTGCAAATTATGTTTGCGCATCGTGTTTCCTTCGAATCACTTTTGCAGAGATCCGTGTATACTTTTAAAATTATTTCAACTACCTACACATTTTAAGGGTTTAACTTATTATGGAATAATGTGGGTTACATACATATTTGGCAACCGATACCTATTACGCGCCAGGATGGCTGGATAGTTGCCATATATTAGGTGCAGCGCAGACGACAGACTATCCGTGACGCACTTTTTAGTCTGTGAAAATAGAACCTATGCAATTATATGCAGTAACGCACACGACGCGCAAAAAGTCCGGCGCACAAAAAATCCGTGTAATTCGGGCAGACCGCGCCGCGCCGGCGCCGCTCCGCACAAAAAGTCTGTGAAAAAAATGGAACGTTTGCTTCAACACGCGCTAACGCAGACGGCGCACACTTTAGTCGGCAATCTGTATTTGCTAGGGGTGGACGTAACGCACGCGATCTATTATCATGGCGCGATTTATTATCAAAATAATACTTCGCGATCTTTGCACGATTTCCATAGCGTCTACGTCCCTACAGCTCTGCCGACAGAATGATCGAAGATGTGCGTCGTGTGCGTTGAGTTTGTGAAAAATCCGCGGCCGACTTTTGTGCGGAGCGGCGCGGCGTGGCGCGGCGCGGTCTGCCCGAATTACACGGATTTTTGTGCGCCGGACTTTTTGCGCGTCGTGTGCGTTACTGCATAATATAATTGCATAGGTTCTATTTTCACAGACTAAAAAGTGCGTCACGGATAGTCTGTCGTCTGCGCTGCACCTTAGGGTAAACAATGTGGGTCCCAAGATAGGTCCATGCAGACCCACACTTTTAAATTGTTATAGCTAGAAGTGGATTTTTGCGTTTTTTACTTGCCATTCTTTTATCCCTACTTTATCGAATTGCGTATCAAGTTTCTGAACTCTATGTGAAAGTAGTTACCTACATATCTACACAATATATAGCTAAATACTAGGTCGTCGGAGTAGAAGGAATGAAGATAAGACAAAGACACTAATTTATTCAAAGGGAAGGGTTCGGAAATTTTCCACAATGCAGAGTTCATTGTTTGAACCTATGAACTTACCGTAGAAGTGCAACTTTGTTCCAGTCTCGTCGAAGGTGTTTGCTTTAGATAACACTAATCATATCATTTATCTGATATCTATGTCAAGTTTATCCATATAGTTTGTTTACAAGCGATAGGGAATTGTATTTTTCCGTAACAGCAATAGTAAACATAAGTTTGCAGTGTATATAAGGGTTATTCTCCACTTTTTGTTTTGGTAACGCTGAATTATGTTAGGTTTTGATAGATTAGAAGGTCAAGGAATAGATAGCGGTATGTTTTAGTTATGTATCGCATTTCAGAAGAGGTTCCACAATTATTATTCAGGGTTTTATTCGTGGTCCTTACTTAAGGATGATTTCCACCAAACGGCTCGCATCGCATCGGATCCGTTTCTGTGCCTAATCAAATAGTTTCATTCCTAACGTGTTGACGTGTTCTAATTTTTGAAAATGGTTGTAGTTGACGTAGTATTATTGGCTATTGCGTTAGAAGAAGAAGAAAATAATCATAAAACACAGAAGAGGAAAAGAAAAATTTGGATTGATAATTTATGCCAAAAATCGGATACGACGACAGGCCAACGGGGCCGATCGCGCGTCTCAGGATACTTTCGGCTAGGATCGCGTATTCGCGTGTCGTGGAAGACTGCTGCGCACGGCTTGGTAATAAATAGACTTTAAATACTATTTACACTATTTAATATGTTTTAAAGATTGTAAAATCCGTTCCGATCCGATGCTTTGCGAGGCGTTTGGTGGAAATCATACTTTAATATTCCAATGTAAGACCTTGGCATAGATACAGCACCTACTAATTTAATTAGTTAGTATTTTTTTTCAAAAAATTAAAACCCTCTAAAAGTCTATTATGATACTTTTGCCTAACTTGTATTTTCTTCACATATTTTTTGTTCATATTGCTTAGTTTACTTACCGACAAATAAAAACAAAATGTTAGTCATTTCCAAGTAGCAATGAATTAATAGTAAATGGTAACGTGGGAATAACCCTTTTTTATAGTTTAATAGGTACTTTTATGTTATCAGTACTAACACACATTAATTTTAATTTATTAATAATTTAATGAAATTGTATATGGCCAGTACTCCACGCGACTTGGTATAGTGGGTACATTCCCAACGTGACTTTCACCTTTAGGTTTATTTATGAACGCATCCTACCCAAGAGTGAAATCTTTAGATAATTATTTATTTATTTTACCATTAATGTACACACATATATATAAACAGACAAGAAAAAAACAGAACCGAAAAATAGGTACAAAGGTGATGCTTATTCCATAAGAAATCTCTTCCAGCATACTTGCGATAGGACAATAAATAAATAAATAATTATTCGAATTTTAAAAGTAAAATGTTAAACGCTTTGTTTTCTAAAGTGCTGTTTACAAGATGTTCATCAGATTCAGTGTCATTGAGTAAGCAGGGCGTATCTGCATCCGAATGGACACCTTTGTTGAAGAAATCTTCCAATGTGCCGCTTTCTACGAGAGGTGAGTCCTTTTGTTTTATTTATTTTGAACATTCCTACAATTATGTGTGACCGTCGTAACTCGGGTTTCTCCGTCCAAATTGGATTATGAAGCCAGAAGTTACATGAAGCTAATAAGATTCCACGCAATCAACCACATGTATAAAACATCGAAAATTATGTAATTTTGTGGTGTTTTGGTAACTTTTCTTTTGATAGTCTGCACTGGGACTGGACTAAAATATTATTATTATACACTTCAGAAATACCAACTACAGAGTTGCCCCTACAACGACTCGCAAACTGTAACCATGAATTCAACACATGATTCTAAACACCATAGGGTACAAATACTTCAGCAGTTAACAAAAAAAAATCGCTGTTTCATAGAAAAGTTGATATAGAACAACGAATTTTTTTTTAATAACCGACGAAAAATTTAAGCGCTGTATGGTTCAGAATCATGTTATGATTTATTCATGGTAACAGAGCCTCAAGTAGTATCAGAATGGTCTATCATTGATTTCATAATTGTTGATTTTGACAAGTTGGGTAATCTACTAATATAATGGCGTCATTATGACTTTCCAATGGTCAACCACTGACACTCCAGAAAGATATGGCATAAAATGGTAATCTCGTACATAATGACAAATGAATAAATGTAATGTTTATTGCTACTAATTTACGAACTTCTTACTACTTCAGATTGCAAACACTAATACGTAGTAAAAATATAATGTACGTTTGCCCCGCACGGCCCCGCTGAATTTGCGATTTAGGTGTGCACCAATGCAATGTAATCGCCTCTAGGAGTATATGTACCGGTTTCTTTTTCAATGTACCTCTGTACTTTTGAAGAAATATGCATAAAAAGGGGGCCGTGCCAGCCAAACGTTTTCAACACGGCCCCCGTGTAACTTGAAAAATATAAAGCGTATTAATAAGGTTCCTAAACTCAAGGAATGTACTCTATTAACACGTTATATGTACCGTAACAGATATTGTGAATTCGTAATAACAAATAATATATAGATGTGTAAAGGGGGCCGTGCTGGAAAAAAAAAAATAAGAAAATATCTAAAAAAGACAAAACAACCTTAGCCAAAAACTATTAAAATATAATTGATGTTTGGCAAGTAACATATGTACCGCATTGGTTTCTCATACAACTTGCAAAATTTAAAAAATAAACCAATTTTAGTTTATTCAGCACGGCCCTCTATAGTTGCCTATATCTTTTTAAATATGACATGTTTGTTTACAAAATTCGACTTCCTAAATTATGTATGGGAGTACATTCGTTTCCAATAAATTGCGATTCTGCTGTATTAGTACTTTAAAAGATAAATATCATATAATACAACTGATAGGGTGACCATGGTTCCATATATTAGGTACATATATTCTAAGGCCGCCCATTGTATGTTTTGTAGTAATAAGTGTTTTTTTTGTTATGTATTTTCTGGTGTACAATAAAGTATATATAAATAAATAAATAATAATAAATAATTAAATTATGTGACTACATTGAAATAAACATTCTTATTTTACAATTTGTTTTTTTTTATTGAAAATTAATATTAGCGATGACATCTTTTAAGGGAATTAAATCAGTTAAAACTTGTCCTGTGCGGTCGCTATTAGTTCACTGACGCTACCGTGATTTTTGAAGTGGCGCTGGTGTCGCGGTTACTTCATGTTGCGCAGTTGCGCTCGAGTGTTTATTGATCAGTCACATCTTTACGCGCACAATATACCTACTGTAAATGTAAACATTGCTCCATTAATTTCAGTATTCACGTGTTTTCTACGTGTCGTTGAGCAGTGAATTCTATTTCAAGCACGGAAATGGAATGTTAATAAACAGTTAGTTAAAAGTAATCATATAATTTATTTGTACTTAAGAAACGGATTTGATATGTACTAAAATCAATTTACTTAAGTACTAGGTTTATTTAATGAAATTTAAAAATATCAAAATGTATGAAGCACCCGCTCACGGCACAGTGAAGTGTAAGCAAGAGTGTGCTAAGTCTTACACCCGTATACAATAGAAGTAATTGCTTGTTGCGTAATCATTTCTTGATTAAGTCTAAGGTTAGAATTCTTAAATCACAAAACCTAACTTTATAGGCGTATACCTACCACAGGTATATTAGACGTTTATAAAATTAGACGTTACTTATGAGTATGACGTTACTTATGGGTATTTGCTTCAGTGTAGCCCGCGAAATACAAATTTTCATATGATTTTTTGCAATTGCAGGTCAGCGTCAGGTTGTATGTTAATCTAAATATGATTCCCGAGTGATCTTTGATGTTTTATAATTATGTCAAAATAATAACAATATTCTAATTATTACAGTTGCTTGAAACACTACTGTGATTACGTAGGTTGAATTAGTTGCCTGTGATTATTCCAAATAATATTAATGTGATTAATGTAAGTAATATTATTGTAATATAGGTACTTCAATCGATGTGAATTGTTGGAAACGTATCTGTGATTTTTCAAAGCCTTTTAAGCTCTGTAGTGTTAGTGACACATAGTTATAGTTTTCTGTGATTATTCTATAGGTAAACGTAACTAATCTGTGAAATGTAATGAATCTGTAATTTTATTGTAATGTACGGTTCAATCCGTGTGATTTATTGGAAATATATCTGTGATTTATTTATATATACTTTATTGTACACCAGAAAATACATAACAAAAAAAACACTTATTACTACAAAACATACAATGGGCGGCCTTAGAATATATGTACCTAATATATGGAACCATGGTCACCCTATCAGTTGTATTATATGATATTTATCTTTTAAAGTACTAATACAGCAGAATCGCAATTTATTGGAAACGAATGTACTCCTATACATAATTTAGGAAGTCGAATTTTGTAAACAAACATGTCATATTTAAAAAGATATAGGCAACTATAGAGGGCCGTGCTGAATAAACTAAAATTGGTTTATTTTTTAAATTTTGTAAGTTGTATGAGAAACCAATGCGGTACATATGTTACTTGCCAAACATCAATTATATTTTAATAGTTTTTGGCTAAGGTTGTTTTGTCTTTTTTAGATATTTTCTTATATTTTTTTTTCCAGCACGGCCCCCTTTCCACATCTATATATTATTTGTTATTACGAATTCACAATATCTGTTACGGTACATATAACGTGTTAATAGAGTACATTCCTTGAGTTTAGGAACCTTATTAATACGCTTTATATTTTTCAAGTTACGCGGGGGTCGTGCTGAAAACGTTTGGCTGGCACGGCCCCTTTTTATGCATATTTCTTCAAAAGTACAGAGGTACATTGAAAAAGAAACCGGTACATATACTCCTAGAGGCGAGTACATTGCCTTGGTGCACACCTAAATCGCAAATTCAGCGGGGCCGTGCGGGGCAAACGTACATAAAATATATATCTAGCATGAGTAGTAGTTTTTCTCAGACCATAGACCGACCAGTGATCGACCATTATGAATTTAGCAGATTAGGAACTTTTAGCAAAATGAATTTATAAAAATAGCAGACTTGGGCCCCAGGTTGTGTGTCGATGTCCCTGTCACTTTGTATTGTCACCACAACAATCAGCAATAATATTACCAATTTAACGTTATTTCTGAAGAGTCCTTCCTCAATTAACAATGATTTAAAGGAGAACTATAAAATAGTAACTTCAATATAAAACTGTCAATAACTTTGTGCTACAGGTGTACTTAATGGATATTTAAGTTATTTTATGCCCGAAGTCTCATCTTGGTCACGAGTCTATGGTAAATAAGCAAATATAATTGGTCTGTCATGATCGAGATGGAAAATATTTTGCTGAGCAAAAGGTGATAATATTGTTTAGGTTGGTATACAGGGTGACACATAGAGGGACATTGACAAGTAACTAAAATTTCTAACCACTGACTAAAAGCCAAGTTAAATTAAATAAACGTATTTAATACCATGGATTCAGTACACGATAAAAAAATCTGCTGTCCCATAGAAAAGCGCATACGCAGTCACGTGGTATGGAACAGCAGTATTTGTTTTTTGGATAACCGACGAAAAATATCTACGCTAGAATCATGTGCTGTGGGGTCTATGTGTTGAATTCGTAGTTACAGTTTGCTATTCGATGTATGCCACCCTTTATTATATCTAGGCAGGAAAGGAAATACTTTTCTATTATATCCAATTCAATCAATCAATCTGTCTACGCTTTTCAACTGAATACCAGTATTTTACATGCAGCGACTGCCTATCTGACCTCCACAACCCAGTTACTGGGTAACATGATACCCTTAGTTAAGACTGGTGTCAGTTTTGGGCTTCCTACTGTCCGTAATGACTGTCAAAGACCTACGAATGACAGCCGGGACCTACGCAACGGCTTAACGTGCTTCCCGAGGCACGGAGGGGTCTTGATATGTAATGGAAGTGTCACCCTTCCACCAACCGATCGTATTTCATATACCCAAATCCCGGATGAAAATTATAATCGGCCAAATCAAAACTATACATTATTGATCGGTAAATTTTTACTGAGTAAACATGCATACTTTCGGTTTCCTGACAACCGGTCTTACTAAGGAGTATCGTATTACCCAGTAACTGGATTGTGGAGGTCAGATAGGCTCCATGTAAAATACTGGTATTCATCTGCATCCGGTTAGACAGGAAGCCGACCCGAACATAGTTGGGAAAAGGCTGGCTGATGATGATGATTTTCGTTTTCGTAAGCGTACATTAAACGAAACTGCGAATTAAAATATTTACCAGCTAGACTAGACGTGACTTGTATGTCAGTGTTGGTACCAGTTAAAATAGATGGGTATAAAATGTACATCGTCGCCTGGAAGTGGGCCACGCGAAAAGTTCCACTCTTCGGTATAGTTAAGCACTTATACTTAAGAAGGATGCGTTAAGCAGCTAAGTGATAGTTGTATTTACATTCGTTAAGTGTAATTACCTATCTAACAGGCTTACCTACTACTTAGGAAGTGGAAATGTGGGATTATAATAGTCGTAACATGTCCCGATTGTCAGCAACTTATGTAACTTTATTTTTTTGTGGAATACAGATTAATTAATTTTAAAAAAAAATCCGTTGTGTATTGAGTATTGTACCACTGCAGAAAAAAGGTCTCTTCTCATATAGAGAAGGTACGAGCATTAACCACCACGATTTCTCAAGACGGGTTGGCAATTTCACATATTAACTACAAGTCCAGGTTTCCTCACAATATTTTCCTTCACAATTTTTTTTATTATCTAAGGAATTTCAGAAGATTGATGAATTCTCGTATGACTCAATTCTTGAATAAACATAAAATATTACTAAAAGTTGAACAATGGATTCCAAAGAAGAAAATCGACAACTTTAGCAGCTTTTAAATTACTGTAAAAAATACCGAAAATGTTGATAATATAATTACGTACCTGCAATGTGTTTTTCGATATGAGCAAGGCTTTCGACTTTGTTGACCACAATATTCAGCTCACTAAATGTGAAATGTACGGGTTTGGCGGCTTGGCATTGAAGTTGCTGCAAAGTTATCTTTCAAATAGGACTCCATATCCACTTACAAATGTCCCGCTATCCAGGGTCGTTATTCTTTCTGCTGTTACAAATATTAACGACGGTTCTCTATTGTGTTACCTAACCTTTTTATCCATAATCTAAAGTGCTCTAATTTTTTGTTGTCCTAAGCATCATTTGTTCGAATAATAACTTGACCGAACTGAATGTCACATAATATGGCATAAAATTGCATAAAATTGAAATCCCTAAATATAATATGCCCTAAATTTATTTTTGTCTATATTACAATCAATAATATACAAAAGACTTAAAACCGTTTTGAATAAAAGTTATAACTTTTAAATTCTAATTATTTAACGTTTATTTATCCTAATAATGTTTTTAAAACAAATTTTTAGCTTCTGCTATGAACTTCTCTCAGGCGTAAGCAAACATGCAGCATGCAAGCAATCATGCAGCATGCAAGCAAGCATGCAGCAAGTGCAGCACACAAGCAATCATGTAGCATGCAAGCAATCATGCAGCATGCAAGCAAGCATGCCGCAAGCATACATCAAGCATGCAAGCAAGCATGTAGCAAGCATGCAGCAAGCATGCAGCATGCAAGCAAGCGTGCCAGAAAAGCATGCAACATACAGCAGGCATGGTTTCTGTCACGGCTCCGGCGTTGCTGGTCTCCGGCAGTGCCGCGCGTGCTAATCGTCGCAAACGACTTTCGCTTACCACCGCAGCTTCGGCTTGCTCGCAGCCTCCTGCCCCTCAGCCCGCGGGCCGCCTGGCCCATATGCGCCTACGTGATTCTAAATTACATTCTAAACGAAACGCAACACATTGCATTGTGAGAGTTCAGAATATGTTGCGCCGTGCAGCGCTGCGCCTCGTGACGTCTCGCGGTGTAGAGCGACGCATCGCGACGCAGCGGTACTTCGCCGGTACGCGCGGCGTGCGAGAGCGGCGCGTCGATGCCGCGCGGTGCAGCTCGAAATCACTGGCCTCTTCCAGTATCGTCGTGTCGCGTCGCGTCTCGGTGTGAACTGACCCTAAAACCAAATTTTTAGCAAATGTTTTAGGACTAACAATTTTATTATAAATGAACATTCGGAATAATACACATTATTATAATACAATACTTAGGACATACGATTAAATTTCATGCAAAATTAGGAGATTAAATTATTATAGTAGTTACTCGATATTATGACATAATAGTTTTAGAAGTAAAGATGTAAAACAAATATATATATTATATTTATATTTTTGGTGGGATATCATTACTTTTTGTAAAGAATATAATAATACATATATATTGGGATAGTTTCAAATATCTGCTTGTAACGGCTCCAACGCTACAATAAAAAAAAAAAATGTATGGTAAAAATGTATGGTAACCCCCCTATTTTTAACTTTTTTTTATTTTTAGATATTTCCTACGTTTACACACAATTACCGAGCTGGATTCCAAAGGAGAATGGGCAGATTTGTATGAAGGTTTGCCCAACCATTGTAGCAATATAGACTATATGGTTATATGTTGTACTAGTTGCCTTCATCACATAAATGTATTTTTTTTTACTCTCAGCGACGTCAAAGTAATAATTTTTTTTAATTATTTTAAAAATTGAATTTTTAGCAAATAACCTACTTGTTTAGTGGGTTGTTGTCTAATATTTTAATTTTTACGGATACCTATTTTATATTCATTATCATTCTTTTATATGTACTATGGAGTATGAATGTAGCCTACTGCCGCATGCTATTTTCTTTGAAAGTGGTAAGGTGAGTGAAGTTCAAAAGGGGATAAAAAATATAAAAAAAAACATGTGCATTGATTGTTGTTGTTATTTTTATACTATTTTTTTATATTATTTTATATTTTTATTTATATGTTACTTTTATTTGAACCAATATTAGTTAAAAACAACTAATTGTATGATTAAGACTTACACTTTTACCATATACAATAGAAATATAACTCTTATATTTTGCATTATTTATTATTAAACATTCTCATCATTTAAAATAATATGATCTAGAAAACTTGCCGGGCTTTGTAAATAATTTTGATGTCTTGCAAATCCCAAGAACCAAACTATACTCATAATGTGAGCACAAGTTCCGATAATACGACTTCCAGTTAAGCAAAAACAATAAAGGTGCGATAAAGCCTCTCTACCTGTCATATTGGTCTTAACTAAAATATACGAGTAATAGGTTTTTCTCGACGTATGTCGTGAATGAATCTGGCCTCGTAATAACACACAGTTACTTGCGTCTATTTCATAATCCATTAGGTTCGGACTTATTTCGTGGCACACTTCTATGGTATATATACCACCCCTTGAATGTTCACCGACGTACGATTTGGTCAGTTTCAATTGGTATGTTCCAAGAGCAGTCAATATCAAATCTTCTTCGCTTAAAATAGGAAAAGGAATATTTAATGTGTCACTATTTATTTGGATAAATTGTGCCCTTCGCATGTTTATATTATTTTCTGTTACGAAATTACCAAGACGATTTGGTACATCTATTATTTCATTAATAATATTAATAATCTCGCTAGAGTAAGCATTATTTTCTAAAGGCGCTCTAAATGCTTTAAGAAGAGCAGCGGCAATTCGCATTTTCACCAAAATCCGTTCACTTGCAGTAATCAAAGTCCGTTTAAAATAACCAAGTCGCAGGTAATAACAGAAACAACGTCCAAACACAGCCGAGTCGTCAGTAAAGAAATCAAACCATAAAAATGTCCAAACACAGCCGAAACGTAAGTATAGGAATCAAATCACTCTGAACGCACGTTAGCACCAGAACAATATTCACGAATTAATGGCGACATGGGCATGAATAGTTTGTCTGTTTGTTGTTGCTTTTGTTTTAGGTTGCATACTATCTCGCTCACTCGCACTTAGTATAAGCGAGAGCGGAAGCAAGCCTTATCGACAGTAGCCACCTTTCTCGCTCCCTCATACGTTTTGTGACTCACTCATGCGTACTTGGTGCGAGCGCATTATAGCGACGCCATTTTGATTTGTATTATTAATACACGTGGTAGTTTTACGTATCTCGGTATAATATGTCAAATTCTTTTATAATTGCTGACAAACACGTTAAATAGATCTAAACACTTTAATGTGATGTAAAGGAACTTTAAGCCCCTGTAACTTTTTACTGATGTAGATTTCAGCATCGCTGTCATACAACAAATTGTTTGTCTAAATTATATCTTTCTAATGATATATTACTCAAAGTGCTACAATACTTGGGCAAATCTGCCCATTCTCCTTTCATGTTTCTAGGTCATCTGGAAGTAGGTTAGATTTAGGTACTATATGTCAGTCAGTCAGTGCTAAAATTTACGACTTTTTGACCTTCATATCTTTATAACCGATATCTAGATGTCCTTATGGATATAATTAAACACACGAAGTTTTATGTGTTTACGTTAAAGAGGTTTTGAGTTATAGAAGGGTCAAAATTGGCACCAAGTGGTGTAATATTACACTTGGCGCTGGCTAGCTGGCTGGCAGCGTATCAAGCCAAGTTCAAGCAAAGGGACTGGTCCTTTGCTTGAACTTGGCTTGACACGCTGCCGCGTGTCTAGACGAATGAGCATTTAGACATTAAAAATTCAAACTGACATCACTGCAAACAAATGTCATTTCTTTTCACTAAAAATAAGGATTTTTTCCAGAATTTACTCCTCCGGGCTTTAACTCCGTAGGTATGGGTCCGTAGCCTGCTATGCTATGTATCTAGTAGGGGTAGACTGTCTGATTCGATTATATTCAATTCATCTCTATTAGGAAATACCTGCTTGGAATTCTGACGTATGCGTGCGCCCAAGCACTAGTGACACCAAACACACACTAATACTAGGTACAGTCGAGTTCATTAATATATTGTAGTGACAAAGTTTCAAAATATTTGCGTTAAAATGATGATCATTTTAACGCTTATACTATTTTGAAACTTTAAATGTATGCCAACATTGTAATTATGTCTAAGTTTGTATAGAACTATATGATCATTTTAACGTTTATAATATTTTGAAACTATGTCACTGCCAATATATTAATGAACTCGACTGTACTAACGTCATCATATATAGTGTTGTTTGCAGATGACACTTCACTTGTATTTAAACTTAAACGTCAGCAGCTGGTTACTGACAATGTAAATAGCGCCCTCGCAAAAGTAGTTGACTGGTTTAATGTTAATAACCTACTACTTAACGAAAAAAAAACCAAATGTCTTAAGTTTACGATACCCCATGTTAGACAAGTCGAAACTAGTGTTCTCATAAAGGATGAAGAGTTAAAACCCGAAGATATCACAGTATTCTTAGGCATAACATTGGATGCCAAGCTTCAATGGGGCCCCCATATAGATAAAATGTCAAAAAAGCTTAGCTCTGCAGCATACGCCGTTAGGAAAATTCGTGATTTAACTGATTTAGAGACAGCCCGTTTGGTTTACTTTGGTTATTTTCATAGTGTGATGTCGTACGGTATTCTGTTGTGGGGAAATGCCGCCGATATTCAGACAATTTTTATTTTACAAAAAAGGGCAATTCGTTCCATTTATAAATTAAGTCCCAGACACTCCCTCAGAGACAAATTTAAAGAGATTAATATAATGACTGTGCCTTCTCAGTACATTTATGATAATCTTTTGTATGCACATAAAAATATTAATCTATTTAAAAAATACAGTGATATCCATAACATAAATACTAGGAACAAACACAAATTTGTTGTTCCTTCATCAAGGCTCAAAAAAATAGGTGGCTCGTTTAGATGCCAATGTATACGTTTTTATAATAAACTTCCTAGTCACATTCAAGAACTAAGCCTAAATAAATTCAAATCTTTTATAAAGCGTAAACTATGCCAAAAAGCCTATTATACTGTAAATGACTTTATTGAGGACAAAAAGGCTTGGGATTGAGCTGCTCCAATAAGTTTAGACTGCGAATGTTGTTTTATTTTATTTTGCGATTTTACACTTCTTTTTTTTTTCTTAATATCTATTTACATAAACAATGACATGAACATTTACTATTTACTGTGTAAAGTATTATATTATTTTATTTATTGTGAATGTGAGGACTATGTGGGTCATTGTTTCCGTTTTAATCATGGTCTGGCGGTTTGAGTAATTTATGCGGCCTACCCAAATGTCCTTTCTTTGGTATTGTTCGTCGAATCGTTGAGCTCCCTAAGTTTGAGTTGAGCAGCATGATTACTGACAAATGCGTGCACTGACTGGACAGGTCCACTCAAATTTGTGTGGTTCTTTCCTCAAAAGACCATTTCAGACACCAATCTACATGGTCCTCAAAATGATCTGACCAAGACTATTTCTGGATTTTTATATACACATTGACATTGATAAATTTTACATATACAGTGACATGAATATTTACTTTGTAAAGTATTATATTATTTTAATGACTGTGAATGTGAAGACTATGTGGGTTATTATAGTTTTTTTTTGCCTTTTTTTTTTTTTTTTTTATTTTCTCAGATAGTTTTAGTCATGGTCTGGCAGTTTGAGTAATTTATGCGGCCCACCCATATGTCCTTTCTTTGGTATTGTTCGTCGAATCGTTGAGCTCCTTAAGTTTGAGTTGAGCTGCATGATTACTGACAAATGCGTGCACTGACTGGACAGGTCCACTCAATCGGTGTGGTTCTTTCCTCAAAAGACCATTTCAGACACTAATCTACGTGGTCTCCACATGATCTGACCAAGATTATGTCTGGACTTTAAAAGAGACTGTGACCTCTGAGTTTGTTTCGGCCTTTCTTCTCAGAGTAGTCAGTTAGGAAACGCCGACCTCATCTCGTTTTAAAAAATATGATTGACATGTAAAAATGTTTGTACAAACCTACTTACAGAAATAAAATCATTTATCATTTATCATTTATTTATCATCTCGAGAGTCGTTTGGGGAACCAAAGTAACATTCTTAGATGTTAATAATAATAGATATGCTAGTCGCGTATTTTTCTAACATTTCCGTTTTCCCGGAGCGAATGCCCGAAGTCAATGAAATAGACGTTTTAATTCTGCACTTTATCAAGCTTCTAAAACATGTTTCTTGCGATGCATGTTTGCGATTTATGTTTGCCTACATTAGTATAGAAGAAAATGTGCCTAAACCAAGAAAATAAAAGACTTCGGTCATATTAGCAGTCCGATAAAATAAAATAATTTAAGTATATTGCATAAGTTCCTATGAAGTAAGGTCTTAGGGAGAGCAGTGGTGGCCCAGCTGTAATAGCCCCGACTTACGAGTTGAAGGTCGTGGATTCAAATCCAGGCAGGCGCTTTACTTTGTGTAAATAATTTCGTCAGTACTGCTCTCAAAGCGGTGAAGGAAAACATCGTGAGGAAGCTGTTGTGCATGTTCTAGAATTAATAATTCGAAGAGCGGAGGCCTGTTTTCCAGAAGTGGGAACATTATAGGCTGATTAATGATTATGAATGATTATATATAAGTTCACAGTGACACTAAAACGCATCTACTAATTGAATTGAATCTGACAAAAAGGGTAATGACACCGGAACAAAAGGCAACTTCCGCTGTTGAAGCGGGAACTAAATATGCTTTGCAAACATAACGGTCTCTTTTATTTAACAATTTAGTACTGAATTATTGAAGTGTAAAGAAGATAAATTCGTAGAGAACCTTTGTTCGACAATAAAGTTGGCACAAGACGTGAATGTTTGAACAGTGGCAGTGGTTAGGCAAATTGTTGCTCGCGTTTTGCGACCGAGTCTAAACAATTCGACATGGATTGCGGATCGTTTGCGAGACATCCGTATTCTTTGTTTTGTATTTGGTTACATCTATTATCTATTGATAGATTTTAAACAGGATTTGCTGTCATTAGAATCATTGGATTTAGAAAATAAAATGGAGAGCTGAGGAATTTATTATTTACTAGCGGCCTGTCCCGGCTTCGCACGGGTGGACATTTATATTTTAAACATTTTATTTTTTTTCTTGCAATTAAAAAAACCTATAATAATTAGTGATAATGTAGCATTCAAATGGTGAAAAAATTTTTTTTATTAAGTATCTAAGGAATTTGAGAAGATTGATGAATTCTCGTATGAATCAATTCTTGAATAAACATAAAATATTACTAAAAGTTGAACAATGGATTCCAAAGAAGAAAATCGACAACTTTAGCAGCCTTTAAATTACTGTAAAAAATACCGAAAACGTTGATGAATATAATTACGTACGGTCTGCAATGTGTTTTTCGATATGAGCAAGGCTTTCGACTTTGTTGACCACAATATTCAGCTCACTAAATGTGAAATGTACATGTTTGGCGGCCTGGCATTGCAGTTGCTGCAAAGTTATCTTTCAAATAGGACTCCATATCCACTTACTAATGTCCCGCTATCCAGGGTCTTTATTCTTTCTGCTGTTATAAATATTAACGACGGTTCTCTATTGTGTTACCTAACCTTTTTATCCATAATCTAAAGTGCCCTATTTTATTTTGTCCTAAGCATCATTTGTCCGAATAATAAGTTGACCGAACTGAATGTTACATAATATGGCATAAAATTGCATAAAATTGAAATCCCTAAATATAATATGCCCTAAATTTATTTTTGTCTATATTACAATCAATAATATACAAAAGACTTAAAAAAGTTATAACTTTTAAATTCGAATTATTTAACGTTTATTTATCCTAATAATGTTTTTAAAACAAATTTGTAGCTTCTGCTATGAACTTCTCTCAGGCGTAAGCAAACATGCAGCATGCAAGCAATCATGCAGTATGCAAGCAAGCATGAAGCAAGTGCAGCACACAAGCAATCATGTAGCATGCAAGCAAGCATGCAGCAAGCATGCAGCAAGCATGCAGCAAGCATGCAGCAAGCATGCAGCAAGCATGCATCAAGCATGCAGCATGCAAGCAATCATGCAGCATGCAAGCAAGCATGCCGCAAGCATACATCAAGCATGCAAGTAAGCATGCAGCAAGCATGCAGCAGAGAGCCAAGTTAAATACAAAAATTATGCTTGGCTGTGGGCTTCGCCGTAAAAAGAATGGAGATCTAAATGAGTGCCAAGTTCTATGCAAAATCCAAATATGTATTTATAGGAACAAAATAACATTATGAACAAGTATTAAACTCTATTTCTTTGCTTTATTGGATACCTATAACAATGGCTGTTATTTAAAAATGTTTTATGTTTTGACGTTAAAGAGGTTTTGAGTTATAGAAGGGTCAAAAGGGACTGGCTAGCCAGCGCCAAGTGTAATATTACACCACTTGGTAATATTACACTTGGCGCTGGCTAGCCAGTCCCTTTGCTTGAACTTGGCTTGACACGCTGCCGCGTGTCTAGATGAATGAGCATTTAGACATTAAAAATTCACACTGACATCACTACAAACAAATGTCATTTCTTTTCACTAAAAATAAGGTACTTAAGTAGGTATTTATTCCAAAAAAAAAAAAGGATTTTTTCCAGAATTTACTCCTCCGTGCTTTAATTCCGTAGGTATGGGTCCGTAGCCCTGTATCTAGTAGAGGTAGACTGTCTGATTCGATTATATTCAATACATCTCTATTAGGAAATACCTGCTTGGAATTCTGATGTATGCGTGCGTCCAAGCACTAGTGACACCAAACACACTAATACTAGGTACAGTCGAGTTCATTAATATATTGTAGTGACAAAGTTTCAAAATATTTGCTTTAAAATGATGATCATTTTAACGCTTATACTATTTTGAAACTTTAAATGTATGCCAACATTGTAATTATGTCTAAGTTTGTATAGAACTATATGATCATTTTAACGTTTATAATATTTTGAAACTTTGTCACTGCCAATATATTAATGAACTCGACTGTACTAACGTCATCTCGAGAGTCGTTTGGGGAACCAAAGTAACATTCTTAGATGTTAATAATAATAGATATGCTAGTCGCGTTTTTTTCTAACATTTCCGTTTATCCGGAGCGAATGCCCGAAGTCAATGAAATAGACGTTTTAATTCTGCACTTTATTAAGCTTCTAAAACATGTTTCTTGCGATGCATGTTTGCGATTTATGTTCGCCTACATTAGGATAGAAGAAAATGTGCCTAAACCAAGAAAATAAAAGACTTCGGTCATATTAGCAGTCCGATAAAATAAAATAATTTAAGTCTATTGCATAAGTTCCTATGTTCCTATTCCTTGTCTTAGGGAGAGCAGTGGTGGCCCAGCTGTAATGGCCCCGACTTACGAGTTGAAGGTCGTGGATTCAAATCCAGGCAGGCGCTTTACTTTGTGTAAATAATTTCGTCAGTACTGCTCTCAAAGCGGTGAAGGAAAACATCGTGAGGAAGCTGTTGTGCATGTTCTAGAATTAATAATTCGAAGAGCGGAGGCCTGAGTTCCAGCAGTAGGAACATTATAGGCTGATTAATGATTATGAATGATTATGCAGAAGTTCACAGTGACACTAAAACGAATCTCCTAATTGAATTGAATCTGACAAAAAGGATAATGACACCGGAACAAAAGGCAACTTCCGCTGTTGAAGCGGGAACTAAATATGCTTTGCAAACATAACGGTCTCTTTTATTTAACAATTTAGTACTGAATTATTGAAGTGTAAAGAAGATAAATTCGTAGAGAACCTTTGTTCGACAATAAAGTTGGCACAAGACGTGAATGTTTGACCAGTGGCAGTGGTTAGGCAAATTGTTGCTCGCGTTTTGCGACCGAGTCTAAACAATTCGACATGGATTGCGGATCGTTTGCGAGACATCCGTATTCTTTGTTTTGTATTTGGTTACATCTATTATCTATTGATAGATTTTAAACAGGATTTGCTGTCATTAGAATCATTGGATTTAGAAAATAAAATGGAGAGCTGAGGAATTTATTATTTACTAGCGGCCTGTCCCGGCTTCGCACGGGTGGACATTTATATTTTAAACATTTTATTTTTTTTCTTGCAATAAAAAAAAACCTATATTAATTAGTGATAATGTAGCATTCAAATGGTGAAAGAATTTTTAAAATCGGTCCAGTACTTTTTGAGCCAATTCGTTACAAACATACATAGAAATGTTTCCTTTTTATAATAATAGAGTATAGATTTATTATATGTTTTTTACTTACTTTTTATTATTGTGGGTTTGCTGACTTATGAATAATTGGCATTAATTAAAAAAAAAGGAAAATAAAGAAAGGTTTTTTTTTTTATACTTACCCTAAAACATACTCTTTATTATGAACTGTGTTGAATCAGTGGTGGCCTATTGGTAAAGGCGTGGCGTGGGTTCGAAACTAGGTAGGCGCTTTACTTTATGTGTATAATTTCATCACCACTGCTCTCAAAACGGTGAAGGAAAACATTGTGAGGAAGCATGTCCTAAAACCAATAAATTCGAAGACACGTGATTTCTACCAACCCGTACTGGATGGTAAACTACAGCCCAATCCCTCTCGAAGAGAGGAGGCTTGAGTCCCAGCAGAGGAACATTATCTTAGGCTGATTATGGTGATGATCAATTGCGGCGGCGATAAGAGCGGACAACATTCTTGCCATCGCGGGTAGAACCTGCACCCTAATTGCGTAACACACTATTACTCTCAATTTGAATCATTTTGAAGCATATTGCTAATCCATTGCTCCATATGTTCGAAAAATTTGTTTGAACAACAACGTAAATAACGCAATGAATATTGCTGATCTGTCAAAATGAAACCCATTGCTACTGATAGTGTGTTACGCAATTACCCCGCTGGATGAGGCTGGCACAAGAAAACAGAGGCCTATACTCAGGAGTGTGCGAAGACGATCAATACATAGATTTTAAGGAGTAATTTCTAAAGGATTCATCTGTATCGTAAATTAAAGAGGCTTTCAACCGTATCGTAAATGAAGAGAAAGAATAAAAAAGAAAGAAAAAAAAATTAAGAGTTCTGGAATTTTTTATATTATGGGTTTTTTTATTATTAAAAAAAAATCTTAACTTAAACGAAAAAAAAAAAACGATTTTCCTTTTTTATAGTCACCCTAAAAATACTATTTCAACTTTTTTAATGATAGAGTTTACTTTGCATTTAGTCATTGAAGGCATTCTACAAGATACACATTCTTGCTTGGCAGGATCTCATGTGGCTCAAACTAGAACAGACTTATCATCATAAGAGATGCTGTGGGGAGAATTTGAGGAAACGGCTTGCAGCAAATCTTTTCCTGTAGGTATCAAATACAAGACCATTTCATTGAATGTTATGTATTAAAACGTTTATTTAAGGTAATACTTGAAAAAAATACTCAATTATTGAGTATTTATAGACGGGGTTACTTGTATAGAAATCTATTACAAATATTTAATGTAAAAACCCTTGGTAATGTCACATAAAAACTAACGGTTATAGAATTTAGAGCATTTTTTAAATCTCTACTACAGCGTGGCGAGGGACGACAACGCAGTTTTAATTTTAGAATGAGGAAATTGTTTTTATAATGGTAGTAGAAGTTACCGATTTGTTGGTATTAAATGAACATTTAATAAAAGTTAAAAAAACTAATTATTTAATGAAAATAAAATGTCGACCGGCTTTTGAACCTTTCAAACATGATGATAACATTACAGCTAAAAATTCACGCATAATTGTATTAAACAGGAATCCCACTCTTTTGTCTCTATCAAATTGATCGTTTATATAAATAAAACCAATAACCGTGATGCCACATCGAGTGCTGCGACCATCACGTTTGTCTTTCTCATGATGAAAACAGGGTGTTGTATACATTCTGAATCAATTTCGATCGAAGTTACTGCAAGCAAAGCGTCTACGTGCTTAACCGTGCGGAAAGTTCGTGCTATAGCTACGCGGAACTTGCTATGAATAATTGCTACGCGTAGCTTATTATGAGTAACTTGTTACGCGTAGCTTGCTACGTGTAGCATGGTACGTGTAACTTGCTTCACGTAGCTTGACTCGCAGACGTGTTTTGAAATAGTGAGATGACGGTAGCATTTACGTGTATCATAGGAAAAAAATTACTATGATAGTCGGATAAATACGTTGACTCGCGGGTACTCGCCTGTACCACACTAATTTTAAAAAGCTGACGTGTAATTCCCTTTTTTTAAGTTTTAATACTGGTATACGATTACATAAAATGTTTCTTGTATACACGCTGTATATTCTTTGATAAATGACGAGCAGTTCACTGATGCATTGTTTATTGAGATAAATACAATTGACAATTTCCTTTCAATTGACATAAGCACCTACAATTTATTATGTTTTAGATTTTCCACGAGGGACATAACAGCATGCATGATTTATTTAGGCGCGTGTCTAAGTTCTTTGTTGTAGTATTTAAAAAACCAGCCGTAGAGTCCAGCAGACTATAATTAGGTATGTATCTACGACGTATACCTACGTCTAATATGAGCGTCAAGTAGTCTGCCGCGCCTAGGTAGGTAATAAGTAAAACGGGCAGGTATCCGCAACTCCACGCGCGTCAATGCGCGTTTTTGTGTACGTGTGGGAAAATCGATTATTCGATCTACCCCAGCTCCTCAAGGAAGGCCAGCAACGCCTTGATGTTATTGATCGTCTCACAGAAGATACCTGGGTTGCCAAAGTACTTTGTCCTGTACGTGGCGACCACAGATTACACTGAAAAAAGAAATAACAGAACCGATTTTGGCTATTTTAGAAATAACCGAAATTTGTTTAATCAAAAATAAAGTTAATTTAAAATAATAAAAATAGTTTATGTAACAAGCCCTAAACTGGTTTTGTTATGTTCAGTTCAGTAATGTTTAGTCAACATTTTTGTTGTTATTTACCGAACTTCTGTAAACAAACCGATTCGTTATCCTGTAACCAAATCTTTGTACGAATTATAACAAAACTCTTCGACAATATTAAGCTTAGTAACATTGGCTATAGGTAGCAAAAGCATTCTACATAATAATTTTGTCTATATATTACCAAAAAAAATGTGCTATTTTAACTTATCGCTCTGTAATAAATACTTAACCGACTTAGTAGATAAAACACGCACGACCAATGTGCTGCTTTGCAAAACTTTGGATAGGGATAAATTAGTTAAACAACTATATTTTACAAATGTATTGTAACGTGTAATGGAACGCTTTGGTTGTAGCCATCGAAGACCTGTCGAAACCTACATTTCGAATATTTCGATTTTCGCGTGACGTGAAGTAACTGTGCAGGCTGTGCAAGTCAAGTGTACACTTTTACTTTAGACTCTTTTTCCCTTTGCTTTTGCTTGCGTTAATTATCGAAGGAGTAGGTACGTATTGCGCGCGCGGGTCAACTTAATTTTACAAAGAAAGAAAAAGAGAAAGTTTTACATATTTACATTAAAAGGTATCTGCTTTTAATTAAAGGTAATAACCTCTATAAATCTACCTACGTTGCGGGTGCTGGCTTTTATGTTCGTGAAATTACTGAAAAACCATCGAGGACCACTGATGGACGAAGACTATCTTGATCGGCCTGTGGATGACTATCTACGGCAGTGAGGCCTTGAAATGTATATATACAAGTTCCAGGGTAAGCAAGCACATTACTGAACTGAATCTAGTAATAAATAAGTTTAATTTTAGTAGGGTCAGATGTCCAACAACGAAACAGTGGTACACAATAAAACACTGCGATATTTCTAAAATGCTGCATTGCCAGATTTTGCATGATATCACGTAAGGACGCTCTCGAGAACCCCCCGCCCTATACCAGGTTGCGTCGGCGCGGCACGTGGAGAAGATGAGCCTGCGGAGCATATTTAATTTCTTTGACAAAAATGATTTAAAGTTTTGAAGTAAAAAAAGCTGTTAATGACTGTACTGTATATACTTTTCAGGATGCTTTGATATCATACATTCCAGGTCATATTAATGTCACCTCAAGTGGAAAAAGTTATGTAACGCAAAGAATTGTGTTTTAGAACTAAGATATATTAAGTTATACTAATTATGATGAATAAAAGTTTTAATCAATAAATATGTGTATTTTTAATAGATAATAAAGTCCCAATCGTATAAGTATTTTTGTCGAGATAATATTCTAACCTACTTTTCCAAATTTTTGTTTGGGCCACTCGACACTGGACACCTAATATGGGAAAAGCGCATTGGTAGACCGCGAAATTCAAATTTTCTTACGTATTTTTACAATTTGCAGATCAGTTTCAAGTTGTATCTTGATCAAAATATGATTCGCGACTGTAACAGGTACCTCCATATATTTACATTATTATAATCATTACAATCATTAATACATATTTCTAAGTTAGATTTGTACCATAAGAACAAATCTCATAAGGAAAAGTTCTTATGGTAGGTACCTACAAATCTAACTTATAAATATATTTTAATGATTTTAATTAGTATAATCCTGTAAATAAATATCTCGAATCGTATTTTGATCAAGATACAACCTGACACTGGCCTGCAAATTGCAAAAAAACCTAAGAAAATTTGAATTTCGCTTTCACTGCACATTCACCATTCATTCATTCTAAAGTATTAGGCACTATATTAGCAAACTACTAAGTTGAAAATAACAAATTAATTTTGTTATTAACAGTCAAAGCATTTGGAAAGGCAGCAAAACTGATCAGCTAAGCTTACTGGGAAGTTTGACTACTCACTGCAAAAATGTTTGGTAAGGAAATGAGAAAGTTAAGTTGCGTTAATAATGTTATTTGGTAATAATTTACAAAACCGTTCAAGTAATATAGCCACAAATACAATTACCTATAGACAAACAGATATTTTACTGTAACATAAATGAGGTGCTCTATTGACCGAAACCTTATGCAAATGGTAATTTGTAATGAGTTAAGCCGTAGACAAACGGTTTTAGAACAATGAGCAAGGGAAATTAGCAATACAAAACAAAAATAGATTAGCTAAAAGCTACATTACTCTAGTAACCCAACTGGCTTTTGTTATGTGTTACACTGGTTCGGCTGTCACTAATTTTATGTAACTGGTAGACAAAGTTTTGGTTACTTAGAACGAAACATTTTTTTCAGTGTAGAAGCACATGTGCCGCTGTATCGTCGTCCTTCATGTAGGCCCTGCATTGCCGCGCCTATCGTGGTTACTGCAGCGGCAGCACACCCTACCATTCCCTACTTACTCCATCAATAAAGGAGACCGAGAGGCGACAGCACTGTGGTCGGTGTTACTGATTCACATTGATTGCACATCAAATTTACATTATGGCTACTGAAAAATTTATTGTATTTTTAGGGTTCCATACCCAAAGGGTCCCATCCCATGGGACCTCATAGACTTTATGTGTTATTATTATTTAAATATAAGCCTGTGTTGTCCCACTGCAGAGCAAAGGTCTCCCTACCCTCTTACCAATTTTTTCGGTCTTCTGCGATTATGGGCCAATCCTTTATGAATGAGTCCCACTCATCTCGCCATCTCTTTCTGGGCCTGCCGCGTCGTCGTTTCTTGCTATTTGGGATCCACTGAGTGGTTGTTTTTATATATTGCTGAGCCGACATGCGACAGATGTGACCAGCCCAGTTCCACTTTAGCCCAGTAGTTGAACGATCAGCGTCCGCTATTTGTGTTTAGGAACGAAGTATGGAGTTCCTAATGCGGTCTTTGAGTTTGTCTCGTATAGGGTCTGTATAGGATAGGATTAACAAGTATTAGACGGGCGTATGCTTAGTACAGACGCCAGCACATCAAGCTACTACAATCTGACAAATTTCTTTAATAGATTTTAAATTTTATCGCTAAGGCATATGGTTCAAAGTTGATTGGGATAATTTGACAGTTTCGGGTAGCTTGATGTGCTGGCGTCTGTATCTATCCAGGCCCTTCTAACTGCCACAACTATGGAGGTTGTATCTTTACAATCATATCAGTTAGGTAGCCAGAATTCATGAAATATGAAGAGTTAGAGTACTGCATCTTTTATATTTTCCTTGACTTTATTGGTGTCACTGAAAATTCCATTATCATTTATTCTGAAACGAAGCTATACACAAGTAGTTCAAGACCAAACGATAATTCTTAGCACCAGCTAAAAATAGACCGATTTCGTGGTTAAACGTGTCACGATTATTTTTATAAAATAATTTGGCTAATTCGCACTTTATGGGATATTAAAGTGTGTTATTTGTTTTAGCAATTGTCTCGTCAAGATTTAATGTTACGGTCGAGCTTAAGGTTGTTAGCTATGGTCACAGAATACCTAATAGTACTTCCTACGGTGGTTCATCAATTAATTTACTAACTGTTAAAGATTGTTATAAATTAGCAAGTGAGCCCAGCGTTAGATGTCAGCTGGGACTCTAATTTGGATGACAGTGAGCTCAATGGAAAGATGGAAAACATTTTCTTATAGGTAATACCATAATATCTAATTATATAATATTATGTTTTTTTTTAATCAGAACTATCTCGCAATGCACGTAGGTAATATCTATAGAAGAATTTGTTCATTGTTATTTTTTTTAAGTTACTTGTATAATCACGTGAATTTCCAGGTTCATCATGAAAGAAAATAACACTGAAACATGCTTTTGCGGCGATATCATTTAATTACATGTGCATTGTCTTTTATCAAGACTTTAACTTTTAGTAGGAGAAGAAAACTGTGCATTTATCTTTGCGGTGGTGGTACTTTACAGTGGTGAAAGATAATCCCACAGAATCTACATACCACATGATTTTAATAACACTAGGTTTATGGAAGATTCTCATTTAGACTTTTGGTTTCATATGACATCAAAGTATTAAGCCTTGTGTTCACCAACATTAAATCAACTGATTAAATATTTAATCAGTTCTATATTTAAAATTTCCTTAGTAAATTTGACATAAACCAACTGTTTAAATACCTAACCGGTGGTTTGAATGTTGATGAACTCAGGCCTTATAAGTTCAATAAAGTCAAATATGACGCGATTATAGTAAAAGGGTATTTAATCTATTTCTCTTTATCTTTCTACAAGCCATGTCCCCGATGGGATTTTTCATCGGCGAAAATGACGAACTTACATACAAACTTTCATCCCCTATTTTATCCCTTTAGGGGATTAATTTTCAAAAATCCTTCTTTTTTGTGTTCACCTTTGTTTTATAAGGAACTAGTCACAGAATACCCTTTTAGACCCAGCGGTTTAGTCTGTGCGTTGCCTGTCAAACGTTATACAGTTAGAGCTTAGACAGAGGTAAGTACGACCTACAATTAATCGGGGTTTTTTTTCTCTTTATTTTGACTTTGTTAACAAAGCACGTTATGTAACTTATAGAAGCAAATAAAGAAGTATTTTAGTGACATATTGACTTTATTTACCACATTGTAAATAACCGCCGTCGACCGGTGTTACTTCTGCGAAAAGCCAACGGATCTACATAACTACTTATAACATGTTGTATGTAAACAGTAAACGCTGTATGTTTTTGAGTTAGGCTTGTTATTTATAGATAATATAAGGAATTTTATGTTTTCGTCTAATTAGAGGTTCCTACCCAGGCACTTATGCCCAGTGTCCACAATATTAAAAAATTAGGATCTTTTCTTTTGGAGTCGATGGTAGTACCTACTTTCTTAAATTATAACAAATTTAGGTAATATCTATTTAACCGTGTTAAATAATATTAATGTACTAGGTAAAGAGAAAAAAATATGAGAACAAAATACTTATCCCTTCGAATATATCCCGCGCTCCCGATTAATGGTAGCGTAGTCTATGCTAGGTACCCTCTACGGCGTAGAGGATGGCGCGTAGATTCGTAGGGGACATCCACGGGAGACAAAAAAAAGTTGCCGTCCGTACATTTGGGTTAAGCTACGCTTCCGCGGTTGGGTGACCATCTTTACATACCGAGAGCCCTCCGTGCCTCGGAAAGCACGTTAAGCCATTGGCCCCGACTGTCATTCGTGGATCTTTGGGTCTTTACGGGGAGTCAGAAGCCCGAAAATCTGACAACTAGTCTTACCTAGAGGTATCGTAGGTATTGCCCAGTAACTGGGTTGTAGAGGTCAGATAAGCAGTCGCTTCGTGTAAAATGCTGGTATTCAGCTGCATCCGGTTAGACTGGAAGCCGACCCTAACATAGTTGGGAAAAGGCTAGGCAGATAATGATACAGGAGGTTGCAAGGTAGTGGGTACACTTTTACCTTGAGCTGGCCTAGCGTAATACGGATTTTCAATAACTTGAGAGGCCAGTTTAAAGCGGGCTGTCGTACACACTCAGTAGAACAATATTTAGGATGACGCTGGCATAGGAGCGTGGTGATTGGCACAAGAAAAAAGGGGCAGTGGGTGAAGTTGGGCTGTGGACGATGATAATGATGTTTATATCTCACTTTCTGCAAGCCTATTTTAAAATCATCTTAGAGTCTTAAAATTCCAATTCATTTTGAAGCCATAAATTATAGTACCTAAAATTTGTGACCTAGTTTGAATACACAAAACTAATTCACGATCAACCTTGTCGCAAATAAAACTGATGTTACGTAAAGCCTTTACACTAATATAACATTAATATACATATGAGCTCTTTCCAAGAAGCAGCTATTCTCAGTATTATTGTAGGTTTTCTATACTTGAGACTATAATGCCTCGACTAAAGACTGGCTCACGAACCTCATATGGCCTGATCAAGATTATGTCTGCACTATAAAAGAGACTGTGACCTCTGAGTTTGGTCTTTCTTCTCAGAGTAATCTGTTAGTTAGGAAGCACCGAACTCATCTAATTTAAAAAATATAATTAACAATTTACAGGAATAAATATGATTTACCTATCATTTAACTTTGAAATAAACAAAGGACGTCACTACCTCCAAACCCGAGTTAGGCTCACACAAAACCACTTCCGTAACATACTGTTTATATAAAGTAAATCATAAAGTCATAGGTTGCGCTCATAGGAGTACTCTTCATGAATACTGAGTAGAAGTATGGATCAGTCTATAGTCCGACCGCTTAACTGAGACGTTGCCTGAGGTAGCTGCGCGGTGCGGGAGGGGTGATAGTTTGTCACAAGTTGACGAATCACTGAGCTCTCGCAGCACGTCACCACACCAGTCCCGCACCGCGCTGCTACCTCAGGCAACGTCTCCGTTAAGCGGTCGGACTATAGACTGATCCATACATGTCATGAATCACGTGTGTATGCTTAGTGACCTCATCTCATTCTCTAGTCAAATAAGATGGGAATCCCTCCTATAATTGCCTTTATTTCCTTGTCGGGTAGAGGGTTCTTACACATCTTAATTTTAGAATGTTGTCATCGACTAGGTATCTAGACATGAAGTCTCTCATCACGGTCATTAGCCTCCTTGTTACCACCCAGTACTGAGTGTAGCCCTTATCCCTTTTGTGCCATGCTTCCCTGGTCTATGCTAGTCTACTTCAGGTTCTATGAATTCTCTATTCACTATTAAAGTATTTTCTGATTTCTGAATATAAATCAAGTACCTACCTATGCTACGAGTTTTGTGTTTCGTTTTTGTTTTGTTTTTCGAACTTCCACAGGACCTTCCTACCAAAATGCTACCAGAATAATATTTTTCCAGGGGTTTCCCTACGTGGGAAAACAATACAAACAAGTACCTACAAATCCATAATCAATGATTTTATATAATGTCAAGTGCCAACAAACTGAAACCTCGAGTGAAATGAGGTTATAATCCACTTGACACAGATTAAATAACTTTTCAATATGATATCAGTCTATGATAGACCACAATCAAATTATTTGTCCAATTTACTTTTTTGCCAAGTATTATTTGTAACGATTATACGAATTTTGCAACCGCCGTGTCACAACGATTGTTACTGGAATAGCTGATTGTCTCTCGATTTCCTTTCAGTAGCAACATTGCAAGGTCACGTCATCGACCCTGGATTTTGTGCTACTAGATATACTTATAGTTAGGGAAAATATTTCGTGGTGCACATGTTACAACAAAGACTAGGTCCGGTAGTGCCTTCTAGTTAAAAGTTCCGTGAATATACGTGCACTGTAAGCATTATCTTACTCGTTCTTCAGTTGTCAAATAAAACGTAGGTATCTAGTTTCAAGATCGAAATAATGACTCTATTAATAGTATCGGAATAAACGGTATTGATTTGCGGATCATCAATTCGGATAGAAACTCATCAATAAGAGTTCGGATCATTTGTAGTCATCTCATTTGCTGATTGAATTCCTAATACGGTGGATACTAAGCATACAAATCTATTATTTACTAGCTTTTGCCCGCGACTTCGTCCGCGTGGGTTTCGTACTTTCCTCAAATAAATTTAACACCCTCTCCACCTCTCCCTGAAAGGTATTTCGAAAATTATTGATTACGATCTTTATACTTACTTTATTTAAAGAAATAAGTATTCGGGCCAATATTTTAGTTAAACTACCTAAGATGTTTCAAATAAACTATCCTCCCTTTTCATTACCACAAGGCTTGTTTTTGCATTTGGTACGTTTCCATTTTTATGATATAAAGATTATTTATAAGTACCTACCCATTTTCGTGTTAATGGAAGTTGGAGTTTCTACTCCTTAAACTTTATTACCCTTTTCTACCCCGGTAGGAGTAGAATAAGTAAAACCCTAAAACTCATACTTTTTTATTTTAAGTAAGTAAGTAGTAAACCCCTAAAAGTGTCAATCTTTATTATTTACTGAGGCAAATGTTGAAAAGTTTCAAGTTTCTTAACCAAAAAAATAAGACCACCTTTTCACCTTCTCAGTTTTTATCCCCATAGAGGCGAAATATTGAAAACATGTTTGGGACGTTTCCATATCTTGACTCAAAGATTATTTATACCAATTTCCCATTGAATCAAGCCACGCAATAAAATACTCCTCTGTGATATGGACTACCCCCGTTCACCCCGTTAGGGTTAGATTTTCGAAAAACCCAGTGACACTTTTTTATTTATTTTGATCTTAAGTATACATACTGAGTTCCGAGTTTATATTATTGGACCGCGCGATAAAATTCTTCCATACAAACTGACACCCTCAATCTCCCTTTAGAGCAGAAAAACATAAAATGACAAACTATAATTTACTTAGATAAGTATTTGTGCCAAGTTTGAAGCTTAAATTTATTCATACCATTTTATTGGAGTAAATCAAGCTACGCACTATAATACCGGCCTTAAAAATCGAATTACCACTTTTTTACCCGTCAGGGATCTACTTTCGAAAGACCCATTTCTTATTACTTACTTAGACAAATATTCCTTCCAAGTTTCAAGTTTATTAACCAAATGAATAAGATTTTTCGTATAAAGTTTTTCCCCACTTTTCACCCCACACAGGAGGAATTTTGACAGTAGATTTTCGAAAAACCCTGATACACGTAATTCTTTATTTTTGGTACTAAGTATAAATACTGAGTTTTGAGTTAATCGGACCGTGCATTAAAATTCTTCCATACAAATTTTGACACCCCTTCATCCCCCTTTAGAAGGTAGTTTAGAAAAACAAAAAAGACCGATTTTCATAATTTACTTAGGTAAGTATTCGGGCCAAGTTTCAAGTTTATTAACTCAAGGAATAAGATTTTCCATACAAACTTTCATCCCCCATTTAACTCCCTTAGGGGTTGAATTTCGAAAATTCCTTCCTTATTCCTCGTCTACATTATAAAAGGAACCTCTGTGCAAAATTTCAGCTTTCTAGGTCCAGGGGTTTGGGCTGGGCGTTGATGAGTCAGTCAATCAGTCAGTCAGTCAGTCAGTCAGTCAGTCAGTCAGTCAGGACTTGTCTTTTTATATATATAGATTGCTTGTCACGAGTGTTAATAGTGGTCTAGCGTCTTCTATCTTGTAGTCTTCACTTGCTAAAAAACATCGAGATTTCTTTATTACATGTTAGGTCTGATTTTACCAACGCCAGATAATTTTATCCGAGGAATAATTTTGAATTTTTGACAGTTCTTCCATACAAAATCTGTCACACGTCAATTCTATTCCACGAATAAAAATTCTGTCGATTGAAAAATTAGCCCATAACACACTTCAACCTTTCGGAATAAATTTTCTATACAGTATACAGAGTGGAAAGGAGTTTTCATAGAAAACTGTAGTAGTAGACCTACGCGTTCAAAATGTATGGAACAGCAATTTTTTTTTAACAACCGACCAAAAATTTCACCTTTGGGGATTCAAAACCATGTACGGAATCCATGGTAACAAGACGCGTCGCAGCACTTTTTTTTTAATAGATAACCGACCAAACATTTCACCTTTGGGGGTTCTGAACCATACAACTGAATCCACGGTAACAGGACTAGCGTCGATGGCTGCCACCCTGTATAATGGTGGAAACCGAATCAGTCAAATCTGTGATGTAGTTTAAAAGATCAACGCGGTCACATAGACAAACACGAAAAGCTACTTTAACTTATACTTTAACCCCATTACTAATAAACGTAGTATAGCGTCTGTATAGTTATACAACGCTTTGTCTTCTTCTTTTGAAAGTCAAATTACTGACGACTGAAAGAGACAAATCGGTGTGTAACTATTCATCTGATATAATTCGTTTATTAGTAAGGGGGTTATTAATTAGTGTATGATCTGTCTATTCTATACAGTTATAGTGTCTAGTTAGAAAATACTTGATAATATTTATTTAGCAGTATCGGTCATTCTGAAGTACCGTAGCTAGGCCATAATAACATCTTTCCATATATGCACTTCTTCAGTCGAATGAGTTCGTTACAATGATTTCTAATTAAGTATATAAATAACTTATTTTTTTTTTCTTTTATAAATATTAGATTCATAAACGATTATCTTATGTCAAAAATAACAGTTTTCATTTCGTTAATTTAGGGCTCTCTTAAATTCCTTATTAGAGTATCATAAGCTGTTGGTGTACCTTTGTAAATAATCGCAATGGGCGTATGTCCGGCTGCAAATACCTCGTAGAAGCCTCGTAGATACCTAGTAGACGACTTGTAGCCACCTCGTAGACGCCACGTAGCGCCTACTTGGTTAAAGGTACAACGTACATACATACGCGAACGCATGTGAAATTGAATGACATGTTAGTATTTTATTGAATTTAAAAAATATAGGTACTAACAATTCATTATTATAATGTAACCCTACTACATGTAAGTTAACAATTGAAAGAAACATTGTTAGTAATAATTTTTCAGCTTTCCGAAGTAGGTACCTACCTACCGCTGCAGAATATTTAACAATATTGTAATAAATCCAATATTGTCAAGTTAAATATTTGGGCAGTGTGCGACGGTGAGTCGTCATTTGTTTTAAGGTGCGTTTAATAACCAAATCAGTACCATCAGGAGCTTCATTATTCCAGCTCAAAGCGCCTTCTTAGGCGCTTTGAAATGTATCTCTCTGATTTGTCCGTCTATTCTGTAAAAATCTCAGCGTGAAAATATAAGTGAAGCGAGTGTCGACTGAGCCGTCATTCCACATGCTAAGGATTTACACTGTTGACAGATCACTTCAACTAAGATTTCACGGTGAGATTTTTACAGAATAGGTCTGTAATCGCTAGTATGTAATTTACCAGTGAACGTTTAATGTAGTCGACAATGGTAGGTAATTTCTCAACCACCTTGCCAAGACCTGTTCACTCGTGAAGTCGTGAAGTTCTATCTAGTTCTAATTTACTCGATGGCATTTCGATCCATTTACGTTTTTGATTGAGCAAGTAGCTTGCATGCTGGTTATGACGTCACGCCTGATTGGTTTACGCATTGGCAACTTGCATGCAAGGTAATAAGCTAATGCGCTCCTACTTGTGTAGGTAGGAACAGTCCTACCTACACAAGTAGGAGCGCATCACTTTCACTTTTATAATGCAAGAGACAGCTCTTGCATTATAAAAGTGAAACGGCAATAGATAAATGATAACATTACATATGCGCCTTGTTTCCCCGAAGGTTTGTGCAGAGATGTACCTATAGTACCCCTACATTTCGCCAGTTATGTTTAAGTCCCATGTAATAGGGGGCGAGCCTTTTGCCACCAACTGGGCACTAATCCATACTACGAGCTATTACTGAGAAATTACAGATGGAAAAATCCAATAACAATTTGCCAGATCTGGGAATCGAACAAATCGAAGACATTATGCTCAGCAGTAGCGCTTGCGACCACTAGACCAACTAAGCATTTCAAATATAGATAAAAACCAGCTGCACCCCGCGGTTTCACCCGTATAAGTGTCGATCCCGTGGGTATATCGGGATAAAAAGTAGCCTATATGTTAATTAAGGGTGTCAACTACCTCCATATAAAACTTTTCCAGCCCCTTGAGCGTGAAGAAGTGATGAGATGATCTCCAGGTTAAATACACCTTTATACACAGATCTATGTACTTTCTCAGAATATTAGACAAAAATACATCGGGTATTTTAGCTTGGTGTATTTAGTTAGAGTCATCGCAAATATAATAATCGTGAGCGTGCTGTTTGTTTGTTAAAGATTAACATATGGTTAAATCCTATTATTGTAAAATAATGGTGAACCTGCTTTTCCAAACGATTAAGGTAGTATAGTCCAGTAGCGGCACAGAGCCTGGACTTGATACCGGCTAATTGCAAAAGGCTCGCACACTATCTTCTTCTTAGCGTCGGGGTATTTGCGTAACACACTTTCAGTAACAATGGGTATAATTTTGACAGTTCAACAACATTCATTGCGTAATTTACGTTGTGGAGCAGACACATTTTTCGAACATATGAAGCAATGGATTAGCAATATCCTTCAAAATGATTCTTATTTAACACTTACTAAAATTTATGTAAGCAAGGAATAGGTGTGTGTAGTGTGAGTGTATGTGTGTGTATGGTTGTGAAGTGAAGTTGATAGTGGGTTACGCTATTAGGGTTCGTGTCGATAGCAATCTAAATGGTCTCGGTCTAGAATTCGGCTACTTGTTTGGCGCCGTCATCAGCACCCATCAGTTCCTGTAACGTGCATCTGACAGGACACGTGGGACACGATATTAGGTGTCCCATCGTTTGTGGAACAGCACCAAATTTACACTTCAAGGCGGAGTCGTCTATGACTCTCCACATGAACAGGTTTTCTTTGCTTCGGCCAACTTGTGTCTGAAGTCTGTTTAAAGACTTCAGAGTGGAGGTGTGTCTGTGGGAGGTCTTCAGCAGGGGGAACGAAAGATTTGGGTAAGGAAGCACCGATGTTATGGGACTTATACATGACTGGCGAATGGAGTGTAGACATCAATCTACTCAGCCTTTTCCTAATTTTGTTGGGTTCGACTTACAGTATAACCAGATGCAGCTGATTACCAGTATTTTACATGGAGCGACTGCCTATCTGACCTCCACAACACAGTTACTGGGTAACACTATACCCTTGGTAAGACTGGTTGTCAGACTTTTGGGCTTCTGACTACCCGTAACGACAGTCAAAGATCAACGAATGACAGCCGGGAAGGGGTCTCGATATGTAATGGCTGGTCACCCAGTAGGTACTATACATTACTGTTGGAAACCAAACCCAACAACCCTGTGGAAAACACATGACTACTTCTGTCTTTTCTACGAATAGCAGTCAAATAGGTATACCTACTTCATATATTTAGGTATTTAAATAAAGGTGAAGGGGGGGGGGGTCAGAAAGTGGTCAAAACTACTTTACATCTGTCTACAATCTGTCATTTTGTCTTCCGTTTCTTCCCTTTCTCAAGTCATAATTCAAGGACCCTGTACCTAGTGGTGTTGAAGAATGTTCCCCTACATAACACTATCACGGAAGTATTAAGTAATCAATCTTGCCATTAAAGGTACTAGTATTGTCACCATAAATTAAGTAACATTTTCTGTGGTTTAGTCATAGATACTTTACGTAACAAAGCTTGAACGCATTAGTTAAAGATTGACGAAATACACGTGTAATGAGTTAATGAGTGTAATTGTAATGTGGGCCGGTAGCCGGCAGAGCACTCGTTACCGTCAGCCGCATGATTCAATCACATTATAACATACTATAGGTACCTATTTATTATTCCCTTTAGCGTAGGTACCTACATTCGTGAAACAAAGCAGCATATCTCTCTATACAGGTTGAAATTAAAAACATGCGACAAACCGAAATAGAAGATTGTACTCATCATTATGAACAACTTTTACCAAAGGTCCAAAGCTGCAATCACGAAAAAAATCAGCTGTTCCCTACTTTTTGACAAATTATGCGAACATAAATGTAGGGTTTTTTTCGCGATTTCAGGTTTGGTCCGATAATAAAAGTTGTTCTTAATGATGAGTAGGTACAATCTCCCATTTCGATTTGTCGCATGTGTTCAATTTCACCCTGTATGTAATTAATGCGGACAACTGATGATTAATAAATATTGTTTCAGACTTTGTAATGCGTGTAGAAGAATGGTTGTATACAGTCGCGCGCGCTGTAGTGTGCGAAGTTCATCACGGCGATGCGTGGATGCACCTTATTGCTTACATCTCCCTTCCTTACATCTACTTGTAGGTACTGCCTGCAGTTTCACTAGCTTGTGTACTTCAAGGTGTGAACAATGTTTATTCATTAACGTCTCTTGCACACATTCCTACTTTAAAAGTGACGCCTCATGCGCTTACGTCGTATCTATAGAAACAATTTGGAGGCGTGTTTTTGCGCATTGACGTTTCACCATTTAAAAACAATTGATAAATGTGTTTAAGTGGTTCATAATCTTCAATATTCTTGTTTATTCGCATATCAATTGGAATGCGACCCCTTTTATAGACGTACTATTGTCTACGTCAATTTTGATTGCTTGCGTAGACTTATAACGTAGAAACAGTCTTCCTATTTGCTGATATGAAGCTGTTGTTATCATTGAATTTATTTTCCTCTGTCAATGTTTAATGACTGTTTAATAATAACAGCACACTATCTATCAACAGTTGAACGGTGACGATATTACAGGTCATATTCATAAATGATAATGTGTCAAATAATATTGACACACCCCCGTGGTTCACGGCCATTGCTTTTATGCTGTTCGAGATGTTTGTGTTGTTGTGAACTAAAAAATCTGAAGACTTTAACAGAAACCGCTTAGCCATAATATTATTTTACCTTGTTTTATGGATATTAGTGTACTTATTATTTTTTTTTTCGGAAATATATCAATAATTCTGCTGTCCTTATCCTAATTTATTTGTGATCGGTGCAACATACCTATATTTTTCTTCCATATTTCTCTATTAATTGTCATCTCGGTAGTCACCCCCTTTCTTACCATCATCATTCACACAGTACATCCATCGGAAATATATGAATATATAGAAAATTATATGTCTACATATAGTCTTCTAACTCTCGATATAAAAATCTCTATCACCTTTGTAACAGATCAATGATCGATTGTTTCATAAACTGTTTGTGTGCAATATTGTATGTGCGGCATTGTGTAATGTTGCAGAAAGAGCAACATCTAATGTAAGAGAATAATAATTAATCATGCGTAGATGATACATGTCACGAAATAGACAAGTAAGGTAGTTTCACTCCATTTAAACGCGAACAAGAAGCGTAGAGCAAGCGGCGAGATGGGCGGACGACATTGTTGCCATCCCGGGTAGAACCTGCACCCTAATAAAGTTGCGTAACACACTATCAATCCAAACCTGAATAATTTTGAAGGATATTGCTAATCCATTGCTTCATATGGTCGAAAAATTTGTCGGTTCAAAAACGTAAATAACGCAATGAATGTTGTTGGACTGTCAAAATGGAAGCCATTCCTACTGTTAGTGTGTAACGCTAATTACCCCGCTAGATGAGGCTGCCATGCGAGCGTGCAGAGGATTGGCACAAAAAAAGCGAGGCATTTGCCCAGCATTGGGTGATGTATGGCTGTTGATCATGATGATGAAATGCCAACACACTTACGAGTAAAGGCTTCTAGGAGGGAAGCACTCATTACATCCAACCTCATTTATAATTAAAGTTCTAGTGATTACACTTTCTTTTTTTCTTCTAAACTATTATGTCTACATGTGGACAGCATTGTGGGTTATACTATTATTAAAATTGTTTTTGTTAAATTAGTTGTACCTAAGTTCTTAAAATGTAACTGTTTGCTGTCCCTTTCATAAAAAACCTAAAAAATATCTTCGATAGTCCTTTAACTGGTAAATCTGTCCAGCGGCCACTAACCTGCCTGGTGCTTGCTCGACATGGTAACTACAGCAAACCTAATTCTTGAGAGAAGCAATGGATTTTTGCATATAACATCATTATGGCGTGAAGTAACACACTAAACTCCCAAAAACATTGGTGATATGCAGTTTCAAACGTGCAACATATTGTAGGATAAGATATTTTAAAGAGTAAAAAGACCCATCTCATAGTCGTCAACTGCATCTGTAAGTACATCAAACTAAGTAAAATTGCACAAAACTAATTGCTGGAAAACGACTATTATTTTTGGTGTGACCTTTTTGCGGTAGTGTGCAATGTAACACACGCTAAACGTTGTGTTTATGGGTGCATGGTATAGGGGTCGTGGAGTTATTTCAACTTAAATACCTAAACGTCAGTAAAAGTTGGAGTTGACCTTCAATATCGCCGTAACTAGAATGGCTGGGAATGGCCATTCCCAGTACTGGACTTTAGTTCCCTGGGAACTAGAATCCAGTACGAAAAAAAAATATTATTAATGACGGGGAGTTCAAGTGATTCTCGGCTTGGTTAAATGTCTTTTTAAACCCGTTAAGTAGGTAAGTAATAGTCTATCTCTTTCTGTTCTTGTGTCCTTTCTAGGAGTGGATCTTCTGACCTCTTTTGTTTTATGCCCATAGTAATCAGGACTCAACAGGACAAAGGCACATAGTTACTTAATGGTCTATCTAACGCAATATACATGTTTTATTTATTTGTTACGTAGATAACATTAGAAGTGATGCTGACACACTTTCTTGCTCGTATTTTATGTATTCGTCAAAGGCTTGATTCATTCATTAATTCATGGACTATAACCATGTTTTAGGGTCCCGTACCCAAAGGTTACCAACGGAACCCTATTACTAAGCCTCCACTGTTCGTCCATCCGTCCGTCCTTGAGGCGTCCGTCCGTCTGACTGTCAGCGGGCTGTATCTCATGAACCGTAAAAGGTAGATAGTTGCAATTTGTACAGTGTGTGCATTTCTATTACATTTCCACTATTTAAACAACAAATATTAAAAATAAAATTAAGTTAATAGAAATTAAAGAGGTTCCCATATAAGAAACGTGTTTTTTTCGATGTTTTGCCCTGTGGCAAAAACCCATGCGAATCCGACACGCACTTGGCCGGTTTTTTCGGGTATGAGTTTTTTCCTCAGGCTTATTAAAAATGTGATAGAAACAAGTAAATTTATGTTCTGAGTTCTCTGAAATAGTTAGGTTAGCTAAGTAAGAAACATATGCTGAAGCACCGTCAGCTGTGACCAACACTTCAGTTTACGGCTTGTTGTATCGATTTGTTCATATAGGCCCACGTTTTGCTTATATTTACAGCACGAAGTACATAAATTAAATATGCAGGCATACAGTCATATGTTTTAATAAAAGCAACACTTTGAAACAAATCCAGGCAGTGCTTTCAACTTCACATTTGTATCCAAGTGAAAGTAAATAGCCGTGTCCGATACATTGCACGTTTTATCTGAATTGTTTGAGAATGAATACAGTCTCTGTAACCAGTGTATCAGATATGGGAAATTATACACGCATTCAGGCCCGACAATTGCGATTTTGACACACGAACCGCACGCCGTGTGTTACTGAACTTGACCGCTTCGCTGTTACGTAAATGAGTAAATCAACTGGTTTTGCCAATTTTATTACTTACGCTTTTTTTGCTTGCTTATAATTTTCTATATACTATGGATATATATAATATATATTATTGGATAACGAGTTCGAACGTTTGTGGACAGGATATTCAGATTTTTATTCAGATTTGTTACAGCTGTAGGTAATGGCAATCATGTCATTTGGTTACCTATAGGTTTTTATTTTAATGAGAACATAATTGCTATTTTGTTAAGTACCTGGTACTTATTGAGAGGCCTAAACTGTCTTCCCATACCTATTAACACTGTAATTTGAAAACAATGTAAAAGCCAATTATTGTTAATAGAATAACCGTGGAGTTTCTTGCCGGCTCTTCTCAATAGGAAATGATCAATGCGAACCATGCATCTATCTTCTGACGTTTCATAAGTGCCAATGTAGATTTAGATGTGTGAAATAAAATATTACGATTGGATTTGATTTCAACAATATTCGAATCGCGTGGATTAGTCGAGGCACGTTCCGGGTAGAATATAGATATAGGTATAAAAACTAGACTGTAGATAGACATAAAAAAATAATTCTGAAACGTTTTAACGACTTTTCAACTTATTTATTTAATTCGTTGATTCCAGAATCCATAAAATTGAAATATTTATGCATAATCGATTGTTTGACAGTATTCAAAATAATTCACTACTGATTCGCGGCTTATTATTTAATTATGCATATAAAAATAAGTACCTACCAACTATTTGCAGCCTAGGTAACAGAACGTCTACACTAGAATAACATCAGTACTATAACACTCATTACTTTCAGCTAAACTATACACGTCTGATAATAAAGATTCGTATCTTACGCCACTTCCAGCCTACAAATGATTTCCTCAATTCTGAATAAGAAAAAAAACAAATTAGATTTATATCAACAGGATAATTGATTATTGTATAGTGTTCTGTGTAGTATGGTTTATGTTGGCCAGGCGATCGGTATATAGAGCCGTGGTCGGTGCGCGGGCGCCTAATTGTAGGCTGTGTGTTGCGGGTGACGGTTCAGTGCATCGCCGCGACTCCTGCGCATGCTTCGCGCCTTCGACGATACTTGAACATTACTCTACTTGTGATATATGGTTCCTATGGATATTAAATAACCTCCAGTGAATAATAAATCTGAACTTAAGAGTGCTTTATTTTTGTGGAGTTTTTCATTCAAAAGAATAAACATGTTGACCGGCTGGCAGCTGATTTTGTCGAAGTGTGAGTTAATTTTTTTAAAATTTATATTTCGATTTCCACGGTTGCTTTTTTAATAAGTTATATTAGTAGGTAGCGCGAATTTATGACATAAAACTATATTAAATTATAAAGTGTTGAAAATCGATAAAGTAACGTGATAATTTAAGTGTAAACAAAACATCAATAAAATTACAGTTTCAGAGGGATTACATGGAACTTTGCGTAACTTTTCAGTAATACCTAGGTATACATACGATACGTTAGTGATATAACTTCAAATTCGCAAATGAATTAGAAGAGCTAAAATATTAAACCTTTATAATTATAGGAAATTTACGATGAGTTGAAATATAAGTAGAAAATACTTGGTACTATTTATTTATCATTGATACTTAGTTGATAATGGATCGATTTCAAATTGTAATTACTTAGGTTGCGCCAGAAATTAGCAGTGGTAGTGTTAACCGTAGCTAATACCAATTCAATTTAATTTTCTGATTATGTTATGTTTAGTAGTTGGTAGACATTTTAAAGCTGATACCTATTGATACCTAACACGATGACAAATATCTTTTTGTGTTTAAGTAAATAATTAATTATGTATAAATAAAGATTGATGTAGTAGTAGTACATCAATACAGTGAATTTTCAAACAGGCAGTGTGTTCTTAGAAATTTTAATACAGAGCAGAATAGTAAAAACGTAATGAATGACTGTAATGACTTCGTACGATTTGGTACTACCTCATTAGATATAATGTAAGTACTTATGCATAACTATTAGGTACCTATACTTAATTACTCCATTTATAATTTCTGTCCTTTTAATTGACTCATTTTTTACTACTAGATAATAATTTCCATTTACACGTGTCATGAATTTTCATGGATTTCGGTCACAATTTAAAATATCAGGAGGTGCGGCAATGTACAGACGCCAGTACATCAGCTTGATGTGCTAGCGATCCGAAACTTTAAAATTTTCCCAATGAACTTTGAACCTTATGTTTTAGCGATAAAGTTGAAAATATATTATAGAAATTTGACAGATTGTAGTAGCTTGATGTGCTGGCGTCTATACATACCAATACACCAATTAGTACTTAAATGAATCCTTATTTTTAATTCTCCTTATTCTTCTTGCTCATATTGAATTTAAACACTGATACGCTCGGATTAGGTACTTAGGTACCGATATCTGTTAACTACTATTAATAAGTATAATTTATTATTTACATAATTATAATATTAACTAACCAATCGTGTTATTGTCATTTATTTAATTCTGAAAATAAAATATTTTATTTAGGACACGCACAGGAAATACAAATAATAATAAAAGTCCTAGCATTTAAAACTAACAAAGTCACATTAAATCAACCAAAACAAAAAAAAGAGGCCAATAATTCTCGTATCTGAGCATAATGCCGCGATGATTAAAAAATAAATTAATTTAAAAAAAAATCATAGAAAGGCTTTAACTTTTCATATGCGATTTATTGTCAGTATGAACTATCATTTTGAACGTGAAGAACCTTCGGCTTTTAATATTATCTATTGTACTCTTAACTGTTTATAGGTATTTACAGCAGTTAAACAATTAGGTAATTGAGTTGTTCAAAAACAATTCGCAGTGTTTGTAGTTCATATATTACGTGTCCCATGCGAAATAAAAAGTGCATAACTGTTATATTAGGTAACTAACTGTCAATCAATACTTAGTTAATTGTTGTTATTTCATATGTTAAGTCGGGTTTTCTTGTAACATGTATAAAATGTGAACCAAATTTCGAAACCAAAATTAGAATTTAGGCTAGATAGATATTTTATTTGTTGATAGTTTGGTCAAAACTTGAATGGTAGTTTAGCATGACATAAAATGTTATTGGTTTAAGTGCAAGTCCCATAATGGGCCAGGTAAGATTACCCGTTGGTAATCTGACTTAGTAGAGAGTACGAGAATGAGGACGCTTCGAAATGTTCAATGTTGCCACTACTTTATAGGATAAAACATTTTATTGAGGATGATATTCTCATAGCATGTATCTATGTCCTGTTTAGTAAATATTGTATCACTTTTAAATTCAAATAATTTTTCTATAAGTACGCTGTGCCGGTAAAGTATCCTATTAAGTGTTTGCTGCACCGAACGACGTCATTACGTCGGCGCCGGCTGTCGCTGAAAACCAGCGCTGGGGCTCTGTCTTGCACAGGGTCGCAGCATAATGCTGAGCGATAGCCGTTTTGCGTGGATGTGGCGCATGTTTCCCTCTACCGTCTATTTTATTTTATTTTTAGTATTTTTGTTCTTTTTGCGTCATGTTCACCGCAAATAAACGTATTTTCTTTCTTTCTTTCTTTCTAGTACGGGTAAGATTAACCATAGATAATCTGACTTAGTAGAGAGGACGGGTAAGTTTTCCCGTAGGTAATCTGACTTAGTAGAGAGGACGGGTAAGATTAGCCATAGATAATCTGACATAGTACAGAGGTCGGGAAAGGTTACTCGTAGGTAATCTGACTTAGTAGGGGAGACGGGGAAGATTACCCGTAAGTAATCTGACTTAGTAGAGAGGACGGGTAAGATTACCCGTGGTTACAATGAAATTATCTATGAAATACCAAGTAGAGATAATTCAGGTGTCGTCGTATTATTACCTAAAATCTGTTGGAATTATGAATGATGATTTATGGACGATGGATTAGATCGAACTTCGCATGTTGCAAAAAATAATTTATGTTTTAGTTATTGTATGTACACGATTAAGTATGGAAATTAATTCAATGGAAAATGTCGTAAATACCTTTTGAGCATATTTCATGGCTTTTAGTACTTACATTTGATTTACAAGTTTCTACATTAACATGAGCATTAGTGTCTATTAAAATCATCTTAGATAAATAAATAAAGATTATTTGTAATCGATGGCTATTCAAATATTGTAGATAACTGTCTGTCAGTCTGTAGTTAATTAAGCACGTACCTAGTTATAGTGAGTGATATCGAGTGTCATTTGATTCCAATATAATTTTGCATATATAACGATACACTCAGTGAGCTTATTGTATGTGGATTGAGATTACGACCTAGCCTATAATTTGGGTCGACTGTGATAGATCTCAAAATCAAAATCAAAATCAAAAGTCATTTATTCAAACTAGGCTGAGAATCAGCACTTTTCGAACGTCAATTACAAAAGACAGTCCCCCCAAAATGCCCGCCCTTCACCACTTCCTAGTGCTTTCGCTGGGGAGAAGAAGTGGCGCAACAAACTCCCCAGCAGCACAGCTGTCTGTTCAGTTAGAAAATATTTAATTGTATACAATACTAGATATGCAAAGTTATTGACGTTACAGAACACATTAAATTAAATTATTTGCCATATGTTAGCTTGCCACGCCAATATACCCACAAATACAATAAAAACAATACGTACTCAAGCAAAAATTAAAAATGTAAACAAAAACTTGCTACCTAAATAAAAGCCTCCAGGTATAAAGGGCGTGACAGCTTACATATGTATGCAATACTGGGTTCAGTTCACATAGCTGTGAATGGTAAACTAGGACCATCGAAGTAAAATAAATTTAAAAAAGTTATTAGTAATAACAACAGTAAAACCAAGGTCAGCAAGACGACCAGTCACCACAAGCAGCACCCGTTCACGAGCATAACGCAAAGATCAGCCATTACCCCCCTCGCCATATTTGAGGGAAGGAGGCAACCCGACCCCCGACGCTACCGCAAGCAGTGACATCTAAGGGAGCATGACGAACTTGCTGCCGGTTGCTCAGGCAAGATAAATGTGATCAATCGTAGAGGTCGCTAGCTAACCACATATGTTGCAATCAACTCATTAGAAAACATTGAAATGAGTAGATTATGTCAATAATAAATTAAAATAAAATTAAACTGAATTGACTTATAAAGTCAACTAAAAACAGAAAAAAAAAAATTATATGAACTCATATAACCTGTCTGTAAGCTAATTCTGGAGAAAGAACATAAACATTGTCTTGAGTTAATCAGGGCGACCAACTATTCTTATCGTTTAAGTAGTCGTTGATGGAATAGTATGCCTTTGAACAAAGGTTAGATTTTACTTGAGCTTTAAACGCATTAAAAGGCAAATCTAGCCAAGAAGAAGGTAGCTTATTATAAAAGGCTATACCAAGCCCAACAAATGAGTTATGAACCTTATGAAGCCGGTGAAAGGGAGCACGTAGTTTGTCCTTGTTTCTGGTGTTAACATTGTGAATATCACTGTTTTTAGTGTACAAGTGTATATTTTGCCTAATATATAAGATGTTGGCTAAGATGAACTGTGATGCAACCGTGAGAATACCAATATCTTTAAAAAAATCTCTTAGAGAAACTCTAGCACCTAGCTGGTAAATTGCTCGAACAGCTCGTTTTTGCAGGACAAATATATTTTGTATATCAGCAGCTTTGCCCCATAGCAGAATACCGTAGGACATAACACTGTGAAAATAACTAAAATAAACTAAACGAGCTGTATCAACGTCAGTGAATTGTCTTACTTTCCTGACGGCGTAGGCAGCCGAACTGAGCATTCCTGCTAGGCTTGATATATGTGGTCCCCACTGAAGTTTGGCATCTAATGTTATTCCAAGAAAAACTGCCGAGCCCACAGTTTCAAGCACCTCTTTATCTAAGACGATGTTGGGTCCTAGATTTCTAACATTCGGTAAGGCGAACTTTACACATTTCGTTTTCTTGGCATTGAGAACTAGGTTATTTGACGTAAACCAATCCGTAACAATAGAGAGTGCACTGTTTACGTCGTCAAAATCTTGTCTATTCCTGTCTACTTTAAAAATAAGAGAGGTATCATCTGCAAACAGTACAACGTCACAGATGCCCTTTAAATAGAAAGGTAAATCATTAATATATACTAAGAACAAGAATGGACCCAGTATTGAGCCTTGCGGTACACCTAACTGAACTGGTAGCCCAGAAGATTTCACACCATTAACATCTACACATTGGAACCTATTATGTAAATAAGAATTTATTACGTTGAGAGCTTCGTTTTGGACACCGTAATGACGTAGTTTACGTAAAAGTGTGTCATGGTGCACGCAATCAAAGGCTTTGGAGAGATCACAGAAAATTCCAATAGCATTTTGCGAGCCCTCCCATGCATTAAATATGTGTTTCAGCAAAGCAACACCCGCATCTGTAGTTGAACGACCTTTTGTAAAGCCATATTGTTCATTATGAAGGAGGCTATTTAAATTAAAATAAAAATTAAAATTAAAATCATCATCATCTGCCTAGCCTTTTCCCAAGTATGTTGGGGTTGGCTTCCAGTCTAACCGGGTGCAGCCGAATACCAGTATTTTTCATGGAGCGACTGCCAACCTGACCTCCAAAACCCAGTTACTGGGTAATACGATACCCCTTGGTAAGACTGGTTGTCAGACTTTCGGGCTTCTGACTACCCGTAACGACTGTCAAAAATTCGCGAATGACACCCAGGATAGATTAACGTGCTTTCCGAGGCACGGAGGGGTCTCGGTATGTAAAGATGGTCACCCATCCACAGACCAACCGCGGCAAGCATAGCTTAACCTGATCGAACGACCTTTGCGGCTGTTATGATTTAGCCACGGGTGCCTCAACTTCCCCTGGACTATGATAAATCTATTGATGACAAAGAAACAACTAGAAAACTATTTGGTGTATGGTGGTCTAAACTAGGCAGGTACTTTAGGTATAAAATGATAAACGCGGAATAAAAGTAGATAGGCTACACATTATAAAATGCAGCAATAGGTCTCTATTGATGACCATAGAGTTGCGGACAAAATCAGTAGTCATTTAGTCACTGTTAAACTAGGCTGAGAATCAGCACTTATTTCAAAATTACATACGGTTGTCCGCCCTTCACACTTCCTAGTGCTTTAGTTGGGAAGAAGAAGTGACGCAATAAACTCCCCAGCAGCACAGCTGCCCGTTATCCTAATTCCTACTAATATTATAAATGTTAAAGTTTGTGAAGATGTTTGGATGTTTGTTACTGAATCACGCGTAAACCGTTGAACGGATTTGGATGAAATTTGGCACACAGATAGTTTATAACCAGGATTAATACATAGGATAATTTTTATCCTGATATTCCCACGGGATCGAAACTAACGCAGGTGAAACCGTGGGGCGCTGTTAGTGCAAAATAATACAATACAACCGTCTGTCGATCAAACGTAGGATTTATGATTGTTTAGTTAATCGGAGATCTATGTATTGATTATCTTTTAATTTTGCATAATATATTGCAAAAAAATTGTCAATTAAGGAAACTAATTAACACGTCACACATCATCAGTGGGATCAGGTATCTTTGAAAATGGAAATGAGATATTGAGATGTTTTTATTGCAAAGACTAGTTATAGATACTTACAAAAAAACATAATTACAAGTATGATAATTTATATTTATCATTAGCTTATCTTTCCACGTTAAACGTAACTTCAATACGTCATACTTACTCATTAGGCGTAATATTTTCAACCGACTTCAAAACAGGAGGAGGTTCTCAATTCGGATGTTTATATAGCTCGGGCATAACTCCGTCATATATAGACGGATTTACAAAATTATTTTTTTGATCGAAAGAAGTTTATTCCGAAATGGTTCCATTTAAATTTCGTAAAGATTTGATGATGAGTTTCGGAGACAGACAACGGAACTCTTCAATAAATGCCAGCAAATCAACCGCGATTGCTGCTATCGCATATGTATGCATTGTTTACGCAATAACACAACGTAACATCACTCCTGTATCCTCTAAAGAGATACGGAGATGTATTCAGTATACCACGTTACAACCTCATTTCTGTGAAAGTTGTTATTGGGGTACCTCTAATCTTGCAAGTAAATTCGGGCATAACTTTTTGTTAATGACTTGATTTAATTAACTGACTTCATACAAAGGAAGAGGTTCTCAATTCGGTTTAAGTATATATTTTTTATTATGTACTAGCTTTTGCCAGCGACTTCGTCCGCGTGGAATAATGACTTCCGGAAATTGAGGCACTAACTCTCATAGAGTTTAACCGATGTGCTCTTTCTTCTGCCGATTCTTGAGAACGCGTATTTCTCATTCAACGCGTTTTTCAAGACAATAGCGGGCGGACGCCGGCGTCTGCTTGGGGCTTGAATAACTAAAAATATATAACTACGTGTAATATATAAAATAATATATAATAAAACCTACTTCACTTAAAACTAAATACCTATAACTACTATAATTAATAATACCTATACCTATAATTAATAAAAGTACCTACGCTTTTACCTACTTAATATTAAAAAAAAAACTGAACATAAATTAACCAAAACTTACCTACTACTAACTAACTACTACTAACCTATTACTACTTCACCTAAAAAGAAATCCTGTTTTCCCAACATTTCCCTTCACTGCTCTGCTCCTATTGATCGTAGCGTGATGAAAAGTATACTATAACCTGCCCAGGAGTATGAAGAACAATTGTACCAAGTTTCGTTGAAATCCGTCGAGTGGTTTTTGTTTCTATAACGAACATACAGACAGACAGACAGACAGACAGACAGACAGACAGACAGACAAAAATTACTGATTGCATTTTTGGCGTCAGTATCGATCACTAATCAGCCGCTGATAGTTATTTTGGAAATATATTTCATGTACAGAATTGACCTCACTACAGATTTATTATAAGTATAGATATTCGGGCATAACTCCGTCATATATAGGTACTTAGACAGATTTGCAAAATTCTCTCATTTTTTAATGGATAAGATACCTATGCCTCAGGGGGACCATTATAAATTTTATGAACCTTGCTTGAGTAGTTTTTGAGTTATCTTCAATAATACGATTTTCTTCCATTTAGTTTTTATTGATAATGTTTTAATAGCTTCCTGGCAGCCTGTCACTTATATTCACATTTTGTGGGGTAGGTACAACTAAAAATTGAAAAAAAAACTTATTTACATAAATAAACAAAAGACTTCTAAAAAAAAATACTACAAAGTGAAAAATAACTTTAATTCGGAAGTCGGTATCGTTGGGTTGGTATTTTCCTTGTTTGCCACCGACTTCCGAAATTATAGTCAAGCAGGCAAGATTGATGTTACATTCGATTCCGCAAATTATTCCTCTTTAAATCCTTTCATATATTATGTAAGTAACTTGGATTCTACAGGGTCAAATTAAATTAGCTAGCGAAACTCCGCACATGTGATGGGCACAGATATCTAGCTAGACATAATAAAACAAAGAATAAACTAATTTGATGACTTTTTTGGGGTCATCGACCGCAGTTAGTTTAATCACTTGAAATATCAGTTTAAATAATCCGTTTTTTTAAACTTTACTAGCGTGAAGGGTAGGTATCGATATCTAAACACGATAACTTTAATTAACAACACTACTATGTAGCAGTCGTTGTTTATTTTTATTTTATCGTGTTTACATATATCCATCACGTCTGCAGAGTTTCGCTAGCTAATTTAATCTGACCCTGTATAATGTGTAAGAGATTAAAGCTCGCTTTTTTGCTGACGGTTCGTCTCAGTGAAACCGTCACTAGATTTCACACAACACATTGTCACATACCAATGTGAAAGTGATCTATGGAAAACGAACTGCCTAAACCGAGTAAAAGAAAAAAATATCTCTTTTGTCTTTTCCCGAAGTACCTACATTGAAATATTTACACTTTCATTTTTAAAAGGCTTTCCCTCCCATTCAAATAAGTAACTAAAGTGGAGGCTTTTATTTTTCCTTTAATTTCTATGGCGGAAAGGTGCCGAACATTATGAAAGGTTTATTAATGACCCTGAATGGAGGGATTTAGCAAGATAATGATAAAAAACGGTGAATTCACATTCTTGACTGTTATATAATAACATTGACTTGTATGGTTAAAACACTGATTAGATGGTGCAACTTTTATTGTTGCTTCAACTTACAGTGTGTCACAGATACCTACAGGCGCGGATACAGAGGAGGGGCAACGGGTGCATTTGCCCCCCGGCCAGAGTTTTAAACATAATTATAATTTTACACATTTTTGACTTTACGGAAATAGTCAAAGGCTAAAGGTGTTTAAAAGGCTTTCACGATTTGAGTAATCCCCCGCTCTCCTTCAGGAAGAATTGCGCCCAACCCCCCCCCCCCCCCCCATTTGAGCGAAAACCTAGATCCGTGCCTGCACAGGCAATTGCACTGTGTGAATCAGGCTTCCCGGTATATATTTTGTTCAATTCTGAAGGCCGAGCGGGCAAGAACCTTTAATTCTGCAAATAAACAATCGCTTTCTATAAAAAATATTGATATGAAAGATAAGTCATGATTGTAATGTAAACGATTTTTTTAAGATATATTTACGTTGTTTATAGTTCAGTTACTATCATAATTATTGATTCATCCAATAGGTGATGGCATAACTAAACGATTTAAATTCAATCAAAAAATTACCTATGATTAATATAATTCACTAAATCATGAAAGAACTGTTTTTTCTCAAGAAAAATTCACATAATATGCCCACCACTACCTTCATGGATATGTACCGTACATACCTACCTGCATAATCATGTGTTACCTAAGTCTAGGTACTACATACATACTAGGTTATTTTAAATTGGCTAGCTAAGCTCCGCAGACGCGATGGGTATGGATATTTAAACTTGATAAAACAAAAAATAGCTAATTTGATGATTTTTTCATGGGTCATCGACCGCAGTTGTTGCAGTCACTCGAAATATCAGTTTAAAAATTCTGATTTTTTTTTTTTCGTGTAAATGATATCTCACGCGATTAGAAATTTAGAAAAAAATAGTTTTTCTCTACTCAAGTAACAAAACTAACAGAGGTCCAATGAATTCCCAAAAAAAACATCAAATCTTTTTAATGTTTATTTTATCGTCTTTAGATACCCATATCCATTGCATCTGCGGAGTTTAGCTAGCCAATTAAAAAAAACCCTGTATACTTATTGCTTTAAAAGTTAAGTATTCAACTAGTGCAGCAACAGTGTGTATCAAAGTTACATCGATACCAATCGAGGAAGCAAGCAACACGTAGGTAATTATCGGCATCAGTTCATCACCTAAGTCGGTAACTTTCGTAACGCGGCCTCCCTTTCAGTTTACGATCACATCTCTTCCTGTATTCGAAATAAACTTTAATAAAATTGTTTAAATAGTTAATATTTTAATATGTTATGAGCATATGAAGGTTTTGCAAAGAAAAGTCAAACGGGGACAATATGATCTGAGAGGGAACTGCCGATCGATTCTGTAAAAATCTCAGCGTGATAACTTAAGTGAAGTGAGCGTGGAGTGAGCTATCAATAGGGGTAATAATAATAATAATAATATAAACATTTATTTCTCTTCCACAAAGGCGCCTTAAAAATATGAAGACAGTACATCTAATAAATCCTTTGTGGGAGACTGGTATCTGCACTAGGAAAAACCTGTCACACAGATTACCAGGCCCCCCCCAAAAACAATGATTGAGTATTAAATCTTAAGTTAACCAAATTATTTTAACCTTTGGTAGAACAGAGTAAACCAAAATAAAGAGGGAAAAAAAAATACAAAATTTGAATTGTTATTGAGTACTAGTGAAGTAGTGTGGTGTGCTGTGGTGCGGAGTGGTAAGGTATGGTATGGTGTGGTGTGGCGTGGTATGATTGTGGTGTGGTGTGGTGTGGTGTGGTGTAGTGTGGTGTGGTGTGGTAATCCCTAGCATCAGGTGAAATGACAGCTCACTTCACCTTAGTTTTCACGGTGAGACTTTTACAGAATAGCACTGTTGTAATCAACCACGTGGGCCCAGTGCGGGTTGGTGAATGTCACATGTCTTCGATATGTTGGTTCTTGGTCATGCCGGTATCCTCAATATGTTTTCCTTCACCGTTTTGAGAGCGGTGGTGATGAAATAATTTACACAAAGTAAAGCTTGAGTCCGAACTCACGAGTCACGGTCACAAGTCGCCGCTGGTACCACTTTGCCACCACTGCTTACGGACACAATATAACTTAGAAATTCCTTACAGATAGACAACTGAAACTGAAAAAAGAAAAGATTTCCAGCGAAGTTCGACATTGATATTCGCCACCATCAATTCAAACCTATATTCGAGACGTAATTGCGTAACACTATCTATAGCAATGGGTTTAATTTTGACAATTCAACAACTTTCATTGCGTTATTTACATTGTTAAGCAGATAATTTTTTCAAATACATTAAGCAATATCCATTAACATTATTTAAATTGAGATTGATAGTATGTTACGGAATCACTTATTCATCTTGATCTCTATTCGAAGCTTAGCAAAGCACGTAGCAAAGTTACGTCCACTACTATGTTTCCTTACTTTATCATAGTAAAAATTCTTGATCGACAAGTAAGCTGGATTATTTCAGAATCATAACAGTTTACCTTTATAAGGTCATTATGTAATGAAGTTATGTCTCATCGAAGTAAAATGAGCCTAGGAATGCCACTATTGTTATAACCACGGAATAACATACAAACTAGTTAACGTTATAATATTTTATTGATAACTCGTGCAAAAAGTAGATAAGTAGATATTTCCAGGGCCGGATTTAGAGACTCAGGGCCCCTTGGCACTTGAATTTTGTTTCGACATGGAGGCTCAAATTAATGATTTGAGCCTCCATGCCGAAACAAAATTTAGCACCTCAGATTAGGTTTATTTTGACAATCCATACAGCAATAGGAGTTACTTTGTAGTTGCCTTGTCCGCCCTCTCCGCTTGACGTTAGGGAGGCAACTTCCCTGGTCGAAGTAGCTACTCCTAGGCCAGAGCCTTGTAGGCCTAGGCGAAAATCCAGAGTTTGGTATTTCTAGGAGTTAGAAGTACCTAATGTCATTCTACTCAGTGCACATTTTGGTACTAATATAACGTCTACAGCTGCATCGCTACCGTGTTTGTCGTTCGTCTTCGTACATGCGGCTTTGCTTAATAAAATGGGCATACAAAACTGTTCATAATCTCAGCCAAAATATGACAAGTCTCCTCCAAGGATAGCACCGCTGCTGTTCGCACAGCGTTGTCAAAAACTGATCCAAATTGTAACTACGAAACTATACTAATAGAAGTTGGAAACCAAACAGCTATAAATTGTCACTGTATAGTTTATGATATGTAATGATGTTTTGAATGTACACAGCTGTTCAGACACAAAGACTACTTAATAATCATAATAGCAACGCCATTTTGGGCTGCCGGATATTTAGTCAATATATATTATATACCTAGGTAGGTAGGAGTGCATTCTTGAGTGATGAGAAAAGTTTTGATATCAAGCTTGCTGTTGGTTAAGTTGGTCTTCCACAACGAGCGCTAATCTACTAATATGTGTACAAGTATTTGGTCCAAAATAAATGTTTTTTTTTTCATTTTCGGGTAGGTACTTCAGCAATTTTCTCATCTCATTATGGGCATTGGATTCAGTTGCCATTTAGAGTGTCACTGCTCCATGATAACGATAAAATTTAAAGCCAAAAGATGAAACAATTAAATTTAAATCCTTATGAATATTCAGTTTTATGTAGGTATTTATAATTTTTTCCGTGATCTTGATAAAGTCGTAAAAGCATTCGAAGCAGTTAAGTTTATTGTTTCTTATATTTTTTTGAATGCCAGTTCCACTCATTTATTCCATTCATTTGCATAACTACTACTACCAATACTTACTAAAAACTATTTTTAGTAAGATAAAACAGCCAGTGATCCATAGTTTATGTACCCATTAATTTACTAGGTTCGCAAGATCAGCTATCGATAGTTTTAGCCCGAGTTTTCTCATTATCAAAAACCAAAAAAACAACCGACGTCCAAAAAAATACACTATAAAGTGAAAAATAACTTTAATATCGGAAGTCGGTATCGTTGGTTCCGCATTTTTTGGTTTTTACTCCCGACTTCCGAAATTAAAGTTATTTTTCACTTTGTAGTGTTTTTTTGGAAGTCGGTTGTTTTTTTATGTAAAATAGTTTTTATTTTTTACTTTTTAGTTTTAGAGGTACCTACCCCACACAAATTCATATTACCTACATTACTTGCTATGTAAATATCAGTGACAGGAAGCTATTAAAACATCATCAATCTATACTTCTATACTAATCTATACTATATACTAATCTATACTATCTATACTAATATTATAAAGAGGAAAGACTTATATGTATGTTTGTAACGAATTGGCTCAAAAAGTACTGCACCCTAATTGCGTAACACACTATTACTCTCAATTTGAATCATTTTGAAGCTTATTGCTAATCCATTGCTCCATTTACGTTCGAAAAGTGTGTCTGCTCAACAACGTAAATAACGCAATGAATGTTGTTGAACTGTCAAAATGAAACCGATTGCTACTGATAGTGTGTTACGCAATTACCCTGCTGGACCGATTTTAAAAATTCTTTCACCATTTGAATGCTACATTATCACTGATTAATATAAGCTTTTTTAATTGCAAGAAAAAAATAAAATGTTTAAAAAATAAATGTCCACCCGTACAAAGCCGGGACGGGCCGCTATATAAACTAAGTGGAAAAAAATCCTATTATTGAACACATCTGCGTACCTACCCCTTTAGAGGGTACAGGCGTGATGTTACGTTGTGTGATTGCGTAAACAATGCATACTCAGGCGATAGCAGCAATCGCGGTTGATTTGCTGACATTTATTGAAGAGTTCCGTTGTCTGTCTGGAACAAAAATAATTTTGCAAATCCGTCAAAACTCCGTCATATTATGACGGAGTTATGCACGAAAATACATTTAAAAAAAACGTAAACATCAGAATTGAGAACCTCCTCCATTTTTAGAAGCCGGTTAAAAATCGTACTTAGTGCAATCTCTGCTAAACATAATCAGCCTACTTAGTATGTTCCCACTGCTGGGACACAGGCCTCTTCTCTGTGAGAGAGAGTGCAGGGACGTAATCCACGGGCCCAGTGTGGGTTGGTGATCTCTGCACTGGCTTTATCAAAAAATTCTGGTATTTCTCTTACTCGCACTTACTTCGCTAGGCGGCAAATATTTAAATCGATGAAGCGGTAAGCGGTATCGTTAGCAATGCAGCAACAGCGTGCGATCCAATCTGTAAAATCGGGGTAATGCAGAACAGGTCTCAATTGCCTTGTACGCGTGCTCTCAATGTGGTCCCAATTATACGCAAGACTTTTCCACTCATACTTAAATATTATTTCTCCTTATCACACGTCCTTGCTTTCCTTGTAATTAATCCTACGCAAGTCCTACCTAAGTCATACCGAATCTTTCCATGAAAAGCCAACCTACATACTTAGCTATGGGTCAAATGTATGGCGATATCAACGTACACATTCACAGCATATCAATGGAGTATATAAATTGCAAATTGTCACTTAATATACAATTATCTCATAACGCTTGGCGCTAATTTGTATCACGTTTCAGTTGCTTGAGTGTAGCTGCACGTGACTGCATGTTTTATTGTGAAGCTCTGCTGGAGTGGTGGACTGTGCAGCTATGTATCAGGAAGTTTAACAATGGATTCAAAATTAATCAATTTGACATTTCTCCATAGATAAACTTATAGGTAACTTCTTTCCATGGGGGCAAAAGAAAAGGCAGAAATTTCTTCAGTGGGCTTAAATTTGATCATGAACTCGAAAACCCAGAAAGCGACCTTAATAAAAACCCCTCGATTAGTTTTTTATGAAAACATGATAAATTCTTTTAAAAGTTAGAGGATTTTTATGAAAACATGATAAATTCTTGAAAGAAAACTTCGTAAAGTGTCATCATTCATTTTCAGTCAGGTCGTAAATAATACAAGTTCATTAATTTACATTCCATCTAAATAATTAATTTATATGGAAACGTGTCTGATCTTCTTCTTAGCGTGTCGATAGCAATCTAAATGAGTCGGCTACTTGTTTGGCGCCATCACCAGCGTCCATCAGTTCCTGTAACGTGCAACTGACTGGACACGCAGGACACGATACTAAATGTCCCATCGTTTGTGGAACAGCACCACAACGTGCAACGCAGCAACGTGCAGCAACGTGTCTGATTATAATAGAATATTGAAAACTTGAGTAGGTAAAGGCCTACTCAAGTTTTCCACATATTAATAAGAGTTAATTTTACATATAAAGAAGAAGTAGCAAAAATGCCCCACTTCCGACTGCAAAGATAAGTATCTCAAAAAATCGCTAAAAATTAGTACAAAAAAATTTTATACTTCCGGTGATCATCCTTACTGGCTAATATATAAAAAAATTGCTCTAAATATTTATTCAGGGGCAGAATACCTGTAATATACTAACTTTTGATTTTAGTTTTACAATAGGATTAAAACGCTATTAAACACTGTTTTGATAATATATATTATACTAGGTTAATAATATTAACATACATATTTAAAAAGTATAATTTTAAAGTAACGCTTTCTGACTATATGATCTATTTATTTTATAAAATAATTTCGGGTATTACACACGGAGAGGTACTTAACAATATCCCGGCGTCACTCAGGTAGTTATTTAATTGTTCCAAATATAACATAGGACGAAAAATACGTTTAGCTTGTCTTGCCTTACTAATGACTTTGTTCCTCTTCATGTGGGTTTGGACCATATAACCCGAGATGACACAATAGAACGGAACAGAATATTGCCCAATTATATTTTTGGTAATGAAGATAATCCAAGATCAATTATCAATCTCGATGGAACTTACCTCTTCACTGAAAAAAGTACGGATTTCCTTTTTCAGCGCGTAAGCTATAGTCTTCACAAATACCGCAATCTAATCAAACCTTTTATGAATGTTTGTGGTGACGGATATGTATTAGATATAACGGAACCGTATCCTGCAATTACCAACGATGCCGATATACTGAAAATGATTTTAAATAATCATGGTGATCCCATAGCATAGGCATTATTTTTTTTATCAAAATGATGTCATGGTCTTAGACAGTGGCTTTCGCGACGCAATTCCACAGGCTGAAGAATATGGCTATGAAGTTCATATGCCTCCTTCAAATAGACGAGGTCAAAGACAATTCAGCACTGAGGAATCCAACAAGTCAAGACTCGTTACAATATATAGATGGGTTGTTGAAGCGATTAACGGTCGCGTGAAAACTTTATATTGTTTCGCCACAGAGTATTTAACCGTGACTTACCTCACATAAACGATGATTTTAAAATAGCAGGCTCAATAATAAATTGCTTTCAAGAGCCTTTCGAGGACAGCGCCTATACTGAAGAGTTTTTTCAAATAATAAGACTAAATATGCATAAACCAAACCTGATAACAGATTACGTCGAAGAACATAATCTAAACCAGCAAAGAGTTTCTTTTGTGAGATTGGAAGCAACTAGTGAAGAAGTTAATGATTATCCGAGATTGACTTACGAGAATTTAATTATGATATCAGTTGGTTCCTATCATCCGAAAATAGCACGGTCATACTGCTCTGAACATATTAATAGAACGGGTGTGTTTGAAATTGAATTTTACAGACATCCAGAAGAAATAAATATTAACAACGAAGAAAATAATGCCCTCATTAGATGTAAGATTCAGTCACGACATGTCCAGAGTAAATATACCGGACGCATATATTATATAATCGCAAAGTTCAAGGGAGATATGCGATAAAAGAATATTGTTGTACATGTATACATGGGCGCAGGACACGGGAGTCTGCGCCCATGTCTATTTTGTATTATCTTGGTTGGGCGAGTTAGGAAGATGTTTTTAGCCACCCAGCGCATTTTTTAGATAATATTTTGCTAGATGTAGAACAGGAATAAATAAGTTTTATTTATTTTATTTATTCATCATGATTGAAAGTAAAATATTTTTAAGATAAGTAATACTGTACCTGAAATAATATTTGGAGCAATTTCTAAGTATGAAAGCCAGTAAGGGTAACAATCGGAGGTATGCAATTTATTAATACTCATTTTTATCTATTTTTTGAGATATTTTTCTCAGCTGTCGGACGTGGGGTAATTTTCTATGGAAGTTGCAACTTCTCCTTTAACATTATTTCTCTTTGTATTCAAATGTAAATTAATAAAACTTGACATTGGAATTTCATCCTTTAACAGCAAGAGAACACATCTTGTATTGTTTTGAACTATTTTGTATTATTATAGTGGAAACAATGTCCTGTATATTGAATTTAGTGCCAATGACGAATAGAAAAGAGCTTGGCGGTCTGGTTGTTTGTCTTTTATAATTATATAGGTAAGAACACAAGCGACCCACAGATACCCCTGATCGAGATCGAATCGAGATTTCATCTAAGTTTAACATTAATGTGATGTGCACATGTGTAGGTATGTTATTAAGAAATAAATTAACTTTAGATTGATTGACCTTTACATACTATAGTCTCGTAGCTAGCGGTAGGTATCTCCGTTTGATTAAAAAGATACTTATAAAATTCCTTTTTGGCGAATATGTTGGTGTAAAGTTAATTTTTTTTTTTTGTTATAACAGTTTAATCAAGTCTTTGCACAGGTTCTTGAACAACCTTGACGTCACTCACCGCAATAGTTTTCACACAGCATGCCATTGTAGGTACTAATAGCATACATTACAGTTTTATAGAAAAAGACAAATGGAAGGAAAATAAATGTTCTTGGAAATGATGGCTAATTTAAGAATAGGTTTGATAATGAATATTGAGTTTGACAAGGTTAAACAGTAGGTATCTACGTATACAAACGGGGTGCATGGGATGCAGGACGAATCAGGACGAAACTTTAAAATAGATTTTAACATTTAAATAATATAGTTTGTTGCCAACAAGGGCACTTAATCGCTAATTATAATACAGTAGGTACCTAAACGCATTAGAGTCCCTTTTGCAACAAACTATATTATTTAAATATTAAAATCTATTTTAAAGTTTCGTCCCGATTCACTCTGTTTGACTGTACCTAGTTAATAAACCTAGTTAGTAAAGTAAGGCAGCAGCATCTTTTTATTATGTTGGTACCAAAATGATGCTAATCACAAATCTACGTTCCAAGTCTTGCGATTATAACTGTTGTAACCGTTACCTATAGCAATAAGCACTACCTATAGGTATCTTATGAAAACCCCTCATTTTCAATTTCCATTTTGCGACACCTATTTGAAATTGGCTGCTATTTGAAATAATTTTAATAATAATTATGAAACTTAAGTTATAAATTGATACCTTTTTGTGTTTGGTACATTAGACATTGCGTTAACTTTACATTGCGAAAACTGTAAAAATTTCCATATAATAGAGCAAAAAATAGCCACAAGAATTGTACTAAGTACTTGTTTCGTTTAACTCGCGATTCGATTCGCGCGTACGAAACTGTGCAAATCCAACTTCATTGTATTTTCATATAATAAAAACACTGTGTTTTGTAACTACATCATTAATTAAGCGGAACATTTGTGTTAACCGTTAAATTAGTTTGTGATGCGATCGAGTTTGAATTCAGCATTGTCATCAGTCTTTTAAGAAAGATCGTCTGATTTCTGATGGTGAGAAAATTATACTTAATTACTTTGTGTAAATGAACACTGTTAAATAGTTAACGTTACGCTTTATCATCACTCGTTAATTGCAGGCCAACGCTCGGTTTAGCCATGTGATTCTTGGTAAAATATCCAGAAAGTCTTTGTAAACAAACTAAACAAAAAACATCTGTACATAATGCAGAAATATATAAAAAAATGATATTTTTATTCATCTTTATCGTCTTTAAGTTTTACTGCATCTGTTTTGATTAGATTATCAAAGTGCCTTGTTAGGTTAGTTACTTCAACAGACAAATTAGGTCTCAAATTACTTGGAAAACGAATTAATCTGCGATATCTACAATCACATAACGTGTGACGGCTTTTGGAAAAACTATTATACCGCCTACTCGGTACTCGGCTCTTGCGATGTCGTTTGATTTACAGCATCAAGGTGAAAGGGACCTGACTGGCCGAACGACTCTCTTGTCGCTAATAAATACCAATTACATATACCTACCTAGGTACCTTTAGTTCCTGTAAAGTTTCCGCACGATTAAGGTTTTAAATCGCAGAATAGTTTCTATTGTTTTAATGCCCAGAGAAGGTGAAAGTGCTAGAACTAAGTGCTCGTAAAAGTTTGCAAAACACAGTACGTGGAAAACAGCTGATTTGACTAACTGAGAATCGTAAATATATCTATAGGATGTGTGTATTATGTGCTGGTTTTAATGTTTATTAAGAACTGCATTGCGTAGTTTGACTAGCTCAACTGTATCGCTGTGCCTAGTGATGTGCCGTTACCTGTTATTAACTCCAGTCGAGTATTTTCCCAGTAACGTTCAAAGTAACATTCTAAAAAAAATGTAATTTAGGGTAACATAGGTGAAAATATTATTGTATAAAGTCGAATCAGCTCATTATGGAAGTCAGGAGCATACCCTTCCATACTTTGAGCATAACGCCTACCTGGGATATTAAAAATGGTAACGGCACATCACGAGCTGTGCCTACTGTTTTGGATGAAGAAGGAAAAACAACTTAAACCTTTCTGGAATTTTATTAACAAGATGGAAATCAAACGATTCAATTCCCAATCAGTCTACCGATTGGCAGTAATGCAGACTATCCAATAAAACGTGGCTCAACTTACGGCTTCTTGGAAAGCTGCGCTTTAATGCGTTTAAATTACAATATGTCCCAAGCCGCGAAACCACCGCCGGCTTGTCTGGCAAGGCAGACCTGTTCGGAGCAGCCATTGGCCGGCGGGATCGTACGACGGAATACTCCGCTCGTCCACTTTGATAGAAACTTTTTCGCGGATCGATGTAAAAACTACCACTTCTAACGAGTTTCTCGATACCAACGCCAAATTAGGTACCTGACTTGACGGGAACGTGGGTTTCAGCTCCATATCGGAATGGTTTAATGATACGTCTTGTGGACAGTGTTGCATACGTCACTGCAATTCGGTGTTAGGCCGTCAACGGGAATTTTAACGGCAGCGCTTTGATCTGTATTCTATGAGCGGCGGAGAGCGGAAATTATAAAACCGTTTTAGTTTGCCGACGCGCGCCGACTGACTTTGAAAAGTCCTATTGTTCTGGGATGTTTTTTATGGAATGTGCCTGTACTGCATCAACTGCATGACATCTGACATGAAGTTGGGTGACGTTGTGAAGTGGTCAACCTTTGTGCAGTATCACAATGCAGCTGCAAATCTAAAGGACATGACAGACGGCCCTATTGTCATAGGGTATTCATATAACTCTTTTATCCAAGTATTGTGGGATTTATAACAAAAGCAGTAGTTTATGTGAGACTTCATAAATCCCATGAACTTGAAACTAACCTTCGCATTCTTTATCTCTTCATTGAATTATAACTGTTTGTAGAGACGAGATGCAATACCTATTGCATTATAATCCATCTGTTCTTGTACAATTTATGATTATTAATATTTGAAATAATAATTTATCTTGGTATTGGAGATCGCCATCCATCCAGCATAATTTCCTATCTGAAACACGGTCATCAATCAGAGAGGCATTTCTCGTAATTTTATGAACGTTCAGAGTCTGTCTCAATCTAAATGACTGACTCTAAAATCCCTACATTTTTTATATTGATTGTGACTGGATTTTGAACGTTTTTAACCGACTTCAAAAAGGAGAAGGTTATCAATTCGGTTGTATTTTTTTTTTTTATGTTTGTGACCTCAGTACGCCGTCATTTATGAACTTATTTGGATTTTTTTTTTATTTGAAAGGATATGCTTCCAGATTGGTCCCATTTTTGTCAAAATCCAGTTCTGATGATGGGATCCATGAGGAATTGAGGGAACTCCTCAAATATTATAGGCATACATATAGCAATTTTGGTATTTTCATCAACATGTCAAGCATTTGCATTCAAAAAGTATAATTTGGTGAAGTGGAAGTGATGAAGGAGACCACAGATAGCCACAGGAACTCTTCAATGATAATAAGTATTTCACGGGTGGCGATAAGATATCTCGATTAAGATAGTTAAGCGACTATGACGAAGCAAATTTAAATAAATGGTTCTGACGAAAATGGTACCATCAAACCGATCTGATGATGAAGCTGGAAGGTAGGTACCGGAACTTCGTAATAAAACCATGTATTCTAGCCGTGTTTGGGCTTATTGGAATTTTCATGAGATGCACTCTGACCATAAAAAGTAAAAAATAAAAACTTTTTAACAAAAAAAAACAACCGACTTAAAAAAAAAACACTACAAAGTGTAAAATAACTTTAATTTTAATTTTGGAAGTCGGTGGCAAAAACGTAAATACAAAACCAAAGACACCGACTTCCAAAATTAAAATTAAAGTTATTTTACACTTTGTAGTGGTTTTTTTTTGAAGTCGGTTGTTTTTTTTTGTTAAAAAGTTTTTTTCATTACGGCAATTAGCCTTCAGGTCAATTTAGCAAATCATGGGTGACCTCCTGGGTTGTGCGAGTCCAGGAGCCTGTTTTTTTTTTTGAGGATGGGAAATCATCAAATGACCCCTCCCACTCTGGGTGGAGTAGAAGGGACTGTCAGACTCTTACTGACTAAAACCTACCCGTATTCCTTCCTTAGGCCTTTATGTTCCGGGGTAGCGGTAACCCTTTCGAACAATCCCGCTGCCCCGGCAGGATTCGGCCCTTGCGGGCCCCTTCCTTAATGCTGACATCTCTTTGAGGCGCGCGTGGAACACGTACGCTCCGTCCGGCACGGGCCTGGTCCTGATCGGACGGAGAGTTACCCATTACTCTTCGCCCGCATTCTTTCGGAGTACACATACCTATAAATATCTGATCAGATCACATTACTTCTAAGAAGACAATGGGCAAATTAGCATTCGCGTGGAAAGTGCATGCCAGTAACGTGTCAGTTTATTCTAGGCAGGCACGAGTTAACGCCTAGTTTAGCCGCCAGTTGCCAGCGCTCGTTAACAATTAGTGTGTCAATGGAAGCACTTGGATAACGGATAATTACTAGTATTTAGCTGTCCATTAGACGAAGCGGAAACTTATCTCGAACATTTTTGTTTGAATAAAAATGCATTTAGTGCATTATGCGACCGATTTATAGGTCCTAGTTCTTTGAAGGTATTTTTTTTTGTCTTGAGTTCTTTTATAATTCTGATCAGTTTAACATCAATTTAATCGCTCAGTCACGGCGCGGGCCACTTGCGGTCGATTACAATAGAAAATCAATTGTGTCTCATTAGCGGTAATTAAGCGATTAAATTAATAATTAATTAATTTTCTTGGCCTGAAACCTCCAAATTCGTGATAACATTAGATATGATTAATTTATTATTCATCATCATTTGAGCTCGGATCATCCACTGCTGGGTAATAGGCCTCCCCTTTTTTGCTATACTTCCCGGTTCCGTGCGTCCCTCATCTAGTTGTTTCCCGCGACTTTGACGACATCATCAACCCAACATTGGACAGCCCTGCACCCTTATTCACAATCATACGGCAAGCTATCGTATCGAAAAAGACACATTTCAATAACCTGATTTGGCTTGTACCCGACAGCAATCAGCTGTCGGAAGAATAGTGGTCGTCTATTTGATTTACCCTGACAAAATTTTCGGTTTTTGGACTTGTGAACAGCGTTTGGAGGTCTCCTACGATAACATTGATTGATGTTCGATACGGTACGGAAGCGTATCGAGTAGTTTTGAATAGCTATGCTGGTTTCTTATGCCTAACCTTGACCACCAGATTTACTCCATCGGCCATCTCCTCGTCTAACTAAATATCCTGCAGTCTTGCCCAACTCCACTTAAGGCGCGTCGTCTTGTGGTACAGGCAAAGATCGGTACAGGTATACCTATATTTTCCGAAAAAGAAGACAGACGATATCGGTTACCCAACCGTTAAGTTATCAATCTATCTTGTCTTGGCAACCGGGTGTCAAGGTGAACCAAAATGGATAAAAGTGCAGCTCAATTATTTAAAAAATTAAGGAGTAGGTACGGCTACCTGTACTTATCTGGGACATGTTCGCAGAGGCCGCCCCTTTACACGAAATCGCATAAAATCGCGATTACTTTTTTCTCGTCGTAATTTTTCCACACGATAAGTACCTAAATGAAGCCGATTTGCAGGTTCAAATTAAAGTAACTAGCGAAGCTTTTCAGACTTAATGAGCTTGCACATCGCCCACTACGTGTTTGAAGTGTTGCCAGATATTTTAATTTGACCTTACATTATGTTACGTTATCATATCATAATGTAACATCACGCCTGTTTCTTGTGCAGAGGTGTACCTAATATTATTGTGTGACCTTGTACTCGTATACTACATAGTTAGTCTTATACTAGTTAAAGTCTATTTACATCGGATGGCTGACAACGTGTCCTACGCTTCCAGATCCGTCAGCTCCGTTACGAGCCACTGCGCAACAATGTGATGACAAACAGACCGATCGCAAGTTATTATCAACAATTTATACTTCATTTGATATCCATCGTGTATTGTCCGTGTTTATCAGAGGATAATTGCATGACACGTGCGGTAGAATTCTTGGATTTAAGAAGCAAGTGACAAGATTTAGGATTGTCAAAATTCAGAGCTTGGTTGGATTTTCCGAAAGCAGCGGGATTGTCCGAAAGGGTTACCGCTACCCGGAACATAAAGGGCTAAGGAAGGAACACGGGTGGGTTTTAGTCAGTAAGAGTCTGACACTCCCTTCTGATCCATCCAGAGCGGGAGGGGTCATTTGATGATTTCTCAACCTCCAAAAAAAAAAAGTTGCTACTAAGCCGAAGCCTGAAACTGGGTCGAAAATTGTTACTGACGTAGATTTTTTTCCCTTCTTGTTTAAATTAAAAGGCGTAAGTACGTACCTGCCTACTTTTTCAGGGTCATTCGGAAAGTATTATGCGTTTACAAATATGTATAGATCTCGATGTTTACCTAACTCCATAGAAGTTTTTTGTGTACAGGTCGTGTGTAAGTGTAAGATTAAGTGTATAAGTGATTAAGTAAGTGGAGATTCTAGACGACGTCACGTGGCTAACGGGACACGTGAGTAGCATCTACATTTATTTACACTTTCATATATTATAGTAATAATTGATGAGATGCATTTCCTCATCATTTGTCACATTATCCCTTTATGATCCGTTAGAAATGGATGACGCACATATAGACGTAGCTAGGTTCTTTCCTGTTACTTTTTTTTTCTTAGTCGTCGACGGAAAATAAATAATTTAGAACATGGCATTCAGGAAGTTCCGCGTAGGTATGTACTTACCTACTGTAATGTTCATTGTTGTATAAGTAGTTAAAAAATTCAATTCTAGTTGATTTCGTGATCTATTAAAAATACTGTTTTGTTAAACAATTGCAACTGAAAACCTGAAAGCAGTGGCGAATTCGAGATAAAATGACTTCGAATTAGATGATCTAAATTAGGTACCTTACTATATGATTTTATAGCCTTTTAAATTACAATTAATTAAATCACATCAAAATGGCTTCTTTCCAACATAATTTTATCGCAACTGAACTGTTTTTCTCGTAAGTCTAATAAAATTCTATTGATTGCTTTGAAAAAAGTTCAAAACATTCCTGAGCAAATTTATTATTAAACAAACATTCTACACAAATTCCATTAATAGTTTGTGTTCCATTTATAGTGTTCTGCATCCTTTAGTGAACGGTCGATAAACCCGAGGTTCCACGGGTGGGGTTTGTTAATCAAACTGAGATCAACTGAACATTGTGTTCGAACACTGAGGCTGCATTCAACCGCGCGGTTCATTTTATTTCTCTAATGAGATTGCGGTCTGTGGCGACCGCGACATTGACAACAAAACTCAGTTTTGTATAAAATGTGGGTTAACTTGACGATGGATAAAAAGTATACTATTTGCATTCTCGACGGAATGTAAAAAGAACACTGTCTACGTTAAGCATAGAGCAAAACGGGCCACACGGTGGCCCGTGTTGCATTACTAATGCATTAAAATCGAAAAATTAACAAAATTTCGACGGAACGGGAATCGACGTAAAGTGAATAATAAGGTGACAATCTCTGCAATAGATTAGGTAACTCGATAAATCTTACTTAGTTGCATCATTTCAACCCCTATTTGTTCCATCAAAAAGTAAATTTTATTATCATTGAAAACAATGAGAAGAGTTGAGCCTTTTTTAGATTTTTCGCGCAGCTGCGGGGATTGAGTAACACAATATCAGTAGCAATGGGTTTAATTTTGACAGTTCAGCAACATTCATTGCGTTATTTACGTTATTGAGCAATGGATTAGCAATATCCTTCAAATATATTCAGATTGTGAATGATAGCGTGTTACGCAATTATTAGGGTGCTGGTCATTATGACTAATCACAAATTCACAATCACGTAATATAAGTAGAGATCGTGTCGATCGTCTCTTCATAAATAATGACTGTGCATTTTTGATGCGATTATTTTAAGAGAAGAAAGGAATAGGCATAGTACGTACCTAATGAGGTTCCACTGGCACCCCTTGGTACGGAACCCTACAAAATGCGTTGTCTTTATGTCACAAGCATCACCTTTGTACCTACATATTTTTCTGTTCCTCTATATAATAAATAATCTTTCCATAGGGTCCGTCGGTAAACTCATTAACATCGAATACTAGGTTAATTTACTATTACGTATTGTTAACTTATTCGACACATAGCTTGTTTTATGCTTCATTTAAATTCAGCCGTAGTGAGCAGGGAAGTGGGCAGGACGAGTGTGTAAACGCGAAACTTCTCATGCCACTGCCATTGCCACTCGCGCTGCCCGGCGAAACTTGAAAGCGAAGTGAGTGGTAGGGCAGTATGTAAACACACACTTCTCTCGATCCTGCTGCGGCAGTATTTAGGGAAATATCGCTGGCAGCGCGAGGGGCAGCGGCAGGGGCTGAATGTAAATGAGGTATAAGAAAGCATCACTAAGAAATTTAAAAAAAAAAAACTTAAGCTACGGCTACATTGTCGCGAAAATGCGAAATACACTTCGCGCGCTCTGTGTTTATAGCAATAGCAAGACGTCAAGCGGTGCGTGTGCGAGAGATAGCGCGCGAAGTGTAGTTTGCGTTATTGGGACAATGTAGCCGTAGCATGAAGGATCCATGAAAGTCTGTAAGCAGGTGTCTGTTGTTCTTGTTCAATTAGCGTGTGAAATAGAGCATCCTAGTACTCTAGCAGAGCAAACTATTATTGTTACTACATCTATCACTGTTTTAAACTAGATCCAAACTTACGTAGAAATCTTTGTTGACAGTAACTGTTGAACTTGTTTACTGCCAGTGCTACACACCATGTGTCATGCATATGAACTTACTGCTACAGTGCTACTGGACACGTACCTACCGTTTTATGACCAACATGAATAAAAAATCCTTCCTTATATAGGGTGACTGGTAATTAGTGACCGATACCTAAACACATGATTGTACTCATGATAACAAACAACTTTTACTATGGGACCAAACCTGAATTCGCGAAAAAAAATCTGCTGTTCAGTACCTACATTTTGACCAGTTAGGCGAACATAAATGACTGAACAGCAGATTTGTTTTTCACAATTTCAGGTTTGGTCCCATAGTAAAAGTTGTTTGAGTTTAAAAGTTAAAAGTTAAAAGTTGTTTGAGTACAATCACGTGTTTAGGTATCGGTCACTAATTACCAGTCACCCTATATATTAAATTAGTCGTTTTGGAGAACCATTAGTCGCGTGTGTCTTTTACGTGTGGTGAATTTTTTAGGGTAATAATCATCTATACTAATAATATTATAAAGAGGTAAAATTCTTTCGTTTGTTTATATGTAGGGGGTAATCTCTCCAGAGACTATTAGTCGGATTTGAAAAATTCTTTTTGCATTTGATAGCCCAATTCTTGAGGAAGGCTATAGGCTATTTAACATCACGCTATGACTCTTAGGAGCCGAGCAAAAAGAAAAAAGGCATAATGAAGGCTAAGCGAAAACGAAGTGGTAGCGCGGGCAGATGATGCGAGGCGATGCCGATGGGGTGTGTCGGGGAAACAAGAACACGCGTACGAAGTCGCGGGCAGAAGCTAGCTATGGATATTATTATTTAACTAGAAGATGTTATCGTATCTTGCTTTACAGTTTACTAGTTAAAAGCCGTGTAGGTACCCGATGGGATTACCCATCGGCAAAAAGGCGAACTTCTATATTATAACTGTCATTATCTATTTATTCCAATTTTGCACAAGAAAAAAAGTCGAATCTTATGGGTTCCACCAAAAAAATAAAATGCTGCACCCAGCGGTTATGCTGTGCGTTGTCTGTCAGTGAGTTTAAGATTTTTATTTAAAAGATGTTCATGTTTCCTTATACGAAGCAGACACGATCGACTGAAAGTTACCTGAAGGCCAATTTTCGTAATTTAAAACGTTCAAAATCTAGTCTCAGTCTCATCTCGGCGACAAACAAATGTCAAAACTTGTCAAAGATGTAGGGGAATGGGCTGTGAACGTACTTAAAATTACGAGAATTGCCCCTCAGAAAAAAAATGATCATGACTGGCCAAAACTATAATAAAAAAAAAAGAAACCAGTAGGTAGTAGTTCCAAATACAATTACAAAACTAGCTGCTATACAGGATAAACAAATGACTAATCGTGCTTACAAATCGAGCCCATTAAAATTACATAAACCCTAATATGAATTGCATAACATGTCGATCAATGCAACGGTTAATATTAGTTAAATAAAAACAAGTAAAAGGACGCCAACTTTCTAGTCGTTACTTACTACTCAGCCGGTAAAATGTATTTTTAATTTTTAAATATATGCCAAAGACCTACATTTTGTCAGTTAAAGTTGTAATGAAATTAAATGATATTTATTACTGTAACTAGGTAGAAACTAAAATTAAAACTTTTACAGGTGAAAAATATCTTAGGTTTTTAAGTAGTGTTTCTTATCAGAGTAGTGCTCTGAGAAGAAAAACCGAAATAAACTCAGTCACTCTCACAGTCTCTTTTAAAGTCCAGACATGTAGATAATCTTGTTCAGATCATAAATGAGCACCCATGCAGATTTTAATGTCTGAAATGGTCTTTTGAGTATAGAGCCACACAGATTTGATAGAACCTGTCCAGTCAGTCCACGCATTTGTCAGACCTCAACTCAGAACTTAAGGAGCTCAACATCAGTTTTATGGGTGATCGGAATATAACTGACTCGCTATGTGGTCGGATCTTCGGGGCTTGTGGCTAAGTAATATCAGCCGCAGGGGTCGATCGATCAGGTTAAGCTACGCTTGCCGCGGTTGGTCCGTGGATGGGTGACCATCTTTACATACCAAGACCCCTCCGTGCCTCGGAAAGCACCGGCTGTCATTCTTGGATCTTTGACAGTCGTTACGGGTCGTCAGAAGCCCGAATATCTGACAAACAGTCTTACCAAGGTGTATCGTATTACCCAGTTCCTGGTCAAATAATAGTCGCTCCATGTAAAATTCTGGTATTCAGCTGCATCCGTTTAGACTGGAAGCCGACCCCAACATAGGAAACGGCTAGACAGATTATGATGTGGCCGGATCTTTACACAATCGTTAAAGTGCACTCTCTTAATTCGCCACGCAGGTTGTGCAACAAGGTCAAGGCTAAATAGACACACTTAGGCATTAAATAACTTATCTTCATGTAATAAGATAATTGTGTTAATATGTATGTACATTTAACAACAGTAATTAACTTAAAAAAAATGTATTCATTAATTAACTATTTAAAATGCGATAAAAATATTCGTAACGAGTTTTTTTATGCTCACGTGCATACCTAATTAATGTTGTTAACTTGTCATTAATTATTGCTTTAGATCAAAATGTTTTGTATTATGAATAAAGGCGCACAGAGAGCTATACCTACACAAAATACTGAATGTGTATCTGTAACGAGGAATTGAAACTAACTATAGTAAAATATATTAAAGCCGTGACTATAGGTACCTACGAAGTGTTTCAGCTTCTATATCGTGATTTCAATTACTTAAAAGTAATTGAATAAACGAAAAAAAATTGCTGTTGTAACGTTTTGTCGCGGTTATACGAACATGAATGTACGGTGCAGGGGGTCTGCTCCGTATGCACGAAATACGGATTCCGTAACTTCGACGGAAACTACGGAGTTTCCGTCGAAGTTACGGGCTTTTCTTACGGTTATTACATATGGACATAATTTATGATTAGTTTGGGGCCCGAACTAAGAATGAATGACAACACAATTTGACAGTTGTCCCTACTTCCGAAATGTACCTATTTGGCCTTTCGAAAAATTGAATTTGACACTTGGTTTGACGGGTCAACTACTTTCGGACGGGCCCGTTGTTTCGTTGACGGAATAAACACCTGTAGGCCAATTCTCGTAATTTAAAACGTTCAAAATCTAGTCGCAGTCTCATCTCAGCGACAAACAAATGTCAAAAACTTGTCAAAATGTAGGGAAATTTGAATTATTTTTGACAGATTGAGACTGAGATCAGACTGTGAACGTTCTTAAAAATTACGAGAATTGCCCCTCTGCTTATTTTTTTCACGTTTTATGGTTTGGTCCCATATTGAAAGTTGATCGTAATAATGAGCACAAACACCCCTTTTCCGTTTATCAATTACACCTTTTACATTTTCCTACATTTTAATCGGTAGTACCTACCTCATACAGGCGCGACACGCGACGCGAATCGCACGCGACACAAAGGCACCGCTCGCGATTCGCGTCGAGTGTCGGGCCTTATTCCAACTTCGAAAATATACACACATCAAAAGTGTCTAGGGATCAAGCATTTTTATGCGGATTTCTTGAGATTGAGATGTGGCTTTGTAATAAATTTATGATTTTATAAATTTATATGGATCCTTTTTGGTGCATTTCATAATTTGAATCAGGAACTCTGAATCAAATTCGAGTAAAAGATGAAAATCAGCTGTCAATATTTTCCCTATAAAAACATACAACGCATTGAAGACATTATTAGTGCTACTGTTTCCCTACTACTGATTAAAACCAACGTTATTATGGAGCGGCGACGTCATTTAAGCAGGGAAGAAATGCTCAGAGCCGTGGGAATGATAGAAGCTGGTTCCCGGCAACGTACTGTGGCTTTAGCTCTGAATACAAGTCAGAGTGTTATCAGTCGACTTTGGACACGTTACCGAAGCACTGGTACCGTGGCTGAGCGCCATGGAGGACGGTATCGCTGCACCACACGGAGACAAGACCGATACATTCAAATCTTAACTCGAAGAGCTCCAACAATAACCGCCATGATGTTAGCCGTGAGGCTTCATCACTCTTCAGGGAACTTAATTAGCGACCAAACAGTCAGAAACCGCTTGCATGAAGTGAACCTTCATTCCCGAAGACCGCTACGGGTACCACCTATAGCAATGCACAATCGTAGGATTCGATATCAATGGGCTCTTGAACACAGAAATTGGGCAGAAGAACAATGGCGTTTCGTGTGCTTTTCTGATGAGTCTCGTTTTGGTATGAGACCGGATACAAGACGTATACGACACTGGAGAACCCCTGGACGCCAACAGCGATTAAAATCCTGCCAGGAAGTCCATCCTTATAGTGGTGGAACCATCATGGTATGGGCGGGTATTTGGATCGGCGGAAGAACTGAGTTGATTTGGATCAGAGGCAACCTCAACGCTCAAATTTATGCTGAGACGATTGTATCAGACCTCATCGTTCCTCTACAAGTGCAAATCGGTCCCTTATTTCAGTTAATGCATGATAATGCACGACCGCACACCGCAAGAGTTGTAAGACAGACTCTCGCCGCAGCTAACATCAATGTCCTGCCCTGGCCTGCTCAGTCGCCAGACTTGAACCCGATTGAGCATGCATGGGATATGCTACAGAGAAGAGCTCTGCCGAATATGGAGGGTATCCAGTCGCAAGAAGACCTTTTTTTGTTGTTGCAACGAACATGGGCGGCCATTCCACAGCGTGATTTGGATGAACTCATTTTGAGTATGCCAAACCGATGTTCTTGTGTTGTTAGTGTTCGCGGTAGAAACACGGATTATTAATTGTTTAAGTTACCCAATAAAATTTTAGAGAAAACTGTTATTTCAGTCTTTTTTTCGAACTTTTGTGTTAGTGGTTCAAATGTCAAAAATCCCTTTATTAGGAAAATGGCAAATTTCTTTATTAATGCAAAGGTGACTTGGTTTATCGTTACTGTGACAAACGAAAACACTTTATTTGATGAATCCTTAAAGAAAATTTTAATTAATATCAATCAGGAGAAAAGTTATTGCAAAAATATATGTTGATCCCTAGACACTTTTGATGTGTGTATTTTCAAAGTAATTTATAGAATATTTTTCTTTTGTTTCCAGTATTCATAATACCTCAAAGATGGGTGATGGCCATCATGGGTTTCCTGGCGGTGGCCAATGCGTACACGATGCGGGTCTGCCTCAATATAGCCATCACGCAGATGGTTCATCGACCACCACATTCTACAGGCAACGATGGTTCCTGTCCTTCTAGTGATGTTCAAAAAGCTCGCGGGGATGGAGCTGATCCTACTGTAAGTGTTTTTAACTGTGTATAAGTACTTCACCAAAAATAGACATAAATACGTGATTTTAAATTATCTTGCGAAACCAATCCGCTGGGCCCGCGTGGTGGATTATAGCTCACTCCCTCTTGAAGAGCGGAGGCCTGAGTCTCAGCATTGGGAACATTATAGGCTAATTATGCTTATAAGCTATGCTTTAAATGTAACTCGAAGTTTCACTAGTTAATTTAATTTGACCCTGTATTTAAAAGTATTAGTTACGCCATATTTCCAAACTTTAAACCCACTTGAGCTTTTGCTATTATCTATGATTTAACTCTGGGATAAAAAAATGTACATGGTCTTCTGAACAATCGAAAAAATATCGCTACGTCAAACCACCACGCCTAGAAAATGCAGTAGGTTAAGTAGTTCAAAAAGCTGCAAATAGAATAGAATAGAATAGAATATTCTATAGTATGTACACCATATAAATTACATACATAAATATAAGAAGTAGAAATTTTACAAAGGGTGACTTACACCACAGATATAGATAGGTACACCTAGATAACGCAAGAGTAACTACTTCGCGTGCCAAAAATCGCACCAACTTATGTACAAAAAAACTTTTTAACAAAAAAAACAACCGACTTCAAAAAAAAAACACTACAAAGTGTAAAATAACTTTAATTTTAATTTTGGAAGTCGGTGTCTTTGTTTTTGTATTTACGTTTTTGCCACCGACTTCCAAAATTAAAATTAAAGTTATTTTACACTTTGTAGTGTTTTTTTTTTGAAGTCGGTTGTTTTTTTTGTTAAAAAGTTTTTATTTTTTACTTTTTATAGTCAGAGTGCATCTCATGACAATTCCAATAAGCCCAAACACGGCTAGAATACATGGTTTTATTACGAAGTTCCGGTACCTACCTTCCAGCTTCATCATCAGATCGGTTTGATGGTACCATTTTCGTCAGAACCATTTATTTAAATTTGCTTCGTCATAGTCGCTTAACTATCTTAATCGAGATATCTTATCGCCACCCGTGAAATACTTATTATCATTGAAGAGTTCCTGTGGCTATCTGTGGTCTCCTTCATCAGTTCCACTTCACCAAATTATACTTTTTGAATGCAAATGCTTGACATGTTGATGAAAATACCAAAATTGCTATATGTATGCCTATAATATTTGAGGAGTTCCCTCAATTCCTCATGGATCCCATCATCAGAACTGGATTTTGACAAAAATGGGACCAATCTGGAAGCATATCCTTTCAAATAAAAAAAAAAATCCAAATCGGTTCATAAATGACGGCGTACTGAGGTAACAAACATAAAAAAAAAACAACCGAATTGATAACCTCCTCCTTTTTGAAGTCGGTTAAAAATCGTAAGCCGCCACTTTCACGCCTAGTCCTGTGTACTGCTGGCTGGGTGAGCGTGAGTGAGAAAGAGTGCTTGTGTTGTTGTGACGTCATAGTACGTAGTCAAAACAATGGCACGTTTGGTTTTCAGATCGTGAGACTTGCGTTATCTAGGTCTATCTATATCTGTGGGTGACATAAAGGGCGGTCAAATCGCAGAGAGAAAAAAATAAGAACGAGAATATCGTTTTATTTAAACTCTTTCATATGACATCAGTTAATAAATAGACACGGTAGAGGTCACTGACCTAGTACCTACATAACGTAAATACTTATTACAGCTTGATGTCATAATAGATAACAGATAACATTAATTGAATAGGTTGCTATGTTGTACTGTTGCTATAACACAGTACCTATTTGCATAATATTTCGTCTATTATTAATTTATATTTTTATAGGAAGGTACATACAGGCTGACCGGTAATTAATGGATAACCTCTTAAGGGGTCATTATACTTATCATTATGAACAACTATTACTATGGGACTAAACCTGTAATCGCGACAAAAGTATTAGCCGTTTCCTACATTTTGACGAGTTATGCCACGCGAACATAAATGTAGGGAACAGCTGATTTTTTTTGCGTAATTACACCTTGTATGATTCTGAACGTCCCTGCGTTGAAATTGTTGATCGGTTATTGAAAAAAAAATGCTGTTCCATATAAAAGTGCAATACTTACGCAGCCAAAGTTTATGGAACACAGACGACACGAAGTTAATACGTATTCCTAGAATCATGTTCTGAATTTCATGGTTTCAGTTTGAGCGTCGATCTCCCAACCGCTACTACACCTACTGACTACCTGCGGGGCAATTGCGTAGCACGATCTTTTTTTTTATTATTATCGATCGGAATCGGTTTCATTTTGACAGTTCAACAACATTCATTGCGTTATTACGTGTTGAGCAGACGAATTTTTCGAAATTATGAAGTAATGGATTAGCAATTTGCTCCAAAATGATTCAGATTCCGATTGATAGTGTGTTACGTAATTAGGGTGCTGGTTTGTCTAGTGGCCACACGCGCTACTGCTGGGGATGAGGTCCTGGGTTCGATTCCCAGGTCGCACAATGTGTTATTGTGTTTTTCCATCTGGAATTTCTCAGAAGTAGCCCGGAGTCTGGAATTGTGACCGGCTGATGGCGATAGGCTTGCCCCCTGTTACACTGGACTTAACCATATCTGGTAAAATGTGGGCTTACTCCACAGTAAGCCTCTGTATAACCCTTTGGGAATTACAGGCGTGATGTTATGTAGTACCTACCTAATGTTTGTATAAAATACTTATTGTTATGCGAATAATGTATGTGATAATTTTGTTTCCTTACAATGTAGTGAGGAAAGTTTTGAGAATGTGAGTGGTTATAAGAGTAGAGGAAAATCATAGAAACGATGGATGGTTTGTGGCTAGAAAAAAGGAGGTGGCTATACTGAGATGACGGGCAATAGGTAGAGGTCTATTGAAAAGAAATTATTTGTTACGACTGATTACGACATTACGTCTTTTCGTAGCATTTCTATCAGATTTCCTTCTTATAGTCATATTAGGTATTCAATTCAGTGTCATAGTGTTAAACACAGTTCGTCCTAACGACCGAGATATTTCCGCCAGACAGTTCTTTGGTGACCTAATAAGTATTTATGATATCAATTTAAGTAAATCGAGTAGTTAAAATCCCATTTGTTTTTAACCGACTTCAAAAAGGAGGAGGTTATCAATTCGGTTGTATTTTTTTTTTTTTATGTTTGTTACCTCAGTACGCCGTCATTTATGAACCGATTTGGAATTTTTTTTTTATTTGAAAGGATATGCTTCCAGATTAGTCCCATTCTTTTCAAAATCCAGTTCTGATGATGGGATCCATGAGGAATTGAGGGAACTCCTCAAATATTATAGGCATACATATAGAAATTTTTGTATTTTCATCAACATGTCAAGTATTTGCATTCAAAAAGTATAATTTGGTGAAGTGGAACTGATGAAGGAGACCACAGATAGCCACAGGAACTCTTCAATGATAATAAGTATTTCACGGGTGGCGATAAGATATCTCGATTAAGATAGTTAAGCGACTATGACGAAGCAAATTTAAATAAATGGTTCTGACGAAAATGGTACCATCAAACCGATCTGATGATGAAGCTGGAAGGTAGGTGCCGGAACTTCGTAATAAAACCATGTATTCTAGCCGTGTTTGGGCTTATTTGAATTGTCATGAGATGCACTCTGGCTATAAAAAGTAAAAAATAAAAACTTTTTAACAAAAAAAACAACCGACTTCAAAAAAAAAAACACTACAAATTGTAAAATAACTTTAATTTTAATTTTGGAAGTCGGTGGCAAAAACGTAAATACAAAACCAAAGACACCGACTTCCGAAATTAAAATTAAAGTTATTTTACACTTTGTAGTGTTTTTTTTTTTGAAGTCGGTTGTTTTTTTTTGTTAAAAAGTTTTTATTATGTCTTTTTGTTAGCCCATACGTTGTTAATTAATTTGTGATAATTGTGACAAAGTGGGGTGGTCAATGTTCTGCCTACTGTACCTATAGATTTCGAAGGTTAGTTAATGCTTCTATCGAACTCTGGAAAGTCATCATAATAATATCTACAACGCACTAAGCAATGTGGGCAAGTCACATAACCAAATAGCAAATAATGTAAAGATCCTGGGAGCAAAAAATCGAAGATAAAGACTTTGATTTGCTCTAAGAATATTATTCATGTTTAAAACAAAACTAATCATAGCGCAGTATTAAAGGTGACATTGAAAAAAAAGCTGTTCTCTACATTTTGTCGGGTTATGTGAGTTTTGAGCAGTGGTAACGCCCGTCTTACGAGTTGTATGTAGGTCGTAGGTTCGAACCCAGAGAGCCGCTTTACTTTGTGTAATTTATTTCATCACCACTGCTCTCAAAACGATGAAGAAAAACATATTCAGGAAACCGTCATGCCCTAGAACCAAAATTTCGGAGACATGTGACATCTACCAATCCGCACTGGGGAGCTATTCTCTAAGGATACAGCCTTGCTTTCACCGCTGCGACAGCGCTGCCCGCAAGGCTGTATCCTTAGAGAATAGCATGGCTGGGCCCATGTGGAGGATTACGGCCCACTACCTCTCACCTAGAGGAGGCCTGTTTCCCAGCAGCGGGAACATTATAGGCTGATTATGTATGTGAGTTGTGTTGCTCTTATGGAGTAGAGTAGCAGATTATTTTTCGCGATTAGGCTTGGTACCAAAGTAAAAGCAATAACCCTCTAAGAGTTCTTCAATTATTTCAATTACACCTTTTGTTTCTAAAATTAAATGATTTTTATAGTGTGCGCTTAACTGTGAAAATCGCGTGAAATGCCTTAGCGCACTAACAATACGAATTACAAAAGCGGTAAAACAAAATGTATTCATCGCATTATTATTGCCGGCAGCTAAAGACCGTAAAATAACCGATTTGTAAGGTTTGCCGGATTACATTTTGTAATTATGCACAGTTATAGTATAAATATTTGTTTTTGAGATTTGACTAGTAAACAAACTTGATTTCAAGTGTAGGAGTTTAACTTTAGTGGCAAGGTTTAAGGTAAAGGTTTTCGTAATGAAACAAAGAAAACTGTAATAGGATTATAATAATTATAATCGAATAAACAGTCATGTAACATTTGCTAAGAATCCAAGAATCTGCCGGTAGTATCATCTCTCTGGATCTTGCATTGTGCTGGGCTGTTCCTCTTCTTGAAGCTAACCTAATTTGTACTCTAATACCTACTTACTTTTACTTTTTTACTTAATTTTTTATAATACTTTCACCTCTTTCCAGGAACTAACAGGCTTCGACTGGGACGAAGCAACGCAAGGCATGATCCTAAGCGCATTTTACTACGGGTACATCGTCACGCACTTACCGGGCGGGATGCTTGCCGAACGGTTCGGAGGGAAGTATTCCCTCGGGTTCGGAGTATTGAGTACCGCAGTCTTCACTCTACTGACGCCATGGACTGTTAGCGCTGGTGGCGCCACTGGACTTATTATTTTGAGGGTACTGGAGGGACTTGGAGAGGTGAGGATTTCTCTATTGCCTTAACATGTAGTCGTTTTTGTAAAGGATCCGTATTCCAAAGAGACTAAATTGAAAATCAAAGCTATTATAACAGAATTATTCATGGTTTGTTTGGTTTTAGACATTTCTTGTGTCTAGCTTTAAGATTTGGGCCAGAATAAACATTGGACATGTGTAACTAAGAACAAACCTGTATCATAATATATCTACCTACTATCATCTTTGTAAGCATGATAACAAGCATCAGTAAGTCATATCATCATTGTTTTCAGGGCTTTACCTTTCCCGCACTGAACGCAATGCTTGCGCGGTGGGCACCGGTATCAGAGAGAGGAAGAATGGGTTCCCTAGTCTTCGGAGGCGCTCAAATCGGAAACATAGCTGGCACTTACCTGTCAGGGCTGGTGATCAAGGAGACTGGTGAATGGCAGTCCGTCTTCTACCTGTTTGGCGCTGTCGGAATCTTCTGGTTTATTCTTTGGGTAAGTTCAGCATTCTTCTGAAGTTATCGATGGCAATGTTATAGGTAAAAAAGTGAAACGTTATAGGATCTGGGCTGTTTGTTCATGTCTTTACATTTTGCTTGGTGATGTGAACGACCCGAAAACCCGTAGCACTACTTTTTACGATCTGCCCTTTTGTCATGCCCAGTTTTTACCCCGCGGTATAAGTCCCAACTTCCAAGTACCGGAAGCCATTATCGACCTGTTGCTATGCCTTACATATACATCTAGTTGTACCTATGTGTATCCAGACCAGTCTAAAAAGACCGGCTGTATAAATATTTTGTTAATTGTTTTCTTGCCAGTTTAACCAGAAGGCGCCAGTTAGCATTAAATAAAATAAATTGGCGTCTCTATATTTAGTGCTTCAAAGAATAATGTCTGTATATCTTATAAGTTTTTTTTTAATATTATGTTTTCTTTATCTTTAGTAAAGTGGTTCCTTATTGATTGATTTACAGCACGTACTCGTTATTATTTTGCACTTTAATTACCTAAGTAAGTGGTAAGTGGTTTATTATAATTCTGTCTTAGGCTTTGTTTGACATGACTCGAGTTTGCAACCGCCTTTATAACTTTAGATCTGTGTAAGTCTTGATAAATGTATCTTGATTTTATTTTGTACTGGTTGGCGATGCCTCGTCATTTTGGTCAGGACCAAAATGACGAGGCATCGCACAAGACAGGGAGGTTTGGAAAGAAAAATATGAGGCCCTTGCTCAGCTGTGGGAACACAATATAAACTAAAAAAAAACTATACAAAAATATCAATCTTTGTTTACGTATCGTAGTCATTGAAATGTTTTGTCTGTATTTTTTTGTTTTACTTCAACAAAATTCATTTGTTTTAGGCGCTACTGTGTTACAACGACCCCGAATCGCATCCGTTCATATCCGACAAGGAGAAGAAGTATTTAGAAGAGGCGCTGGGCAGTCACCGTAGCAGCCTACCTTCGGCAATACCGTGGAAGGCTATCTTCATGTCCGTCCCTCTATGGGCCCTGGTTTGCGCACAGGTATGCTATAATGCCTTCAGTATTATTAAATATAAAACAAATCTATTGTATGGCTATACTTTCACTTATGACGATGATTTCAATAGGTGTTAGTGATCCATATTTACAATCGATCGATGCAATTCAGCAAGATAACTTATTTCCGGGCTTACGTAACGGAAGCTGTATTTGATATCGTTTACTGAAATCAATATAATATGTATTTATATAGTGATTTATCACATTACCTATCATAGTTGGCCAAATGCAAAAATTGCCTTGAACGAATTTGCTTATCCGTTTATACATTCCCGTCTAATTTAACGTTACGTTAAATACTAATCTCTCTCACCTTGATGGTTATTTCCTAAATCTTGTTCACAGTTCAGGAACTAAGTTGTAGGTGCATTAGTATTAGTTTCGCGCGTCACAATCCATCAATATTCCGGTGAGGTTGCTACTTACCAAAGTTAGAGGTCGCTCGCAGTGAAATATTAGGCATAAAATTAATTCCAGAGCAGTTAACGAACGGAATAAAATAACACGGAATGAAATAAAGAATGGCCGTACCTATAGAATAATTAATGTTTTTATAAGTGCAGGACGTCTATTTGTTTATTTTTAATTCGAAATTATAAAGGTTTTCTTGACCGATGACATTACCCTCACAAGTTTTATTAAGTATTTCATAATTCTGACAAACTTCACTGAATGACTTTCAATTCGGTGCGTGAAAAAAGTGTAAAACAGGTAATGTAATGTTTAACAATAAGTCGATAATTTTCACTGCCTTGTTATACAATTACATCAGTCATCATAATCGATAACCAAGGTGTAGGTAAGTAATTGAAATAACTGAAAACCATAAAAGTGTCGATTCCACTCATAATTATGAATAACTTTTTTTTTAACTAGATACTAACTCATGCATTTAGGTATATTAGCATCATGTATGGAACAAACAAATTTTTTCGATCTCTTGGTTGGCCCCATAGTAAAAAAGTTGCCCATAATGATGTGCACCTGTTAAAGATTTTAGTTATCACTATTTCCCCTTGCATTAATGAGGTGCTTATTCTACTGGGCCTTTTACCCATACCAAACTTAACGTCTATGAAGTTAGATCAATTAAGGTACTTGTAATTTAGAACCGTTTAACCACGCTGATTTATTGCGCTCGTCTTTTGTTAACAATATTCTTTTAACTAATATTTTGAAAGACTTGTAGGCATACTGACTAAAATATTTTCCTGATTGTAACGTCTATTACCTATACGTAATAGATAAAGTTATCTTCCTAATATGTACATAATTACTTACTTTTAGCAACTCAATTGCTACTGAGGTAGTATACCTAAGTTAAAAGATTTCAGAAACTCATTATACCACATAAGTATTGTATTTTGGAGCTAAAGTATCTATAGGTAGTTGGAATTGAGTGATAAGCACACAAGTAACATACAGATTTTCATTTTGAATACTAAAGCCGCGGCACGCGCCGTTCGCCGTATAAACTGCGCGTGCTGCATACATTTGACATAATCTTCTTACACTGTATGAACGTAGTACATTGTACGTCATCAAACGACGTGCATAAGAACGCCGGCACGTGTCATTAGAGCGCATCTACACTACGTACCACAGCTGTTCGATGTAAAACAAAACATCAATACAGGAAAGATTTCTTATTCATTTAGTAAGTGAAATAACGGTTTAAGAAATTAGTATATCTAACTTTTACTTAAATGTAATAATAGCCTCCCCGACCGACTTCGGTCAAGATGGCCAATCTCAACGGAGATTAGCCAGGTACGCAGGAGATATTATAGTGCACAAGTGTGCGCGCGGACACAGGTGCATTCCCTCTTCCCTCACTCTCATAATCCGATGGGACGGCAATCCGACACGACCGGAGAGAGATCAGGCGCAGGACCAACGGCTAAACGTGCTTTCCGAGACACGGGGTATCACACCGCCAACTTTCAAATTCCGGGCTGTAAGAAATTCCTAATGGAAAAACTCAATAACACTTTGCCCGACCCGTATAAACTTATACTTACTTTTTACTTTACCCTTTACTTATATGTATTCGCCGTGTTACTTGTAGTCTTGTAGTATGCGGTAGCATAGCATTTCTGTTCCCCACTACCACCTACAAACCGTCCGCCTTCAAAACGAGTGTACAGGCATCTCCTGAAGCCCACTCGATCCATCGAAGTCCTCATCCATCGCTTTTCATACGGCGAGACCGTGGTCAAGAGCAGGCCCATTCCGTGTTAGATTTAACAAAGTAAATTAGGCTTAGGGCTGAGCTGCCAATAAAATTTTATATTTTCAGCAACTTTACCCCCCGGAAATGAAGATGAGATCGCTCACATTCTCTCACGTGTAAACACAGCCTAACACGTTACGTTTGCCTAATTCCAACCAATAAAGCATAGTAAAAGGAGTGTATGACTAGATCATCCAGTCATTATGCTCATCAGCTTATCACAACTGCTTATTGTGTGTTAAATACAAACAAACCCAAAAATCGGCTTTTTAAAAGCTTATTGTTAGCTGTATAAGGTACGTAAGATACGTAGGTTAGGTACGTAAGCAGCTGGTTATGAACGTCTTTATTTTGTTTCGGCTAGGTATCCGTCCTTATGTAGGCCTATGAATGATTTCAGACGCAGATTGCGCAGAAAGTAGAGCAGCGGTGGCCCAGTGGTAACGGCCGCGACTTACGAGCTGTAGGTCGGGGGTTCGAACCCAAGCAGGCGCTTTACTTTGTGTAAATTATTTTCATCATCAGTGCTCTCAAAACGGTGAAGGAAAACATCGTGAGGAAACCGGCATGTCCTAAAACTAAAAATTCGAAGACATGTGACATCTACCAACCCGCACTGGGCCCGCGTGGTGTTTAACAGCCCACTCCCTCTCACCGACAGAGGAGGCCTGTGTCCCAGCAGTGGGAACATTATAGGCTGATTATGCGAAGAAAGTATAGTTTTTAATGACCTAGTTACGTATCTAGGGTAACCTGGTCTAGCAGTACGCACTTAAGGTTCAAAAAATAAAAAAAAATAAATAAAAATGAAGTCTAGAAAATCAATTAGGCGTAACTTTATTACGTCTACAATAATTTAAACATCTTTCATAAAGTAACATAAAAAAAAACAAAATTACGTTTTATTTCTCAAAATAACAAAAATAATCAGAAATGGGAATTGCGTAGTCTTACATGTACTATTGGATAAGAGTACGCGTCTACGTCGATAAGAGTACGCGGGTCGTGCATTACTTTTTTTTTACTTGCAGAGGTAGCAAATTAAATTTCCTTGACCGTCATAAGTCGTACCTCAAGCCACCGTTCGGAGCATTTTGAGCATCCTATCCAGTCTTCTGCGGGGGGGTTTTAAGCCTCCCGCGAAGTCTACGTAATACGTAGATTTCATTACATGCTGGGCATTTCCAAACCTTTTTTTTTGAGCATTTTCTAACTACAATTTTTTTTTTTATTTTATAAGGTTTTTTGGCCTTTCTATGAAGAGATTTTGAATCTAGTTTTGGAACACTCTGGTACATTCTTTAATACATTATTTGGTACTTTCTTTGAAGCCAGACTCCTCGAGAGCCAGCTTGTATGGAGACCCACTCAAAATATCTGACTATGCTCTTTTGCAGTTTATAGATCTTGAAGACATTCAGCTCGTGGCTACATCTTCAAGGGATATACGAATATATTTAACTAACTTAAAAATAATTGCGTGTAAGAGTACGCGCGTACTCTTATAAGGTACATAACTGCGTACTCATACACACTCTAGACAAATCGTAAACGAGCTGAATCCAACACCATCTCTTGGCGTTGACCGGAATTACGCTCGCTACATACGTTAGGCATCATCTTTGAAAACTCCACAGTTTACTTCGTTATTACAAAATAATTGCATTCTTGTCTCTAAAATACTTTCAAAATGGTGAAAATATTTAAGATTTTGAGCAAAAACCTTTAAACTTACTTAATTTCTGTTTCCTTGCGGATTTGATTTTTTTATCGCACAGCATTTCTTATCACAGTTGACATCAAAATGCGACTGAAGTTAGCCGCGCAACGTAAACAACTTCACGGCTTCTGTTGTGTTGCGTACTCTTTTCGGATGCGTACTGCTAGACCAGGTTACCCTACATAGCTACCTATAAAAAAAATCGTATAGACTACCAAACGACCAAAACAAATGCTTTTCATCAGTGTTCGTTCACTCCAACTGATTTTGTAATCGCATTTGCTATTAATAGCCCAAACAAATAGTATTTGCGTCCGAGTCTAACAGTACATTTCTTCAACAGATCGGCCACGACTACGGGTACTTCACGATGGTGACCGACCTCCCCAAGTACATGACAGGAGTCCTCAAGTTCGACATTCATCGGACAGGCACGCTTGCTGCCTTGCCTTACGCAGTCATGTGGCTAAGCTCCATCGCCTTCGGCTGGATTTGCGACAAGATTGTCAAGAGAAACTGGCTAACTGTCACTAACGCTAGAAAAACTTTCACCACCATTGGTATGTAACACATATGTACATGCTAATTGAATACCATAACATTGTGCTTTATTTAATTAGGTAAAATTTTGTTTGCTCACTTTCATGATAATTGACTATGATTTCGCAATTTTACTATCGGATTTTATGATTATGATCGCAACAATAACATTGTGAGTTACACTTATAGAGTTTGACGAGAAACTATGTTATACGTAGCAAGTAAATTAAGTACTAAACATTTTATTTAACGATGGTCTTAAACGTCAACGTGATTCCAATTAAATCACAAACTCACCCACAATTTTCTCTACAGCATCCGTCGGTCCTGGCATCTGCATGATCCTCGCATCTTACTCCGGCTGCAACACAGACGCTGTCGTGATCCTGTTCACTGCATCCATGGGCCTGATGGGCGCCTTCTACCCTGGCATGAAAGTGAACGCGCTTGACTTGAGCGGGAAATACGCCGGAACTATAATGGCGATCGTGAACGGCATAGGAGCTATAACCGGCATCATAGCACCATACCTAGTGGGCTTGCTGACTCCTGATGTAAGTACCGGAACAAATTGCGTATTGTATTGAAATGCAAGGTGATTTCGGCAAATCGAACGCGAGTCCTTGAGATATGTTTTGGCAACGTAAAGGCTTTGACCGTTATGGAAATACTTTATGCTTTTTTATTGCATTCCATAATTTTATAGCAGTTGGTCCACTTAAAGTTATGTAGTACTTTAGAATAGAACAACACAATCCACCATTCTGCCTATTATTGAGGACAGTTTGTTTATAGTTCATGGAGAAGGATTTTTTTTCCTACAGCCAAATTATTTTTGGGTGTAAAAAAGGTTATAAAATGACTCTTTCCATAAATAGCAGGACCTTGATGAAGTTAATAATTTACTTATGTTATTCTTTAAAAAGTTTAAGGTTTAATAACAATCCACATTATCTTTTCAGAGCACGTTAGTACAATGGCGGCTGGTGTTCTGGATAGCGCTGGCTGTGTTCATACTGACGAACTTGGTGTTCGTCGCATACGCATCCGGCGACGAGCAGTGGTGGAACACCACCACGCAAGACCCACGGAAACAACGCGAAGCCGAGGCAGGCACCAACCTCTCCGTCAATGCCGAGGTCAAGTTGTAGAACATCACTCAAAAAAAATGGTCCAAATCGCGAAAACGAGGAAAATATTCGAAATGAATTGAGGCTCAGGCCGTTTTCCTGCCGTTAATGTTTCGGAAGAAAAATGTAAATAAATACTATAATTATTTAATTAGACGCAGTGCCAAGGAATTACTTTATCGCACTGCTATAAACAATAAAAAACGTACTTAGTTCATCCGATTTTATGGCGTAGTGCAGCTAACTCAAGACAATTAATTAATATAGCAAACAAGATTAGACTAGATGTGTGGAAAAATAATGTATAGTACAAACTGTAGGCGTTTAAACTGGAATTCTTTAAATCATAATAAAAGGAGATTCACTGAATCCACCGCCAGTGCTATGTGATAGTAATAATATAGATAATTAATAATCCCGTTCTAGTTATTATTAGGAGAATTATAATTATTGAACGATTTAGTAATCTTGTAATATCGAGAAAGTAATTGTAAATTTAAAATTAATTTCAATATTTATTACAAGTACTATATAATGTTGTTGATGACTGTACATTTAGATTTAGAAGATTTAGTCATATGCGAAGTATTATAATTATTATTTTCTAATGAATGAATACTGGTGCTGTATTATGACGGTTTACTGCCATCATGATTCCAGTGTAAGAGAGAGACGAAGCTATACAAGAGAATAGCACCATCCCTTTTTCGCAATGGAATTATGATTGCATTATACTTCGTAATACGGCGCCTGATTGCCTATTTGTAAATATTTGTGAAGAATATTTATTTGACAAATGAACTGACAAATTACTTTGTTCACTAATTTTGCAAGAGAGGCTGTGAACAAATTCGGAGTTAAGGGAAACACGAAAGAGGATGATCCTTTCGTTCCATAGTACATTGATTATATATATATTATGGTTCTATTAATAGATTTAACTTAAACTTCTTAATTGTAAGTGTTAATGCAATGGAATGTACTATGACGCGAAAGTGCACTCATGAAATTATAGTTCGTAAGTTAAAGACGCAATAAGAGCATGCCATTATAAGAACAAAACAGCGATAAAGTATAATATTATTCACTAATTTTACATACACCACACATAAGATTACCCTGGAGTTGAAAATTGGTTAGGAAGAACAGCACCCTAATTGTGTAACACATATTCAATCACAATCTGAATCAATTTCAAGGATATTGCTATACATTGCTTCATATGTTCGAAAAATGTGTCTGCTTAATAAAGTGAATAATGCAATGAATGTTGTTGAACTGCCAAAACGAAAGCCGTTGCTGTCAGTGCGTTACGCAATTATTATTACTCCGCAGTTCCGGACATTCAAGAGTTGTTAACCCAACCCATCGAATGCCCCTTTGTAATTTGTTTATTTTTTGGTTGGATGCTTTCAAACTGGACAATTTACGTTATACTGTTAGATACACTGGCTAATAGACCATACATGTCAATATAACCAACTCCCTACTGTAAAGGAATTGATGCACAATCGAAAATGGCCCGTGTCCTTATAGGCAGACTTCGGGGCATTGGACTTTAAATGGGTGTGATCTTATAAAATATTAAAGAAAAGATCTGGTTTTGGACTACGATCGCCTTTGTCCCATCATGTCTTATGCGTCTTTTTGAGTTGTGAAATATACTTTCATAATGGACCCTCGCAAAACTCTATGCTTTTGATTTCAGGGTGCATTCTGTGCCATTAAAGAGATCTGTGTGCAGGCTTTATATTAGATAGTTTTAATACTTTTAGTAAACATGTCATACTGAGACTAAGAATGGAGATTCCATTGCTTGTTTAAACTATCTGAGATAGTAGTTCGTAAGTTATTTTGTACAATATTCTTGTATTTTGTTAAAATAAAACATTAAAAACACGAATATATTAATTTATTTATACGGTATTACAATATATAAATAGAAGACATGCATTGCGGCATGAAATAAAAAAATAATTCCTACTTAAAATAATTATTAGACTCAGTCTAAGTGTTTTCAACACATTTACCTTTACCACAAATATACATAAAATACAATGAAAATTGAATATGTTGACACACTGACTGATTTGACAAAAAACAATATGAATAAAATCTGATTATTTGAATATGTTCAACGTAAGTTTTACGATTTCCATTTATTACAAAGATATCAATTCATGCAAACATCCAGTACATAAGCTACAGTCGCATGACCTATTAGAACTATAATAAATTACAATTAGCTGCTGTTTCTGTACTGGTCACATACACATAATGAAAGTGATCACACCAAGAAATAGTAACATACGACCATGAGCGAATATTAATAAACGAAGACTTGATAAAGACAGTTTTATACTTATTTTAATAAGAACATTGAGTCCCGCTTGCACCACAAACCACTAAATTTGTTTAGCGCTAAATATATTTTAAACATCATTCTGTCACTCTCATCTTTAAACGATTGACTGAAATAGAAAGATGTTTTAAATACCTACGTTTTAGCGCTAAAAAAAATTACAGTATGGCCGATGAATCACGGCCGGTCCGAATTTAGGAACCAAATGGTGATATGAGGCGAGTGTGAGTAAGAGAACATGGGATAAAATTTGTAGTTCCTATGCCATATTCATCGGCCGTACAATAAAACATTATGCTGTCACTCTCATCTTCAAATGATTGACTGAAATAGAAAGATGTTTTAAATTCGTTTACCGCTAAACGTATCAACATTTTGTGGTTTGTGGTGCAAAATGCCCTAACGATTGCTATGCACTTAAGCTGTTAGGGTCGGCTTCCAGTCTAACCGGATGCAGCTGAATACCAGTATTTTACATTAAGCGACTGCCTATCTGACCTCCACAACCCAGTTACTGGGTAGTACGATACCCCTTGACTGAGACTGGTTGTCAGACTTTTGGTGGGCTTCTGATGACCCGTAACGACTGCCAAAGATCCACGAATGACAGCCGGGACTAACGGCTTAACGTGCTTTCCGATTCCGATGTACGAAGGGGTCTTGAATGTAAAGATGGTCTCATCCACCGACCAACCGCGGCAAGCGTAGCTTAACCTGTGTTTCGTGCGGCTGTTATTTAAGCCACTAGCTTCTCAGCTAGAGCTAGATATAGATATCGCTTGCAATTTAATATTATTGCTCAAAAGATTCGATTCTTTGCTTAAGATTGCTTGCTTAAGGTCTTTTCTGAAGAAGAAAACAGAGTTTTGCTGTGTGGTGTGATAAATACTAAGAAAAACTACGAAGTACTAAAATAGTCATCATGGAGAATCAACAAACTTGCATTAGTAAATGTCAATTTTTAAAATATCGTTGTACAATTTAAAATAATGTTTAAACCTACATTCGTTATTGAAATGGAAATGACCGAAGATTTTAATTGGTATTATGATACCAATACACGTTATAGTATTTTTTACGAGACATTCAGAAGAATGTTACATACACTTGAATATAACTATAGAAAAATAGTGACTAATAAATGCAGTTGCTACTAACAGTAGTAACTATTTCTAGAAGCCCTAAACAATATATTTAAGATGATAGTAGCCATTTAAATGTAGACAGCGTTAATACATAAATGTACAATAATCTACAATTATACTTCGAATACTCAAACGCCACTTTCAAGTCTTTCTGTCGTTTACCTTCAGGGTGAAATCACATTTACACGCATAGACCAGCAACTTCTTGTATCTCTATCCTTTTCTGTCACTCAGAAGTGTAGTTTACTAGAGCGAGAAGTCCATTCGCATGTTAAAGCACTCCTGATGCGATTGAGTGCGGATGCTTACGAGCGGACTTCTTGCTCTAGCGAATGACGCCTCTAAGCGCCAGAAAGAGATAGATATAAAGAATAATACAGATCTGTGCATGCATGATTAAACTTTTTTTTTTTTTGGTGTGGCACTATGTGATTAAACTTGAATTGCGTTTGAGTATTCGGCTGTTTATCAAACCCTTTATGAGGAGGAGGCTATTCCCTCTAAATCAACTTGCCACTAGCTAATGCCGTCGATTCAATATGTTACTTTTATGATTTTAATGTTCAAGTGTTGAAAAAGCATGTTTTTGGTACAAAATTATCGAATATGGATCATAACCCTAATCATAACAAGGATATAGTCGATGGCTATGTTCAGTCCAGTGATTTGATTATATAGTCGTACCGTATTAAAAAAAAGCATAAATAAATATTCGATAATCGGTCGGTATATTTTTATACCATTGGCTACTCTAAGTGTTCCATCGCCACTTTCCTATATGTATGTAATTCTGTAGATGAGCAAATACGGATATGTCGCGAATCTAATAAAGTCTTTGGCCGAAAATACTCGGAGAGTTCCGAAATCGCATGACTAAAACCGTCTAGCTAGACCAGAAACATTGCTGTTACTGTAGCGAGGCACTATGTCTTTCAGCCTGAAAATTACCAACACAAAACATTGCCACGGACTTAATCCTCTATTCATTTAAAAATATATAGCTACGCGTGTGGATTCTACAAACATGATCAAATGTGAGAAGCATTTTATCATATGACGCGGAAATATTTAGAAGTCTTTAGAGTAATAAATACCTGCGACCTTCGTTGTAACCGCGTTCCGATTGATATTCTAACTGAATAGTGATGTTCAAATAAATATATTATGTGATAGCAAATATATCTAGGTCACAGGATTTCGATATTTTAATTCCTATAACGTTGGCAGAAGAGGCTTGTGTATTCAAAACATGAGCACGTTTTTATGAACGCTAAAAGTTATGCAAATTAATGGATGCAAATAGGAATTTGAAAGATGCTTGCCGTGTAACTGTTAAGAGCGATCGTTCATTTGGTGAAGTGAGTTTTTAATGAAGTAAGATCGCAGATCGTTGCAAAAATCGGGATTGTTAAGGCCAGGTGACGTATTATAACGTTGTAGTGCCAACATGGTTTCAGTGCGAGAGAGAGAGAGAGACGAAGCTATACATCACCGATATCACCATCCCTTTTTCAGACTGGAATCATGATGGCATTTATACTTCATAATACGGCCCCATGTCGAACATCTTTTCTTCGCTTAAGCTTACTTTGAAATGTATTTTAGCCTTCGAAATTGTAAATATGACCTAAACATGAGTGAAAAATAAACTTTTTCACTTCAGTAGCTCAAACATGTAGGTTTTGCTTGGTTTCGCTGCCTGAAATCAGTGAGCAAAATGCGATTTTGCTCACTGAGTGAGACCAAGTAACTTTTTAATTTTTTTTTTTCAGAAAGCCGCGAATATCTTATTTAGCCTTGGGTTAATCATACAATTCGAAACATTCACACTCTATCTATTTCCCGCCATTAGAAAGAGAGAGAGACAAAGACCAGCCCTTTCGAAGTTCCGATTTTGAATTCGACCTCAAAGACAAACACGTTCGGAATGTCGTACGAACTAAAGAAATTTTGCAAAAAGCTAATTATATCTTTTTATGTAATTTATTGATTTTTTAACTTATTGTTGTATTTAAACGAAAATAAGTATTTACTGCAAATAAAACTGATATTTAACCTGTAAATATTTATTTCTAGTTTCAATAATATTACGTAATATACTTTGAATAATAAAATATCATGGGTGCTATTTCCAAACACGCCTTCGCTATTATAGCTTTTTTTTTTTGTGTATGGGAAATCATCAAATGACCCCTCCCGCTCTGGGTGGAGCAGAAGGGAGTGTCAGACTCTTACTGACTAAAACCCACCCGTGTTCCTTCCTTAGCCCTTTGTGTTCCGGGGTAGCGGTAACCCTTTCGGACAATCCCGCTGCCCCGTCGCTATTATAGCTTCGCCTGTCTTAGTGTTGTCGCTGCTGAAGTGAAAAGTTATGTGTGTTACACGATAGCAAAATTTTTTGCATCTCGTGTCTTGAATCCCTCGCCACACTCAGGATTCTACTTTAGAATCACTCGCTACGCTCGTGATTCAATCATTGAATCCTTCGCTTGCTCAGGATTCAAAATCAGCACTCGCAGCAAACAACGCCTGTGCTCTCTTGTTGCACAAATAACTATTATTTAATTTTGGTAAGTTTTAATCACAAGTAAAAAGAAAGAATTTTGTGCATCACTTTTTTGGCATTTTTCAATAGAACGATAACCTCAGTTACACGACAGCATCAACAGCCGGCCTTTCAGTTCCTGCCATACCAATGTGCAGTGCCTATCCGAGAGTTAATTTGACGCACCGAGATAGAAAGAGATACACCGGTATGACTGATAGAGACGACGCTCTACAAATCCGAACTTTTTCAAAAGTCGATGGCCGCACTGTAGCAAGTTGTTTAGATGCCTCCTCCCTCATAACTTCAGAATAGCTCCATGACTGATGACGGACTGGTGCTGTCACCGAGGTCGGTCCTTTGGTTCAGGATTCGAAGGACTTGTGAGGGTTGTATGTAGCGAATGTTGAGATTGTCGAGAGCTTCATCTACAGCAGCTGGTTGTTTTGTGAGGATAGCGCGGAGACGACGCGCGTCGTCGTAATCCAGATTTAGGAGTTTGCAGGATTCGAGAAGTCTGTATAGGACGAAAATATTATGTCAACTATTTACATAGGCGTACAAAACAATCGATCTGTTTGCGGATAAATGGACGAAAATTTTATTGGCATACAGAAGTATTTGTAAGAGGAATTCATGAAAATGTTAAATTGTTGTACAAAAACACCTAGATTCTAGTAAAGCTATCTTATCTGAGGTGCAATTCTCGTAATTTTAAGAACGTTCCCAGTCTGATCTCAGTCTCAATCTGTCAAAACTACTTCTAATTTCCCTACATTTTGACAAGTTTTTGACATATGTTTGTCGCCGAGGTGAGACTGCAACTAGATTTTGATCGTTTTAAATTACGAGAATTGGCCTTGAGGTATCTGGATACAAATATTTTGATACACGCAGAAATGACAACAGAAGGCCATATTGCTATTGGTCCATTGTCCAGTCTTCTTTAGTTAGATGTATGTAGCATATAAAAAGAAAATTAACGTGTTCCAAGTTACCGTCAATGTGTGTCATTACAATTTTTTCGATGGTATAGTTTTATTTGACTTACCTGGGTAACTGGTAGACTTGCGACGCTACTTTGTTAGGTGGTGCGAACGCAGGCACGAGGTTACGTTTGACATCGTGCGTGAACTGCATCGTGCCGCCCGTATTGAACCAATTCTCAAGCACTATCTCCTACGAAAGAAAGAAGCTGTTAATACATAGTTACACGTGTCATTTTGTAGACTAACAGTGACATTAAACAACTCTTATTCATCTTATATATATTTCGATATACACAAAAGGTATAGTGCAGTTTCGAGCAGGGCTTCCTCAAGTTTTAATTGCTGCCACGATCGCAAGTAATATATAATAATATACGAAATTTACTTTGTGTGCTAGTTTGCGTACTAGGGTAACTACTACCTACATGTACCCGGATAAAAAGTATCCTTTATGTTAATCCAGCTCATAATCTATCTGTGTTGCAAACGCCATCCAAATCTGTTCCCAGGCGCTAAACCGTGATAACGTAACAAACTAACTTCGAAAATTCGCATTTTTAATAGGACTTACCTCAAAGATGTACATGTCAACGATGTCAGCGAGATGTGCGCGCAGGCGCGTAGTGAGTGTGGGCGCTAGCCGCTGTGCGGCCACTGACAGGCGCGCGCACAGGGCCGACAGCGGCCAGCAGAGGGACGACGATACACACAGCGCCATCTCTTCTACGATCAGGAGGCCGTGCCATCTGGGTGGATAACAAGAGGAGTTGGTAGGTTAATATCCATACAACTGCGAGGTAGATTTACGTATGTCGCGGTCCTACTTACAGATATCAAAACTGTTTTCATCAAATTTAAAGTGTTATTAAATACATGCCTTACAAAAGTATCAATGAAAATGATTGGAACTTTTTACTGGTCTGTATGCACTGACCTACCGTACCGACAGAATTTACCGCGTACAGATAGTGGAATCCACGAAGACGCGCCCCACTCTTTTTCCTAATGCTTACAGCAGAAGTGTGCAACATTCCGCTAGTGTTTTAGTTTTGTAAATACGCACTAATTATTATTAGTGTGTATCGAAAGAACTAAAACACTAATGGAATTAACTAGCGATAAACACTAACGATTCGGAAGAGTGGGGCGCGTCTTCGTGGATTGCACTATCTGTACGCGGTAATGTCTGTCGGTACGGTTGGACGGAAGAAGGAGCGGGTACGGTCAGTGCATACAGACCAGTAAAAAGTTCCAATCATTTTCATAGATACTTTTGTAAGGCATGTATTTAATAGCACTACTGTATTTAATAACACTTTAAATTTGATGAAAACAGTTTTTAATAAGAACTTAACCCCAGGGGAATAAAGTTCGAAATTTAAAAATGTATCGATGATTTATACCTGGGTCTAAATTAAGAACTCGTTTTTTAATGAGACGGTTTTCAGTTTCGAACTTTCTACCTTAATCTGTGGTTAGTGGTACTTACTTCTGTCTCTTATAGTCTTTCAACCCGGCCTTGAACTCGAGTAGTATATGTTCAGCGAGTGAGGCAAGGCCGCTATCTCGGAGCCTCGCTAGTAAAGCCGGTGCCTCAGCGAACACGCCCGCCTCTTCAGCCTCGTCTTCACCGGTGAGGGGATCTGTCACCGCCAGGTTCACTATTGGAGACGTCTGGGGGGAAATATACAAATTAAATTAACTAGCGAAAATTCACAAACATCATGGATGTATCTAATGATGACAAAACAAATAAAATATTTTCTAGGTACAGTACCTATGTAGGAACTGAACTTTCAGTTATTCCGTCCGTCACATAAGATTTCCTACAAAATTATTTGGCTATTTATAATTGAGTATAGAGTGAGATGATGATGAGAGTGAATGTGTAGTGAAAACAACAGACATACGGAAAAAAAAAAATAACGCTATAAAAACAACCAACGAACCAACGAACTTGGGAGCGTTCAAGTATACATAACGCAATTTTTGACCCTCCCTCCCAATGACGTATTATTATATAGACACGTCATGAACCAACATCGCGGCGCTTAAAAACGGCGAAAATACTAGATAACTAAATAGACAAAGGAGAAGAAAATATGACACCGTACGGCGGGGGGTATAATTTGTACATCGTCTGAAAACACACGACGGCATGTTTTCTTTATGTTTTGCACAGGTTTACACACAAAACAAACGTAGCGTCGCGCGTCGCGCGACAGGTTGCTGCGTAACTAAGGGCGATGTGGCCAATTGGGTTCACTTCATGTTGTCATTTTTGAGTGCGGACAACGTATCTATAGTTTTATAATATCATTGCTCCCTCCCACCTATGTAACGCGCCGTAGCGTTTTTCTGTACCCCCCCCCCCTTCCCCTCCCTAAACGTTACCTAACACCCAAGTGACGATTTTTACCTAAAAGTCACAATTATGTTACGCAAAGTACCGGAAAGTCGCTAAAATTCCAGACGCCAGCACATCAAGCTACTACAATCTGTCAAATTTCTTTAATAGATATTCAACTTTATCACTAAAGCATAAGGTTCAAAGTTGATTGGGAAAATTTTACAGTTTCGGACAGCTTGATGTGCTGGCTTCTGTACAATACGAGGGCGGCACTGAAAATTTCGGGAATCAAGGAAGTGACACAACATTACTATTTAAAAATGTATTTATTGCTTTTCGAAGTATTCTCCCCGAAATTTGACACATTTTTCCATACGATGGAACAAATCATTGAAGCAACCATTCCATTCGGAAGTTGGGGTCTCCAAAATGGCCGTTTTGTAGGCGTCCACAGCTTCTTCAGGTGATGAAAATCTCTGTCCACGCAATTTATTCTTTATTTTAGGGAAAGTATAGAAATCATTAGGGCTCAGGTCGGGGCTGTACGGCGGATGGTCTAATAATTCTATGTTTTCTTGCTCTAAAAACTCTTTTGTTCTGTGCGCGGTGTGAGAACTCGCATTGTCGTGATGGAGGATGATGCGGCGGTTGCAGTTCTCTTTACGGAGTTCAGAAACGTGTGGCAAACAAATGCTAGCATACCATTCTGCATTAACCGTTCTTTGTCCCTCAAGAGGAATAGTCGTAACATGGCCGGTTTTGGAGACAAACGTGGCCACCATTTTTTTTGCAACACTCCGTGAATGAACAATTTTTGTTGGCTTTAACTCATTTTCGAACACCCAAACTCGTGATTGGTTTTTTGTTTCGGGTTCGTACGCATATATCCAGGATTCGTCACCTGATACGATGTTGTATACAGCATTTGAGGATCCTGCGTGAAATCTTTCGAGAGTTCTGACGCACCAAGTAACGCGAGCCGCTTTTTGCTCTTCACAGAGCGAATGCGGTATCCATCGGGAAAACAACTTTTTTACACCTAATTGTTCATGCAAGATTATTTGTATTTGACTTACGCCAATGTCTAAAGTTGCCTGAATTTCGCGGTATGTCACATGTCGATCTTCCTCAATCAGACGTTTTCTTGGGTGACTGCAGTTTTTGGACGACCTTGACGGGGATCATAACTGAGCTTGACACGTCCACGTTGAAATTCAGCAAACCAGCGATAAATTGTGGTTTTGGATGGGGCTTCATCACCGAATGCAGAAATCATCCGTTCAACACACTGTTTTTGTGTTAAACCACTTCGAAAGTCATAATAAATCATCGCTCTTGAATTTTCTCGAGTCAATTCCATTTTCTCAACGACTAAACAAGTTTGACAAAACCTTGTGACAAGACCGAGAATCTTTTTTTAAATAAATAAATGGTATTCGATTTTTAAAACCAAGGAGTTTTCAATTATAAAGATTTTAATATGACAGGAACAGTAGAAATATTCCATTCCCGATACTTTTAGTGCAGCCCTCGTACAATTGAGGGACTCGCCGTAAAACATAAACGAAAAGGGTTGCTAACTTGGGAGACTTTAATTCCCTAGTTTTTTATTTAAATAAAAAAACAATGTTACATAACGCCTTGTTCGAACTCCCCTCCCGCCTTTGTAACGCATCCTAACGTTTTACAAGACCCCAAATTGTGTTACATAAGTCTTGAACGCCCTCTATCATACTATACGAGTATGTAGAGGACAGTTTTAAATACTTACAATATCATACTGGTTCAAGTCAGGCACCATTGAATTCCTCCTGGACACCTCACTAAGCGCCAAGTGCTTGGCTTGCAGTTCCACTTCCATTAAAGACAGAGCTTGCGCACTTATATCTGTAAGATTAATCGTTTGTAGCTTATAAAACGATAGTGCGTTTGAGCCATAATTGTTCCAGTACAAGAGAAAAATGGAGCTATACTGTTCCAGTACAAGAGAAAAATGGAGCTATAATGTTCCAGTACAAGAGAAATATGGAGCTATACTGTTTCTATACAAGAGAAAGATGGAGCTATACTGTTTCAGTACAAGAGAAAGATGGAGCTATACTGTTTCAGTACAAGAAAAAAACGGAGCTATACTGTTCAAGTACAAGAGAAAGATGAAACTATACAGGGCGCGATAAAGGGATCGTGCTATACGTAGCACGATCCCTTTATCGCAACGGAACAAATTCATAATAAGGCCAACCGTATTCTTCAATTTGTACGTGCCGGGCGCATATTTTGTTTTCTTCATAGCACTTTTTATATTTTACTTTTGGCTTTATAGATAACGTAGGTAACTATAGCACAATAACTATATGGGCCATCGCAAACTACAAGCGGCCGCAACGCTCTTTTTTGTACTGGGATGCGATGCAGCTGTAATATGCGCTTGCCTTTAGGCGTAGCTACCTTTTCTTGCAGTGTGTAGTGTCACTTACCTTTCTGCCTCTTAACGGGCGTTTCATCAGAGTCAGTATACTCAGTGTCGGAGGTGTCCTCACTGAACTCTTCGTCCTGATGCTGCTGCTGCGTGAAATTCAGGAACTGACGCCGGTAGAAATGGAGTTGGAGGTAATGCTGGAGAAATATAAAAGAATATGTTGAGCCGCTTTAAAGTGTGAATTACATTTAGGTTGGATGGGAAGGTGTGTTTAATTGTGTGTTTTAGCATGACAATTATAGTGGTCAATGCACTTTCCTTAGTATGTCTTCGTAAGAATCCAACTATGTATCGTATTTCCTCAGTTTTTTTTTCAAATTATTGGTTTAGGATGTTAACGGATTTTATATCTGTTTTCGTCCTAGAACCTGTAAATAAATGTAGTTGGGCCCATCAATGATCGCTATTGCTATGTAAAAATGCATACACTAAGCCTCTTTTTAACTCGACAATGTAGCCGACGATCCCTTCATTTAATTAAATTTAAATGAAGGTATCTTCGGCTACGTTCATTTAATTTTAATTAAATGAAGGGAGGGGGAATGAAGGAGGGGGGGGGTTAGCAGCTATTCAAGATGCTAGATTAAAACAAAACTATTTATTATTTTTTTTATTTTTAGCCGTTAATGTCACACTGCTGGGCAAAGGCCTCTCTACTCTCTTTCCACCCCTCTGTCTAGAACAAAACTATAAAAAAAAACGATCTCTCCCTATCTCTCTCTCTCTATCCTTACCAAAGAATGAGCCCACTGTAGCAAAACAGTCCTCGTATGATGAGCAGCGTTGATGACAGCTGTCACGGGATGTGACCCCGCGTCGGGAGACAGGAAGGAGTCCACGTGAAGATTGTCGAGCGCCGCGCTCAGCAGTTGAGTGAGGCGGATGCGCCATTCTTCTACAAGCTCTAGTTGAAGCTCCAGGAAGTTCAGTCTACAAGGTAATGTGGAAATTAGAATATTTTATCATTTGACATCGGAATTCGGATTATATATTTTAGAAATGGCAAAATATATATTAAAAAAAATGCTCCATAAAGAGGCCATAATTTGAACCAAATTTGTACAAAAAAAAATCCAATCGTTATTTCAACTTATGTTTACTTTCCCTAGACAAATCCAATTACTTCCTACTAATATTATAAATGCGAAAGTTTGTGAGGATGGATGGATGTTTGTTACTCTTTCACGCAAAATCTGCTGAGCGGATTTGGATGAAGTTTGGCACACATATAGTTTATAACCAGGATTAAAACATAGGATACTTTTTATCCCAATATTCCCACGGGATCGAAACTTACGCGGGTGAAACCACGGGGCGCAGCTAGTGTTTCATATAGACAAAACTATTTGTCATGTGGCCAGTGCCCGCTTCAGTTTCCATTCGAGAGCAGTCTTGCCTACAATATTATTATTTCAAAAATATTATAAGCAAGTTTCCTTACGTAAACACTATTAGAATATGACACTTCTTCTCTTGTTGTGTTTAAACACTAAATTGGTCACATATACTCTAAAAGGGCCAATCTTGCACTAACAGAATTCAAATGTCATTTTAATTTATGTGAATCCTAGACCTAAACAGTGCCATTTACTTTTTATAAAAGTAGAAATTATCTATCACACTGGGCAGCCAGGCTCACTGAGCCGACATAATAGGCAAGTTGCATTTATAAACACTAGTAGAACTTTTTCCTTGTCTTTGAACACTGACCTATGCCCAGGCTGTGGTAGCAGCTTGTATCTATCCTCAATAGTTCTCAGCAGCGTCACGAACCAATCAGCGGCACGCGGGATCCACAGCGCTGAGCCCGTCGCCGCGCCCGCGCCCGACCCCACCCCTTCGCTCCACTGGGGACATTCTAGACTCTCGTCCATCTTCGCTAAAGCATCTGTTGGTAAATTAACGATTAAGTTATAAATATCATACTTTTTCTTTTTATAGGTTCAGTAAAATATATAAATATCTTTTGCACTTCACCGTTTTCGCTTTTTGAGGCCAAATAACATTGGCTTACCAATCGTCGATGTTGTAAAGATTGGGCTTACGATCAAAGCCATAATCCCCAAGCCAGTAGCCAGCAATGTTCCCATTGCTGGAACTCACATCTCCTTTCCGTAAGAGGGACTGGGCAGTAATCCATAATGTAAAGTGCTGTTTGGATGACATAATTATGTATGTCTTCTAGGACTAGAACATGCCAGATTCATTTACAGTTTAGCTCAGTATTCTATACAACAAACATATATAATCAGTCTATAATGTTCCCACGGCTGGGACACAGGCCTCCTGTCTGTGAGAGGAAGTGGGCTGTAATCCACCACGCTGGCCCAGTGCGGGTTAGTAGATGACACAATGGCCCCGATTCTGTTGCTCACAAACTAAACTAAATTTAAGTTCCGTGCATCTTTTTCTTTCTATTTCATTACGAAAAGGACAGAAGATAAAATATTAGTTCAGTCCTGTCAAATTAGATAATCCATAGACAAGTTAGACGAGATTAAAAAATGGCCAATGTCTTCGAATTTCTGGTTCTGGTATAGGCCAGTTTCCTCACGATGGCGATATTTTCCTTCACCGTTTTGAAAGAAGGGGTGATGAAATAATTTACACAAATTAAAGCACCTATCTAGGTTCGAACCTACGACCTAGAACTCTTAAGTCACGGCCGTTACCATTGGGCCACCACTGCTCTCGGTTCAAAAAAGAGGTAGTAAATAAATAGAATTGAACTTACATTTCTTTTCCACAGTCTGCCACCTCAAAAACGTCTCCACTTTGGTCAAAACGGAGAGTACACTATTGCTATCTTTGCCTGTGACCTCGACCAGCTCTCTTTGAAAGCCTAGAGTTTCGTCCACGGCATGAGCGAAAGCCGCGTCGACGTCGACTATTTCACCTTTAGAGCCATGCGAGTGATATAATGCTAGCACTGTATGCAATCTCTCAGCGGCCAGTGCTATGAGACCAGCATTGAATTCGTCCTGAAAAGGAGTTAATTGTTTTTCAAAGGTTTTATGGGACTGCTTTTGTTAGTACCAGAATGTAGCAGCTTGCAGGCCAGGCTATTTTAAAAAATGTAATTACTTGTGTATACTACTATTAAGATTTCTTTATAATAATATGTAAGTTTCACATAAACGTATTTACGTATGATAGGTACAGTCAGCAAAGGAGATAAGTATGCAGGGTCGTCGAACATAGTTGAAGTTTAGTAAGAAACCGATTGATGTTTTCGAATAAAATTTAATTTAATTAATAGAAAATAAACAGTTCATTTATCAAATTAAATTTCATTCGAAAACATCAATCGGTTTCGTAGTAAACTTCAACTATATTCGATGACCCTGCATACTTATCTCCTTTGCTGACTGTACACATAAAGCTTCCGGAATAAATTCTCAAAATTATGGCGAAAACCGCATCTTTCGCGCAGTTTAGAAAAACTATACCCAGTATAGTGACACTAAAAGCGAATAGATGATAACATTTTGAGACAAATTGTTTTGCATGTGCCAAGCTAGCAAGAAGAGGGTATTATTTATAAATATATTTAGTATTCTTAGTTATTCACAAGACTAATCTATGGTGAAATTCAGAGAACACGTTGAATAAACAACTGCATACATACCACTGCCCTAACATGCTTTAGCTCCAGCTTATCAGCAATTGGTTGAACATGGGTCTTAACAAAACCTTGATGGTGTTTAATCCAAGTGAGTGTCTGAGTAAGGAACCACTCTGGTCGATCAATACGCGCCGTTTGACGACTGCCAGTGAAATGGAATTGAAACCTCTTTTTAAGAGGTCGCAGTAGCACTCTAACTGGAAGACATGGGCCTTTCTCTGTCAAAATAATAATTCGAACATAAACTTGAATTCGCTACTTCTATCTTAAATAATTTACCACCACTTAATCAACTATCTACTTTAGAGTTATGAAGTCTAAGTTGATTTTTGATTGATCATATTTTGTAATAAAAAGGTCATAAATTTCGGTTGCCAAAGAATTTGAACTGTGTCATGTATCACATTGAGTTTGTGTTCCCCAAATTCTAAATCCAAATATAGGTATTTGTTTTTATGAAATGGTACTGATTCAAAAGTTCATAAAGTGGAATTATTTAGCAAATATTTAGTATACCATTTTATTAAACTGTTATCAAATGATTATTCACCTTGCCATACATCATCAGTAACATTACTCTTCACTAGATCTTCAGGTTCTTCAATTAGAAACAGATATTTTGTAAAACTGCTAAACTTCACCATCACCTCTTTGGGTGCTGGCTGGCTTTCTGCTGGAGCTGAGAATGGCCATTTGAGCAACTTTAGTACATCTTCATAATGTCTGAAAAAGAAATTAGTATTGGAACATGTGCAGAAACTATTTAAATTGCTTTTATTTGAAAAAAAAAATAGAAATAAGTTCAATGGGCTTTCTTTTTTAATATCCAGGGATAAATAATAACTTATTCATGCCCTGTTTTTTTTTTGCAGTTTAAGAATTTGCTTGAGTATTAAGTTGTTATTTTGAATAGTTACTTACCAATAATTTAATTAATAATAATTAATTCATTATTATTATTAATTATTAGTAATTCAATTTGAATTTCTTTAGACATAAAAAGTATCTATATCTCCTGTTCTACTTATCATGTTGATGACTTATATTTCCTGTATATTATATTTCTTCGTATTTTGTGTGTACAGACGCCAGCAGGTCAACCTACCCCAATCTGTTAAATTTCTTTGATAGATTTTCAACTTTAGTGCAAAGGAATAAGGTTCATATTCAATTGGGAAAATCTGACAGATTGGGGTAGCTTGATGTGCTGGCCTCTGTACATTTAATAATAGTGTGCATGTATGACCAGAAGTTTGAATGTAAACAAAGCAATAGGAGTATGTAAGCATTATAACAGGTGTTATTCTGTAGTTTTTGCCTAACCCCATGGCAAGATAGTGTGAGTTTATGTATTATAATAATAGTTATTGTACAAAATCTAATAGTAATAAGTATCACTTACTTGGTAAGTTTTTCTTTGAGCACATTATGCCAGTAGTGTGTGTATTCCTTCACATAGGTGGCCCTGTGGCCTTTTTGATACAGGCCACACATCTTTCTGAGCTCACCATAAAGTAAAACCAATTGCTCATCATCATTGGTCTGTTTCATTTGCCGACTAGAATATTAAAAGGAAATCATCACAATCTCAGCACCTGCCAGTATGATATCTCATCATCAATTGGTACATTTTGAGCAAATCATTTTAATATCCAAATATGAAAAAATTTGATATTAAATCACTACATAGTAAACTAATGAAGAATGGAATTAGAATTATGTTAGTGGCACTCTTCATTTTCTAATTGATCTTAATTGTGTCCCAACTGGCATATCATCCCCCAGCTCAGACGGCTTAGGGAAGAAATTCGAAATTTGGACAGTAGGTTCCTTTTGTGACTTAGAAAAAATTTTTGAAAATTTAACCCCTAGAGGGGTAAAAAGGGGAATTTCGATTGTATGAAAAATCTTATTCCTTGCATTATAAACTCGAAACTTGGTATAAATAAGTAATAAGGTTTGGCATTTGGGTGTTAACATTAACCCTCTATAATAGAAGAATCTTAACTCGCAGCCCATTTATTCTCGTAATTTTAAAAATGTTCACAATCCTGTAAGCCAATTCTCGTAATTTAAAACATTCAAAATCTAGTCGCAGTCTCATCTCGGCGACAAGCAAATGTCAAAAACTTGTCAAAATGTAGGGAAATTTGAAGTATTTTTGACAGATTGAGACTGAGATCAGACTGCGAACGTTCTTGAAAATTAGTAGAATAACCCCTCTGAACTGTGTCAATCTGTCAAAAATACCTATAATGTCTCTACATTTTGACAAGTTTTTGATATTTGTTTGTCGCCGAGATGAGACTGCGACTACATTTTGAATGTTTAAATTACGAGAATTTGGCCTTCTGATATTAATGGTCTTGAAAAAAATTAAGAATTATGTGTATTTGGATTTCCAAATGTAACCAGAACATAATCTTAGAATCAAATACTTAATGGAAACATGCAAAAGATTTTTTAATATGATAAACTACTTTTGAGGTGAAAAGGGGAAATATAGTTTGTATGAAAAATCTCATCCTTTGGTTTAGAAACTTGAAACTTGGCACAAATAGTTATTTAGGTACTTGTATAATAAAGATTAATTTTCCAAAACATTCCTTTAAAGGGCTGTGCGTTCATGTTTCAAGGAGAAATCTACACAGGCGACAAGCTAGTGAGTTTTATGGGAACACAATTAAATTATTAATAAATTATTATTGTATTCAGCAGTACCTACACCTCTAATTAAAGTCCATACAAACCTCAATTCATCAATTTTCTCGAAGGATCTTATGTAAACTAATACTTCTTCCAGCTTGTTAATTGCAGTAAACCGTCTATCAACTTCGTATCTCAGTGGTTCTGTTTTATTCAGGAATGTTTCAACTTTCTTTTTCAACTCTTCACTTCTAGTTTTTAGCTTGTCTATTTGATCGGAATTCAATTCGGCTTTTTCCAAAGCTGCTGCCAGTTTTGTTGGCACTTCATTGTTGGCTATATTAAGCTGAAATAAAATAAAAATAACTAACTAAACTATTAGTAATTTATAATTATTATTATTTAATAAATAACTAAATTATTAGGTATTTAAATAACCAAAAAATAGAAGTGTTGCATGTTTATAGACTGGAAGTATTGAAAAGCTAGAATATTAATAAAAACATAATACGAGTTAAAGTGTACCTACTTAACAAAGACATTAAATTATCTTTGGTACGTATGGACTTACACTAGTTTGAAGTTTATCCCGCTTGATCTGTAATTCATTTTGTAATTCTAAAGCATTCGCCAAATCATTTATGTTAGACCCTATCCTTATGTTAAGGGTCTGTATTATTGACTTCTTATCCTCTTCATCCATCTTCACAAACACAACATCTGTTTCATGGCAATAAACATTTATTTCATTGATTATTTTGTATTTTTCAGAGAGAAATCTGGACACGAAGCAAAGAGTCTGTAGGTCTGTAGTTGTAGTTCTGTGCACGAAGTCACAGATTACGATTAGTAAAGTAATCACGAAGTAATCAATATTTTACTTTAAAATAATGACAGTTTTGACAGCTGATTTATAAATAACTTGACAGTTTTGTCTCGGCAAAACAAAAATTACGTTCAGAAATAAAAATCTTTTCGGAATTTGAAATAAAATAAGCTCGAAAGTTTTTAATGAATGGTAATGGCCCCGATTCTTTTGTTCACAAACTAAATAAGTTCAGTGCATCTTTTTCTTTCTATTTCATTATGAAAAGGATAGCAAATAAATATTAGTTTAGTCCTGTCAAATTAGATAATCCATAGACAACGACGACGACGACGACGAACGACTTAAAAAATTGCCTACTAAAAATACGTCAGTTTACGTCAGGCACTGACTAATTTGACAGGACTAAACTTAAATTTATCTTCTGTCCTTTCCCTAATGAAATAGAAAGAAAACAAACAAACAACAGAATCGGGGCCAATACCATTATTTTCAAAGGAGGAAGCGCTAAGATAGCCCGCGAAATTCAATTTTTTTTACAATTTTTGCAATAATTTTCAGCTCAGTGTCTGGGTGTACAGAGGCCAGCACATCAAGCTACCCCAAGCTGTCAGATTTTCCCAATTGAATATGAACCTTATTCCTTTGTGCTAAAGTTAAAAATCTATCAAAGAAATTTGACAGATTGGGGTAGGTTGACCTGCTGGCGGGTCAACCTACCCCAATCTGTCAAATTTCTTTGATAGATTTTCAACATTAGTACAAAGGAATAAGGTTCATATTCAATTGGGAAAATCTGACAGATTGGGGTAGCTTGATGTGCTGGCCTCGGTACACCCAGACACTGAGCTGCAAATTATTGCAAAAATCGTAAAAAAAATACAATTTCGCGGGCTATCCTGGCGTTTTCACCTTTTTGAGTACGGGTAAAAATAAATTGAGAATGTGTTACTACGATTCAGACAGTTGCAGTAGTACGAGTATCAGCAGAGCTATTCTGTAAAAATCTCACCGTGAAAACTAAGGTGAAGTGAGCTGTCATTCCATCTGATGTTAGGGATTGCCTCCATTGATAGTTCACTTCATGCTCACTTCACCTATGTTATTACGGTGAGATTTTTACAGAATCGATAGGCAGTGCTTCCGATGTAATTAGTATGTTGTATTAATAGCATCGAAAAGTTGGTCTTGAAAGAGAAAACTGAACTGTAGTGTATCTTTTTAAAAGACATACATATCATACATTTATTGGAAAAGTAGGACACAATGATAAGATTATTACGTTATTTTTTTGCGTTACTTTATAAGAAAAGTTAACTGATCTTTTACGCTTCATCATGAGGTATTTCGTGTATAGCGCGTTGCGAGATAATATTATTCACAACAAATAAAAATGCAACAAGGCAACATATAGCGCGTTGCGAGATAATATTATTCACAACAAATAAAAATGCAACAAGGCAACATACCTATCATTGCGCTCGCTTGTGCATGATAATATTTCCGCGTTTTGATTGCGTCCGATTATTTTTATGGCGTGTTTTAATGATAGCGTCTAAAAGTAACGCCTTATAAAAATATGTTATAAGTAGCTAGTGATGGGTAATGGAAAAATTGCGGAAGGAAAAGAAAAGAAAAAAAATTTTTTCCAATATTTTTACAATACTTTTCCGATATTTTTCCAAATCAAAAAGCTGACTGTGATTAGAAAAAAATAAGACTATTCAGTGTACCCTAAAAAATTATCGATTTTCAAACGAAATTAAAAATTAAAACTCATGCTGATTAACTAACTGCATGAGAAAATCGTTTAATTAGAAATAATATGTACTGACTGAGCGAGCTGGCAAATTTGCTTTAATTTCATATAATTGGAATATACAAAATAAAAATAATGAAGAATTGTCTGATCATAATATTGAGGAGGAAGATGAAAACCCACTGACTGAAGATTTATTGTTTGTAGATGCAGATGCAGTAGAAAATATTGGTCATGATACCTACACTTTTTGCCAGTGATGATTCGGATTCTTCAACAGAATAGATAATTATGTTGTGCGTGCAATTAATGGTGCCGATTCTCTTGTCGCAAATGCGTCTAAACTAGACTAAAAATCACCAAAATTTAGTTTATTCCTGTCAAACGACGATTTCCCATTCTGAAATTAACTAAAGTGACACAACTTAACTAAATTTTAGTTTGACAGCACTAAGATTGCACTGAGATATTAGTTTAGTGAAAATAGTAATTTTTCTATTCTGAATTTGAGATTTTTCACCTAAAATTTAGATTTTCTAACTAAATATTACTATTTTTAGTCGCGACTAAAAAGGTGTGGAATAAGATTAGTTGGCATGAACTAACATTCACACCAATACCTCGACTTCCGATGCAAAAACAGTAGTGTTTTTTTATTTTCTTTTGCTTATATCTCGAAAACGGTGTGTCCTATCGCAAAAATAAAGAAAATTTCGACCCCCTTTATAAAACTTGTAAACCCCTAAAACTCAACACGTTGGTAATAATTTTTCATATTTTCCATACAAAAGTGAAAAATTCCATACAAAAGAGGTCGAGGTTGCCCCACTGCGCACCTTCGGCTCAAAAAAAAACATGGGGAGGGGCCGTGGCTAAATAATAACAGCCGTACAGGTCGATCGATCAGGTTAAGCTATGCTTGCCGCGGTTGGTCTGTGGATGAGTGACCATCTTTACATACCGAGACCCCTCCGTGCCTCGGAAAGCACGTAAAGCCGTTTGTCCCGGCTGTCATTCGTGGATCTTTGACAGTCGTTACGGGTAGTCAGGAGCCCGAACATTTGAAAACTAGTCTTACCAAGGGGTATCGTATTACCCAATAACTGGGTTGTGAAGGTCAGATAGGCAGTCGCTCCATGTAAAACACTGGTATTCAGCTGCATCCGGTTAGACTGGAAGCCGACCCCAACATAGTTTGGAAAAGGCTAGGCTAGAAAATAAGTACCTACTTTTTGGCTGAATGCACAAACTATGCGCGATTGTCAAATTCGATTTGGTTGTGTCAAAATTATTTTTAAATTTAGAGACATTTTAATGCAAAATAGCTCTAAGATTCTCATAGCCAAAAGTAAGGAATTTTAGTGATAGTTTAGTTCGATGTACAAGAAAATCGGCACCAATGTTTATTTAATTTCATTTAAAATATTTTTTTTTTCAATGTAAATAAATTCCTTTAAACCATGTGTTATTTAACTTTCCATAATCAAAATTGTACAGTAAACAATATTTTTCCAACCGAAAAGACTTCAACCCCTTTGAAATGTTGTTTTCGTAAATTCATGTTTACGAAATTTATCATTTAACTATATAAATAAGTATTCGGGCCAATTTTTATGTTTATAGAAAAAAGAAATAAGATAGTATTCTTTATTTTAAGTCTTACGTATAAATACTGAGTTTAGAGTTAATCGGACTGCGCGTTAAAATTTTTCCTTACAAACTTTGACACCCCCAATTCTCCTTTAGAGGGTAGTTGAGAAAAACAAATATGAAAAAGTTCGTAATTTACATAAATATGTATTCGTACCAAGTTTCAAGTTTATTAAGTCAAGGACTAAGATTTTTCATACAAACAAAAACCCCCCTTTTCACGCCCTTTATGGTCGAATTTCCAAAAACCCTTCTTAGTACTCCCCTACATTGTAAAAGGAAGCCGTGTGCAAAATTTCACGTGCCTAGACCCAGTAGTTTCGGCTGTGCGTTGATAATATGTCAGTCAGTCAGTCAGTCATTCATTCAGTCGGTCAGTCAGAAAATATGTTCAATATAAATAAAACCCTTTAATTCAAGTGTTATTTTACTTCTTGTTGTCAAAATTTTAGAGTAAACAATATTTTTCCAAATTTTTATTTTTCTGAAAAATAAACGGAAAAATTTCCAAGATTTGAAAAATTTCCGAAAATTACCCATCACTATAAGTAGCCTATTTAGTTTCTAGCGAATTGGTACATCACTAACGTCAACAGCAGAAAAAAAAGAAAGAAAAAATAGAATAGAATAGAAATATATTATATTGAGTAAACAATAAACTTGACCCGGAGACCCGGAGTGAACAACAGAACACTCGACTCTTTGGCAAGAGGAGTGAACTGTACACTCGTCGATCGACGACTGATAAATATTTCGCCGTTCGTGAACTCCGGTTTTAATCGCACCGTGTGTGGGAGTACCTAACGGGATAAGGCTGCCGGAGAGAATAGCACTGCTGTCCAGTCCATCCCTATCTACCACTGACCTACCAATCACATGGACCCGGCATACCAACAAGAAAAACGTGCATACCTACACTTTACTGAGAGGATAAAATGGCGGCTAATAGAGCAACCCCTAATCGATATTTCTATAAAATAACATCGATAAAAGATTGTGAGAATGTTTTCTTAGTGTCACGGACTCACGGTACAATATCTACGGGTAAAAATACCCCAAGTTTTCTAACTTAGGTCTTTCATTTAAGTTATTTGTAGGTTCGTCCATCTTTCACAGCTAAGCCGTAAGAGGTGTTACCGTCAATGGACCGCTGATGATAATTGATAATAATTTGAATAATAATAAAAAAATTGTAACAGAACTGCAATTTGGAAAAAATGTGTGAAAAGAATCATGGCCACGCTCCTAACATGCTTGGACTAGAAAAATTTAACAAAACGTCCCCTGATGAAACATACGTTGTTTCATTTGTCTATATAGATGTAACTAAGTACGGCCTTTAATATATTTTTAAAAGATGGGAGTCAAGTAATTAAGAAATATATTTTTGAGGTTAGGTGGTATATCGTTATTTGTGGCTTCTTGAATTGAGAGGGTTTTCACATAATTAAAAGTCCCAGCAACCAGGTCATTAAAAAAAGAAAAAAAAAGAGGTTTTTCACCTGTTTTCCAGATTTCATTTAGATTAAAAATAAAATTGTAGCCGACGGGCATAGGGTTCGGGCCTTTGAATGAAAGTACTTGGTATTTTCAATTACTAGGTACCCTAAAAAGAAACTCTGACAGACACGTAGGAACATAAAACAAGAAAGAATATTAGAGATCTAAGATGGCGAGCACTATACGAGTGCAGCTTGAGACACGTCGCGTCACACACGGGTCGAGATGGTACTTCCCCGCGTTGGCGCTAGAAGCGGGGCGCGCGAGAAATATAGTGGCGCATGATTGGTCACAAAACACAGCGATGCCAACCTTTTTAATGCTCCCGCGATCATCAGATTGGATGTTACTAACAGTGCAGCCAACATCATCGTTAGCTTTATGGCCGTGGGGTTACCGCGCTACAAAATCGATATTTAGTATGGACTTATATGTTAATAATTACAGATGCGTTCAAAATTAATATTCTAAACTGCGTTCTGATAAAGCAAAGTTATACACACATCAAAAGTGTCTAGGGATCAAGCATTTTTATGCGGATTTCTTGAGATTGAGATGTGGCTTTGTAATAAATTTATGATTTTATAAATTTATATGGATCCTTTTTGGTGCATTTCATAATTTGAATCAGGAACTGTGAATCAAATTCGAGTAAAAGATGAAAATCAGCTGTCAATATTTTCCCTATAAAAACATACAACGCATTGAAGACATTATTAGTGCTACTGTTTCCCTACTACTGATTAAAACCAACGTTATTATGGAGCGGCGACGTCATTTAAGCAGGGAAGAAATGCTCAGAGCCGTGGGAATGATAGAAGCTGGTTCCCGGCAACGTACTGTGGCTTTAGCTCTGAATACAAGTCAGAGTGTTATCAGTCGACTTTGGACACGTTACCGAAGCACTGGTACCGTGGCTGAGCGCCATGGAGGACGGTATCGCTGCACCACACGGAGACAAGACCGATACATTCAAATCTTAACTCGAAGAGCTCCAACAATAACCGCCATGATGTTAGCCGTGAGTAGAGATGGGCGGGTGGGTAAAAATTGGGAAGGTAAAAATTGGAAGGAAAGGTAAAAAAGGGTAAAAAAAGGTAAAAATTAAAAAATACCCTTTTTTACCCGGTATTTATTATTAATACCGGGTAAAAAAGGGTATTTTTTAATTTTTACCTTTTTAAAAAATGATTACTATCTATAAATTATTTAAATAGCTTCGTCATCAATACTACGATTTACCATGTTAATATTGACCTTAAGCATTGAAGATAAAACATTGATTTTAAACAAAATGAAGTTAAATATCTTTTAAATCTTTAATCAACATATATTTTCAAATAAACTGTTTAGAATTCATCTCATCTGCCTAGTCTTTTCCCAAATATGTTGGGGTCGGCTTCCAGTCTAACTGGATGCAGCTGAATACCAGTATTTTACATAGAGCGACTGCCTATCTGATCTCCACAATCTTGAAATAATGGTTGCAGATCTTTAAAAAAGTCTATCCACAATATATGTTCCACTAGGCTCCGAGAACTTCTCCACAATCGTCGGTTTCAGGTCCATTTTCTCTCGAAAACAAGTCGTTGGAGAGCGCAGAAAAACGGCCTACCTCAAGGCACCGCTTCTTTTTAATATCTACACCAACGACCAACCGTCTAACCCTAACACGTCTCGCTTTCTCTATACAGACAACCTTGCTCTCACGTCACAAGCCACCACCTTTGAGGAGGTTGAGGCCCACTTCTCAGACGCTCTTGGTAACTTAGCCACATATTACTTCGCTAACTCATTCAAGCCCAATCCAAGCAAAACCCAGTCTTGCATATTTTATATCCGCAATAGAGAGGCGGGCCGTAAACTTAACATCGTTTGGGGTAGGGTGTCCATCGGGCACAGGCACTTCTCTAAATATCTTGGTGTTACCCTAGACAGGTCTCTAACATTCAGCAAAAACTGCAAGATTATCAAGCAGAAGGTGCAAACTTGCAACAGTCTTCTTCGTCGACTGGTCTCATCGAAGTGGGGTGCTTCGCCTGACGTTATACGGAATACTGGTCTAGCGCTATCTTTTCTGCGGAAGAATTCGCGTGCCCCGTGTGGAGTCGTTCTGGTCATGCAAAGCTGGTGAATACAGCTTTGAATGAAACGTGCCAGATCATCACTGGTTGCCTAAAACCGACCCCGGTACAAATGCTGTTTCCACTAGCAGGAATCCACTACTGGTGGCGCAGTAGTTCGCAGAGCGGTGGCAAGCTCAAGCGAAAGAGCCAAAATGGTCTACGTCACACGACACCCTTTGCGTGACAACTTACTTGTGCGACAAAGGCTGAAAAGCCGAAACAGTTTTTTAAAGTGTGTCGTCCCACTCACTGAGGAACCATCACAAGAAAGACTGAAGTTGTGGCGAGACAGTGCTTCCTTACCCAAACCGTTTGTTCCACCCGCTGAATACCTCCCACCTGGACATGAGTTACCTTGGGTAACCCGGAATTCTTTAACAGACACCGGACCTAGGTTGGCCGAAGCTAGGAACACCTGTTCAGGTGGAGTTTCATAGACGACTCCGCCTTGGAGTGTAAATGTGGTGCTGTTCCACAAACGATGGGACACTTAATATCGTGTCCTGCGTGTCCTGTCAGCTGTACGTTACAGGAATTGGTGGACGTTGGTGATGGCACCAAACAAGTAGCTGAATTCTGGACCTAGTCCATTTAGATTGCTATCGACACGCTAAGAAGAAGACCAGGCTCAAAGCTGATCCAGAAATAAATACTGCCTTTGCTAATTTTACTGTCAGCCTTTCGATTTCTTCCTCTTATTGCCTTTTGTGATGACGACGATGGCTGATTCAGATTGTGATTATTCTGAATCCAGCGAACCAACCAGGGGCGCTGGGTGCGAGGATGTCATTGTTAAAATAGGAGCGTTAGTAGTATTGGTGATATTTACGTCAGTTTGATTCTTCAGGTAATTTTTAGCAACAGAGATATTTTTTTAGACACTAATTTTAATTTTAGACACATTTAACTAAATGACCTCCCATTTCGTTGACATTTGCTATTTTATATTTATGATCACAATACTTGCAAATTACTGATTTATCAGGACCCATACTATAGTGTTTCCAAATTTCATCTCGTTTATTTCTGCCTTTTCCCATTATCTAAAAAAAAACAGTGAATTTAATGAAGTTAATAATAAGAACAAAACACATTTAACATATTATATTTAGCTTTTGACATAGTATTTCTTGACGGTTGTTAGTTCGATCCCGAATACCGATGTAAAAAAATCAAACTCAAATAAAAAAGACGTTAGAAAATAACACGTGGGCCAAGTTCTTCTAGACTTATAAGTCCAAAATTGATTATAATTAGTATTTAAAGAACCAACTTTAGCGATATTGAAAATCTATTACAGAAATTTGACACATTGTAGTAGCTTGATGTGCTGGCGCGTCTGTACTATGAATTAAAATTGACATACCTTCTTTTATAGTGTTCTAAGAACAAGACTTCACACAATTCCGTTGAAAAAAACTGAATATAAATCGTATCTATTAAAAAATACAATAATTAGTTTCAGTTAAACTGATTTTAATTTTTACCCGGTATAAATTAAAAATGGGAAGGTAAAAATGGGTATAAATGGGTATTTACCCATTTATACCCATTTTTACCGGGTATATTCCCATCTCTAGCCGTGAGGCTTCATCACTCTTCAGGGAACTTAATTAGCGACCAAACAGTCAGAAACCGCTTGCATGAAGTGAATCTTCATTCCCGAAGACCGCTACGGGTACCACCTATAGCAATGCACAATCGTAGGATTCGATATCAATGGGCTCTTGAACACAGAAATTGGGCAGAAGAACAATGGCGTTTCGTGTGCTTTTCTGATGAGTCTCGTTTTGGTATGAGACCGGATACAAGACGTATACGACACTGGAGAAACCCTGGACGCCAACAGCGATTAAAATCCTGCCAGGAAGTCCATCCTTATAGTGGTGGAACCATCATGGTATGGGCGGGTATTTGGATCGGCGGAAGAACTGAGTTGATTTGGATCAGAGGCAACCTCAACGCTCAAATTTATGCTGAGACGATTGTATCAGACGTCATCGTTCCTCTACAAGTGCAAATCGGTCCCTTATTTCAGTTAATGCATGATAATGCACGACCGCACACCGCAAGAGTTGTAAGACAGACTCTCGCCGCAGCTAACATCAATGTCCTGCCCTGGCCTGCTCAGTCGCCAGACTTGAACCCGATTGAGCATGCATGGGATATGCTACAGAGAAGAGCTCTGCCGAATATGGAGGGTATCCAGTCGCAAGAAGACCTTTTTTTGTTGTTGCAACGAACATGGGCGGCCATTCCACAGCGTGATTTGGATGAACTCATTTTGAGTATGCCAAACCGATGTTCTTGTGTTGTTAGTGTTCGCGGTAGAAACACGGATTATTAATTGTTTAAGTTACCCAATAAAATTTTAGAGAAAACTGTTATTTCAGTCTTTTTTTCGAACTTTTGTGTTAGTGGTTCAAATGTCAAAAATCCCTTTATTAGGAAAATGGCAAATTTCTTTATTAATGCAAAGGTGACTTGGTTTATCGTTACTGTGACAAACGAAAACACTTTATTTGATGAATCCTTAAAGAAAATTTTAATTAATATCAATCAGGAGAAAAGTTATTGCAAAAATATATGTTGATCCCTAGACACTTTTGATGTGTGTATTTATAATGTATAAAATATCTATACTTTCCCAGCTTTTAAAAATAAACTGATGATATCTATTAGTTACTGATGATATCTAAACTAACTGATGATATCTAATGTAATCTACATTTTGGTGACAGTCTCATCTTGGGACGAAATTATGTTTTTTCTTAGTCCAAAATGACCATGATCCTTTGAATTTCACGGGATATAATGACGGAACTAACATAATTAATATTTTTGAAATTTAGATGTTAAGTTTCCAACACCTACCTTTTCAGTGGGCTTTAATTAAAAGTCAACAATAAATTATAATTAAGTATATAATTATATTCAAACAGGAAAAAACAACAACAAACAAATCACTCTCATTTATTTCTGAACTATACAATTTTGATCAGATAATTTCGATATGATATTCTTTTATGAGATTTCTTCCCATAATATTTTCGTCTGTATTCAAAATTTCTCAATAAGTCTCTATAACTTCTTGGGCTGTTTTTGACATTTGTCCATAATAAATCTGAAACAAATAAAATATAAGTAAGCTTTAATAGATATTGAAGACAAGCGAGAGATATCTCCCACTCTGTCTCAATTACTTTATTCAGTGTCCAGTTGAAACTAGATTCTTCAAAGTGAAGAGAACGAATATGAATTGTTTTTGTTGACATCTCTAAATTTTCAACACCGATTGTTTCCAACCAATAAAGAACCATAAAATAGCGTTATCGATCTTTGACAGTCGTTACGGGTAGTCAGGAGCCCGAAAGTCTGACAACCAGTCTTACCAAGGAGTATCGTATTACCCAGTAACTAGGTTGTGGAGGTCAGATAGGCAGTCGCTCCATGTAAAATACTGGTATTCAGCTGCATCCGGTTAGACTGGAAGCCGACCCAAACATAGTTGGGAAGAGGCTAGGCAGATGATGAAAATAGCTTTATCGATAAATATAATAATGTCAAATGCACTACTCTATCCCTACAATAACAAAGAAAATGATTTCATTAAATACAACTTGAAAATAAAGAGAAAAGGGTAAATATGAATGCTTTGCTGTTGAAACTCTTCAACGAATGCAAAATCTTTTGTTTATCCTCTAAATCTAATGATATTTCAGCTGAAATTAAGTACACATACTGGTGCTGGTTGTTTTCGGCTGATTTTTGCTTCTTTTGATGGCACATCCACACATATTGCCATTGGGCATCTTGCTACTGACGACTTCCACTATAGAACCGAGTTCAAACACAATAACACAGCAAATTACTCCAAAATTCACAAATTATATCCACAGCTCAAGAGCATTTGACAGTTGACATACCCAACTTTGGTACCAAACAGTGAGAGGATAAAATGGCGACCGGCCGCAAATAGGTATTTTAGTGCCGCTAGGAATGAAGGATTGCCATTATAGTCACTGTCAAAAGCACTGTTATCCTTTTTCACATATGCAAAATTAAGAAAGTTAAAAAGAGATGGCAATATTTTTATGATTCTGGCGTCGATAAGCCTCATATTTGTATAACTGTGGTTTTGTATAGTCAAACATTTCGGGTCCATATGATGTTTTATACATCTTATGGACCCGAAATGTTTGACTACACAAAACCACAGTCAGCAAGGATTACATGGGGTAGATAGCTTAGACTATACATCATGTATAGTCTAAGCTATCTACCCCATGTAATCCTTGCTGACTGTCACGGTTAGTCAAATGTCAATTTTGTCAATTACTGTCATAACTTGGCATCATTGACAGTTGACTGTTGTTTTGTTTGTTGATATTTTAAGTAGTCTGTGGTTGTGTTCAGAACAGAAGATTTCCGCTGTTTTATTTTATGTATTTGTGACTTAACCACACAGGGAAGATGTTGTCCTTTCTTACTAAAAACAGAAACGATATTATATATTTATCCTTGCTTCTGTTCAGCGTAGGGATAGGCCCACGTTACCGGGCTCTAAAGACAGTGCAAGTTAAGAAATGGGTCGGCAGTATAGTTGGCCTTGTACTTATTATCATTGTTTCGGGATACAGCGCTATCCATCCCATATTGTCAGCACTTCTGGGTATCATTGCTATAAAAGTGGCTACTGTCAGGTAAGTCTTTAATAGCAAAAATCCTAAAAAGAAAAACGCATACAATTGTGCCGGTCCCATGCCTTGGACAGGTAATTTGTTTTGTCGGTATGAAGTCCAATTAGGCATGACATAAATAATTAATCATAATAAATAACTAAAATACAGGGTGGGTGATTGGAAGATGGGTGCAAAGCGTTAAGGCGAAGATAGTACAGACAATTTAGAACCATTTAAGCCAAGGTTGTCATAGAGGAAGTCTTACCAATTTTTTTTATTAATTTTTATGTTTTTTATGTCTAATGATAATGACACATATAATCTGCCTAATACTATTGTTTTGCTAGATTACTTACACATACTTTAATTAAATAAAATAAAAATTAATTAATTTATCATTTTATTTGGTCATAAATAAGCAGTTTACAAGAACATTTTTGGAATTTCGAAAAGAAAAAACAAAAATTAGGTAAAAAAAAATTGGCAAGGCTTCGTCTAAGACAACCATGGCTTAAATGGTTCTAAATTGTCTGTACTATCTTCGCCTTAAAGCTGTGTAACAATCTTCCAATCACCCTGTATAATAACTTGGTGTGTACTATTCTTTATGTTTCAGATACTGCCATATTGTGACTTTCTTTTTAATGTTTGGATATCTATTCTTCTTTCGGCTGGCGGATAAGTTTGGCCTCCCACTATCTTCAGGGCAGACCAACCTCATTGAAATGATAATAGTTCTTCGAGTAGTGGGGGTTGCATTTGAAGTCAATGGCTCATGGCTGGCAGTAGGAAAAGCTAAAAAAGATGAAAATAAAGAACAGAAAGAAGTGAAAACAAAAGATGATGATTTTCTTGAAATAATAAACCCTGATTTCCAAGACTTATTCCATTATTCATTCAATTACATTGGACTGTTAACGGGTAATGCTAATAGTTATTCTTGTAGAAATTTCTATGTTTATAATAAACGGCCCTCATTTATAATTTTTATAAATTTATTTTTATATCACTTGTGGTGTTCTTGGATTTATATCTCACTTTCTCAGTTTTTTTTTTATTGTGTTGAAAAATGAAGACTTAATTGAAGACAAAGCTTCAATTAAACTACATACATAAACTCATTCCTTTTTACCATGGGTGTAGGCATAAAAGTCAAAGTCAAATCATTTATTTTTTCAAATAGTCACATAAAAGGCAGTTTTGAATGTCCAAAACGTTTAAAATACAGAACGCCACCTGCTATGATTCTCACATTAAGAATTTTTATTTTCTTCCTTTATTAAGATTATTCAGTGGAAAAAAATAAAATTTGTCACAATTGTATTTCAGGTCCCTACTATAGATACCGGACTTTTGATGACTACTTTCACCTGCCTTACAGCAAGTATGTTGACTGTTTGGGCTTTACCATCAACACAATGAGAATGGTCCCTCTCTATATTTCACTGTACTTGGCTTTGTCTAACATTTGGCCCCTAGAGGTGAGCATGTTTCATTGCATAACACTTTAACTAGCAGATTTGCTAGTGGCTAAACTATTAACATCATCAAAAATTCTCCTGATGTTAATTATTATGCATCACAAAAGGCAAATTCAAATTAGGTACCTATCTTAGGTTTTTGCAAATTGCATTGCAGGTCAGTATTAAGTTGTATTTTGATCTAAATATGATTTGGGTTGTAACAAAATATTTATTTATAGAATTATATAATCATAAACATCATCAATGCAACTCTAAGTTCATACTAACCTATTTAATGACTATTTCATGAAATCATGACATTTAAAGCCAATTCTAATTCAAGGAGTTGGCTTGCTGATTCTAATGAGTCATATACCGTCATGAGTTTTAATCAACATACAGAGACTGACCCGCAAATAAAAAAAATAAAAAAACTAGAAAATTAGAATTTCACGGGCAACCTTAGCGCATTCTCCTTATGGGCCTATACTACCTCAAATGGCTTAGCATGATCCTCCGTTATGTAGAAAATACTGCAGCATTAATTTTGAAATAAATATATGGTAAAGTTGAGGATTAATGTTAGGTCTTATGTTAGACGAAAACACGATTTCATAAAATTTTCTCGATAGAAAAAAATTCCAAAGTTACCTCTAAACCGAACAATAAACCCCTGGTATTCAAAAAATGCTTCAAATTAGAACATGAAACTTTGTATATTAATCGAACTAACTATAAAGCAGGTCTTATGTTATTTACTTTTTTTTAATTATCATTATTTTCACCGTAAAAAGCAAATACCTAAACTATTGGCGCTGCCTGCCGCCTAGCACCGCACTCTGTCTCGCTCTCAGTCTCACTCAGTCCGCGAGCAGTATCGTGCGAGCGAGTTAAAGAGTGAATTTTAGCTGAGGTAGAGGCTCTTAAACATAAACACTTTTTCAATTTTTTCAGTACATTTTAACAGAAGACCACAACAACAGGAATTTTGTTTACCGAATGCTGTACCCATGGGCTTTGTTCTCACAATTCCGGCAGCGGATATACTCTGGAATGACGCTGGCCGAGAGTGTGTGCACGGCTGCTGGGTTTGGAGCATACCCGGTCCAGGGCAGTAACAGAACAGGACATGGACCCACTGTTGGATATTTGAAGTTGAAACAGATGTAAGGATATTGAACTGATGAAGAGACTTGTTTTGACTACTTTAGTATGTGTTTATTGTATTTCAACGCTATTTAATCAGAGTAGTGATTGGTTGTCAGGTCTACCAAGCATAATTAAGTATTTCTATTGGCTATTGTGCTCTTTTACGTCGACTGTTATTGTGCCTAGTAAGTAGGTAAATGTGGATATCAGGGACCTCTCCCCATACCCACCTTGTTTTAGAACTATTTAACAGGTTATGACCAGTGGTCGGAGTAGGTAGAGCTGTTTTTGCTACTTGCGACATGCGGACATAACATGGATATGCCAAATATTTCCCGGAATCCCGGGAATTCTCGGAATTAAAAAAACATTGTTTAAGTAGTTTTTATAGGAGTAGGTAGAGGTATTCTTGTTATTTGCTACATGCGGACATAACATAGATATGCCAAGTATTTCCGAAAATCCCGGGAATTCTCTAAATAAAAAAAACAACTGTTTAAGTACTTTCTTTTGTCAGTGCTTAATTGGAACGTTATATTTAAATGGATAATACACTTTTATTTCAAAATCCCGGGATTTAAGAGGCATATCCATGTTAACATCAATGTTTGCGGTCATTCACCCCAAACAGCTCTACCTACTCCGATCACTGGTTATGACTCAGTTTTCGTTTCTTATTAGGTCAGAGCTGGATGCAAGGAACTGTCAATATGATTTCAACACAGTGGAGTCGATGGACGTGTGGGGTTGCGAGTCTGTGGTCACATTACGTGACTCTATGAAAGTATGGAACAAGGCTGTGCAATACTGGGTGGCTATGGTTGTTTATAAGAGGTTCCCTATCAAGCCTTTGAAGTAAGTCATGTTTAAATAATATTGGCCCCGATTCTGTTGTTCACAACTTAAATTTAAGTCTTTCTATTTAAGAAAACGACAGAAGATAAATATTAGTTTAGTCCTGTCAAATTAGTCAGCGCCTGACGTAAATTGACGTATTTATAGTAGCCAATTTTTTAATCACGTCTAAACTTGTCTATGGATTATCTAATTTGACAGGACTAAACTAATATTTATCTTCTGTTCTTTTCATAATGAAATAGAAAGAAAAAGATGCACTGAACTTAAATTTAGTTTAGTTTGTGAACAACAGAATTGGGACCATCGTTATTATAAAGTCTATTCTGAATGAAACCATTATAAACTATGCATACTGCTAAAATATCGCATAGGTATCTATTAGTTTCGTGGCGGGAATTAGCTATTTAAATATTCTCTTCTTCAATTTTGCAACATTTTTGAACAGTTAAAATACTGTTTTATACTTTATGCCCGTTTCATTTTCTCGCAATCGAAGTGACAAGCAGAGTGTATAACTCGGGCATAAACGAGCCATTTTATCCCTCGACCTAGCTATCCTCAGGGTAAAATGGCTTCTTTATGCACTAGTTGTACAATCTACTATTTTAATGTATACTTGAAATAAAATTTTCAATTCATTACCTAAATCAAAGACGTACCTAACGACATACTTAAGTAATTACATTTTCGAGAGCACAAAAGTGATGAAACTATTAACAAGAGCTGTCACCGACACGAATGGTTTGTGCGCCACGAAAGCTGTACCTATTTTTATAACACAGACTTATGTTTAATTTAAATTTAGATAAGAAATTGACAAAAGAGGGTGTTTTTCGTGCACGGACGCGGACCCATTTAATGATAATTGAAACTAATCTCCGTGTCCTTGTAATTTCAGGATCCACGCAGCATTATTTGTGTCAGTCATATGGCACGGTTTCCACGCCGGCTATTTCTTCTGTATCTACTTCTGCCCATTCTATTTGATGGCCGAAGACATTTACATAAAGCTTTACTATAAGGACGCCACAGGACTGGTGAGCATATGTCAATATTTAATTACGATGACTGATTTTAGAGACAGACGGGAGCTTGCGTTACACACGGTTAATCAAAATCTAAATGATTTTGAAAGATATGCTAATCCATTGTTTCATATGTTTGAAAAAATTGTCTGCAAATCAACGTAAATAAAGCAATGAATGTTGTTGAACTGTCAAAATGAAAGCCATGGCTACTATTAGTGTGTTACGCAATTACCCCGAGAGGGTAATAGATTATTCTTATTAAAAAAAAATTCTTCCTGTTTCAGAAAAAGAAAATCATGGGTTTCATAATGTGGTTCTTGCGCTCCCATTCAGAGTCCTATCAAGCTGCTGCATTCCTCCTCCTCACATTTGATCGTATTTGGATATACTATTCCTCAGTATACTTCTATTGGTATGGAGTATGGCTTGGGTTCCTCATACTAGGCATAGTTTTAAACCAAATACACAGAAGTAAGCGGCCCAGTAATGTAAAAAGTGAAGTTGAAATTAAACAAAAAAGTGTAAGCAATAATTAATTTAATATAGTAATCTCAGATCACGGTTAGCTCAATTCGAATGTAAGTGTTATAGAATAGTTTTTAACAATATTATAATCAACAACAAATATACAAAAGGAGTATATTTGTTAGGAACAAAACACGATCTCGAATTTAAGATAAAAAAAACGGATTTGCAGCAGAATCATTTCGATAAAACTTATCTAATCAGTTCACGCCCTACTCAACTGACTAGTTCCTGGGCTATGACTAGATCGTCGTATATTGCCAAATAATGGATGTCGATATAGTACGTCGTGATTTGTCCCTAAGCAATATCATAGGAATCTCCGATCGAATGTCCATTCTCAACATCAGTATACCAGGATACAAAAAAATTTGGTCAATTATACAAATTTACGCCCCAACAGAGCAAGCAACAACAGCTGAAATCACTAATTTCTACAACCAACTTACACAAACACTAATAAGCTACTCAAACAATCATATTATCTTAATGGGCGACTTTAACGCTCAAGTTGGAGCAAGGATATGTCCAGAAGAATATGTCTTGGGAAACTTTAGCTACGGGAAAAGAAGCCCACACGGTAAAATGTTGGTTGAATTCTTACTACAACATAATCTAACAGTATTAAACAGTCTGTATAAGAAAAAACGAAAGAACAAGTGGACATGGTTATCCTCTGATGGGCATACAAAAAATGAAATCGACTATATTACAACAAACTACCCAAAAGCCTTCACAGATACGGCAGTCCTAACTAATCTAAATTTTAATACAAATCACCGTATGGTACGAAGCAACTTAAAACTGGAATTACCAAAGAAACGTAGAAAATATTTTGCCCCACAAACCACAGTACTCCACAGTGAAGAAACTCTAAAGAAAATAACACAATCCCTTACTGAATCAGCTGAAGAATTAACTACATGCAGCACTGATGTTCTCAAGAAATATGAAAAGCTAGAAGGTCTATTAATTAAATCAAAGAATGTTAACAGTAGAAGCAACAAGTACAAATTAAGTGATACTACGCTACAACTTATAGAGAAAAGAAAAAACCTACTTTCAAAACACCCTAAAAAAGAAAACTTAAAATCTGTATCACAATTAAGCAAGGAAATCAGAGAAAACATTAGAAAAGACAGAAAGAGTAAAAGACTCCAAACATTAGAAAAGCATATCGCGAAAACAGGAGGTGTGAAAAAAGCGCTAAAGGAACTGAGAGAATCAAACAAAGAATGGATACCAAAACTAAACAAAAATGGACACACTACATCTAAAAGAAAAAATATTAATGAAATAGCGACAAACTTCTACCAAGACCTCTACTCAAACCCAGACCGCACACAAAACCACCACCTGAAAACAAACGCCAAAAAAGAACAAATAGGAACAAATGCTGAACCAAAAATACTACCCATCGAAGTAAGGAGAGCTATTTGTAGTCAGAAAAAGGAAAAAGCTCCAGGTCCAGACAGAGTAACAAACGAGCTTCTCAAGGGTACCCTTGACGAACTGCTGCCAATACTCACCTCTTTATTCAATGAGATACTTACCAGCGGCATAATCCCCACACAGTGGAAAACTTCAAACATTATTCTCATATTTAAAAAGGGACAAAAGGAAGATATAGGAAATTACAGACCTATAAGTTTGATGTCAAACATCTACAAAGTATTCGCCAAGGTTATCCTGGAAAGAATTAGCAAGAAGCTTGACGAACACCAACCTAGAGAGCAAGCTGGCTTCAGACAAAAATACTCCACCCTGGACCACATACATACAGTGAAACAAGTAATTGAAAAATACAATGAGTATAACAAGAAACTCTACATGGCATTCATCGACTACACCAAAGCCTTTGACAGCATTAAACACACTGCTATTTGGGAATGCCTAGAACAGCAAGGGATACCTTCAACCTACATCAACATTATAAAAAACATCTACTTAGACAGCGAAGCGAGGATTCAATTAGAAACTCTGGGAAAAAAGTTCAAGATCGAGAGAGGAGTAAGACAAGGAGACCCGCTTTCACCAAAACTATTCACTGCTGCTCTTCAAGGTGTCTTCCGTAAATTAGAATGGGAAGTGTATGGGCTCAATGTACAAGGTGTAAAACTGAACCACCTAAGATTCGCGGACGATATAATCTTGTTTGAAGAAAACCCAACACATCTATCTACAATGTTAGAAACGTTAAACAACGAAAGCACGAAAGTCGGCCTTTGCATGAATAAAGAAAAAACAAAATTGCTCACCAACTCTGATCCAGTACCTATAAAAATCAACAACCATACTCTTGAATATGTGTCAGAGTATATTTATCTAGGACAGGTAATATCCCACAAAGATCAAACCACTAAGGAAGTCGAACGAAGAATAGCAAATGGTTGGAAGACATACTGGTCTTTAAAAGAAGTCTTGAAATCAAAAGAGTTAACCATGCAAATAAAAAAGAAAGTCTTCAACACATGCATACTTCCAGTCATCACTTATGGATGTGAAACCTGGGCACTCACCAAACACCATAGTGAAAAGCTAGAACACTGTCAAAGAGCCATGGAGAGAAGCATGCTAGGAATTAGAAACCAGGACAGAGTTAGGTGCAGCACAATAAGGGAGAGGACAAAGGTTGTTGACATAACTACACAAATAGATCAACAAAAGTGGAGATGGGCAGGCCACATGATCCGTGATCCCCAAGAAAAATGGTGCAAAATTGTCACTGACTGGTATCCCAGAGATGGTAAGAGAAGCAGGGGACGCCAACAAACAAGATGGGAGGACGACCTTAAACTCACAGCTGGATGTAATTGGAGGAGGGTAGCTCGCGATAGGACTCAGTGGAAAATGTTAGAGGAGGCCTATGCCAAGAGGCACACTGAGCTTCGGGACATACTCTAAACATCTTTAAATTAAAACCCATAAATTTACTGAAAAGCTCAGAATAAACAGGCTTATTATTATTATTATTAATATCATAGGTGTATAACAGAACACGTTGACTGCGGACTTACATACATTGCCGCGGCCAGTCTAAAGCGGATCTCATGCTGCGTGCAAGAGCCAAATGGGCCGTGCGGAAACACGTTTTTATTGTATTTGTATGTTAGAAAATACCCGCGGGGCGCGCGTCGCGATTTTTGGTGGGATTAAAATGAGTCAATATATTTCTGAGATTTTTATAGCACTTGGTGCCTGGTAACATTTATTTATATAATACGTAAATATGTAAACACTGGTAACTACTGTTTCGATAGTCGTATATAGAAGAGCTTTCCATAGACATGATGAGACGGTTTTCGCTTGTTTATCACCTGGATCAAGGCTCGAGAGTTCAATAAGACGGTTGTTTTGGACACAAAGCGCGGACGGTTTCAAAAAGCTTACCGTTTGTCCTTAGGCCGAAGTTTTTACACTCTTTCATTTACTTACTGAGGTGTATTTTTTTAAAAATGAAAACGCAAAAATAAGAACATTCCAATATGATTGAAAACATAATGTATAACAATAGGAATGGTTAGTTATTGCAGGTACTTGTTTATGAAACTATGTTCCAAACTTTCAAGTACCTACCTACATTGAAATTTATTGGTTGTAAAAATGGGTGTAGATTATATATTTAATTTTAAGGTGTGACATTCTGTCGCAACCCAGCGCAGGGCACGCCGCGATAGCGGCGGTAAGACCCCTCTTTGAGGAGTGGCTAGAGAGGCGCCACGGCGCCCTCACCTACCGCCTGACGCAGGTCCTCACCGGACACGGGTGTTTCGGGAGGTACCTGCACATTATCGGGCGGGAGGATACGCCCGGGTGTCACCACTGCGAGGGTCGCCCGGAGGACACGGTGGAGCATACGGTGGCGGTATGCCCCAATTGGGCGGAGCACCGCCGTGTTCTCGCAGAGGCGATCGGCGGCGGCGGCGACCTCTCGCGCCCGGCCCTGGTTCAAGCCATGGTCCGGGGCGAGAGGGAGTGGGAGGCAGTCACCTCCTTCTGCGAAGCAGTCATGCTAGCGAAGGAGGTGGCGGGACGGCTGAGGGAGAGGGCCTCACGTCCCAGCCGCCGCGGGAGACGCCCCGGGCGTCGGGAGCCGCGAGACGACTCCCGGCCACCGTAGGCGCGGGCCTGCGGGCGGAGAGTAATGGGTAACTCTCCGTCCGATCAGGACCAGGCCCGTGCCGGACGGCGCGTACGTGTTCCACGCGCGCCTCAAAGAGATGTCAGCAGCAAGGAAGGGGCCCGAAAGGGCCGAAGCCTGCCGGGGCAGCGGGATTGTCCGAAAGGGTTACCGCTACCCCGGAACACAAAGGGCTAAGGAAGGAACACGGGTGGGTTTTAGTCAGTAAGAGTCTGACACTCCCTTCTGCTCCACCCAGAGCGGGAGGGGTCATTGGATGATTTCCCATCCACAAAAAAAAAAAAAAAAAAAAAGGTGTGACATTCCTCGGGTTATCCATGGGTTGACTTTAATAAATGCAAATAGTTACAACCTACAACAGTTAACCTGAGAATTCGCTCGGAATACGTTAGCACGCGGCGCGACAGAGGGGTCGGGAGAGGCCGCTCGGGTCTCAACTTCTCAAGTTAACTCTTGCGGATTGTAAATACATACTTCAATAACAATGTATAAGAAGTATACACTATACAAGGTATCTATATTTTTTATTTATTTATAATTAATCATTATAAATATAACCTTGGAAAATATGGATTAATTTAATTAAGAGATATAGTTTTAATAAAAGTGATTATTTCCCGAATCTTATATGTCTAGTCTGCATTGTCTCGATTGACTGAATAAATTATTTAATTTTATAAACATTACTTTTATTTCATTGCTCTTCTACATACTTATCACTGTGCTATATAAAGTTTATCACAATTCAATTATTATAATATTTAACCTGTTGACCGCTGTTTGCCGCCACAGTACACGTCATTTATAGATTTATTATCTACGCCAAACTACGCTGAAGCTTACAATAAGTATCAACATCTATATCACACAAATCAAACTATGACATATTATTTTGTGTGCTAAATGCTACGGTTTAACAACAAAACGCAGGTATCGCCGAATGGAATTACAGATTGATATTAATCTTTTATTTCATAAATAATATTTAATGGAGATTCTTGTCAACGTCTGTTCCAGTGAAAAGGTACAAATAAAAAAGGAACCATTTTATGTTCACTTTAAAGCTTAACCACAAAAAAAATGTAATAACAATATCGCACCATATACTTAAATACAATATTATACAATATAAAAGTGTACTTAAAAGTTATGTAAAAATATAATTAGTTACGAATTACACTCTGGACATATTGCTGTATCAGGTACGTCAAGACCACTGTCACACTGAAATGAAAATATAATATAACAATATTAGAAATGGCAACGATGTTTTGTGGTATATAATGAAGGCTAGATTCAGTATAGAAAGTTATATGCTAGGTAACAGAAACCCTTATCTTCGGACTACATCAAAAGTTTGATTACATTTTAATTCTTACAAAATATCATTAATTATTATAATAAAAAGTCATTATTTACCAAAAATATTGTTTTTTACAGTTAAAGAACTGTACAGTCACGGTAATATTATATACAGTATTGTAACTCGGCCGTATCTTTAAAATAAATGCCTACAGCCGCGCGGTACGTAAACATGCTATAGGGCTGCCCGCCTCCAGCATTTTAATTACATTTGCCTACTATGTGTTTCCATTTGGTTTAGTAATTGTAAATATACTTTTTTGTGATTGTAAGTTTTGCGATTGTAAAAATCTAAATATTCTGTGAATATTTCTTGAGTCTAGCTGTTGTTGTTTTTATTAATACCGAGAAAAAAAAAAAACGGTTTTTAGTGGTATATGTTGTTATAGCAGCAGCAGAAATACTTAATCTGAGAAAATTTCAACTATTTAGTGACAGACAGACGGTCAAATTAATTTTTCTAGTATTATTCATACACACAGTACAATAAACAACTATTATTAATAAATACCACGTCTTTACTTTGAATTATACAAAGTAACAAAACAAAACACACATGCCGCGAGGTTTTAACACAAGCGTAAGTACCTACCGTATCATGATTCATAAACCGCCTATAACTACCTATTTCACTCGTGTCAATAACTTTACTCATTCACTTTATTAATCGAGACATCTTTTTTCGGGAGATAAAAGGAAATACTTATCCAATAAAAAGACACATGTACCTACCTACTAGTAAGTAAAATTATTTTATAGTCTTACCTTTCAGAGTTTCCAGGTAATCTAAAAAAAGTGATCTCTGGATGCGTTATTGACGAATTCATGCAACCAAAAACAGCACAATATATATCCTACTCGTCATATTAAATATGTACTTGAACTTATTTTTAGTGAAAAACCGCGCGGTTATTGTTAAGAAAAACAACACACCGTCCGTTCGTCACTGTGGCACATTCGCGACTGTCTGCGTGCCGAGTACATGCCGAGATCGAGGCGCGTAGGCATAGCTCGCGCTTCGTCCGTTTGTATGAAGTTGGAATACTGTATATAATATTACCGTGGTACAGTGGTCTGTGAGACTGTTTTCACAAACAGTTTTTCAGGCTACTCTATTTACCTACTAAATAACTTTCTATAAAAATATACATACAAATATACGTATACATGAGTATTCATAAAATAGCTATGAAAAATACAGATCATACGGCAAAACAAAATAAAAAAGTGCGTACATTCTATAAGTCACATAACATAGCCTCCAAAGGATGGGTACAATCATACCTCACCGTAAGTTATCCAGTTATTCATGCAAAGTTTAGTTAAACAGGTTATCTGGAAGGTCCTCTGGTTTTCCTGTCAATCAGAAGAGATTAGCCTCCCACCATATTTACATACTAATAATTTATTCTATTTATGAGTTTCTTTACTTATTACATTTTAGTGGTTTATTTGTCATGAAATTGCAAAAATGCAAATTGATTGTGTTGTGACATAAAATAAAAGCATTATTGTAGTGCCAGATGAGCTTTTCCCTGCGAGGAGATGGTGGAGACTCTGAACAGAGATCCATGGGGGCGCCCTTATAAAATGGTGCGGAATAAACTCCGCACCTGGGCCCCCCCGCTGACGCAGAGTCTCCGCCCCCAGCTGGTGGAGGAGGTGGTGAGCGCTCTGTTCCCTTCACGGGCGGAGCATACTCCCCCGCCCATGGCTCCGCCACTTGCGGTGCCTGAAGCGGACCACGCGGACGACGACGACATCCCTGAGGTGACCGGGGTAGATCTGAGAGTGGCGGTAGATAGGCTGAAGGCCAAAAATACCGCCCCAGGACCCGACGGCTTGCCGGGTAAGGCCTGGGTCCTGGCCTCAGGGGCTCTCGGGCCCCGACTAGAGGCGCTCTTAAGCGCATGCATGGAGAGGGGCCAGTTTCCACTCCGCTGGAAGACGGGGAAGCTGGTCCTCATACAGAAGCCAGGGCGCCCTGCGGACTCTCCGTCCGCATTCCGGCCCATCGTGCTGCTCGACGAGGTCGGCAAGCTCTTTGAGAGAGTGATTGCGGGCCGCCTCGTCGGGCACCTGGTGAGGACGGGGCCGGATCTTGCGGACAGCCAGTTCGGCTTCCGCAAGGGGCGCTCGACGGTGGATGCCATCATGCGCGTGAGGGCCCTCACGACGGGGGACGCGGTGTCCCGGGGTGGGGTGGTCGTGGCGGTGTCACTCGACATCGCCAACGCTTTTAACACCCTGCCCTGGAGTTGCATTGGGGAGGCGCTCCGGTATCACCGGGTGCCGACCTACCTCCGTCGAGTAGTCGGGGCGTATCTGACGGACAGAGCCGTCATCTACCCCGGTCGCAACGGGGAATGGAACCGGCGAGAGATGTCGTGCGGTGTCCCACAGGGATCGGTTCTGGGGCCGCTCTTGTGGGACATCGGTTACGACTGGGTGCTGCGGGCCGATCTCCCTGATGGAGTCAGCGTGGTTTGCTACGCTGACGACACGCTAGTCCTGGCGCAGGGGAGGTCGCATCAGGCGGCGGCCGACGCGATGACACGCGGGGTTGCGATAGTCGTGGAGAGGATCCGGCAGTTGGGTCTCGAGGTGGCATTGCACAAGTCCGAGGCCATGTCTTTTCATGGGCCTCGGAATGGGCCGCCTTCGGGATCCCAACTAACGGTAGGAGGGGTTCACATCGGCGTCGAGACAACGATGAGGTACCTGGGTCTCGTCCTCGACAGCCGGTGGAACTTCGTCGAGCATTTTCGACGTTTGGCTCCCAAATTGGAACGGGCCGGGGCCGCCTTCAAGCGGCTCTTGCCCAACCTGAGGGGGCCAAACGCCTCCTGCCGGAGGCTTTACGCAGGGGTCGTGCGGTCCATGGCCCTATACGGGGCCCCGGTGTGGGCGCGTTCACTGCGGCGGCGAGCCGCCCATTACCTGAACGCGCCCCAGAAGGTGGTAGCCGTAAGGCTAATCCGGGGGTACCGCACGATCTCGGGCGAGGCGGCAAGCCTCCTTGCCGGACTGCCGCCGTGGGATCTGGAGGCGATAGTCCTCGCGCGCCTGTACGAGTGGCGCGCGGAGGCACTACGCCGGGGGGAAACTCCGCTTCCGCGGCAAATCGCGGCGGAGCGGACCGACCTCCGGCGCGATCTCATGGCGGCATGGAAAGAGCGACTGTCGCAACCCAGCGCAGGGCACGCCGCGATAGCGGCGGTAAGACCCCTCTTTGAGGAGTGGCTAGAGAGGCGCCACGGCGCCCTCACCTACCGCCTGACGCAGGTCCTCACCGGACACGGGTGTTTCGGGAGGTACCTGCACATTATCGGGCGGGAGGATACGCCCGGGTGTCACCACTGCGAGGGTCGCCCGGAGGACACGGTGGAGCATACGGTGGCGGTATGCCCCAATTGGGCGGAGCACCGCCGTGTTCTCGCAGAGGCGATCGGCGGCGGCGGCGACCTCTCGCGCCCGGCCCTGGTTCAAGCCATGGTCCGGGGCGAGAGGGAGTGGGAGGCAGTCACCTCCTTCTGCGAAGCAGTCATGCTAGCGAAGGAGGTGGCGGGACGGCTGAGGGAGAGGGCCTCACGTCCCAGCCGCCGCGGGAGACGCCCCGGGCGACGGGAGCCGCGAGACGACTCCCGGCCACCGTAGGCGCGGGCCTGCGGGCGGAGAGTAATGGGTAACTCTCCGTCCGATCAGGACCAGGCCCGTGCCGGACGGCGCGTACGTGTTCCACGCGCGCCTCAAAGAGATGTCAGCAGCAAGGAAGGGGCCCGAAAGGGCCGAAGCCTGCCGGGGCAGCGGGATTGTCCGAAAGGGTTACCGCTACCCCGGAACACAAAGGGCTAAGGAAGGAACACGGGTGGGTTTTAGTCAGTAAGAGTCTGACACTCCCTTCTGCTCCACCCAGAGCGGGAGGGGTCATTGGATGATTTCCCATCCACAAAAAAAAAAAAAAAAAGATGAGCTTTTCCTTGATGATAGTTTTTATCTGGGTATCTTAAAAAAAATATTAACGCGCCAAAAAAGGCAGCAGTAAAATTAAAAGCTTATAATAATTCAAATCCCGATTACAGTGCAGCGCGGAATAAAAACTGGCAAAGTGAGTTAGTAGCACCAAAGCTAGAGAGTCAATTTTGAAGTGCAAAAGGGCCGGAAAGCAATGCCTGTGCAAAAAAAAAAAACAAGAGGCGCCACTCAATAGCGTGCTACGATTATTCGGAAAGTAGTTTACCTAACGTTCCATCCATAGTGGACGGGCTTGCGTGTCGTCGCTCCACTATGGTGCGCATAACTTTGTCCGTAATTCTTGTTCTGATTCGGTTGTTGATACGTCGGTTGAGATCCTGATGGGTAAGATTGGGGGTTAGAGCTCCTGGAATTGGAACTGTACGAGGAGTAATTCGGGTTTTCCATTATCGGCCTAGTGTTGAACAAATTGTTCAAACCTCCGGTATTCTTAGACAGATTACCGAGAAGGTTTCCAAAAATATTGGACAGTCCAGAGCCGGCACTTCCACCGGTTCCAGCGCTACCGCCTCCGCCGTTTGCGTATTTGTTTAGAGTGCTCAGAATACTGTCGATGGGGCTGCCACCGCCTCCGAATCCTCCGGAGCTAGAGGTGCGTGTGCCACCGCCGCCGTACGGAGAATTACCTCCATATGGGCTGCTGCCCCCAGTATTCGAGGATCCGCCGTAAGGGGAGCTTCCACCGTACGGTGAGTTGCCGCCATAAGGCGATCCTCCTCCCGTGTGACTTCCTCCGCCGTAAGGCGACCCTCCTCCCGTATTGCTTCCTCCGCCGTAAGGAGATCCTCCTCCCGTATTGCTTCCTCCGCCGTAGGGGGAACTGCCTCCGTATGGTGAGTTGCCACCATAGGGTGAGTTTCCTCCATAATGTGAGCTTCCGCCATAAGGTGATCCTCCGCCATAGGGCGAGTTGCCGCCGGTGTGGGAGTTTCCTCCGTAGGGCGAACTGCCTCCGTAAGGTGACCCGCCACCGCTGGACGAGTCACTGGGAGGGGCTGGTGGGTTGTAGTTAGGAACAGAGTCGTAGGAAGGTGCCTGAGGTTTTGGCGCGGGTGGTCTGGCTGGCTCTGAGTGAGATCCTGAAAAAATAATAAAATTACTTAAGTATTTAAAAGTTCGACTAAATGCAAAGGTAAAAAGAAATAAGCCTGGAAAGTAGGAAACCATATTCAAATATCGGGAGAAATAAAAATATGTGACAAGTACGTGTAGCCCAAAAGATCATTCGTTTGATTCGTCATTTTTTGGGCTCCACTTAGTAACTAGTAATAATAGTTGAATAGTAGTAATAGTTGGATTAAAAACTATGTAGGTAGATGCGATTCTAGTATTACCGCCGTCTACTTCAGACTTCTTCTTGCAGGTGGGGTATGTGCCACAGTTGGAAGTATGTCCTATAGAGCAAGGGTCTTCGGCTAGCACGCACACTTGACTGTTGAGGCATCCTATGTCTTTGCAGGTACGCCCGTATTCTGTAACATTCGATAAAACAAACAAATAAGACAACCATGTTTACCCATTTTAGTTTTCCCTATTTTGGGATTTAGGAAGTGACAGGCTTAATTCAAAGGCAATGCATATACTCTTCTCCTAATGCAAATGCGTGAATTATCGTCAAAACAGCATTGTAAATCACTAGCCTACGTATAATTATGTGGTTACATGATTCATTGCTTTTAGTTCAACGGCCACGGTTAGTCAGATTTCAGGGAGCAAAAAATATATTTACTACTGAGAATCGTAATGGTAATGGTGGAATTTACTACTGACATAGGAGACGAGCTAAATGTATTCTTTGGCAACGTCTTCTCTCAGTTGTCCACCTTTTCAAGTTCTTGTGGAGATTGGAATTTATTTTGTTTCTAGTCCTAACCGATTTAAGAATTACCTGATCGCGAAAGGCTTTTACCCCAAAAAAAAAAACATAAACAAAATCATATAGGTTACCACTCCATCAATTTCCTCTCAGTGAACCCAATTTTCCGAAATATCTGTACAATTTTACAAAAGTAACACGAAACAAAATGAACGTCCTCCTAATGTAATTCTTGATGCGGAAGTACTGAATTTTTTCCAGATCATAAATCATTTTCAGATACCTACTTAATGGTATCATCTACAGAGTACGCAACGTTACAATCGTTTCATGCCCGTTTACTGGAATAATAAAAGGGATTTGGATAGGTGAAACGTGTTAGAATATGAAAAAAAAAACTCCATAGAATATCGTATGAATATATTTTATTCCGCTGTGTCTACGAGAATTTCGCCTTTTATAACCCAAAAGGCGTGACCGGGTAAAGAATTCGGTTGTAAGGGAATAGGGATCATTTGCATATACAAGATTATATACTTAGATTGGACTCGCCGTCGTCTTTGAGAGTCAATATCACACGTAATAAAAGCCTACCGAACCGAAAAACTGCCATCGAATTGTTTTCCACTACGTAGGTTATAGGTGCTTTATCATAATCCTTTTTTCGTAATACAGGTAGGTAGTTTATCCGAAATGAAGAAGTGTGTGAAAGTCCTTCTTACAACTTCGTATATTTTCCAGCAGCGAAATTTTAGTGTGATCACATTGAATAGTCGTTCTTTATGTACTCTATCTGCAAACGTTGGAGTATAGCAAAAACAAATCTATCCTACTTCAACACTATCGTCTTTCTCGTTCTAACTCATAAATATTATTTAAGTATCCGCCCTTAGCACTAGACTGAAATCCTTAGTTTCACATAGTGACTGTACTACTCTATTAGCCTTGTGTGGGATCACACGTCTCACGTAATATTATTAAACACACCTTCCAATATATATATAATAAAAGGATAATAAACGTATTATTAAAATCCTTAGAACGGTCTTTCCTTTGGTGTTCCTCCATTAACCCTAACTCTGAGAATGACTAACATGTTATTAGAAACTACTTTAAACTTTTCAATCCTAGCTTGCAACTTCCCTGAATTTCCAGACGCGACTTTAATCACTTGAAAACGGGACAACTGCAGTTGTCTTAAAGCGGATTGTAAAAGCGGAAGTTCTAGTCTTTCTAGGTCCATACCATATTCCTTGTGAGAGGAAAACCGCGTGCAGATAATAAAGCCGTGTCTGGCTTGGAAATAATGATGAAGTTTAACGTTGGTTGTTAAACGACTGCTCTGCACTTTACGTCTTAATATTTCACTACTATATTGTTATTACAATACTTTTATGAGTTTAGCAACGTCTTCTCTTGGCAAAATTGATCGTAGCATAAGTGTAGTTATGTAAATAAATACCAAAGTAACAAAGTTATACATGTTTTCTATTTAAACTTAGTTTTAATATCGAATGACGTTAGAAGGTAGTGATTTCAACAACAGAACTGATACATACATAATAGAATATGTAGGTGTGTTGACTGCAATTTTTACCACAAAATAAAACTCAAAAACGAAGTGAAAATAATACGTATTATTGAAGCTAACTCAAAAACTACCCAAGCAAAGTTAGTAAATTTTTTATGGGACCGTCCCCCTAAGGCATACCCATTAAAAAAAGAATTTTCGAAATCGATCCTCCGAATATATTAAGAAGAATTACCGGAGATATTGCGTTACATACAAAAAAAAAATTAAGTCGTTAAAATAGGATATAGGTAACAAAAACATTTCAGCCTAACGAGTAAATGTAATTTTCCCTGAAATAAAATATTCGGTTTCTTTACATGCAATACAAACAAATAAAAAGGGCATCACGTGTAGGATCATAACTCATTGTTTTGTAGCTCGGGCGTCTGACGCGTGGTTTACGCCAACATTAGGTAATGGAATCGAGCCATATCTTGGCAATTTGGGGGCTGTGCGTACGTGCTCTCAGAAAAAGTGCTCGGCTGTCAAATATCAGGAGATACTGAAGACGAGGATCGTTTTAAATAAGATATAATATCAAGTGACACCTCGATACGTAGGCGTGAAGGTCGCATGGACTGCGCATATATGGATAATGACAGGAAATGTTAATATTAAGCCTACACGTTGTAGCTGTTATCAAAATCGAATGCCTGTATTTGAGTATTTGATAAATACGTTTAGTAGCTAAAAAGTAGTAAACAATGATGCTTCCTTAGTGTATTGAATTCTTTGTTAGTAGACTGTTTATTTATAGTTGAATAATGATGTCTTTAATGACACAAGTGATAATAGAGTGCGATTTTATTATCAAAACAAAACCTTACTTGAGTATCCATCAGCATAGTACACCAAGACGAAGGTACATAGCACCGTCTTCCAATCCATGATCGGCCTGAAAGCAACAAAAACATTGGTTCAAATAGGTTCCATAAATGCAAGGAGAACTAATAAGCGAAAACGTGACGCCAACAGTTTCCAAAACATATTGGAACTTCGAGAGCGTAACACTTCATTAGCAGAACACTTAGTACCAATGGCAGGACTCTATAACAAAGTTGAAGCGTAAGCAAGATGAAATAGCTTCGACACGTGTATTTCAACGCTGCACACGTCTGTCCGACAGCTTTGCTGAAACTTTATGACACCTAGCTACATTCCCTGAGCAATTTCGCCCGAAACTGTTTCGTATAACCTCGTTACCAACTACTGCGCTCCACCATGTAAGTAAACGTTTTGCGGATATGACACAAGTTGTTTCTCTTTATTGAAAACAGGAGAAGCGACGGATCCAGTTAGCGAGAGCGCCGCGTTTGTGTACTTTGTAGATCGACTTAGAATATTTAATTCCTTTCAGGGCAACATAGTTTACGAATAGTGTACGATGTGCAAATTGAATTTGAATTGCTTTTTGCACGTGTATAAACATTGGGGAACACATTTAGACTGGTGAATGATTTAACTTGAAGCGCTGACAAAACAAAGGTTATTTTCCACGGAAGTGGTCTACAAATATTTCAATTCGTTTTCCCTTTAGGCGTCCGTACCACACGCAACACAAATGCATAAAGACCCAGACGATATTTCCGATAGAATGATTTTCCCGCTAGACCAATAACGTCGGACAATAGTATAAAAACGGTGCAATCAAATGATTTGACCGTCCCACTCTGTCTATCTACCTATACAGGCCACAGCGATCGCTTTTTTTTGTAGTTTGCAACAATTGGTAAAAAATATAACTTGGTTTGTGGTGCCTCGTCCTCTTTACAAGTTCATAACCTGAATATATTTTTCGCGGCCTGTTAAAAGATTACTTTTAACAGGCCGCGAAAATTACAAAAAATATTGCGAAAATTATTAATTGCGAAGTACATTAGTACTTAAAAGGAAATAGCCTCTCCAGTATAATAAGGGTATTAAAACATCGGAGCATTTCCTCCACTAAAATGTTTACTTAAAGAACTTGCGGTTGAAATAAATCCGTGGGTGAAGTGATAGGGATGGAGCTGTAGGGTGCGCCTCAATGTCGCAGGTCAATGAAGGTCGGAGGTCGGCGGTCGGACCAGTCACGCAACTTAAACTTCAGTGTATCTACGGAAAGTACAGGTTGAATAAACTGTAGGGAAAATAAATTTTTAGCGGCTTTTCTGAGGTGTTTAGTTTGGTCGGGAATGTTTGCTCTTCCTCATAAGTATTATTCTGTTAAGAGTTCTGCTCTGATGTTAAACTATGACTGCTAAATTTATTACTCATGTTTTTATTCAAATCGACTGAAGATATTATGAAGGTAACACATTTCTCAACTACAGGGTGAAATTGAAAACATGCGACAAATTGAAATGGGAGATTGCACTCATCATTATGAACACCTAGCTAGTACAATAGAACCTAAACTGAAATCGCGAAAAAAAGATCTGCTGTTCCCTACATTTATGTTCGCATAACTAGTCAAAATGTAGGGAAAAGCTGATTTTTTTTTTTGCAATTACAGCTTTAGTCCCTTAGTAAAAGTAGTTCATAATGATGAGTACAATCTCCCATTTCGATTTGTCGCATGTTTTTAATTTCAACCTGTATATGTGAACAGCCTACTAATACTAGATGGCAAGCAGCTATCCTAAACGAAGGTTTTCCCAAGTACCGTAATACATAGTAACAAGTATAAGGGAAAGAAGAATCTTAAGGTCTTCAAAGCCCCTACAAACCGAGGTTAGAATGAATGGTGGTGATTAAAAGGAGTCTCAAATTAAAGGATCCCTAGAGGGATATTACATGCCATAGAGCAGAAATTGGATAGCGATACGAGAGATATATTGCCCGACATAAAGCCGTACTCGGTAACTTTCTGCCCATTTCTGGCAGCCCACTTGTGAATCGTATTTCGGATTCCTTTTTATCTTTTTGCCAGCGTGGAGCGTCGGCGGAACGCGAAGTGACAGCGGCACCAAGCCACTTCGCAGCTCATATATCACTTGAGCCTGTAACGGCCATGTTAACGGCCCGCCTGTCACCTCCGCGTTTCAGCCGTCCACTAGCGTTCCTCTTACTGACTATTGTCTATTTAATAGCTTTCTAATCCTTCACGTCACAAACAGATCATAAAGATGTTACAAACACCACCGAAAATGACCGAGGGGCCGGGAAATACCATCGCAGCAAGAGACGTTCTTGTCGCGTAATCGAATCTAAAATGTATATGTCGAGGTAAGGTATGGTAAATTGGTAGATAAAGGAAGTAACCGAATCAGAGTCCACCACGACAGAAACAAGGAAAACGTGACGGCGCTGGCGGTGTCAAACCTGTGAATACATAGGCAGGAGTACGTGACGGTTAGCGCTCAGAGTTCGACGTTGTGGTAGCAAGATTTGGCGCGTTCAAATTCCAGACGCGATGCACTGCCGGCAGCTTCCACTCCACAAATTCACGGATTGCACTGAGGATGCGACGGGTGTAAAGTAAGGGTGTCGCGTACCGGGATTTATATCGGCGGAAATCTCCGGTGTGTTCACACTTCATGCTTGCGGCGATAGGGACGCCAGATAAAAATGCTCCCGAGGTGGTATCACGTGCGGTTTGAGCAGATTTTCGTTCCCGCCAACCTAAGCTTATACACGACACTTCGATTTATACTCGCTGTACGAATTTAAAGCTTTCGGTATTGTCGGCGCCTGGGACTAAATGGTAACAATAGAAAATCTAATACTCACAGCACTCACGCGTAGTAGTCAGTTCTTCGATAAAAATATTGCACACAAAACGGTCCAATGATAACAAAAGTTAAACCACAACTGAGAACTGAGAAACAAAACTGTTTACCCTTATATTACGTCGAATAGCTGATAAGAAACGGGGTAATTCATAAATGAGATCATTCGTGTATTAATAATACGAATAGGTCATCGGATGAAATAGTGTACTTGCTGCAGTTAGGAACTTTAATAAGAAGAATGAGTCGGAGAAGTTAAACAGCAGCCATATTGGAATTGGTGGAGAAAAGCAGCCGATTTTTGTGACGGAAAATCTGACTCTAGCTAATAAAAAACTTCATGTAGCGACAAGAATCGCTGCTAAGGAAAAGAAATATAACTTTGTATGGGTTCGGAATGGTCGCATATTTGTGAGGAAAGATGTAACAACTAAATCTCTGCTAGTTAAAAATTTTAATTCTTTAGAATCTTTGTAGCTTATGTTTTTTTTATTACTTATGTACTTTGCACGCATATAGTGTTATTAGAAATTGAATTCAAGTTTAAAATATATTATCAAAATGTAAGAGGCTTACGAACCAAGACAGAGGATTTTTATAATGCTGCTTTAAATTTTGATTATGATATAATTATCGGCACTGAAAGTTGGCTCAATGATACGGTGTTAGATCATGAATTTTTAGATAAGCGATACAGAGTTTTCAGGCGCGATAGATCTTCTACGGTATCCGCGACTACAAAAAGGGATGGTGGGGGGGTGTTTGTTGCAACTCTGGACAAGTATGAGGTCTCACGTAGGTTAAATTGGGAGTCCCATTGTGAAGAATTGTGGATCACAATCAAATGCGAGAGTGGCTTAAGTATTAATATTTGTGCGGTTTATATTCCACCTCCAATCAAACAAGACTATATCGATGCACTATTTCGAAACTTTACTGAAGTAATTAACAAAAAGATTAAAAACAATTCTATCAACTTACTGGTCGGTGATTTTAATATGGGCAGTATCTCTTGGGAATATGATGTAGATTCTGGGCTGTTGGTTCCCAAAGGATCTAGTAGTAATCTAGAACACACTTTTTTAGATATGTTAGCGTTTAATGATCTTCATCAATGCAACACGATACCCAACGCTTCAAATCGTATTTTAGATCTAGTTCTTAGTAGTAGTAACAACAAAGTGCTGGTTTCTCAGGCCTTAATTCCACTTATACAAATTGATCCTCATCATCCAGCGCTGGAGATCTCGTTTACATCTAATCATAGCAATCCTCTTGTGCAAAACAAAATCCCAAATTTGAACTTTTATCTCTGTGATTATGAAGCAGTCAATGCTAAACTTGCAAAAATTGCTTGGTCGGATGAATGGAATTCTATAACCGATATTGACGAAATGTTGCAGAAATTTTATGATATTCTTATGCCAATTATTAAACTGCATACTCCGGTTACAAAACCACGAGATGAACGCTATCCTGTCTGGTATAGTCGAGCTTTACTAAAAGTCATTAAAGAAAAAGCAAAATATCACAACTTATATAAAAAATATGGGAATCCTAGAGATAAAATTACGTTTGAATGTCTAAGAATACGTTGCAGTGAGTTGATAAAGGACTGTTATGCTAATTTTAAAAAGAATATAGCTGAACATCTGCGTACCAACCCTAAACATGTCTGGAAGTACTTAAAAAATAAGCAGATAGTTAGCAGTTATATCCCCAACAAAATGACTTATAATAACACTAGGTTTGCTAGGGGTGGCCAGGAAATTTGTGACCTGTTTTCCGATAATTTTCAGTCCATATATAAATCAAATAGTAACAGGCACACTGCAACGCCAGTTGAATCAACTCCCTGTAACAATAACACTTTTAGCCGGTGCAAACTTGAAGTACAAGAAGTTTTTAATTACTTGTCTTCCCTAGATTGTGATAAGGGACCTGGGCCTGATTCAATTCCTCCTCTTTTCCTAAGAAAATGTGCAGCGAACCTGGCTGATCCACTGACTACAATATTCAACAAGTCTTTGGCACAGGGCGTATTCCCTGATCAGTGGAAAATAGCGCACATCACGCCAATCTTTAAATCTGGTAGTGTTGACGATGTTGCAAACTATAGACCAGTGTCTATCCTATCCGCTTGTGGCAAAATTGTTGAATCGCTAGTACAGAAAAAAATGTTTTCTCACTTTAAAAATGTATTGAATGATAACCAGCACGGCTTTCGCCCCAAAAAATCGACACTGTCTAATCTAGTTGAGTATGTTTCATATATATCATCTGCATTAGATGACGGTAGAGAAGTTCATTCAATATACACCGACTTTAAAAAGGCCTTCGATTTGGTAGATCACGACTTACTAATTGCAAAATTGGAAAGTATGGGTGTTCATGGGTCGTTGCTTCGTTGGTGTGAATCGTACTTAAAAAATCGGTCGCAATTGGTGTATCTCAGGGGTTTTAAATCCAAACAATGTTACATACCATCGGGGGTGCCACAGGGGTCACACCTGGGGCCTCTTTTTTTCTTAGTTTTTATAAATGATTTGGGCTACAAAATTGATTCGAAATATAAACTGTTTGCAGACGATTTAAAACTATATAGAACTATATACAATGAATCTGATATCATTCAGCTTCAGTTAGATTTAAATAACGTACACAATTGGTGCATACAAAATAAAATGTCATTAAATCAAAACAAATGTTACTTCATTAACTTTAGCAGAAAAAGGAAAACAAGTCAATATTATTACTCAATTAATAACAGCCTGCTCCAAGAAGTTGATACTATAAGGGACCTTGGTGTTTTAGTAGATAGTAGTTTAAGTTTTAGGAGTCATTACGACCAAATGATTAGTCGGGCATCTAAATTGTCAGGTTTCATTGTCAGGGAAATGAAAATTTTTAAAGAACCAATTTTAACTATTTCCATTTACAACAGCGTTATTCGAAGTATTTTGGAGTATTGCAGTACGGTATGGAACCCGTTTTATCGGGTGCACTCTGATCGAATAGAGCGCGTTCAAAAAAGGTTTTTATATCATTTATGTTATTCGAATAACAGATGTCGTAGTCTCAACTCGTATAACTCTAGACTGAATCATTATAAAATGAAATCTTTAAGCGCACGTAGGAAATCTTTAGATTTCATGTTTTTATTTAAACTAATAAATGGCATAATAGATTCTCCTGAGCTTTTAGAAAAAGTGAATTTTAGTATCCCACGTAGTAGCAGCCGCTTACTAAACCGAAGGACTTTCGTCCTGCCTCATAGTCGGACTAATATCGGTAATTTTTCACCCATTTGCCGCATGCTTTCTTTTGCCAACTCCATTCGTGATGAAATAGATGTCTTTACTGGTTCTGTAGCCTCAGTTAGGACTAAACTTAAAGTCTTAACTATATAACTTTACTTTTGTTTTTTTTTTTGTACTTTCTCAAAACTTTTTCATTATCTATGGTAAATTTTACATTTTTATAAGTTTTGGTTAATTTTTGTTGTATATACTAATTGTTTTACTTAAATTATGCATGCTAGATTCACATCTAGTAGATGTCAATCAGAAATATTCTTTTATAACTGTTTTGATGCATTTGTGATTGTACATCAGTTTTGTGAATTATAAATAAAAAAAAAAAAAATAAAAAAAAATGAATAATAGAGTTTTTCCTGAAATGTATATTTATAGGAAACAAAAACCGAAAGTCTCCCTGCGTACAACCCGAAAATCTATGAATATAATACTGGGTCCATATTATTTTATAACGAATGTAACTGAATATCTTCTAATTCTATTTTGGTCTGTTTAGGCTAATCTTTTTTGTCTAAATGCTGTAGCGCTAATACTTACTATAATTTATTATGCGGCTCTCGACAAGCTGATCTATGACCAAGCACTTTTATTCAGTAAATTATTACAATAGTAACTGTATAGATATTATTAATACAGATGCGTACTTATTAAGAGAACAAATGTTTTATTATACTTAAGGAAATCTCGTTTGTAACGAATAAATTCTAGCCCACGTCTAGTGTGCGTCGATTATTCTTGAAATTATGGCAATTACTGTCAAACTTTCAGCCATTAACTTATGTATAACGAATATACCGTTTGGAATTATCGATCGACCTATTGAAATGATTAAAATCAGTAGAACGTCGGCGTTGCTAATCCAACTCTATTTTCGTTTGTAATCACCCCATAACTAATCAATCGAAATTTTACACGAACGGAAAATTATGTAAAATCGTGTTTGCTCTGTTTTCTCATCAAACATGCTGTCTCGTGTTTTGGTATAAGATGTCGGGGTAGCAGCAATATATCAAATCGAAAACCTTGAGATTAGGAAGGTCATACAATAATGGATTCACGAGACCCATATCAAGCATTAGGATAGTGTTGGGTAGACCAGATTTGTGTATTAAAGAAAACAAGAAGGAATATTTGTCAGACTGTGGTCGAATTAAAAGGAAAACTTCTAATTTCCGCGCTGCCCATGCCTGGTACAAGCTACTCCACCATAAATCAAAAACAGCGAGAGCACCCAGACAATCGTATTTAGAAAAGTGCGAATTTCTATAATTTCATCGAATGAAGTTGTGTATGCGAGATTATATTGGTTGGAGGACAGCCAAATGTAGATCGGGGATATTGAGGAACAAGCATAATTCACTTATCACCCATAAACGCTTTATTTTTATGGGTGTCTGCACCATTTTTTATCAGATAATACGTTCTACATAATTGTAGACAATAATTATTGCATTTAATCACGATAGGTCTATGTTGTCACAAAATATAACGACACAACAGCAGTTTAAGTCCTACATAGAGGGATACATCCCATCTAACACCTTACACCACTCCCTAAGATCGTCAAACAAACATGCGGGCCTATCCGAAAGTAATTTGATACTCCAGAGAACCCTACTCCCGATAAATTAACTTTTTCGGACCGGAGGACACATCGGAGTAAGGATAACTGTCAAATCGTGTTGTCCTTCATTCTTAGTTCGAGCCACAAATATAGATAGACCTAGATTACGCAAGTATCACGATCTGTATGTAAACCAAGCGTGCCATTTTTTTTGACTACCTACTATGACGTCACAAGCGCTCTTTCTCACTCATGCTCACCCAGCCAGCAGTACACAGGACTGAGCGCGAAAGTGGCGGCTTACGATTTTTTAACGAAGGTTGGTGCGATTTTTAGCACGAGAAGTAGTTGCTCTTGCGTTATCTAGGTGATTCTATACCTGTGGTTCGGGCCGTTTTCTAATCTCATGTACGTATGTGATATGTATAGGAAACTCCCGTAAAATCGGCCGAAACCACGGATTTTATGCTTAGGGAGTAAACCACCTGTGACTGCCGACAGGACTGCATCTTAAACTGCATAATTACAATAATGGGCAAGGCTTCCAACTCTTCACAACTAACTTGGAGGACGCATATATATTCGGACCCCACTGTTTTTAAGACTGCTGTAATACTTCATTGCTCTCTTAATCCACACACAACAGTAATCGTAATGACACTAGCAGTCATTTGCTTTCAGAATCCAGGACCTGACCTGGTATAGACCAAAACACATCAGCAGAAATATACAAAGATGTTTTAATACCTATTACCTATTTTTAGGGTTCCGTACCTCAAAAAGAAAAAGGGAACCCTTATAAGATCTGTTCGTTGTCAAGAGCCTCTTACTCAGGAACGCGTGGAGTTATCACGTTGAAATTAATATCAAATAAATACTCAGGGCTGCAATCCCTTGAAGCAGTGAAAAAAATCAAACTTTTAAGTCACCCCAATCAAAAAAATACAGGCGTTTATGTTCCGAAATCAAAACCTATAGGGTACTTCCTGTTGACTTAGAATCATGGAATTTGGCAAAGAATGTCATGTGGCACAAGTAAAGGAATAAATCGGAAAACCGTTTTGTAGTTACATAAAAAAAAAACTATTTACATACCTACAAAATTGTGCGGAGCCCTCGCTGCGCGAGTCCGACTCGCACTTGACCGATTTTTTATAATACATTCTGTATTTCTTCGATTGATTAACAGGTAATGTCTAATTATAGCAATTATGTTTCTGCTTGTGGTTTTAAATACCTTCAATCAGTGTCGTATATAAATTTCGCTTCTTCAACAATTATCGTGTTTTTCCTTAGCGTGAGAAAAAACCGGTTGTCTATGGAATCTGTGGAAGTATGATGAGATGATGCAAATATCCTTGAGACGGGTCATTCTAACTGTGATAAAGCGCGATTGTTCTACTTAGGGCCCATTAGTTTATGTCTGCTACAATCTGTATTCGTGATTTCGTTTCACATAACATGTTGGACTCAACATCATAAATGTGTGACGTTTATTTTTTTAAAGGCGTAATTAATGCACTGAGACATGATGACATAGTCAAATTCATAATAATTTCATAGGGGTAATTGCGTTTTGAATCACTACGCATACACTTCCGATCACATAATTCGGCAAATACGAAAATAGCAACTTGGATGTGACCTTGCTACTCTACCATCGTTACAAGTTTGCTTCATTTAACAGTCTGGAGAACTATAATTTCGAATTTTTTGGAGCTGACATCACAAAAACAATCTCGATAAGAGTTCGTGGGAAGGTCACTTTAGTTGAAATATGTAACACTAGCTTCTGGCCGCGACTTCGTCCACGTGTAATTTCGCCCTCCCCCCATTCACCCTCTTAGGGGTGGAATTTCGAAAAACTCTTTCTTAGTGTATACCTACCCACTCTTCACAAAGAACACACTCTCCAAACTTCATGTCTCTAGGACCAGCGGTTTAGGCTGTGCGTTGATATATCAGTTGTCAGGACTTTGAATTTAATATAATACTAGCTGACCCCGCAAACGTAGTTTTGCAAAAAAAAAAAAAAAAATAGATAGTAGCCGATTCTCAGATCTACCCAATATGCACACAAAATCTCATACAAATCGGTCCAGTCGTTTCGGAGGAGTATGGTAACTAACACTGTGACACGAGAATTTTATATATTAGATTAGAATAGATGTATACAGGGTGGGCAAAAAATCGTGGATCAAACGAAACAGGGCGATAGCTGGGGTTATTTGCAGTAAAAAAATTCTCTGTGGCAGTGCCCTAACTTGATCTCCTTAAAAGTTATGACAATTTGAGCATTTACAGTAAGGTTCTAAAGTCTCAAATAATTTTTCGTGAGACTTAAAAGATATTGAAAAAAATGCCAATTCTGATAAATCATGGTACCCACTATCAGAAAACCACTTATGTAGTGATGATGCTTTAAAAAAAAATGTTTTTTTTTACTGCAAATAACCCCAGCTGGCGCCCTGTTTCGTATGTTCCACGATTTTTGCCCACCCTGTATAAAGATTATTCTGGGCATAAACACAGACGGCCGTTGAAATTCAATGAAATGAGGAATTTATTGTGTTTTGTGTGTGTTTAAGTGGGAAAACCAGTAAAAACACCATTCCAGCATGAATGGGTAAGTACTATACAGTTTTTAGGGTTCCACACCTCAAAAGGAAAAAACGGAACCTTTATTTATAGGATCACTCGTCTGTCTGGCTGTCCGTCAGTCTGTCACAGCCAATTTGCTCCGAATCTAATGGACCGATTAAGTTGAAATTTGGTACACATAATGAATCTCTGTGACCTAAACACACAAGTGTAACGTAAATAAATGCATTTTGAATATGGGGGTAATTTTTGGGGGGCAAATAGAAAATTTAAAAAAAAGTTTCGCAATCTGTATCGAGTGAAAAATCATATAAAAAGGCTTACTGTGAGGATATCTAAAATATTTTTTTCATAATTTTAAAGTAAATTCTATCAAAGTTATTTAAGAAAATAAACGAAAATTGACCATTCCCGCCCTTATCTACGAAACTACTGAGCCTAAAATTTTGAACAAAATACAGAAAATAGTTCTATACCTATAGATTACAGGAAAACCTATAAGAAGTATGTGGTCTTAGAACAACATGGTAAATCTCTCAAAATTGTGCGTACAAGCTTACATTTTCAGTGGGAATGTAGGTATGGGAGAACATGATTTTCAACTAAAATGTTGTTCTTGGGATAAATTTATTCCAACTACGGAACCCTTCATTGTGCGTGGTCCGACACGCACTTGGCCGGTTTTAATGCGTAGATTGCGTATTTTAACAACATTTTGTACAGAAATAGTTATTTCAACAAACATCGGAAATCATTTTGCACGCCGTCGCCGCGTCAGCGTCATGGGCGCCGCCGGCCGCGCTGAAACGAATGGTATCAAACTGTCGTTATTACGTATCGTATTATCTGACGGTTGTAATTGTTGATAGGCAGTTAATTTAAAAAAATACAGTAAGGAATTTGCATAACATTGAAATTAGAAATAAAAGAACAATCAACAGGTGACCTTTGACCTTCAAATGTTTTGTTTTGATTGTTGATTTCTGAAATGTTTTGTTAGGCAGCATGCTTTTTTTATTGTGATGATTATCGATATGTAATTATCTTAAAAAATTAGAATGGTAGTTTGTATTTCAAAGAAGAATTTTCACCTGACTATGTACAGAAATGAAATAAATCTTAGAATTCAGCCAATTTAATTGTATATTAATTACGCTTATCACAATGCTAAAAGAAACGCAGGAAAAAATATATTTAAAATTTTCTTTATGCATAATCTACGTCAAGGGTAAACGTATACATAACATGTTTTGAACGCATCTCAACTACCCTTTTTACGACATTCTATTTTACACACTGCCACTTGACTTTAATCAACTCTGTTTTTGAGATTTATGCATTACTTTACGTTCTATTTAATCAGTAAGTATTTCTTTATTAGTCTTCGTATAATACTGATTCATTAAAAATAACATAATAATTAAAGAAAATGAATCATGTAATTGAGTTCGCACGACAGAAACGGATTTTTTTGACATTTGACAGTTAAATAAATACAATACAAACATCGAGAGTCTAAGCAGTGACGTAAGGGCAGTTGGTTTCAAGGAATTCAAAAAGTAAAAAAGACGTTTGAGACCATAGGTAAGTATTCCTATTTTAGACTATACTTCGAGCGTTAATAATTAGCTCTAACGCATTTAGGTATTTATTTATTACCTATTTGGTAACGGCAAATCCTAACCTAATAAAAGTACTTAACATTAATATTTTTTGGTCTTCGTAGCGTTTACATCGTAAAAATGACTACAAGGCCGCCGGTTTCGTGGCCGGTTACATGATACCAGTCAGCCAAGCACGACGCAGACACTTCGTGTGTGTTAGTTAGTTTATAGTTTAATTATAATGGTTTATGTATTTATAGTATTTTTAAGTAATATTAATATTGTATTGTATGTTTGTATGGGCCTTGATGTCTGAAATAAATAGATAAATAAATTCTTTTCTAAACGTACAGGTACTCTTTCCACTATACTAAATAACTATACATAAACTTTAATTATCAGGTTTTTAAATGTATGGGGAAGTGGGCATTGTTCTTTAGGCAACAGAATTTAAACTGTGAACCAAAGTTTGAGAGGGTGTTTTTCGCGCTTGTTTTCAAGTGTTTGTTTTGGTTAGCCGATACTGTTAAACTTAAACAACTCTAACAGTTAAGACTGTCTGTGATAAGTATGTGGACCAAACTATAGTATAAGTTAATAATCTAGAAGCCACATAATCTAGTGTTCTCGGAATTTAAGTACCTATAAACTCATCCTATTTTTGTCCGTGCGCTCGGTCGGGTCGCCTAAATGAGGCATGTTTTTGTAAAGCTTGTGGGGTGAATGAAATGTATGGGGAGGTGGGTTCTTTTTACAGATTAATGTGAAATAATGTATTTATGTGAGCAGTGGTGGCCCAGTGGTAACGGCCGCGACTTAAGAGTTGTAGGTCGTACGTTCGAATCCAGACAGGCGCTTTACCTTGTGTTGATTATCCCATCACCACTGCTCTCAAAACGGTGAAGGAACACATCGTGAGGAAACCGGCATGTCCTTGAACCAAAAATTCGAAGACATGTGACATCTACCAACCCGCACTGGGCTCGCGTGGTGGATTACGGCCCACTCCCTCTCATAGAGAGGAGGCCTGTGTCCCAGCAGTGGGAACATTATAGGCTGATAATGTAATGTATATATATTTATGAAATTAAAACAAACTTTTTGAAATAAGCGCTGTATATACACACATCAAAAGTGTCTAGGGATCAACATATATTTTTGCAATAACTTTTCTCCTGATTGATATTAATTAAAATTTTCTTTAAGGATTCATCAAATAAAGTGTTTTCGTTTGTCACAGTAACGATAAACCAAGTCACCTTTGCATTAATAAAGAAATTTGCCATTTTCCTAATAAAGGGATTTTTGACATTTGAACCACTAACACAAAAGTTCGAAAAAAAGACTGAAATAACAGTTTTCTCTAAAATTTTATTGGGTAACTTAAACAATTAATAATCCGTGTTTCTACCGCGAACACTAACAACACAAGAACATCGGTTTGGCATACTCAAAATGAGTTCATCCAAATCACGCTGTGGAATGGCCGCCCATGTTCGTTGCAACAACAAAAAAAGGTCTTCTTGCGACTGGATACCCTCCATATTCGGCAGAGCTCTTCTCTGTAGCATATCCCATGCATGCTCAATCGGGTTCAAGTCTGGCGACTGAGCAGGCCAGGGCAGGACATTGATGTTAGCTGCGGCGAGAGTCTGTCTTACAACTCTTGCGGTGTGCGGTCGTGCATTATCATGCATTAACTGAAATAAGGGACCGATTTGCACTTGTAGAGGAACGATGACGTCTGATACAATCGTCTCAGCATAAATTTGAGCGTTGAGGTTGCCTCTGATCCAAATCAACTCAGTTCTTCCGCCGATCCAAATACCCGCCCATACCATGATGGTTCCACCACTATAAGGATGGACTTCCTGGCAGGATTTTAATCGCTGTTGGCGTCCAGGGGTTCTCCAGTGTCGTATACGTCTTGTATCCGGTCTCATACCAAAACGAGACTCATCAGAAAAGCACACGAAACGCCATTGTTCTTCTGCCCAATTTCTGTGTTCAAGAGCCCATTGATATCGAATCCTACGATTGTGCATTGCTATAGGTGGTACCCGTAGCGGTCTTCGGGAATGAAGGTTCACTTCATGCAAGCGGTTTCTGACTGTTTGGTCGCTAATTAAGTTCCCTGAAGAGTGATGAAGCCTCACGGCTAACATCATGGCGGTTATTGTTGGAGCTCTTCGAGTTAAGATTTGAATGTATCGGTCTTGTCTCCGTGTGGTGCAGCGATACCGTCCTCCATGGCGCTCAGCCACGGTACCAGTGCTTCGGTAACGTGTCCAAAGTCGACTGATAACACTCTGACTTGTATTCAGAGCTAAAGCCACAGTACGTTGCCGGGAACCAGCTTCTATCATTCCCACGGCTCTGAGCATTTCTTCCCTGCTTAAATGACGTCGCCGCTCCATAATAACGTTGGTTTTAATCAGTAGTAGGGAAACAGTAGCACTAATAATGTCTTCAATGCGTTGTATGTTTTTATAGGGAAAATATTGACAGCTGATTTTCATCTTTTACTCGAATTTGATTCACAGTTCCTGATTCAAATTATGAAATGCACCAAAAAGGATCCATATAAATTTATAAAATCATAAATTTATTACAAAGCCACATCTCAATCTCAAGAAATCCGCATAAAAATGCTTGATCCCTAGACACTTTTGATGTGTGTATATAGAGAATAGCATGGCTGGAAAGAAAGTCTCTCCAATTAGAATGAACATAAATGAATATAACATTCATTTTTAAATTTTAGGTTGTTTCATTTCGATTCCAACGACATACCTTTTATATACAGCTCCGATACAAAACTTTAGAGATATCGTCATTTTAATCACACGCGCCGACTCCGGAAGTGCTACCCGGAAGTACCTACACGGATGCGCGCTGTCGCGAAATATGTCCGCTACCCTCCAAATTTCATATCTCTAGGACCAGCGGTTCAGGCTGTGCGTTGGTATATCAGTAGTCAGGACTTTGAATTTTATTGTAGATTATTCTGGGCATACACACAGACGGATGTCATTCAGGCTGGCTGGACAAATCTTCAAAATAGCTCGCATTTAACTAGGTCAATAGCGCATTTTATGTGACGGCTAAACACCCTTATTTCAGAATTTGTGACGCTACAGAATCTTAGATAATCGATCGAAAACGTGTCCAGCCATCTTGAAAAACCACTTTTCGCTGGTCTCTCAATCTCGGTAACGGAAGTGATTTTGACGACTTTTTGCATATCAACGGGCGTCACATAAATTTGTGACAGGCATCGAGCTAAAAGTTTTGTGATACGAACAGCGGTTTAGTAGAAAAATGCAAAAATCTGTGTCCAGCCATCTTGAATTTACGTATAAAACTTTTGGCTGGCACCTCTGAATCTCAATAACGGGAGCGTTTTCGAATATGGTTCCTTTACTAACATTTAGTGACGCAATTTGTGACAGTAATAACGTTCGATTTATGGCGTCACATGTAAGGGTTTACGAGAAATCAGTAAAAACTTACATGTCCAAATAACCTGCGTTCAAGCTGGCTGGACACATGTATCTCCGCTGCCTGATGATCTACGGCCTTCGAAATATATTCAAATTTTTGTGACGAGGACAATAATGATTTACTGAATTTGTGACAAAGAAACTTTGAGTAGTTTCAAAGATATTGATCATTTAAGTTTTCCCATACAAACATCCATTAATATTGTGAGGTGACCATAATTTTTACATAAATAAAGTCTCAATGGTATTGAGATAGAAAGTGTCGATTACATCTGGTTTTTTTTATTTTTATTATGTCCGACGTTTAAAAGTGATGCCGATACTTATTTTATATAATTATGCCGATATATACTTTTTCATTTAAATACCTTCGAGCATTAGTTATCCTGACACAATGGTGTCAATTCTCTTGTACACCGAACTAAACTATGACTAAAATTACTTACTTTTGGCTATGAGAATCTTAGAGCTATTCTGCATTAAAATATCAAAATTTAAAAATAATTTTGACACAACCAAATCGAATTTGACAATCGCCACGTGGTAAGTAGGTATTTTTTTTGTTTGTTTGGCTTCGCACGGTTTGTGCATTCAGCCAAACATTAGGTACTTATTTGCCCTCATCATCATCATCTGCCTAGCCTTTTCCCAACTATGTTGAGGTCGGCTTCCAGTCTAACCGGATGCAGCTGAATACCTGTGTTTTACATGGAGCGACTGCCTATCTGACCTCCACAACCAGTTACTGGGTAATACGATACCCCTTGGTAAGACTGGTTGTCAGACTTTCGGGCTTCTGACTACCTGTAACGGCTGTCAAAGATCCACGAATGACAGCCAGGATGCTTTCCGAGGCACGGAGGGGTCTCGGTATGTATAGTTGGTGGCACCCATCCACAGACCAACCGCGGCAAGCGTAGCTTAACCTGATCGATCGACCTGTGCGGCTGTTATTATTTAGCAACGGGCCCCTCCCCGTGTTTTTTTTGAGCCGAAGGGGCATAGTGGGGCAACCTCGACCTCCTTTTTATGGAATTTTTCACTTTTGTATGGAAAATATTAAAAATTATTACCAACGTGTTGAGTTTTAAGGGTATGCGGGTTTCTAAAAGGGGATCGAAATTTTCATTATTTTTGCGATAGGACACACCGTTTTCTAGATATAAGCAAAAGAAAAGAAAATCAAAAAACAGTACTGTTTTTGCATCCAAAGTCGAGGTGTTGGTGTGAATTTTAGCTCATGCCAACAAATTTTATTCCACACCTTTTAAGTCGCGATTAAAAATAGTCAGATTTAGAGAATCTAAATTTTAGGTGAAAAACCTCAAATTCAGAATAGCAAAATTACTATTTTCTCTAGACTATTAACTCAGTGCAATCTTAGTGCTGTCAAACTAAAATTTAGTTAAGTTGTGTCACTTTAGTTAATTTCAGAATGGGAAATCATCATTTGATAGGAATAAACTAAATTTTGGTGATTTGTAGTCTAGTTTAGACGCATTTGTGACAAGAGAATCGGCACCAATACCTGCCTATGTACTTACCATGAAAAACACCAATACCTACCTACTAAAAAGAGTAGGTATCTGCACGTAAATAATCAATAACATCAAAAATTACCCCCCCCCCCCCTTCCTCACTTCTACACTTTTGTCATCTATCGATTTAAGGCGAAAGCGCTAGGGTAGCCCGCGAAATCCATTTTTTTTACGTTTTTTGCAATTTGCTGGCAGTATTAAGTTGTACGTTGATTAAAATATGATTCGCGGCCGTAACAAATATGTATTTACAGAATTATAATCTATAAATTCATCAACACAACTCTCTAAGACCAAAGTAATCCCCAAGAATGACTATTTCATGAAATTTTCACATTTGGGGATTATACTAACTTAACAAGTTGTATTACTGATTGTTGTAATGATTATAATTCTGTCAACTACTATCACCAAAACACGGATTTTCGTCCATTAAAGAAAACACCTTAAACTATACTTAGTCCTACATAAAACCTACAATATTGGTAACCCTACTGCAGTGTTTGTATGGGAAAATTTAAATGATCAATATCTTTGAAACTACTCAAAGTTTCTCCGTCACAAATTCAGTAAATCATTATCGTCCCCGTCACAAAAATTTGAATATATTTCGAAGGCCGTAGATCATCAGGCAGCGGAGATACATGTGTCCAGCCAGCTTGAACGCAGGTTATTTGGACATGTAAGTTTTTACTGATTTCTCGTAAACCCTTACATGTGACGCCATAAATCGAACGTTATTACTGTCACAAATTGCGTCACTAAATGTTAGTAAAGGAACCATATTCGAAAACGCTCCCGTTATTGAGATTCAGAGGTGCCAGCCAAAAGTTTTATACGTAAATTCAAGATGGCTGGACACAGATTTTTGCATTTTTCTACTAAACCGCTGTTCGTATCACAAAACTTTTAGCTCGATGCCTGTCACAAATTTATGTGACGCCCGTTGATATGCAAAAAGTCGTCAAAATCACTTCCGTTACCGAGATTGAGAGACCAGCGAAAAGTGGTTTTTCAAGATGGCTGGACACGTTTTCGATCGATTATCTAAGATTCTGTAGCGTCACAAATTCTGAAATAAGGGTGTTTAGCCGTCACATAAAATGCGCTATTGACCTAGTTAAATGCGAGCTATTTTGAAGATTTGTCCAGCCAGCCTGAATGACATACAGACGGCCGTTGACATTTAATGAAATGAGGACAGCTCAGTACTTTTTCTATTATTACAATTATTAAGTTTACTTCATTAACTGGATGGGTAATCTGTCTGATTGACCTCTAGGCCTTATCCTAAACACAAAGGACAGCGTATTACTTGCCTTGGTGATGTAATAATAAAGACTTCGATAAATTGGCGCGTGTTAGCATAGGATACAAAGATAAGAGAAAAAAGGGAAGGCCATTCTCTCATATTGATAAAGATTTTCCTGTTTTAAATTATGAATTGTGTGGGCTGTGAGATCAATAAAGTGTCCCTGAAATCAGAACGCCCGTTATGACATAAGCTAAAACCAGAATATAAAATAGGTTCGTAAAGCATGGGGCTAAAATCAGGTGCGGTGAACGAAATGACGTAATTTAAGGAGAGGTTTTCTACAGCTGTGGATTGTGATAGGCTGCTTGTAGCAGTTCCAATTGATCGATAGGAAATATTCAAGTTTATCTGTGCAGTGTTTCTCCATAATATAGTTTACTAGCTTCTGCCCGCGATTTCGTTCGCTTGAAATTTCTTGCGCTCCCGATCCACCCTGTCGCATCGCATCGCCTGTCCGCGCTATTACTTCGTTTTCGCTTAGTGTTCTCTCAGATTTTTTTATTTTTGCTCGGCTTCTAAAGGTTCTTGCTTGGCTTGTGATGTTAAATAGCCTATAGCCTTCCTCAAGAATTCGGCTATCATTTGCAATTTTTTAGGGTTACGTAGTCAACAAGGAACCCTTATAGTTTCGTCATGTCCCTCTGTCTGTCTGTCCGCGGTTTAGCTCAAAAACTATTGGTACTAGAAAGTTGTAATTTGGCATGAGTATACACCAGGGGTCACCAATTAGTTTCGCTCGGGGTTCGTTTTAAGAAATGAAATGACCATCGCGGTCCGCACAACATTTTATAGAAAAAAATATTTATTAAACGATTGTAATCACGGAAATAGATAACAAAGGTATTTTTTTACATATCAATGAGAAAAATGACATTTTGTTGCGGACTATCTGTCTGAAGTTTGTAGTAAAATTGGTGCAAGCTGACATTAAATCCTGGAGATGTTCATCAGTAAGTCGAGTGTTTCTAGCTCATTTGATGAAGTCATCCAATTTCTTTGATCAAAAATGCACATTGGACCAAGTTATTGGATAAGTGGCATATCAGCCTTAGCTCGTTACTTCACCCGGCCGTTTTCGAATAGACGTCAAGAAAGATTATGCGGTGGATACATTTTTATTAAATTACGTACTCTGTAGTGCAAGTTGCTGTGTTCTCGCGGTCTGCACAAAATGGGTCGGCGGTCCGGATGCGGACCGCGGTCCGCCATTTGGCGACTCCTGGTATACACGTTAATGACGCCGAAAAAGTGGAAAAAAAAAAGATTATTTAGGGTACCTACCTCCTCTACATGTAAAGTGGGCATGATATTTTTTTTTCGTCCTTCTTCGTCTTTCAAAAATATTAGGGGTATAATGGGAATACCGTTTTTTGATTAAGTAAACCGTTCGTGACTTATCCAGCTTTAAAGTACCAATTTTCGTTAGAGTCAAGTGTCCCCCCCTGTACCAACTAAACGGTTGTAGTTAGAAATTCAAATGTCACGGCAGTAGTACCTATATATAACGAAGTTTAAAGGAAAACTATCACACTTAAGGGCCTATACTACCTCAAATGCCTTAGCATAATCTTCCGTTATGTCGAAAATACTACAGCATTAATTTTGAAATAAATATATGGTAAAGTTGAGGATTAATATTAGGTCTTATGTTAGACGAAAACACGATTCCATAAAATTTTCTCGATAGAAAAAAAATCCAAAGTTACCTCCAAACCGAACAATAAACCGCTGGTATTAAAAAAATACTTCAAATTAGATCATGAAACTTTGTATACTAATTGAAAGAACTCTAAAGCAGTTTTTATGTTATTTTTTTTAATTACCCTTATTTTCACTGTAAAAAGCAAATACCTAAACTATTGGCGCTGCCTGCCGCCTAGCTCTGCACTCTGTCTCGCTCTCACTCAGTCCGCGAGCAGTATCGTGCGAGCGAGATAAAGAGTGAATTTTAGCTGAGGTAGTAAGTGAGCTCTTAAGTGGGCTTTACAAGTTTACGAGTAATAGTCGACCAATTGTATTTGAATCGAAAATTGTCGGATCAGTTGAGGATTTGTATAGGAAGTCAAATTAGGTAGGTAGTCGTGTTTGACTTTTAGTTAGAGCATGGTACGAAACTATCAGTCAGCGAACACACACTGGCACTGGCACGCACTTGGCTGTTATAAAAACTACGGAACCCTATACTGCGCTTGGCCCGACACGCACTTGACCGGTTTTTGTTTAATTCAACCTGGTAGTTCCTTAGTGAGGGAGTTCGCGTAACGAATGTAATTTTCAACACTTATTGGGTTTCAAGTGCGCGTCTGAAACTAAGCACTACGATTCCATGTAAAAATTGTATTAGCTAAGCGATTGCAACATAGGAACGTTGTCGCTATAAAGTATAAACTTCCGCAATCGTCCCACAGCTATCGTTTGCAGCTATTGTAGAATATTGCGCTGGATTTTGAACATTTTGGTAAAACGTGACTTATATCCATTCGACTCTACGCTGATATTAGCAAGCTGACGTTGGCATAACGCCATAATTGTACCGGCGGGCGTGTGCAGCTCCCGGCCTAGTCGACTACAGAGGAAGTGTTCCCTCAGACAAACTAGACGTTTTTATGGCCCGCAATATATCATAATGTTGTTCAAATTCAAATTTATTTATTCGTACACATAGGTGTAATGTAGTGGTACATGACGGTATAAAATAAAAAAAATATGTGTCACTATGTGCTGCCTTGCAAAGCGTACAATATTGTTTACACAGTAGGTAATGGATGGCCTATATATTAGAATACTTACTGCTAAGTAAGTCTTAAATCTCCAGTAATAATATAAACAAAGAAAATAGTACAAATTAAGGTTACAAATAATATTATTAATGCAACTTATCTATACTAATATTATAAAGCTGAAGAGTTTGTTTGTTTGTTTGTTTGTTTGTTTGTTTGAACGCGCTAATCTCAGGAACTACTGGTCCGATTTGAAAAACTCTCTCAGTGTTAGATAGCCCATTCATTGAGGAAGGCTATAGGCTATATATCATCACGCTAAAACCAATAGGAGCGGAGCACCAATGATGAATGTTTCAAAATCGGGGGATTTTTTTCCTATTGAGATCTTCCGCTGCATGCGCTGCGTAAACGGTTAAAGTTTCGCAAAAATCATGTATGATAGAATTGTTTCCCTTTAAAAGCTTTAAAAAAAAGTCCGCGACCGCATATGTCTATATTTTAAGGTTAGCTCACTATAACCTCTTTTATGCTAACCAAATTTGTTCTAAAATAATGCATTATTTGCGAAGGTGTTTTTATAAACATGGTATTAATCCTTATCCAAATAAATACGTTATTCATCACATGTATTTAATTTTGAACAAAATTGCCTCTGACATCATTTGATTTTAATGTATATCTTAGGAGATATCATAGTTTTAAAATAATACTAATAATAAAGCTGAAGAGTTTGTTTGTTTGAAACACGGTTTGAAAGCTCTAAATCTCTGGAAGTATTGGTCGCATATATAAAAATATTTTTGCGTTTGATAGCCCAGTTCTTGAGGAAGGCTATATTCTATTAAACTTGACGCTAGGACCCTTAGGAGTTGAGCAAAAAGAAAAAAAGTCTGAAGTTTTCGCCAAGCGAAAACGAAGTAATAGCGCAGGCCGGCGACACGTTGCGACGGGGTGAGTCGGGGAAACAAAAAAAAATTACGCGGACGAAGTCGCGGGCAGAAGCTAGTAATTAACTAAAGTAAGAAGGTAGGTAATTACTTAATCAATACCTATGAGAAAATGGTATTATGGATTTTATATTTCTTCTAAATATTCATTTATACTTAGTGTGATATGAGGGGCCTGTGGTTAACAATAAAAAGCCGCACAGGTCGATCTATCAGGTTAAGCTACGCGTTGGTCTGTGGATGGGTGACCATCCTTACATATAGAGACCAAAGCACGTTAAGCGGTTGGTCCCGTCCACAGAAAAGATAAAAGAGGACATCTTTTATCTGTTCTATGGTCCCGGCTGTCATTTGTGGATGTAAAGAAGAAGAAGAAGAAGCCAAAGTCTGACAAAGGGGTATCGTATTACCCAGTTACTGGGTTGTGGAGGTCAGATAGGCAGTCGCTCGATGTAAAATACTGTAGTCAGCTGCATCTGGTTCGACTGGAAGCCGACTCCAACATAGATTGAGAAAAGGCAAGGCAGATGATGACTTAGTGTAATATGCTTTCTGTATCAGGAACCCATGGATTGTTTTTTTTTAAGTATTTAAGTCTTTTGTAGCTTTTATCGATTTAGGTAGTTGATACCCTTTGTTCGCAAGAGTCCTACTTTCTCAGGAGTCCAACTTTTTTATCATTACATAATATGAGATTATTGTACCGGTACGCCTTTCGTTTTCACGCTGCAGCCTCGATAGGACTGCTTTGATAGTACAACCAGCACCCTAATTGTGTAACACATTATCAATCAGAATCTGAATCATTTTGAAGCAAATTACTAATCCATTGCTTTATAAGTTCGAAAAAATTGTCTGCTCAACACGTAACAATGAATGTTGTTGAACTGTCAAAATGAAACCGATTCCGATTGATAATGTGTTACTCAATTGCCCCGCTGAACTCTCTTACTTCATAGTTCATTGTTTTTTGCTAAATATAATAATACTAGAGACCCGCCCCTGCTTCGAACGATTTTTACGACTTCGCAGTAGTTTGGGAACTTTAACAGAGTTGGGGGGCATAAATTTGAGAAACCCTGGTTTAAAAGAACAACGTGGTCACACAGATAGGCACGAGAATCGATATTTATTAATAATAATGTGTAAACATTCAGCAAAGAAATATCCGATTATGAAATAAGTAGGTTCTAATTCGATCTAGAAGAGTTCGTGTCAGTCAAGCCTTCTTCAGTAGCATAGTCTCATATAGAGAATTTAAGTACCTATACTTACTTCGATAAGTTCAATTGGCCTAGAAATACGTAATTAGTTTTAACAATTTAGTAAGAACATATTAACTTGAGCATGTCTCAAAAATCTTGAAAAAGATTTTTGAAATGATCTAATCAAATATTGTAATTGGATTACAGATTACGTTACCAGTGCCAATTTTTTTAATTAAACTATTTTTTTAAAATCATTGTCTTACTTTCGTTTTTGGTGATAAAACTAGTAAATCGATTTTGAATTTATGACAACCATGATTAATAAGGTATTTAAACTGTGGTCAACTCCTGCTTTGCTTATAAAAAAAAAATATATATATACAGGATGTGTCGTAAATAGTGGTCCAGAGTAAAGGAGTCGATACACTGTATTCTTAAGTATCACAAACCGAAATTTTAACCATTTGTAGTTAAGGGTCTTCGAAAAAAAAAACATTGATTTTTAAAATGTCTGTAAGTACCTTGCTTCACGAATTTGGCTGTAATTTCAACAAATATCAATATTTTTTCATTCTGTTTTGATATGTGTTGAAATTACAGCCAAATTCGTGAAGCACGGTACAGAAATTTTAAAAATCAAGGTTTTTTTTTTCGGAGACCCTTAACTGGAAATGGTTAAAATTTCGGTGTGTGATACATAAGAATATAGTGTATCGACTCCTTTTCTCTGGACCACTATTTATGACACACGCTGTATACAGGTAATAGGTAATACGGGCTGGTTTCCGCAACTCCACGTCAATGCGCGTATTTTGCGTACATAATTATTATAAATTATTATACATAATTATATATAATTATGTCATTTATGTTTTACTTTAATACCAACACACTGTTAACTATAGTGTTATCCAAATATAATACATTAAGGAGAATTAATTAATTAATTTCATATTAAGTATAATCCAACAATTAATACTATATCATTCCAATAATCTACAGTAGAGCTGTGGTTTGATTTATTAACTAAAGCAATCAATAAAGCAATTTATTTAATTATGGTGATTTTTTTATTACAAACCATTGTATTACTTCCTTCAAACAGGAAACAACACCTTTGCAATGACACAGTTTACCGAATTACTCACATAATTGATTTCTTTTAAGCAGTTCCAACAACGCAGTTTAAATGACTAAGTAAAATGTACACTACAATAAATATAATTAAGGAAAAACGGGTGTTTGTTACAATAAAATTGTCAAGGCAATGAAATTTGCAAACAACAAAACCTACATTTCTTCAAGAAAATTATAAAGATTTTAGCCTACTTTGTAAAGAAATAAACTAATAAAAAGGGGAAAAAAGCGATTTGAGAAGTGACATGTCCCAGAGAAATCTAAGAAGTCAATCTGCATGGCCTTTTCTGAATTATCTTGGGGTTGACTTCCAGTTTAACCGGATTTACCTTATTACCAGTGTTTTACATAGACCGTATGTGTATCTGACCTCCACAACCCAGTTACTGTGTAACACTATACCCCTTGGCAAGACTGGTTGTAAGACTTTCGGGCTTCTGACTACCCATAATGACTGTCAAAGATTAACAACTGACAGCCGGGTCCAACGGCTTAACATGCTGCTCCAGAGAAATCTATTTTCCTAAATCATCCAGCTAACTGGGATATATCAGACTGCTTTGAACAGAACTCCTGATAATACCCACTCAAATCTATGCCGACACAAACTAGCACTATTCAAATATACAATAAACATCCCTTCTGTTAGAAATAGCAATAGGTAATGACAGGAAGAATCAATTCAAATAAATTGCGCTTCAAGAATGTGCACGGATTTCCTTATTAGACTCAAATGGTTTTAGTAAAGCTATACATAATATATTCGTTTTTCTATGGAAATACACTGATAACAAGAAATTTTGTGACTACTTTTGTATGATGATACAAGATGCTGGATTTTAGGTATTATTTAAGATAAAAAAAAAAAACATTCAAACTTTTTGTTTATAATCTTCCCAGTTTTTACAGTTTGTGATTTTCCTTATAGGTATTTTATATAGCATGATTAAACTTTATTGTAGAGCAATTTGATAAAATTTGAACATAAGTAGGTAGAGGTTTTAGATTATGTGTAGGTAAGTACCTAGGTACCATATTTTAATTTTTAAGATTTTATTAATATTAATTAAGTATAGATTACTTTACTAACTATTCAATGCGATTTTAAATTATACTGTATCATAGGAAAAGGCAAGTAGGATAACTACATTAAAAATGATTGAATCACCTTGAATCAAGTCTTTGAAAGACACACCAATTTTTCGAGTCTGATTATACAAAAAATTATTTACCTGTAGAGAACTGGTATTAAGGCTTTCAATGTTTTAAGGTCATACATTTTAAATTAAGTTAAATAATTAAGCAGATAGGTGCACGAGTTCACATGCGTCACCATCTGGCGCTTTGTAAAATAAAAGCTACATATCTACATCCGTGATGAGCGCTATCAAGGAACTAGAATTCTGTTTAAATTCTATTATGAAATAATTAATTAGAACGGCCATACAATGTATTAATTATTTAAAAAAACCTAGGTTAAACGTACCTTGTGATAAGTTTTCGGTAGGGAAGCCCTCAGTGTGGTTGACTGTTTAGAGAACAGAAATAACTAAGTATAAATCTGTTTTTTTCAACACAACACAAACCAGTCCGTGTATTCCGCGAACAAGGTCAATAATATTATTCACTTCTTGACGTAGTCCCATTAGCAATTTGAACAACTTTGATTTTGCATTGCAAGTTTATGTTCTTGAATTTTTGCATCCTAAAATATGAAACAGAAATAAAATATAGCAATTTAGAGTGGTAAACAAAGATGCAGTATGATGCGATGAATCATTTCCTGCTGTGGTTATGGAACGCACAAAAATGACACATGACATTTGCGCCGTTATTATGAACCTACTAACCGATCAAAAAATGTATTCATAAGGTCGCTACGTGAATCTTGAATGCTAAGTAAAAAACTAACGAAATTAATAAATTGCCTGATGAAATTGTTTGTATTAAACAAAAATTGAAGTAATGTTTGTATCGTAATAACTTTTGATATAAATCTTATGAATAACAAAACGGCTTTAATAAAGAAATAAATATGTTATGAACGCACCAAGTTGTCAATGTCAAACCAGAATGTAACATTGGAACGTCTGGTTGTGTTGTTGGTGCGAATTTCAAATGAACACACCGTGGCCCATGTTGGCAGGTTCAATAATTCACTTCCAGTCAAAGTAGCTTAATAGGTTCAACTGGTTGCAGATCAGAATACAGTGCAAGGGAATTTGTACCTAGACTACTATTTTTGTGAGTTATGTATATATATTGTAGATATGGCCTAGAACTATTAATTTAGCACAGTGTAGGTTACCTAGTTATTTTTAATACCTTCACGGATCAGGCACTGTTAAAAAAAAGGTTTAAACGTTACCTAGGTCGGTATTACCTCCTATTTGAATTTTATACATCATACGTGGCTAGCGTAGAGAAGCGCGTGAAATAAGTAACTGCATAAAAATTAAATGCTGTTCGTTGGTAAGCGCATCACTTGAGAACGGCTGGACTGATTTGGCTAGTTTTCGCCTTTTTCGGTTTTAAAATGTTGTAATAGACCGAATGAGGTGTTTATGAAAAAAAAAATTGGGAAAGCTTCAAAGGAGCGGAAGAGGAAAATGTTCAAATTCGAGGAAAACAACGTTTTTTCTATGAGATTTTTTTATGAACTATTGAAATTTGAACAGGGCAACGTCTGTCGGGTTAGCTAGAAGGTTATAATAGGTAGGTACCTACCTACTTCCCTGACAATTTTCTTCCACTCTTTATCTTTATATTAAGAAGTTTGCTAACGTCAACACTAAATTAATTGCCAAAATAAAAGGCAGTGCATAGCATTTAAGTCATATTTAAGTACTTTGTATTAATAAACCGTCAAACAAAACCAATTAAACGGTACAAATTTGTTCTACCATATTAATATGTGGTTTTCATAAGCCACAGTCGAGCAAACATAACCCTGAAACTAAGGCAATATTCCGCACACGTCTTCCGCCCAACTATGATAACTGCTGCTTGCTGAAGATATTTCCATGTAATAGAAAACTTACATGTTAAACAATGTATTTTGTATTTGGGATAGGTAGGTATTTTACCAGAAAATAGGGGAATTTCGTGTTTTTGGGTAGGTATTACATAAGTATCTATTTCCCTTTTCAACGGTTACGTTGTACGAATGTTGATGACACTATTGTACCTACGCCTTTAAAAAAAATATTTAAGTAAGTAAGTATAAGGTAGGTCTCTATCTGCTGTCCAAAACATAGGTAAGTACCTACTTACCTAAATGAAACGAACTAAGCTACGTCTCAGGTTTCGTTTCATTTTGCAGATAGCTAAGATTTTATGGTTAAACGCAAATACCAAGTACCTACCTATTGTTTATAATTAGTTCTATAAATGTTAGTATGGACACAGAATAACTAATAGTACTAACGGTATGGATGAAGTTAGGATAGGAGCGTATAACGCAAATCGTTAAAAAAAACCTGTAATTAGGTAAGTACCTATAGGTACATGAAAATGGATAAAAAATAAATAAAAAAAAAAACTATAATGTAACAACTAATATTTCTCTAACGGTACCTAATGAGTCCTGTGGTGCGATTCTGTAACCATCTCACCGTGAAAACTTAGGTGAAGTGAGCATGGAGTGACCTGCAGTGCTATTCTGTAAAAATCTCACCGTGAAAACTAAGGTGAAGTGAGCTGTCATTCCACCTGATGTTAGGGTTTGCCACTACTGATAGCTCACTTCACCTGAATTATCACGGTGATATTTTTACAGAATCGATTGGCTGTCAGTGTCATCCTGATGCTAGCGATTGATACTCTTGACAGCTCACTCTAAGCTCACTTCACATAACTTTTCACGGTGAGATTTTTCCAGAATCGATCGGCAGCTAGCCTCGCACTGGCGATCAACAGATTCTTTGGCAATTTTTTGAGACCAATTTTCGAGCAACCTCTGTTTACTTAGCTAAGTACATAAAATAATATACAAAAGAAAATCTGTCGTCATCACGAACAGTACGAGTATACCTAACATCTAGGTATTAAAACTACAGTGGCAGCTTATTCTGAAAATACAAAACGAATCGAGAACCTACTCAGAAATTGTGTTCCAAATTCCGTTTAACTGACTTTTTTCAGGGAGAAAAGTGTACGGGCTTAAGAAAACTCGAACAGCTCTCAACTCTTGCTTCCTTTGAGTGGGTAAACAAGTTAGGCGGTGTAGCGAACTTCTGTTTTGTGTCAAGTGAACCGTAGAATTTAAATTCGCGTAACCTGGAGATGGTGCACTGCGGTTGGCCCGATGTGTATTTATTTTGAGCGAAGAACATCAGTATGTGGTCTTAGCTATTTGGTTTGGATGTGTTTATGTGTGTATGTACACTTAGGTGGATAGGTAAGTACTACACTTACTCATCTTGTGTAAAATAATAATAAGCTTAGGTAAGTTATAATGTTCAGTTCTTCGTCTTCAGTGTAGAATTTGGAGTTTTGTTCAGCCTTTCTACTAGTGCAGTGTTGGCAGTTAGTATCTACTACCTATTATCTAATATATGAAATTCTCGTGTCGCGGTGTTTGTGGTCCTCCGAAACGGCTGGACCGATTTGTATGAAATTTTGTGTGCATATCGGGTAGGTCTGAGAATCGGCTACTATCTATTTTTTTTTTGCAAAACGACGTTTGCGGGGTCAGCTAGTCTTATATATAAAATTCTCGTGTCACAATGTTCGTTCCCGTACTCCTCCGAAACGGCTTGACCGATTCTCATGAAATTTTGTGAGCATATTGAGTAGGTCTGAGAATCGGCCAACATTTATTTTTCATATCCCTATTTTTTTTTTTTGCAAAACGACGTTTGCGGGGTCAGCTAGTACCTACTAATATAATAACGACGGGCGACGAGATGGGTTGAATATATTGTTTATGAGACTAGCCCAGGAGCGTGGGGATTGTCACAAAAGAAGAGAGTCCTATGCCCAGCATTGGGTGAAGCCGGGCTGTGGATGGATGATGAATATAATACTTAAAGCTGAATTTGTTTTTTGTTTGAACGCGGTAATCCCTGTGTAACAGTCGAATTTGAAAAATATTTTTGCAATTTGATAGCTCAATCCCTGAGGAAGGTTATAGGTTATTTAAAATCACGCTACGACCCATAAGAGCCGAGGATAATTTCCGACCTCAACGAAGCCGAAGCCGCGGGCAAAAGCTAAGCTTAGCTTTTATAAAACATGAGTCCATGCGCCGTTTACATGCAAGGTATTCTATATTGGCGGCGCTATGGGCACTTCATTTTTATAGTAATCTACCCCCAAGGATAAAGAGATGTAGATACCTACATATATGTGTGTTTTAGCTACATTCTTCTAAACAGGTAAAACTATTTCTTTCATATAGTGCCTACACGTTTCCTTGGAATAGTAGCGCAGATAGGTAACATTAAGGCTGATTTAGTGATACCTTTGCCTTCTTCGCGCGTCCCAACGTCAAGAAAAGCTATAAAGGGTGGATGTAAAGGGTGTTATGTGCGTAATTATTTTTATTATCTGTTGGCCAGTTCCATTCATCATCACGCACGTTATTTATTGCCGACTCACGCTTGGCGTCCCGTTCGTGCCTGTAAGGTATTTGTGTCTACTGTTATTATTCTGTAATGTGGGTATGCGCTTATATGAATAAACCAGTCAGCTATCCATCTCCGTGTTTAATTGACGTCCCATTTGGCGACGAGAAATTCGAATTCCAATTGCGTGTAAAATTATTATTAACAATGCCGATCGGTCGACTAGAACCATTTGACATCAATTCGAAGCAGTGGCCGTCATATATTCGCCGTGTCAAACAATACATATTACTAAATGAGATAAAAGATAACTTGTGTGTGCCGTTGCTAATTACGGTTGTGGGTGAAACTACTTACTCGTTAATGTGCGATCTGTGTGCTCCGGCGGATCCAGAGACGAAGACATTTGACCAACTGGTACGTTTGGTGACCGATCACCTAGAACCACAGAGATCTGAGATTGCCGAGCGGCACATGTTTCGCTTACGTAGACAGCGTGTTGGGGAATCCATGACGGACTATCTCCAAGATTTGAAACATCTCGCGACCACGTGTAACTTTGGTACAATGCTCGAAGAAAACCTTCGCGACCAATTTGTTTCGGGACTAGCTAACAGCGCGATGCGATCGCGTATATTTGCTGAGAAAAATATTAAATACAAGGAGGCGGTGGAGCTGGCTCTGGCGTTAGAGGCCGCAGAGAGGCACGCGGAGGTGAGCGCGGCAACCGCCGCAGCCACGGCCTCAGGTGCAGGCGGCGACGCGGGCGAAGGCCTGCACAGGACCGACGCGGGCCGCGCACGTGGCGGGGGCGCGCGCCGGCCGGGACGCAGCTCAGGCGCTAGGGCTACCGGCGCGGCGTCGATTGGGGGCATCCCTGCGGCGCCGGCGCGGGCCGCGTCGACTCAACAGTGCTGGCGGTGTGGAAAGGCGCATCGGCCGGAAAGATGCCGTTACATCAATTACAACTGCGATGACTGTAACCAACGTGGACATTTGAAAGTGATGTGCAAAGAAGTGCTTGGTAGTGGTCGCTCTGGTAGGCAAAACTACGTAAGTGATAACTCGGAGGACGAGGATTTGTTTAGCATCGAACTGGCGTCTAAAGGTAACAAACCTTACTTTATTAACGTGAACATAGACAGTTACGAAATTAAATGTGAAGTCGATACTGGTAGCCGCATTTCAGCGATTAGTGAAGATTTTAAAAAGCAGATGTTTCCAAATAAAACAATTCACTCGGATAATCTTATGTTACGGTGCTATTCAGGTACGCAGATTGAGTCATTAGGTTACATATTGGTCAATGTTAAATTAGGTAATGTTACGGCAAACAATTTGTCTTGTTATGTTATTAAAAATGGTGGACGCCCACTATTGGGCAGGGATTGGTTAAAGTCCCTCAATATCAAACAAATTAATTTTAATGATATCATTGCTGATCCATGTATTAGTAAGTTAGCTACCGAATTCCCCGAAGTTTTTACTGATCAATTAGGAAAATGTAAAAAATTGCTCCAATTGCAACTGACAAATAATGAGCCAGTGTACGTGCGGGCGCGCCCCGTGCCGCTGGCATTGCGCGCGCGTGTGGAGCGCGAGCTCGAGCGGCTGGAGGCCGAGGGCACCATCTACCGGGTCGAGCACTCGGACTACGGCACACCCATCGTGCCGGTTATTAAGACGAACGGCGATATACGAATATGTGGCGATTATAAAGTTACTATCAATCCTAAACTTAAACGTGAATTTTACCCACTCCCACGCATCGAAGAGTTGTTTGCCACCCTAAGTGGGGGAAGGGAATTTACCAAAATTGATTTAACGCATGCATATCAACAGACGATGTTGAAGGATGATTCACAACTGTGTACAGCTATTACTACACACATCGGTACATTCGTTTATCGTCGTACGCCTTTCGGATTATCTTGCATTCCGGAAAAATTTCAAAAATTAATGGAGGAGACATTGCGCGGTGTGCGTGGCACGGTGGTATTTCTTGACGATATTTGTGTGACGGGGGCTTCGAGAGCAGAACATTTGGTTAACTTAAGACAAGTTCTGGTTAGATTAAGAGATATGGGTTTGACCGTTAAACTAAGCAAATGTTGTTTTCTACAAGCGAGCGTTAAATATTTAGGGTTTATTATTGACCAAAGTGGTTTGCGCCCGGATCCCCAGAAGGTGGAGGCTATTGTGAAGGCACCGACACCTATCGATATCACACAGTTAAGAAGCTTCCTAGGTTTACTTAATTACTATGGGAAATTTATTCCCAAATTAAGTATTTTATTACATCCGTTGCATGAACTTTTAAAAAAGGGAGTCAGTTGGAATTGGAGTAATGAGTGCGATGAGGCTTTTAAGGAAGCGAAGCGAGTCCTATCAAGTGAGAGGGTACTCGCACATTATGAGGAGGGGCGGCCCTTAGTGCTATCGGTAGACAGCAGCGCGTACGGGTTGGGCGCAGTATTGGCGCATCGTTTCCCTGACGGCAGTGAGCGACCGGTCAGTTGTGTTTCGCGCACACTCAATGACGCGGAGCGCAATTACAGTCAGATTGATAAGGCGCTCTGGCAATATTTTATGGCGTCACTCGACACCATCAATATTTGTATGGTAGAAAATTTGAATTACGTACAGATCATCAGCCTTTAAGCTACATTTTCGGAGCAAAAATGGGTATACCCCAAACTGCCGCCGGTCGCTTACAACGCTGGGCTGCACGATTAGCCGCATATGATTTTACGATAAAATATATAACCTCAAAGCAAAATGGAGCAGCGGACGCGTTGTCACGTTTACCTTTAGCACAGGAGCGCCGTCCCACCGAATCAATAAGTTATGTTAACTTAGTACATCAATGTATGCCAGTTAATTTCCATGACGTACGTAAGGAAACGAATAAAGATGCAATATTATCGCGAATATTGGGATTTGTGAAATTTGGATGGCCATCCGTACCTAGTTGCGATGAAGAAAAACCATATTTTGCACGAAAAAGCGACATTACAATGGATTTTGGTTGTTTAATTTATAAATATCGAATTATAATACCAAAACCACTACAAACTAAAATTCTAGAAGAAATTCATCAAGGTCATTTAGGAGTTAGAAAAATGAAAAGCTTATCACGCAATTATGTTTACTGGCCTACCTTAGATATTGACCTTGAAGTAATGTGTCGTTCGTGTGAGCCGTGTCGGAGGGTGCGGGATGCAGCGCCACGTGCTGTCCTGCATCCGTGGGAATTTCCTTTGTTTCCATGGCAACGCTTACATGCGGATTTTGCGGAGTATTCGGGGAGAAAATACCTAATTATAGTCGACGCGCATTCGAAGTGGATTGAGGCACTTCCTATGGTTCGTACTGATACACAGTCAACAATCACAGCTTTAATTACAGTTTTTAGTAGGTTTGGTTTACCATCGCAACTCGTTACGGATAACGGACCACCATTCCAATCAATAGAATTTAAAAATTATTGCAAACACAATTGTATTGCACATGTGACAACGGCGCCTTATAGGCTCAGCGTATTTTTCTCTATTACGACGGCCCGAAGACAGAAGTATGATGACAATCATTTGTAAAGCTTAGCTGTGTGTTTTCCAACATAGTGTCCACGATAAAATGAGTTTATTTTGGGATGCTTTTATTATAATTAACAAAGTAATTCTGATTTACGAAAGCCTCTGCTGTAGGAAACTTTTCTTAGATGGATTTTCTTTTTCAAAAGCTTTTAACAGCATTAGCTTCAAAGAAAAAAACAACTCTTACATAAGTTGGACGGATAGATATCGTTAATGAGAAACGAAAAGATTAACTACCACTGTTTTTTTACAGTTGGATTTCTAGATGTTCATAGGTGTGTCCGTGGCATCACAGCACAGCGGATCCTATCAGAATCACAGAACACATATCAGAGAACACTCATAACAGAGATCAGAATACCAGCGCTGCGGTATTTATTTTTTAAGTATCGCAATATTATGCTGACATAGGAGCCTTTTTAACCACGCACAGGTCTTTTTTATTGGTCGTTTTAAAAACAACGAATTTTGTTAGTTTTAAATGCTCCTTTTTTTTAGCTTTTCAACAGATTAAGTACGTACCTTTATTTGCAGCCCGTGAGTAGGTTTGCCTTTGCATTGGGCGTTGGTCTAGTTCAGGCGTTGATGCTGTGGGGACGCAGCATTGGATGTAAAAGTAAATAGAATTATTTTAAGTACCTTGACCGAAAATTCCACAACGCTAATGAGAGAACCTATTTTTCTCATACGTTTAAGCTTTTATTTTGTTTATAAATAATATTATTTTTTTAGTGATTGTATGGAACATGTCGTTTACTCATCGTGTACGTAGCATTTACGCGTCCTATACGCATTGGCGTAGCTAGGGATTTTGTTTAGGGGGGCAGCCTTCTAGCTGAACTAACCAGTCATTTAATGAGAGATATTATGACGCCAAATAATAAATAATCCAATGTTTATAATTTTTTTTAGAATTCCTTACGTATTTGATATTAATTTCAATTTTATACCTCCATGCGCTCTTGAGAAAAAGGTTCTTGATTGACAGACAGACTGACGGACAACGAAGTGATCCTATAAGGAGAAGCTAGTGACTCTTAGCGTTAGTAACTCTTCAATAGTAGGCAATTAAGATTCTAGAAGATTCTCTTCCCCTCCCAGCTACGCTCATGCTTCTACGCAATATCTACTTAGGCAAAAAGTGTAAGAAACGTTAGCGGCTACATTGTACAAACTTCTAGTGCAAAGACACTCAAAGCACAAACAACTCGTAGGTATACCAATAACCTTTTTTCTTATCTGTAGCGGTTGCAGATAAGTATTTTTAATCAACTTCAAAAAGAAGGCGGTTCTCAATTCGACTGTGATTTTTTTTTTTTTGTATGTTTGTTACGCGATATCTGCGGCAATTGTAAATTGATTTCAAAAATGTTTTTTTTAATGAATAGAGTATACCTCAGGGGTGGTCTCATTTAAATTTTATTAACTTTGTTTGTGTAGTTTTTGAGTTAGCTTCAATAATACGTATTTTTGCCACTTAGTTTATATTGATGATGTTATAATGACTTCCTGGCACTGATATTTCGTGTCGTACGAATTTGTGTGGGGTAAGTACAACTTAAAAGTGAAAAATTAAAGAAAAATTACAAAAAAAAAATCAACCAACTTCCAAAAAAGACACTACAAGTGAAAAATAACTTTAATTTCGGAAGTCGGTGGCAAACAACGAAAATGCGAAACCAAAGACACCGACTTCCGAAATTAAAGTTATTTTTCACTTTGTAGTGTCTTTTTTGGAAGTAAAATAATAACATCTACATAGTACAGACGCCAGCACATCAAGCTACCCGAAACTGTCGAATTTTCCCAATCAACTTTGAAAGCGAGCTTTAGCGATAAAGTTGAAAATCTATTAAAGATATTTGTCAGATTGTAGTAGCTTTATTTGTTGGTGTCTGTACATATGAAATAAATATGGATATCTTTTATTTTAATAAACGGTATGGAATAAGGAACTCGATACGTGTAAGTAATATTAAAACGTTAAGTAAATGAGATTTCCTGAACTCCTCAAATGTATTAAGAGATTTTCCATTGTACGGAACGGTTATTGTCGATCTGCGAATCGATATTAATATCTAAGTAGTAAGTACATCATATAAATACACACTTTTGTTATTGTAGATATATATGGGTGTATTTTCCTTATACTCGTACATATCATACCATACCTACCATACTAAGAACCTACTCTTTCATCAATTAACGTTTATCGTTCAGTTGATGAGTTTTGTGTATTGGCGTAGTTAGTTATGCGTTTTTTGCAATGGTAGGGCTAACGTCCGCTGATTTGCGACCACCCTCCCACCGGAGTCCGGCGTCAAGCAGCCTGTTGTGTTTCGTCGATGCGTGGGAGTTCCAGTGCCTTAGGCATCTTCTGGGCACTCTCGTTCCATCATAGACCTCATCCATCGCTTTCCACCAGGCGTGATTGAGGTCAAGAGCGGGCCCATTCAGCAATAAAAAAATAAAAAATATATTAAAGGTGCAATTTCGTAAACATTGGCATACTTAATATCGTGTCTAGTGTCCTGTTGCCTGCATTTTATAGGCACTGATGGACGCCACTGGAGGTGCCAACTCGTAGCCAAATTCTGGACTTTAATTTAGATTAGCTTCGACATACTACGAAGAAGAAAACCTAGAATCCTGTGATTCTCGTCGCCTATTCTATGAAAAATTCACAACCAACAGCTAAACCATTTCTGTGTCAGCTTCTAAAAAACAAACAAAACGTTTCTCCTACCATTACGTACAATATCACAGATTTACGCCGTAAACGGATGACGTTTGCATAAACATTTCACAGTAAATAAAAAACAACTGTCGAGTGTGAATCTGGAAGTGGACCGGGAGCAACAGAATCAGTAGGGCGGAGTTCGCTAGCTTTATCCTCATGAGAAATTAACCGTTCCATTAGTTTTAATTCACTCTACGCCCGCGCGGTTCGTTATTTCTGCTATATTTCAGTATAAAAATGCGTTAAAACATTGCTATTGCGCTCTACTGCGGAATAAAAATGAGATATTGAGTGTAAAGCGCAATATTGTGGAGTTATGCTGAGTGGTCCCTGCAACGTGTTTGATCGAGACATTTCTTTGTTTATCACAGAAGTAATGCTGTAAGGAATAGGTTTTCTGAAAGGAATGTGCTGAGTTTTTTTCGTTAGCTTTTTTATAACTCCTGCTTGTAAACTTGTAAGTAGTAGGTAAGTAATTGCATTTGTCATCGTCGACTCTTCTAGGATAGACTGAATTAGAATTTGGTAGGTACTGTGATGAGCATAGTCTGGGGGCCTCCAAATGCTAGAACGTTAAAATGATTGCGCTTATTCCAAGCAAACGTCAATAACAACAACATCAATGCGTCTATACTATCCACTGGGTTTCGAAACAAAAAACTTAATACAAATTATTTGAAAGTTCATTCTAAATTCGCTTGACTGTTCGCATGCAACCAGAGTTATTTTTCTGCCAGCCTGCATAACTTGGTCGACTTTTACAGACAATCTTTACAGTACTTATCTACATGACATATTTTAATTTTTCCTCTATCAGTGTGATAGGGCTAATTATTTTTGGGATACCACGTTTGGCTAAGATTCTAGCTTTAAAACTACTCTTCCTTTGCATTCGCGGAAACATGTGACATTATATCACATAAGGACTTACTATTTATCTGATTGGCACCCGATTGCCACAAAATATTTCAGTAAATATCCCTTTCTTTCAGAGACGAAAAAGGTGACAGTGAGCTAGCAAAAGCAGAAAGAATTTTTTGAATTCGACGGTTAGTTCCAGAGATTAACGCGTTCAAACAAACAACCAAGGGGATCACGATTGCGTAATTTCGCTAGTTAATTTAATTCTGCAAAACCGGCGGCGAGTCACAGTCTTTTGTTTTTAGGGTTCCGCCCTTATAAGATCACTTCGTAGTCCGTCTGTTTGTCCGTCTGTCAAGACCCTTTTCTCAGGAACGCGTGGAGTTACTAAGTTGAAGTTAACCGATTAATCACCGCTAATGAGACATAATTGATTATATTGTAATGGGCCTTTATCGTGCCACGCCGGCCTGGAGGACTATCGCCTCCAGATCCCACGGCGGCAGTCCGGCAAGGAGGCTTGCCGCCTCGCCCGAGGTCGTGCGGTACCCCCGGATCAGCCTGACGGCTACCACCTTCTGGGACGCGATCAGGTAGTGGGCGGCTCGCCGCCGCAGTGAACGCGCCCGCCACGCCGGTCTGTAGGTATTAATATCAAATACTCAGGGCTGCAATCCCTTGAAGCAGTGAAAAAATCAAACTTCTAGTCAACGCAATCAAAACGGGGGTTTATGTTCCGTTTATGTCGCATATTTTGACACTGGCAAGGGAATCTAAACCTATAGGGTACTTCACGTTGACCTAGAATCAAGAAATTTGACAAGAAGCAATGTCATGTAAACAAGTAAAGGAAAAATCCTAAACCATTTTGTAATAAATTTACAAAAAAAAAAAAAACGGGAAAAATATTCGAGTCACGGTTTCCGTGATAAACTATTTACATGCCTACCTACAAATTTGTACGGAACCCTCGGTGCGCGAGGCCAACTCGCACTTGACCGTTTTTTTATTTGATCTTGATTTTTGAGATTGTATTCTTATAACAGAACTTCTACCAATATTACATTTGTCGAACATGGTGATGTTGGCATTGTTACTCATTCTAACGATTTATGCGAAGGCCCATCTTCTGCAGAAGACATGGCAATATCTCTCCGTACAGTTGAAACAAAATAAGAACAACAAGAACTTAGAGTACAATTTCGTATAAGTTGTAAGACAAATAGAATTGCTCTCTCGTACGACCAAGCCATCGCCATTTATGCGCCAATGCAGTTCTTGTATTCAATTTGTTATTGCAGTATGGCTTCAAACGATACATTGGAAGGAGAATAGAGACATATAGTTTACATATTATTTATTGAACATAAACATTACACTACCTAGCATTTTCATGAAGGTTTGTAGTTAGTAGGTCTGTTTATCAAGTAAGTAAGTAGGTACGTACTTATAACGTAACGTATTAAAAAAAATACTTCAAATTAGATCATGAAACTTTGAAACTGAACTAACTATAAAGTAGGTCTTACGTTTTTTATTTTTTTAATTACCATTATTTTCACCGTAAAAAGCAAATACCTAAACTATTGGCGCTGCCTGCCGCCTAGCACCGCACTCTGTCTCGCTCTTACTCACTCCACGAGCAGTATCGTGCGAGCGAGATAAGGAGTGAATTTTAGCTGAGGTAGTATAGGCTCTTAAGTGTGCATACACACGAGCGACACGCGTCAACGACAGAGACGTCAGCAGAGAAGACAGCAGCCGTCGACAATGTGCCGCTCGTGTATAAATAAATGATATTGAAACTACCTTCCCCGACCTGGGTATCGAACCCAATAGGTACCCAAAATTCGACAATTACGCTTGTCGCTAAGACCTAGGCTGTCAGTTATGTATTTATAGAAAAATCCAATTACCTACAGTTTTGCCAGACGTTAGAAGCGAGGTAAAGACCTCTACAGCTACTTATAGAAAGGTAATTTTCGTTTCCAACAGCACTCTTTGATTGGAAATTCTAAATAAGAAATACTTACCTAACTAAAACGTTTAAACGTTATTGGGTTCAAGATTTTTTGCTTTAATCTATTGGTAACTTGACTATACTGTGTTCAGAGTTTCTAATCCTGTTCTAACACTCACTCGTCTGGAGGCATACCTATTTCTTTGTTTTAGAAAAGAAGAACAAAACCTTCCATTTTAAAGCAACAATCTTGCGCGTCACAACAATATCAGACCTCGCCGAGACTATAAATATCTCAAACAGCAACGACCTGAACAATAAGACGAAGAATCCTCTCACAATAAAATATGTGTTTTATCTGCAACTAATTAAATACGAAACACTCTAACTACGCTAAAATACAACACCCTTAAACTTCGTATATTGTATCCACCCTGTAATTGCGTCTGCGTCCACGAAACATGCGTAAACGAGTTCTGTTTCATTAAAAGTATAATTTTTCCTGAGTCTCATTACTTCGCTGGACGGACGTAAGGAGCAACAAAGACTAGCCGACCACCTCGGAAAGTTTACGACCAGCCTGCAATATTGTGCGTGGAAACTTAATGAAAAGGAAACACCGTATTGGCGGTATATAGGAACATTCTAGACCCTTGCTCGGAACAGAAACTATGCAATACTGCCTAATAAAGAAAAGGAATGGACGAACTGAGTGGGATTAATGTTTTTGTGTTTCAGCGTCTTTATCCCTCGCTTGACGTGTTTATCTGATGAAGGATCTTTACTGACGTCCTTGGTTCTTATGGCCAGATGGATTGTTTCAAACGCCAGTAGTAGTTTTTGATTATGCCCCAACAATCCACTGAAAATACTTAAGTCACATTTACCTGTAAACGAACTCTTCATAAAGGTAAAAGGGTTTAATAAACTATGAGGCATATGGACGTTCGGAGAAAACTTTGAACGCTATAAGTCGGTAATACCGGGTTCATACGGTTCTATTTTAGTTGAACAACTTTTGTTGTTCAACAAAAAGTGCTTAGAATTTGATTAGAAGTTTGTTTAGATGGTTCAAATCGCTTTCGACTTAGCAGATGATAAATTAGTTTATTCAGTTTATTGAAGATTGAGAAAAAGAGAAAGAAAAAAAAAAGAGAAAGAAAAAAAGAAAAAGAAAAGAAAAGAGAAAGAGTATTCTATTCTATTCTATTTCGTTTTTGACACCGACTTCCGGAATTAAAGTTATTTTTCACTTTGTAGTTGTACCTACCCCAAATAAAATAATACAACACTACTTCTTATGTAAGTATTAGTGATGGGAAGTTTTTACAATATCATCAATTTAAACTAAGTGGAAAAAATTGTATTACTTATTAAAGCTAATTCAAAAACTACCAAAGTTAGGTTAGTAAAAATTTAAGGGACCACCCCTGAGGCATACCTTATCCATTAAAAAATTATTTTGCAAATCCGCTTATAAATAATGGAGTTCTGAGGCAACAAATATATATTTAAAAAAAATCAACCGAATTGAGAATCTCCTGCTTTTTTTGAAGTCGGTTATTACATAAAACTACCTACCTGTCTACCCCTTTACAGTACCGCTAGTAATTTGCTATCAATAAAAAGACTTTTAACAATTGAAAAGTTCCATTGTCTGTCTCCGAAATTAATCAACAGGTTTTTACAAAATGTTAATTTAATGGGGCCATTTCGGAACACAAAATGATAAATAAGTTAAATCAATTCATAAACATAAACAAAAAAGTTATGCCCGAATTTAGAGTTACCCCAATAACAATTTTGACAGAAAAGACTGTGGTACTGTGGTATACTGAAAACATCTGTGTACCCCTTTAGGGGGTACAGGCGTGATTTTATGTTGTGTGATTGCGTAAACAATGCATACATATGCGACAGCAACAATCGCGGTTGATTTGCTGGCATTTATTGAAGAATTCCGTTGTCTTTCTCCGAAACTCATCATCAGATCTTTACGAAATTTAAATGGGACCATTTCGAAATAAATTCCTTTCGAAAAAAAAAATGTGCAAATCCGTCTATGCAGGGTGTCCCTGGAAGTATGGATTAAATCGAATAGGGGCGTGGGCAAGGTCATTCATTTCATATCATTTCATCTGAAAATCAGCGTCAGGTGGCATATCTTGTGTTGTCATCTAACATAATGCTGAGCTGAGGCCCTTTTGGCATTATTATCTTTGTTTTCTGTTTTTATAGTTTTAAGGTGTATTTATTTTGCTGTAATGCCAATAAACGCATTTTTCTTTCTTTCTTTTCTTTTTGTCATTTCCAAACTTTTTGATCCTGAGAATGATTGATGCTTGAGAATTATTTTACGGTTCAAAAGTTGTGACCAATTTTTTTCAATCGTTTCGCATAGTGCTCAAAGAAAAAAAAATCATTATAAAAAACTATCAGGGCTGTCTAAAAAACTTAAATTGACAGTTCCTGGTAGTTTTTTTTAAATGACTTTGTTTTTTGAGCACTTTGATTTGATCCATATTTCCAGGGACATCCTGTATAAGATGGAATCATGCCCGAACATACATACATAAAAGAAATATAAACGTCCAAATTGAGAATCTCCTCCTTTTTTGAAGACGTTAAAAAAATAGTTAAATATTACGCTGTTGCTTATGAAAACTGAACAAATACGTACTACCTTTATATTTCAATCCTTGTGTAGGTAGCTTAGATGATTTTTTATACATTACCTAGGTCTGTACCTACTCAACTAGACACTTTGTCGAATATCATATTTAAATAATCTTCAGTTAAGTATTCGAATAATTTAAAGAAAATGATTAAGGCCAATTTAGGATACAATCTTGGTGAGGTCGGCGGCGACTGTGTGGGTTGCTTGCTAATATCGTAGAATGTTCTATATTTGTTGCGCTTTTGCATGGCACTAGCAGTCATTGACCCACCAACATTTTATAGCATTTTTAATTTCATAAACTGGGAATCAATGTCTATCGTGAGCTTCAGCATGTTTCAATAACGAAAAAACCATACATAGTATTTTGTTCTGGTTCCTATATACGGAGAGATATGAGGGAAAGGGCAATGATCGCCATTGCCATGTTAAAAATTGACAACTATACGTTGCGGTTCGCGCCCATCCGCAGCATCGTCCGCATGCGGTAAGGAGATAGTATCGTTTTCATAACTGCACATTGTTGCATATACAGAGAAATTCGTTTGCATAGGCCTGCTACAAGACAACGTCTTCGCATCCTGTAAATTCCATCAAATAAAAAAAGCAGTTCTTTTGATGTACACCTCAGATCCTCATAATTAGCAGCTGCGTTTGCTATGCTTACGGACGCCCAAGAGATGAATTATACTTATGAGTATCTATCTGTCAATATGGCAACTTACAACCAGTAACGCAACTGCTTACAATGTATTTGATTAAAACTATTAACGCTCTAGTATCGACTGGATAATACCATTAGACAGCCCTTTGAACGTCTTGCTACACATAGAGATGTAGGTAACTAATTTAAATTCCTTAATCAAGTTAGAGAGTGGATATACACACATCAAAAAAGTCTAAGCAACTTGTACGGTTTTGAACTTTTGAAGGAGTTGTACTATTGTAATGTATATTTCTTTTATAAATAATAACTAAGCATTTGTGGATGCATTAGTAACTAAAGCAACAAAATACTTCATTTAATTTGTCATTTAATCACAGTAATTATCAATATGTGTACCGTAACGTACGTATAAATAAAGTTAAACAGAAATTAAACTTTTCATGTTTTACAAAATTAAATAACGACTATTTTTTAAAATTATTTGGTAATTCAATACGAAGTATGACCAAAGCGTTAACGTATGTCCCGGGAGGTTAACATAGACTGACGTCTTGCAATCAGTTGTATGTATCGGTCCTGTCGAGCAGTTGTACTCCTTCCACGTCCTGGGTGCTGCTCAGTAGGATCCCCTGCATTAACGTAACGCTCGACAAATCACGCTCCTAATGACACCAAAATGCCGAGATACCTGGGACTGATTTCTTCCCGTTTGTAGCATTCCTATAGCTCTCTGCTTACTCTGATAAAAGTGCGAAAGCACATGAAACTGGGAAAAAATAACTAGCTTTTATTTTAATAAAAAAACAAAACCCAATCGAAGAGTTTCCTATTTTAAAATTAGCCAGCATATGTTTCCGAGAGCAAAAAGATTGTATATCAATCTACTTTGTTAAGAAAAAATAAAGTATTAACCAAAAAAACATGCAGTTTCTGTAAATAATGCGTGTTGCTTAAACGTTTTTGATGTGTGTAGTAGCAAGGGAATGGAACCACAAAATGGCTAACTATTGATTGATATATTTCATAACGTAATGTAGTTTTGGCATGTGTCGATAATACATGAATACGGTCGGTTTGAGGATGCAATTTCATCTGGAAGGTATAGCCGAATTACATTTTTTTTTCTTTTCTCTTACCCTCTCCTCTGAAATAGTCATAACCACCCATCACTAAAACAACACTGTTGATGCTGCTCATGTTACCTAGGCTAGGCCTTTTAGTAATTACATACTCTTATTTGTAAACAACATACTCTTATGTGTGTCTCTTATTTGTAAACATACATAAGTTTAAGGGTAAACTTATTTATACAACATTGTTGATAAAATTAGGGGGTATCGTATTACCCAGTATCTGGGTTGTGGAGGTCAGATAGGCAGTCGCTCCATGTAAAATACTGGTATTCAGCTGCATCCGGTTACACTGGAAGCCGACCCCAACGTAGTTGGGAAAAGGCTAGGCAGATGATAATTATGATTGTTGATACAATTATTGGTGATTGTTGCAGTTTGTTCACAAAACGTTTTCCATTGAGACGGTTGAACTAAATAGGTAGAACTAGTGATGTGCCGCTGGAAATATTGAAAATTTACGGGAACTTTCCCATTGTAAATTTACACAATATTCCCAATATTCCCGTAAGTATTCCCAAAGTTTCCAAATAGGTATTTAATACATTTTTCGTATATACTGTATAATTACACATGTGCAACTAACATTACGCGATATTTATACTCCTATTACCACAGCTAAACATGTCGTTACATGTTTGTACCTGCACTAGCTTGCGCCACGGCATAGCGATCGCCCCCACCCCTTGTAAAACAAGCTTCAGTTAGTATACAAAGTTTCATGATCTGATTTAAAGTATTTTTTGAATACCAGCGGTTTATTGTTCAGTTTGGAGGTAACTTTGGATTTTTTTTCTATCGAGAAAATTTTATGGAATCGCGTTTTCGTCAAACATAAGACCTAAAATTAATCCTCAACTTTACCATATATTTATTTCAAAATTAATGCTACAGTATTTTCGACATAACGGAGAATCATGCTAAGCCATTTGAGGTAGTATTGGCCCTTAAGGTGCCACTTTTCGATATTTTTTCTATACGAATTTCGGGAGAATATTACTCCACTGTTTGAAATTGTGCATCCAAAGTTAAACATGATATCGTTTTGACTTATTAATAATTGTGTCTGTAAGGAAACAGAATAGTAAAATAAAAAGCCATTAAAAAGTTATGAGCCAACAAAGATTCGTTTTTCTTGCTATTTTTAACGTAACTTTGGGTCTCAATACGTAATAAAAGAACAGTGTAAAATCTTCAAAACCAAGTCCGTACCGACAAAGCTCAGTTATCGAAGAGATCAATAAACTTTATTTGTAATTTATCTATAATATTTATATATTTAGAAATATTTAAGTATGTTTATCAGTTGTCTAGTACCCATAACACAAGTTCTGCTTAGTTTGGGACTAGATGGCGTTGTGTGATAGTTGTGGAATATTATTATTATTATTTATGCAGTGGTTTTTTCATAAAACTCGATTTTCCGAAGCACTTTTCAAATCTTTTTACGCGTCTATCAGTTCGGCACGGTGTTTCTGTGCGTGAAAACTAGACGTTGTTCGTGTAGACTAGCGTCTAACTGCTCATCACTGATATTAGCGCTGTCGGACACGAAGCCAGGCGAGACAGCGTGCTTTTTGACCATGACCACCAGCGAGTTCGAGCTCGCGACTAGTTTACTCTTAAGTCATAAAAATGGAAACGTAGCAAACGCTTTTTTATTAAAAACAAGCCCTGTCGTGATGAAAAGGGAGGACAGTTTATTTGAAACATCAGTAGTTTAACTAAAAAAATGGTCCGAATACTTATTTCTCTAAATATAAGTAGTATAAAGATCGTAAGCAATAATTTTAGTAATAGGGAAGGTGGAGAGGGTGTTAAATTTATTTGAGGAAAGTACGAAACCCACGCGGACAAAGTCGCGGGCAAAAGCTAGTACGAGTATATACTTGTTAATTTTAAACAAATATAAAAGTGTGTTGATTCCGTGGTTTATTAAAATTGTTAACTTTATTAAAGTTTACAACTCTCAGAATCTGATTGTAAAATTGTGTTAATAAACCAATGTGATTAAAATTTCTGATGCTTTGTGATTTTTTTACTACGGGAATATTTACGGGAAAATTGTAAATTTACAGGGAATATTCCCGTAAATATTGGAAACTTTGGAAATTTTCAACTTATATGTATAATCAACTATCGACGTAACCACGATAGTACGCAAATTTACCTAATTAATTGGCTAGCATATAATAAAAAAACACTAAAGTACATTATCATCAATATTCCCCTAAATTTCCAGTTTTGGGAATATTGCCGGGCACGTTTACGGGAATATTCCCAAAGTTTCCAAAATTCCCGGGAACGGCACATCACTAGGTAGAACTATTTAATCCAAGTTTTAAATAGATACGTACCTACCTTCTCCTCCTAGGTAGGTATTATATCCATCATACAGTTCGCATCCACGCCAAAACAATTACAATATTGTTGAGAATAAAACTCACTGAACAAAAAAAAAAAATAATAAAAAGTGCATTGTTATAAAAGCGACGGAACCGTACTACGAGTCGAGATATAAATAGTTCGATAGTAATCGCATTACTCGAGATCAAATCGACATCGATACTTTCTGATGGACTTATCGATGTTACACTCGATTTGTGATGGGTGACATATTTATTTATTGACAGAGATGTTTTAAGTATAAAATGTTTTACGGGCTTAATGGGTTTAATCCCGTTAAAAAGCAGGTTTAATCGATAGTGACATGTTGCGTCGGCAGTCATTAATAGATTAAAGCCAGTGACAGCCAGTAGCCTCAAATAAATCCCAATTACACTGTGCGTTTTACTGTGAACGGTCATTTTGTAACAGCTGCATTAAGGCTTTACTGGATTGGTTTGTCGTTTATTGGATTTATTTATTTATTCATGACTATAATTCATCATCTGCCTAGCCTTTTCCCAACTATGTTAGGGTCGGCTTCCAGTCTAACCGGATGCAGCTGAATACCAGTATTTGACATGGAGCGACTGCCTATCTAACCTCCACAACCCAGTTACTGGGTAATATGATACCCCTCGGTAAGACTGGTTGTCAGACTTTCGGATTTCTGACGACCCGTAACGACTGTCAAAGATCCACGAATGACAGCCGAGACCAACGCTTAACGTGCTTTCCGAGACACGGAGGGGTCTTGGTATGTGAAGATAGTCACCCATCCACGGACCAATCGTGGCAAGCGCAGCTTTACCTGATCGATCGACCCGTGCGATGATTAAAAAATATAAATATGATTATGACATGAGTTTTAATTGCAGATCTATTTCAAAAGAAGCATGAATAGAAGAGCACCTAAATACAAAAAGTAGGATGCTATGACAACCTAGGGTAAAACCTAGAAGAAGAAAAACAAATCATAAGCATAAAGTAGGTATTATTTATTCATACAAATAAAACAAACAAGGCTGCTATTGCCAGCATTCTATACTTAGTGCCGACAGCAAAGAAAACGCCTGTCAGTCTATCAAAGGTGTTGTCAACTTGCTTTCCAATAACACGCTTTATTCGTTTCAATATTATACACGTACATAAAGCAAATGGAAGCCGACTTACTATCCATTTGTATCAATAGAATATGAAACGGGGAATACGAAAAACGTTTTGTGGCAAAGTAAACAGAAATCTCCTGGAGGCGAAACCGTTTTATAAAATAAAGTAAGTCCAATAATTCAACACTTCGTCGCTCCTTAGAGGGCGAGAGGTATAAAATGGAGAAAAACGTTCCTAATTCAGTTTGCTCCGGTGAACGGTGTACTCTGCAGCCACTAGGTCTTTACATCGAGTGCAAGAGGAAATAATATCTATCGATGGATGGGGGACTCCTAGCAGTTGGCTTTGGAAACGATGACATCGCTTATTCACCGTAATGGTAGTGATCGTAGCATTCGTAGCACAGTATATAAAACTAAGAAAAACTCTGTTCTTCCCATGTTTGATAGTTCTATTCCGTTCCAAGATCGTCTGCGGAGGCGTAAAATTAAGTCCCTGCCTCGTCTGTCGCTGACGCAGCGAGAAGATTAATCCTAAAGGTAGCGAGGAAATAAATAATGTATAACTTAGTGCCTAAGAGTGTACGATTGTGTTAATAAACAAAGAGCGTAATATATACCTAGTTTATTTAATGCATTAACCGACGCTCTGCTCCGAATCCGGCGCTTGAATACAAGACGAATTGAGTACATTATCTACAGTAACATTCCCGGGCTAGTTAGCTCCTTGTTCACAGTGGAAACTTGTCTACGTCGCCTTCAGAAAGGCGGGGAGGGCATAGGAGTGGCTTTTATGCACCCAGCGCCACGCAAATTGTAGCAGAATGCCACGCTTCTAGACTGATTGCAGAGACTGTATAGTAGGTACCGCGGGCGATGTGAATAACCGCGGTGCGATGCCGAGTAGTTTCTATACAAAACAAAGTCTTCAATAATTCATTATGTTAACTGAGTGACTGCCAACCGGGAGCTGAAATCATGTTTGTTAAACAACTTCATGTTTAGTTGGCTATCTGCTATTGAGAATGTTGCTTTACGTGTGTAGTAGTCGCGAATTTGTCTTCTTGAATGCTTGTCATTTCCAATTATAATGAAGATTAAGAACAGTTTTTTTACACACAAAACATTTTTTGGTCTGAGTTTTCCATACCTGATTATCGACTCGTTGTTCTTGTGTATCTTCTGAAATTGGTTGCTTTCCTACGATAATATACGCTTACACTTTTCCTATTAACCTGGGAGCTTCCTAAGCTTGTGTTAGGCGTTCACAATAGACGGTAGACAAAGTTTTAAGCTCGTTCTCACATAATCTCCAGTTCGTACACTAGCGTGGTTGAGATTAATCGAGGATAACTACGTTATTATAGGGTAGGTTAGTTTATGGATTGATTGTTGTATTTTGTGACGATATTATACTTTGGGACCCACTAATTACTTTTGTTGCTAATCCTATTGTTAAAGTTGTAAGCCTTCGTAAATAAACGCAAGATTAAGTAGAATCGGCTTTCATAATATAACAAAACAGCACGCCTTGTTTCCCAGGTGGGATAAGCAGAGGTGTAGGTACCTATAGTATACCCACATTTTGCTTCAGTTACCGGTTATTGCAAAAAAAAAAACAACCGACTTCCAAAAAAACACAACAAGTGAAAAATAACTTTAATTTCGAGAGTCGGTGTCATTGGTTCCGCATTTTCGTTTTTGACACCGATTTCCGAAATTAAAGTTATTTTTCACTTTGTTGTGTGTCTTTGGAAGTCAGTTGTTTTTTTGTAAAAAAGTTTTTTTTTTCACTTTTTAGTTGTACATACCCCACACAAATTCAATTAGTTAACACTAGTGCATTGAAGAATTGAAGACACCGACTAAAAGTATCATCAAAATTCGCATAGAAATGCCGGAGATACAGTACATTTATGCATATAACTTCGTACATAAGAATATTCATTCACCTAATGTATCATATACTAAACTACTACTTTTTTTGAAGTCGGTTTCAAAAGCTACTATATCGACTAGCTACTCTCACGAATAAGTGAGTAGTTATGAGGGCATAGTTTTGAAAGCGGAATACAAACATCTTACTATGTGTTATAGACCATGTTTCGACAACAATTTATTTTTCGTATTGGACATACCTACATCAGTCAACCAATCACCAGTTAGCTAGAGTCTACATAGGTACGCTGTACACAGCAAATAAATCACGCTGGAAAACCAACGAATTGTGTGTTTTTAACGTTCTGCACTTCCAGACTGAAGTGCGGAAAGTGAATTGTAGGCAAAATTACGAGGTGTTCGCATTGCTACTTGTTGTTCTAGGGCAGAACTAGAAAAATAAATGCCTTAATAATAATAATGCCATAATGCCATATTATGCCATTTGATGCTACAGGTATATAATATACAGGATGGGTAAAAAATCGTGGATCAAACGAAACAGGGCGACAGCTGGGGTTATAAGCACTAAAAAAAATCTGTGGCATTACCCCTAACTTGATCTCCTTAAAAGTTATAACAATTTGAGTGTTTACAGTAAGGTTCTAAAGTTACAAATAATTTTTCGTGACACTTAAAAAATATTGAGAAAAGTGCCAATACTGATAAATCATGGTACCCACTATCATAAAAGCTCTTTTGTAGTGATAATGCTTTCTTAAAAATATTTTTCTTTTTGCATTTTTAAAAAATTTTTTTGGTTATTTTTTATTTTTTTTTAGGTTTAACGAATTTATTTACTCATAAAGAACAATACAGTTCACTTAACAATGAGCTTAAGTAAAAATAAAGTAATGTAGGTTTTACAGCGATCGAGCTATTCTAGTAGATGTTGTCATAAATGTATTTTTTAAATTTTGATTTAATCACTGCAAGCGTTTTGCTATGCTTGATATTATTTGGCAGATTGTTGTATAATTGTGCTCCTTCATATGTGATAGTATTTTTACCATAGTTAGTCCTATTTCTTCGCAATTTAATCTGGTTGGTGTTTCTTAAGTTATGGTAATATAATTTGTTAACAAGTTTTATATCTGATTTTAATTCACCAGTCATTATTTTTCGTACTAGTATGCACATTGTGTAAGTGTATGATTGCGTTATATTAAATATCTTTGTGTTACAGTACAGTGTACGTGACTCTGTTAACCGATTATACTTTACTGCAAATAACCCCAGCTATCGTTTTGTTTCGTTTGATCCATGATTTTTTTACCCACCCTGTATACTATAGTACTTGGGCGAATTAAAAAAGTTAGTGTTGATAAGAACACACCGAGATTATGTTTTTATTTAGTTGGACCTGTCATCAATACATACATATTGTAAATTAAGGTAGCTTTTCGTGTCTGTCTGTGTTCCCACTGATGGGACACAGGCTTCCTCTCTTCGACAATCCAACACGCGAGCTGAGTGCGGGTTGGTAGATGTCACATGTCTTCGATTTTTTTTGCTTCTAAGACATACCGGTTTCCTCAAGATGTTTTCATTTACCGTTATGAGAGCAGTGTTCGAACCTACGACCTAATTCGTAAGTAAGTCGCGGCCAATACCACTGGGCCACCACTGCTCCGCCGCTAGTAGTTTAATATAATAGGAATAATATACCTACGTAAAGTCATCATCATCCGCCATCACTCTATAGGTTCACTAGTCGACATAAGCTACTCCAGTACAGTACAGTCCAGTACAGTATTACCAATGTTTTTTTTTATAAAAGTTACTTACAAAAAAAATTTTATATTTAAATTTTATCCGCCCCTTAACACTAAAATGTAGAAGCAGTGGATAAACCATACATAGGCACATAAATCTGGCACAAGACTGCACTACTAACGTTCACGTACTGGTACAGATACTGCTACATGAACTACGGCGATCGCAACACGTTTCTCGCAAGTTTTGCTTGCCCTGTTAACATTGCAAGCAGATACCTATACAGGGTGTCCCTGGAAGTATGGATCAAATCGAATAGGGGCGTGGGCAAGGTCATTTCCAAACTTTTTGATCCTGAGAATGATTGATGATTGAGAATTATTTTACGGTTCAAAAGTTGTGACCAATTTTTTTTCAGTCGTTTCGCATAGTGCTCAAAGACAAAAAATCACTAAAAAAAACTATCAGGGCTGTCTAAAAAACTTAAATTGACAGTTCCTGGTAGTTTTTTTTAAATGATTTTGTTCTTTGAGCACTATGCAAAGTGACTGAAAATAACAAAAGTTGGTCATAACTTTTGAACCGTAAATAATTCACCAACATTCTCAGGATCAAAAAGTTTGGAAAAGACTTTGCCCACGCCCCTATTTGATTTGATCCATACTTCCAGGGACACCCTGTATATAGATACCCATCATACCTACTATATCGATGTGGACGTAAAGCCACCACTCCACAGCAGCCCACGGCTAAGCTATGCACGTGAGCGTGTATAAAAACTACCAGGCCATGTTTGGAACGTGGTTTTTGCAACATGCCAAAACATCGAGATTTCTCTATTATAGGTTAGTTTAATATATACATAAACTTTGAGGAATAAATTTTCTAAGCGATGGTGAAAATCGCATCAAAATCCGTTGCGCCGTATGGAAGAACAACGCGGTCACACAGATAGATACAAAAACGACTTTATTTAATTAAATAAAGTATATACAACGTGTTTTTTTTGATATCCCATAACTCTAGGGGGTCATTGTACACAACATTATGAACAACTTTTACTATGGGACCAAACCTGAAATCGTGAAAAAAAAATCAGTTGTTCCCTACATTTATGTTCGTGTAACTCGTCAAAATGTAGGGAACAGCTGATTTTTTTTCGCGATTTTAGGTTTGGTCCCATAGTAAAAGTTGTTCATAATGATGAGTACAATAACCTCTTAAGAGGTTGCTGGTGTTTTTCAAATAACCCTGTATATATCATACGAGCTGACCCCGCAAACGTCCTTTTGCAAAAAAGAAAAAAAAAATATAGGTAGTAGCCGATTCTCAGACCTACCCGATATGCACACACAATTTCATACAAATCGGTCCAGCCGTTTCGGAGGAGTATGGTAACTAACACTGTGACACGAGAATTTTATATATTAGATATACAACGTGTCCCAAAATTCAACGATACGCGTTCACCAGAGGGTGGACCTGCTCAAGCAAGACTAAGTTCTCGAGAAAAAAATAAATGTTAAAAAATATATATTTTTTTTTTGGAAATTACATGAAATACTTTGAAATCCTTTGAAAATTGACACCCCTTAAGATATTTTTAACAACCATGACCACAATTTTTCAAATATTTCTTTTTTTTGTATCTGCAATCTGAGTAGCATTGCTATCAGGCTACTCCCTTAAAAATCCCAGAATGCCTGTAGTTTTTACACAAAAATCAATAGATATTTTTTAAAATTATTTTTGCTCGAGTAGGCATGATCAGGTGCCCGCTTATTGTTCAATTTTGGGACACGTTGTAGATAAATCATCTATAAGGATAATAGAATACTCTTTGTTATGTAACCATATCTGTAGATAACCTCTTCACTGCGAATCACGCTACGCACGAATCAAATTCTGGGAAACAAATGAGCCGTGGTAAATCTCTACGTGCACATTCTGCGTGGCAGTGGACGGTCGACTGATTGGGTCCAAGCCAGGCAAGTGTAACTTGGTATCGAGGACATCAAAAGTTTTAAATAGAGTGTGTGCCACTCTATGAAGCAACAAATAGCGAATATAATTATGTAATTCGATTAGCAATACTTTGGGTTTATCTATCATTGTTCTTCTATTGTTAGGTAGGTACTCGTACTTTAATATTCTTCAAAACCGGAAATCAAGTAAACCAATATTTTTACTACATTTCCGGATAAAATTTAAACAAATTAATTTGATCATGGATTAAATTAAAAGAAGGCGGTAAATCAGCCGTTAAAATGTATTTTCCTTTGTAATTGTATTACCCCCGGCTGTTTATCATACATTCGCCATTTTAAAATTCGAATTTATTCGTCGTCGTGGTGACCGTTAGGCACAGGGGAACCGTTGTAAACTTTGACCTATGTATTTTGATATTTGTAGCAACAAACTTTACCATATTCAGGATCAAAAGCAATAGGTTATAATTATGCATGTAATTCTAACGAAGCTATGAAAGAATCTACATAATTTCCAGTTTTAATGTAACTAGGATGGTATTTAAGTTATGTTTAGGTCCACGCCGGACTAAAGTTAGTTTCCAGTTTCCATTAGAGTTGGTCCTGTAGTGTCCCTGAATGCTGCCCGTAGTCATCTCTCTTAATTTTCCACAACTTTTATAATAGCCATAATCAAGTGTTGTGAGTAGTTTATATTAATTTGTATGAAACTGTTATTACATTCAGTATGCAAGCGGTGGTTTTGGGATTAAGGGAAGCAAATATACAGTTTTTTATCGTCAACTAGTTTATTTCATCTACATAGCATAAAATTCAAAGTCCTGACTGACTGATATATCAACGCACAGACTAGACCGCTGGTCCTAGAGACATGAAATTTGGAGGGTATGCTCTTTGTGAAGAGTAGGTATCCACTAAGAAAGGGTTTTTCGAAATTTCAGCCCTAAGAGGGCGGGAGGGTGAAATTTCACGCGGACGAAGTCGCGGGCAGAAGCTAGTATTAATATCATTGTAGTTATAAAAATATTTATGTGTGGTCTTGATAAAGTGTTGTACAAAACATTTGAGTCGTGAATTAGAGACCCACCCTGGGCGCCAAAATTAAATTGAATCTTGGTAAGTTTTACACTATTAAAGATGATATTTTTTTGAATAATTATGTATTAATATAGTCTCAGTTGCTCCTTAAAATTTAAAAAAAATAATGAGTATATACTATACATAACGTACAATCTATTTACACTAGGTAACTAATTAAATATAGGTACAAAAATGATTTTTGTTTTTTGGTCACTTAGGCGTCGAAGTACTAGTCCGCATCGCTGTCATCAGAATGCTTGCCTAGAAGACTGGCAGCAAATAGTATCAAGGGTCAAAAGACCAGCCCTTTACTTTCACAGACATGCTTTATAAGAAGAAGAAGATATCGCATAAGTTTTTACAGCTCTAACAGGCTATCTCGGTATAAGCTATATAGGTTGGCGCGGAAAGCAAATACAACCGCTTTTTTTTTTTTTGGGGATGGGAATCATCAAATGACCCCTCCCGCTCTGGGTGGAGCAGAAGGGAGTGTCAGACTCTTATTGACTAAAGCCCACCCGCTAGCTTTGTAACCATGAATCACTCTTTATCACTCTTAATTTATTTTTATTTACGTAAAAGATGACACATCAATTGAATCTATTACCTTATTCCAGGCCCAATTTCGCCTAACTCTGTTAGACGACATTTAATAACTAACCGAGTTTGGTGGAATCGGCACTTACCCTTAAATCCAAAAGCAATGGAGTATGTATTTTTAACTCGTGATAACGCGATGATAATGAAAAGTAGCAGTGAGTTCGTTCCCTTGGGCGTGAAATATCTTCCCAACTTTGCAAGTAATTTTGAACTTATTTTAATGAAACTTTATTTTAACAAAGAAAACATAAACTTTGTACCAGGAGATGATGTAAAAGATTTGTTCCTGCGCCCGCGTTTCCATACGCGAGAAAAGTTTGCTTTTCTCCCTGAAAGTTTTCTTATAACCGCTGCAAAGCATTTTATCATTTATTGTTAGGTACAATAAATAAGAATTTGGTTTACCCTTGCCAATATTTTTGTAACATTTCATGGATGGAAAAAGATACAGTATTTTGAATTAGATTTCTTATACAGTATAAGACGAATTACTGTAATATATGTTTTTCAGCGAATAACGGTGTCTGGTGTTTCTTAAGCACAAACAACCTATTTTGTACAAATTAGGCTATGAATAGATATAAAAAATAACGTAACTGTGAGTAAAGTAAGCACTTGGAACTTTTACCTTTATTTCGTAGAATCTATATACAGACTAAACCACAAACGAACTATTCAAAGAGATTAAATATTTATGAAGCCTTTGACCTTCACTTAGAAGTGGATTCTTGAAGGTTAACAGAACGGTAAGTATCTCGACTGAAAGTTCACATGTTCACGGGGTTACAAAGTTGCTCAACTTGTTTTTATTTATTTAATACTTCAAGCACATAAATGTACAGAGGCGGACTTAATGCCGTAGGCATTTGGGGTTTTTGTTTTGTGGAAAACATGTTGCTGGCTGCATGGAATGTTGTAGTGTTGCTGGCACATGCCACAGTTTAGTATTCATGGTAAACAAAAGTTGTGCAACAATGTTGCCTGCTACATATCTTAACGATGCGAGAAAAATGTAGCGCATCGTGCAGTTTCTCAACTTTGTTGCCAATGAATGTGGGGCTTACACATCCGCGTATTTTTTTAAACATTCCCCTCATTTTCAAATAAACCAATTCCAGCGTGTTTCAAAAGTATTTAATTCCAACATAATAAATAACTCGTACGTATTGTTTAGTGTTTGTACTAAGGATTTATGTAACCAAACCGCAATCGTGTTGTTTGCACGCGTGTTTCATGTGCTGTTTTAGATTAAGCACGTTGGGAACGGTGTGAACGTAGATGCGACGTGAGATGTGTTCGCGCCGCAAAGAGGTTTTGCTTTAGTGTTAATGTTAGGTAACATCAGAGCAATGATACGTTTGAAAGGTGAACTTTAGTAAAAACTTCTTTGTTTATGAGGGTGATAATGTTTTCTACTATTTGTTTATTAATGAGAATGATTTTAACAATATTTTTATGTCACGCTCTTGAAGTCACTCAACATTATGCAGGGTTATTTTGGCTAGCTAACCTCACAGACGCGATGGGTATCGATATCTAATACTAATCACTTCGTTAATGTAGGTCATAGTAGGACGTGATTCAACTATTCAACTTACTGATACTTACCTATTCTCAGATACGTAAATAAAATACGAACAATCACGCATTATTTATTAAGTTAACCTGTGCTGACTAACTTCAGTGGTTTTCTAAACGTGTCAGTGACTGACCAGGTGCTTACAGTTAGGTAGGCATTCTAAGAATGGCAGATTAGTCATTATTTAATCACAAGGAAGTACTTATATGTACGTATCCATGATTTAGTTAGTCATTCATTTATGACGATTTGTTAGTTGTGGTTAGGTACTAGGAAAACAAAAGTTTCGGCTTTATTACATTTTTGGAACGAAGGTCCTTAATGCGGTTTGCGGTAGGAGCTGACTGGTAGAAATCGTCATGTAAGGTAAAAGCATTATGCCCCCTGCATGCGACTTTCTCCCTCTTTCTATTATACAAGAAATGAAAAACTTCATAATTTACTTAGAAAAGTATTCGTGCCTAGTTTCAAGTTTATTAACTCGAGGAATAAGATTTTTCATAAAAACAAAATCCCCCCCTTTCACCCCCTTAAAGGTTGAATTTCCAAAAACTCCTTAGTGCTTCCCTAAATTATAAAAGGAAGCCGTGAGAAAAATTTCACATTCCTAATCCGAGTAGTTTCGGTTGAATTGATATGTCAGTTTTTTTTTAAATGGCATCTCGCAGTTCCACCTAGACACTCGAGGTTGTCGACTACTTAACAGGGATTGCCTGTGGATGCCTAAACTAACTAATTGGACGCAGCTGAATACCAGTATTTTATATGGAGCGACTGCCTATCTGACCTCCACAACCCAGTTACTGGGTGATACGATACCCCTTGCTAAGACTGGTTGTCAGACTTTCGGGCTTCTGACGACCCGTATCGACTGCCAAATATCCACGAATGACAGCCGGGACCAATGGCTTAACGTGCTTTCCGAGGCACGGAGGGGTCTTGGCATGTAAAGATGGTCACTCATCCACAGAACAACCGCGGCAAGCGTAGCTTAACCTGATCGATCGACCTGTGCGGCTGTTATTATTTATCTACGGGCCCCTCTTTTTATATATAAAAATATAAGAATAAGATAAGATAGAAGATAGATAGAAGATGAGCGTGAGCGTGCGAGTATCGCGTAAGGAACTTCGTTTCTGATGGGGTTCCCACTATCGCACAATTTTATTTTTTTACTTAGTTCCAGTGACGATTATTAAACTAAGTTCTCGCGTAGTTTAGTTTAACCTTACATCAACTTGCAAGAGATGTTCCAAGATTTCCTTTACAGCTTTATAATAGCACCTTGTCAAAGTGTGCAATTTATTTCGACACTCAATGTATTGATAGCACGACTTGCAATACTTGCATGGCACCCCCAGACTTGCAGCAATAGAACATTTTAGCGCGTCGATAAACAACTCGAGGGAAGATCGAAACGAGTTATTTATTTGCATCCACTTCAAACTACGATTGGTATTTTTCGGTACATATTTTTAACGTACAGAAACTTTTATAGTTTAGGTGTTTGCGTGATAACATAGCACAGTGTATTATTTTGCCCTAGTTGCGGACATGCCAGTTTTATTTTTTTTCTTTATAGATTGAACCTTAATAAACCATTCTAAAAAAACCCCGTTTCGAAATTTCACTTCATTTAGGAGATACAAATATTTTTAGTGAAAGGTCACCGACCTTCGTGATAAAGTTTTTCGTCTGTATTTCTTGAATAAAGCAAATGTCAGTGACTTATAAACTACCACTTAATTGTTGGTTTGAAATGTATAAATTGAAAAATTTGCAAGTCTCTAACGTAACAGGAACGAGAATAAAAAAATATTTTATCACTAAACGAAAAAAATATATATAAAATTAGCTATTTACGGGTCGCATTTTTTTTTATTTTCATAATATACTTATGTATAGTACCTTCAACTGAAGAAAATTCTAAATATGTATCTAGCGAGATCTCGGAAATATTGCGTTTCTAAGTTTTTTTTAATTTCTATGGAAATAGGGTTGTCACAAAGTAGTAAATTTTTAAATTGATTAGTTCAATCGACTAAATCAATTATGCTAGCCACTGTTCTAAACGCTTATTTATGATATATCCTCGCTATCGGATTGAATTATGATTTCGTCAGTCATCAGTGTACCTAATATTCTTTTCTTCGGATTCTAAATGATTATAGTGAACATTATCTGTTGTGACGGATAGGAGTTGAAGCACTGATTTCAATAATGGCAAAGGTTTTTTTTTATGTTTATCACGTGTACTAAGTGTTAATGAGGATATATATGGATCGGATGACTCTAATGCAACCGGAAACTTTAAAATTAAATATTTCCGAAATCCTGGGCTTGTTGCAACTGATTTTTTTTGGGCTGATGGTTATTATAGTGGTCAACATACAGGCTTAAAAAAAACACGACCGTGAAAAGAATAGCCGGAAAAAAATATTTTTAAAATCATAGAAAAAAAAAATTCCCACTTGTGTGTGCAAGATTTTTAAAGTTTTCAAGAAAAAAATGGTTTTGGTAGTGAATTTCTATAACACATTAAAACATGTCGTGTAAAAATCAAATGAAAAAACGAGATATGGTGTTTTTATGGTTTTTAAGGATTTTTCTCGATTTTCTTTATTTCTCTTAAACTACAGTAGTTAGAGCCGCCGGAGTTTTATTAAGAGTTTTGTTTTATTTTAAGCTTTCCTAAAAAAACATAAAACGAGCATGTCCACAACTAAGGCAAAATACCACACTGTGCATAGCTAGCATCACGCCTATATTTCCTGAAGGGTTAGGCAGATATGCACCTGTAGGACACTCACATTTCATCAGTTACACAGTATGGTAGGCACGAGGGACATACTTTAAGGGAGTATAGTACTCATCAAAATGAACAACTTTTAATACAGGGCGGACTCCAAAATAAAAAAAAAACAGCTGTTCCCTACATTTTGTTTGGTTACGGGAACATACATGTATAATAATAATAATAATAAATTTATTTCAGACCATAAGTCCATAACAACTCACGTTACAATTCTATACAAAAAAACATACCTACATACATACATACACGAAAAATACACTAAACAACTTATTAGAGCGGCTGGTTTTATTTTCTCAATTTGAACTTTAATCACAGTTAGGTTAATTTGGATATTCATAACATAATTTTGTTAAAAGTACTTACAGGTTGGTTGTTTGTGCTAAACAAACAGCAGACATTGTTATTCGCACAAAAACATAAATAGATTACAGCCAGAAGTCTAATCCTGTAGAAGAAAATAATCGAATTTAAAATACTGTTTCTTTTTTCCATAAATGAAATGTTACTAAAATATTGGCAAGGATAAACCAAATTCTTATTTATTGTACCTAACAAAAAATTATGAAATGCTTACAGCGACTTTGAGAAAACATTTAGGGAGAAAATTAAAACCTAGAAAAACTACCTTTCCTCGCGTACGGCTCGCGTACGTTAACGTCGACTCAGGAAGAAATCTTGTAACCTCCTTTTCATCAACAAAATCTCCTGGTAAGTATAAAGTCTATGTTTCTTTGATAAAATGAAGTCATGTTTAGCCTATAAACATGACTTCATTTTATTTTTTTTTTATTTAACTGAAATAAGTTCAAAATTACTTGCGAAGTTAGGAAGATATTTCACGCGTCAGGAAACGAACTCACGGCTACTTAATTTTATTTCATTACTTAGTATTTTTAACGTACAGCCGCCGGCACATCAAGCTACCCGAAACTGTTAAATTTTGCCAATCAACTTTGAACCTTATGGTTTAGCGATAAAGTTGAAAATCTATTTAAGAAATTTGACAGAATATCGGTAGAAGCTTGATGTGCTAGCTTCTGTAAATTGAAAACTTTTCTAGTTTAGGAGTTTGCATGATAATATATTTACCAAACATCACGCCTGTTTCCTCCAAGGGTTAGACAGAGGTGCACCTACCTATAGTAAATCCACATTTCGCCAGTTATGTTTTTAAGTCCCATCTAATAGGGGGTGAGCCTATTGCCATCAATCAGGCACTAATCCAGACTCCGAAGAGTGTAGGAGTTCGGGAACAACATTTTAGGTGATCCTCTTATACTTCATAATATCCATAAGATGGGGTGCGCGCTGAAATGATTTTTGCAAAATAATAATCTATACTAATATTATAAAGCTGAAGAGTTTGTTTGTTTGTTTGTTTGTTTGTTTGAACGCGCTAATCTCAGGAACTACTGGTCCGATTTGAAAAACTCTTTCAGTGTAAGCTAGCCCATTCATCGAGGAAGGCTATAGGCTATATATCATCACGCTAAAACCAATAGGAGCGGAGCACCAATGAAGAATGTTTCAAAATCGGGGGATTTTTTTCCTATTGAGAGCTTCCGCTGCGTGCGCTGCGTAAACGGTTAAAGTTTCGCAAAAATCATATATGACAGAATTGTTCCCCTTTAAAAGCTTTAAAAAAAAATCCGCGACAGTATATGTCTATCTTTTAAGGTTAGCTCACTATAACCTCTTTTATGCTAACCAAATTTGTTCTAAAATAATGCATTATTTGCGAAGGTGTTTTTATAAACATGGTATTAATCCTTATCCAAATAAATACGTTATTCATCACATGTATTTAATTTTGAACAAAATTGCCTCTGACATCATTTGATTTCAATGTATATCTTAGGAGATATCATAGTTTTAAAATAATACTAATAATAAAGCTGAAGAGTTTGTTTGTTTGAAACACGGTTTGAAAGCTCTAAATCTCTGGAAGTATTGGTCACATATATAAAAATATTTTTGCGTTTGATAGCCCAGTTCTTGAGGAAGGCTATATTCTATTAAACTTGACGCTAGGACCCTTAGGAGTTGAGCAAAAAGAAAAAAAGTCTGAAGTTTTCGCCAAGCGAAAACGAAGTAATAGCGCAGGCCGGCGACACGTTGCGACGGGGTGGATTGGGGAAACAAAAAAAATTTACGCGGACGAAGTCGCGGGCAGAAGCTAGTATTGAATAAATAGCCTCCCGACCAATTTCGGCCACGGTGGCCAATCTCAACGGAGGTTAGCCAGGTATGCAGGAGATATTATAGTGCACAAGTGTGTGCGTGAACACATGTGCACTCTCTGTTCCATTACTTTCATAGTCCGATGGGACGGCCATGACACGACCGACCGGGGAGAGATCAGGCGCAGAACCAACGGCTTTACGTGCTTTCCGAGGCACGGGGGTATTAAATCGCCAACTTCATAACTCCGGACTGTTACTAAGAAATTCTTAATGGAAAACCTAATAAAACTTTGTCCAACCTGGGAATCGAACCCAGGACCCCACGGTCAGCAGTTGCGCTTGCAACCACGGGATCAACGAGGCAGTTAAATATTAAAATGAATAATAACATTCATAAGCATATGGTTAGATTTATTTGGATATGACACGGATTTAGTAGGTACGTGTTAGGGTCAGAATGTATGAATGTGAAAAGAGAAATACAAATCTCAGTTACCAAAATGTCACCGAATCATAAAGGCCAGTCGCCGTCGACATGCGACACAAAAATCGCGTTATGTCGCAAAAAATTGCACTGAACTGATTTTTTGGGATATTGTTAGGATAGATACCAATTGTGTAAAACTAAGTTTACAGCTTCGAAAGACCTGTGCTAACTGCGTGGTGCTCGAAATTTCTGGTTTTAACTTATAACTAGGTGTGTACTTTCAAGTACTACTATCTACAGTGGCGTGCATTAGTTTTCAGAATTAGGCCGGGTCTAGTGCAGACGCGGTCACTAATCAGAACCATATGACAAAAGTATCCATTTTGAATGTTCAAATTATTTTCTTACACACTATGTGCCTTCTACGAACTTAACATTCATACTCGGTTGGTTATTTGAGTAGGCATGCCTACATAAGGGTGAAAAATTGCGAAGGTCAAACGTCATGGTGTTACACGAGAGACACGTACGTATTTTTAATTTCGTCGTATTAACTCGAACGAGTAAAGACCAATGACAATATGCGAATAGTACTTATGGGAGCCGAGTAGGCAGACTGCGTACTGCCGCGCGTATTTGTATGAAGATTTTGTTATTTGCTATGTATGATAGGGCTCACACACTAAAATATAATTGATAAATCACCATAAGCCTATGGTGATTTATCGAGGTAGGCAAAGCTTATGTGCCATTTTGCAATGCACGCCACCGATCATACATATAAGTTACTCTATACATTTTCGCGACCTTCGATGTTCTAAATGACTGGCTGGTATTATTCCACTTTTATTGTTTCTTCTGCAAGGTTAATATTGTATAATTATTGTGATTAGCAAAGTTATTAATCTATAATAATAAAGCTGAAGGGTTTGTTTGTTTTTTGTCTGTTTGTTAGAACGCGCTAATCTCTGGAACTACCAGTTGGATTTGAATAATTCTTTTTGCATTTGATAGCCCAATTTTTTTGTCACTTAGGAACCGCGCAAAAAGAAACAAAAGTCAGAAAAAAACGCTAAGCGAAAACGAAGTGATAGCGCGGCGATGCGTTGCGACGGGATGGGTCGGCGGTACAAAAAATTTCACGCGGACAATGCCGCGGGCAGAAGCTAGTAACATATATTTTGTAGGTACTTCGAGCTCCTACACTATCGGGTTTCCTTTAACGTAAACAAAACAGATTTTCAATGGTTTTTGCTGTTTTCCTTATGCTATTTTCGTGTAAAAGGTTACTTAAAACATTGTTTGTTTTTCATTTGCAAACTTCGGCTTTGTTGTGCAGATTTTAGCAGCGAACTATTTTTTGTTCATTGGCTTACGTCGGTGGTAGCATTCAGATGCTTAGAATTTAAGACAGTGAAGCTTTGTTATATATTATTGAAAAATAACTTGGATTTAATACAGTATGCAGGTAAATATCAAGTACTTACCACAATGTATGCCAGGCTGCCGGGTTGGCCTCGTGGTCACAAGCGCAACTGCTGAGCGTGGGGTCCTAGGTTCGAATCCTGACCCCGGCAAAGTGTTATGCAAAGGGTATTTCCATTAGTAAATTTTCCAGTAGCAGTCAGGAGTTTGGAAATTGATGGTGTGACAATCCCGTGTCTCGGGAAGCACGTAAAGCTGTTGGTCCTGCGCCTGACCTCTCCCTGGTCATGTCAGATTGTTATCCCATCGGACTAAGAGTATAAAGGAACAGAGAGTGCAGCTGTGTTTGCGCACAAACTTGAGCAGTATAATATCTCCTGCGTACCTTGCTAATCTCCGTTGAGATTGAACATCGTGACCGATACCGGTTGGGAGGATTTTATATTTATACTATATATACAGGGGCGCCGACATTTAGAAAACCACGTGGGTGCTCGTACGGAAGGGGCGGTCTTTATTTATAGTCTACTTTCTTAGCTTACTTAGCCTTTTTCTTAATCACATCTAGATCCGTTTCGTAGAATTCATGGTAAGCGAACACACTAGCAATTAAAAAAATCAGCGATGCAAGAGCGAGCTAAGCGAGCTCAAAAATTATAGCACCCTCTTTAAAAGGTCATAACGTAACCAACGTAAGTAGTTATCGTTATCGGTCAAAGCCGATTGATTGATCAGATTTGATATCTATGCTCATGGGTGCTCCGCACCCACTAATTACCTCTCGTGGGTGCTGGAGCCCCCGAGTACTCGTACTTCGGAGTCGGCACCCCTGTGTATGCATACGTTGCACACTTATTCTAATCACTAAAGCCTACCTTACAACTCGCTTAGGTATAAAAATTGTCACAGTATTAATTACATACGTGGTTGTAAAGTGCAGCTCCGCCTGAAAAGGCTACTTTTTTCCGAGCATAAAAAAAAAACACATGAAATAAAGTACCTGCTTTCATTAGTTTTATTTCAGCTCGAATTTCAATATAACATTCAACCCCATTAGAATATTACAGAGTAAAATCGGTAGCCAGGCTACACGTTTTCCTAGGTACAATAATTTCGCCGTATGACATCCGGCCACAGCGCGCTGTCAGTTCGTGGGCAAGTTAAAAGCCGCTAATCCATTTTCCTTTTATCCCCACTCTTGCCCCTCTATGGAAAATGCACCAAAATGTTTCATGCCAGGAAAACGTTGAAGGAAGTTTCGGTTTGGTTATTTTTTATGTTTTTTTAATTGTTACATTGAAATGCGTCGATTTTTGAAAGGTTTTAAAATTTTGTGTTGGTTTGTGTGTTTTAGATTTTAAAAGGGTATTTTATTACGATTGAGGTATGTTATCAACATTAACTTACCTATGTGTTTCTAGAATTACATGCCAATTTTACGATTTTATTATGGATTCAGTACATCATTCTGAACCCCCTGCGTTGAAATACATAGTTAGAAGTTTATTAAAAAAAATGCCTTCCATACATTTTGAGCGCGAAGGTATTACACTTGGTATGCATTCGCGATTTATTTGCCAAAAATGTAAACATATGAATTAATAGAAAAATAACTTTCATTCGTACACAATAATGTTCAGTTTACGCTACAACTTCAAACATTTTTATAACTTTTTCTATAGTGCTAGTCTCTCTGAAATCAACTTAATAATCATTGAAATAAAGTTCATATTTGTTTAACTTGATATAGTGTAGGGGTGTGCAGCGCACTTTTACTATAGAATCATGTACTGAATTCATGGATACAGTTTGCGCGTCAATGTCCCTATCACCCTAGGCTATATGACAAGCTTTCCATTCTAGCATCATACAGGGTGAACCTGTACAACTAAACCTACAACTGAAAAAAATCTTCAAAAACACATACATACTGTGTATTTATGTTGGCAGTTGATGTTCTTTCAACTTAAACAGATATCAACTTTATTTTAATGGCGATTAAATTGATTTCAGAGTGACTAGCACTATTGAAAAAGTTAGAAAAATGTTTGGAGTTTTAGCGTAAAATGAACTTTATTGTGTAGGAATTAAAGTTATTTTTCCATAAACTCATATTTGTTTACATTTCTGGCAAATAAATTGCGAATGCAGATAATTTATTATACAAAAGCAACTGTTCCTGCTTTTAAAATAATCAAGATAATCTTTTTACCTCTCGGAATTCCCACCACAATATTCCAAAGCGCCAATATCAAATCGATCATCTAAAAAAATGGGACAAAATAAAAATTAAAAATCCATTAGTAAAGGTTGTTTTATTCACCGATGCGTGTGCCGATGCGATCCACTTACGATAAAACCAAGATGGAGACAGAGGCGGGATCCAATATAGAAAGCATTTATTATTCAGAACGCCTCTTCATATTTCATGATCTTTCTCAGTTATAACTTTAAATGAGTGAATGATGCGAGCCGTAGGTAAGGGCGACCACACAACACGCCACAGATAGTTGCGCTAAGAACAAGCTAGTGTTGAAAAAATGGTTAAGTAGGAAATCAGAACGGCCCCTCCGTTCTGATTTCCTACTTAACCATTTTTGTGTAACACACAGTAATTGTGTAACACACAGTAATTGTGTAACACACAGAAAGTAGCAATGGCTTGCTAGCAATGGCATTTTGACAGTCAAAAACATTCATTCCGTTAATTACGTTGTTGTGCAGACAAATTTTTCGGACATAAAAAGCAATGGATTAGCAACATCCTTCAAAATCATTCAGTTTGTTATTAATAGTACATTATGATATAAGTGCGGTAAGTTGAAAATTACAGCCGAGGCGATATTGCTAGCCCGAGCCGTAGGCGAGGGCTACAAGAAAGCAGAGGCTGTAATTATCAAAGCACACGTATGTCATACGACGTTTTATAACATATTTGCGAGGAAATAAATAAAACTCGGACTGAATTAGCATCTTTCCTTGTTTTCCATAAGATGAAACTTTGATACGCTTGTAAGTATCTATCGGTAGATTTTTCGGGCAAGAGGCTTAGAGTAGCCTTTTTAGCTGCCTCTGAGACTTCTGGCGGTGTCAAATTAATAAATTCATCATTACTTGACGACATTTTCTAATAAAAACAATACAGCGAAAAGAAAAAGCGCGCGGAATCATTTTAACTTGTTCACAAATTAGCGATGCGTGCGCATCAGCTCTTTTTTTTTAATGCAAAGGCACAAAAACAGCCAGTATTACTAATAAAGTAAATTGATATTTTTTTGTTTTTGTTACAGTTAAATGGTTGTAATTTATGGTCAAAATTAATTAAATAAAAGAATTAAATGTTTATTTTTTATATTTTATATCCTAAAGTTAATTTTATTCATAAAATGTTGACCACTTTTCTGACATAAAAACTCTTTGCTAAGATTTAAAAAAGTACCGTTCGTTTTAGACGGAGCATCTTGATAAACCGTACGTTTTACCTTATTAAAAAGAAAGTCGTGCGTTTAACATTAAAATAACGCACAAGTTCGTAATGACATACATTACGATAGTGAAATTGGTGAAATAAGAGACCCTTTACGAGCAAATGTGTTATAAAAGAGTTTTTTACCATTGCCACTCGAAAAAGGGCATTTTATTCATCGAAAACAGTGAATAAAACTCTCTTTTAGTCACTGAGTGAATAAAAACATTTTGAATTTGGAACAAGCACGAATATACGAATTATATACAAAAATAAATAAAACGTGCTGAAAGTACGTACTGGCTGGCTATACGGAGCTATTCCATAATAAAAAAAAAAAACCCGCCATTTTAGGTTCTTTTCTATCTGTTATCGTTGTTTTAAGTCATTGGAAAATCTAATAACATAAATTATAATAAAATGAGTTCTTCCAGTGACGAAAATGAGACACTAACTCCGGAATCATTTCGAAATAAAGCAGCAATTATAGTAAAATGTGATAAATACTATACTACTATTTATTTTCTCGCAGTCAATGGTAAAAAGTAGAGTACACAACTCGTGAAAAAAATAATTCATCTCGGTCCTTGTATCCCTCGCTCCGCTCAGGATTCAAATCTAGAATACCTCGCTACGCTCGGGATTCTATTCTAGAATCCTTCGCTGCTCTCGGGATCCAACGTAGTCCCTCGAATTAAATTCCCTTTTTTTCACTTGTTGTATAATCTACTATTACGCAATAAGGATGCTGTTTGGGACAAGGGCATAAAGTTATAGGTTTTTATCCTACACGGAACTAACTTTATAATGCACTGGCATGTGATTTTATACCTTTCTTTATCTAAAAACTGCAAATAGATGGCCAGTGGCTTGCCAAACAACTTCCGGGTATTCAATATTATTTTAATGAAGTTTCCAATCGCCTTCCGTTCACTAACCGGAGATTAACAGCACCGGAATGGTTGCACAGTCTCAAATTAATTTACAAAATAATCTGCACCCTAACTTATAGTTATGTATACAGCGCAGCGTGCCGCTTCAATGGCGACATTAATTTAACACACGTAAGTATACGGTTTCACATATATGAAAATATTTTAATTTCATTAAACGTTATTATTTAAAGATCACTTTTAGCGATAAGACCGCCCATTTTGTCAACCTTTGCAAATTTTCTATATTATGTCTGTAATTTATATGGTGTACATAATAAAGGGTATTCTATTCTATTGTATTTTATTCTTATTTTTTATATTCAATTTTCTATTTTTAACCGACTTCATATAAAGGAGGAAGGTTCTCAATTTGGTTGTTTTTTATATTTGTTACGTCAGAACTCCGGTACTTATAAGCCGATTTGCAAAATTATTTTTTTATTTGAAAGGATATACTTTCAGATTGGTCCCATAGAAATTTTATCAAATCGGTTCAGTAGTTTGGTTTTTAAACCAAAACTACTGGCAAATTTCAAATAAACGAAATTGCTTTGTTGGCTTTCCTATGACTTTTCAGTGGTGGCTTAATGGAATTGCCATGGGATGCATTGTGGCTATAAGTGCCGTATCTTTACATAATTAACCGACTTCAAAAAGGAGGAGGTTCAAATTCGGCTGTAATTTTTTTTATGCATGGCACGCGGTATCTCCGGCAATTGTAAACCGATTTAATTTTTTTTTAATGGATAGTGTATGCCTCAGTGGTGGTCCCATATAAATTTTTATTAACTTTGCTTGGGTAGTAGGTATTTGAGTTAGCTTCAATAATACATACGTAATTTTGCCACTTAGTTTTGATGATGTTATAATAACTTACTGTCACTGATATAATTACATAACTAGTAGTGTTATACGAATTTGTGTGGGGTAAGTAGAAAAACTTTTGTACAAAAAACAAAAAAAAAAAACAACCGACATCCAAAAGGGATACAACAAAGTGAAAAATAACTTTAATTTCGGAAGTCGGTGTTGTTGGGTTCGCATTTTCGTTTTTTTGAAGTCGGTTGTGTATTTTTGTAAAAAAAGTTTAACATGTAGGTACTGTAGCGCAGGGGTCATATGTCGGGGTCACGAACTCACTGATCATACCATATCTAGTAATAATGAAATTAAAACGAATAACGTGCAGAGTAGGCAAATTGAAGGAAAGAGAGAGAGCCTTTTGGTCGCATAACGACCAAATCGGTTTGTTTAGGTTAGATCTGTGACCAATTACATCTAAATTGATCACAGTTACTTGGCTATTTAGTGTATTAAGACACCAAAATGAGAATTATTTAAATTTTACAAAAAGAGGCACATTTATTATATTAGAGTGCATTCATATTTTTGGGAAATCAAAATGGGAATTATTTAGGGTTCAATTAAATACATACAAAAAAAAAAATAATGCATATGTTTTGCGATACCACTATTTTATTGGCAAACGGCGGAAACTGCTATACTTACCTATTCTTTTTTTTTAAATAATTCCTAAATTCATGAAACGCAATGTTGTTTAATTTCGTAAAGTTGGTAATATTTAATCAGGCGTAAAAGTAGAACTTTTTCTTATTACTGAAGTGTGAATAAAACGATTAAGGCTTGAATAGGCTCGAATTAATCCATTTGGAATAAGTCCAGAGAACTTGGGAAAATGAAATGGAGGATTACGAATATAACGAGGTGTTTGTTCGTTGAAGTGTGTGCTACAGTAGGTATACTGCACTTAACCCTTTGACCGCCACGGTCGTGTATAGACGACAAATGAAAACGTGCCTAAAACGCCACCGTCGGCTAATACCGACAAGAAAACACCATGTTTTAAGTACAAAATAAATAAACTGAATTCAGTTTTCTGTGTTTATACTTAAAATATGGTGTTTTCTTGTCGGCATTAGCCGACGGTGGCGTTTTGGGCACGTTTTCATTTATCGTCTATACACGACCGTGGCGGTCAAAGGGTTAATCACAGATTACTAAATAGTTACTTCGACTTAATTGGGTAGCACACTTTCAATCACAATCTGAATGATTTTGAAGGATATTGCTAATGCTTCTTATGTTCGATAGAACTGCTCAACAACGTAAATAACGCAATTAATGTTGTTGAACTGTCAAAATTATCTATTTATACCTCCTTTTAAGGTAACACTGTATTTTATAATTTCACTTATTAAGTTACAGAAGCTCAAATTTTCAGTTAACATTATTTTCGGTCCCACAGCAACCCATGCGATGCTATTTAAGTACGTAACTTAATAAAGTATTAATGTTGCCTCATAATTCTAAAACAGTGTCGTTGTGTGCGGTGGGCCAACTTATATCGTATAGCACAAGATCAGTATATGACGATGTACACGGTGTGTACATACACACCGTGTTGTAACTTTTCATTACGCGCACCGCACCGCTCATACAAACTCCGAATTTATAGCGAACCTTGTTACCTATCTTTTCTTTGTACTTTGCCTTTGTTAGTCTAGTTTAATTTTCCATTGCTGCTATTTACTAAGTGTGAATTCCAATATACAGTCCAAACAAAATGATTCATGAACAGAAATGCGCTCCAAAGCTTTTTCAATGTTCATACAGCGTCAGCTAGCTCCTATCTCATTCCGTGATACCGTGGTTGCATTAGAAGATTGCTCTTTCATCTAATACGGGATGCATTTCGCTTTTATCGTTCATGTATATTTTACTTCCTCCGCATAATGAAAGTTCTACGTGATCAGAATTCGTCGGATCGTTTGACTTTATGGGGATCACCTAATTGCTGGTAATTGTAAATCTTGTGGGGGCACCGCCACTTACGAGTGTCAATAGATCACGTGGAATATGCGTGGGGGTCGTGATGATGGGGGCGCGCGCGTTACCAACGACTCAAATTAATTCAAAGCGGTTGTGAATAGCCACAAAAATGATAAATTAGTACACGCGACACGTCCGCGCCATCCCGCCGTCTCGTCTGAACAAAACGCCGCAATGGTCCTAATTGCAGTAATTATGAAACTCTTCGCTCGTTGATGAAAGTAATTTTTCTGTAGCGACTACCAATTAGGCGTTACCAATTAGTGCGAAGAGGCGCAATTTGTAACATGAACCCAAATTATGAGGGAAAATATTTGCTAACAATGGATAAAGTGTGGTCTGCAAGACTCTGTATAACATTTGCATTGTGTTTCAGCATCGCTAATTTAGTAATAAGTTGAATGTACTATCAACACAGTGATATTACAACCAAACTCCTTGTATTCATCACAAACAAAAAGGTTCTTCAATAAAACGTTGTTCAAACTCAAAAACATTGAAGTTCTATTTTGTTAGGTTCAGTCAACATGAAAAAGGAAATATTGTTTATAGAAACATTTAGATCCCTGCAGATTCGGAACTCATTGAGTATTCTATAGTTAAGTTTTGTACGAAGTAGGCTTCGCGATTGTTTGTGCTCAGTAATTATTGTTGGATGTTGTTTGCAACAAAGAGTAATTACAATAATAAAACTTAGTTATGAGTTTTCCTATTGTTTATTTAGAAATTTTGTTAATCTGTTTTAGATTAATGGAAAGCTAAACTCTGAGGAAAGGTTTAAAGTCATTAGTAGGTAATCTAGAAGCAATAAAAATTATTCATTTGTTCATTCTCCTGTCCTTATCTCAATCTGTTTGGTGCGTCGTATTGAAATCATGAAACCAATTGTATTTTTTAAAAATTGTATTAAAAATTGGTTACCTAGAATTCTCGTGACGATTTAATATCATTATACTAGAACGATGATGATACTAGAAGCGACAAGATATTAGTTTAATAATAGCTCAACTTATGAATAAAAAATCGCATTCTTGCCATTTTTAACCGACTTCAAAGAGGAGGAGGTTCTCAATTCGACTGTATGTTTTTTTTTTTGTATATTTGTTACGCGATATTTCCGGAAATTTTAAATCGATTTCAAAAATATTTTTTTAATGGATATGGTATGCCTCAGGGATCTCAATCCCATATAAATTTTATTAACTTTGCTTGGGTAGTTTTTGAGATAGCTTCAATAATACGTATTTTTGCCATATAGTTTATATTGATTTTCGGAAGTCTGTGGCAAACAACGAAAATAAGAACAACGGCAACGACTTAGTCATTTTTTACTTTGTAGTGTATTTTTGGAAGTCGGTTGTTTTTTTTCGTAAAAAAGTTCTTTTCCTCTGTTACCCTGTCAATCTTCACGTTATCATTCACTCCCTTCTCTTTCATACCATTTCTCACACTATCCCTCTTCTTTGGCCGTCTTGTCCCTTCTCTGTCTATCTTTCTTTATTCTCTCACAAATAATAAAAAAAACATGCTTACCAATCGTGAATATATTGAGTAATGTAAGCTGGTCCTACATAATTCATCAAAACAGTCAAGGATATTAATAACCAAGCAATCAAGCAATAGTTTACTTGCTTAACATAATTGAATATATTAAATCACAGGTCTCTATCTAGAATCTAGACTGCATTAATTTCGCCGGGCGGCCCGAAGACTGCCTGAATTAAGTCAGGGGTAATAAATCTTTTTGAGTCACGTATTCTATCTCATGAAATGCACTTCCAAGCTATTAAGTGAGCGATTGAGAACTCGAAACTAGCTAGTTTAAGCTTGTTAATTTGAAACGCGGTGCTACTACGCTAGAATTTCTTGTGTGAATAAATCTAGGTAAACAGAAAAGCTTTTCGTCGTTGTTTTAATTAAATTAGAGCTAATTGCTTCTATTTTTGCTGGTTTTAGGAATAATTATTTGGAAGATTGTCTTCATAATAGTTGCTTAAAAGGAAAAAACGTTATTACTAAGCATCTACAGAGTTTTAATTAAGGGCCAAAGAGATGTCAGCATTAGGAAGGGGCCCGAAAGGGCCGAAGCCTGCCGGGGCAGCGGGATTGTCCGAAAGGGTTACCGCTACCCCGGAACACAAAGGGCTAAGGAAGGATTTTTATAGATTTGATGTTTTTTGATAGATAACTTTTATTCAATGTATAAAATTGACGTTTGACAGTTTTTGTATGAAATAAATGTCAAAATTTCAAAATTATTCTTCGAATAAAGTTATCAGATGATGGAAAAATCAGCCCTTAGTTGTTTTTATTTAGATGTTTCCGGCGACTGGGACCGCAATTAACTGGAACCGCGGTCCCAGTTGCCGGATCCATTTAATTTTAATATTATTCTTCCGGCGACTGGGACCACCCATAAATGAATAAAAAATATCTACTGTTCAAGCCAAAAGCAGTAGTAGTAGTTTTTTTTAATATTTTTTCGAACGAAAGAATATAAAAAAAAACTCTTTTAAGGAGGGTTGATTTTTTAGACTTTTAATGTTTTAGAATAATATTTCGTACCTTTTTGGAATCCTTTCAGCAATTGGTCAAAATATTTCGGCCCATTGCCGTAGGCACTACTTACCGCCGTATGGCAGCCAAAATTTGTTGTAAATTTTTTGGTGATTTTGTTTCGGAAAAATTTCAGCCCCTGCAGCTAGGTTATGGCTCCAAGGGGGGCTGTGAGGCTGCCGTACACGCCTTGTCGACCTACCTAAATTCTGAAAAAGGAGAGGTCATCCTGAAGGTTGACATAAAGAATGCCTTCAATTCTGTTAATAGGGACACCTTGCTGGCAGTAACTAGAAAAGAAATCCCCCAAATTTATAGTTTCATTTGGCAATGTTACAGACACCCTTCTAAATTACTCTATCGGGACAACCTTTTGGAATCTGCTGTTGGCTGTCAACAAGGTGACCCTCTTGGGCCTGTGCTTTTTAGTTTAGCCATTCACCCTATTATTCGTCAGCTAAATTCCAAATTTAACGTTTGGTATCTCGATGATGGAACCTTGGGAGGCGATGCAGAAACTGTATTAGAGGACCTTCAATTTTTAAAAAATGAACTACATTCCATCGGCCTTGATCTCAATCTTTCGAAATGTGAATTATATTTAACGGACAATACTGACAGACATCTGACACTTCCCAAATTTAACGCAATAGCTCCAGAAATCAAAATTATTGAAAAAAGCTCTCTTCGCCTCCTTGGGTGTCCAATCTTTGACAATTCCTTTCCCGTTTTTATTGAGGAAAAAATACAAAATTTCAATGACGTTTCGGATAGATTGTTCCAAATTAATATGCATTCGGCCATAACTTTAATCCGCTACTGCTGTTTTGGCCCTAAATTAATTTATTTCCTTCGTGCTTCACATTTATGGAAGCACACTCACCTTTTAGATAAAATTGACCAAATTATCAGGCATACATTAACTTCTATTTTAAATGTGGCATTGGACGACCGAGCTTGGGCACAAGCTACTCTTCCCATTCGTATGGGAGGACTCGGCGTCCGCAAAATTTCTAGTATTAGTTTACCGGCTTTCATATCCTCGGTCCACGGCACTGATAAATTAATCAGGAAAATCCTAGCATCCACACTGATTGATTTTGATGTGCCGTGTTTTACCGAGGCTATGGATGCCTGGAGACTCGCTTGCCCGAATACAGATCTACCCGACAATCCATCTTCCCAAAAACGGTGGGATGAGCCGCTCTGTAGAGTAGTACAGAACAATTTACTTGAATCGTCTGCTACTTCTGCGGAGCATGCGCGCCTGCTGGCTGTGGGTAGGTGGGAGTCGGGTCTTTGGCTTCTTGCACTACCTTCGTCGAACATAGGCACTTTGTTCGACGACACTACTTTTCGCCTCGCTGCTTCTCTTCGGCTAGGCACTTCTTGCTGTTCTCCTCATCGCTGTCACTGTGGCGAAGATGTCAACAGCCTCGGACACCACGGCCTTTCTTGCAGCCGAAGTGCGGGTCGTTTTGCGCGGCACGCGAACATTAATGACATCATCCGACGAGCTCTTGTCTCCGTCGGCGTTCCAGCTGTATTAGAACCCAATGGCTTGGCACGCGATGATGGCAAGAGACCGGACGGGATGTCTTTATTTCCTTGGAAGTTGGGTAGGCCTTTAGTGTGGGACGCAACGTGTGTCGATACTCTTGCGCCATCCCATCTTCCTGGCTCGGCTTGCTGTGCTGGTGCTGCTGCTGCGGCTGCGGAAAACCTCAAGCGGCGAAAATATAATAACCTTAGCGGAAGTTATATTTTCGAGCCGTTTGGGGTTGAAACCCTCGGGCCGTGGGGTCCGAATGCTCATGTTCTTTTTAAAGAAATTTCAAAACGACTGGTTGACACTTCCCATGACCCAAGGGCTGGCTTTTACCTTGGCCAGAGGCTAAGTATTGCTATTCAACGTGGTAATGCCGCCAGTCTCTTGGGTACTTTACCAGTCGACAGCGATGCGGATGAATTTTTCGACGCTATATTTTAGTTTTTAATTTTTTTTGTTTTAGTTAAGTTAGGATTTAATTTTGTTATTTTTTGTCGATTTAAATGTACTACATAAATAATTACTTACTTACTTAAAATAAAAAAGTATTGGTCAATGTTTGATTTTGGTTTGATATACTTTCTAATGTGATTGTTCCATTAATCGACAGCATTATTTGTTTTGTGTGGTTCCCCATAAGTGGTAAAAGTAACTCCGAGTACTTATCGAATTTTCAAGCCATGTTTGGACAAAGTAGTTATTAAACTTTGTAACTTCTGCCCTAATGGGTGACTCTTCCATGACATACAACCAGCCATATTCGACTATATCCGGGGAGAGATGAGAAAGAGCCGAGCAACCTGCACGGTTGAATTACGTGAAAACGGCCTTAAGTGTATGGAATAAATTCATGTGTAGGATAAGTAAAAGATATTTGTATAAATAAATGATATTTTTGAATCTAAGATTTTTTTAAACATTTTTTCGTTGGACTGTACTGTTTTTAGATTGAACAAGAGATATTTTTTCATTCATTTATGGTCCCAGTCACCGGAAGAAAAATATTAAAATTACATAATTAGGTACGACTAACTGTGCCCTTGTGTTGGAAAATAAATTTGATTACTTGAGTTTTCTTGTGCGGAACCCTAATTCTTTTTCTAAAAAAAAAGTAGCCTTAGTTACTCTTTATAATATCAGCTATCTGCCAGTGAGAGTCTCGTCAAAATCGGTACAGCCGTTTCGGACATTAGCCGGAACAAGCAGACAGGCAGAAAGACATTTTTTTTGTTAAAAGTACCGAATATGCTTTCAGCATTTAATAAAACGCTGTTATTTTGACACTATTTTACGATTACACATTTACAAATTATAGCTCTAGTAAATTACATTTCTCATATTAGCAATATGTAATTTAAAGAAAGAACAAAATACATTTATAGGCCGACCACTTAACTGAGACGTTGGTTGAGGTAGCTGCACGGTGCGGGAGGGGTGATAGTTGTCACAATAGTTGTCACATCACCACACCCCTCTCGCACCGCGCTGCCACCTCAGGCAACGTCTCAGTTAAGCGGCCTATAACTAACATAACATCAGTATTAAAAGAAAGTCGGTTAAAAACAATAAAAACTTTTTAAATAGAATTACTAAAACATATCATCACGCATTTAAACCACGAAGGTTAAGGCAGAGGTAACCCAATTTCGCCAGTTATATTTAGGTCCCATGTGATAGAGAGCGAGAATATACAAACACCGACATATTTTGTAAAATTCGAATGCATAAATAAAACATCTGTTCACATAGAGAAACACATGCATAGTTAGTAGGTAGGTACGTAACTTATGCTTGCATGTCGCAGTCACTACCATCGTACCACCCCAACACACACATTACTCGACCTGACGGCCCGTCCGCATTGTAAAGACAGCCTTATCTAACATTGATTCATAGGATATTCAGCCTTTCAGTTCATGTCCGAACTAGAGCGGCGGACATGGCCGAACAAAACCGAACATCTGGACAATGAATATTCATGGAGCCTCTCAATAATCGTGTTTCTGATCGTTCTGCTAAACAAGCTCTCCGTTGCTGTTATCGGTGTGATCGATTGTCGTTTCGATTTCGATTTCTTTAGTAACAGTTACAATGAGAGAACCATACTTCGATAGATGGATGTTTGTTACTTTTCACGCAAAAATTACTGCACTGATTTGTATGAAATTTGACACACAGATAGTTTATAATCAGGATTAACACATAATACTTTTTATCCAGATATTCCCACGGGATCGAAACTTATGCGGGTGAAACTGCTGCCCGCGTAAGTGTCGATCCCGTGGGAATATCGGGATGAAAACTATACTAAGTCCTGTTTCGAGACTTAAACTATCTCAATACCAAATTTCATCTAAATTGGTTCAGCGGTTTAAGTGTGAAGAGGTAACAGACAGACAGACAGACACTCTTTTGCATTTATAATATTAAGTATGGATGTTAAAGTTTGGATGTCTTTGAGTTTGAATATTTGTTTATCAATTTAATTCAATTATGAATAAAAATAGAGATTTAATATGGCATGTACCTATTTAATCGAACCTCTAATATTCTCGTTTTGCATTCCTAAAAATATTATTGAGTACTAATATAATGATTGCGCCTCTTTTTGTAAACCTTTGCGCCTGCTCTTTTTGTAAATGATTGCGCCTGTTTTTGAGGTCCTAAAAATACTAAATAGTTAAGTAACTCCGATCAGTAGTGCTTGTCGAGCCGCGGCAGCGGCTCGACAAGCACTACTGACATTGCTCTCTTCGCTCGCATTGCTCTCTTCGTTCGTTCAGCTCGCGCGCGATTTGTCACATTTTTAACCTTACCTAACCCAATTGGTCGGGATGTCGTAGCTTAATTACTGCGACCATGGTCGAACTGTGAGAATATATCAGAAAGTGAAAAAGAGACTCAATTATTTAAAAAGTTTGCACAATTAGAAGTGCAAATTTTTTTTAGAGGTTCATTAATTTAATGAAGTGTCCATTATTAGAAGGCCAATAAGTTTTTAGAGGATCTGTAATATATTTCCCTTAATTTAATAGTTAATCAATCACGCATCAACGGGTAAATGGATTATGAAGTTTTGGACGTGGGTAGAACATGACTTGATTTAGCTCATAGGATACTTATTTTGGATATGTATATAACTGTGTATATATTTTGGTTTATTGTATACATAATATTTGCACCAACGACAGCCCCATTTTATGCCCAGGAAAATCACTGTCCATCCTAAGGTTGCCTGGAAGAGATCGCAGAAAGCGATAAGGCCGCCCATTGTATATTTTGTAGTGTTTGATGTATCTTTTACCTGTTGTATTTTTAAAGTATATATAAATAAATATAAATAAATACTTTTTATCCCGATAGTAGGTGCGTTCCCTTAGTATTATCTTACCATCTGACCTCCTCGCAGACAAAGCCACGGGCAAAAGTTACTTTGATATAATTTGAAACATCGACAGGGCATTGTAATTAGAACCTAGGGCATGACACGTGCCGGAAACATTCGAGAAAAGGTGTGATCATGCGAAGTCTTATTTTTCCCTATCATTGTGAAAAGATTTGTGACTGTAAATTTTTCGTTTGTCGTAAAATGTTTTCTTACAGATATTGTTGTTGCACCTGATCCGACAGTCGTTGTGCCGAAACGTTGACAGCTGGCTCAAGCACATGAAAAAGAGAAAGCATCCAAACACGGTATGTACGCGGTCAGATTGTTTCCCCCTCTGTAGCCCCATAGTATGAGCACATGACGTTCTCATTGATGGATCGTGCCCATTTAACGCGCTGCACATTTCCGCCGGGAGCTTGAACCATATCAGAGGCCGGTGGGCCTCGAGGTCCTAAGCCATCCGGCGGCCCCCTTGACGAGCATGTGTTGTTTCGTCATTACTTTAAAAATTATTGACTTTTTATAATGGTTTATAAAACTGTTACATACCATGTTAACTGCATATATATTATACACTCTTGTTTTAATAACCCCAAATATGTAACAAGTTCATAATTAATAATAATAAATTACCTATTAATTTAATTATTAATTTAGTTTCATAAACTAAATTAATTGCACAGTTTTTTTGATTATTATGAGAGTAGATCAAAATAGTACATTACTGCAGCGGCCAGCAAAAGAGTCAGGCCAGCGGCTTCGCCTCGGCCCACATTTACACGTTCGTCCATCAATGCCTAGTTGTGGCCAAGGCTTGTATTGTGCTTTTCTCAAATAATACGCGGAAACTGAAACTAAGTAGTACCGCAGTACTTTATACTTGAAAATACAATTACTTTTCAAAATCAATGACGAACAACAATAATTTTTCCCGCGTTAAAGTGTTCATTTGTTTTTTTTTCAACAATCAGTTTTCTATTTGCAAGTCAGTTCTAAATTTATAATAAAACCTTTGATAAGTTACCTCCTTGGTTGCCATGTTTCGAAGTAACAGATCGTTCCATTTGTAAATTACACGACAGATATGAGTTTACTTTGTAAAATATCTGGCCGCTAAACCACGACAGATATGGATTTTCATACAACTTTTGCCGGCTGCTGCTCGCATGTATTTGTCCAGTACAGTAATTTCAATTTATCTCGAAAAAGGTCGTCAAAATAATGCTCAAATTTCCAAGCATGTTTGAGAAATAAATATTTAAATAAGAATCATAAGGTCTGATATTTCTCACGTGATCTGGGGCCCAAGTCTGCTATTTTTATAAATTCGTCATTCGAACACGATCCCATTGTCATTTTGCTAAAAGTTCGTAATCTGCAAAATTCCAAATGGTCGATCATTGGTCGGTCAATGGTCTGAAAAAAATTACTACAAAATTTCATGCTAGATTTCATTTAATATATATTTTTACATATTACGTATTAGTGTTTGCAATCTCAAGTAGTAAGAAGTTCGTAAATAGCAATAAACATTACATTTAATCATTTGTCATTATGTACGAGATTACCATTTTATGCCATTTCTTTCAATGGAGTGTCAGTAATTGACCATTGGAAAGTCATAATGACGCCATTATACTCGTATTAGTAGACTATCAAACTTGTCAAAATCAACAATTATGAAATCAATGTTAGACCATTCTGACACTATTGTAATAGTAGACTTGAGGCCCAGAGGGCTGGCTCGTTCTACAGCAATAGCATTTCCATTCAACGTGGCAATGCTGCCAGATCTATCCAAATCATTTGTCCTTATAATAATATTAGTTTAGATAAAAAACATTATCATGTTATAATATCCTATGGTATAGTACAAAACTATTCAGACACCCATTCCCGATTATCAAGTATAATCCGTCCTCCCATTCATTGTGTCGTCGTTCCGTGTTGCTCGCTCGAGATTAAGGTGTTATTAAAACCCATTGATGTGTTAACACTTCTGATTATTCATTTAGCTTTGAGCTACCGTTTTGTTTAATTACCGAAGCAGTCATTTGAGAGACATAATAGTATTGTGTTGTGTTAATCTCTCGTGTTTGAGTTAAATCTTCTGTGACGAAATATAGGCAATAGGTACCCTTTATACAGGGTTATGTTAACGAAAGATAAATTAATTTGATGATTTCGTTTGTGCGGTCATCCACCGCAGTTACTGCCTTGAAATATCAGTTAAACAATAACTGTTTTTCGGTATCGATGTCTAAAGGCCTGGACACGATAAAACATAAGAAAACAGCTTGTCTCAACTCAGAGTTATTCCGGTCTGCTTATACTTCAAGAAGGTAACAACACCTAACAGAGGACGCTATCTCCAAAAAATAAAATGTATTAGATATCGATATCATCGCCTCTGCGGATCAAATAACCCTTTTACATTATTAATGTAAAAGTTTGTTCTAATATATTTTAATTATACAAATATATAATATTTATAATCCTACTTTGTGTCACCCTTTGTAAAATTTCTATATTTATGTCTGTAATTTATATGGTGTACATAACAGAGTATTCTATTCTATTCTATTCTATTTCTTTTATACAAGTCGAAGTTTCTATGTTTGAATGTTTGTTACTCAACCAAGCAAAAACGTCTGAATGGATTTGGATGAAAGCAACACATATACTTTTTATAACCTGGATTAACACTTAGGATACTTTTTATTCCGGTAATATGTTTTTTATCTTTTAAAGATTATTTTAAGTGTAAAAGAAGCTTATCTTAATACAGAGATAGAACTCTTTTCATTTTATTATTTTAAAGTATATTTCAAATCCAAGTTAAACTTAAAAATGTATTCAAACGTTTCTAAAGTATCTCGATCCTTACTTCTTTAATCTCCTCTTCGTAAATAGAGTGGCACTAAGCTTTTATTTTCGTGTATCATTTACAAACTTTTTCACATTCAGTGCGACCGTACCATAACAGCCAAGGCACATCTCAAGTTGAGGCCGTCAGCACAAAAGTGGCCTAAGCTTGAGATAGGCAGTATGAAAATAGTGGGGTTTGTATATTCATGAATTTTAAATTTGATTATATTTTTTTTATTTTTTGTGATTTTAGTTCAGGAACATATTTTATTCAATTACTGTGATACATTCTGTGGGATGAAGTAGTTTATTTTGAAATATATTCATATTTCTGGATTATTTGTGTGGCTTAGGCCACTTTTGCATTTAGAGTACTATAATATTTCTACTACTAATAGGCAAGGTTAGGCCATTAATAAAACAAATATTTACTGAAAATCAACTTTTTTATTTCAAAAGTACAAAAAATTGGAAATTATTATTTTAATAAAGTAAACAGAACTTACAACTAGTCATCAATTAGGTCATTGTTGAAAATCATATCATTTTCTGCTGCTGAAGTCTTTAACTCCTTGTAAAAACTGTGATGTACAGGTGGTATAAAATTTAACAACTCCAGTAAATCTTTCTTTTTATTATCACTGATGGCATGACCCTCAGGATATAAAATATTTAGGTTTTCAATCATAATTGAATTGCGTTTCTTTATATCAACCTCTTGAAAGAGTACATCAGGGTTATTGGAGTACTTGAAAAAAAACTTAAATGGATGTATTTCATGAAACAATAGCCATTGCATTTTTAGCCACTCCACTTTTCCCTTATCTACCGAAATTTTCCTGTTAGTTATGTTTCTTTCTAGTAACTGACTTGAAAAAAATAGATCTTTGGTCATAGAAATTATTTTGAATGGTCTGATTTTCCTGGCAGCTAAAATCACTTGGTTCCAATCTTGAGGTACAAAAATATTTTTAAAAAATCGTTTTTGTTTTTCCACTAGGCCAAAATCTTGATCGCAAGTCATGTATGAATGTCCACTTACAAGAAACTTATGATCAATTTTCTTTGTAGCAAACTCAGGATTGGAAACAATATATTGGCAAATAAGAGCCATCTTAATGTTTCGGTTTTGGCCACCACATTGGTCAGAGTACATAATCAGGTGCTCACATTTTACAATATTTTTAAGAAAATACATAATGCAGGAACCTATTTCCTGTGGGCCACGAGAAGCTATGCTTTCATCCCATGTAAACATATAAGCCTCATTTGTTTTCATATCATGAATACCCAGACAGTATGTCCATAGCTGACGTTTATAATAACATATTCCTGTACTTATAACTGGAGTTGGTAGAGTCTTCATCAGATCAAATGAAATAATGGCTACATTGTCATCATTCTTATACACTTCCACATCCTTTTTGATGCCCTCCCTTGCTGCATTTGCTTTAAGCAAATGTAATTTTTTCTCTTTTTCAAATTCCAGTTTGTTTACAGGATTTTCACAAGCTTTTAGTTTGATGTCTAGTGAATCGCAACGCTTACATGAGTCAGTAATGGGGGCATGAAAACTCAAGTTAAACTCTTCATTAAAACATTTACTAAAAATAAATTTTGAAGTAGGGTTTGCAACTTTTTCTTTATAAAGTGAATATAAAATACTTATATTTAAATCCGGTGCCAAATATTTACGGTTTTCTGACTTATGCAATGAATAATGAGACTCATAAGAAGGAATAGAGTTGATGAAATCTTTAATTTCTTTTATCTTATTAATGGGTGTTTTATTGGCTGATACAGAATGGCCCCGGCGATCCAGAGGAGGAGTTGTTATGGTTCTTTTGTTTTTTAGTAGTCTACTAATACGACCATCCGAAACACATAATGTGTTTTTGAAAAATTTTTTGCAGACTAAAACTTCTATTCCTTCAGAGTTACATAAGTAGTAATGTCTTGTCATTTGTCTTCTTGAGTTTGCATTAGTAGTGTAGCTACGAGACTTGGAAACAACTTTAATATGTGAAAACAAATATGATGTTTGCAAGTCAAAATTTGCCAAAGCATAGAATTCTTTGAATAATTTGTTTTGTTGGTCACTGTTTATTTTCGAATTGCATTTATTTAGACATGGACACAGTCCTACCTTTGGTGTCTTAGCTGATACAGTTATCCCCTTGTAATTGTCATATTCCTCCCCTTTAGCACGTCTTAATTTCTTTACATTCCGGGCCCAGCTCTCACTGTTTCTTAATCTCTTCTTTGGTTTCCTTGCAGTTCCGTCTTCTTGTATTTCTGAACTACCAGCCACATCCAGTCCATCTTGTAAAATATCTTCTAAATCTGGTGAAGAATGCGGTTCTGACGGACAATATTCAGACCCTGAATCTTCATAATCAGAACCGAAAAGCGCTAAAACATATAATTATATTTTTAAGTAAAACGTTTAACACCAAAACAAACACCATAATCCTTAATTTGCTGTACTTACATCGCATATTATCTTCTACAACATCTTCATCAGCCATTGTGAATAGTTTTCAATAGTTAAATCGACGGAAAAAGAACAATTAAACAATATAGAATTAAGTTTGCAGAAACTTGTCAACTAAGTTTTAGCTGCGTCAAGAAAAAATGAGCCGTTTAATTGACAGCAGCTGTCAGCCTATCCCGCCAAAAATATGTGTTACCAGTATACAAAAGTGGCCTAAGCGGTTTAGGCTACTCTTGCATTATTATCAAAGAAAAATAATGCATTGCAAAAAGAACTTTGGCAACGCCATCTGTTGACGATAGGTCAAACAAGAGATAGGCCGGTTTTGCATTAAATTTTAGCATGTTTTAAATAATTTGTAGTAGATAAGTCACATTTTGAAAAATTTAGGGTTAGGCCGCTTTTGCGCTGACAGCCTCAGTTATGCACCCAACTTTTGTATCCAGAAAAATGGAATAAAAAATACTTTTAGTGTTGTTTCCCAAAGACTTTTAGGAAAATATTGATACTGTCTCGAATATACATAATTCAAAGGATTTCCGAAGCAAAAGGATAAAAAAGTGTATCTGGCGTTAGTTCGTACGTTCGTATAATGTGTGCGGTTTGCAAGTGCGAGTTGAGCGAGACGAGTGAGTTGGCGAGTGTTCCACATTTTCTTTTATTGGGCGGCGAGTCGTGGCTAAGTGACGACAAGGGAGTCCGAGGGATGGCCATTAAGTTAAAACGCTCGTCGCCCGTCCTCTTCGCTGTTAATGTAATTTCTCGCAAACTTCTCCCTAATTCGATAAGGGCCACGAAATAAACAATGGATGGCGTGGATAAGTGTTATACAGTTTAGAATTGACAGTTTCCCTTGACTTTGTTTTGAACCTGAGGATTACCGAAGTATTTTTATTTATCTTTCGCCCCATTATTACGCGGACTGTTCTTTAGCCAAACAGCGTATTAATTAATGTTAGTTTTGTTCTTGCAAGCGGATTCTCTATTTATTTCTGTTTCTAATTCTTTTGTTGTGTACAATTCTGTCTTTATTCATTGCTGGGGAAAAAATGATAGGGTGTGCAAGTTCTCGAATGTGATACTCTTATTGTTAGCCTGCATCATCTCACTGCTGGGGAAAATCCTCTCCCCATAATTTCCAGCTTTTTCGACCCAGGACTAAAGTGGACCACTGGTCGTTTGTTTTCTCCAGCTCGTCCCGCCAGCTTCTATGGGGTCTGCCGCAACGCTTTCTGGCTGTCAGAGCTCCACGTAGTGGTTATTTTGGCCCACAGCTCATTGGGCATACGGCAGACGTGGCCAGCCCAGTCCCACTTCAGCTTAGCGGTTTTTTGACTAATTTTTTATTATTATTCCTCACTTCTGTCATGGCACACGACTACTATTGAAAAAATCTGACTCCGCTGGAGTTTCCACGTCTTCCAGTGATCTTTTTATTAAGTTTGCTCATACTAACATACACGCAACGTCTCTTTGTTCATTAGGTCGGAAAAATAAGGGGTTATTTATGCGATTTACTGATTTAGGGTTCCGTACCTCAAAAATAAAACTCTATACGATCACTTAGTCGTCTGCCAGGACCCTTTTTCTCTGGAACTGATAGAGGTATCAAGTTGGAATTAATATCAAATAAGGTCTACGGTCCCCTGGACGGACGTAATCAAGGGATCCGGTCAATTATACCTACCTCCTCGATCATAGTTTTACGAAATACTAAACTATATAGGTACAAGGACAAGACAAATTATACAAAGCAACAAAATTATTAAAGGTTAGTTGGTTTTGAATAATTTAATATTGTTACGTCCCAATATTGATAGTTTGTAGGAATTACACTTGTGAAGGTAGTCGCAAATTGGATCAAATAGACTCACAAACTATTTGTACTCAATTATTGTTTAATAATTTAGACGCACAGAATATTGTTTTAGTTGAACCGTGTCGGTATATTACACATTATTAGCATATTTACTCGATAAAAGTCCTTTACTTTAATTAGGGGTGATTTTCAATAGTTCGATAACTTTTGTCTGAAGAATAAATATGAAAGTTTTACATATGTATTCTGTATAAAAAATCTGTCAAAATGCGATATTAATTCCTCAGATAAAAAATATCTGATCATTGAAATATCAGCCCTAAGTTAAATAAAAAAAACACAGAAGATAGTCATTATGTTTTCCTTTGTATGATTATCGTAAGGTAAGTAATGTATTTTGATTTATATGTTTTTAAATGAGTGTACGTACCTAGATTATAAGATGGTGATGATGAACGATGTGGTCTCCTATAATTGGAAGCGCTCACTAGTATGTGTGCCTGTTTTTGTTAACATGCATGTAATTGTGTAGCCTTTGTTAGAAATCCAATAAATAAATATATACTTAAATAATGAATATTTGTAATTGAAATTCAAACTGACAGTAACTGAATACTGTTATGAACCGAATGGCGAGTATTTATTAGCGCTTCAACATCATGTATTCAATATCTTGACGTCAATTTTGCCTTATATAAAATGTAAAATAAAAATTGTAAACTAAATCAGACTGTGAGTGTGCAATTCATATTGATTTCGTAGTAAATAGTGCTTTGACAGCTTAAAGGCTGACGCACATTTGGACGGGCCGAACCACGCGTTTAGTATTAAGTTGAAATGCGATGCGGTGCGGACCGACACGGTTGTAATGTACGTTTGCCTTTACGATACTGCGGCGATTCATACCGTCTCTAAAGTTCTGACGTCGGACCGAGATAGCACAACCCATTGTTAATTGAATAAGAGAATATACTGCTGAGTTGTGAATACATGTCTACATAATCTTCTTAACACTTTGAAAGCGTCTTGTAGGTATCAGACCATGTACTTACTATGTTTGCATGTAGTTAGTGTATGAACACGTTAAAACTGGATTTCACTTGACAAAAGCTTATATCGAATACTCCTGACTGACAGACTAATATTGTCGAAGGAAAGGCTTAGGTAGGTCCTTTGTACACACACGTTTTTCTTGCCGTAAGAAACTATGGTGTTGCCGTGAAATACTATGGTTGATTCGCCGTGCAACTGACAGCTGTACGGGTCACTATGGAAGCTTGTTGACAGACACGGTGGCACTATGTTAGGTACGACGCCGTTGCATAGCGCGTATACTAGCTCACGCGATTTTTCTATGGCGCGGTTAATAGAGAAACCATGCCTTGTACAACGGGCCTAAAACTATGTCCATCTATCGAACGTGTTAGTATTTGTAGGAAATCTAGGTTCTAACACTCAAATAAAACGAGTTATGGGCTTTATATAACTGTAAGTATAATATAGCCAATTGAAAGTCACTAGGAAGGTTATACGTCCGTCTTTACTAAGGCGCAAACAGCAAGTAAGATAAAATAAAGATGGCGGTTAGAAGTGGAGATTATTTTGATTAAATAAGTACCTACAACATATCGATTATTACAGAATCGACTAAAGATTGATTTTTGTAAATAAGTAAATCAAATATCAACACGCCCCCTCAAAAATTAATCTACCAATTATACAAATAAAATAAATCAAAGTAAATACATAATTGACCGGAACATATTCACTTCCTAGTGTTTGCTGGGAAATACAATTAATGGTCTAACATTTGTTCTAAGGATTAAGGAAAACCCAGGAAAAAACCTTAATCAGACCACTTCATTAAATCATTCTAAATAATAATTAAATTAATAAAAAAAATATCAGAATCTTATTCTAAGCCCATCATGCTTCTCAACTTTTGAAAAGTGATAGCAGGTAATGGCTTGGTCAGAACATCTGCCAATTGTTGACCTATTGGAATGTAATTTAATTTTATTACATTTTTCTCAATCTGTTCCCTAGAAAAATGATACTTTATATAAAAATGTGTTGTACGTTTGTGATTGGTTGGATTATTTGCAATGCTTATACAGCCATTGTTATCCTCATAGATTGTGATAGATTTATCGATATCTATCTTAATACTAACTGTTAGTGATTTAGGCCATAATGCCTCCCTAACAGCGTTATACAATGCCATATATTCCGCGTCTGTTGAAGAGGCAGCAACTGACATTTGTTTCTTTGTACTCCAGGCTATAGAACAGTGCTCAAAGAGTTTAACTAAATACCCAATTGTACTTTTCCTGTAGTTTGAATCACTGCCATCCCAATCTTAATCTACGTAACCACATAGAACATTATTGTAAGCACATCTTTTATAACTTAATTTTAAATCAACAGTACCTTTCAAGTACCTGAGCACTCGCTTATGACATTGCCAGAGTTATTTATTATTTTTGTTCGTATCCCTACTCAGTATATTAACGCTTGTACTTAAATCTGGACGAGTGCATAACATAACATACATTAAACATCCAACGCTTGTACTTAAATCTGGATGAGTATATAACATGACATACATTACACATCCAACGCTTGTACTTAAATCTAGACGAGTACATAACATGGCATACCTACATTTAAACATCCTATAATGTCTCGACATTAGCAATATATTTTTCTTCAGAGTTTAATGCGCCAAAATTAAGTTTATTTTCAATGGGTGTATTGACAAGTTTAAATCGTGCATATTAAATTTATTTAATAACGTTTTTATGTATGCACTTCGATCTAATGTAAGTACCAAGAAATAATTTTATCTCTTTTAAATCAGTCATTTTAAATTTACTCATTAAATACCTTTTTAAAATTATTCATTGTTTCAATATCAGCGCATACTATAACTAAATCATCTACATATAGAACGACATAAATATTTTTATGTACATCTCTATTGTCTAGCAAATACATGTATTGACTGAAGAATTTTGAAAACCTTCTTTAAGAGATCTTTCGAAAACTTCAAACCAACATCTAGCTATTTAATTATTATGCTTTATTTAATTTACAAACATAATTATCTGGATAAAAGAGGCCCTCAGGGACGTTCATATAAATATTTTCCTTTAATTTGCCATTTAAGAAGGCGGTTTTGACGTCCATATTATGATGAACTAGCTTTTCTAAAGGTTTTCCAAATTCATCATGTTTTACAATAAATATCCATTTACAACCGACAATGTTTTTATTTTCAGGTCTTGGTACGAAAGTCCAAGTATTATTTAACTTTAGAGAATTTAATTCGTCCCTAATTGCGCTTTCCCACTGAGATCTGTCGTCTCGAGTTTTGATGTCTTCTAATGAATTTGGTATTTTATAGAATAGATTAGACTGAGCACACAAAATGTAATCATCATCATCGTCTTCATTACCTATACGAAATAAGTGGACGATTTTTTTATTTTGAGCCTATTGCTTCTTCTAACTTCAGGATTACTGCGTTTTCTTTTGGTGAAGATGGGTTATCAGAAAGTTTAAGAACTTTTTGCTCCGATTCAATTAAATTATCATGGTTTAATTTGCGAATTTTACTAGGACACTTGTGCCCATCAGATTTAGTTGTATCTGATTTTAAACTGTCAGAATTAGGAGACTTTATCGGCACTGATTTGGATAATAAATCATCAGTTTTGCCGTGAGAATTTTTTTAATATTCCCTTCAGACATGAGGTCTGTCCTGGATTGAAGAAAACCAGTCTCATCAACAATAATATCCCTGACTAGTACGTATTTTTCGCATCCTGGGTTTTAAACTTTATAGCCGTTTGGTTCATAACCCACTAGTATAGTTTCCATGCTTTTTCATCAAACTTGGTGTTACTGATTTTATTATGAACGTAAACAGTTGAACCAAATTACCTTCAAATATTTAATTTGAGGTTTTTTTTTTTTCATAATGCCACATTTCGAATGGTGTTTTTGAAAGTTTCAAAGCTTTAGTTGGGCTCAAATTAATTAAATACACAACAGTCAGTAAGTACTTCATCGCCCCAAACACTTTGTCTAATTGAGCACCGTTTATCATGGAACAAGATTTTTCAGTAATGGTTCTGACCATACGTTCAGAAACGCCATTCAACTGTGGTTTTCTCGGAATTGTTCAATGATAAGATATCCCTCACTCTACACAATACATTTTCATTTCAGTCTATAGATATTCGCCACCATTATCACAGTATAAGTTGACTAATCTTAACTTAAACTTAGCTTCGCTTTTAGCCATGAAATCTTAAAAAGTAGCGAACACGTCTGATTTATAGATTAATAGGTACGTAATACAATAACGCGTATACTCATCAACAAAAAGTACAAAGTAGTTTTTGTTGTCGTTAGTTGGTCCAGTAATAGGTCCACAAACATCTGAGTGCACAATAAATAATTGCCGTTTAACATGACTTTTATATTTAACCTGATTGAATGGAAGTCGACTCTGTTTTCCATTTATACAGGCCTCACACAACTCATCATCTGGCATTACAGTTTCAATTTGGCTGGTATCAAGCATTTTATTATTTTTTAATTTCGATGAATTTATTTTTACTAATATGACTAAAGCGTTGATACATATGAGAAACAGATTCACACTTATTTACAGATGCCATTAAGTCTACAGCAATTAAATTATTTTTCAACATACCTTGCATAATGGTTTACTTGTGTGGGCTCCATGCTGGTCGAAACTGACTGTCAACCCAGCACGTTGCATGTTCGATACAGGCAGCAGGTTGTATGGTACCTCAGCACAGAAGAACACGTCCTCTAAAACTCCTTGAACGCCCAAGTCGCTGGTCACATACATCGTTCCCTTTTTGGTATTTTGAACCACTTATATTGCAGTAAAAACGTAACCTGGACCCATAACCTGTAGGAAATCTAGGTTCTAACACTCAAATAAAACGAGTTATGGGCTTTATATAACTGTAAGTATATTATAGCCAATTGAAAGTCACTAGGAAGGTTATACGTCCGTCTTTACTAAGGCGCAAACAGCAAGTAAGATAAAATAAAGATGGCGGTTAGAAGTGGAGATTATTTTGATTAAATAAGTACCTACAACATATCGATTATTACAGAATCGACTAAAGATTGATTTTTGTAAATAAGTAAATCAAATAAATCAACAGTATTTATCATTAACTTTTATAAATACCTACTTAATATAAGACGACGATCTGGCTATTCTGTATGTTGGAAATTAAATCGTACCGTTTTTCAAGACAATTTGCACAGTCGTGCAAAACATTTTTCGATTAGTGTCGTAATGAAACTGTAATACTTTGGCTATCGATCCTCTTTCTTTATTAACCGTTGATTTTTTTATTTTAATTAATAAACGTTGATTAGGTACAGTTAACAAATAGTGAATTTTTGCTATACATTTTTTGACTTTTAAACGTCGCATAACTTTGAGCTACGCTTATAAATAAGGGCTGATGTCCAGAGTAAAGTCCATTTACACGATTTATAAGTTGAAGCAACAAATGACTTACACAGTGCAATTTTTTTTTGCAGCTTCAACTCATTGTTAGATTAAATCGCACCGTGTAAAGGCTTCCAACAGACAGGCACGACGCGACTCTAATAGAAGAACAACTTCTATGAAAACTTCATGGAAATTGTTCCACCAGAATCGCGTCGCACCGTCGAGTCTCGCCTGCCTGCGCGAGGTTTAAATCAGGCTTTATAGACAACGTAATTATGCCGTAATGAGACAAGTGACGTCTTATTTACCTGAACAACTAAGTATACATACACACAGGTTGAGTTAGTATTCTAGTACATTATGAATAGCCTAGATTCACAGTGAAATATCGCTTAATTTCCGACCTGAACCCATTGAAAGTAATTTCGAAAACCCTTCAACCCTTTCAGACTTATAACATTTGAATGAAAAGTTAGGGATGTTTTTGAAGCGTAAATGTGGACCATAAATAAGTAGAGTTTCAATTTTAATGGGAAAATTTGGGTAATATATATGAGTGTAATTATTTGTGTAATGAAATAAAGTTGAAGAGGTATGAGGCCGGGTTAACTCAAACTCAACTCAAACTCAATGCATTTATTTCAAATAAACCAATTATAGGCACTTTTGAATTGTCATGGGTCGGTCAGTCAGAAAGATGAAGCTAGTTGCCCATTCCAAAGCGTAGATCCCTGTGGAGAAGAACGGGCAAGAAACTCCACGGACACTCTTTTAAATCATAAAATTGTTACAAAAATCTTGATTACATCATTCATGTTGAAATTATACATGTGAGAACGATGCAGAAAGACGTGCACGTTAAAGGCGTCCGTACTAAAAAGAACAATTCATAAATTAAAATAAGCCGTGGCGGCTAAGAGATGACCAGTCCCTACTGACGGCGCCCGTTCACGAACATGACGTATGGATCAGCACCATTCAGCTCAACCATTTTGAAGGGAACCCAATGATCCAACACACACGCCACCATCAGCGAGACATTTGAGTGAGCATGACATACTCTCAGCTGCCAGGGCACATTCAAGTCAATTAAAGACGTACCCAGTAAATGGTAGCTTTATAGTTTAGGTACATAGTGCTCACACGTGTGCTATGCAATTATACAATACTAAGAGATTGAATTTATACAGTGCAAAGATAGTTTTTCAATCTTCAGCAGCTCCAAATATAATTTCGAATGCTAATTAATTAGTTTATGCGCCCTTGTGGAGCAGGACCAGCGTTCAGCCAAGCATTTTTGTCAGCGATGTAATCCCCCAACTTATAATATGCTTGGCTGCATAGTGTGCGTTTTATGCAAGATTTGAATTTCGTTTCATTAAGTTGGAGTATGTGGGGGGGTATTTTATTGTAACATTTTAAACAGTACCCCATGAAGGATGAGTCTACTTTAGCCAATCTGAAACCTGGTTGAACTAATTGGTCCCTATTTCTAGTCCCATAGGTGTGTCTTTCACCTCTTTTACTGAAAAGATTTAAATTTTTCCTTACGTACATGATGTTTTCATAGATGTATTGACAAGGTACTGTCATGATATTAATGTCTTTAAACAGTTCCCTTAGAGAATCGCGCCTGCGGAGGCCATATATTGCTCTGATGGCTCTTTTCTGTAGAATAAAAATAGACTCGATATCTGCAGCCCGTCCCCATAATAAAATACCGTAAGACATGATACTATGAAAGTAACTGAAATAGACTAGCCTCGCGGTATCTACATTAGTAAATTGACGGATTTTTCTTACAGCATATGCTGCTGAACTAAGCCGTCCTGCAAGAGATGTTAAATGAGGACCCCATTGCAGCCTTGAGTCGAGCGTGATCCCCAGGAAAACAGTTTTATCGACGAATTCTAGTATCTCTTTATTCAATACTATGTCACAATCACTACTTTTAACATTCGGTAAAGAAAATCGTATGCATTTAGTTTTTTTCCCATTTAATACTAAATTATTAGCAGTGAACCAATTATGCACCTGCAGTAGGGCGTTATTTACGTCGTCAAGATTTGGAGCACGTCTACTTATCTTAAAAATTAATGAAGTATCGTCAGCAAATAACACCATTTGTGGTTGTTTTTTTAATAAATGGGGTAAATCATTAATGTATACTAAAAAGAGGAAAGGACCTAATATCGAGCCTTGTGGAACACCCATTTCTACTTTTAGACCAAGTGAATTGACACCATTTATTTGCACTTTTTGTTGTCTATCATTTAAATACGATTTTACTAAACTGAGCGCAAGTTTACCTAATCCGTAATGCTTAAGTTTTAAGAGCAAGGTGTCATGGTTAACGCAGTCAAATGCCTTAGAGAGGTCACAAAAGATTCCTATGGCATCTTGGGCCTCCTCCCACGCTGTAAATATGTGTGTTAATAAGGTGACACCGGCGTCAGTCGTACAACGTCCTTTGGTGAAACCATATTGCTGATCGTGTAAGATTTTGTTTTTGTTGAAATGATTAAGCATTTGATTGAGCATTACCTTTTCGAATACCTTGCTGAATACCGGCAACACGGATACTGGTCTATAATTATTAGTGTCTTTACTGTCCCCAGATTTAAAAAGTGGAATAACCTTACTGTATTTCATTAAATCTGGGAAGACTCCTTGATCTACACACATATTAAATATTAAAGCTAAGTATGGTGCTACAGTCTCGATTATGGATGTACAAACTTTAATAGACATTCCCCATAGATCTTCGGTCAATTTAATTTTGATTTGTCGAAATGCTTTAATAACTATCATGGGGTTTATATGTTTAAATTTAAATTCAACCGGGCAGCTTGGAACGTTAGCTCTTAATAAATCAATTGATACGTCGGATGAGGAATTTAAAGCTTCCGTCGTTTTTAATGGTATATTAGTGTGACTGTTCCTAAAATACCCCAGGCTGATAAAATTTTCATTTTTCCTAATTATGTTAATCACTAGTGTTTTGGGTCGGTTCCCCCTAATGGGGAAGAGTCGCACCCCGCCCCGTACGACTCTGTAGAGCTCGTCTCCAGACTGGACACTCTCCCACCGATAGAGATTAAATGAATTCCAAATATAAAGAAGTCCAATGCTTCATCATTAAACCAAGGAAAGGATTGAAAGAAATGCTAAATAAAATATAGGAATTCATACATAAGAACAAACATTGAATGTGGTTTTAGAAAGCTAGTAATAATAGAGGGATCCAAATTATATTATTATTATTAAATTGTGAGTAACCCATACGCTAATGTATTAGGTATTTGATCAGTCATTACTCACACGATACTTCACATCTACACCTGGTGTACTCAGAGTAACACTTCCATAGTGACGCAAGCGGCTTTTCAGCGGCATTGCGTCGGCATCATGCTCTTTTGGAGACATGGTCCCTAGCAGTTCTCTCGAACCGATAAACGTGACGAAGCGGCTTTCCCTGCGGCAACCGAGCGACTGTCCTTGTCTGACTACGGGGCGGCTAGTTCCAGCGGCATTGCGTCGGCATCATGCTTTTAAGAAGACATGGTCCCTACCAGTCCTTGGACTGGGTATGAAATATATGTGGTCACCCAAACCCCTGGAAGTTCACCCTTTGCACAACAAGCATATCTGCAAGACACGTGTTCATGTCAGTCTGACCGAATTATTGGTCTGAGTTAAAGAATTCAACATTCAAGAATTACTAGATAATACAGTTGAGATTCAAAACTCAAGATTCATCATTTAATAGAGTTTTGAATAATCTCTCTTAAAGCCCTATTACTGGCCGGAGGCAAGGAGTACAGAGCTCAAGAATTATAGTACTAGAATTTGCTAGATAATAGAAAATTAAGAATGACTAATTAGTAGAGTCGTGGATCAACTATCTTGGAGGTCTATAGACAGCCCTTAAGCGCCCACCCTTCACCACTTCCTAGTGTTTGGGCTGGGGAGAAGAAGTGGCGCAACAAACTCCCCAGCAACACTTCTCTGTCTAATTCGTTAAAATAACTTTATTAACTCTATCAGCCTAGGATAATTATTATAATGAAGGACTCACCCAGCCACACCAACAATCACACACACTCACTACTTTTACTAGATTAGTCTAACCTAATCTGGGCTTCAACCCAACTATATTTAACTTAAAACCTAATACTCGCTATCTCGCGACAGCCCACTCGGACATGGCCTCTAGGTGTACACTCAATATCCTAACTTATCTAGCCTGGACTAGGAAGTCCGTATCCTAAAGCGGTTGAACCCCGACTGTCCTTTGCATGTTCCCCTGAGTTATAATTCTCACATCCAAAAAACCCCACACTCAGCCCACTTTCTCTACGTTTCTTGGAACATCCGACATAAAACACTTTTTGCTCATTTCATAATTGTTTCTCAATTGGCTGTACTAAGCGATCCTGGCGACGGCGCCACATTTATGATAAACATGTGTGGTTGATGGTTTGGGTCCGTCTTAGAATTCTTACAAAATACTGCATCTTAAGTGACGTAGATTGCCCATAAATATAAACGGAATGGGTTTCCAAAAGGTTCAATATTGTTTTACAATTGTAAAGAAATAGGATATTATGTTATTTATTAGGGTGACGTGTCAAACCGTCAACTCATTGAGACTTAATGTGTTTCTAAGGAGGCCACTATCGTGTGACAATTTTAAAGTAAGAATTTATAATAAATATATTGTTATTAAATAGGAGTAAGTGACAGACAGTCACATTCCCCCCTCTGAAAATCAGACGCGTGACGCAGTACAGCGGATGAGCTTTCACAATAGGATGAACTATGTCTTTCTTTGAAAGTGCTACAGAATATAGACCCATACCTATCTGATGTATTTATCTAATCAAATAATTATAAATATTCTAGTAAGAACATAAATCCAACAAGATTCTAATAAGATACAATATCTGCTATAATTTTATACCGTTTACAGAAGTATCTTCAAACAATGCACAAGCAATTAATTGATTTATATTATTCAAACTATTATCCTTCTTGCAAATACTCTTTTCGTGATAATTTAAATAACATTACTGTACCTCAGCCCAGTTCAGAAAACCTGTGCATGCTTATAATGTAGTTTTACATACCAGGGTCTCCTTAAGAGTATTTGTGCTAACGAGCCACGCTACCTACGGTGCTCCCTCGTTCTAAACTCAGCCTATCGCAGTTGCAGCTGGCAGAGGCCTCTCCTTGGACAGCCTAGTCAGCTGTCCGCAGTTGTATCCAATAGCAGCTGAAATAGTCCGCACATAAGCATATTAGACTTCATTCCAATTAGTCACCCCACTCTGATTCTAAGAGGTTAGAGCAGTTTTAAATTCTTATAGGAGTTTGGAAGATATACCGATTAGAAAATATAGGCATCTTCTAGGATATTTGCGCAGTCTACTGCGTAACCAATTATTGGCTTACTAGCACACAATGCTGTCAACTATCCTCTCAAATTATAAGGTGTTGACAAGAACATTATGTGATAAATTGAACCCATAACTATAAAGTGTATTCAAACTATGTTTCAAATCAATACTATTTCTAGTTAAGCAAACATCAACTTTAAAACATAATAGTAATAAGTTGATTTCAAGGTGACCAGCACCACCGAAAAAGTCGCAAAGATGCTTGAAATCGCAGCGCAAACCGAACCGTAGAATTCAAAGTGACCTCTCCACAAACTCACACCTGCCTACACTTCCGGATGACTTCCGGCAAATAAATCGCGAATGCAGATTAGTACCATTGGCACATGAACCTATAATATTTCGTGAGATAACAAAAATCATACCACGTAGCTACGGGTAATTAAAATGTCTAATAAAGTGAAACTTAGCTTCGTATAGGTACGCTACAGCTACTGCTGTTGGAGTCAGCCGATGTCAGCTGGTTTTGAAGGAACTTCAAACCAAGCGCAACTCACAAACCAGTAGTTCAGACATAGCGTAGTGGCAGCCGAGTGAAGACTTAAGTATCCTGGAATTTGAAAGAAAGCCAAACCAGTATCTATTCAATTATACGATATGCGTCGCCGACTTCAGAGATGGAAAGATTTATGTTTACTTCTTATGACGATAGTAAATGTAACTTCCTGGTAAATTAAATGTCATTTCATAACTTCACGCTTCGTAGGTCTTACTCACTTGTAATATTAGATTTATCCATAATAAGGGCGATGTCTTATACCTAAGCTCATTCCACTCACGCATATCAATCTCAAGCGCACAATCACATTTCACATTCACGAACTGTTAAAATACAAAACTCACGTGTGCCGAGAGTCAAACCTATTTTCACATTATTCACATACTGTCAGATACTAAACTTCCGTTTGCAGGGAATCGAACCCTATATTGCAGTAACACAGGAGCCCAATCAACAATCGTACGATTACCTACTTAAAATTACGTCCGTGTATGTGGGAATTGAACCCACTATCAGTAGCTTCGGAACCAAACGGGAATTGAACCCCCAGGCCGTGACACAGGGATTCCCAGCAATCATAAAACAATACGTCTAACGGGAATCGAACCCAATATCCATGACAATAGAATTCAAATGCTCATAAACCCAAAACATCAGGTAGGCATCGAACCCACTATGAGTACCTACTTACAGAATTCAACCATCATTACCAAACCGTAACTTAATTAAACAAGTTATTGTATTAACCAATAACATCAAGTGGGAATCGAACCCAAGATTCATGAAAATAGAATCTAAGCACATCAGCAAATAAATCATGCAGGAATTGAACCCGCTACCAGTAGTTGAAGAATTCAACCACAACTATCAAGCCGTAATTTAATTAAACATAAGTTATTGTAACCGTCATAACTCTTTTGTAACAATGAATAGAACCATAAAATTACGTTGTGTTATTTTTTTGTACGTTGTGTTATTTTCTTAGTACGTTGTGTTATTTTCATAGTAACCCCTATTTTGTTCTTTCTCGTTGCACTGAAGTGAATCAGTACATTTAATGACGAGAATCCTGGTCACGGCGCCACATGTGACTGTTCCTAAAATACCCCAGGCTGATAAAATTTTCATTTTTCCTAATTATGTTAATCACTAGTGTTTTGGGTCGGTTCCCCCTAATGGGGAAGAGTCGCACCCCGCCCCGTACGACTCTGTAGAGCTCGTCTCCAGACTGGACACTCTCCCACCGATAGAGATTAAATGAATTCCAAATATAAAGAAGTCCAATGCTTCATCATTAAACCAAGGAAAGGATTGAAAGAAATGCTAAATAAAATATAGGAATTCATACATAAGAACAAACATTGAATGTGGTTTTAGAAAGCTAGTAATAATAGAGGGATCCAAATTATATTATTATTATTAAATTGTGAGTAACCCATACGCTAATGTATTAGGTATTTGATCAGTCATTACTCACACGATACTTCACATCTACACCTGGTGTACTCAGAGTAACACTTCCATAGTGACGCAAGCGGCTTTTCAGCGGCATTGCGTCGGCATCATGCTCTTTTGGAGACATGGTCCCTAGCAGTTCTCTCGAACCGATAAACGTGACGAAGCGGCTTTCCCTGCGGCAACCGAGCGACTGTCCTTGTCTGACTACGGGGCGGCTAGTTCCAGCGGCATTGCGTCGGCATCATGCTTTTAAGAAGACATGGTCCCTACCAGTCCTTGGACTGGGTATGAAATATATGTGGTCACCCAAACCCCTGGAAGTTCACCCTTTGCACAACAAGCATATCTGCAAGACACGTGTTCATGTCAGTCTGACCGAATTATTGGTCTGAGTTAAAGAATTCAACATTCAAGAATTACTAGATAATACAGTTGAGATTCAAAACTCAAGATTCATCATTTAATAGAGTTTTGAATAATCTCTCTTAAAGCCCTATTACTGGCCGGAGGCAAGGAGTACAGAGCTCAAGAATTATAGTACTAGAATTTGCTAGATAATAGAAAATTAAGAATGACTAATTAGTAGAGTCGTGGATCAACTATCTTGGAGGTCTATAGACAGCCCTTAAGCGCCCACCCTTCACCACTTCCTAGTGTTTGGGCTGGGGAGAAGAAGTGGCGCAACAAACTCCCCAGCAACACTTCTCTGTCTAATTCGTTAAAATAACTTTATTAACTCTATCAGCCTAGGATAATTATTATAATGAAGGACTCACCCAGCCACACCAACAATCACACACACTCACTACTTTTACTAGATTAGTCTAACCTAATCTGGGCTTCAACCCAACTATATTTAACTTAAAACCTAATACTCGCTATCTCGCGACAGCCCACTCGGACATGGCCTCTAGGTGTACACTCAATATCCTAACTTATCTAGCCTGGACTAGGAAGTCCGTATCCTAAAGCGGTTGAACCCCGACTGTCCTTTGCATGTTCCCCTGAGTTATAATTCTCACATCCAAAAAACCCCACACTCAGCCCACTTTCTCTACGTTTCTTGGAACATCCGACATAAAACACTTTTTGCTCATTTCATAATTGTTTCTCAATTGGCTGTACTAAGCGATCCTGGCGACGGCGCCACATTTATGATAAACATGTGTGGTTGATGGTTTGGGTCCGTCTTAGAATTCTTACAAAATACTGCATCTTAAGTGACGTAGATTGCCCATAAATATAAACGGAATGGGTTTCCAAAAGGTTCAATATTGTTTTACAATTGTAAAGAAATAGGATATTATGTTATTTATTAGGGTGACGTGTCAAACCGTCAACTCATTGAGACTTAATGTGTTTCTAAGGAGGCCACTATCGTGTGACAATTTTAAAGTAAGAATTTATAATAAATATATTGTTATTAAATAGGAGTAAGTGACAGACAGTCACATTAGCAAAGAAATTTACAAATTCTTGAGCTACTTCTAAGTTAGAGCTTATGGCACCACGTGAAGTCTCCAATGAGTAATCAGTGTTCCGTTTTTTATTCCTACTAGTTTCGTTATTTATGATTTTCCAAACTGTTTTTATTTTATTTTCTGCTGATTTTATTTTGTTACTAATGTACATGGCTTTGGCTATTTTGCAGGTATTTCTAAAGATTTTGGAATATGTACTAACATACTTGCTGAAAGTTTCTGTATTGATGTAAGGCTTAAGGCCATACAGCTCGAACAGTCTTTCCCTACTTATCCTAATACCTCTAGTTGCCCAGTCACTAAATATAAAATTAGGGCAAATATTTTTTGTTTTCCTTTCAAAAGTTTTATTGAATTGAGTGTGCACTACTGAAAAGAAAACCTCGTACAATTTATTTGCATCATCCATATTAAGGCCCAGATCATTCAACTTATTATTTAGAGCACTATTGAATCTATTTAGTTTACTAGTCGTTATTGGTCTAAATTGTATTTGCACTTTTTGCAAAGGTGTTTTAAACTTAAAAGTTACCGTTTGTCCACTATGATCAGACGGCAGATAATTTACGATGGCTTTATCTAAATAATCACAATCGCAAAAGACATTATCGATACAAGTAGCAGAAGTTGGCGTTACTCTAGTCGGTTCTGTAAAAACATTACTTAAATTAAATGATTTGAAAAGGCTTAATAATCTACTGCTATTTGTATTATTTTCCAAAATATTAATATTAAAATCACCACAAATAATTGTGGCTTTGTTATTGGATGCAAGTTTCGCTAGAACATCTTCCATTATTGACTCAAATAAAGAAAAGTTCTGATAATTAGGGGGTCTGTAAACGCACACTACAACATGCTTATCCAGCTCAACACAGGATAGTTCAATGCAATGTTCAATTGATAAACCCACTATGTCATTTCGTTGCTTGAATTTTAAACAATTTTTAATTAAGATTAAAGAACCTCCACGAAGCATAGATTTACGGTTAAAACAACTGCCCACACTATAATTCTCATAATTAATTAGCATTTGGTAATCCTTTAACCAATGTTCAGTACAACAAACAATGTCAAACTTTGTTTTTTCTAAAAACATTTCAATTTCTAATAATTTGGAAGAAATGCCTTGAATATTTTGATGAAATAATTTCAGGGCATTCTGCTGATCTCCTTTTTGATGTTTATTTATTTTAGAGCAAGAAGATACCTTGTTGTTGTTAGGTATTAGAATATTATTACTGGTACCTTCTGTTGTCTTACAAACTAGTTTAAAAGATTATCCGGAGTTAACCCCAAGACTTCAAAGTCATCACCAGGCAGTGAGCTCATAGTGCGTGAGGGAAATGGAACCTCCTTCGTACAATTGGTATAAATGTTTATAGCATTTGAGCTACATTCATTCAGGTTAACCACCTTATTATTAGTATTATTACTAACTGTTGCTGTGTTAATAATACAAGACTTCGACATAATACTTATGTCTGAGTTTATATAAAAAGCTAATAGCCTTGCTATTAAGTGTCTAAAACTAACAGGCAGATACACAGTATCCCTAGTCGACTTCAAAGTTTCTATAAAACTGTTGGTGTCAAAAAATACAAGCTTGTCACTATAATGACTAACTAAAAAGTTCATATGCTTATTAAGCTTATGAATATAATTATTTTGTCTATTTGTCAATTTTTCAAAATATGGGAAAGCACACAATATTATTTTATTACAATTTAACTTTAACAACTCAGTTACACAGTCAGTGATTTCATATTTTTTGACCTTAGAACTGTTACCTACAAATACAGTAATGTTGGTTTTAGGATTAAATACATTTCCTGTTACTGATGCCATTATTTGTTTGTAATTTGACCCTGGCATACAATAATTTTGAGTAGAATAAGTCATTTTGTTACTAATTAATTTACCTAAACCTCGTCCTATACTATCTGAGAACATAATTGAATCATAACAATCATGGCTACTGAAAGATGGACAGCTACCAATCTCAAGCTGTACCCCTTGAGATTGATCCTGTACTATATCAGCTACACCTTGGTCAAGGTTACACTCTTGAGACAAAAACTCAGTCTGGGACGGGTCCTCTGTTGCCTCATGCTGGACAGCAACAGGGTTTGAAACCTTCTGACAAGTACACTGACACATAACTAACTCATTAGCAGCAAGAATATGTTCTTTAATTTGGTTCTAAGAACCCACATATTTAATGTAAAGGGAACTAAGTCTGCCCTCAAGTACCTGTATGTCAGACTGTAAGCGCTGTGTATCAATTTCATAGATTTTTTTGCTGTCTTCTAATTTGATTTGATAATTGTTTAATTTATTCATTAGATCAACACGTTCTCTCCTCAGTGGAATATTTTTGGAAAAGTGTTTATATTGTTTCCTAAATTGATTACATTTTTTAACGGAACGAAGAAGAATTTTAATTTAAAAGTAGGCAATAACATAATTGATATGTTATTGCCTACTTTTAAATCACTGTAGGTGATAAATATTGATCAACAGTGTGGCAATTAGGTTATCACATTAATTGAAACCACGTATTCTACATAACGATTGAGTATATATCAACATTAAACTTGATCTGTGATTGCTTAGTTGGTAACAATACCTACCATAAAGTTAGTGTTGAATTGTTGATACCCATGGCCAAGCGTCTAGTGCCTTATTATCAAGGGTGGTTTATGAGCTCTTTAGTCGATTCGCACGAATTTTGTCGCCCGAAACGGGCGAATCGCCGCTTTCAAATATTTTTCTTTTTTAAATGTGCCAAATGCCTAATACATATTTCTGCAGTTGTCGACTCGACCACAAATAAATTAACTTCGTGCTTGTCGCCTATAGTAAAAATTATGTTATTTAAAAGTGATGATTTGCCCGTTTCGGGCGAGTATATTCGCGCGAATCGACTAATAAGCCGGTTTATGTTGTGCCAATAATTATGTTAGAAATATTCGGTTTTCAGTTTTTTTAGTACCTACCTAAAGTTGTTTATTGATAACTGCTTGTAATAACCGCTGAATCGCCACTTTGCATAACAGCGGCTCTTTAGATTAAATATTGTCAATTCCTACGTGAAACTGCCAAGTAAAATGTAGATCAGATATTTTCATAATAGTATTTCGTTCTACACTTCTAAAGAGGTAATAAATTGCATCGAGAAGTCGGTGTGCCTCCAATAAAAGTCCAAGCTTCCGCCAGAGTGCACATAAAAGTGACTAGCCATCTGTGTCCCGTTCATGTTGATGCATAATGTTATGTTGGAGTGGCTACTATGGGTCTGTGGCTAGTTGAAATGTTGACGGTGAGTGGCAAACTGTGTTTAAGCCGGACGACATTTGGGCGTTTCTTTTTTTTCGTGAAAACTAACCACAGTAGTTTTTGCTGGCCATTCGTGTGGGCAGCTCATTTTTTTCGTTTCTGGTTTTGTAAGCTGGAGGCGACGATTTACATTTGCGCATTTGCGTATGCTGTTCTTGTTTAAATGTTCGCTATTTGGACGATATTCAAAAGTCTTGTTTGTTTTCGTTACAGTTTCTATTCGAAATGAAAATCAAATGTTTCTTGGCTGCGGTATAAGGTAATTACCTACTATGTGATCAAATATAATTTCTACCAAACATCATATCAAGTGCTCCATACACAACTATACGTCAACATAGCAACCGAGAATGATGATTCCGTTTATTAGGTAATTACTTAAGGCTGATTTTACCAAATATCTTTTAATCGTGGAATAAAATTGACATCTGATAGTTCTAGTATGAAAAAAACTGTCAAAAATTCAAAATTTATTCTCAGGATAAGACTTATCCTAGGTATAAATGTTTGGTGGAACGCGCCCTTAATGATTTAAGGTGATATTTTAAAGGTAATGTGCTTGTTCTTTATAGTGTACCGTTTTAAGTATACGGAATAGGCATTTAACATTTTCGTAATTAGGTTTTTTGAGTAAATTACGTAGCATCCTAAAAAAGGAATAGGTATATACCTGAAGGAATAGATACCTGATACAAATAGGTACATTTTCTCGATACAAAAAAATTGCAAAGTTCTATAATTTTTTATGTTTTTAAATAGAGAGTAGAAATTATATCAAAGCTTAAGACAAAAAAGCAGTTTTGGTTTTAATAATCCTTTTACGTTACATACGTTGTTATATTCCGATCGCACACACATTATCACCATCCCTTCTTTTGCCTATCAAAATATGTGATCAAATAGGTACTAGTAGATTTTACCGAACTAAACATTTAAACACTACAAAGTGCACAAATAATTTTAATATTGGAAGTTGGTGTTGTTGAGTTCGCATTTTCGTTGTTTGCCACCGACTTCCGAAATTAAAGTTATTTTTCACTCAGTAGTGTCTTATTTGGAAGACGGTTGTTTTTTTTTTTTGTTTTTCACTTTAAAGTTGTACTTACCCCACACGAATTCGCATAACAACTTGCTATGTAAATATCAGTCACAGGAAGTTATTATATCATCATCAATAAAAACTAAGTGACAAAAATATGTATTACTAAAGCTATCTCAAAAATTACCCAAGTAAAGTTAATAAAATTTATATGGGACCACCCCTGAAGCATACCCTATCCATTAAAAAAATAATTTTTGAAATCGATTTACAATTGCCGGAGAAATCGCGTAACAAACGTACAAAATAAAAAACATACTGTCGAATTGATTGAGAACCTCCTCTTTTTTTGAAGTCAGTTAAAATCATAGCCATATTGCTTGTCTTCACAACACAACTTCATGGCCATTTATTAGGTAATTACTAAGGTAATGTTTTCAAAGTGACCAAATAACATTAATGACCTTATCCATCCATAACAACTGCTCAATACACAACTTTATGTCCATTTCAGTGTATAAGTGGCAACATAGCAACAGTCGTGAAAGACCGAATGATTCCGACCTACATTGAGTTAAAGTTGAGTACCATCGTGCCCGCGGCACGGCGTTCGAGAGTTGTTGCGGTGTACTGAGAGTGCCCGATGAATCGAGTTCGCAGTGCAATTTGGGTACCTAGAATGTGGATTTTAGTTTGAGCTGGATACAGGTAAAGATTGATAGAAATACAAATTCTAGATTAATCTACACTCTACAGGGTCAAATTAAATTAACTGGTGAAACTTCACAGCTTTGATGGATATCACATCAATATGTCTCGAATTAAAATTTAAGATAACGCCACTCAGGCCCCCACATACAGGCGCTGCCTAGTTTGGGGACCATTGCTCAAATAATTATGTTAAATATTCTAGTTACAGTAGGCAAGCATACAATATAATTATTTTTAAAAAAATATTTTGGACCAATTAATTATTCTTATTCCTTTGATCAAACAACAAAAAAGTAGGTATAACCAAACTGTTTATAGATCTTGCCATTGTTCTCGAGCAGCTGTAGTTATTTAAAATTATCTATAGGTACTAATTATTATACACTAGCGACCCGCCCCGGCTTCGCACGGGTGCAATGCTGGTACTAAGTATAGTATAGAATGTCTTTCTAAACAACGTTCACAGCTTTTTTGTCATTAGACAATACACCACGCCGGCCCCCCGGCCGGTACTGCAGCAACCGCTATGTCTCTGCATTTTAAATTTGTAATATCTTCGAAAATATTCATTTAAATTACATGCTGTAAAGGGCCATATTAATCTATATTGAATGCACAATGTATTTAAGGTACTTAATTGGATAAGGATTAATGCTGTATTGCTTAAAATCGCTTCGTAAATACGCCATTATTTCTTGTAAAAAGTAAAGGATAAAAAATGGTTATTGTGGGTTATCCCTAAGAGATGGACATATACCGTCGCGGATTTTTTTGTAGACCTTTTTAAGGTGTATAATACTGTAGTACATTATTTTGAACTATCTCGTAGGGTTCAGCCACCGTTTGCAATGTAGCGCAAAAAAGTGTTTATTTACGACTTTACATTAGGAACCTCTAAAATTAACAATGTTTCTCTACTATATTATGCATGTATTATACCTTCCTCTTAAATCACTCTATCTATTAAAAAACCGCATCAAAATCCGTTGCGTAGTATACATAGGGACAGACAGCGGAAAGCGACTTTGTTTTATACTATGTATGTAGTGATGCGAAAGTTACTCTGTGTCCCGGTGTCCGTGTCCTTCTGTTACCTTTTCACGCCTAACCCGCAGAACCAATCGTGATGAAATTTGACAGATATGTAGCCTGGAGAAGGACAAAGGCTATTGTTGTCCTGGGTATTTGTATAAAAAATATGATATTGGAACAATGTCTCTGAAATGATAACTTTGGTATTTTCTATCGAAGTCATAATGCGTGACTTTTGGGATACCCAGTAGAAGTAGCACCTTTGCAATTTTAAACTTACAACTAACTACTATGCTTATCTGTAACTACCTTGTGTCGTACAAAGTCGCTGGCACAAGGTATACTAAAATAATAACCACATTTTTATAAAACTTTCCTGTATACTACGTTTGTAGTTTTGGTCTCAGCAGCCAAATTAAGAAGAAAGTCAGGACTGGTGACGCTGGAGCAAGTGACGTACCTACAGTTGTCCTCGTCCAGAGGTCGACACCCACGTGTGAATAATAAAGAAAAACAATTACTATTCAAATACTGGAGAAAAAAGTTGCGGCTTATAATATCATACTTTTTTGTAAACAAAGTATTGATTACTTGCTTGTTACACTACTACAAGCGTCATGCCGCTTTCAACCGATCCACTTTTACGATTCTATTGCTGACATAAGGCTGACGGATTACTTGTTTCCCATTTATTCCGTTCAGCCTTGTTACATGCAAATAATATAACATCTTACATATTTGTATTCTATGAAGGTATACTTTTTTATTTTAGTAGGTACGTATTGAAAACCAGGGAGTTTCAGTTGTAAAACAGTGTTCAGTAGTTTTTGTTAAGATGTCTCAGATGTTCGTTTTTGTCAGACTCCATTATTTATTTTTCTTATTCTTTTTATTCAAAACTAGCTGACTCAACTGACGTTGTCCTGCACAAACAATAATCCATACAAAATCCCATAGAAAAAAAAAACGACCAGTTTTACCCGAATTCGAAAAATTTTCTAGGATTTTTTTTAACTCTAAAAACTGTGGTGGACTATTACAAACATTTTAAAACAAAACATAGCCAAACCAGTCGGTTCCAAGTGATGTGACGAACAGAATTACATTTTTATTGTATAACCTTCCGTATACGTTATCTATCTAAGTTACTGTATTAGGGGTAGGCGCGGGCAAAAAAAGTATCTACTGTAAAACGTTTAAAAGCGAGTTCATGCCCTCATTTATCACTGCGGTACCTATCGTTTAGGAACGGTTAGGGTGAGGTACAGGTAATTTACCAATTACGTACATTTCAATTAGTCTGTTCTCCGTGGTGGTGTTGAAACTCATTGAAATCGCAATGTTCGTTAATTTTCCGGCAACGAATGTTTACTGAATCACTGCCTCGTTGGTCTAGTGTTCGAAAGCGCTACTGCTGAGTTTGAGGGTCTGGGATAGATTCCCAGGTCGAACAAAGTGTCATTGGGTTTTTCCGTCAGGTATTTCTCAGTAGAAGTCTGGAGATTGGATTTGTGCTCCGTTGATGGCTATAAGGTGGGTGTATTCTACATAGGTACACTTCTGCTCAACTCATCACGAAAAACTCGCTTGATTTAACGTTATGTTATGAATGTTTACTAAATAAACCGAAGAAGATACCGAAACTATTACGGATCTTTTTAGCTCCTTATAGCATCAAAAACGATGAAAAAGTTCTTCACTGAGCACACATAAATGTTATTTGTGTACTAGTCAACTGATCCAAGATCTCTTTAATCTTAATTCCATTTTGAAGCGTAACATTATCAATCAAAGTTAAGATGCTCCTGCGCCGCAAAGCTATGAATCTCGACCGTCATCAAGTCGTCATGTCAGTGTCCAGACTGACAGATTTGGGGAGAAGGCAGTCTTTCGTCAGCTAGTACCTACAATAGGTAGTTGTTTGAACGCGAATAGAGAAAACCGTTGGAGAAGCGACCATGTATTCTTTTGGCAGCGATTTCCTGGAGGCGTAGAGCAGTTCCACAATATTATAACAGCCGTCATGAAAATCTGTCATTTTCACAGTGTTTGACATTAAAGTGGTATTGTATTTTAAACAGCTGTTCTTCTCTGACCGTTTTCCGCTTTCTTAGGCAAACGAAAGTATTAACGGTTTTTTCTGCAAGTAAGCCCCTTAGATACTTATAAACGTTGCTTGACGATATGACAAGCTTAGACGTCAATAAATTTAGGGTTCAAGGAGAAGTTAATCATTACTTAAGTTCAAGCATCGATTTTTACGTAAAGACCGTTTACTTAATAATACTTGTAGGCTACCCGAGTTAAGGGCTTTACATAATAAAGGCTCCTTATAAGCGCCAAGTCCAAGATATTTCTCGAAAGCATAAGCCAACGTCTTTAGTACACCCGCATAATATGGGCCGAGCCTAAAAACCAGTCGGTATTAGTATACGTGTACTTTAATTTTTTAGAGTGTTTTGGGGTTGAAACACTAGGGCCATGGGACCACTTAGTTTTTCGACACACTGCTAAGGGGTTGGTCGACTCTTCATGTGACCAGAGGGCTGGTCTATGTTTTGGTCAAAGAATCACTTTGAGCACTTTTCCTGTTGTTAGTGATGCGGACGGATTTTTTGATGTCCTATGTATTCATTCTCTCCTTTTTATATAACTACTCATGTACATACTATTATTATGTAGTAAGGTGCTCTAGAAGGAATTTTGGCAATGGTGACTAATCTCAGCGGAGACCAGCCTTCGGAGCGGGAGATATAATAGTGCACAAGTGTGTGCGCAAGCACAGGTGCACTCTCTCTTCCCTCACTCTCGTTGCCCGATGAGACCGGAGAGAGATCAGGCGCAGGACCAACGGCTTAACGTGCTTTCCGAGGCACTGAGGTATCACACCGCCAACTTCAAAACTCCCGGCTATTACTAAGAAATTCCCAATGGAAAAACCCAATTACACTTGGCCCGACCCGGAAATCGAACCTAGGACCTCAGCAGTGGCACTTGCGACCATGAGACCAACAACGGGGCAGTTGTGTGGATGTAGTAATAAGTATGTGATCCTGATCAATCAATGATTCTTTATCTCAGGGAGCTCTAATTTTTGTAAGTCCTTTGTTCTCCAGTCACATGACGTCATTTATGTTAAATGTATAAGGGCTTTAATTATACACTGAAAGTTGCTTGGTAACTAGGGGTGAGCCGTTGAGATAATTAACAGAAGAATTAATTGTAGTAATCAGGCTTGCTATTAATTATTCTATCTCAATGTGTGATTACGAGAAGCTACGGTTATGCTGTCAGCCGACTCGCTTCGGTCAGACCGAAGTCGCGGGCAGCAGCTAGTGAGTCAATAAAAAAAATTAAACAGTTGTTTTTTTTTTCCTCTTCATATAATTTTATTCATTTGTCATGTCATAATTTAAAAACTAATAAATGACCTACTATTTACATAAAATAAGCTAACAATTAAAATAATAATATGTACAGGTATAAAATAAGCAAAAGAATCATAGGGCATCGAAAAATTCGTCCGCATCGCTGTCAACAGGAACAGTGCCCAAAAGGCTGGCAGCATTACCACGTTGTATGGCAATGCTAATTCTTTGGCCAAGAAAAAGGCCAGCCCTCTGGTCACGTGAAGAGTCGACTAACCGCTTGGCGATATCTCGAAAAACCAAGTGGGCACTCGGACCCCATGGCCCTAGAGTTTCAACCCCAAACGGCTCGAAAATATAACTCCCAATCAGGTTGGAATATTTTCGCCGTTTGAGGTTTTCTGCACCTGCAGCAGCCGCCCCAGCACAGCCCGCCGTGCTAGGAAGATGGGATGGCGCAAGGGTATCGACACATGTTGCATCCCACACCAAAGGTCTGCCTAACTTCCAGGGCATTATGGTCATTAAAAAAACATAAAAAATTGTCATTAATAAAACAGTTGTTTTATTTACTCACTAATTTCTGCCCGCGACTTCGTTTTCGCGTGAAGTTATAACGTTTTATTCCTTAAATAAAAGTAGTCTAAGTTACTCCTTGTAAAATCAGCTATCTGCAAGTGAAAGTTTTGTCGAAATCAGTTCAGCCGTTTTGGAGATTAGCCAGAACAAACAGGCAGACATACAAAAAATCTAAAAATTGTTTTTTTTTGTTTTATATACCGTATATAGTCTCATAAGCATTTAGTGAAAAGCTGTTGGTTTGACATAACAAACAGAAATAACTATTTTATTTATTTGTATGTAATGCATAAACTAATGCTGGGATCAACATGATTTTCTTAATAAATAGTTAGCTTTAAAAAAATAGTTTTGGTCATTGTATTATGCTTTTAACTCAATACTCTAATTGGGTGTATGAGGTTTTGCGCATTTAACGTTACACGTTGTATATTAAGGAGCCAAATGACGTGACGAGCGAAAAATACATTAAAAATAAGATTTATGCAATGCAATAAATATAAAAAGCCATTTTTCTAAAAAAACTACAACAACCACAGTATACTTCATTACGAGAACGTGTTTTTTTATGGTAAGAGAGAAAATATAAAATTCGGATATAACCATAGCACAGAGGGACAATTCTCGTAATTTTAAGAACATTCACAGTCAGATCTCAGTCTCAATCTGTCAAAAATACCTCTAATTTCCCTACATTTTTGCCATTGATTGTCGCTGAGATGAGTTTGCGACTAGATTTTGAACGATTTTAATTACGAGAATTGCCCTTGATATCCTGAACTACTCACAACATTATTTTTCCGGGTAAAGAGAAAAACGAATCGGAAAATGGCAATTATTACCTAGCGCCTTAATGAACGGTACCTACTTAACCATTTCGCAAAACAACATATATCATATTTCGGCCTTTTAAATTGCTATGGATGTGTATTTTAAGGTTTCCAAGAAGCCTTTATACGCAAATTAATTAATACACACATACAAACATAAACTCAAGTATTTTCCCATGAGAGACGAGCAGAAAGTACAGCACGCCACCTGTAGCTACGATCCTTATACGAGTATACTCCTGTTGCTAACTTAATATCGACGGATAAGTAACCGTCGAACTTAATATGTCAAAATTTTACAGGAGCGCCAAAAATCTTGTAACTTTGATACGAATGTAAATATGAGTAAATCAAAAATATAGTTAGTTTTAAATATAATTACTTACAACATTAAGATAAATAGGAGATTTTAGTATTGTGTGGGATAGATTTTTAAGAAATTTTTTAATAAGAAAAAGCATTTTGTCAATACATGTCAGTTAGGAGGTCTTGACGGTTAACCATCGATATAGAACGCGCGCAAGTTCGTCGAAGTCAAGAGCGGGGGCACCATTTAACAATAAAAAAAAGTTCTGTGTACTATTTTCCAGAGCATACCCATTACCGGAAAAATAGGTAGTATAATCAGCCTATACTGTTCCCACAGCTGGGAACTCAGGCCTCCTCTCTGTAAGAGGGAGTGGGCCATAATCCACCACGCGGTCGCAGTGCGGGTTGGTGTATGACACGTCATGTTTTTGAGTTTTTGGTTCTAGGACATGCCGGTTTCCCGGAGTTGCCATAAAAAAAGTAATTTGAATAAAGTAATACAACCCCCACCGGAGAGTTAAAACTTTTTAAGTAAAAAGGATACTTAAGTACCTACAGAAACCTTTTTTACACAAAATATAACTTTGAAACAAGTATTCACTACTCTCAACATACATTCCAATAAGTGAACCACTAAAACGTTGTAAAGAAAAAGTTTTCCTTACAAAAAAACTTTTCTTTTGTGGTTGATTTATTTGCTAGGAAATCGTACGGCGGCCAAAATGGCAATGAAAGTTTAATGATCACCTCCTTTGTCTATTTAGATAGTCTGTCCATATAGATTTCTAACTTTCTGTTGACTTTTTGTAGGTTTGTTAAAAGTTTATTCTTATATTTTAGGTTTTTCTTGAATTTAATGTTGACGTAAAAATGTGAAAAATAAAAGTGCCAAACATCTATATATTGATGACCACTTAAGGCACCTGTCCTATCCCTTTGCCGGCGATTAACGAGAAGCGAGTGGAGCTAGCAACTAATAAAAACGAGTTGGCGAGCAACTACTCAATCGCAACTACGCAATTTCTTGCTGACATGTGTATGTACGAAGCATTAGTTTCTCAGCGAGTGTTATGGCCGCCAAGCGAGTGTCGCTGAGCGAGTATTTGATAGTTCTTACTGTCGCCGCGACAACTCACCGGCAGTGTGAACAGTCAGCGTTCAATTATTAATAATATATGTATCTCTTTCATTCACACGGGACTAACACTACAATCTTTAAGTACAGTCAGCAAAGGAGATAAGTATGCAGGGTCGTCGAATATAGTTGATGTTTAGTAAGAAACCGATTGATGTTTTCGAATAAAAATAAATTCAATTAATAGAAAACAAACAGTTATTTTATCAAATTAAATTTCATTCGAAAACATCAATCGGTTTCTTACTAAACTTCAAATATATTCGACGACCCTGCATACTTATTTCCTTTTCTGACTGTACGTTTCTTCAGTGAGAAAATCGTTGATCGGTCGCTAGTCGCTACCTTTTCGCCGTGGGACACGTGCCTCTAAGGTGTCTTGTATTAGATATTCAGTATGCCTGTAGTACAAATATCCATATCCTAAGCTAACTGATGGCAAAGGTACATCATTATATAGGGATAACTTATCTATCGATCAAGACACGCGTGTTGACGTGTCAGTAACATTGATCATTGTGTAAATGACCCTTCCTCGTACAAGTGACGTCATTTGTTTTCAATTTGTCTTAGCGTAGCGACACAATCAATCTGCCAAGGTTTTCCGAACTACACATGTTGGGGTCGACGCCAGATTTAACCGGATGCAGCTGAATACCAGTATTTTACATGGAGCGACTGACTATCTAACCTCCACAACCCACCAGTAACTGGGTAACATGATACTCCTTGGTAAGACTGGTTGTCAGACTTTTAGATCCACGACTAACAGACGGGACCAATAACGTGCTTTCCGCGAGGCATGGACGGATTTCGGTATGTGAAGAATGACACCCATCCTCAGATCGACCGCGACAAGCATGGCTTAAACTGATCGATCGACATGTGATTGGGCTGTGTTGTAAATAATTTGAAAAAGAATTGTAGGAGTTACCACGGCAAATGTGTTGCTACGCCAACGTTCAGTTTCCTTTATCCCGTTGGTGATAATGTTAAGCCAAATTGTTCCCTTTGAGTTTGAATAATTATTGTCAATTGATGCAATCCTGATAGCGTTTCAAAATGCTAATACGGATACGCTTTAGAAGAGCGATTCACTTTGTGGCAATTAATTCGCAGTTAATATCTGTATGTTAATTAATGTAGATGCAGTACCTACATAACATATTTAATTATACAGCCAGTATTGTAGGTACTGGGTACTGCCATTTACCAGCGCCGTCCATATAGAATTATAACTAAAAATACAGAATATAAGCGCCGGCATTGTTATTTTTATTCATTCAGGTGTTTCATAGAAAATGAAACATGAAACAAAAGATATAGATTCGTCGTAAAATACCCTATTTCGACCCCCTACACCATTTCAAGCACACATACCTACTAGGTACTAAGGGCCGTATAACGAACCTTACCCAAGACTCAAGCTATACTTAAAACTAGTTTCAACCAATCAAATGGTTTTAAACGAGTTTTAAATACTACTTCAGTTTTGAGTGACGTTTTGTAATACCTTTAACACCCGTGGGGTGCGCACGCGACCTCTATTTGCAGTATCTTCTAGTTATACGAATGTAGGTGAACTAAGTCGTGTTACTGGTCAATATAATAATCACTTTCAAAATATTGACATCTTCGCTGCTGCTGCTTTTCTCGCTGGTAAACCTGACCTGTAGTTTCACAAACAAGACCTCTAAGGCTGAGGCAACATTAGGCCGCGACGCGACCTGCGACACATGAGCGATTAAAACAAGTAATGAATGCTCACGTATATGGCTACACCGTACATCAAATATTACTAGCGATCTTTGATTTCTTTAAGCGATAGGAACAACATTACTGTAATCACGGCATCGGCTACATCAACATATCAGCGAAATTGAAGCGAATATATGCCGGAATTTCGCTTATAATGTAGCCATACCATGTTTTTCTCGTTTCGCTCTTCCAGTCACATCGCAAATCTTAGGTCTTGTTTGTGAAACTACTTTGGATATTACTCCTTAATATTCTTAACTTATCTTTATAATTTATTGTTTTTCACATTTAATTAACACATTATGTTATTTAATTGTAACTATTAAATTAGCTCACATCACATCGCATTAGTCTTATAACCTGTCTTTATAATTATGTGCAAAATGTCGTGGGTTTATAAGACTTACCTGCTCATTCTGAAGCTCTGTAATACTGTAACCGTTTATTTTTTTCCCAAATAAAATATAACAAAAAAAAAAAACGAACAACACATAACGCAATTTAAAAAAAGAAACAAACGTTGTTGACAGAAACAAGTGGTTTATTTACCGAGCCATTGAAGCTCATTCATATGCAATTGAACGTATGAAGTGTCTGATCTCGCGGGACCACTTACACTTCTGCTTTCCCCGTACGTAATATTGACATTCCCTCGCACGATACCGTATCGTATCGTACGAGAGCGTAACGTATCCACTTAGGTGCGGGAAGCGTTCTATAATAACATACTGTTTGTGCCTTTTGGGTATCAACATTGCTTAAGTGCTCTTTTTGTTGAAGAGAGGAACATAAATTTGTTTTTATAAGTTGTGTCTTTTGTTTTTGTTCATTTAACTTTTTTCTTAATCTTGTGGATTGATATTGATGGACTGATGTCTGTGAAGGCAAACATCGTGAGGAAACCAGAACTTACCTATAGTCAGTATAATAGGCTTGTCAACTGTAAAAATCTAATTAGTCCGTCAGTTAGATTATCAAAATATATTTGACTCGTATTTTTTTTTGTTACGTAATCCAAAATTGACGAAGATACGACGCTTTTAAAATTCACAATACGTCACACCTTGGTATAATTTTTAGTGCGTTCTGACGTCACGAGCCCCCACTCCCGAGTTTTGATGGGTTTTATCTTTGTCAATATTCATAGATTTACAAAAACAAAAAATTCATGTCCATTATTTTCCAATAATCTAACTGACGGACTAAATAGATTTTCAATTTATTGATGGTGGAAACTAGCCTATTCTAAAATTGTCAACCAGTCTTGAGCAAGCGTGGTGTTTGCCCAGCTGTGGGACAATGATAGGCTGATCTTATATGATTCTAGATTACTACTGCAGCCGTTAAGAAAAATTTGAAAAGTTTCGGTTTGTAGAGCTCCTGTCTGTGTCGCTATACGTTACTATCTAAAAGTCAGATGCCTTCTTTTAACCTTATTTGATGTGTTATGTTTGTTTAGAGCTGTCATCGAAATAGTTCAAGAACCAGAACTCACAATAATAACACAATCATAAAGTTTCGAGATAACTCTTGACTCAGATAAATTCAACCAGCACAACGTATTGTCTCTTACACCGAAAAGGGAAATATTTAACTGAACCTCAAAAAAACATATTGTGCATCTAATGATGGACACGTTTTTTAAATTAATGAACTTCTAAAAAAATTGCGCTCTAATGATGCACACTTTTTTAATAATTGAGCCTCTTTAACTTTCTGACTTTTCTCAAAGTAGATCGCAGTAACTAAACTAGGGTACCCCGAGGGCAGCCAAAATATAAATTATTTGAGTTTCACAAAAAGAGGCGCAATCATTTTATTAGTGTTCAATAATATTGTTAGGATTACAAAATGGGAATTCTAAGAGTTTAGATTAAATACATGCTTACCGAAAATATGGTCCTAATTGCAGTCCACTTCAATCTACAACTGCACACGTTACAGGCATACATCATATGGGTACATATGTATATTAACCGGTTAACCAACAATATTGCCACAATGACGATCGAACCTCTCCTAATGAAATGCAAACGCACAAAGGCTTCCTTATTGGCTCTCATTAATCTTTGGTGGCTTCACTTTTTCAACGGCTCCTACAATTTGTCTGGGCATTTGTCATGATTCTCCAGTTTTTCCTTGTTTGCGCAGAACTGTATTATTTAGACAATGACGTGAGTAACTGGTGTGTGTATTAATAACACGCTGGAGATGTTTTTGGCATTTGTAGCGATATATTCGAGAAGATATTACTGCCTTATTAGTAATTTAAAAATCTATAAAAGCAACAGGCTTGGTTGATTACGTTGGCTAAAGTAGAACGCGTGTTAACTAGGTGACCCGATAACATGAAGAAAGCAAAAAAAAAAATTCAGTACCTTTAGTTTCATTATACAGAAACACGGTGTAATTGATAGAATACATTTTATTTAATGTTGTGTATTGAGAACAGACCACAGAATTCAATAAAAATCTAATTTGAATAAAATTCCGAACCAAATTGGTACAGGAATTCTAAGGAGATATTTTCCATAGTCCTTTTCATTTTAAATTCAGGACATTTCTAAAACCAGATGTTTCGATTTAATAGTTCGAAAATTTTTATTAAACATTTATACATCTACTCAGCCTATTACAGTCCACTGCTCAGAACAGGCCTCTCGCAAACTGCGCCACAATACCCTGTTCTTTGCCTTCCACATCCAGTCTGTACCAGCTACCTTTTAAAGGTCATCGGTCCACCTAGCAGGGAATTTTGAAATTTATATTGCTGATCTAATTGCAAATGGCTGTATAAGGGTCAGCGCAGACAGAGAGGAGCGCAGCGTAGAGGATTTTATTGAGGCACTCAAAAATCAACTTTAAATTATTGAAATAAAGTGCATAACTACTTGAACCTGACAAAAAATGCTCGCGCTTCCTCGAAGATACGTGGGAAGCCCGTGCTCGAGCAAACGCGATCCGTCAGAAAATGCCCGAGACCGCGCGAGGATTATTCCTCTGTCTGCGCTGACCCTAAATTAACGCTTAGCGCTTTTTAGTGCTTACTGTACCTTACCTACATCGCTCTACACGTGCAGCCTGTAGACAAGACCACGTATCACGAGAAATCATTAACTTCTGATCAAGCCCTTCATAAATATGTAAGAAACTATTCTAAAATATTCAAAAGAGTCTGCGCTGAGGCTAAATCTAAATTGATAAGTAACAAAATTAGTATGTCTAATAATAAAATAAAAGCTGTGTGGCAGATAATTAACAAAGAAACTGGAAACACAAAACAGCAACATCAGAATGAGTTGTTGATATGTACGAAGCCAGCGCGCGCGCCGTACGCGGCCCATGTGTGTGTGAAGCGTCTGCATTAAACTAGTGTTCAAGCAAGTCGGTTGTTTCCTTTCTCTCCCGCTCAACATATATATCATTGGCGACGAGGTGTACGAATGAATACCTACGAATAAAAAAAATGAACGCGTATCTTGGAAATTTGTCTTCATTTGACCACAAGACCAGCGAATGGCAAATTTATAAAGGAAAATTAACGCAGTTTTTGAAAATCAACGGTGTTAAAGACGATGTGAAGAGTGGAATATTACTGTGCCATCTAACGGAGGAGACGTATCGTCTATTACTTAACCTAGCGTTTCCAAAGGAGTTGGAAACGCTGAGCTATGAGAACCTAGTGGGATTACTCGACAGCCATTTCAAGCCAAAAAAATGCACATTTGTGGATAAGGCGAAGTTTTTTGGTGCCAGCAGAACAACAGGAGAAACCGTTGGAGAATGGGCGGCGCGATTAAGAGGTTTGGCAACTTATTGCGACTTCGGCACCGCTCTAGAAACGAACTTGAGAGATCGTTTTGTCCTCGGCCTGAGTGCAGGTCCAGAACGCGACAAGCTGTTCGAGCAGGAACCGTCGACGCTTACGTTGTCGCGGGCTATTGAAATGGCAGAGCAGGCAGCGTGTGCCAAGGAGGCAAAGGCCTTATTAAGCAGCAGTTCGGAGGCCATTGCTATCAAGGAGGAACCAGTATTCCGCGCGAAGTTCCAAGGTCAAGCTAGCCGTGGACGTGGTGCAGGTGGTGCTGCTGCAGTAACCCGCCGCGATACGGATCGCTGTGAGGTGTGCGGCATGAAAAATCATAGTGGTGAAAAGTGTCGTTTTAAGGGTTATACGTGCCAAAAGTGCGGGCTAAAAGGCCATTTAAAAAAAGTGTGCGGTAATTCAAAAAACACACGTGTATATCATGTTGACTCAAATGAAGGAAGTAGCGGTAACCAGCCCCAGGACAAGGGTTGTGAGGAGTGCCAGAATTTTAACATAAGGTACGCGGCTGATAAGCCTATTCAAATTGAATTAGTTTTAGGTTATCAGTTTATTACAATGGAACTTGATTCAGGATCGGGTAGCACTGTTATCTCGGATAAATATTATTTCAAAAATTTCTCGCAATACCCGCTACAAACTTGCAATGTAAAAATGTGTTTGTACAATGGACATAAAATCTCTCCACTAGGATTTTTCACTACTAAAGCAAAATTTAATAATTTACAAAGGAAAATTAAAGTTTACGTAGTTAAGAATGGGGGTCCTCCATTGTTGGGTAGGGATTTCATGTCCGCTTTTAATTTAATAATAACAACAAACATTAACTCTTTAGTAAATAGCGATAAGGATGTACTGGAATTGCATGAAAAATATCCAGATCTATGGCGAGATGAGTTGGGTTCATTTAATAAATTTAAAGTTACCCTACAACTAAAAGAAAATTCTGTTCCGAAGTTTTTTAAGCCACGAACTGTACCCTTTGCCCTAAGGGATAAGGTCGAACATGAATTAGAGCGGTTAGTAGGTTTAGGTATTTTGGTGTCCATAAATCACGCGCAATACGCCACTCCGATAGTGCCGGTGTTAAAGGATAATGGGCAAGTCAGAATCGCGGGAGACTTTTCGGTGACACTTAATAAAGACCTTGTAATCGAGAAATACCCATTACCTAGGATTGAAGAGGTTTTTGCTAAGATTGGAGGGGGCGAACTGTACAGTAAAATCGATCTAAAAAATGCATACAATCAATTTATATTCGACGAGTCATCACAGGAACTAACGGCCATTAATACTCATAAAGGTCTATACAAATATACACGTTTAGTTTACGGCCTAGCTAACGCACCCGCTATTTTTCAAAAGTCCATGGAGACACTATTAGCGGGAATAGACGGAGTCTGTGTCTGGCTCGATGACATATGTATTACGGGTCCCGATAGAAACTCGCACATTAAAAGGCTAACGGAAGTTTTAGGAAGATTAAGCGATGCCGGTCTACGTCTTCAAAAAGACAAGTGCCAGTTTTTCAAACAAAGCGTACTTTACTTAGGCTACGTGATTAGTAAATCGGGTCTAATGACGAGTCCAGAAAAGGTCAAGGCAATATTAAGCGCCCCCGAGCCGACCAACGTTACCGAGGTAAAAAGATTTTTAGGCGTTGTTAATTATTATAGGAATTTTATTCCTAATGCTTCGTCAGTACTCAGTCCTCTCCACGAACTATTACGGAGCGATGAGCCTTGGGAGTGGGGAGACAGGCAGCGGCAAGCTATGGCGGCGGTGCGACGGGAACTAGCCTCGGAGCGCGTACTAGCGCATTTCGAGCCGACGGCGCAGCTGGTGCTCACGGTGGACGCGGGCCCGAGTGGGCTCGGCGCCGTGCTCTCGCAGCGCGGGCACGGCGACGCTCATGAGCGACCGCTCGCGTATGCATCACGCTCGCTTACCGTTAGCGAGCGAAACTATAGTCAGATACAGAAAGAGGCGACTGCTATAATATTTGGTGTGAAAAAGTTCCATCAATATCTGTACGGTCGCAGTGAGCCATTCATTTTAAAAACTGACCATAGGCCTTTGGTTTCCATTTTTAGTAACAAGACGGGTATACCGGTAACGACAGCTCTAAGGTTACAGAGATATGCTATTATTTTATCAGCATATAATTATGAAGTACATTATGTATCCGGCGATAATAATGTAGTGGCAGATTATTTTTCCCGCGCGCCTTTAAAATGCACAAACAAATCGGAAGAGACCGATAATAATGTGGATGCCTATTACGCTCTCAAGTTTTTAGACCAAGCATCGCCCGCTACGACGACACGTGACATAAAACAGGCAACGGAGAGCGATACGGTGATCCAAACTGTCACTAGGTACATGCAAATAGGATGGCCTCGAAAAATAATTTGTAAGTCTGTTCTCCCTTATTTTCAGTGCAAGTCGGACTTGCAGTACGAGAAGGGTTGCCTTTTTAGGGGTCACAGAATAGTTATTCCGACTATACTAAGAGATAAAATGCTACGTGAATTGCACGATACCCACCTAGGAATAATTAAAACTAAAAGTAATGCACGAAGTAGGATGTGGTGGCCCGGCATCGACGGCGACATCGAGCGTTGGATAGGGTCCTGCGGCACGTGCGCGAGCGTGCGGCCCGCGCCGCCGCGCGCTCTTCCCGCGCCCTGGCCCGCCGCCGCCGCCGCCTGGCAGCGCGTGCACATCGATTATATGACGGTAGGGCAGAGGGTATATCTCGTAGTTGTAGATTCTTACAGTAAATGGGTAGAATGTTTACACATGCATAATGGCACTACAACTAAGGCTTTGATTACTAAACTCAAGGGAATTTTTTCAACTTTTGGCGTACCGAATGTGTTGGTATCAGATAATGACGTCAAGATAAATTCGGACGAGTTCAAGACGTTTTGCTCAGCAAATGGCATTAAATACATGACGACGCCCATTTACCATCCACCCAGTAATGGTCAAGCCGAAAATTCGGTGAGAATTTGTAAAAAAATGCTAAAATGTATTTTAAAAGATACCTTACCGTTACACCAAATCAATGAATTGTTGTTAGGATATTTGTTTAATTATAGAAATACCGTGCACTGTACCACTGGGGAAACGCCAGCAAAGTTAATGTTTGGTAGAAATCTACGATCTCGCCTCGATTTAGTTTTACCTTCAAGCGAAGCTTCGCACGTAGATACTTCGGCGGAGCCCGGTAAAAGACAATTTATGACGGGCGATGTGGTTTGGACCCGATGGTACAGCGCACGGAAAGAAACATGGCAGTTGGGCATAATAAAACACAGAATTGGTAATAAAATGTACAAAATATATATATATGACTTAGATCATCACTGTATAAGGCATGTAGATCAGTTACTGAAATATACTGGTAGTTATCAGCCCACAGTTAAAAGCGATATTAAGGTGCCACATCAGCAACAGTCGCCCGACATTTCCAGTACCACTAGTTCAAGTCAAAATACAGCATTACCTACAGTATCTAGCGAGCAATTGGCTATGAGCTCATCCGTGGCAACTGAAACTAATGTCGCACCTGTTGCACCAAATGCGGAATGTGTCGCAGATGGTGGTGAGGGGGATGAATGGCGTGATTGTGAGGTGATTGAGAGTGAGGGAGGTGACGCTGATAATTTAGCATCGCAGCCATCACTGGCTGCGCAGCCCGAGGTACTCGTGTCTGAGGGCAATCTGACTCGAAATACGGAAGACTGTAATGTTGACGTTCCGCGCGCACCATCACCCAAACTCTCGCGCCCAAAGCGCAATAGGAAGGAGGTAGATTATAAGAAATACTTTTAACGGTTTTATTTTGTGTTCGGATCATTTATGACAACCTAATTAGTTTTAAAATTATTATATATTGTCACCAGGGTTCAAAATTTAAGTGTGAAGGAGTGATATGTACGAAGCCAGCGCGCGCGCCGTACGCGGCCCATGTGTGTGTGAAGCGTCTGCATTAAACTAGTGTTCAAGCAAGTCGGTTGTTTCCTTTCTCTCCCGCTCAACATATATATCAGTTGTCCCTAAAAATTGATGATGAAATCATTTCAGATAAGTTAAAAGTGGCTGAGACACTTGAAAATTTCTTTACCAACATCCCAATAGAGGTTACAAAATCACTCCCCTCATCACCTGTATTAGCTGAATCTCTTCTTAAAGAAAACTTTAATAAGGATATACCAATTTTTGAATTCAAGCCCATTTCTATTGCCACTATTAAAAAAGCATTTAAAAGTCTTAACATAAAAAATACTGAAGACTTATGGGGGATTTCTGTTAGGGTTCTTGGAGATATTATTGACACAATTGCCCCTGCCCTAACAGGCATATTTAATCAATGTCTAGACAGCGGTACGTTTCCTGACTTAATGAAACATAGTAAAGTAGTACCAATTTTCAAATCGGGTAGTAAGTTTGATCCCTCCAATTATAGACCTATATCTGTGTTACCAGCATTGAGCAAAATCTACGAAAAAATCATGCTAGACCAGATGTTGTCACATTTTAACTCAAATGGGATTTTACATAGTCACCAGTTTGGTTTCACGAAAGGTAGGTCGACGATGGACGCGGGAGTAAAACTCATCAGTCACATTTTGGAATCCTGGGAGAAGTCCCAGGATGCAATTGGCATTTTCTGTGACCTCTCAAAAGCGTTCGACTGCGTTGACCATAATACACTGATCTGTAAATTATACCATTACGGGCTGCTGATCTTGTTCTTTCATATCTGTCAAAGAGGCAGCAAAAAGTAAACGTTAACGGGGCGACGTCATCGGGGTCTCTAGTTAAGATGGGCGTGCCTCAAGGCTCAATTCTTGGGCCTTTTCTATTCCTAGTATATATTAATGACCTTCCTTACATGATGGCTAACTTACCGGATATCATTTTATTCGCTGATGACACTTCCCTTATTTTTAAAATAGATAGAAAAGATACGGATGTTTTAAATGTCAACGATAGTCTGGCTGTTCTTTCGAAATGGTTTGCAGCTAATAATCTTTTACTTAATGCGAACAAAACGAAATGTCTTAAGTTCTCATTACCAAATGTACCTCAAGTGGGTCTGAATTTAGAGCTTGATGGCAAAAAACTAGATGTTATTACGGAAACTGTATTTCTGGGAATTACTTTAGATTCAAAATTACAATGGGGCGCACACATTAGAGCTCTTTCAGGTAGATTAAGTTCAGCTGCATATGCAGTAAGGAAAATAAGGCAGTTGACAGATATAGCCACAGCTAGGTTAGTATACTTTGCTTATTTCCACAGTATTATGTCTTATGGTGTTCTGCTGTGGGGATCGGCAGCTGACGTAGATTCAATTTTCATTTTACAAAAGAGGGCAATCCGCGCAATTTATAAAATGAGTCCTCGCGAGTCTCTTAGAAACAAATTCAAAGAAATTGATATACTAACTCTGCCTTCTCTTTATATTTTAGAAAGTATTTTGTATGTTCGCAAAAACTTAGGACTTTTTAAAATACACACATCAAAAGTGTCTAGGGATCAACATATATTTTTGCAATAACTTTTCTCCTGATTGATATTAATTAAAATTTTCTTTAAGGATTCATCAAATAAAGTGTTTTCGTTTGTCACAGTAACGATAAACCAAGTCACCTTTGCATTAATAAAGAAATTTGCCATTTTCCTAATAAAGGGATTTTTGACATTTGAACCACTAACACAAAAGTTCGAAAAAAAGACTGAAATAACAGTTTTCTCTAAAATTTTATTGGGTAACTTAAACAATTAATAATCCGTGTTTCTACCGCGAACACTAACAACACAAGAACATCGGTTTGGCATACTCAAAATGAGTTCATCCAAATCACGCTGTGGAATGGCCGCCCATGTTCGTTGCAACAACAAAAAAAGGTCTTCTTGCGACTGGATACCCTCCATATTCGGCAGAGCTCTTCTCTGTAGCATATCCCATGCATGCTCAATCGGGTTCAAGTCTGGCGACTGAGCAGGCCAGGGCAGGACATTGATGTTAGCTGCGGCGAGAGTCTGTCTTACAACTCTTGCGGTGTGCGGTCGTGCATTATCATGCATTAACTGAAATAAGAGACCGATTTGCACTTGTAGAGGAACGATGACGTCTGATACAATCGTCTCAGCATAAATTTGAGCGTTGAGGTTGCCTCTGATCCAAATCAACTCAGTTCTTCCGCCGATCCAAATACCCGCCCATACCATGATGGTTCCACCACTATAAGGATGGACTTCCTGGCAGGATTTTAATCGCTGTTGGCGTCCAGGGGTTCTCCAGTGTCGTATACGTCTTGTATCCGGTCTCATACCAAAACGAGACTCATCAGAAAAGCACACGAAACGCCATTGTTCTTCTGCCCAATTTCTGTGTTCAAGAGCCCATTGATATCGAATCCTACGATTGTGCATTGCTATAGGTGGTACCCGTAGCGGTCTTCGGGAATGAAGGTTCACTTCATGCAAGCGGTTTCTGACTGTTTGGTCGCTAATTAAGTTCCCTGAAGAGTGATGAAGCCTCACGGCTAACATCATGGCGGTTATTGTTGGAGCTCTTCGAGTTAAGATTTGAATGTATCGGTCTTGTCTCCGTGTGGTGCAGCGATACCGTCCTCCATGGCGCTCAGCCACGGTACCAGTGCTTCGGTAACGTGTCCAAAGTCGACTGATAACACTCTGACTTGTATTCAGAGCTAAAGCCACAGTACGTTGCCGGGAACCAGCTTCTATCATTCCCACGGCTCTGAGCATTTCTTCCCTGCTTAAATGACGTCGCCGCTCCATAATAACGTTGGTTTTAATCAGTAGTAGGGAAACAGTAGCACTAATAATGTCTTCAATGCGTTGTATGTTTTTATAGGGAAAATATTGACAGCTGATTTTCATCTTTTACTCGAATTTGATTCACAGTTCCTGATTCAAATTATGAAATGCACCAAAAAGGATCCATATAAATTTATAAAATCATAAATTTATTACAAAGCCACATCTCAATCTCAAGAAATCCGCATAAAAATGCTTGATCCCTAGACACTTTTGATGTGTGTAAGAAGCGATTTCCATAATATAAATACCCGTAGTAAAAATGAAATTGTGATACCTAAATTTAGATTAACAAAAACTAGCAAGTCTTTTCATATAAATAGCATCCGTTTTTATAACAAGTTGCCAAAGCCGGTTACAGAACTTAGCGATGGAAAGTTCAAAACCCTCATCAAACGTGTCCTTATCAAAAAAGCATATTATAAGATTAAAGACTACGTTGAAGACAAGGTAGTTTGGCAATAATTGCTTCTGCACATGTGGCTTCCCTGGCATCTCATTAACGGCATAACTACATAAACGTCTATTAACTGCTCTCAAATTACGATTTTTATTTAATTTTTACATACTTCTTTGACATTTAATCTTTTTACTATTTGACATTATATAGAGACAATTCTAATCCTCCAACTCTTTTTAGTGGTTGTAATGGAAATTATGATCACTTGGTTTTAGTAGGTTTTTATGTTTTATTTATCTTTTTTTGAGTTTTTGATTTTGTAAATGTGAGGACTTTGTAGGCCCTGTAGATTTTAGATCTGTAGATCATTTTTTATTTTATCAAGTACCTGGCACTTGTTGACAGGCCTACGCTGTTCTCCCATACCTACTGTAATTAGAAAACATTGTAAAAGCCAATTATTTTTAAAAGAGTAACCGTGGAGTTTCTTGCCGGTTCTTCTCCATAGGAAACGACCAATTGGAACCGTGCACCTAGCTTCTTACGTTTCATAAGTGCCCTTGTAGGCTTATGTGAAATAAAAATATTTTGATTGACAAAGTATACTCGTGCGGCATACAGCGCATTCAGTTTAATAACGAGTTCAGGGCAGTGATGGGGTTCCCCGCTACTGCAGCGCCTCGGGCATGTTCGCGCAGGCGCGCACCGACTACTTTCACGCGACGATGCGCAAGCGGTGCGCGTCTCTGGTGCGCAGAGTGTGGGGCAGCGCCAACAACGTCCTAGCAATGATCGCTAACACACTGGATTGCCCTTATATCCGGCAATGCTGAAGCAGACATATTGTTACATTGTGATTGCTAGTTTTTGTCTATGCTTGTTATCCTGTCTGTATCCTTTTATGTATCTGTTTGTATATGAGTCTTGTTACTTGAATTAAACTAATTTTATTTTTATTTTTTTATTATAAATAAGTAACAAGGAAAGCCCAATATTATCGAAGTAGACCGATCTATCAAATAAACTCTTGTTGATATCCCTGTCAAAGTGTCAATGTAAGTTTTGAATCGTCAGTTAACTTTTATCGGTGAATTAAATCTCTTGTATAGATTCTATACGTCAAACCTATTTATTCTTTATAGGAACTGCCTCGTTGGTACCTAGTGTTCGCAAGCCCCACTGCTGAGCACGAGTTCCTGGGTTCGATTCCCGGGACGGGCTAACTGTTATTGTGTTTGCCCATCTGGAATTTCTCATCAGCAGCCCGGAGTCTGTATTCGTGCTCGTTTGATGGCAATAGTCTCGCCCCCTGTTACATGGGACTTCAATATAACTGGCGAAATGTTGGTATACAGACGCCAACACATCAAGCTACTACAATCTGTCAAATTTTGTAATATATTTTCAACTTTATCGCTAAAGCATAAGATTCAAAGTTGATTGGGATGGCAGTTTCGAGTAGCTTGATGTGCTGGCGTCTGAACTATAGGTGCACCTCTGTCTAACCTTTTGGTGAATACAGCTAAGCGTTATAAAAGTTATCTGACTATTAAAAGCCGGTCAAGTGCGAGTCGGACTCGCGCACCGAGGGTTCCGTACAAATTTTTAGGTATGTAACTACAAATTTACGGTTTTAGGATTTTTTCCTTTACTTGTACTACATGACATTGCTTCTTGCCAAATTTCATGATTATTGGTCCACGAAAAGTACCCTATAAATTTAGATTCTCTTGAGAGTGTCGAAATACACGTTTTTTGCGGCATATACGGCCGTTTCTTTTTTTACGTTAACTTAGAAGTTTGATTTTTCAACAGCTTCAAGGGACTGTACACCTGAGTAGGTACTTATATGGTTTTAATTTTAACTCGATACCTTCACGCGTTCCCGAGATAAAGGGTCTTGACAGACAGACATACGGACAAGATAATGTTTTTTCCCTTTTGAGGTACGGAACTCTAAAGATCGACCTATGCTAGAATTATTTAAGTTTAGCTTTACGGCTATATGTTTAAAAGGTACTTATTGATACATTTGCTAATGTGTGTTGCACTTGTAATTGATTATGTTTATCGCCGTACCATTGATTCCACGTAGGACTGCATTGCATATGCGCGCGAGTAATTAAACATCAATCAAGTGTTGCGGTGGCAGCACAACGCTCCAATTGGTCTTGTGTAGTACCTACACACCAAGGCTATTGGGACTTGGAACTATCTGTCTGGATCTTGTAGCGTTTCAAGTAGACCCAAGGGATATAGACAATCACTATAGACCTCTATGGTAGTCATTCAGCTGGGTGGATAGCAGACAATCACTTGTTGAGTAATTAAACTGGTGGATACACGGAGCGAAATTACGCAACGGAAATTTGGCTATTCGGCTTACGTTTGTAACGTTATTTTTAAATGAACAGCAACAAATCAGGCGGAATTCATGTCGATTTTTGACGTAATCGTCAAAAAAATGGTTCTAGTCTAGTGTAAAATCGGTCGATCGAAACTTCAACCTTCTTTGTGTTTTGTGTAGAAATCTAATAATCTAATATAGCAGTTCTATGATATTACGTCAAATAATTTTTGTCAGTGTAGGTATCCATACAACTGAACGAAAGAAAGACATAGGTTTATTTGTCACAGAAACATGCGCATACAAAAAGATAATACAGAAAAAAAAAAAACAAAATAGATCATCAAAATAAGCAAATAAACAAGAAAACACACATACACACACACTTAAAACACACTTAAGCTGTTCTTTTTCAAGAGTTAGTAAGCGATGTTCTTAGGAAAGTGGTTTGCAGATTGTTGAAGGAGAACAAATGAGTGATTAAGTAGTATTATAATATAAAACATTTGATACAAGATGTTTCCTTTATTTAATTTTTAGATAATATATTATTGTTAGTTACTTTATATGTAAATAAGGGAAAATTAAGTGTGCGCTCTAATAAACCTTAATTGTAATACTGTTTGTACTGTTCCCACAGACAAAGAAAAAAAATGAAAACGGTTTTGCGGGGCATCATTCTTAAGTCAAAATTATTTTATAAACTTAAAAATAAATAATAATGATTCATAATAATCACGAGTACAAAACAGAAATATTCGACAGCTGCAAGTCTAGGCAGATGATGACTATAGGTAACAAAATATGCACCGAATTACGCGACGTAATTTTCGGCAGGTGTATCGCTAGCCTATGGTCAAAATATCCAAGTATTGCTCCTAAGCGAGGGGACGTCCTAATTAAAAAGCATTCCATTCAGGTCTGTAGTGAATTAATTAATGGAATTTGAATAAACGCCTTTGACTCGACAGGCCAGTCATCCTTGTTTTATTGTGCTTTTTGTCTTGTTTATTAAATAGCGTAATAAGGTACCTACATTAGGTTTTTATTTAATTACTGTAGCAATGGCGGCTCAGTGGTGACGGCCGCTACTTAAAATTGTAGGTCGTAGGTGCGAACCCTGCCTGCCTGGGTACCTGCCTTTACTTTGTGTAAATTATTTCATCATCACTGCTCTCAAAACGGTGAAGGAAAACATCGTGAGGAAACTGGCATGCCCTAGAAACAAAAATTCGAACACATTCATTCTGTCTTGTGAGAAACAGGCCTCGCCTAGTTCAGAAGATAGAATCAACAGCCAAAGTAAACCTCTTTTTACCACCAAAAATGCTGCGAGATTTTTATTGTAAAATGTATACGACATTAGTATACTTAACTAGTATTAAGACTGCAGTCTTGCAAAATTCACTCGCGGCGAATTTATTTGCGCAACGTTGTATTTTTTTTAAACAAAATAATGAAATAATATGAAATATTATTATTGCACATAAATAACCATAATATAAGTAATAGCTAGTTATTTTGTTTAAGTTCATCTAAGTAATCAAGTGTTAAATACAGCTCTTTCGCACCCAACATCATTCCGAGTTCTGTTTGAGCACTTCGTTTATGGCAATGAAGAATTAATAAAACTGTTCAGCGCATAATTAGCTCAACATTCTTGACTTCTTGTTCTTTCAATATGTAATCCTTGTTGTTATGCCGGTGAGAAATAAACTATTTTCTATTTTCGATTTCTATGTGACATCTACCATACCGAACTGGGCCCGTGTATGCTCACTCCAGAGGGATTGACTTCTCGATGAGAGTACCGAGAAGAAGTCTGTGTCGAATCAGTGGCAAAATTATAGGCTGAACTCAAAGGGTCCAAGTATCAAACAATCATTCTGTGAACTGACACCGGATGCAGTGTCCATAAAATTGTTCGAATACAATTTAATTTCAAGAATAAAGTATCCAGTAACACGAGAGCCTACTTTACATGCTGGTTGAGGGCGTCGTTGTAAGGGAAACAAATTGAATAATTATTCACGGCATTGTCCGCCCAGCGTCGATAATCGCGTGCTGACCCGCCGCTTTTGTGGGAACTTGTACAAAATAGCCCGGAAAACGAGTTCAGACGGGCGATATATTAGCGATCACTTTGTCGTTGAAGTGATCAAGCTGTTGCCGCGATTTTAAGCGTATGCGATAAAGGACACTTCAATAAATCAAAAGTTAAATTTATCTGTAAACTGGCTCCGAAAGCGTAGTTATAGCGTAGCCATAATGCACTGCTGCTACGGCGTAGCAGTCGTGATGCAGATCGCAATTGCTACGTCGCGTCGTAGCTACAGTCGTAGGTTCACTACTTTGATATGGTATAACTAAAAATAGTCACTACCAATATCGTTGATCTTAAACTAGTAAAATTGCAGAGTTGCTACGTCTCGTAGCAAACGACTGCTACATCGTAGCAACAGTGTCATCCATCCGCTCGTTACTTTGATATCGTAAACTCAAACGTAAACGAAAATACTTTAATTTAAAAGAAGTATGTACTTATTTCTAATGTAAACGATCTCTGGCAGTAAAAATAAACATATTCTCTAATCTATATGGATTCTAAATACAGAATGTAGGTATAATTATACTCGTAAGGCATATTTGTTGTACAAATTACGGAGACGCAGCGTGGGTGGTGTGATAGACAGTTTGAGAAACCGTGTTGTTGGGCTAATAAAAGGTACAACTTTGCTTCCGACGTGTTTCAGGTAAAATGGATGTAGAATGTATGGTATTCGATGTAAATAAAAGATTAAAGTAAATTAACTAATGACTCTTTTCAGACGTGTTAAGTATCGACTCCTAATCACCAAGAAAGTATACAACCATCTACTGGGCCCAACTCATCAAACATAATAAAATATGTTTACTTTTTCCATCGACTCGAAAGGAAGAAGACCTGCGGGGTAATTACGTACTCACACTACCAGTAGAAATGGCTTTCATTCTGAGAGTTCAACAATGATTAGAATGAAATAAAATGCTAATGAACAAAATAAATGAATAATAAATAAACATTTATTGCATTATTATCGTTGTTGAGCAGACAAATTTTTGAAACATATGAAGCAACTAGCTGTGCCCTGCGGTTTCACCCTCATAAGTGTTGATCCCCTGGGAATATCGGGATGAAAGTATTCTATGTTAAATCCTGGTTATAAACTATGTGCCAAATTTCATCCAAATCCGTGCAGCGGTTTGTGCGTATAGAAGTAACAAATATACAAACACACTCACAAACTATCGCCTTTATACAGGATGAAATTAATAACATGCGACAAATCGAAATGGGAGATTGTACTAATCTTACAACAACTTTTACTATGGGATTTTACTAGTGTCTAGTAATCTTAAAAATTATAACAACAAAATAATTCGTAATTTAAAAACTACCGCCTGCGCCGTTCGCCGATATAGGGCCCTCTCTCTCTTTCTTTCAATTCGCCTATTCTTTGCACGGTATTCGTTTTAATTTCACTGATGCGATGTGCGATCGTTGACCCCGGCGCTACAGCTCGTTAGTACAGGTTGCTCCAAGATAGTATTTTAGAAAATTGAAAATAAATAATAATAACGTTTAATGAAATTAATTAACGAAAGTTCATAAAACGAAAACGCAAAACCGTATACGTGTGTTAATGTCGCCATTAAGGGTCAGCGCACACCAAGAGCAGAGAAGAGCAGAGCATTTACTGAGATTATTGAAAAAAATATCTTATGATTATTATCATACTTCGCAAAATTGAATACACGCCCAAAGATGCTCGACCATGCTCGAGCAAGCCGACTGCGTGTTCGAGTATGCATTCTACATGTAGTAAAAATTTTGGTCGACCATGCGCGAGCATTTTGCAGTTCGGTCTGCGCTGACCCTAAACCAGCATGTTGTAGGTATGTAACTTTAGCATTAATGTATTCTTAAACCTTCCACAATAAATTCTCTAAATCATGGTAAAATCTGCATCAAAAGCTGCTACGCAGTTTAGACGAACAACATGGTCACACATGACCGCACGCGAAAAGCGAATTTGTTTTATACGACTTATAGATCAGTATAATAAGGTTCTGCTGAAAAATCTTATTAAACTGTTTCTTCAAACAGTTTTTGTGGCTGCGTTGTTGTAATAAAGTTGCCAGTCTGAGTGGAGCCTATGTTAAGCGACGATCTAGTGACCCTTGAATTAAATTGAACGGCTGCTATTTATCGAGAAATACCACTGCGTATTGACGAAAAGAAAAAAAAGGAATAGTTGTGTTTTAGATAGATTAGGTACACTTAATCTATTTTATGTACTACATACATTTCTATATTAAGTTTTTTGTTGTGTGTAACTCAAATAGTTTCAGTTCGAGATTCGGTTTCATAACTAGTGATTTTGTACACTTCGCGAAAAGTATCGGCAAAGCTCATATAATATAAAGGTGCAAAACCACGCCTCTTAACGTAATGCTGAAATTATACAAGGTATATAAAACTTAAGCTTGAGTTTTTTTTTAGCTCAATGCGATTCGGTACCAATGTAATTAGCCTACTTATTTAACATCAAACTCAATTCAAACTCAAAGCATTTATTTTAAATAAACCAATTACAGGCACTTTTGGACAGTGAAGGGATCGGTCAGTCATATAGCTAAAGCTAGTTGCCCATTCCAAAGCGTAGTAGGTACGTATGGAGAAGAACGGGCAAGAAACTCCACACACACTCTTTTGAAATCGCATTAATGCGATTTCAAAAGAGTAATGACTATGTTATTACTAGAGTAATAACTAAATAATTTAGTAACCATAATTATGGTTACTAAATAATAAATTTCGGTTACATCATTCTTGTTGCAATTATGCACGTGAGAACGATGCCGAACGTTAAAAGCGTCCGAAATAAAAAGATAAAAAAAAACAATTAAATATTAAATGAAATCAATTAAAATAAGCCGTGTCAGCTAACCCTGTGGACTCTATCTGAATTTTATTAAAATAGTTCTGTTCTATTATTTTTGAAGTAAATTTTTTTAGGCGGCGAATCGATAATTGGATTATAATTTATTGAGAGTGAAATATCAAGGACGCGATACGTTGAAGCACATTTCGTTTTTTTTGGGTTCCGTACCAAAATGATAAAAAGGAACCCTTATGGTGCGACTCAGTCCGTTTGTCTGTCCGTCTGTCACAGCTGGATATCTCAAAAACTACTAATTATTATTATTATTTATTTATTTATTCAGACAAAAGTCCATAATTGTTAATTACAAAAAATTATCTTACAAACTATGTTAGTACAGACATATTACGAGAAAGGTAGGTACAAAAGGTCATGAAAACTCTCGCTCGGGTTAGGATAGTTTGCCACGCTATCTGAGCAGAATCCGAACGAAAGCTCTCATGACTGCCGAGTCATACTTCTCAGCAATTACTCGAAGGATACTGTTAGTGCTGCCGCGCACTCTGCTTAGTAGGGAGGCGGTTCGCTTGCGCATTATAGCATGGAAGCCATCAACCCGAGCCTCCACAAACATACCCGAAGCGCTACAAAAGCGGGGCAGCCCTAGCAGCATCCTGAACCCATTATTATACTGGACACGCAAGGCATTGATCGACTTCTGAGTACAGCTGACCCACAGGCTGCTCGTATAAAAAGTTTGGCAGTAAGCTTTAAAAAGTGTAACCTTTACCTGCTTACTTCAGCGAGCAAACCTGCGTGCCAGCATATTACTTCTAACCGCCAATGCCCTGCGCTCCCTTTCAATATCAACTTGGTCATCAAGATCCTCAGTGACATAGTGCCCTAGGTATTTGAACTGGTAGACCCGTTTTAGCTCAACACCATTCAGTTTCAAAGCGGGCACACTAGGCGGACACTTGCCAGAGGCCCTGAAGACCAAGAACTCACTTTTTCTGCAGTTGTACAAAATACCATGTTTAAAGGCATACTTTTCACAGACCAGTAAGAGCTGCCTTATTGCACTGACAGCTGGGCTCAGCAGCACCATGTCATCCGCGTAGCTAATATTATTCATACAAACATTATCAATTGAGCAACCGACATGAGTGCTGCTAAGCTTAGCTAGCAGGTCGTTAATGTACAGGTTAAACAGCTTAGGGGAGGTCAAACCACCTTGCCTCGTCCCACACTCCAATCCGTACACGTCGGAGAGATTGCCTGCCCATCTCACATGATTGGTCTGGTTGGCATACCAGTAGTGGAAGAGCCGTTGCACCTGTGCATGCACGCCCGTTTTTTTAAGCTTAGACCACAGCAAGTCATATGACACTAGGTCAAAAGCCTTCGAAAGGTCGAGAAAACATGCATACACAGGTGTACGCCTATCTGTGTAGTATTGCACGGTGTGCTTGAGGCTCAGAATGGCGCTTTCAGTAGAAAGTCCGGGGCGGAACCCAAACTGCGCATCATGAATGCTGAGATGCTTCTCAAGTTCTGAGTCAAGCACAGCGTCCAGCACCTTAGCTACTACTGTCGCCAACGAAATTGGCCTGTAATTTTCTTTGTCGGATAAATCACCCGTTTTATTTTTGACAATGGGCACAACAGTAGTTCGCAAGAGGTCAGGGGGGAGGTATGAATGACTCATGCATAATGTGTAGAACATTGCCAGCACGCGCGGCAAATGAACGCCTGCATACTTTAGATGCTCAATGCTGAGCCCGTCGTGTCCGGGTGACTTACCTCTGGACATCTTCATAATTATAACCGACACTTGTTTGGCTGTGACATTAAATAAGTCACCGGTCACGACTGATTCCGCATCAGGGATCACCTTTGAAGGACCAAGCGGGGAACTCACCCTAAAGTGTTCTCTAAACAGATCAGCAATGCCCTTACTGTCACTCACACCTCCCACGCTCACAGGAATGCCAGGCTTAGGGTTCAACTTACTAGTTGCCTTCCAAAAATCTCCAAAGTTGTTTGAGGAACGATGTTGAGCAATTATGTCCATTTTAATTTGCTCATTGTTGTCCTGGCACCATTTCAACTTTCTTTTGAATAGTTTTCTACTCTCACACATATCTTTATCTAGACATTACCGTCCTTTGGTCTATTATGCCCTACCCATATCAAAAATTTAAGTCTGGCATCCCTGTGCGCCTCGCTTACATGTTTATTCCAACCAATTACTGTACGATTTCTACGTGATTTATTACCATGGTTATGACTGCATAAACATGCCTCGGATAATACCGTAACGATATTCTCATACAGCGTGTCCAGACTTTTTCTGTGCTCCACAATATTGCAAACATCAAAACTACATTGCCTAAACTCGTCAGGAAAATCCAAAAACTTAAATTTACTATTACAATAATCTCTGTATTTATCAATTTGCTCATTAGTTTTATTACCCCAGGTAACCCTATTACACCTAACCTTATTAACACTACTTTTACTTATAATTAAATTTAAATCACACTCAATAACAAGGGGTAGGTGATCCGACCAAAAAGTGTCGTATTTAATAAACACATTTGTAATGGTTTGCCAAGCGGACTTGCTGACAACGCAATGGTCGAGCCACCGTGTACAACCATGCACGTCACTAACAATTAATGTATAGTTATCAGAAACACATCCTAACTTTTTAATATCAGCACATATCCACTGTTGGTCCTCACACAAACTATCTAACTCCTTTCCGAAAACTTCACCCGGGTGTGCATTAAAGTCTCCTAGCACATATATAGCCTCTACAGAAATATTTTCAACTATGGCACATACCTCGCTGAAACAATCCGTAAACTCGGGTAGATTCTGCATCCCATCTGTCGGCATGTAGACACTTAACACAACACTCACACGGTTATATGCCGTAGCTTTTATCGCATAAATACGTGGATTGTTGCACTCAATGATAGACACTTCGCTAAATCTATCTTTGCGCCACAATATCGCCACGCCGCCGAATGGCCTTCCCCTGAGGATGCCTGCAGAGGTATGGACAGCCGATGTACCTGTGTACGCGAACTCCTGATCAATCGTGCCCAACAGTGGTATGTCATGTGGGAGCAACCAAGTCTCCTGCAGTGCTACGACATCCGCCGACGCACACAGACTTCTCACACAATCAATTGATCTTTTAATAGATTTACAGTTAAAACTTAAAAACGTAGCTTTGGTGTTGCCTTGTACATTCATGTTAATTGTTTTGTTGTTCCTCCATTCACACTATTCATACATAAAATTAGTCGCTTTGCTAAAATAAACAAAACGACGAAAAGACACCCCTTCTGGCCATAGGCTGTCATCTAAAAACAACGCTAACTTGTGTTGTGGTACAAACATTTTGTATGCGTTATAATTTTTCTGCTTGCTCATGTTTATTTTCTTAAGTGTCACTGTTGTCTGTGTTTTAGATAGAATGTACTCAGAGATGTCACCTTCAGATACCTGCTTATCAACATATGTAATAAACAATGGAATATGGATATCCGCTGCTCGGAATTTGGTTTTAGGATCCAACGCAGCTTTCCCTCTGCTACCAGAAAAACCATATTTTTTCTTCTTTCTCTGTACAACGGTCCATTCATTTTCATCCTGCTTATTGCCCGAAATATGTGCATTTTCATCCTGTTTATTGCCCGAAATTTGTGCTTGCGAAATACACCGCACCGATGAGTTTAACGCGGTAGGCGTTGTAGACTGCACATTATCGGTTTGCGTCGGAGCAGCAGCGGTGGGGGCTTCGACGTGCACAGGTCGCTGTTGTACGAGCGAGCTAGGGCCGTGTTTGCCACTCACGGGCGACAAGGATAACTGATCACCGGCAGTCACGTTATCAGCTGGTATCGCACCTCGATTAGATTTTTCTATGTAGTGCGGTAGGCCCATTGGCCCACTGTCCAAACAGAAACTATTTCTACTACCACCGCCTCTTTTGAAAGTAATTTTCTGTGAACACGGTGGATTTTCGTTTTTAGTCAGTTCTTTTTTTAATTCTTCAAATTGCTCGTTAGTCACATAGCATTCTTTCATTGAGCGCAGCTCATTTTGCAACAATATGAGATCCTTCAATAGCCTTGTAACATCTATATGGTCAAAAGTGACCGGTGGCAACTTTTGCAATTCTCGAGCAACAAAAATCGGCACTTCTTCAGGATCAATCACTTTAAGCAACGCTATAATATCATATAGATCTCTCTTCGACTTTCCGTCTCTTCGTCGTAAGATTTTGCGCTTCGCTGTAGCGACCGAATCAAAAAGCAGATTTTTCGCGGCTTCTATATCCTCGACGGAGAAAGCTGTAGTGCACAACCTCACCAAACTCTCCTCATCCACCACTTGCATTTTATTTTGGACGAACGCAAGTACTTCACAAATCACTATGTTGCAATTATTACACTTAATAACTTGAGACGTCATTTTTCTAGCTCAAAGGTCGCGACCGCGCGGTAGTCTAATGTTATCAACTTGAAATTTGGAATAGTTTTAGATGACGTTTTCCAAATTATTTTGAATTTTTTTTTTTGCAACAGTGACTGAAAAGGGATCTTAAAAGTTCGAAGTGTGGCTACTAGGGCATGTGGGTATCATATGAAAAAACGCGTTTGCACATTCTCAAACATTTTTTATTTTTTTTAGGCCGCATAGTTTTCGACTTTTGATGAAAAATTAAAAAAAAATACCGATATCTCCGAAGTTTGCATAGAGAAAAATCTGAAGTTATTCTATGTGATAGAAATTTATGTAAAAATAAAACGATGTCTCTAAATAGCACAGTTTTTCAGAAATCATCAACGAAAATAACATTAGTTCCACTATTGATCAAGAGATGGCGCTGACCTAAAACTGCAATATTCTTCACCGCAGTGTTAAAATTCCCTGACGAATATAAGCCTCGCCGTTGAAAATAGAAAAACTTTCACGATTCTCAATACGGAACCCTCGGTGCGCGAGTGCCACTCGCTCTTGTTTTTTTGTAAAAGTGTTGACCTTGCTTATAATGTGTCAGTTTCTGAGTTTCTCAGAACTACGTTGATCAATCCAATGTTTGGTTTATCAACATATTTTTTCCTGTTTACAGAACCACAAAACTCAAAACTTTTAGCCCAGGCGGAGAGGCGGGTTTCTTGAGTATTTTTATATAACAATAAACTGCCTCGAAAATACTTCTACTACCTGCGGTACTTACCTAAGTTTTTACGTTTAAGAATTGTATGTATTATGTATGAGTACGGAAGGCGTAAGAAAACTTTCCCATTTCTTTCCACGTTCTTGTGCCTCTTTTGTACGAACGATTTGGATTAAATCTTTGGTAATGTTGTAAAAATAATGTGATCCACTTCCAAATATTTGGGCAGAATAATTTGATTCTCCTTTTTCTTTCTTTTATTTGGCATAGATATTGAAGTGGGTTTAACCTTTATATGAGGTTGTTTTCTTTAACACAATTTGGTAGAAACTAACAAAAGAGTTTAGGTAAAAATAATAAAGATCTTGTGGTAAAAAAAACAATGTAGTCTTCGTGTGGTGGTGATCGTTTTTAATTTCATCAACTCCAATATGTATGAAGAGTACTTCTTCTTAGCGTGTCGCAATCTAAATGGACTCGCCCAGAATTTGGATAGTTGTTCGGCGCCATCACCAGCATCCATCAGTTCCTGTAACTTGCAGCTGACAGTACACGCATGACACGATATAAATGTCCCATCGTTTGTGGAACAGCACCACATTAATTTACACTCCAAGGCGGAGTCGTCTCGTAAGAGTGCTGTAATTATATAATTAAATACGTTATTAATTTACTGAAACTGGTGATGGTACCCACTATTTTATTCTACTACTAGCTTTTGCCAGCGACTTCGTCCGCGTGGAATAATGACTTCCGGAAATTGAGGCACTAACTCTCATAGAGTTTAACCGATGTGCTCTTTCTTCTGCCGATTCTTGAGAACGCGTATTTCTCATTCAACGCGTTTTTCAAGACAATAGCGGGCGGACGCCGGCGTCCGCTTGGGTCTTGAATAACTAAAAATATATAACTACGTCTAATATATAAAATAATATATAATAAAACCTACTTCACTTAAAACTAAATACCTATAACTACTATAATTAATAATACCTATACCTATAATTAATAAAAGTACCTACGCTTTTACCTACTTAATATTAAAAAAAAACTGAACATAAATTAACCAAAACTTACCTACTACTAACTAACTACTACTAACCTATTACTACTTCACCTAAAAATAAATCCTGTTTTCCCAACATTTCCCTTCACTGCTCTGCTCCTATTGATCGTAGCGTGATGAAAAGTATACTATAACCTGCCCAGGAGTATGAAGAACAATTGTACCAAGTTTCGTTGAAATCCGTCGAGTGGTTTTTGTTTCTATAACGAATATACAGACAGACAGACAGACAGACAGACAAAAATTTTACTGATTGCATTTTTGGCGTCAGTATCGATCACTAATCACCCGCTGATAGTTATATTGGAAATATATTTCATGTACAGAATTGACCTCTCTACAGATTTATTATAAGTATAGACTACATTATTATATAAACGCTATGGTGCAATGATAATTTAACTCACAAAAAGTATACTCATTGAAAAGCTGCACCTATTTAAAACGGTCATGATACCTCTCGGTAACAAATTAGAAAAATACGAAAACTGTTTGAAGTGTCGAAAAATGTTTTCAGCATAAAAACGGATGGTTTGCAGCCCGCCACTTAAAATCCACTTCAGCTGTGAGGGTGACAAAAATGGAGTACCGTGCCATCAGGACGCTGCAACATAAAAATACAGACGTCGGGAACAGTGGAATATGTCACTGTTAGGGAGAAACTGCCGTGCACTGTTTTTAGAGGTACATAACACTGGAATTACTTACCCTCTCAGAAGCTGTGGCTTATCCATCTACATCATTATATCAAAAATTTATATGTAGAGATAAATGAATTGTTTATATTATGTTTGTTTATTAGTGTTGACTTTTACTTACCATATTTATCAAAACAATATACATTTCATTTTTAATATTGTACTTATATGTGCCGTGCATCAAATCATCTGCCTATTTAAACAGAAAAGCTGAAGCTGTAGGTAACAGGATTAAATATGTTCAAAATATGGAAAATTGCATGCTAATTCAACTGCCAGCCGCATGCACCACATTCGACGGACAGTTTCATTAAACTAATCTCATTCGAGTATCTTTTGGCTTCGGGAAATAGTCCTCGTAAAAGATAACTTCAAAGGTTATTCAAGAATACGTGACGCCAGTCGCTCCGGAAGGAAAGTATGATTGAATCGCTTTAAGCGCTTTCAGATTTTAAAATGACTAAAGTTTTCGCTGCATCTGCAAACAGTTGAAGAATTGTTTTAGACGGGGACACCTAGAATAATCCGTTAGCGCTGTCTTTTAAAATTGATTATCTTCGGTTCCGTTTCTTTTGAGGTGGCTTTCAAGTTGAAAAACTCGTAATTTTAACAAAACTGGATTTAAAACTCGATTAAAAAGACGATTAATCCATAACAACAAGCAGACAAACGATAATTTCAAAGAAAAGCAATGTAGACACGCTTTTTGTTTCACAAACTTTTAAGACAAACAAAAAATACGCTAACTTTGTGAAAGGTATTCAAGGGTCTTTGAAATAAACGATTGTCATATTTAAAAATGATAAGAATGAAGTGACTTTATATCCTTTGTAGAAATAGACTTCGTTTGTCATAAAAGTTTTGGCAATTTTCTCTAAAACGGTTGATCCGGGTCTCGCTAAATGAAGTGTCAATCAATTCCTGTAATGGGATATGCTGCTACGGCTACCTACGGTTTTAAAAACTCTTGGCAACATTTTAAATGAAAGGTTTTTAAAATTCGACATAATGTTTAGACGTTGCTATTGATGAGCAAGTAATATTGGGTGTTTCACAGATTTAATGGGCATCAAAACTGGCAGTATATCAACTTGCTATGAATCTTATTACACCAGTGGTTAGGTTGTTTAGAACGACGATATGTCAATATTCACTAGTGACTGTTTTGTTTTCTAAATATAGCTTGATATTATTTTCTTGCCGCATTTTTTTGTCGCTTCTTTTAATATATTGGTATTCAGCTGCATCCGGTGAGACTGGACGACGACCCCAGTATACATATAAGGTGTTAAAAAATTAACCCCACAAACTTTAAGAGGTGCTATATGCCAACGAACTGAACAACTTTCACTATGGGACCAACTCTGAAATCACGAAAAAAAAAAAACAGCTGTTTAATACAAAACTTCAATACCTAAGTACCTACTTGACCAAAATGTAGGAAACAGCAGATTTTTTTTTTGATTTCAGAGTTAGTCCCATAGTGAAAGTTGTTCAGTTCGATGGTCTAAAGCACCTCTTAAAGTTTTACGGGTTAATTTTTTGACACTTTGTAGTTGGGAAAAGGTTTGGCAGATGATGATGAATTTCTGATATTATTTTTTATTTTGAACGACAGCCACAGCTTATATTATATAAAAATTATAAAAATTACGGCGCAGCAAGTGGCGCCTAGTTTTGTGTTAAAGTTATTGGAATCACAATTGACAATTGCTGATTACTGACGCTCTAGGAGAACGTCGCATGGACGTCTTCTGATGGCAGAGATGATGTCAGGACTGCTATATTCCATCCTATATTCCGGCACAATCTTGATGATATTAAAGCTACTGAATCACTAATACGATGATCTTTTCTGGTAAAGGTCTGCGCTGTTATCTATACTTCTATACTAATATTATAAAGAGGAAAGATTTGTATGTATGTTTGTAACGAATTGGCTCAAAAAGAACTGGACCGATTTTAAAAATTCTTTCACCATTTGAATGCTACATAATCACTGATTAATATAGGTATTTTTTCCACCCGTGCGAAGCCGGGACGGGCCACTAGTATAATATAATTTAGATACCTAAGGTCCCTTTATGTACAAAAGAAACGCTCGTCACATTTTCCATGCGTTTAAAGTTTATTTTTGTTATAATTTCGCCAGTTTTCTCTCTCTGTTATTTGGTCGTATTTGGTCGTATTTGGTCGTTATGAAGATTAGATTAAACGCGTGCCCTTCAAATCACCGGTTCTTTGTAACGTAATAAGGGCAAAGGGGATTATATTGTAGGACGTAATTTTGCCTTTTTATTCTCAAGAAAAGGTATCTTACGAAGTTTATAAGAAATACTTTGTTTTTTTTTTAGAGGCAGTTTGTGAGATTAAGGAGTTATCATAAAGTAATACCAGTACTAACTACATAATATTAAAACGTCACCTGGGAGAGCATAACTTAAGCGCACGTTAAGTTTTTCACTCGTCTTACGGAGAGTTTTATAACCTAATGTGAACAGTATAATGCTGTAAGCTTATAACTTTTGATATACAGTGGCCTCCAAAGGTTAGTTGACATTTTTCCACTTCAGCGACACACCACATTATGATTTGAAATTCTAGTGATCCAAAGTTTTGAGCTGCTATAACGTTTTTATCGATGATTTCAACTGCCTTTCACTTACGATAAAAAATAACCGAGTAATCCCTTAGGAGTACCTGATTATTTTTTAAATTTTATATCATAATGTGCCGTCACAGCTGAAATGGAAAATGTCAACTAACTTTTGGAGGCTACTGTACAGGTGAACTACTGTACAGTCGAGTTCATTAATATATTGGCAGTGACAAAGTTTTAAAATGTTATTAGCGTTAAAATGATGATCATTTTAACACTTATAATATTTTGAAACATTAAATGTATGTCAACATTTTAATTGTGTCTAAGTTTGTATAGAACTAAATGATCATTTTAAAGCTTATAATATTTTGAAACTTTGTCAGTGCCAATATATTAATGAACTCGACTGTACCTACTGTGATAGTGATGTCGCAAATAGGAAAATTAAAATTAAACATATTTTACTTATAACCTCGATGTCATATGGCTAGTAAAGAAAAAAGTAAGTTAGTTTTATTGTTAGTTTTTTTTGTACGCAAAATACGCGCATTGACGTGGAGTTGCGGACACCAGCCCGTATTACCTATTACTGTTAGTAACTGCACCTCCCACAACCACTGCACATAAAGCTGTTCCAGATTTAAGTAGATGATCATGGTTATGTTAACCATGATCATCTAAATCGAAAGTCTCTTATCGCTACCAACAATAATCACCTTCATAGATTAGTGGAAGCAACTACTTCTGAATAGCCTTTGTACGGTACCTACAGCAGTTAGGTTATTTGAAGTGCGCCCGCCAGCAGTAAGTATTTATTTTGATTCCTGTCAACTGCCGTGTCTCGCTGAGTGCTTCCATTAGCTACGGTCACTACATCGCTGTTGCATTAAACTTGCAATGCATCTATCGGGGGTTTTATGTAAGTACTGGATTTTGCCTTTTTATCAGCTTCCATTTAATTCTCGAGTGAATTTCCACTTGAGTTCCATTTATGTAAAGAGAATCGTCTATTTGAAGTTAAAAGGGTACGTAATTTAATTTTTGGAATCATACTAGTTTTTTATTGGTTGGTTACTGTTGGTTTTCCAAAGTTATCGAAGTAGAAATAACAATGTTGACTCTTTTACGCCATACCTATTACATAATGTTGTTATAATATCTATATTTACATATAACTAGCACAAATGAGTTTTAATTCAATGGTTATACTAAACACATGAAAAATAAAAAATAAAATTCATATGACACTTAAGATATATACAGATAGTAAGATTTCTAAAATGTGTGTAAGCAGTGCTATTCTGTAAAAATCTTACCGTGAAAACTAAAGTGAAGTGAGCTGTCATTCCACCTGATGCCTGATGATGGATTGCCTCCATTGATAGTTCACTTCACGCTCACTTCACCTATGTTATCACGGTGAGATTTTTACAGAATCGATAGGTAGTATTTGTTGTGACACGTTATTTTTACGATTTATTTCGATCTGATCCCTGAACCCACCTCCACCCCCCTCCTGGATCCCCCGCTAGTTCTTCTTCTGTTTTAATCTCTGTCTTATCGGCTTTATCTAGGTTACTCTTTTTGACAGGTAAGTACAGTCAAGAGAAAATAAACGTTTCATGTTTTACATTTGGATTTAGATTTATTCTTCTGTAAATATCTTTGCCGAAACGTGTTAGCAATTTTATGTACTTGAAAGATTTAAAGAAATCCCTTGAACAGTGGTTTCTGATACTAAAATGCTGAGGTCTCCTGATAAAGCTCCTTACGATTACGAAACCCAAAGTCAGATATATTCGAATCACGGTCCCTACCTTCTTACCAAGCACATAAGTACGCAATCTTCTAAAATCATTACGTCGATTTGGTTCCATTCGTTCTACTTATGTTTTCAATACATGAGGGTCCGACATAAAAATGTAGTTTAGTTTCCCAGAATTTGGTAAATTTTCATCTCCGCCGTATTATCTAAGGTTTCAGCCAAAATCGGCCTAAAACATTTCTTGTAAGACTTTTTCTTTTTCAGCCTTCAATCTGAGTTTTATGAGCGGAGTTCGCAAGTTTCGGTTTACAAGGCCTGGGTCAGGAGGGGCCGTCTTCGCTTCTTAAGAACATTTGCACAAAATTCTGGTCATGAACTTGTCATAAACACGGCCGTTTGTGTCTTGATGAGAGTACATTTACTTTTGCTTGTTAAAAAAATGTTTTACGGCGTTTACGTTTTAGGCTTATTTTCATTCTCATAGCATGAAAAACTAGTCATGTATTTGTAAACCAAAAGCAAAAGGAAATCGTTAAATTAGTTTGAAAATAATACCGCTGAATTCTTAAAAGAATCTTAAGTCGTCAGCTGCACCCAGCGGTCTCACCCGCATAAGTTTCGATTTCATCGAAATATGGGGATAAAATGCCAAATTTCATAAATGTCAAATCTGTTCAACAGTTTTAACGTGAAAGCGTAACAAACAAAGGTACAAAAAATCTGATCTTTTCTCTTTATATGACGACATTATTATCATCATTCTTTGGCTACAAAATTAAAAAAAAAATACTTGAGATAAAATTTCGAAAGCATACCAAAGTAACAAGATAGAATAAAGTGAACCCCAACTGGATATTTGAATATACTCGTTCATATTAAATAAGTGAGCAGCCAGCCTAAACAAACAGTGGCTGCGACACCGAATCAGTCTCTCTTAAGAATATAAAATACAGGGTGGCACGGATAGCGACGCGTAACTTGTTACCATGGATTCAATAGATGATTCTGAAAACCCCTGCGTTGAAACTTTTCGTCGATTATAAAAAAAATGGGATGTGGCTGTGTCATGGACATAGCCGTGTGTTGTACGCCAATACATTTACGTAACGGGGTTGATCCGCTCGGCTGCATTGATTCTTTTACTTTCCCGGCACTGCTTGACTCGATTATATGGTGTTTTATTGGTACCATTCGATTGCTCTTAAGAAGCGCTTTCTAACCGTATATGATTTCTATATTTGCATTTGGCTTTTTGACGCGTATAGGCCGACATTATATATTTTTGATATTATTATATTTTTTTAACACATTATATTCACTGTCACTATTTTACACTAATGTTTTATATACAATCGATAGATTTTGACGAGAGCTGACGATTAAAACCTAAACGAACGTCGTCGCTTTTTCGAGTCAAAAGTTATACCAAGTGGAAAACTCGATACGCAGTAAAATTACCTCAAAATGGCGACCCTTCCCCCTCCACCGCGCGCTATGCGCCACAGTCCTCACTTGGCGTAATTAATTTTTGATCCGTTAGCTATCCAATGGTGTAATTGAATTTAGTATGGAGATGATAGAATATGAAGCTGCAATACCAAACTATCCCCCGATTTTGTTGTTATTGGTTTTTTTTGACTTGCCTCCCACTATGGAAGCAATTTTTAAAGACGTATTCACGTCAAAAAAACACACATACATTTGGCAGTATAGATATTTAACTTTTCTATGAAACTGCTGTTTCTTTTTATAACTGATGAAACATTTGTACGCTAGGGTAACTAGAATTATGTGCTGAATTCATGGGTACAGTTTGCGCGTCGAAGTCCTTGCCACCCTGTATATTTGAGAGTATACGTATACTGGGTATAAGGTAGAATAATATCACCGCCAGGTTTCCCTATTATGGGCTAATTAAATTATTTGCTAAGAGCACCTTGCCTCTTACTCCCGCTAATGCACTTATGTAATAAGTACAATCAAATTTTGGGTGAACGGTTTTCGTCTTCAGGTTTTTGTATATCGTATGGAAGTGCCTACTTGAACATTTATGTTTACTTAATTATTTTGAGGATTGAGGCCCCCTAAGAAGAAACATTTTTTTAAATTTATTTTGTTACGAATGAACTTGAATTTTGTCCATTATTTTAATCCGAAATCGATTTCGCTCTGGATGCGCTTTTATTTCCAACGCTAATTTGATTGTAAGTTGATCTCGAATAACACAAACTGCACAATTATATTTACTTCTACAACAGCACTATCTTGAAACGATTACCATATAAAAAGAGCCACTCCGACAAAGCCTGGAGCACACAGACGCAGCCGTTTTTAAAACCAATATTGACCGTAGACGATATTCCATTCCGAAAAAGGATTTGGATCATCTATCATGTTATGTCAACCTACATCACGCGACAATCTTTCCATCTCAATCCAATAACGTGTTCAGTGTTTATATAATAAGCAGTATATACTGCATTATATATTTTGATATTCACCCTCTTGTCGGGAGATTGGAATTCCAAGATGAATGCCATTCTAATTGTCATGTGACTTGACTTGGAATACACCATCACATCATTTCCCATAGGAGTCACAAAAGGTGACTTAGGGTCTCGGATCTCGTGAATGAAACGAACATTGTCCTCCTTTACGGCTACTCACTGAAACGGAGTTACTATAAAATTCTGGTTGTACCGAAATCGGTGAAGTGGGTAGAGTTTACCGATGATATCCATTGGAAGAGTAATGGTAAGTTATAGCAATAGTCGTAAAGATAGAATAGATCAATGTTGAGGTTACGCTCCGAATATAAATGTGTTTAAATGAAGTTACCAACATCAGCATTTATTTTAAATGGGAATTATTGGTTTTAGGACGAGGATGCGAAAAAATCGAACCGTTTAATAACATTTTATTTCAAAAGAAGAAGTAAAGAGAATTTATTTGTCAGAAAACAATATTGTATAAGAAAATTAATAAAATTGAATAGTGATTACTTACTGCCATTAGGAAATGATACACTAATTCATTAAAAATAAATTAATACATGTATTAAGACCACTAGTAAAGGAAACGACAGAAAAATACAAGGTATAATCAGGCTAATTATATTGAAGGATTTCATTAGAGAAAATCGAGTTATACTCATAGTTTCTCTCGAAGCAGATGCGTTAAAAGTATCCTTCTTCGTGAAATTATTTATTGATTTTATAATTTTATTTATTCAGATATATTTTAATGCTTTTTGGAATTCAGCATTCCTGTGTAAAGTGAATATTCATAAATCGTACATTTTTGGACAATCGCGTTGTGATTTGACATCCAGGCATAATTTAACAGCTGCATAGTCACATGATTGCCTGTAATTATAATTTTATGCCATCACTGTTATGGATAAAATCATATTTATGCAGAATCTTTACACATTATTATTGTACCAGCTTGAAATTGTTGCGGTTTGTGGAATAAATTTAAATAACAATGATGTGAAGAGCTGTTGTTTTTTAAAGCTTCATTATCGTAACAATATGTTATTAAGAATCTAAATCTTTGTTTGATAAATAATTATTTTCGTAAATATCATGTAGATAAGTTTATTTAACGCTAGTTAAATTCACGATTCAAAAGCGTGTAGTATTCACATGTAGCGTATACGTGTAGCGTGTAGGTGAAGCGTGTACGTGTAACAGACAAAACCATTATTACCATACGATGTATCGCCAAAAATTCATCATTTTTTTTAGCAAAGCGTGTGGTTTATACGCAGCGCACAATCGTGGGCCGACTTGTAATAAACTTACGATCAACACCGCATACTAGGCGAGAATATTAGATTATGCGTGGTGAGCTTAGTAACGAGCAGAGACCAGCTGACTTCTACAAACTGAATTATCTTGATGAAAATGTATTGCTTTTTGTTGTGTTTTTTATTTATTTTTTATTGCGAAATGGGCCCGCTCTTGAGCCTTTTAAATAATGTCAAGAATATCAATATGTGTGTCAAATTTATTATTTATGAAAGGGTTAAAATATAAGATTTTTGGGAAAACTTCGGTTTCGTAGGCACCATGTTGCATGGTCATCTTATTTGAATTCAATATCAGTTTCATAAATGATTTTATTTTTGTAAGCAGGGTTGTACAAACACTTTTACGAGTCAATCATATTTTAAACATTAGATCAGCATATTAGTTAGCTATTTATTTACACCCACCCGACAGGCTACCGTATCGAAAATGACACATTACGATAATCTGATTTGCCTTGCTCCCAACAGCAAACAGCTGTCAGAAATATCGCGGTCGGCTGTTTGATTTAAATTGGCAAAATTTTCGGGTTCTGGACTTGTGAACAGCGTTTAGAGGACTCCTACAATAATATTGGTTGATGTTCGATACGGTACGAAAGCGTATCGAGTGGTTGTGAATAGCTATGCAAGTCGACTTTTCCTATCTCTCTACTCTGACAAGAAAGGCCGAAACTAAACTCAGAGGTCACAGTCTAATGATATGATAATAGATATTGATTCCGACCAGGACGTAACCACAATTCAATTTCTTATTTATCAGAACGAACTCGAAGCTACGATCAAAATGGGACTACAAATAGTTCACAATAACGTCCACTATATTCACAACCTACGTTGTATTTATTATTTCAATTTCATTTATGAGCCATTTTTACAAGCCTTATTAGAGATAACACTCATGAAAATTATATTTCATATTTCCATTTTTTATTTTAATATCGAGCCACAGTATATCAAATGTGCTTTCAATTAACGCCGAGTATCACAGCTATTCATTATTCGCCGAAACATTAAAGCAGCTTTCAAAAGCGCTACAATATTGTTTGTTCTTTAATTAACAGTGCTGAAGCGTCAAAGCGAATTTTATGGAGCAGTTGTGAATTGAGCTGCGAGATTTATTTAATGTATGAAACCCACAATGTCTATGAGTCAACATGATTGTGTGTGCAAATTAAATGTATGATAGTTTGTCAGGTGTTAACGTGCTTTTGTTTTTTTTCATTAGTTGTTCATGTGTAAATTTCTTCTAGTTTGCGCGACTAATTTCAGACTTGAACAAAGTTCTAAGTCATAACTAGCAATTGTGAAATGAATCCCAAAATTAATCATTCATAAATGCCTTACAATCCAAAGTATTCTTTCCTATGACGGACATTCTATACTTCGCTACTACCTATCACTAAATCAAATGTACTTCACTCGAAACAAACATAAAGATACCCGAGTTACTTAGAAAAAATCTCTCGTAAATCACAGCGAAATACCTTATTTACATAACACCCCAACAATAGGGTGTAGACTCAGTTAACCTAAGCCAGGTGTAACTTATTAACTTTCGGAAGTTCGGATGGAATGGATGGAATGTAAGTAGCCATTTTCACTCCTTGTTTCTCGGTTGTGTAGTCAGCCAGACTGTGGCAGTATTATGAAATAGTAGTTTGTTGATGAACAAACTTGCCAGCCAACCACGACGTCTTGAACGTAGTACAGCTTAGACTTGTACGTAATATAGAGTTCTTATTAGGCGTTTGGGTTAGAACTGAGAACGTTTCTGGGTTTAGCAAACAGATTTAGGAGTTTTCTGCAGTACTTGATGTATTATGTGGGATTTTGTTAGTTATCACTTTAGTATCACCGTAAGTATATTGGTAAACATTCATGAAAAGGTACCTACAGAAGGATTAGGTATTAGAATTAAAAAATAAACGAAAATACTCGTTGTTTACCTACATTTTATAAAAAAAAACATTTTTTAAGTGAGAATAAATTCTAAAACTAACTAGTTTAGAAGAAGAACGAGTTTCCCAAAAAAAAAAAAAATTAAAGTTACTCCAGTTCTTATTAGTAATTACGCAGCCGCTTTCCCTCTTTAACGCCTAACGTTTCTCTGAAAAATTTATTCTCCACCGACTCTTTACCGTCTGTATGAAAAAATATTAACATTTACAAATTTTTTTTTAGGTCGAGTGGTGTGCATTCATATTTTTATAAACAAAACTTGAATGTGCGGGTCACTGATCATCGATATTTTGTGTGAAAGCCGAGGAATCTAGGAAAGGGGATTCTGCGCAGAGAATATTGATAAAGCGTAACACAAAGGCCATTTGTAAGGCTTGGGGCACTTCTGCCAGAAGCTCTAGATTACGAAAAACGTGTTGTTAGCAACGTAATACTCATATTGGATTTTATTATTATAATCGAATAACTTTCATCGGAAAGTACTATATGCTATTCCCTGTTTAATATGCAAGTGAGGTTTGGTAGCATCTAACCACACATTACTTTGTCTTCAGCAAGCAGTAGGAAATGTAGTTGAGTATCGTATCAGCATCGGGCGCTCGTCGTCTTGAATGGTAAAGCAGGTGAAACAGTGAATATCGACGATGCGACGACGTTGCATATTACGTTACACCGACGACGGCGCTGCATGCATTCGAATGAAGCTCCATTCGAGTAATAGAATACTTTTCTATGGTACGATAAAAAGTTGGATATAGGCAACGGCTATCATCAAATTCCGATTCCAACTTGAAACTTTGAAATTGAATAAAAAGCACACGTTTTTTTTTGTGTTTTTCAGCATTCAAATACGTAGTTTACGGAACCATTTTATGCTATCTTGAATTTGCAAACTGAAAGTTAGGCATTACAGAAAGTAAACAAACATTGACGCGTAAAAGTATCTTAAAAATCTACATAGAGAAATAAACATCGTCTTATTTATGTTGACGACATGCTCAGAGCATTTTTACAACGTAAATGAAACATATATCACATAACGCTATAACTAAAAAGCTTTGATCGTGTAATACGCAGCAAAAAGGTGCTTAACAACATTTTGATGTGACTAAAACTATTATTCCCGTTGTTTACCACAAATGGAAAATATTAAGCAAACATCAAAACAAGTCAGGGGCTGTACAAAGCAAAAATATATTTAACCTTAAACACAGAGGGTAGGCGTATTTGAGCTTCGCATATCACATTATCGAGACTTCCGACTGAAGCGGAGGGTTTTTTGGGGGATGGGTGGCAGGCGGCAGCCTAAAGGAAATAAAGTTATTGCATAAACTTCTGTATAGATATTTAATGTGGAGAAGTTTTTGTTTACACGGAAGATGCGGATTGTGTTGGTGTTATGGTTTCGTTATAGTTTTTTTATAAGTTAGATTATTTCGAAAAGTAGTTGATGTGATATATATTTTTCTTTGTTGTCTTGGAGGATAAGGATAACATCGAATGTTTCGCTACTTTCCGCCCGGAGGTAAGAGTGATGAAAGTTAGAGTAACCTTGTATTTTACTAAGGTAGTCGATGGATTTGCATCCTGTTACAGCTCAGTGTGACCTTTTCTTATATGAACACGCCATGCATACAAACGAAAATTGCGTTATTGTTACTTTGTCGAACTATTCGACCTAAATAGGCGAATGTGTCGGATTATATGTATTTTATTATCTAGTGAAATGAAAAATACGGTGTCGACCTAATTATTATATTCCGTTTTTTGTCTTTGAAGCAATTGTAATGAATAAACAGTAAAAGAAAAAAAAAACATCTTATCGTCAATAAATAAAAAATCTAGGTATATATTATTTTATTATTATTATTACCTTCTCAAATTCCCTCCCCACTCCACCGACTTCTACTCCTACTCCTTCACTGTGCACGCGGTGCGGTTGTGGAATTCACTACCGCCCGAAATTAGGGACTGCCAAACTGTTGCACTTTATAAAAGAAGAGTAAAAGAACACTATCTTTCCACTTCATCATAGCTGTGTATGTATGTATTTAATATAATTATTAAGATTGTAATGATATTTATTTTAGAAGTATGTATGTTTATTTGTATGTATGTAAATATATTCTCATAGTATGTGTTTAGTTTTTATAAGTGAATTGTTTATGTATTTTTTTTTGTCTCCTTTATTCTTTCACACGCTGTCTACATCTCTCTATTTATTGTCCTATCGCAGGTCTGCTGGAAGAGATTTCTTAAGAAATAAGCATCACCTTTGTACCTATTTTTCTGTTCTATTTTTTTCTTGTCTGTTTATATATGTGTATACATAAATGGTAAAATAAATAAATAAAATAAATATATTTTGAAGTAATACACATTTTTGTTTCAAAGAGCCCTCAAACAGTATTTAACATGCCACAGTCTGTCAAAGGTTGAACCAGACAATTTCAATTCACCGGGACAATTGTGTAACGAATAATCTACCAAACTCTTTGTCCAGACCTTTACAGCTACATTTTCCCTTTGGGTATTCATTCGTGACCAGAAGTAGGTTGCCGTCTGCTTGGCCGTAGTCTGTTTTGTTTACAAGACCTTTCAGCTTCACTTTGCGTCCAGGTAAAGTACTTACCTCCTTGTAAGTAAATGATCTCCGAAACTTTGAAGGACTTTTACGGACTTCGTGAGCGAGTTTAAACTTTGATTTTAAGTAATTACATTGTGTAGTGTTGTTTATTTTGATTTTAGCATTAAGGGTTTTGGTTGTTCGTTTTCATACTTGTTTCAAAATTTGTTATTTTGTTTTTAATAGATTCGTTTCACCCATAGGAGTAACCCTTTTGAGAATTGCTTTTTTATTCAAAGTAGTTTGATTATAATTAATAAAAAACTAACTAATATAATATTTATATCTATAGTTTTTTATACGATCAAATGAGCATTAAGAGTCGTGCACTTTTGAATTTGCTATTTTTTTTTTGTATTTATTTGTATATTTAGTTAGTCAATTAAGAACCAAATAAGGAATTTCCAAATGAGTATGATCTAGTGTAATATTGTTAGATAATTTTCTAATACTTACTAATAATTTTCAGTCCGCTTATCAAACTTTCATTTAAGTCATAATTTTGTCATTATCTTCATACTATATCCTAAATGATGCTGCAGAGTCAATCGTATGTAGATGAGATCCTTACAAGCAAATTGCTAGATTTTGCACACGCCTCCGTTTCGCAGATCAATTCTCAGCATTCGGTCTGACTCGGTGAATAAATGATTCGGTCTCAATGCAATTCACTGATAGCTTTGTTATTTATAGTTCCACTGGGTGTTCTATTACTTTAAATTATCGTTGGATAACTTGGTAAAAGCCACTATTTTTGTATTTTATGTTTCTCTCACATTACTCTACAAAATGTCCACAGATTTCCTTTTACCGGTATCGAGTTTCTTCACCTGATAGTTAATGAAAATGATAGAGTTACACAAAGCGATCACCTTCTAACCTCGTAACTTGACGCTACAAATCAGGTTTCCGGAGAACATTGTTGCTAACACAGGTAGATTCTTCCCAATAAATTTATATAGCTTCTTAATTTGCAGGAAGATACGTGCAGACGCAAGCACATCAAGACACTACAATTTGTCTTTCTTTCATATATTTTCAAATTTATCGCTAAAGCATTAGAAATTGCGAAAATTTGACAATTTCAGGTAGCTTGATGTGTTGGCGTCTGTACCTACCTGCTTATTTGAGTATATTACGAACGTTATAAGTAAGGCTTTGGTTTAACAAAATAAATTAATTCAAAACCCGTTCTCATGAAATTATTCTGTCTACCCACACAGTTTTGAAACTCGGTACTGTTGAAGTACTATCTAAGTAGTCCTTCCGATTTATTTGTACTGGAAAGCGATATCTATTAAAAGATTGCTTAAAAAACTCAAAGCATTTATTTCAATCAAACCATTTAACTTTTGAGTTGTCAAAAAGTCGGTCTGTTAGTCAGAAAGTTAAAGCTAGTTGCCCATTGCATGCGCAGGAATTAAATTCCAAAATATAGGAAAAACACATTAACATTACTCACAAAATTTTAATCATAGTTACGCTAGTTGAAAGGATTTTGTGCTTTATTAAAACATGACTTAAAAGAGGTTCAGTTTTACCCACACTAAGCTCTGTCTGATCCATTATTTTTAGTGATCTCGCCACTATAGCTTTGCCATTTCAAAGACATTTATCGAATCGAAAAACCGATAGATACACATTGAACGTCAAAGATTGAACTTAAGTTTTGTATTTTCTAGTCTAAGTCGTCTCGACTCTGTCAACAGGGGTTGGAAAATGGTAAGGGCTGAACCTTGTTACAAGCACCAAAGACAATTTTCTCTAGCAACTTCCCCGACAAATGTGATTACCTACTACCGTTACAGGCTCTATGTTAAAACTTCTGTAATTGTGTTTTCAGAAGTTTTGGTTATGTAAATCTTAATTTACAATATTATGGTACGGACGCGTTGGCGTACGATTTAAAGCGTCTAATAAAAAAAACTTGTTAAACAAAAGTTTGGTAATGATCCAAAAGAAATGTTTCATGAAATTGATGTTAAAGGGCATACTTACATAGGTACCTGTACTGAATAAATTGTGTAACAATTTCCGTAACCTGTCATGGAGTAATAAATAACAATATAATAAATGGATTATTATTCAGTATCGTGTTTCATGGAAAGGCACTGAAGTAAGGGTTTTACCTAAAGTAAAGGGATTTTCGTATACCTAATTGACTGTCAGAAGCCATTCTGGATAAAGGAGGTTCCAAATTGTCACTATCGTAATTTAATCAACAAAATAGTAATCAAAGATGAATAGCTTTCTTACTGCGAAACAATTTTTCTGTAGCTCGCCCTTCAGGCCTTCACTACAAAAATGCTATTAGGACCCTTTGGTCAACACCACTTTCCGAAGTCGACGTTTCAATCCAATTGAACGTGCCTCTCTGTCGATACACACCGCTTTGAGACGAATGCTTTACAAAAGATAGCTACATCCCTTTTTAGGGTACCGTGTATCTTCGACTTTACCTCAAACGGAAAATTTTGGATGAAAATTTTTCATGTATTTTTTTAAAGAAGTAAATGAGTTGGTTGTGTTCTTGGACTGTTGAACACATTATGTATGTGTGTAGGTGTATAAAGGCTGAGTGGATCCAGCGTGGCATTTTTCTGCCTACTTAGATTTGTTTTGTTTCATCTTACTTAATCTGGACAGCCATTATTCATTAATAAATAAAACTAAGTTTTAGATTGGTACTTAGTAGTTTAAGTAAGGCACGAGCAACTAAAAACGAGTTAGCGAGCAGCGAGTGCGCGACGGCACCGAGCGAGAATTCTCTTTGATAGCTCTTATCGCCGCAACAAATGAGTACTCGTCGGCGGTGTGAACAGTCAGTGATCAACTATTTCGATTGCTTTCAGCTGTTTAATAATGCACTTGGTAATTTACTATGTTGATAGGTAGGTACTGTACGTAAAATAACTTATAATTATTTTGTGAATAAACTCCATCGCATTTATCCGCCAACCTGCACTGTCCGCCTGCGTGGTGGATTACCATCCATTCCCTCTCACAGAGAGAGTAGGCCTGTCTTCCACCAGTGGGAACATTATAGGCTGATTATGCTAAACTCCATCGAAATAGTCATTGGTTTTGATGAGGTTACTTTGACTACGAGGTTGACTTAAAAAAAAAATGATCATAAAATGTCTTAATCAGAATTAAAATTTAGGACGTGGCCTTCTGTCGAAGGCTTCTGATCATAGCTACCAATTTACCAAATGTTTCGTCGCCTTTTTGACTTCTAAAAATATTGTTCCAATTTGCATAGAAAATACGCTGAAACAATATTGAGTGCTTCTGTCGCTATAAATAATCTTGTAAAAGAAACCAATAAAGTCTTAGATAACATAGTTCGTAATTTTCTTAGAAAATGTGACGTGGTTACTTTTGTATAACGTATTAAGGGTATAAAGTGCCCCAAATTCGTCAATAAAGTTCCAAGTAATTGACGACACAAATTGCTTTTGCGTTTGGGCAGTCGCTTGTCCAACTTTAGACGCAATACTTTCAGAGAATTTAATTACATTTGTCTGAGAGGTCCAGTAAGGCCAAAATATTTCTTTTTTATAAGCATACTCATGTTTTGCCCTCCAGATTTGATTACATTTAAAGTACCATATTGCTCCGGATTCAGCGAAACAAGAAAAATACATAGATATGGATAGAAGGATGTCGCCGCAAAAATCTGAGCAAATCCAATTTATGATAGAAACAATGATAGCAAAAACAATAGCGAATTAGTGTTGGGAAGTGGAGCGAGGATTTTTTCTTTATCTTTAGGTATTTTCTGTATTCAACACTCACTAAAAATGAATGAAACAATTGCAGGATATTTCAACTTAACGCAGATGTAGGTACTTAAAAAGATTCCTAAAAGCTACATCGAGACTCTTCAGATCTTAAACTAGGAGAAACGAACTACCCGCTGAGCGAACGAGTCGCTAAAGTAGTTGAAAGTGGCAGGACATAAAGGAAGAGGTCCTCATTCACGCGATACGACTTTCAGTATTAGATCCTACAAAGTTAAAATACGTGCTCGTCCACATTTTTGCTTCGCTGGCTAGCGAAACTTGTGTAGGAAAGGTATCTCCCCGGCGCGGCGGCGTGTAGCAATCCATTTTTTGTCCAACATTAGGAAAATCCTCACAAGCCCTATTTAGGAAATTGCCTTCTTTATCGCGCCTGTGGTTAACACAGTTCGGCTGGGCCCCGATCTTTCGAAGTGCCCCTTTTATTTTTTTTTTTTAGAATTCGACTTCGGTATAAGTTTAGAAGCCAACGTCGTTTATTAATACTATTTTATTTTTCAAAACAAATTGAATACAATTGAAAAAATGTTCGGTATACTGGTCGTGAGAATTTGAATTGGTTATGGGAACAATGGGGCTCATTTCTGTTTGCTACGTTTTTTACCGCAATACTTATTTGCAGGAAGTCTGTTAGGAGCTCTATGGAATCGCATTCTTTTATATTTACGAGGGGAACGGCAACTTAACTGTGATTGAAGGTTGAGAAAAAGGAACGTATAACAAATGGAAAAAATGTTATCCGTTTTCGTTTTATCTTGAATCACAACAACGACGGATTATTCCAAACTCGTTTAGTATTTATCGAACTTAAGAAAGGAAGAGAAACATAAAACCAGTAATGATTGGATTCTTAGGGTTCATACGCACTATGCGGGTAGCCGTGCGGCTGACCGCAAGCACAATTATGTACGTAATATTCATTTCTATGCACACTGCGATGCGGCTACCCGCAGACCGCTCCGGTCGCTCGGAGGGCTGCGGCCCGAGTGACGGCCAGCCGGACGGTTGCTATACGTACTGTGCGGCTTTAGTTTCCGGCTGCCCGCCATTGAGTGAGTGTGTGCACGTGGTACGTCTGGTAAAATGGAATTCGATACCGAAAAATTTATCATCGAAATCCAGAGTCGGCCAGCAATTTGGAACATCACATTACCAGAGTATTCCGATAGATTTTTTAGTTCTTCGAATAATAATAATAATAATTTATTTAACAGATCATACAATCCAATTTGTTAGTAATACATACACATCTTAAACACTAGTGTTAGTACGTAATTATATTTGAAAAATTATTTTTTGTTTAATAATGTCAAAATAATCAGTGATAAAGATGTCAAAATCATAAAAAATAATGTCAAAATCACCACTAATCATGTCAAATCATTAATAATAAAATAAACAATGAACAATAATCAAATGAGCAATCATCCAAAGAACCATTATTTCAAGGCACGATTTGAAGGTAATACTTGTGTTGTGGTCCAGTGCCTGAGTATTAGACCTTCTGCCCTATCTGCCACAGTGACCAAGAGGCTGTTGGCGCTGCCCCGCACCCGCCGCATCAAGGAGGCGACACGCTTTCGCATGATTGCGTAAAAATCGTCTATACGTGCCTCTGTGAACATCCCTGATGCGCTACAGTGTCGTGGCAACCCCAACAACGCCCTGTATGCGTTATTGTACTGGACGCGCAAGGCGCTGTAAGCCTTTTGCGTGTAGTCGACCCATAGACTGCTGGTGTAAAAAGTTTGGCAGTATGCCCTAAACAGAGTAGTTTTTACACCCCTCGAACACTTTGCAAACCTACGGATCAACATATTGCTCCTGACTGACAGCGCCCTGCAAACAAAATGCTTGCTTTCATCTCGTGTTTGCGAATAAGGATGCACCCAGTACTTCTTTCTTAGTTTTTTCTTCTTTACGTAACGTCTGTAAATGTGACACCACATATTTTTTAAAACTGTACTATGAACTTACTTACCTACAGGTATTTTCTATAGATATTGCGTAACCTTTTTTCATTAAGTCATCATAGAACCGCCATGGATAACGATGTCTATACAAAGTTCATCGTTCGCTCGTTAAGGGTGGCTCGCCGCACTCCGGAATAAAGTCTTGAGCTTATTCGAGCCTATCGAGATTTCACCTCCTTTCATGTGGTCACGCTACGTGAAAAATGATATTTGCAGGGTCTTTAGATATCGCTGATAATGTTCTAAATGCTTACGGGCAGTTTTTCTTTAGAAGATTTGGCAGTCGCTTTGCGTAATTCATGAAGCAGCTTATACTGAGTAATTTGTATATGTGTAAGATTGTAAGAACATTTGCATAGTTAATATAAAAAACGCCTCGATTAGAGATGAGGCGTTTTTACTTATTAGTAGATTATGTTTCGCATTACACCTTATTGATAATAATCAGCTTAAAATGTTCCCACTGCTGGGACACAGGCATCCTCTTTCTGTGAGAGGGAGTGGGCCATAATCCATCACGCGGGCCCAGGGCGGGTTGGTGGACGTCACATGTCTTGGAATTTTTTGGTTCTAGGATATGCCGGTTTCCTCACAATGTTTTCCTTCACCGTTTTGAGAGCAGTGGACATAAATTAATTTTATTCAAAGTACTGTACTTTGAATAAAATTAATTTATGTCCACTGCCAATCTGGGTTCGAATCCACGACATACAAACTCGTAAGTTGCGGCCGTTACCACTGTCACTGTGTGTGTGTGTATCTGTTAATATTTTTTTGTAGGCACAGGCCCTTTACAAAACACAATTTCCACTTCCCTGTCACTTCCAGACCGATAAAAATACTACTCCTAAATTACAATATAATTTCCTAAAAAGAAACATCCATTAGTAAAAATTACGAGTTCTTGTTCATAACTTGAAATATTTCCTGCGGGAGTGAAATGAAATGCCTCAGATTTATGCAAGACAGTCCATCTCAATCAGAATGTGAGAAATGAGCTGACAAAGGCCCTTTTACGAATGCGAATGTCGACTGAAACTTCGAAAATAATCGAGCTTCGACTTTTTCGAACATTTTATTACGCGATGTCGTGAAAAACTTCAGGCTTGACAAGTTAGTTCATGTTTTCCGGCGTAGATTGATGTCTGCATAAGTATGAGAAATAAATATTGTTTTGATGGCAGTGTCTGAATATTTTGTCGAGGAAAAATGATAAAAATTTATGAATGATCCCCACTTATGAATTTTATTTTTGATGCTAATTTCTGCTTGTTTATTTTCGCAAAATTGTAAACGTATTCTGGATAACAACAATTTAATACAAAATATTGTTTAAAATATGCCAAAACGACACATGCCTGAAATGGCGACAAAAATTCCGAAGCCCTTAAATTTTCATCCCAAATTCTTTGCAAAAAGTCAATTCTGAAAAGCGGCGAGGTCACCCAACAGTTTGCAACAAATCAGCGGTTGCAGAGCCAGCCGTTCTTCATTTGCCGTTCCCAGATCCCGTGTTAATTAATGTTGGACGAGCCATAAAAACGGTGTTTCGGCGCCAAATGCACACATCCCCTTATATATGGCGCGACGGCGTATTTTTCATGACGTCACCTGCTATATCTACGTGATCCGCATCGGAAAATATGTTGTCCCATTAATTAGGTACTTTGAATGGATTGTGTGGCCCTCCGTTATTGGCTGGAAAATTAAGGCGGGTGCGATTGATTGTTACGGTATAGGTAAACGATTAGTTAGCCGACCGGCTCGGTGCCTATGAAAGCCAGTTAAATATAGGATTGGATTTTTTGCTCCTATCTACATTTTGCTCTCATGCGTCGAATTGGAGGAATACGGCTGGATGAATGGGAATTGTTCGCTTAGTTTTAGTTGGGTTTCATTTGCTTCTATCGGTTCAGGTTAATACCTACAGATTTTTCTATCTTTGTAAAAGGGGCTTGATTAAAAAGAGCCGCGCAGTTAACTAGCTGGATCAAGTTGATGGTTCGACTTGATCATTGGGAAAATCCTGAAAAACCCGAATATTTAGGTAAATATCTGTACTTATCGTGATTTTCAATTATTAAAAGTTTCTTCTAATAATATTATTATCAAAAGATTAACGAGGTTGTAACAGGTAAAAACGCTTATCTGTTTCGCCTGTTCCTGTTCCACGTAATTAACAGTTTCAAATACCTGTTACAAAATAACAGGCTGTTATTTTTCATAAACACTGAGAGAGACTGTGACCTCTAAGTTTGTTTCGGCCTTTCTTCTCAGAGTAGTCAGATAGGAAACGCCGACCTCATCTCGTTTTTAAAAAATATGATTGACGTGTAAAAGTGTTTGTACAAACCTACTTACAGAAATAAAATCATTTATTATTTATCATACTATGTGGGAAAAACTATTGTGTGTTCTCTGTTAACACGTAGGTACTTCTCTTTCTAACTAAGGTGTTACACGTATGCGAGAAAAGGAAAGAGTTGACGGACGATGTAACAGGTTATCACAGTGTAACAGTATTTTTTTTATCTTATTCTAACTAAGGTAACTGTCATAAGCATGAATAGAGAAAAGCTTGTGAGAAAAGCTGGATGGATTTTGTTATCTCGTTGTGGAAAAGAAGCTGTTTTTTCAGTTTGTTTGTCAGTTACGGTCTGTTAACTTGTGATATCTGTTTTATTCAGCTGTTACGATATAATTATATATATGCCTCACTCCTAGTCCCTATGTCATTATAAGTTGTCGGTCCGAAACTGCCTCGGATATACCTTATCCCTGACTCGACATGTTTTTCATTACCCAACATAATCATAAAAATACAGGGTCAGCGTGCGCGATAAAGAACGCCAAACAATATCGATTACATAACACGCTCGCAGCCGCTAACACACTACTATAAAAACCTAATAAAAATCACTAAAGCCCTCAAAACAAGTAAGAACGAGGGTGCGCTATCACGCCAGTAAATCGACCTTGTTCAACTCCATTTTGACACCTAAATACTATAAGGCGAATCCTTCGGGCCGCGCCTAAGTCTGTAAACGCTATATAAATCGTATCGTACACTGCGTAATGGCCCTAAGGGGTACAGCGAAAAACTTCCCGAGAGCTATTAACTTTATTTAAGGGTGTTATAAAGCGTTTTCTACGTTATCAGTATCCCTTGAGCCTAGTTCGGCTTGTCCTTCGGCTATTGGCACCGGGCCCTCAGGGTCTAATAACTATGCTGACTTGAGCAGGTGGCCCTTACGTTATGTTCGAAAAGTAATTAGAAAGTTTAGTTGTAAAAAGTATTGAACGGACTTAAAAGTTTACTTATCTTTAAGCCTGTTCACTTGGCCAATAAAAACTCGTGCAATATTTCATAAAGTTCTTTCGTATAGGTAGGTAATTGAAAACGCAACATGAGCCTACTTCTTCAGTTTTAACGTGTGAGGCTACCTAGACAGGCATAATATAAAACCTTGTTAATTAACGTACTATCTACGCCAAGAGCTGGCGACCATAAAAACAACGAATGTTTATAGTCACCAAACACATTCCACAAAATCATCAAACTTGTAACCTACACTCTGACATTTTAACGAGATTCACCACTTGGCAACTAAATTCCTTTGTTTGTCAGCAAAAAAAAAAAACAAACAGAATTAACAGATTCCACTCTGTTTAGTAACCAATTAAAGTATCGACGAAACACAAAACCCTCCACAATTTGTACAACACAATACTATCAACAAAGAGCCTTGCCGTCGGAAACTATTAGCTTCGATTTTCGATAACGAAGGCGTAAAGGTCAATAGAATGAAAGCGGACGACTGTTAATTCACTTTTGTACCGAGCATTGGGAAGGACGGACGTCATACCCGGATGCGTGCGATGGCACATAGAAGAAAATTTAATGCCTATGGGGCAAGCGACAACAAATAACACGGAAATGAGGGACTTCCTAGTATCGGCACCTCGATTCAATTTGCTTTGTAGCGCTCTGTCCTTTCGTTATGGGTCCCTACTTGTTTATTTGCTGAGTAAATGGATATAGGATGTATTATTTAGAGCTATTTTGAAATGATTTTGTTAATTTTGAAGGAGAATATTATTACAGTAATACAATACTTATTAGAGTTTAGAATACCTATGACTTGTTTCGTATCAGGTGTAAGAAATGGCTGGTTACCTAGACGATAAAAAAATTTAAGCATTTGTATTTTTTTGCATTTTTTTTAGAGCAAGTGATCCGAGTTCTAAACAAGACATTGAAGAAAAAGTTTTAACTTTTATCTGTACTTAATTAGGCTAATATAGCCATCAGCAGCTGCCTGGATACTGTTGCAGAGCTGACTGCCCCAGTTTGTGCAGTAAACAGTCCAATGTTATTAGAAGAATATCGCAGGTAGTCGTAATTTTAAATGGTGCCCGGAAATAAGGGACTCCGAGTATCGGCACTTCGATTCAATTTGTGTTTCGATTCGATTGGAAGGGTTTGCACAAAATAGGTCTGGGATGTGTCGCTTTCATTTGAATCTATTTTGAAGCCATTATTCGTAATTACTGGAGACTTGGGATTTTCGCTCAGATTTTTATTTTTCAGATGAATTCGAATTGGTTTTCTTTAGTTTATTTTGCAAACTTATTTAAGTAAGTATATTGGTAAAACGCTTATGATACAGAAACCTGAAATTATGAATTTTCGTGTACGTATTTTCTAATGAAAATTTACTTGAAAAGCACATCGTTACAACTTAATAACGATGTAATTATAAAACATATTGCCGTAAAAACAAAATGTAAACAAGGGACGGACCTTGGTTAAAAATATTGATGAAGTAATTTCTAAAAACAATATCGTTGAACCTGTACCTCCGTTATACAAACAGATAATTAATATATCGACCCACCTGCTTGTAAATTTTAGAAAAAAGGGCATGTGTAAGAGAAGAATGAGGTTCAAAATAGCTAAGCATAGTACTGAAATATAAGACGAATATAGTACTTATAGGTGTTTCTTTCACAACATTTCCAAATTATTTCCAATTTCTGTATTGCTCTTTTTTACTTGTTGAATACTGTTTGTGTGAACCATAAACATGACTTTTCTAAAATAAATGATTATTGTTATTAAATTAAATCATCCAAAAATTAACGAAGACGTTGTTATCCTTATTTTCCCTAAAACATGAATAACATTTATAAAATATAACATTTATAGACCTTTAATATAATCTCAGCATTTACATTTTCCTGCACGAAGTATAACCAATAAACAAAAGCATATCTATTTATATTTCAAACACTTGAATATAAATTAAGTTACGTTTACAAGGAGATCACAATTATTTAATTAATTAAACTCTGTCTGTAATTACTGTCGGGAGGGTTGGTCGGGATCTCGGGAATGATAGGAAATGTTTAGGAATATTAAGCCCCCGGCTGTAATATTTGGGTACACACATTATAGGAAAGCGGCCGTGACTAGAGGTAATAGCGCTGGTTACAGACGAGAGATATAATGCAAGAAAATTATTTACTGCTCGCTATAAGTTTGAAATTACCGCCGTCTATTGGCTTTATTTATATCAGCTGTCGTTTATATTTTATTGATAAATGATTTATTTCTGTAATTAGGTTTGTACTAACACTTTTACACGTCAATCATGTTTTAAAAACTAGATGAAGTCGACGTTTCTTATCCGGCTACTCTGAGAGGAAAGGCAGAAACAAATTCAGAGATTAGTCTCTTTTAAAGTCATGACATCATCTTGGTCAGATCATGTGAGGACCTTGTAATGAACTCATACAAGGCGAGTTATAGAAGTAAGAACGGTTCTACACTGCATCCGATCCAAATCCGAGTTCAATCGGATGAGATCCGAGTTCAATCCGAATTGGGCATATTCTAAATTTGGACAGGCAGACTTAAGATCTATCGGTGCGCCACCCCTGATACGGTCTTTGGAGGAGGCCCTGGGCACTTTAGGATATTGGGGCTTTTATAGCAGGGGCCCAGGATAATTTAGGTTTTATTTTGGCAGCCACTAGCTACAATTCTGTCAGGAACTAGGGGGCCAAGGATCGCGGGGCTCTGGACATTTGCCCAGAGTGGCCAATGGAAAAGACGGCCCTACTCATACAAATAGTATTATTGCTACTTCGGACCAACATTTCTCGGATACGGATCGGATGCAGTGCAGAACCACTCTTACTCTCCAGCCTCGGCAACTTTACATTTAAGTAATTAGTTGATGAAACTTTACAGATATGAAACTTTACAGTGTATCTATAGCAGGCGTTTCGTGATGAACTAGCTGTAGTTATTTACGCCAATATCATGCATATCTCTCTCGATCATATGCTCCGAGGTATCGGCCCCGACTTACGAGTTGTAGGTCGTGAGTTCGAACCTAGGTAGGCTCTTTACTTTGTGTGTTTAATTTCATTAACACTGTTTTCAAAATGGCGCAGGAAAACATCGTGAGGAAACCGGCAAATCAAATTAAATCAAATCAAATTTATTTGTAAATGCAGGTTTCATTACAATAAGATGGTATAATAAGATGGCTAGTTCGCTACATTATACTCATGTCCTAGAACCAAAAATTCGAAGACATGTGACATCCACCAACCCGAACTGGGCCCGCGTGGTGGTTTATGGCCCACTCCTTTCCATAGGAGAACAAGACCTGTGTCCCAGCAGTCAATTTTAGATCATTCGGTAGGCGTATGATCGGCAGTGCCGAAATCAAACATCGTTAGATCGGTTCACTAATTCATTTATTTTTCACTTTTGATTCATTTCACATCATACACGTTTCATTTCGAGTGAAAAATCCCGAAAGAAAAGAATCCCGAAAAGATGAATAAAAACACTTTTTTACAAAAAAAAAAAAAAAAAACTACCGACTTCCAAATAAGACACTACAAAGTGAAAAATTATTTTAATTTTGGAAGTCGGTCTCGTTGGGTTCACAATTACGTTGTTTGCCACCGACTCCCGAAATTAAAGATATTTTTCACTTTGTAGTGTCTTTTTTGGAAGTCGGTTGTTTTTTTTTTTTTTGTAAAAAAGTTTTTATTTTTCACTTTTAAGTTGTACTTACCCCACACAAATTCGTATAACACTACTTGCTATATAAATATCAGTGACAGGAAGTCATTATAATATCATCAATATAAAATACGTTTTATTGAAGCTAACTCAAAAACTGCCCAAGCAAAGTTAATAAAAATTATATGGGATCACCCCTGGGGCATACCCTATCGACTGAAAGAAGAATTTCTGTAATCGATTTACAATTGCCGGAGGTATCGCGAAAGAAACATACAAAAAAAAAAAAAAACAACATACAGTCGAATTCAGAACCTACTTTGAATTCGGTTAAAAAATTAAGCGTCTGATATCGACTTTAGTTAGTACGGCTACTTGAAATATTTTATATGATTAGATAATGAGCTAATCTCTTTGTAGAGTTTGACCAAGTAACACAACAACGAAGCAAAAATACTTCAGCAGATATGTCTCTTCAGTATAAGTAAGTATGATAATTATTTTGTTTACTTGAACTTTTACCAGTAATTTTGGATTATAATACATACTTTCAAATAAAAATGAATCTTACAAATCGGCCTATAAATAACGGAGTTCTGAGGTAACAAACATAAAAAAAAATAAAAACAATCGAATTGATAACCTCTTCCTTTTTTGAGTTATCTTGCATGACAACAGTGAAATAAGATATTAATATCAAAGGCTATTGATGCTTCTACTCTCCATTTACCCTCGTAGCTACTTGTCATATTATTCTGACTCATTGTTTGAACAAGTCCTTGCAAGTCATGCAATCGTATCTTTTGATTTACTGACGAATAGCTTTTGATGATAGTGGTTTTTCCTTATATGATACCTTATTATGACAGCAGGAAGTATAGAGAAGGTTAACGAAGTATCTAAATCAAATTCTTAACAATAAACATGGATTCTCGGCTTTGGTGCAAAATGCTGATAATATAAAACATATTCTGCTGCTAACCTATTATACATACATAAACTCACGCCTTTTGGAGGTGGGCAGAAACTACAGAACACCACCTGCTGCGATCCTAACATACTCCTTTGGCTTCGTTTAGTTTCATATATCTAGTTATACATGCAAGCTGGTTACGAGTAGTACGCTCGCGCTCTTTATGAAGAACATCACCAATAAGGTCACTTTATGCCCTTCCAAACCGTCCCCTCCCAGGGCGTACCTCCCAGGGCGTCCCCTCCCAGAGCGTTCCCTCCCAGGGGGTCCCCTCTCAGCGTTTCCACTCACATCTGCCTTGTAAGAACCTTTTGTTAGTCACCTTTCATTCATCCCCTCAACATAACCAAACCAACTACGCATACGGTTTTAATTTTTGGTAATTACATATTCCTTTAACCGCTACGTTGCCTTATAACATCATTTCTTAGCCTAACATCCATAGTTACATCAATAAGGTCATGCATGTGTATGAAACCTACAATGACTGAAGAAAACAAATAGAATAGAATGGTCAGAAAATGAAGACAACGCTATTTACAGGTGCTCAAATTCACCAAAGTTATGAACCTGTAGTCATAATGTTAGATACGGTACACATTATTATGCTCTTGCGAGGCTTCATGCACACACCTGTCAGCGTCCCGTACATATCCTAGGACATATTCGCATTACTCAGTGTTAACGTAAAATGGTACATAACAGCGAACCGCCGTAAACAAAGGCACATAAAATAAATAGGATTAAATCATTTTCCCTCGGGTTACTTGCTCTACAAATTAAACATACCTAGGTACGTTGAAACTGTGAACTAACCTGCACCGGGTAATGAGTGCTAAATGAAATTTCAACGATGAAATATGGCGCATTTTATGATATACGCGAAACTCGTAACGGCAATGTTACTATGTTTGTTTATTGTTGCATTTTACCTTTGTTTGTGGTCGAAGTAATGATTTTATCGACTTTTTTATACTTATTTGCTGTCTTCATATATCTATCGTTATTTCATTATAGGGTAGTTTTTGGTTGAGGAAAATGTTGCTGGAGATTCAACAACAGAAAATGTATTTAGATAGGTAGGTTTTTGTTACAAATTGAAATGTGGATCCTACGACCTTATTTTAAGACCTTGAAAATATAATTTTTGTTACGTGAATTGAACGTAGCTCTTAGCACTCAAGATCATGATTTATTACCCTTTTAGAATAGCGAAATTAATTTTCGGCCAGGTCTGTAACAGGCTCATCAATAATTCCATTGCTCCCAGAGGTTATAAAATTGCTACATCATACATGGAGCTCAATGTAATTACAAACCAACTGTGATAATGAGTGCTAAATTAAAGTTGTTCAGTGGTGAAATATGACCGTTTTCATGAGTTGTGAGCTCGTCGCGTTGTGACCCAACGTTATCAATTAATATATTCTGTGCAAAGCGCCGGTGATTATGTACCGTCGCACTTTCGCGTTCCTGCTGTCGCCAAAATGAGGATTACCGTGCAAAGTCCCCGTTTATCTGGCGATGCTTTATTACAATTTTCCCTAATATTAAAGTTGTTGGGCGTACGTAAGTTTCTTATCCGTAATCTCTGGGTTAGTGGGTGTAAGTTTTCTGCGTAATATGTTTGGAGAATCTTGTTTTATAGCTCACGTTGGGGACGGGGATGTTTGAGTGTTATTGATATATTATATTAGTTAAGTTTTAGTTTGAAACATTGCTCTCTGAAGAGGTTACCCTAAAGTTTTCCGAAGTGAGAGTTCAAAGATCTTGACATGGCGTTTTATTTCAGACATAGTATCCGTTAGATAAAGCCGTTACCCATTGAGGCACCAAAGACGTTGTAAACTAGCGTCTTTTTAGTGTAGTGGGGTGTGCGCGCGGATAACACATCGACACAAGCCATTAGGCAGAGCGCGCCTTTGAGTTGGGTCGGCGAGCCGGTCTTGCTGCTCAAAGGGCCACTTCATCGTCTTTTCATGTACCTCACACGTCATCACACAATTTAGCCACTCATCTCGCCCCATGATATGATAATAAATAATCCAACGCTAAAGTGCCTCGTGTCCCCGAAAACTTTGAGATAAGTGCCTCCCGAACTTGCCGTTTTCAACTTTCACCGCGGTTTATATTGGATACGAAATTTAACGTGAAGTTTTTGATATTATAAGCCAATATCAGATGATTCTTTTCGAGTTACGAAGTCCTCGGCCGAGACAAATATTTTGCTAATATATCTTGGTTTTCTTTTCTTAGGTTTCTGTCGTTAATTGCAAAAATCGTGATGAGAGTTGTTAAGTTTATTAAGAGAATATTATCATTTTTGAGATTTCATTATATTCATATTTAGTAGTTAGTAGCTAAGACTAGGAAGTCATTTCTTCTGCCCGTGACTTCGTCCGCGTGAAACTTCCGACCCACGGATCCCACGCATCGCGTGCTCGCGAGTAATAGTGCTTCGTTTTCGCTCAGCGTTCGTTCTGACTTTTATCTTTTTTCTCGGCTCCTAAATGTCCTAGCATGATATTAAATAGCCTACAGCCTTCCTCAAAAATTTCAAGAATCGGATGCATAAATATTTTTTCAAATCCGACTGGTAGTTCCAGAGGTTATCGCGTTCAAACAAACTCTTCAGCTTTATTATTAGTATAGTTGGACCCAACAAAAATGTTTTCATATAAAATGTCAAAAAGTTATCAGATCTCATCTAGAGCCAAGCTTCTAATTTTACACGCCCTAAACCTACAAGCCCTAACTTCACAAACTCTACACCTTAGCCAAAATATGAGTAGCGGGATTGTCCTAAAGGGTTACCGCAGCCCCGGAACATAAAGGGCTAAGGAAGGAACACGGGTGGGTTTTAGTCAGTAAGAGTCTGACACTCCCTTCTGCTCCACCCTGAGCGGGAGGGGTCATTTGATGATTTCCCATCCACAAAAAAAAAGCCAAAATATGAGGCTTAGCCGTTTCGGGTTGAGGGTTGCGGGCTAAAAGTTCCAAGTTTTAGATTTTTCGTTGTTTGTGTAGTAATACTAGCTTACATACCAACTTTCAGCTTTCTAGGACTTCAGGAAGCACTCTAAGAGTTTTGATGATCATCAGTCAGTGACGAAATCGGGGTTTTATAGATATCAATAAAATGAAAAGTATACGAGCTATGCAATTGAAACTTTTTAAGTTTAATAAATCTACTATTAACATCATATCCCGAGAATTTGTTTATCTGATATAATCCAAACTTCAAAAAAACGACGAAGCGCTTCGAGAAAAGGTAGGTAGTGCCCTTGCGCTTCGCTTGGCTCGTCTTGGCGGGGGCACTTTCGTGCTCCCAGATAGATATAGATTAACTATTACTTTATACTGCTGGTATTTTATTTTAATCTGAGAGAATCCTTATAAAGGCGATCTAATATGAGGCGAGACTAGGGCGAGACGCGACAGCGCGACGTGACACTAGTAGAACAATTTCCATGAAGTTTCCATAGAAATTGTTCTACTCTAGGCGCCTTTAAGAATGAAAATCTAACATATAATAAAACAATCCATATGTAGGTACCTAAACGATTTTAGTATTCATTTCTATTACAAAACAACCGCGAAGCCGAAACGAGCTACATAATATATAAGCTTTGTAACGAGTGTACGAGTACATGGAGTCGCGTTCCTAAATAGAAACTCATTTGGCAAGTTAATGTGTAATTTGAATGACCCGGACAAATTCAAATGAATTCAGCTTTCCGTTGGCATTGAGATACTTTGAAAGAAGCGATCGATAACAAATTCAGGGGTTAGTAGCAAAATTAGCAATTTAATTTCGATTCAGTGAAAGTTTCCTTAGTGTTGGCAAGAGCGGACGAGTAATTTGCAACCGAGAAGAAACGAAAAGGGCACGTTATTACCGAAACTTCTGTCAGTGGAAGATTGATTAAGTTTACTTGCTCCGTCCCGAGGTTTCTGTTTATACTTTAATGTGCGGGATTGTGATCTACCGCTATTATATAATGCAGGTACCTTATTCAGTGAAAGACTTTTAAATAGTACAGACGCCAGCACATCAAGCTACCCGAAACTGTCAAATGTTCTCAATCAACTTTGATCCGTCTACTTTAACAATAAAGTTGAAAATGTATTAAAGAAATTTGGCAGATTGTAGTAACTTGATGTGCTGGCGTCTGTACATCTACATATACTTTTATATGGAACATAATTATGTATGAAAGTCGTAAACGGACAGTACTAAAGAACGTACTCTCTACAGTCTATTCACAGTATTTTTACCTTTGATCTTGCATCTTTGTCCAAATCACAATAATCTTTATTCTCATTCTAATAAGGGTGCTGTTGGGTTGCTGACACTGACAGGTCTGTCGAAATCATTGTGATCTTTATTTTCGTCAAAATAAGGCTGCTATTGACTAATTTTGAACGGAATGTAGATACAAAAGATTAGAAAAACAACTTGAAGGTTTCACTTGACACACACCATTGACACAATGTATTTATGTCACTACAGTATGGTAGAAAGATATTTTGCATGGGTGGATGAAATTGATCGATGTCTTGTTGCTATTTTCACCAATGAAACTGAACGGACTCAGCACATCTAAACTGCGTTCAGAAGCTGTCATTGGCCCCGATTCTGTTGTTCACAAACTAAACTAAATTTAAGTTCAGTGCATCTTTTTCTTTCTATTTCATTAAGAAACACGCAGAGTTACACTGGTCAAACATCTAGGAATATTGGTGGATGACAAACTTAGCTGGCGGCAACACATTGATCTTACTTCTACCCGAATACGGAAACTAATTTGGGCTTTCAAAAAGCTGAGACATGTGGCAGACTTTGAATTATTACGCAAGGTATACTATGCACTGGCAGTATCAGTCATGAGCTACTGTATTGTAGTTTGGGGTGGTGCATGTAAAACTTTCATGATACACCTAGAAAGAGCCCAAAGGTCCTTGCTAAAAGTTATGACATTTAAACCCTTCTTATTCCCTACTGCGACACTATATGACCTGTGCAAAGTACTCACTGTAAGGCAAACTTATATTCTGCAGGTTGTTGTCAAACAACACACTATCACACCCTATAGTGATAAACACAAAAATAAACGAACTATACCTGACGTCTGTTTATCTGGGCGATGCCACACAGAGTCTGCTAGACGACAGCGTGCCTACCGGGCCACCTACTTATACAATAAGTTAAACAAGACGCTAAATATAAACCCACTAACAGTCCACAAAACAAGACAAACAGTGAAAACTTGGTTGCTTTCACATGACTATGAAAAAACTGAACATCTATTGCAGCGGATGTGAAGCATATTATGGTATATCTCATCTAAAACACATAAAACTAAATCACTCACACAGTCACAACCTCTCACTTAATACTCACCCTCCTACACACACACACTCTCACCCCCACACATCTTTTCACACTACTCTCACACACACACTCAACCTTACACACCACTCTCACACGTACAACACAGTCTCATTTTCATTGTTTTCGAACTCATAATCTATTATTAATTATCCAAATTTAATTATAAATTAATTATTATGATTATTATTATTTTTGTTTTCTTCATCAAATATATTTTCAATCATAATTTAAATTGAATATATGTAATTATCTATCAATTTAATATTAATCATACAAAAACTTAAATTAATGTGTCAAATTATTTATAAATTATTTATTTTTATTTTCTTTAAGTTGTAAAAGTCTAGTTGTTTCAATTAATTATTGCATACAATAAGAACCATGTATGGAAGAAGAAACTGACTCCTGAAATACAGGTATTACATATCTAGCTCTGGAGTCAGGGCTTCACAATGATTGTAATGTGTGTTATGCAAATAAAAAATTTATTATTATTATTATTATTATTTTTGATTTATTTTATATATCTCGGGACCATGGGGTCCCGGTCCTTTGGAAGGCGTACGAGGGGCCGAAGCCAACTCGCAGAGGCCCCTTAGAAAAATTAAATGAAATGTGGCACCAACCGACGATTATCCCTATATGCACTATGAAAGTGCACCCAAGGACAACCCTCGGGTGGTGTAGGACTATTGCAGTATTGGAAAAATAAAAAGTTGTACTATGGGTTTTCGAGGTTAAAGTGGATTGGTTACCAAGAACTATGGAAGAACTATGGCCCCTGCCTGATCAATGTTTTATATATACACGGATAAAATGGCAGGGGGTGACTTGCACACTCAATAATGGGCCCCCGGGAACTGTCGCTAGCACATAGTGACGTAGTGACAAGGGGGCAACATGTCCTGAGGTGCTTGAGGAGTGGAGAGGTATTCCACGGCTTTCAGAACAATCCCAGAGCCCGGAAGATGGTCAAGATCCCTACGAGCACTTACTGGAATACTTCCTTCCCCCGAGCACGTTTGCTCTTGCGAATCTCCACTCAAGCCGGCCAATAAAGGCAAGAATGAGGTGGGAGCTGTGTTCCTCATCAGTGTTCACTCCAGCCAGCCAATTAAGGCAAGCCAGAGGTGAGGAACAAGACTACTCCCGGGAGATAGGGTCCGTGGGGTCGCTACTGCCCAACAGCTCGCCACATGCTGCCCTGCGGGTTTCTGTATCTCTCTTGGTCTGGCTCCTCATCTTAGACCTGTTCCGGCAAAGTAAACTCTTCCGGCACAGGCCTAGAGTTCGGAGCGCGCAAGCCCCACCACGACGTCAACGTAGAGATACGACGATGGGGTTATTATTATTATTATTATTAAAAGGACAGGAGATAAATATTAATTTAGTCCTGTCAAATTAGATAATCCATAGACAAGTTTAGACGTGATTAAAAAATTGGCTACTAAAAATACGTAAATTTACGTCAGGCGCTGACTAATTTGACAGGACTAAACTAACATTTATCTTCTGTCCTTTTCATAATGAAATAGAAAGAAAAAAATGCAGTGAACTTAAAATTAGTTTAGTTTGTGAACAACAGAATCGGCGCCATTGTCAATATTCCGAAAAAATATACACTTGAACGCGGTTTAGATACGCTGATCGCATTCAGTTTCATTGGCGAAATCCGCCCTTAGTCAACGTGTGGGTTACATAGGGAAAAATATTGTTATTTATAGTAAGAAATCTATTTGCTTATTTTAATTGGAATACACCACTAAAAGAACACCCAAGCTCATTAAAGGCCATTGACGGGTTTTCAGCATTCTACCCCTAAATGCTTATACATACGTGCGACACGTGCGATACACACGAGCGACACGCTTCAACGACAGAGGCGACTGCAGCCGCAGACGAGTGTCGACGGCTACCGTAGCCTCAGTCGTAGACGCATAAAAAAAAAAATAATAGCCTCCCAGACCGATTTCGGTCACGGTGGCCAATCTCAACGGAGGTTAGCCAGGTACGCAGGGGATATTATAGTGCACAAGTGTGCGCGCAGACACAGGTGCACTCCCTCTTCCCTCACTCTTATATTCCGATGGGATGGCAATCCGAAACGACCGGAGAGAGATCATGGCGCAGGACCAACGGCTTAACGTGCTTTCCGAGGCACGGGGGTATCACACCACCAACTTCCAAACTCCGGGCTGTTACTAAGAAATTCCTAATGGAAAAACTCAATAACATCTTGCCCGACCCGGGAATCGAACCCAGGACCCCACGCTCAGCAGTCACGCTAGCGACCACGAGACCAACGGGGCGTAGACGCATGCCGCTCGTGTGTATGCACACTGAACAGGGGTATATACACAGATATAGATAGACCTAGATAACGCAAGTATCACGATCTGTGTGAAAATCAAGTGTGCCATTTTTTACTACCTACTATGATGTCACAAGCACTCTTTCTCACTCACGCTCGCCCAGCCAGCAGTACTCAGGACTGAGCGCGAAAGTGGCGGCTTACAATTTTTGTACGTAAGCTGGTGCGATTTTTGGCCTGCGAAGTAGTTGCTCTTGCGTTATCTAGTTGTATCTATATCTGTGGGTATATAAGTACGCATAAGAAAGCCGGCCCTACAGGATGTGTAGTCACATTTCTGAAGAATTATTTCCTTCACTATCTTTCCTGACTCTTATTTGCGTCACTAAAATGATATACGGTATTACGTTTGTTTCAGCAATATGTTAATACTATACTATACTATACTATATTATACTATTATTATAAAGAAGAAAGATTGTATGTATGTTTGTAACGAATTGGCTCAAAAAGTACTGGACCGATTTTAAAAATTCTTTCACCATTTGAATGCTACATTATCACTGATTATTATAGGCTATTTTTTTTTTCCACTCGTGCGAAGCCGGGACGGACCGCTAGTATGTTAATAAAGTGCTATAAAAGGGTCCATTCTTTAAATTCATAACATAATATCACGCCTGTAATTCCAAAAGGCTTAGGCGGAGCTATACTTGCAGTACCTCCACTGTTCACCAGTTACGTTAAGGTCCCATGTAAAAGGGGGCGAGCCTATGGCCATTAACTTGGCACAAATTCAGACTCCCGGCTGCTGCTGAGAAAATCCTGTTGGAAAAACACAACACTTCTCCCGACCTAGGAATCAAACCCAGGACCAGCAGTAGCGCTTGCGACTACTAGACCAACGAGGCAGTTAGGCAGATTTATTGTTTCGTAAAATAAATAAAAAGCAAGAAATTCAAACACTTCACAATATCTTAAGGTTTGAATTTTCCATAATTCAATATTACTCTTTTAAACCATAAAACAAGATCAGTTATGAGCTGATACCTAGCTCTTCGCTGGCGGTGTGAAATATCGGATAATAGGATCCAACCCTACCGCCCCCGGAGTGCGATTGTCGGCAGGTTTCACTGCATTAACCCTTTCATGGCGACTCCGAGTTTATCTGCAGACCCCAGCGCATTTATGTTATCTTTAAAAAAAGATTTTCATAAAAGGGCCTGTATACGGGATTTCCTTTGCGTGAATTTAAATTACGAATATGCTGAATATTTTGGCCAGATTCCGCTGAGAAGGATTTCTGAGAAGTATTTCGGGAGATATTTCGATACTTTTGCTTATTTTTCGATAATAACCCTATAAAATAATTTGGGTTGGAATTCATACCTACTACGATCCTTGTGGCCAGAATCCAGGTTGTGTTAGAGTGCCGCTACAATGACAACATTTATTTAACACACGGGCTAGTGGCCAGCAATAATGAAAATTATAACTACCTACATAAAATAGTTAATTAGTAATTTGAAAACTACCGACTGCGCCGTTCGCCGACATTGGGCCCCCTCTCTCTTTCCTTCAATCTGCCTATTCTTTGTACGTTATCCGATTTAATTTTGATGTTATGATCCGTAACCCCGGCAAATGACTCCTGCGCTACAGTTCTTTAAGTACAGGTTGCTCCAAAATGCTGTTTTAGGAAATTGTAAATAAATAAATAATAACTTTTAATCAAATTAAAATATGTTCATAAAACGAAAATGCGCAACCGTTTAAGTGTGTTAAATTAATGTCGCCATTAAAGCGGCACGCTGTATAATCGAAATAGTATATTATACTAACTAGGTTGTAGGTATCTATCTCTAAACGATTCTTTACCTTTTATTTGGAACTCTATTATCTGCAACTCAAGGATAATAACGTAACTATTAAACCCCAATCTCAAGCTTATAAGAACCTAATCGAATAAAGTAGAAAAGAAATGTAGATCACAATAAAACACAACTTTGTAAGCTCTTGCGACAGTAATCCTCTAGGGCGGCGCACTTATCAAAAGTGATCAAGTGATCACTTTCATGATAATGCCGAGGCTACTCTTTAAGGCTTAGTTCAGATTGTCCGATATGAATTGTTCTTGTTTGTCCTCTATATAAAGTGGTCTCAGAGGATTATTTTTTGTTTCTTTTTCGTTAAAAACTTAAGAACGTTAAGGTCAGCGGGTTTGTCCGAAAGGGTTACCGCTGCCCCGGAATATAAAGGGCTAAGGAAGGAACACGGGTGGGTTTTAGTCAGTAAGAGTCTGACACTCTCTTCTGCTCCACCCTGAGCGGGAGGGGTCATTTGATGATTTCCCAACCACAAAAAAAAAAGAACGTTAAAGTAAGAATATGCAAGAACTTAATTATGGCTTGTATTTAATTGAACCACAAAAAATGCAATTGAACCACAAAAAATGCTTTCTTACAATATACATTAGAGAACATGTAATACCTATAATGATTGCGCCTGTTTCTGTGATCCTCAAATAATTCATATTTTTGAGTCCTAAAATACCAAACAGCGAAGTGACTCTGACGCTCATTCGGTTTGTGTGCGTTTTGTCACAGTTCTAACCTAACCCATTATGTCGGGGTGCCCTAGCTTAGTTACTGCGACCAAATCGGCTCGCGCGTGTTTGGTCGGGGTAGTAAGTTAAAAAGACGTTCATTTATTAAGAAATTCGTTCATCATTAGAAACCCATTTTTAAAGGTTCATTAAAGCATACATCATTTTATGGTCAATTAAATATTACCCCTTAATTATTAACACCTGCTTCCTATTTTTTTTGCTATGCTATGTAGGGAGGCTGTTGCCCAAAAGTAGGACACTTTGAGGCAACGGTCTCCATATTAACGGTCTCCTCTCTCTCCTTCTATATTTCGCGTGCTCTCGCGTCCATAACCGCGCTTTACCAACTTGTAATAAAATAAAATTGTAGCTACACTATCATGTTCCATCTAACTTAAAATATAGTGTGCCTACATAAAATACTTATATGAAAGTAAAGCTGTAACATAGTTCCGTTACCCGGCAGTTTACTTTCTTGTATCAGATTATTTTCGCGTCCCGATATTAGATAAGAAGGAATGTTGATAGTATCGGCTCTATTTTTGGAATGCAGTGTATGTGTGTGTCATACCTTTTTCCCTTTACGCCTTTGTGAGAGGAAAGATAACGAAAAACTTTCAAGTGATATTGGAAATAGCAATACGCGAGCGATATCGAATGTTATTGTAAAACAAGGCGCGCTCTGCGACTTCTTTTTTGTTTTCGGGAATACAATACTGAACTTTTTTCCCGAAATATGAAAAAACAGGCCATAAAGTAAATATTTTATGGTCTGAAATATTCATCATCTGCCCAACTATGTTGGGGTCGGCTTCCAGCCTAGCCGGATGCAGATGAATACCAGTATTTTATATGGATCGACTACCTGTCTGACCTCCTCAGTTACTGGGTAATATGACACCCCTTGGTAAGACTGGTTATCAGACTTTCGTGCTTCTGAGTACCCCTAACTACTGTCAAAGATCCACGAATGACAGCCGGGACCAACGGCTTAACGTGCTTTCCGAGGCACGGACGGGTCTCGGTATGTAAAAATGGTCACCCATCCACAAACCAACCGTTATTATTTAGCCACGGGCCCCTCATGGTCAATATTATAGGTTGGTGTTAAGAGAAAATCTGGAAAAACGTTTTGGTCTTAAGTTTTTCTTTATCATCTCTCGTACAATCACTAACTAAAACGTGTATTACATAAGAATAGATAAAACCAATACAGTTGAATGACCTGCAATAGGAGAGACCTATGTCTAGCAGCTGTAGACTGCTGGAGGCTGATGATGAGATAAAACCAGTCAGGCTGGTGGTAGCCGACAGACTTCCCAAGACAATGATTTAAAAACATGACTCATGAGCTCATGTACATAATATTTATGGGTGGTCGCCTCTCAAAGTTAACCCACTGTTGGGTTTCTAACTGTCCTATGAAAATCTCAAGAAACAAAGCAATTTTTCTGAAACCACTTGAGCGACAATTCATTTCACTTTACTCAATAATATTTTCCAATCAAACTCAAAGCATTGATTTCAAATAAACCATTTACAGGCACTTTTGAATTGTCAAGAAGTCGGTCAGTCAGAAATATGAAGCTATGTAGTTGCCCATTCAAAGCGCATTCATTCAAGCATTCATTTCATTTTCAAAGCGTAGTAGGTATCTATGGAGAAGAACGGGCAAGGAACGTCATGGTTACAAAAATAATGAGTTACGGTCCGCGAGGTCTAAGCTGAGCTTTGCATTTGTGTGAGTGCGCCTCAGGCCGATTGCCAAAAAGCAGAATAAACCGGTTTAAACCAAACAAAGGACGCGTCGCGCTCTAGGCCGACGTCACACCTACACTATCTATATCTGCACTCACACAAATGCATAGCTCAGCTTACGCCTCGCGGGCTGTACATCATTATATGTTGAATTTATAATATGTGAGAACGATGTACAAAATACGTACACGTAGAAACAGCAAATAGATACAAAAAAAAACAAACCAATAATAATATAATTAAAATAAGCCTTTGTAAATAAGACATGACCAGTCGCAATAAAACTTGTTTCTTTATTTCCATTGCTTTCGGTCAATATAAAAATAATGCCTACAATCACAACAACAGGTTTGCCCGGCAATTATAAGCCCCAACACGTATTCAATACCAAAGTACTGTTCTTTCCAATCAAGAGTTAAGTAAGAACACTAAGCTGACAAAATCTCTTAGAATCTAATAAAAAATAAGAAAATCGTGACCTGAATTTATCAAGAGTATAATCTATGAGTTTAGCTAAAATAACCAATTCATCGCTTTGACAAAATATTCAGTGGAAATTGTTTACACTATATTTATATTATAAAGAGGTGTAAGTTTGGATATAGGAGGCAATCTCTGAAACTGGGTACTCATACGATTTAAAAATTCTTTCACTGATAGAAAGCTGCGCTACTACTGAGTGCCATAGGTTCTTTAATCACGCGGATGAAGTCGCAAGCAGAACCTTTAGTACATAATAACTTGGTAATTATTTTTATGATACATACAAAAACAACTTTTGACTTTTTTTTACGAAATACACATTGAAACGATATCGCAAATAATTATTTTCTTGAAAGGATAAAGAATCACTATAAACTACGATTTATAATATGCTGCTTGAGCATTCAGAATTGTATAGAGCAAACTTGCTCCTTAAAAAACAATAAGTTAACATGGCGATATAGTATAAAAACACAACAGTAGGTACACACCCTTCAAACCAGATAAAAGGGACTGTTATCAACGTAGTGTATCTTTCCACCTCTTGGACAACCCACTTCCAACTTGCCATCCAAACACTGCGTACAATCATAGAATGTGAAATTTGTGTAGAAGCGAAACTTATAATGTGAGTGTTTTATTGTAAATGAACCGATAGATCTGTAATAAATACCTATCACTGCGAACTGCGCTCGTCCAAGACAAAATTATTCGTTATTATCGCTGGAAATTATGTGTTTGACGACCAATAAGATCTGTCAGCTAATAGGCTCGCCTCTATTACATGAGACTTAAACATTACTGGCGATCTCTTCCCAACCCTTATGGCAAACAAAGCGTGGGAATTGCTTATAGTAGGTGACTCCAAAACTTCCACGTGGTATTTTCTAACAATAAACACTCTAGTTGTGCCTTTTAAGAAGGCCACAGAAAGAGAGGTAGTTGCTGAAAAACAGCGCTGTTTATGATAGCTTCTTCCGAAATCATAGTATTTTGCTGAGCAACGATCTGTCTTTGCACAGATGCGACGCACGGCTTAATTGTTCTTATTATTGTTGTTTGTTTGTTTGTTACAAAAGTAGTTAATTTCCACTCTGCAATTGGCATTTTGTTTTTGTTATGATTGGTGTTGTTAATTTTGTTGTCATATTAATATGCCAGTGTCGCGGGCGCATCATGGATTGAATTGTACGAGTATTGCCAATATCAATGTCAATTAATGCGTGTTTTCTTTGGTCCCTGGCTCTGATATCAAGCAATGGACAAAATTGTCTACATTTTATATGCTTGAGTACGAGGCTTTTGACTACATTGTATGTGTATATTTTATGTCTTATTTATTATTTGTAATGTGCGTTTTGTTTGTGCAGAATAAACAATTTTTCATTCTTTCTTTTCTTAGAAAAAGAGAGTTAATGGTATACCTACCGTTAAGTCTCTTTTTCCTTAGTTTACAGTTTAAGTTTAGTTTTTTTCTTTAGTTTACTTTTTAGTGATCTGCTTAGTTTATGAATATGGTTATAAAACTTTAAGGCAAATCTTACTCTGTGGTACAACTTTTCTCCTATCTGTTACCAGATTACTACAAATTGCGTCGGACAAACTTGTTAGGCCAACTATTTATGTGGAAGTTGACGGTGTTTTATAATTGCCTGCGCGGCAACACGGTCGGCAGTCATGTAGCGAAGATTTTGTAACAACACTAAGTTGCATTGAAAATTTTGGTTTGTCTGAAAACAGATGCGATCTGATTAAGGTAGATAATTTGAAATGTCAGTTGCCTTGGTTTAGTGTTGGTATCAAAACAAAAAATATGTGTGCCATTAAAGAAAACAGATTCCCTTTACAAATAATCCTGCATAGTATAGCATCTATAGGCCAATTTAATACAAAATAAAAACAAAAACGAAAAAGTAACAGCTTAATCCTATTAAGGAAGTTACAACGTCAAACTCCACGTTATTCCAACCGTTACATCACAAGGATTGTCCAAACATTTGCAAAGGATAAGTTTCAAAAAATTCACGAGCCATTTGAAATTCTCGGAGAGCGCGGCACTTTAATCAAACGAACACCAAAGTACACAGCCTTTACACGGAGAGTGGCTTTTTTTCACTATCACCGGTGTGCAGGGCGACCGTCCGCGGCTTATCCTCGATTGGTCCCCAGGGAATGACTTGGTCCCGTCTCGCAAATCTACACTATGTAAATCTATAGGGCGGTGTTAAAAAATTGTGTTAAGAGAATTAGGTACTCAGGATTGTTTTTTTTTTGTGTTTGGAGTGTTGAATGTCGATAAATCGTTTTTTTTTGTTCTCGTATATTATCCTACTAATATTATAAATGCGAAAGTTTGTGAGGATGGATGGATGGATGTTTGTTACTCTTTCACGCAAAAACTGCTGAACGGATTTGAATGAAATTAGGCACACATAAATAATAGATTATATTCAGGATTAACACATAGGATACCTTTTATCCCGATTTTCCCACGGGATCGAAGCTTATGCGGGTGAAACCGCGGGGCGATGCTAGTTTTAGATAACTACAGCAAATGTTATGTCCCTTTGATGCTTATTTGCAAGAAGAGTATAAGTAATGTAGAGAATATAGCTTATTTCGTGATAAATCTATACATATAATCTATTACATATAATAAAATCGTAGGAAAGTCAAAACTGTACATTGAATATTTTTTAAAAAGAATACTTGGGGCGTGATCTACAATCGATACCGAAGCCAAAAATATAGTTTTTAGAATTTTTGTCTGTTTGTCTGTTTGTCTGTCCGGGATAAACTCAAAAAGTACTGCATGGATTTACTTCAAATTTTGCATGAATATTACTAAGAGGTCGGGTCAACATATAGGCTACATATTATCACGCTATCACCTACGGGGGAGGAGCTGTGAATCTTTATTTTTCTTTCGCATTCTGTGACAGCGTGTAATCTAACGACGCATATCTAAATGTTGTTTTTGAGTAAGCCATGCTATTATCTAGCTTTACACTATAAAAACTACGCCATTTAAGTAACTTGGGCAGAGAAATATAGTTTAATGAATGTTAGTAGTATAAAGACAATTTTAAAACAGCGCCATCTATGAGATTTCATAAAAATCAAATCAAGTTATATGTTAACATTTTTTGGAAATTAATAATTTAAATTTGATCATGTTGGCGAGGTAAGTAGTTAGTTATTCTTAAAATTCATAGATGGTGATGTGCATTTTCTTCATAAAAGTTGTATCGTATAGTTCGTTTTGACAAATTCAAGTTCCAACAAAACCCTCAAAATCTTAAGCAGAGTTTAGGAAGACAATTAAAAAAAAAATGCGGTGTCAAGTATTACAAAAAAGTTATGTTCATTGATGATGATCATTTCATTTCATGACACCCTCACGGAGGCGAGCGTCAGTGACAGTCCCAGCCGCATGCGTCATCTGTTTGCGGTCATCTTGGTGTTTTGTGGAGTCGCGAACTCGGTAGCTTTGTGGGAGAAGTATCGCCATCATCTGTCTGAAGGTTTTCTACGAGCTTTGAGGCGCGCTACTGAAGACGAAGTCGAAGTAACTGATGAACGCGTGCTGAACACCTGTCTCAGTTCACTTCAATATGTGGTCATTTCTATCGGCGGCAATCCACTGATTGAATACGGGTTACCAGCTCCCCAATCATCACCGTATCAAGACCGTGAAAATCGGGAGTATAACGCGAAATGACCACCATACGAAATGACCATGTCGCTTTGTTCTCTTCAGACCAAAAGCAAATTTATGACACCGTCCTTGAAAGCGTTGGGCAAAACCAGGGTAAAATGTTTTTCTTGGATGCTCCTGGTGGAACAGGAAAAACATTTGTTACCACTGGCATACTTGCAGAAGTCAGGAGGCAAGGCAAAATTGCTATTGCTGTAGCATCGTCGGGAATCGCTACCACACTGCTTCCGAGTGGCAAGACATCACATGCCATGTTTAAAATTCCTATCGATTTAGACAGCGCCGAAACGCCTGTTTGTGGTGTGTCACGTAACAGCGATAAGGGACACGTGCTCAAGGATTGCTCTCTGATTGTATGGGATGAGTGTACGATGGCCAATAGGAAGGCAGTTGAGACCGTGGACAAAATCCTGCAGGACATCCGCAGGAACGAACATTTGATGGGTGGTGTCACAGTTCTGTTCAGTGGTGATTTTCGGCAAACGCTTCCCGTGGTGACGCGGGGCTCGAGGGCTGACGAGGTGAATGCTTAGTTGAAACGATCTTCGTTGTGGTCACGAGTTCGTACGCTTCGCTTGACCATTAATATGAGAGCTCGGCTCGGCGGCAATACACGTGCTCAAGAATTCTCCGATGTCCTTCTAAGTCTTGGCGAAGGCACTCTACCAGAAGAGACAGGTGGTGCTTCCAGAGTCTCTCGGTAGAGTGGTATCCAGCTTAGAAGAACTAATTCGCTGTGTATACGGGGACATCAGTCGTATACCGCACCAGCAGAATTCTTGGGTGTGCGGGCCATTTTGATGCCCGAAAATGATCAGGCTGCAGCAATTAACGAATGCATTCTCTCGGAAATTGAGGGGAATAAAGTGGTCGACACCTCGATAAACACTGTTGTCGAGCAAGATGACGCCACACATTATCCCGTGGAATTTCTGAGCTCCCTGTCAGCAAGTGGACTTCCAGCGCATACCATCAAGCTGAAGGTTGGTGTTCCGATTATGCTTCTTCGGAACCTATCTCCTCCGAAGTTGTGTTAACCGCCTTAAAGTCATCTCGCTCCACAGACACACCATTGAGGCGGAAATTCTGACGGGTTGTGGCGTCGGCGAGGCAGTATTTATACCACGCATTCCCATACCTCATAACTTCCTGTTCCAGTTCAAGAGCGTACAGTTCCCCGTGAGTGTTTGCTTCGCGATGACCATCAATAAGTCGCAGGGCAGCGGGTGTCGACCTCAGGACGAGTTGCTTGTCACACGGGCAACTGTACGTCGCTTGCTCCCGCGTCACCAGTCCTGACTCTCTTTACATTTTGGCTCTTGGCAGCATAACTACCAACGTAATTTATAGGGAAGTGTTGTAAAGTATGATACCTTTGTACGTATTTTTACTCTTTTGTGTCCTGGAATGTATTCCTGCATTATTTTCTGTATTTCCTTCAGTCACATCTTATGACTGAACTCAGCAGGATTCCCATATAACTCTCTTCACTTGCTTCGCTTGCAAAAAAAAACTTATATTTTAATGCTATTTTAAAAGTTGTGTACTTATAATGCTATAGCGACACTGGCATCTTAGGTATTTTTGGTGCTGTAGAGCATGCACGCAGACGACGTCGCGGGCAGCAGCTAGTTAATAATAAAAGGCAAAAATATGACAGAAACATTGATTTATAAAAATAATTTAAAAAAACAACGGTTGGAATTAGATTTGGCTGACAAGGACAAGGATAAAAATTTAAAAACGTTGAACCATTTTCTAGGAGTAATTTTTGAAGTAATATGACAAACTGTGGTTTTATTTACTAGTCCCGGTTTTGAGAGCTCGTAAAGCTCTCAAAGTACTTATTTAAAATCTGTAAGAAATAATTTCTGAAAGAGATGCGTACCTAAATTACTTTCTTAGAACGAAACTAAAACCTAATCGTGATATTTTTATTTTTGCAAGAAATTCTGCTACAATTTTCTAAAAAGCATGTTAAAATGCCCACCTATAATAATTATTTCCTGTGACTATATGACTTATTCAGCACCCTCAACACGTTCACGAGTTTGACGCGAGTGTAGATCGTGGTCGTCACCTATTTATCACTTCGTCTGCTTAGCAATAAATTGTCCCACCTTTAACGACGTGTCATCTCGACGCAAACTCACCCCTCGCACGTACGCTCCCACTGCAGTAACGCGCTTGTTTATAGTTATTATAGCGCGGTGATGTGATCTGCTTAGCTTTAATACGGTGAACTGCTTAGAAGTTCCGACATGTTATACGAGTATTTATTCTAAGATCAAACCGACAACAGCCAAGTACCCGTATTTTATTCGCTAAAGAACAGTCACCATAAATTGCTCGCAGGTACTCTAGGAATTAACAATTTAATCGGAGTGAGAACGTGTTGCCTCCGAACTGGTATCGGCACCACAAGATGAATTGAGACTAAGTTCTCGTATACCAACCGCTTTTAGATCTGGCAACAAATCGCAACTATTTACTTAGCGGTGCTTTCAAACAAAAGTGAACAGGGAACAGTGGAACACCCTCCACTAAAAACTATAACCAACTTATAAGTTGTAACTTGAAGTTACACAAAACTATTGTTATTTAGCACTTAATTACAGAAATTGTTGAATGCGTACACGCGGACAGCGGGCAGCTGCCGCAAATAAGTTAAACTATAATTAAGGCCAAGTTACAACGAACAGTGTTTAGATAAATTAGTGACCCTTTTCTAAAATGTCAGCGCTCGCCATTAAGTCGGGGCCTTGAAAAGGGTCGACCACTCGCACTCAACGCTCTTACGTATCAAATGTTGATTAACTCGCACATCATTTAAGTAGTTAAAGAATGTCATTGTTATCTCGTTTTAGCTGATTAGACATACCTGATGCATGCACATTAATATTTAATGTTTACCTAGCGGGGTTGGTCTTTTAACACTAAAAAATACCTATGTAATTCATGAGTCTAATTGATAGTGCGAGCCATCGAAAAATTCAAGCAAAATTTTGTCATTATTGGTGATGAGTCTGACTTTTAATAATATTCAATTGTTTCAATTCAAAATGTTGGTCTTAGGTGTTCATAAATTATGAATACATTTGAAAAAATAAATTACGCCAGTGAAAACTCAAATTCATAAAATGTTGGGTAATTGCTTTAATAGCAGATTAAAGAAAATCATAATAAAACTACTCTATAAGTATTTATCACCTTCGTTAGGTGGATACGAGTAGGCTTGTTAAGTAAATGCATTTCAAATGGGTATCTTTTTTCGTATCTGTTAAACTAAGGGGCATTTATCTCTTTGAGGATTCGCAGAATGAACATAAGAACCTATTGTATGATATACCTTATAATCAGTCTTCACGCAAAAGAAAGGTGGGTTCATATTTTAGTGTAAGTATATCTTTGCCGTCTTAAACCTTGGGTTAAGACAGTAGGCACAAAGCCGCTGTCGGCTTGCTTCGTTTGTAAGACAACAAAGACGTGACCGAGTTGCCAAATAATGTACGTTTATTATCCGAAACAGAACCGAAATGCATAATATTCTTTACGTAAAATTGGACTAGTAACATGAAATATTTCGGTATTTGGTGGCAAATAGCTTGTCAGACTAAAAACAATGTTTAAGGTACTATTTTTATTTATTTGCTGGAGTATTCACGCGTATTTTAAGCACGATGTAAAGTTTTACATGTGGCCAACATAAAGTCAGGAAGTATTTATTTATATAAGGTGTTAAAAAATTAACCCGTAAAACTTTAAGAGGTACTTTAGGCCAATGATCTGAACAGATTTCACTATGAGACCAACTCTGAAATCGCAAAAAAAAAATCAGCTGGTTAATACAAAAGTTCAATACCTAATGTAGAAAACAGCTAATTTTCAAAAATCTGCTGTTTCCTACATTTTGATCAAGTAGGTAATGAAGTTTTGTATTAAGCAGCAGATTTTTTTCTGTGATTTCAGAGTTATTCCCACAGTAAAAGTTGTTCAGATCATATTACTCGTATATATATACTTTATTGTACACTAGAAAATACATAACACAAAATACAATGAAAACTGCAAACATACAATGGGCGGCTTTATCGCTTTAATTTAACCAAACCGCTATTTTTTATGCTATCTGGTATAATTTAGTAACCGAAAATATAAAAAGTACCTATTATATACAATAGTTCACAACTCCTTTAACCCAGTTAAAGCTCATTGTTTATGAAACATTAGTTCAATAAGGTATCTTAATTCCCGACAGCCACAATTTTTCATAACCACTAACAAAATAACTTGTATTATACAAGCAATGTAATTTATACTACAAACTAGCAATTTATAGCCTCAAAGAATAAACTGAAAGCCAGTGGAAATTAGACGGGGGTAATCTCAACGCCTAGCTATAATCTGGGAGGAGGAATTATAAGTTATAGAGCGTAGAATTTGTGAGGGTTTTGTAAAATAATAACATCCTTACGGATCATTCTTCAAGGTTAAGCAACCGTTGTCTTCCATGCCTCGAAAACCACGTCAAGCCGTTGGTCCCGGCTGACATTTTTAGATTTTGGCAGTCGTTACGAGTAGCCTGAAAGTCTGACAACTAGTCTTACCAAGGGGTTTCGTGTTACCCAGTGACGGGGTTATAGAGGTCAGATAGGCAATCGTTTCATGTAAAATACTGGTATTCAGCTTCATCTGGTTAGACTGGAAGCTGACCCCAAAATGGCTGAGAAATGGCTAGGCAGATGACTCGAGAGCGCAGAATTTGTCCACATACCCGCCAATTGTATACGCAGAACGGCCTGTACATTTTTTAAGTGTATGTACAGACGCCAGCAGATCAAGCTACTACAATCTGTCAAATTTCTTTAATAGATTATCAACTTTATCGCTATAGCATAACGTTCAAAGTTGATTGGGAAAATTTGACAGTTTCGGGTAGCTTGATGTGCTGGCGTCTGTACCTGCTGTTATCACCAATTCGTGTTACATACAATAATGTTTTCACTAGTGGACTATACGGGTTAATATAGTATTAAACAATGAACAGATGCGCCCAATTTTCATGTTTTCATTACGTGATTAAACTGTCAGGAGTTGCTGGTACTAACCTGTTTTTAACACGAGTAAATGCAATGCAGCAAATACTGTAAAAATATAATTTTGTTGGTAATGTAGTGGCTGATATTTATTACGTTGAATCGTAAATGAAGATAACATGATTAACTAATTTTAGTGTATCGTAACATTTCAGGATAAGCAGTTAAAAATATTGCACAAAGCTTTATCTATCTTGACACGACACGTCACGTCTTATTAAATCATGTCAAGATGATATTATGACAAGAGAGAAAATAAACACTCATAAGACAGCTGATAGAAGATACAAATTACTATGAGGTATTTGGCAACTCTTAAGTTTGCTTTCATAAATGGTTTAAAAAACTTTTTTATATGTATCACCTCATGTATTACCCATATTCAAGCAAATGATTATTCGATTTGATTTTGATTTGACTACGAAAATAATGTACAAAGATCGCTTTGATAAGCTTTTACGATTTAATAATAGCATATTTAACATCTATCTATCTATATATATAAAAATGAATTGCTGTTCGTTAGTCTCGCTAAAACTCGAGAACGGCTGAACGGATTTATCTTATCTTGGTCTTGAAATGTTTGTGGAGGTCTAGGGAAGGTTTAAAAGGTGAGAAAAATTGCATAATTCCCGAGAAAACCCTAAACCCTTTTCTATTTCCCATACAAACGTTTTTCAAATAAAATGTAGGGTCAATTGTCTTTTATTTATCGATTGAGGCAGTACGAAGTCTGCCGGGTCAGCTAGTAATTCAATAAAAACTGAACTTAAAAAAATCTGTAAAATTTTATTTTTGCAAACTTATTGAATACGAAACACCACGCTGCGCTCCAAAGGATCTTAAACGTAGGCAAAAAGGCTGCCAAGCTGAAATAGGATTGGGCTGGTTATGTCAGCCGTCAGCTGGGCAAAAGTCTCAGCACGTCGGGTGCTTGACGATGGACGGCGCTGCCGAGGCCGGGGCAAGAATAGGTGACGGGACGAACTAGACGCGTACCGCAAGAGTTAGATCGAGGTACCTCTAGAAAAGACTGCCTGGAAAGATTTGGGGAAGGCCTTTGCTCAGCAGTGGGACATTTTGGGCAAACTAAAAAAAAGATTTAAAGCTTGTCTAATTCATACTCTAAGCTAGTAAGTTCTCCGGGTAATCCTTCATGGACCAAGCCGGTTCGCAGCGTCATAAAAGTTGGTCCTCCTTCAACTTCCGATTCACAGTATCTGTGTTGTACGAATATAATTAAACTTCAGCTTATTAAAGGTTCCACTGAAGAAGGGTTGGATACGCACGTGTAGGTTTTTGAAAATAATTATGTTTGAGTTCACAGAAGCTGAAGTAAGTCGTTATATAAAATACATTACTTTTATTTACCTTTTAATTAGTAAACTTTGAAAGCGAAATCAAATTATTAATTATAAACTAGCTTCTGCCCGCATCTTCACCCGCGTGGAAGTCGAAAATTATCCCACGGGAACGTCTACCGGGACGAAAAGTAGCCTTGCTCTTCTCTAGGATGCCAATTTTTTTGTGCGAAACCCTAATTCTTTTTTCTAAAATAAAAAACCGACTTCCAAAAAAAAACACTACTAAGTGAAAAATAACTTTAATTTCGGAAGTCGGTGGCAATTAACTAAAATACAGATCCAAAGACACCGACTTCCGAAATTAAAGTTATTTTTTACTTTGTAGTGTTTTTTTTGGAAGTCGGTTTTTTTTGTTAAAAAGTTTTTATTTCTCGCTTTTTAGTGGGTGTGTTTATAATGTATCTAAGTTACAATAGCCTAATGTCAACTTGCTCATCGCCTTTTACAAAATATTGCTTTTCCAGATGCAGGGACGGCAATTGTTGAGGAGTTCTCCTGGTACTCCACCATCAGCTCCATTTCACCATTCGCATTGTGACGAGCTTAAATTGCTTAGCAACCATATTAAAGTAATCGAATCGCAACCCGTGAAATACTTATTATTGAGTAGTTCCGGTGTTCATCATCAGTTCCACTTCACCAAATGTTGCTTTCCGAGAGGAAATGCACGAGTTACCATAAAGAATACCCAAATCGCTATAGGTGTGCCTATAATATTTTAAGAGTTCCTTCAATTTCTCCAGGATTCCATCATCTGAAATGGATTTTGATAAAAATGGGACTAATCTGGAAATAAATCCTTTAAATAAAAAAAAAACAAATCGGTCTATAATGACGGCTGAGGTAACAAACATAAAAAACTCCTTTTTCGAAGTCGGTTAAAAATTAGTCTAAGTTACTTCTAAAAACATCTGCTAGTGAAAGTTCCGTCAAAATCGGCCCAGCCGTTTTGGATATTAGCTAGAAACATCAGACAGACAGAAAAATGTTTAAAATTGTTTTTTATTAGTACCGTATATACTTTCTTAGGCATTTAGTAAAAAAACTGTTATCTTGACATTACAAACAGACACTTCAATTTTATTTATTTGTGTGTATAGATAAAACATGTGAGAGTTGAAGCAGTGAATCACACAAAGCGGTCTTTCACTGAGATTGCAAACACTGACAATAAAAGCAAGCCACGATTGGTACCATGTCACGGTACAAAAAAGTAGGTACTTGGCCTGATAAGGGGCTGACTACCGAGGTGATGACTAATAGGGAAGTATGGAAGAGAAATACATGCCGCGCCGACCCCAAATATACTGGGATAAGTGCAGGAGAATTATGTCATAGGTATTTAAAAAAAAACTTAAAGGTAATAAATAAAAAAAAGTTTTAACTTTATTCTAATATATCTATACTAATACTAATAATATTATAAAGAGGAAAGATTTGTATGTAAGTATGTTTGTAACGAATTGGCTTAAAAATTACTGGATCGATTTTAAAAATTCTTTCATCGTTTGAATGCTATGTTATCACTGATTAATATAGGCTTTTTTTTTCCACCCGTGTGAAGCCGGGAGGGGCCGCTAGTAGTAGTTCAAAGGATACAGCCCTGTGACAGACGGACTCAGGGACAGCGGAGCCTTAGTAATAAGGCCTCGCTGGCGCTCTGGGCACGGAACCCAAAAAAGCATGAAAAACGAATTCCGATTCAACAACTTAAACAAAGAGCAGAATGAAAATCCAATGTTCACCATAATGCATACGAAGCAATGGTCGTAAGCCTAATAGCTGTTGCAACAGTTAACTATTCATACAAAAGTCTAAAAGGAAATCGCTCGTCAATTAGCGCATCGGTCGCCATGCTGGGATCAGGGGTGCCAACTATCCGAATTCTGAACAGAGTTCGAAACAGCAGCATTTCAGCTAAGGCGTTTAAAGCTGCAATTCTGCGGCTAAACCGCAATTCTATGGGTTAAGGTTGCAAAGCTCTGCAGCGCTTTACAGCGCTACTGCTAGGATTCCACCGTTTTATATGTTACATTAAACTTATTATGTGTTGTTGATCTCTGAAGCTTGAATCGCTGTAATAATATGAGGATTACAGCGTTGCATTTTGCTTTGAGGCAGAGTTGCTTACGTTGAGGGAGGCATGAAGATGGATGTACCTATATTAAAGTTCTTGTTAGGCCTTTTGTGCCTCCGTGGATTTATGTCGGTTGTTATGGCTGTGGGAAATTCTTGATGAACTGATGTTGTTGTACAAAACATACATGCAAAATTGACCGCTTTAGATGGTGCCTATACGTTTGGGCAATTAATCGGTTTGGTAGCCGCGGTAGCCCTACCCATGTTATAGAATATGGACGAAACGGCTATTTTATTTTATTACGCATATTAAAATATATAGCTTTGCGAACAAAGAAACAAATTTTACTTTTTTGTCAGGGATTTGGTATATTGCTTTTAAAATAATAACCAGCGATCGTAAATTCATGACATGAATTGGATTTGATTAATTATTGAGATGATAGGATATTTGTACTATAGTATATTTCTTTGAAACATAATTATAAAAAAAAATATCCAAAACTATATTTCCTACTTCTACTTCCACGGGCAAAATCTAGCCATTTTTATAATTCCCAGTGCTGGGCATAACCATAAATCTTTTAATTTAAATAAATAGTTCAATAATCTCATCCATGTTTCATTTAATCTCAAATGATTTACAACATGTCTTAAGCCATAACAAAATAGTTTATTCGCTCATAACACAGAATCCCTTCACTATTTTTCTTTTCTTTTCACTTGTCCTTTAGTAAAAATGAGGATTTATTACCTCAGTAACCGGAGCGTCTTCGCTGACCGCTAATGAAATGTTATATAGCTTCCAAGCTAAGCTCAGAGGGACTGAGATATTTTTTGCGTACAAACTTTGCAGTCACAGTTAGTTAAGATGTATTCTTTGCTATTATTTAGTCCTGGTAGGGAATTGAGCCAGTGAGGGCAAAAAATGGAATTAAGAATTGAAATAGAGCGAAGTTAGAAGAGGTATTCAAGGAATTAGGCGAATTTTAAGGGTGACAATTTAAATATCTTTTGTACTCTAATTAACTAACAATAAAACTGTTTGGTTTGTATGGCAGTGGTGACGGGTACTGCCTTTTATCAATCACGTTATTTAAGACATAATTTTATCTATTTTATAATATAAATACAGCTTTGAATAAAACATGTTTCACTTTAAGCTTAATCATGTATCGTAAAGAGTGACTCGGCTGTTTGCTACGAGAGCGTAGGAAGGGGTACATCATCGTGCCAGCTACGCCGTACCTATCGCGTAGAACCTACAGCTATCCGACATAACATCTGAGCGGTAATTCTCGTAATTTTAAGAACGCTCACAGTCTGATCTCAGTCTCAATTTGTCAAACATACCTCTTTCCCTAAATTTTTAACAAGTTTTTTATATTTGTTTGTCGCCGAGATGAGATTGCGACTAGGATCGTTTTAAATTACGAGAATGCCTTAACTTTGACTTATTATAAGTTATGTTCAATGTCAATTTTATATTGACTAAAAATACTTTATTTGTAATATTATCATTCAATATGATACTCGTAATATTATACTTTATTTTTGGTTAAACGAACTGTTTTCATAAGATTACGGATGAAAATACCAAGAACTTTCGGTATAAATATTACTGGCTTTTTAAAATAAACTTTGTCCTTGACAATGGTATATTTACGAAGTGTTTCTTCTTTAACTCTCAAAATATAGGACAAGGTTAACTGTTTTGGATGCTTAATTACATAAAAATAAGTTAGGTGAAAAAGATTTGTTGTTGTTTTCATTGATCTTTTAATCGTCTACGAAATAATCTTATGAATACGTCCATCAATACTGCTGAGCGTGCACACTTCTACTCACTGGCTGTGTGAGTAGAAGTCGGGCCTTTGGTTTCAACATAGGTCCTATAGTCTAACACTGGTCCTGCTCCACAAAGACGCATAAACGAATTGATTAGCATTTATTAGTATTGATTAGATTTTAAAAAACTATCTTTGCATTACTCATATAAATGCAATCTCCTAGTATTGTATAATTAAATAGCACATTTCTGTGAGTACTATGTATATACTCGTACTTTAAAGCTACTACTTCTTGGCGACTGAGAGTATGCCATGCTCTCGCTGATGGTGGCGCATGTGTTGGATCATTTAGCTCTCTTCAAAATGGTTGAGCTGAATGATGCGTCATGTGCGCCATGCTTCGTGTTCGTGAATGGGCGCCGTCAGTAAGGACTAGTCATCTCTTTGCTGCCACGGCTTATTTAAATTTAATTTAATATTAGATTTTTTAAAATCTTTTCATTACGGACGTTCTGCATCGTTCTCACATGCATGATTTCAACATGAATGATGTAACCAATATTTTGTAACTATATTATTTTGATTTAATAAAAGAGTGTCCGTGGCGTTTCTTGCCCGTTCTTCTTCATAGGTATCTACTACGCTTTGGAACTAGCTTCATCTTTCTAACTGACCGACCCCTTGACAGTTCAAAAGTGCCTGTAATTGGGTTACTTGAAATAAATGGTTTAAGTGCTGGATGACACCACCTTCCGGATCGCTACCAGTTTGAGCCTGGGTGTTCCTTGCGTGGCTTCGCATCGCTGCCAATGCGGTGAAGGTGTAAAGTGCCTCAGATATCATGGCCTATCCTGCAGTAGGAGCGCAGACCGGATGGCACGGCATATCAGCATTAATGACATCATCCGTCGTGCCCTTGTCACCGCCAGGGTGCCAGCTGTTTTAGGGCCCAATGTCTTGGCACGCGACAATAGGAAGAGATCAGACGAAATATGACCATGATGCCTTGGCAGTTAGATAGGCCTTATTGGTATGGGATAAAATATGTGCCGACACCCTTGCGCCATCCCATCTGTCGAAAAATTTCAACGCAAGGGTTCAAATCATGTACTGTATCCATGTTTACAGATTGCACATCGATGTCCGTGCCACACGGAAAAAAACAAATTTAAGACTTTTCGCTTTTTTATGTAAATATTATCTTCTTTGTTTGTTGATAACATTAATAAGTATATTTATGTTATTTTAATCATAAAAATGAAATATAATTTTGTTTTCTTTTGTTTAATCGAGTTATAGGATAACGTAACAAAATGACGCCAATTTAACATATGCTAATTTCTGACTTGCTCAATTGCTCACCTCCTATCTAAAACAAACGTCATAAATATTCATATTCAAATTTAGAAGTACTTTACAAACAACTTCTTGAACTTTGCAAACCGATTATAATATCAGTATAGTTAAGACAGTAACACTCATTAATTCTACATGAATATGAGAAATTAAGCGAAACAGGAAGCTCCCAAACCGCGGTGTTTTAAAAGAAATCTCAATGTGACTAACAATCGTTATCACGCTGAATATTTATTAGGTTTTGTAATTCGTCACCGGCTTCGTTGAGTTTCAACTCGCCTGTGAACTTGGATTTTAGAAGTGACAGAGATGTGGTAAGTGAGCACACCTCGATGTTGAATTAATGACAAGCCACGACAAGGTTATAACTTAAGGCTAACACAAAGTGCATTTGGGATGCACGAAGAAGCTTCCTCGTGTAGTGTAGTTTGTTCCGCCAGTTACTTAGCTGAACCGAGCGCTCGGCGTGTCCTGGATAGTCACACTTAACAACTTATTTGACTGAACAATTCTTTCATTTCCATTTCTGGTTTGCGACCACCCTCCCACCAGAGTCCGGCGTCAAGCAGCTTTCTGTGTTTCGTCGATGCGTGGAAGTTCCAGTAGGTACCATAGGCATCTTCTGGGTACGCTCATTCCATCATAGAACTCATCCATTGCTTTCCATCAGGCGTGATCGAGGTCAAGAGCGGGCCTATTTAGAAAAAAAAAAACTATACACGACATGTGAGTCATTTTGCTTCGAAAATAACCATTCCGTGAAAACTTAAGTGAAGGGAGCTTGAAGTTAACTATCGATAGTGATAATTCCTGTCATAAGCCGATCTATTCTGTAAAAATCTCAACGTGAATACTCGGTTGAAATGTCATTCCACCTGATGCTAGGGTTTGACACTACTGAGAGCTCAATTCAAGCTTACTTCACTTAAGTTTTCACAGTGAGATTTTTACAAAATAAACCGCCTAATACACCAAGATGATTTAAGTGTGGACAAGGCTTAGAAGACATGTATCAAACTTGTACAAAATGTTGTTTAACGACACTTAGGGCTAGTTTTTCCAATGCTAGGTAACTTTATCGGAGGAATAATTTTGAATTTTCAACAGTTCTTCCATACAAAAATGATCAGACGTCAATTTTATTCGACGAATAAAAAATATCGGACGATTGAAAAATTAAATGCGTTTCATAAGTCGGCGCTTGACCCCAATATAGTTGGGAAAAGGCTAGGCAGTGGATGAATCATCAAACTAAAAGTACAAAAGTTTAGATAATTTTATGAAATTACTAGCTGACCCCGCAAACGTCGTTTTGCAAAAAAAAAAAACAAATAGTAGCCGATTCTCAGACCTACCCGATATGCACACAAAATTTCATACAAATCGGTCCAGCTGTTTCGGAGGAGTATGATAACTAACACTGTGACACGAGAATTTTATATATTAGAAGAAGTTTAAAACTTATTCTTTTGATCGTCCTAGGTTGTGCTCTGGTGCAGTAGTCGCATAAGAACAGGGAACACCTCCATATTTTCTTAATTCCTGGCTTGAAACTGAAAGCTCATTACAACTTGTCCGGAATCATTAAAATTTATACTTTCCACGACTTCACTTAATGAAAATATGAAAAAGTTTTTGTTCTCGTTCCCCATAACGTTTACAGTGGGGCCCTAAAAATGTTTATTGTGAAGTGAAAGGGAAACAAAATGTGTCAAGATGTTGGGTTTTTCATTTAACATTTTGCACGTTTGGTTGTAACGACCCCGACTTACGAATAGGTCGTGAATTCGAACCCAGGCAGGCGCTTTACTTTGTGTAAATTAATTTAATCACCACTGCTCTCAAAACGAGAAAGGAACACATCGTGAAGAAACTTAAATTCGAAGACAAGTGTGCCATGTACAGTCAGCAAAGGAGATAAGTATACAGGGTCGTCGAATATAGTTGAAGTTTAGTAAGAAACCGATCGATGTTTTCGAATAAAATTTAATTAAATTAATAGAAAACAAACAGTTCATTTATCAAATTAAATTTCATTCGAAGATATCAATCGGTTTCTTGATAAACTTCAACTATATTCGACGACCCTGGATATTTATCTCCTTTGCTGACTGTACCATCCCGCACCTAACCCGCTTGGTACAAACGCCGTCACATCAAGCTACCCGAAACTGTCAATCTTACTTTGAATCTTATGTTTTAGCGATAAAGTTGAAAATCTATTAAAGTAATTTGACAGGTAGCTTGATGTGCTGGCGTCTGTACACAAAAGACCACTCCCTCTCTCAGAGAGGAGGCCTACATCCTAGCAGTGGGAACATTATAGGCTGATTATGCATTATGCACGTTTGTTTTTACACAAAGATTGAGCTATTATAGGTGGTATAATTATACTGTACTTACATAACACATAAGCCGGGGATATTATGTATATGCAATTAATTTGCATAAAAGAAGGTAAGTATGCAAATAGTTTTCATTCCATAACACTTCTCACTTGTGATAACTTGGGAACTTTGACTTTGTAGATTCATAAACGTTTCGATTTCTTAGCCATTTCGTATTTTTTTAAGAACCTGGTACTTTTCGACAGGCCTACACTGTCCCATACCAATAATTTGTTTGAAAACCTTTTAAAATTCAATTGTTTTTAAAAGGGTAACCGTTGGGTTTCCTGCCGGCTCTTCTCCATAGGAAACGACCAAGAATCGTGCATCTAGCTTCTGACGTTTCATAAGTGCCCATGTAGATTTATGAGAAATAAAAAACTTTGATTTTGAACAATTCTTAGTACACAAATAATAATTAATGATATATTTCTTTATACCCTTTGCTAAATACAGGCGTGACGTTATGTAAGTAGTTACAGGTATAGCTGTGTCGTGTCCTAGTTTAAAGGGCCGACGGAATGTACTGTAGGTACCTAATGATGAGGGCACGTTCTTAGCGGACGTGACGTCCGAAGTATTGCAGTTTTAATACACAGAGGTCGCTTTCTTACTAAAATACCAAATCTTGTAGAAAGGGAGTTGAATATTTATAAACTTTTTATTCATCGTTCTTTTCAATTACTTTACTTTTGCTTGATTTTCTTTTTTTTTCTGATGTTGTTTTGAAAAGTTATAAAAAGATCATAGGCGCGGTCAAACATTTACTTTTTTGGTCTGAAAACACCTTTTACTTAAAACTGATTTTTCAAGGCATTTCGTGAGAATCATCCATTTGGGTCATCAATCAAGTGGGTGATTCTCAAGGAATGCCTCGATTTATCAATATTCAGAAATATTTTACCTAAGGAATAATATGTGAGAGTTAACATATTTATTTTCTATACAAAAGCTGAAAAACCGTATTATTTTATCCTCAGAAATCATTATATACCTATGGGTATTGAAAAATCAGCTCATAACCACTTGAGTGCTTCAAGTCACCATTGGTTACACTGGTGATCACTTGATTATATGAGCATCACCTAGTTATTTTGTATACATCCGCCCTAAGGCGAAAGAGATTAAGGTGTACTTCATATACTTAGGTGTCTTGTGGGTCGCGCTGATAATAAAACACACTCTTCCTGTCCGTGTTGTACGAAGCTAAAGGATTACAACTGAATGGGCAGAATTCGAGTAAAAGTCCAACTGTAATACCTCTGTGCCTATACATCAATACAATGGAACAAACTGCGCAAAGTAATTGTCTTACTATAGGTATGTAGTAAACCTGTGATGGGATTTTACAAGAATTTATGTTTTTTATTTATTTGTTCGATCTTTACATACCGAGACCCCTCCGTGCCTCGGAAAGCACGTTAAGCCGGTGGTCCCGGCTGTCATTCGTGGATATCTGAGAGTCATTACGGGTAGTCAGAAGCCCGAAAGTCTGACAACCAGTCTTACCAAGGGGTATAGTAACTGGGTTGTGGAGGTCAGATAGGCAGTCGCTCCATGTAAAACACTGGTATTCAGCTGCATCCGGTTAGACTGGAAGCCAACCCCAACATAGTTGGGAAAAGGCTAGGCAGATGATGATTTATTTGTTCAATCGACATAATATATGGGAGTACAGTATTTTTTTATTTTCAACTAGCTTCGACTTCGTCAGCGTGAAATTTCTAGTCTGTTGGCGCTCGGCATGATTAGTGTAGGATTTTATCAGTGAAAGAATTTGCGTAATCGGATCAGTACATCCTGAGAATACTTCTTACGAACATCTATCTGTCTATACTAATAATAAAGCTGAAAAGTTTGTTTGAACGCGGTAATCTCTGGGACCAGACGGATTTAAATAAATATTTTTGCATTTTAAGGCCAAATCTTGAGGAAGGCTATCTAACATGCATGATAGGAAGCTTAAGAGCCGCGCAAAAAAAAATACACAGACAACGCTAAACGAAAATGAGGTAATAGCGCAGGCAGGCGATGCGATGCGACGGGGTAGGTCGGGGGAATAATAAATTCCACGCAAAAGATGTCGCGGGGAACCAACCAACAATTACAATTCTTTATAATATTAGTTATGCATCAGCTGAAATATGTAGTTGATTAGAATTTCAAAACTCTCCCCCATAGGCTGATATTTTTGCAACATAGGTTATTTCGTCTCGGAGGTCCCTTACCTGTTACACTCAACAGCACCTACGGAATCGCATACAATTTAACATAAAATGCGACTTCATTTCCATTCCCACGTGACAATTACGTTCGTGTTAAGCGGATAGTACATCGAACGGCAGAGAGTGCTCTGGCCTAATCCTCGCCAACTCTATTTCGGTAATCCCGCCTCCTGGCGCGACTTAGCCGAATCTTGTTTGAGATGCTACCGAAGCAGTGTGGCAACACTAATCCTTTTAAGCTACTCTTTTGATGATATCGTTAATTAATGCGTGTGTTGCCAGTTTGTAAATGTGTGGTTTTATTTTTGTCCTTTAGTTAACGATGTTGTTAGAATAAAGCCAGGGAAATTAATTGTTTCGAGCATCGACTACTAACTTAAATTGTCTGAATATTTAAATCGTAACTGTCATTCTTTGACAGTTGTACCAAATGACTAACTATAACTTATAACGCTGCAAATTGGCGTAGTGTATCTTTTATTTTTTTTTTTGCTGAAATGGCCTGCTCTTGACCTCGATCAAGCCTGATGTTTCCATCAGGTTTGATCGAGGTCAAGAGCAGGCGATGGATAGAATATAATATTATAACAGGTTTGGATAAAAAAAAAATTCCTAACTGTACATTGACTGTTACGGGATAATGTTATATGTTTATGAAGTATCTAATTAAGTACACAATACGCTTCCGTTGGTCTTTTGTTCATAATATGTTTAAATATTCATATTCCTCGTTTTCCTTTATTATTCGATGTACGATACAGTTCACGGTATGTTCCGTTTAGCAAGGCCATGAATAAAATTCAGAAGTTTTCTGTATAAATTAAATGAAATGATATTGTTTATCAGTTGTCTAGTACCCATAACACAAGCTCTGCTTAGCTTGGGACTAGATGGCGTTGTGTGATAGTTGTGGAATATTATTATTATTATTTATTATTATTATTGTTCAATTTTTACCATTTTTCGATATATGAAGCAATGGATTAGCAATGTCTTTCAAAATTATTCAGATTGTGATTGAAAGTGTGCACGCAATTAGGGCGGCGGTTTCCGAATTGAGAATTTGAAGTTGAGAACTTGTCAAACTCTAAGCATTACTTAAGGTGAAAGCGCGCGAAATTCAAAACTTTCCCAAAAACGTAAGAAATTAATTATGCGGGCCACATTGAAGGGATCACATTAATAATGCACATTGAAAGAATCACCTTTTAAGGGGAAACCGCCAGGGTATCCCGCAAAGTTCATATCTATTGTTTCTATTGATTGATATTTCATGAAATAGTCATTCAATAGGGTTATATGAACTTAAGAGAGATATACAGTGCGAGTCTTCATAATGTGCACATACCGAAGTGAGGGAAACTAAGCTTAATTTTATGGACGGAAAACATATTTAATAAATATTTTTTTATAGCATTTTTAAAATTCTTGTTTGCTGCTGTGACCCCTGTATAAACAAATCGGTATAACTTTTAAACTAAATGATCTGTCCCGATGAAACAAACTCAGTAATGACTGGAAATAACAGGGCGTTCTCATAAAATAAAAACTACAGAAAAAATCGCCTTCAATAATTGAGAATTAAGGTGTTTAAAAAAAAACAGATATTTTTTCATAAATCTTTACAATAATTGTAAAATTTCTCAATAAAAGAACAGATTACTTGCCCTTTTGTATTACTTTAAATTATCCTCCATCATATCGGCTTTCTAAAAGTAAAAATACCATGTTTAGGTCAATCACAACATTTCCTATCAACTCTTAAAGAAACGCATTGCACTCGGCTACGTACAATACTTTAGCAGGTAGACCTTTTATTATTTTTTTCTTTTGATTTATTAAAATATTTATTCCGTCGCTAAAATTAAGCTTAGTGTCCCTCATTTCGATATGTACACATTATGAAGATTCACACTGTATTGATGATTTTAATGATTATAATTCTATAAATATGTACATACTTGTTACGGTCGCGAATCATATTTTGTTCAACATACAACCTGGCGCTGACCGCAAATTGCAAATTATGTAAGAAAATTTTTGGAATGTAAAATGCTGCCGGTTCATGAAAGGGTAGTGTTAGCAGTAGCTTTAAAACAGTATTATAGCAATGAATTTAAAAACAATATTATACGCACAAGATCTGAAAGGAACAATGATATGAGAAGATTTGTAGTGCCCACTTGTAATAATTATTGTGGTCGTAGGCGTAGAAAATTTTTAGTCCCAACTATTGTTAATAACCTTCTAGTCGATATAAATAGTTGTATCACAAAAACCGTCTTTAAAAATAAAATACTTAAACGTACCTCTTTAACATTTTTTGTCAAAGCCACTTACTACTCACTGTAGAGAATATCAATGAGGGATTAGTTTTATTAATGTGAAAAAGTAACATTATAAAAAAAAAATGTTAATATTATTAAAAAAAGGAGCTACGTCGGTCAACAAACCGGTTTGCAGTTTGACAGAGGTAATATATCTTATAAATAATTATTTCGGTGAATAAATAGGCACTTTTTAATTTCACCAAATATACCATATCCTATCAATACGAGAAAGGTGTGTTAAGTTATCATAGCACTACTACAGCTACCTTCTACAGTTTAAGCGGGTTGCAGACCAAGAGCTAAGTTAGCCTAGCTTAACTCGCTTAGCTAAGGTAATTTTTCATACAGTTCATAGTTTGCGGTCTGTACACAAGTATGAAAAACTACATCAGCTATGCGAGCTAAGCTAGACTAACTTAGCTTAGCTCTTGGTGTGCCATCCGCTTAGATATTGTTGCCAACCCATGCTTAGCTAACTCACGTGTTGTAAGTTAGGCCATGCACCTAACTTCGTGCAGTGAGGCTAAGCTTTGCCAATCTTTTCGCTTCATTTAACCGCAGTTTATGATCAAATCCTCCCGTGCTCACACGAGTTCAATGCATGCCTTTGACTATGACCGTTTTGGCTTTATTTCGGTTTGCTGAATAAAAAAACATGACGTCATTGTTGTTGCTTTGTCAAACAGAATTTTTATTTGAGAATTTGAATGTCTCTTTAGCCATACTAATATTAAAAATGTTAACATTTTGCAGTAAGTCCGTCTGTTTGTTACCTTTCACACCTAAACTAATGCTTGGTTTCTATAAATAAAAACGAATAATTTTGTTTACTGATGGTAGCATTTTTTATTGCCGAACTGGGCATATACATAGATCCGTAAGCTAAGAGGTCTTTGCTTCATTATTGGTAAAGGTTCAAGACTTTTAATTTTAAGGAATAACAGTCTGTAAATATTATCGGAATCAGGTATAAACCAATCGTAATAAAATTTGACAAATAGGTAGCTTGGGACCTGGAGTAGGACATATACTACTTTTCATCCAGCTTATTTATATTAAAAAAACTAGCTGGCCTGGCAGACCGTTCCTGTCCAATTTCCAATAATTCATACAAAAATCCCATAGACAAAGAAACACGTTCAGCTTTTCCTGAATCCGGGAAAAGCTTGACGCCATTTTATTACCATTATTATCAATATTTTAAAATTACGCAACGAACAGCAGTGCATTTTTATTTATATAGATCATGGAATACAAAATTCACGCATATGAAGCCGCGGGCAACAGCTAGTAAGTTATATGCTTAGGTTATATTATGTGTATATTATTGTGTGTGTTAGCGAGGGACTGAAGATAAAATTGATATGTTCAGCTTATTAAAAAATATTAATAATTAATTCAGAGGGGCCCGTGGCTAAATAAAAACAGCCGCACAGGTCGATCGATCAGGTTAAGCTACACTTGCCGCGGTCGGTCTGTGGATGGGTGACCATTTTTACATAACGAGACCCCTCCGTGCCTCGGAAAGCATGTTAAGCCCTCGGCTGTCATTCGTGGAACTTTGACAGTCGTTACGGGTAGTCAGAAGCCCGAAAATCTGACAACCAGCCTTACCAAGGGGTATCGTATTACCCAGTCACTGGGTTGTGGAGGTCAGATAGGCAGTCGCTCCATGTAAAATACTGGTATTCAGCTGCATCTAAAACAGATGTTGGCTGGAAGCCGACTCCAACATAGTTGGGAAAAGGCTAGGCATATGATGATTACTAATTAATTCGACCATACAGTTCATCGCGGGAATTCAGTAGATTTTCTCGCTATGGCTCAGTAAACAATACCAGTATTCTTTATTGCATTCAGTTGGTTGGATACCAATGTCAATGGAGTGAATATATTAGAACGCCCCAATAGGTTGGAGCCTCTATCTCCAAGTTTTCTGTACGTCCACATAAATAATTCAAAAGCATCACAGTGCAATGGGATATCGCTGCAGATTCATATTTCACGACATTCTGCCGCGCGGAGTAATTAATGTACCAGAGAACAACGGCTGGTCGCGTGGCTTTGGCAAAGCACTCACAAACGAGTCGATCTCAGTCGCATCTCGCATAAACATTGATTTATGACAAGTTATTATTCTGGAAAAAATCGTTAAAGTTTATAAAAGCTTTTTAATTAAGAAAGTAAACAAATCAGCTCTCTATGACTCCGTTTCTGAATTGAGAATTTGAAGTTGTGAATTTGTCAAAATCTCAATTCAAAAACAGAGCATTAATAGTCCCATTTTCAAAATTAGCTTCCCGTCGATTTTAACATCCAATATGTAGATGAGGCACTTTGTTAGTATCATGGAACTAGGCAACCATTATAATAATATTGTCTAGAATAAGGAACTACGTGGTTGCTACGGCGTAGCTGACGCCAGCGCTACGCCAGCTACGAGGAATATTGCTACGCGTCATTTGTTTGCGTAGCACATCCACGCGTTCACAGAATTTTCTATAGTTCTTTGATTTGCATGCTTTTTTTATAAATGATATTATTGATTTATCGTTCTGAAAGAGCAGTTCCATCTCACTAATGATCCACAGTAAGGCAACAACAGTATCGCTTACTAAACCACGGCACAGAACTAATGGCCCAGTATTTTGTATTAGCGCACGTCACGGCGATATTTCGCGTGGCTTTCTTCCTCCCAAATAATGTTCCGCATTAGCCGTAGTTACAGTGATTAAATGACTAGCGGCGAGGGAAAGTAATAATGTATTACAAACACAAGATCGATAGTAATGGATATAGTTTATCTGTGTTTTGCTATGGATATAATCGTGTATGTGTGTGAATGAGCACACTCTAATATACGAAGATTTATGTGCCTTGATTGAGTACTATCTTATTGCCAATATTCGCTTTGTTTGGAGAGACTTTCGGAGCTTCTATCATTGGGGTATTGTTACTATACCAAATATAGTCTCCACTCGAGTATTTTTCCTTGTCTGGTAGTTGTTAATCGGTTAATTAATTCAGTTCGTACTTTACTAGTGACCCACCTCTGCTTCACATGGTTTTTAAGACTTGAAAAAACATCGATATCTTTTATTATACAAAGTTGATACGACAGAGGGGCTTTCCTTTAAACTGCCTATACTAGGTACCATTATCAAGCTCTTTACCAAAAATCAATTAAATTGAAACAGTAGTTTAGTCGCAAATGATTTTTTAAGTTTCTGCCCCGTTTGAACACGATGTATTTTTCCTAACAGCTGATTATGTAAGGTGCATGACCAATGCGTATAGCGCATAGGTCATGCACCTTAAAACGATAAATCTACAATACGTTGTTGCCGCTCTTACGCAAGTCATAAACCAATACGCACATAAGAGAGTGACAATCCTATTAGCAAAACATCACGTGCGTAAAAGAAATAGAAATAGGTCAGTGTGTTGCTATTGTATCTTAGATCCTTGCGACACAAAATACCGAAAGTACAGAAGTCCACGCTCGGCGGTCGCGCTATGGTTGTAAACTTTGGCTTATGTACAAAAAACTATCGTGGTAGTGGCACTCGCATCTAGTTGTTTGATTTATTGATGAGAAACGAAAAAACCAATAATAACTAAAATATTTTAATTTTAATCTTATTGTTACATTACAAATTTGTCACAAAGTGCTACAAAGTCATGTTCGCTTTTACTTTACGGCGCGGGACTGGGGGCCGGGGCGCTTACCTACCTACCTAACTACTGTGTTACGTTAATACAAACCATCGAAATACAAGCAAATACCTACTTACCTCTCCGAAACAACTGGTAGATTAAAAAACGACAATTCACCGTTTAATGTTGAATTTAAACAACCGTCCACTGAACAGTTATAATTTTTTTTTATTGCTCCATTTTTGCACTTCATAGACGCGTGTCTCAAGCGGATGGCACTCGCGCTCGCACTAATCCCAATCAGTCCGAGATATCGTGTCCGTGAGCGGTGTCTATGTGTTCGTTGCTCGAGCGCACTTTGTATGTAGTTTGACTTCTGTACTCTCTGTATTTTGTGCTTGCGATCAGTAAGTGGGGCCTCCAAAAAACTTGTTTTTTCAGTGCGCCGACGCTACCCTTCCGGAACGTAGGTACGTACGCGGAAGCTCCTGCGCCCTTATTGTTTTGTCGAACTCGTGCGCTGACAATACTTGTGACTTTGTTTTGTTATTGTGATTGGACACTAAATAAGTTTAAGACAGTATTCCTTTTTTTTATTGTGACAGGACACGCAACTTGGGATTATTATTATTTAGTGTTAGTGTTTTTTTTTTTTTGTAATTGACTGTTTTTATTGTGATAGTTAAACTTTGGTTGTGTGTGTATAATTAAAGTGTTCAAAATACCTCGTGTAACTGACACGGTGTCAGAATACACTGATATGATTTTAATCTACGGCGAATGCCGTGGAAACGCAACGTTATCTCTACGAACTTACAGAGAAAGGTATGGTAATAGCCGCAATTGCCCTAGGAATGCCCGCACCATACAGTTGGCAGTACAAAGATTACGGGACAATAAACGTATAGTGCTGTAACAGGAGGTAGTGCCACCGCGGCAAATGCCCGCTGCTTGGGACGAAAGAATTTTAGACAATTTTTCCCGCAGCTCGACGAGTCTCCACAGAGCCGCCCGGCAGTTTAGATGTTGCCATAGAACTATCCACAAGGTTCTAAAACGTAAAAAACGCAAACCTTCTAAATATCGGAAGGTGCAAACTTTGTTATCGAGAGACTTGCCGATCAGCAACAGTTACTGCCAATGGCTACTAAATAAAACATCCGAAGACCGTCATTTCTTAACTAATTTAGTATGGACCTATGAGAGTACTTTTACTCGGACCGGCGCATCTGGAATCGGCAAAATCTCCGGAACTGCAGTTTGGGAAATCCACCATGTGTTTCGAGTTACTGCCCGCGCGCGACGTTGGACGTTGTCACTTTGTTAGGTAGGTATCCAAGGTCAGTCACCAGGCCCAAGTTTTTATGAAGTTTGGGTTTCTCCTTTATTTACAAAGGGTGGTTGCGTTTTACTCTGATTTGTAAACTATTTAGTTTGTTTGAAAAAAAAAAATTCTCATTTATGGCGCATTTTATTTTTATACCGTATCGAATTAATACTAAACACGTATAGTATACGTAGTGTAATTTAATGCCCCTCGGTCGTATCAACTCTGTATGCTAGTTTAATCATCATCTGCCTAGCCTTTTCCCAACTATGTTCGGGTCGGCTTCCAGTCTAACCAGGTGCAGCTGAATACCAGTGTTTTACATGGAGCGACTGCCTATCTGACCTCCACAACCCAGTTACTGGGTAATACGATACCCCTTGGTAAGACTGGTTGTCCGACTTACGGGCTTCTGACTACCCGTAACTACTGCCAAAGATACATGAATGACAGTCGGGACCAATGGCTTAGCGTGCTTTCCGAGGCACGGAGGGGTCTCGGTATGTAAAGATGGTCATTCATCTGTGGCAACCAACCGCGGCAGGCGTAGCTTAACCTGATCGATCGACCTGTGCGGCTGTTATTATTTAGCCACGGGCCCCTCATGCTAGTTTAATATTAATGTATTTTACACATAAACCTTCCGGAATAAATTCCCTAAATATTGGTAAAAACCGCGACAAAATCCGATGTGTAGTTAAGAACGACAATGTGGTCACACATACAGACATGAAAAGTGACTTTAATTAATGATAAGATATAGATTATCTATGAGAATTGAAACTTAATTGTTTCGGATCTATTCAAATGTATGTTTCCAATTGATATTATTTCAAGTTAAACAATTATAAACTTTATTTAAATGGGAATTAAGTTGAATTCAGAGTGTCTAGCACTATTGAAAAAGTTATAAAAATGTTTGAAGTTGTAGCGTAAACTGAACTTTATTGTGTAGGTATTAAAGTTATTTTTCCATAAACTCATATTTGTTTACATTTTTGGCAACAAAATCGCAAACGCAGATTAGGAATGTAGCATATTCAGCCTATAATGTTCCTCCCTCTGGGACACAGGCCTCCTCTCTTTGAGAGGGAGTAGGCCATAATACACCACGCGCGGATTGGTGGATGTCACATGTCTTCGAAATTTTGGTTCTAGGACATGCTGGTTTCCAAGCGATGTTTTCCTTCACCGTTTTGAGAGCAATGATGATGATAATTTACACAAAGTAAAGCGCCTGACGGGTTTCGAACCTACGACCTACAACTAGTAAGTTGAGTGCCTGCTTGCTACCTACAAACTCGTAAGTCGCGGCCATTTACAGTGGGCCACTGCTGCTCGTAACAGAGCAACGTAACTTTTGTTAAGCCAATACCTTCGAAACTCAACATCGAGATAACAGTTCAAAGCAAAAGCCGCATCTTACGAGACCGAAAAGACGCCTCGAAAACGAATATCCTATTCCAACATACATCTGCAGACTTAGCAATCCGCAGAGAACATTCGGTACAACACGTGTAGGAAAGGGAAGGAGAACGGAACTTGTTCGGGCAAGATGTTCGACACGGTTGTCTTGTTCGACACGACGTTTCGTGTTGTTATGACAAATTACTCGTGCTCAGCTAATGTGGGATGATTAGAGCGATAATTTGGTGTAATAAGGTTGGTTGTTACCTAAGTATATTTTGTTTGTGTGATGTTAAAGTTCATTGATATAGCAAAATCTGCGTGTAATTTTCTCACTGCCGCAATAGCAGGCTTTCACTCTGTGAGAGAGTGAGTTGTAATCCATATTTCTTGGATACGCTGTCTCCTTACGATGTTTTCCGTCAACATGAAGAATCATTATTATAAATACAATATCATTAGGTTTCTGTGTGATATCGATGTCATGCAGCTACTGATTTGTGTTGGCGATTACTTCGTGTGCCCCGTTGGTCTCGTGGTTGTAAGCGCGACTGCTGAGCGTGGGGTCCTGGGTTCGATTCCCGGGTCGGATAAAGTGTTATTGAGTTTTTCCATTAGGAATTTCTTAGTAACAGTCCGGAGTTTGGAAGTTGGCGGTTTAATACCCCCGTGCCTCGGAAAGCACGTTAAGCCGTTGGTCCTGCGCCTGATCTCTATCCGGTCGTGTCGGATTGCCGTCCCGTCGGACTATGAGAGTGAGGGAAGAGGGAGTGCACCTGTGTCTGCGCGCACACTTGTGCACTATAATATCTCCTGCGTACCTGGCTAATCTCCGTTGAGATTGGCTACCGTGACCGAAATCGGTCGGGGAGACTATTATTTTACTTCGTGTCTAACGCTTATATTTATCAGCACCTTCAAGCCTACTAAACAAATTTAGAGACGATGATAAATAGTTACGTGAAAGTGGTGGTATCTGCTTTTGATTTCCAGTAGTTTTGGTAATCTGAGAAGCTTTTTTTAATAATTTAAATAGTGTATGTATCATGCCTTATAATTCTAGTCCTTGATTCTCGTAACAAAAATTTGATAAAATGTTAAATCTAAAAATAATATACATATATATATTTAAATATACAAAATACGCGCGCTGGAAGGAATGAAGTGTGGTTTTAATGAAAAAAAAAAAACACTAGATTCAAGATCGTAATTTGTTTACAAAGAACAGCCGCATTTTCTCAATGCACGCGATATTAAGTCAGATATTATTTCGAACTATGCCCCGTTATCGAGTAGTAATATTTTCTCGCCCCTTATAAATCAGTGTATCTTGTATGAGCTACTTATCGTGGAAAAGCACGAAATGTATTGTCCCGAGGGTGATATATACGTTGCCTGGCCTGTGACTTGTGCCTCAAGGGACTCACGCCCTTAAATCTACGCGGAACTGTATATATTAAGTTTTGATAATGTAGGTATGGATGTGGAATATTTGCGGGTTTTTTATTTTCTTTGGAATAAGGTTATTTACTCAAAAGATTCCGTCTTGTGCGCATATAACATAAATATTGCCAAATGGAGACGGCCGAGCGAGAGGTAAAGGCCCTATCTGATTTCATAGAATATTATACGTGTTTAACTTCTGTAACCTTTTGGAAAAAATTGATACATTCGTTTGAGAAAGGTGTTTAAAACGTAAAAAAAATGGACTACACTAGAGTTTTTGCTAGATTGTGACTTTATTTTAGTACAGAGATTTTCATATATGTACGAAACTTAGACCCACAAAAAATACATCTAGTACCAAAGAATTATTTTTACTCGTTTTGTGTGGGAATTAAACACACCATCCGTGCCTAGTGGAAAATCCCTGTGCTATTCGTAGCTTCTAAAATCTGCAGAAAATTAAACACGTGTCTAGTGACAAAAAATATTTTACGAGGAAACCCTTGTGTTTACTAATCACCAAATAATGAACACCTTTATTTCTCCCTCATTATGTCTACGTTATTATGTTACTTCGTTTTCGCTTAGCGTTCTTTCTGCCTCTGCTCGGCTCCTCAGGGTCATAGCGTGAAGTTAAATAACCTAGCCTATAACCTTTCTCAAGTATTGGGATAGCAAATGAAAAATATTTCTTCAAATCCGATTGGTAGTTTCAGGGATTAGCTCGTTCAAACAAACTCTTCAGTTTGCGTAAAGATTTCAATATGGAAACTAAATGGCAAAAACCTACTTTTAAATGGAAACTGTAACAAACTTATTCACTTGTCACCCCGTCCTGGTAGTGCTTGCACAAAAAAAAAAAATCGTGATATTTAGATTGGGAATATAAATAATAACTGTGTCACCGGGAAGTCGGCTCTCCGAACGAAAGCAGGTGCCACAGTCAGGCGGAAAAAAGGAATATACATACAAGAGCATATTGCTTCAAAGTTGGGAAACGTCTATCACATTTACCTACTTAATATTGAAAAGCGTGAACTCTATTCATCGGCAGGAAATACGTTTACTCTATGGGATTCGAGTTCCGCCCGTTTTTAGGGTTCTGTAACCAAAGGGGCTAACGAGACCCTGTTCTGTTGTTCCTGGTCTGTTTCGAAGGCAACATCGAAGATTTATTTATTTATTTATTTATTTATATATACTTTATTGTACACCACAAAAATACAACAAGTAAAGATACATCAAACACTTCAAAATATACAATGGGCGGCCTTATCGCTTTCTGCGATCTCTTCCAGGCAACCTTAGGATGGACAGTGATTTTCCTGGACATAAAATGGGGCTGTCGTTGGTGCAAATATAATGTATACAATACACTAAAATATATATACAGATATATACATATCCAAAATTATAGATACATAAATACATACATACTAAATATATAAGCAACGAAAATAAAAGAAGACAGTAGATGATTGCAGTTAGGACAACAATATCACAAAGACAAGTAGTGTTCCTTTACGAGTCTTTTGAACACATATAACGACTGCGCGCGTTTTATTTCAACTGGCAATGCATTCCACAAACGAGCGGCCTGGACAGTAAAGGATTTATCAAGGAAGGTTGTGGAATGCATAGGCATTTTGAGCTTCAAGTTATCTGATGACCTTAAAAATTTCGTATGGGAGTCACAAAGAAACTGGAAATGCTTCTTGAGATAGAGTGGGGTGGAAGGGGAAAAGAGCACATTGTACAAGAGGGAAAGAATATGAGCATTCCGACGAAGGCGAATTGGTAACCACTTGAGCTTCACATGAAATTCGATTGATGTTTTAAATTTGGCGGTTTAGTATTTATTGGTGTCAGGAATACATTCTCTTGACGGCCGGACTGTAGTATTAATTATTGACAAAATAATCAAACCAGCGCATAAAAATACCACTACTTACGAAGTTGCCATTTTCTACAACGTATTAAATATTAGGGAATACTTTAGATTTTTCTAGACCAAGTTCAAACTGAACTTACTAGTCACATTACTGAACAAATTATGGCTACCAATCCATGAATTGTATTTCTTTTACATTGCTTCCTTACAGTAAGAATTGGAAACAAAAACAAAAAGAGGCAAACCCACTTTACATGAGTACATGTACAACTTTGTTTTGTACTGTTTGACCTATGTCCGCAATAAATTATAAAGTCCAGTGATATATGTCTGTTTCATTGGAGTGCGAGCGATCACCGGCTGACTACTGTTCCCATATAGTTATAAATTACACTACCCAAGAGGGCCTTCTGCCAAGTATTTCCGTAACATGTCCCACACCCCCGTGGGGTCACGATTTATGTCAACAGAAAAACTAGTGGGACCCATCTATGTAGATCGGACAGCGAAATCTATCACTATTACTGGATGTAAACAAAGTTTGTGCTTCGTGTTATGATATTATGGTATGGAGCTAGTTACTCTACGAAATAAAGAAAGAAAATACATTTATTTAGCACAGATTAAAAGACATAATACACCAGATACGTGCATAAGATAAATAAAAGTATAAAGTCCGATGTAAGAAATATGTCTATGTGGTTGAAAGTACATGAAAATGTTTTAGGTGTATATATTATTATGAAAACTTGTATGTATAATGTATATCGATGCAAACTTAGAGGTTCGAAGCACGGAAAGATCAAAAAACATGACAAATACTTTACAAATATGCAAAATTCAAAATTAGTTTTCTCGTAAAATAAAAATTGCTACTTTTTCATGATAAGTAGTATGGTTTCGATAACACTATGATCGTAACACCATAAAATAATATATCTTCATTACTTTAGGAGAAAACCGTTAATGATTTTTGCGGAATAATTACTGTAAAACATCTGAAGTAAAAACTATTGGAACTACTTACATACTCGTACGATCGGAAACACTTAAGTCAATGCATTTCTGAAACGAAGCATTTAAAAAGTTCAGTTTAAATACCGAGGAACAGCTACTGACGGCAATGTAAGTCCGGTTCAGCAAGTAGGTTATTACTTTCGTTAGATTTCTCTCACTTCATTACTGGGGCATTAAAAGGTTTTGTACCCTTTTAGATGGCAATTCGGGATTCTTTTAAGAGCCCTCTTACATTTTGGTACTCTGCGCGCATATTTTTTTGTTATAAATGGCATCTCGCAGTACAATCTATGAGATTGTCGTCTTCTTAACCGAGACTGCCTGTGGATACCTCAATAAATTAAGGCCTCCAGCCAGGGCGAGCGCGCATCGCCAACGCAGTGAAATTTAGAGTACTTTTATTTTATTTATTAAAAAATCAAAGTATCAATATTTATTTATTTTTTAATTCATATTGTTTAAGCAATTATTGAAGACTATTGTGGAAGTTCGGAGATATTCAGACTTGTTTCCAGTAGAAAATTAACTTTATTTTTATGGTATATAATAAAAATATATTCTATTATTATTCAAGTATATAAAAAAAATGTTTTGATGGATTATATTCAACAGAATCTGCAAATTAGAGCTCTCAAATTAGCTCTCCATGAGTTTTTGCCTACACACGCATCGGGAGAACGATTATTGCTAAATAAATAGAAAAATAATAAAAAAAATCGCTTTTTTATTATTGTAGAAGAACGAATACAATACGATACGAAAAATCACGATAAATACGAAATACGATTTAAGATAGAAATACGATAGTTACAGTTATTAGTATACCAACCAACGAATAGTATTCAATTTCAACTGGGAAATCATCCATCTCTGCGTATTTTTGTAAGAGGTCTCTTAAACTAAATTAAAAATGAGAAAAAATACAAACACGTCTTTTTGCCCTGCCTGGGTACGTCTCATCTAGATCACTCTGGAAGAATAAAAAAGGGCAATAGCGAGTCGGACTCGCGCCTTAAGAACTTCAATATTACATACATTATAGTTTACCTTTTGGAACAAAGTGCGGTAGGAGTAAAGTGGTCAAAATCGTCACATAACGAAAAAGCGTCATGCAAATTTCTTTCTATCATTTTTTTTAGAGAGACATATATTTTTAACGGGTTTCGAGGCTGTTGAAGCCGATAGATCAAAATAAAAATCCAAGATGGCAGGTGCAAAAATTTTAAAATTTTTATCATGGGTGTCATTCTCATAGGTTTCGAGGTTGTTGATGATACTAGATGGCTCTGTTTTAAAAACGCGTTATATTAACGCTTTCTCTCTCTGTCTCTTTTTTTATACGTGCGACTATTGCTTAAGGAATTGCGTTCCGGACGGGAGTACCCGATTGCACATTTTTTTGTTTTATTTTTATTTGTGCGCTATAACGGTTCTAAATGTGCGAAATGCGAAAGATAGACAGACGGCGCACAGTGTACCGCGTAGAACATGCTAGGTGGACAATATTATTTTATGATATTTAACGATGCTTTTATATATAAGTAGTCATATTGAGGCATTATTAATAGTTTTTGGTATGATTTTGTAATAAAAAACAAACAAAATATATCTAAACAGAAAATTTTATATAAAATAATAAACAAACAACAAAATTGCATTAAATAAATAAATACCTACAATTCAAATTAACTTAACCTAAACCTAATCATCAGAATCATCATCAAAATCTTCTGGTGAATCGTCATCATTTTGCGGCAATGTGCGACAATATGATGACGTTTCGGGTCTTGATGCTACTATGGTCGGGCTTACAATTAAGTTTAATACCTCTGCACATATTTTTTCCGGCTTTTTTTGGGGAATCTCACGAAGGCTATTAATCAAAGGGTCAGATGTTATTATTAACATGGACAGCAAGTCTCTATTCGTGGCAACACGTGAGCACTTGCGGGTGTTGTACTCCCTAAATCTGCGGCAATCTTTGTTACGTGCTTCTTGAGCCTCTTCGGAAAGCTGCCCAATTGGAAGCAATGCCGCTTTGATGACCTCAGTACTGTGTACTAATATTTTATGTACAGTAGCAGGCATATAGTACCACGAATAGAGACTAAGGTAATGTCTTCTAGTTTCAAGACAAAATTTATTAAATTCAACTAAGTTTATTTCGAACCCAGAAGACAATGTCCTCAAAATAACATCAAATTGTTTGATAATAGTAACATCCAACCCTGTGATTTGAGCGCTCATCTCAGCATTCTTAAAAAAGCGACGGGCTGTGTTTCCATCATTGGAAGAACCAAATCCTGGCTTTGGTTTATCTACAATGAGTCCCATTTCGTTCTTGAATTTCAACTTGATTTCTTCGGAACGAACCTTGATATCAGCTTTATCTTCGTCGCTTCTAGCCTGCCATTTCTTAATATTCAACTTATAGCTGATATGTAAAAGGCATTCAAAGCAACGAATCCAAGCATGAAGTGTAGATAAACCAAAGCCAAAATGTTCCTGATTGCTGTTAAACTTTGCGGGGTCATCGTTCATCGTCTTGGGGGTGGCACCACAGATGAAACACTTTTGAGATGAACGAGTTTCCGTTAAGGCGTTACATACCTTTCCGTCTGTCATTGTCAGAAGAAGTTCGTGTTTCACAGAGATTTGAGAATCACCAAAGTTGATAAGTGTTGGAAGAAGAGCATTAATTTCTTCCAACAATCTATTTGTCTCCGCTAACGTGAAGTCGTTCGTTTCCTTAGCAAATATAAATTTGATTGGGCGACAATACATAGTTGATGAAGACCGAGGATTTTGCCAAATAATTTTGGACCCATCATATAACTTAAGGGGAACGAAAGAAAATACGAAAAGAAATTCGTCCGTATCTTCAGTGTTCTCAAATTTCTGTTTGTATGTGCTGTGCTCAGAACTTCCATCACATCCCCATTTACTAACAAGTGTAAACGTTGAACTTGTTGGGAGGACACTGCTGATAACTTGATTCTGTGCTAATACTAGACGTTCCGCTGTTTTATTTAATAAGGCTTGCAAATTTATTTCAGCACGAGTTTCTGTTATAGCAATGTGCTCCTCTGCAGGGTAATAGGCCTGTTTGGATTTTACTACACTAAAATATGACGGAAACACATTATGTCCTGCCATTATGGACCACTTCCTAGTTTGTTTGTAAGCATGTGTTGTTGACTTAGAATCTATATAGTATGCTAAGGCTTCGTCACTACTTAACTGCCTAGGATCACAACTGGTATTTTTTGACTTAATAATATTATCTGGGCTCTCACTAATGTCTCTAATCACATGGGCAACTTTTCTTTGCCCTGCTGAACGCATAGCAATTTCGGCAGCAGTCACTAATTCACTGGCACTTCGAGATTCTACGAGATCCACGACTCGACGTTTCTTCGTCTTAAACGACGTTTCCTCAAAATCTTTGCGAGGTCTTCCTGCAGATGTCACAGCCTCACTCGATGTCGAAGGTTGTGGGGCTAAAGAACTCACAGTAAACTGTATGTCTCCTTCATCCAGCCATGTCTTATTTGTTATTAAAAAACGCTCCTTCGATTTTCCCGAAGCCAACCATTTGGCTCCAATCTTGGTAGAAAATTTAGATATTTTCAGCTTTATTTCTCTTTGGCTGCTTTCAGTAATGTCACCAAAGTGAAATTTTGAAGAAAGATAGTCATAAATACGCGACCGTTTATCATTCTTTGCGTGTTTCAACCACTCTTCAAAAAAGGCTACCCTTGAAATAGAGTAAACGTGTTCTGAAAAAAAAAGAAAAAAATATGTTGTACTGAAGTGTGCTGAACAATATGTATAATTTTACAAACTACACAGTTATACCTACAATATATCTAAAAACTAGCCCGAATAGAGGCGAATCAATGTATTTCCTGAACGTTCTAAGTTTTCTTTATGAAAAAAATTACGCTAAAATTTATGCATCAAGTTAAAAAAATGCTAAAAATTCATTTAAATAGATTCTGATAAAAATAATATATTAAGTAATAGTACATACCCTCAGTATTAATATCCATCACAAAAAACTTTCACAATATCACTATAAACCACTATGAGATGTGCACAAATGTGTCGCTAAATTGCAACTGATTGCCGGAACGCTTGCATTAAACTCATTACCTGACTTCTGGACTCTATGACTCATCAGTTAAGTATTTGAAAAACAACTTTTTCTCGGAATTTGGAGTTTGGGGGTGTTGATTGTGTTATGCAATTAAGATTTCCTGGAAATGAAAACTTGAATTTTGTCCACCTAGCATGTTCTAGGCGAAATACCGTGCGGCGTTGCTTAGTTAGGTACAGGCTCCCGTTTTCTTTTGTAACGGATACGAGCTTTATAAATGAGAGTGTAAATTTGGTGGTGTCCCACAAACAATGGGGCACTTAATGTCGTGTCCAGTGTGTCCTGTTGCTTGTACAGCCGCCAGAACATCAAGCTACCCGAAACTGTCAAATTTTCCCAATCAACTTTGAATCTTATGCTTTAGCGATAAAGTTAAAAATGTATTAAACAATTTTGACAGATTGTAGTCTGTAGCTTGATGTGCAGCTGGTGTCTGTACGTTACAAGAACCGATGGACGCTACTGAAGGTGCCAAATATGTAGCCAAATTCTGGGCTAACTCATTTAAATTGCCATGGACATGCTAAGAAGAAGGTTCTCGTTTGTAGCCTGAACACTCAATATTATTATAAGGTTTTAATTAGACCCGTTATCTTTAGACTAGCTGTAAAAAATAACAAACTCTTCAGAAATAATTCAATTATAGGTAAAACTGACTTTCAAACTTTTTAATTACAAAAGGGATAAGTACTTCTAGATCAAAACCCGCAAGTATTACATAGTTACGGCTGGTAAACAACTTTGATATTAAATTAAATATTCGTTTTGATGTTAGATTGAAAGTCAGGCAGGTTGATAGGCAGTCGCTCCATGTAAAAAACTGGTATTCAGCTGCATCCGGTTAGACTGGAAGCCGACCCCAACATAGTTGGGAAAGGCTATGTAGATGATGATGATGATGATTAGATTGAAACTATGAGCGATAGTTGGTTTATCTTTTATGTAAACTAAAGCGTACACAGATAACGTTTAATTTATACTGTGTTTATGTACTTGAAACATTAGACTATAATACTTTGAAAACAACCTGTTCCCTACATTTATGTACGTATAACTCGTCAAAATGTAGGGAACAGCTTATTTTTTTTTCACGATTTCAGGTTTGGTCCCATAGTAAAAGTTGACCCCCAATGACCCCCTAGAGTTATAGGATATAAAAAAAAACACGTTGTATAAACTGACGACTTTAAATGGCGGTCCGTGACAAAATTGTGCGCTCAACGCACTTTGGACGTCGTCTACCTGTATTTTCTATTAGGTGACTATTGTTTTACCTGTACAGCGTGTAGCAATAAAAAACTTTCTCTATTGGGGCCAACATCTTAATCGCGAAAACAATTATCAACTGTCCCATACAAAATTTCAATATCTACTCGGCCCAAAAGTAGGAGACGAATAATAATTTTATCCCTATTGTCGTCTGTACCTCACCTTTAAATTTCTCCATAACAACAGGTGGTCACGGGCAACAGACTGTAGACAGTCAAAATTGGATTTATCAATGGTACACCGCGATTAACCAAAAATCTTCTCAGCCTGAGTGGAAATAACCTTAGAATATAAACAGGAACAATTTATGGGCCATAATCCCCTTAACAAATATCTTTTTAACATAGGCGCCACAGACAGCCCCCTTTGCAGGAGCTGCCTTGACGCCGAGGAATCAGCCGCCCACGTCATCCTGGAATGCGAGGCCGTGGCTTCTCAACGTGCAGAAATCCTCGGAACAATGAGGTTGCTCCGCGAAGCCTGTGAAGCTCCCAGGAAGCTTCTGTGCTTTTGGGCGGAGCTAGGCTGGCTCTGTTAGTTTTAATCCCCACGCCCAACGGACCGAATGGGAGTTTTAGTGCGGAAAAGGGAGTTCCATCGTCATCACGATCACCATCACCCTTAAATTTGAGCACACCTTCCTGATACATGTTGTATAGCTATAGTAAGTTGCTGAATTGCGATCCTCAATGACTGAAAAGTAAGAAAGCGCGCTGTAGCGCTATCCGAAACGGTTGCGATTTTTACTTGTGTGTTTTGATTAAAAAGTCTAATTTATAAGGCTCGTATTCGTTACAAAAGATAACGGGTCTATTCAAATGCATTGGAGTGTGTGGTGATAAATAACTTGTTTAGAAAATGGTTGCTCGTAACGTTGTATCGTGGTAGATGACCACGATACAACGTTACGAGCAACCATTTTTTTTCACTGCAGCACTTTTTAAAGATTTGTATGTAAAATTCAAGGCAAAATCAAATCATTTATTTATATTAAAGGAAATTTTAAAAGTCAACAAATGGCATTTTGGCCCAGTGGTTCAGGCCTCGGCTCTCATGCATGAGGTTGTGGTTTCAAATCCGGGCAACGACCAATATGACTTTTTTGATTCATATGTACTTTCTGAGTTTATCTTGGACTTTAATGAAACGACTACCTTTAGCTGACCTCCACAACCCAGTTACTGGGTTATACGGAACTCTTGGAAAGACTGGCTGTCAGACTGTTGGACTTCTGAAGACCCGTAACGACTGCTAAAGATCCACGGATGTCAGCCAGAACCAACTGCTTATCGTACTTTCCGAGGCACGGAGAGGTTTTGATAGGTAAAGATGGTCACTCATCCGCGGACTAACCGTGGCAAGCGTAGCTTAACCTGATCGATAGACCCGTGCAGCTGTTGTTACTTAGCCACAAGCCCCTTTATTTGGCAACAGTTCACGAAACACCAAACAAAAATAAAAGTGTTTAATTGTAAAAGTGAAATCGAACATTAATTGTAAACCCACTGACCGTAAATTCAAGAAAATTAGTTGAGTTTAATGACTGCTTCTTTTTAGGGGAACTTAAACCTCTTTTTGGGCTTCGCTACAGTCTGATAAAAATACTGATTTATTCTGTTTAGAATACAGTACGAGTGACTAGAGAAAAATCAGAATGGTACTACATTACGATTCTCCGTTTCCCAAGTTCGAATCTTATATCCACCAAACGACATAGTTGAAACTATTCGGAACTAGTTTGGATCTAAATTGTTTGACTAATAACTTAACTTTGGCTAGATTGCGAATAATGTAAATTTAAATTATGGCAATTAAACTTAAGATTTGGTAGTTTTATTAACTTTGTAACTGTATTTACGTCTTTCCCGATGTATTTTTTAAATCGTGACTCATTCCGATGTATTCTGTACAAATCTCACAGTAAAAACTAAGATTGAGCTTAATGTGAACTGTCAATAGTGTCAATCCGGTGCATAGCATCACGTGGAATGACGGCTTTCTCCGAGCTAATAAACGTATTATATCAGATGAATGGTTAGACACAGATTTCTCTCAGTCGTCAGTAATTTGACTTTCGAAAGAAGAAGACAAAGCGTTGTGTAACTGTACAGACGCTGTACAACGTTTATTAGTAGGGGGGTAACTGTATTGTTTATTTAGTGACGATTTCATTAACATAGTTATTTTGTAAAAACATTTTATTTTGTTTGTGATAAACAAACAGGTCGACGCAGCAGCACCTCTGATCAAAACTAGTCAATACACAACAATAATAAAATAAATAAATAATACACTACTATTAGTGTACTGACTAATTTAAAGGACTAGAGTTTATGCACAACACCTTTATTACAAATTGTAAATGTAGATAGGTACTACATTTATAATTTGTTCCACACCATTAATTAAATAGGTACCTAATGTTTATCATTAGGTATTTAATTAATGAAACTTTCAGTATCAATTCCAAGCGCCTCTCCACGCTATGTGCATGCGTGTGTAACATGCTTTAAGCTCGTTCTCTCTAAATTCTCCACAAGTTGCCGAGGTTCTAAAGAAGTGCGCGCGAACAAATCCTTTCTACAATTTTATCGTGTGCTCGATCTAGCTGCCTCCGTGTGTGCCCGGCGTTATGTGGCTTTGTAAGGGGGACGTGACTAACTAGACTGAACGAGGATTTTCTCGCGATGTCTCATTCAGGTATTTGTTACCTTCCCCACAAGGTGGCGAATGTGTACTGTTTATTTGTAAAGTAATCTCGAAGTAATGTGAGAAAATAAAGGTTTCATTCTGTGCTACTGGCTTTAATATTACAGCGTCAATGTGAAACAAATACCTATAAATGTCAACTCCCTGTATGTCATTATATTTGTAGCCTAGGTATGTCATTATACTGTATGTATAGTTTTCCTTCATAATTAGTTTTAATCATGATCTGGCAGTTTGAGTAATCTAGTTGGCCTACCCAAATGTCCAATCTTTGGTATTGTTCGTCGAATCGTTGAGCTCCTCTAGTTCTGAGTTGAGCTGCACGATTTTTGACAAATGCGTGCGCTGACTGGACAGGTCCGCTCAATCTGTGTGGTTCTTTCCTCAAAAGACCATTTCAGACACCAATCTACATGGTCTTCACATGATTTGACCAAGATTTTGTTTAAAAGAGACTGGTGACCTCTTGAGTTTGTTTCGGCCTTTCTTCTCAGAATAGTCAGATAGGAAACGCCGACCTCATCTAGTTAAAAAAAAAATAAGATTGACGTGTAAAAGTGTTTGTACAAACCTACTTACAGAAAATATCATAAATATGAACCGCTTCAATATCGTTCGTCATTATGAATTTTATGCAGGCCACACCCTTTACGATATACTTGCGCGAAATTAGACTTGCACAAGTATACATTAACGTGTGTGCACAATTATTTGAGCCATTCGGTGTCACGCAGACTTGTGCAAGTTTAGACTTGCGTGAGTATATCTTTACGTGTGCAGTGGCTACCATTACTTAAGTAGCACATCATCGGTAAAAGAATGATCAAATTTGACGTAAACCCAACAATTTCAATCTTATATCATTACTAGCGGACCCCGCAAACGTCGTTTTGCAAAAAAAAATTGATAATAGCCGATTCTCGTCTGAGACTCGGCTATTATCTATTTTTTTTATTATATATATATATGTAAAGAAAATATATTTCTTAATAGTTGATTAAGACTTTTTGGTTAGTAACTCCAAAGAGTTTATGTATGACTGTTGTACGGGGGCAGAGAGGGATGTCAAGATGACATATAAGATTGGAAAATAGTATATTTTTATTGTAAAATATTTTAAATAATTATAGTTATTATAACGAGAATCGACAGGTGTAATAAAACGCTTAAAATGTCGTTTCTTTAATTACAGGTATGGTTTTAGTTTATAAATACTTAAGTACATCTTTTTAGTTTATATTTTATTCAGTTATATTTAAATTTTAAATACATTTCTTTAATTACAGCAACACATTTTGGTTTTATTGTTACACCTACGACACAAGGACAAAAATCTTATAAAACGACATTTTTTGTTAAAAAATATGTCAAAAATGGAGAAACTTCGCTTTGAATTCACACTATTGCCTGGAAATGATGGAAAAACTAATGTTTTGTCTATAAGCGCAATAGGCACATGTGATAATAAAGTATACGCAATACCAGAAGAGTTACAACCAGCTTCTTTTCATGTGGAAATAATAAAAACGAATGCGTATCGTAAAATAAAAAATAGTTTAAAAAAAAGGTACCAGACAAGAAGAGTTTGGATAACAATGACAGAAGAACTTAGAACAATTTACATGGATGAAGATGATAATTTACAATTTGGGGATCAATTTCTAGAAGAGATAAGTCAAGAACAATTTGCTGATGCACATCAATATGAACCAGGTACATTGGAGAGATTATTAGAGAAATTAGTAGAAAATTCACAGAATCATAAACAGCGGAACTTAAAACACATTGCAGAACAGTTTGTGATCGAAAAATTTACAAGCAAAACTTCGAATGCAAACCAGTGGATGAATATTTTTGAAAAAGAATGTACACGTTTTGATGTGACAACAGATGAAAATAAAATAGAAATACTCAGATTATTCATGGATAAGTCTTGTATGGATTGGTACGGCTCAATGATTATAAAATTAACAATTAACTCGGAATGGGAAACATGGAAAAATAAATTCTGTGAAACGTTTGCAAATAAGGGATGGATTCCAGTTACTTATGCATTATTGTTTAAATACAAGGATGGTTCACTGTTGGATTATGCTATGAGAAAAGAAAAACTCTTATTAGATATGAGAGAATCAATTGACACTGGTACCTTGATAGATCTTATTGCAGCTGGTTTACCGGAATTCATTCTTAATAAAATTGATAGAGAAACGTTAAAAGACACTGTGGATTTATTTAATGAAATGAGCAAGTACGAACAGTTGGTAAATAAAAAGAACGTTGTGGATAAGAGAAACAATATGTATCAAAGAACCAAAGGTAAAAATGAAGAACTAAATCCATGTAAAATTTGTGAAAAGCTAAATAAAGGTACTCGGTATCACTCTGAGGCTACTTGTTGGTTTAGAATAAAAGAAGATGATAAACTAAAGAAAAGTTTCATCAAACATGTAAACAATTCAGTAATAGAAGCGGAGTTAAATGAAACTGATCAAAAAAACTAGTTGTAACACCATTAATAAATGTCAAACTACTGCTGAATGGAAAAGTAGAAATAGATGGAGTTTATGATTCAGGCTCAAATGTTTCTTTGATAAATTCAAAATTGTTGAATATAAAAGGAAAAGGAAATAACAAAGGGAAAGGAATATGAACGAAGCAGATTTAGTAACGATTAATGGTGTTAAAAAAACAAGTGGTTTGACAACTTTAAATGTTAAAATATTTGATTTAGAAAAAAATGTTGATGTATACATTATTGATGACAAGAATTTCAAGTATGATTTTTTGATAGGATTGGACTTGATAAAAAAGTTCAAACTAATTCAAGATGAAGATTTTAAAATAACTCGTAAACATAGTTTAAACAATGAAAATAATGTGGAAGTAATTTCTACGGATAAAGAAAGCAATGATATTATACAAGAATACAAAATAAATTTTAATGAGCATGTAAAAGAAGAAGATTTTAAAATAAAAATAAATCATTTGAATCAGTTTCAAAAGTCTGAAATAGATAAACTGATTTGCAAATATGATTCGATTTTTGCAAAACATAAATATGATGTGGGCACGGTCAATGGATATGAGGCGAGAATAGACTTATTGGTGGACAAATATTGTAGTAAGAGACCTTACAGATGCACTGTTGAAGATAAAAAAGAAATAGAAGAACAAATAGCAAAATTACTCGATAGCAAATTAATAGAAGAGTCATACAGTCCATTTGCTGCACCTGTTACATTAGCATTCAAAAAAGAGGATAACAAAAAATCCAGACTATGTATAGACTTCAGAGACTTGAATAAAATAGTAGTACCACAAGCTCAACCATTTCCGTTGATTGAAGATCTAATGATAAAAGTGAGGAACTGTAATTTTTTTTCAAGTTTAGATATAAATTCTGCATTTTGGTCGATCCCTTTAAGAATTGAAGACAGGAAAAAGACTGGATTTGTAACACAGGATGGACATTACCAATGGACTTGCTTACCATTCGGATTAAAAACCTCACCAGCAATTTTTCAGAGGATATTAAGCAACATATTAAGGAAATATAAACTTACTGATTTTGCTGTAAATTATATCGATGACATTTTATTATTCTCAAAAACGTATTCTGAACACATCAATCATCTTACACAGTTGCTGGAAGCCATCAAAACAGAGGGGTTCAGGTTAAACTTTACAAAATGTACTTTTGCGACAGACCAAGTTAAATATCTGGGTCATATAATACAAAATAATTCGGTAAAACCCCTAAAGGATAATTTGATTTCAATAATGAATTTTCCTGTTCCTAAAACACAAAAGAACATAAGACAATTTCTTGGAAAAATCAATTTTTACCATGAGTATATACCAAGAAGTGCAATAATATTAGATCCGTTGCATAATTTACTCAGGAAAAATCAAAAATTCCTTTGGTCTGATGAATGCCAAAAAACATTTGAGATGATAAAAAGTCTGTTATGTTCTCAACCAGTCTTGGAAATTTTTGATCCAAATTTACCAATCAATATTTATACAGATGCTTCTTTAGAAGGAGTCGGAGCCATTTTAAAACAGACACAGCCTAATGGTAAAGAGAAACCAGTGGCTTATTTTTCAAAAAAACTTAATGAAGCTCAAAAGAAAAAAAAAGCAATATACTTGGAATGTTTCGCTATAAAAGAAGCGGTGAGATATTGGCAATACTGGTTAATAGGTAAATCATTTACAGTTTATGCAGATCACAAACCACTAGAAAACATGAACCTAAAATCTAGGACCGACGAAGAGTTAGGTGATTTAACTTATTATCTATCGCAATATGACTTTAAAATAAAATATGCTCAAGGAAAAAATAACTTAGAAGCAGACTGTCTAAGCAGAAATCCAGTATTAAAATCAGATGAAAATAGAGATGAACAATTAAAAGTTGTTAATTTAATAAAACTACAGGATATTATATTAGATCAAAATAAGAATGAAGAAATACAAAGTAACAAAAAAAAATTGATTGAAAAACATAGTATATATTTAAGAAAAGACAGGGGAAAAGAAAAAATATTGCTATCAGAAGAGTTTAGCATCAAACTCCTAAAACATATACATGAATACCTATGCCACATTGGAATAAGACAAATGCAAATAATGGTAAGTCCACTTTATACTGCCAAAAATTTGACAAAAAATATAAAAAGTACTTGTAGAAGCTGTGAAATTTGTATTAAAAATAAATCAAGAGGACACGATCGGTTTGGCTTGATGTCTCACCTAGGTCCAGCTACAAAGCCTTTCGAAATAATATCTATGGACACTATTGGAGGTTTTGGAGGTTCGAGATCGACAAAAAGGTATTTACATCTATTAGTAGATCACTTCACTAGGTACGCATTTATTCTCACCTCTAAGACGCAAAGTGCTAATGATTTCATAAAACTAGTCAAGAACATAACGGAAACGGATCAAATTGGTATGATTCTCACTGATCAGTACCCGGGAATCAATTCGAAAGAATTTAAGGAATTTTTAAATGACAAGCAAATACCGATGGTCTTCACAGCAGTAAATGCACCATTTTCAAATGGCTTAAATGAGAGGTTAAATCAAACATTAGTTAACAAAATCAGATGCAAAATAAATGGAGCAGGAAAAAAGAAAGCTTGGACAACAATCGCTCAAGATTGCGTCAATAAATATAATAAAACTAATCATTCGGTCACTAGTTTTACACCGGGTTATCTTTTATATGGTGAAGATTTCAAAATTTTACCGAATGAATTAAAAGAAGAAAAATCAAATAGTGACTGGATTAGAGATAGAAAAACAGCACTTGAAAATACATTGAAATCACATAGTTACAACAAAATGCTATTTGATAAAAATCGTAAGCACTATGAATTTAATTTAGGAGACATGGTTTACGTAGAAAATGGAAACAAACTAAACAGGAAAAAATTAGATGAACTAAAGATTGGCCCATATGAGATTCTAGAAAAAATTTCAAACTCTATATACAGAATAGGAACAAGACACAGAAAAAATGAATCAAATCTTTTCCATATCACAAAACTTATTCCAGTCCCTGCACCCGGAAATAAAGAAGAAGTAATAGAAGAGGATGAGTAATATAAAATGAAAATTTATTGTAAATTTTCTTCTCTAAGGGGGGAGATGTAAAGAAAATATATTTCTTAATAGTTGATTAAGACTTTTTGGTTAGTAACTCCAAAGAGTTTATGTATGACTGTTGTACGGGGGCAGAGAGGGATGTCAAGATGACATATAAGATTGGAAAATAGTATATTTTTATTGTAAAGTATTTTAAATAATTATAGTTATTAGAACGAGAATCGACAGGTGTAATAAAACGCTTAAAATGTCGTTTCTTTAATTACAGGTATGGTTTTAGTTTATAAATACTTAAGTACATCTTTTTAGTTTATATTTTATTCAGTTATATTTAAATTTTAAATACATTTCTTTAATTACAGCAACACATTTTGGTTTTATTGTTACACCTACGACACAAGGACAAAAATCTTATATATATTCAGTAGGTCTCTACTGAATATGCACACAAAATTTCATACAAATCGGTCCAGCCGTTTCGGAGGAGTATGGTAACTAACACTGTGACACGGGAATTTTATATATCAGAAGATAACAAGGTTAAACCTTACTTTATTAGAATAAATGCCAAGAATTTGATCAAACTCTTTACATTGTAAATGTGCTAGTTTAGTTTTAGTTAGAAGACAAACTGCCACAATTCTCCGTAGGCTGCCTAATTAGTTTTCTTGAAACCATTTTACTTTACTATAGTCCACCAACATCAATTTCTAAGACCTCGTTAAAAGTATACAAAAGGAGAAAGTTCCAATATAAAATTATACTTAAATATAGCCTGTTAACGTCTAAACAGATTTCGTTTGAACAAGAAATTCAATGTAAATACCCAAATCTCATTACCAATCCAAGTTTAATAACTTTTATTTTTATATATAATATTTTTCAGACAAATAGAATTTTCCCTTCGTGTTTACTTTTCCTAAGGGAGCGGCAAGATGGATCTCCCATCCTACCTCCGTAACCTATTACTACTTTCTCAATATTATAATACACTTGCATCAGTCCGTGACGTTGCTTGCAAAATGAGGGAATATAGTTTAAGCATTTACCTATTATATTGTTGCCTTGATTATTATTGAAAATACTGCCCAGAATTTAGTCTGAACATGCCCGACAGCCATTAGACGCTAACCTCAGATCATCTGTAGTGAGTTGTATGAAAGTTGCTGAATTAAATCATTATTTTATATAAATACTAGCTGCGCCCCGCGTTTTCACCCGCGTGAGTTTCGATCCCGTGGGAATATCGGCATGAAAAGCATCCTATGTTTTAATCCTGGTTATAAAGTATCTGTGTGCCAAATTTCATCCAAATCCGTTCAGCAGTTTTTGCGTGAAAGAGTAACAAACATCCATCCATCCATCCTCACAAACTTTCGCATTTATAATATAAGTAGGAAGTAGGATTATTATTATTATTATTATATTATTATAGTAGGATAGGACTAGTAGGATTTAAATGGAGAATGTACAACTGCATTATGGTTAGACTTACAGGTGATCTCAACATAGTTGGAATAAGCCAAGGCGGCTGAAGCCGTGTCTTCCTTAAGGGCCTACACTACCTCAAATGCCTTAGCATGATCCTCCGTTATGTCGAAAATACTGCAGCATTAATTTTGAAATAAATACAAGGTAAACTTGAGGATTAATGTTAGGTCTTATGTTAGACGAAAACACGATTTCATAAAATTTTTTCCATAGAAAAAAAAATCAAAATTACCTCTAAACCGAACAATAAACCGCTGGTATTCAAAAAATACTTCAAATTAGAACATGAAACTTTGTATACTAACCGAACTAACTATAAAGCAGGTCTTATGTTATTTACTTTTTTTAATTACCATTATTTTCACCGTAAAAAGCAAATACCTAAACTATTGGCGCTGCCTGCCGCCTAGCACCGCACTCTGTCTCGCTCTCACTCAGTCCGCGAGCAGTATCGTGCGAGCGAGTTAAAGAGTGAATTTTAGCTGAGGTAGTGTAGGCTCTTAATTGTATATTTGTCGTTAAAAACAGCATCGTGTGTTACTATTATTGCGGTTTCATATTTTATAACATGATCATTTTATATCTTAAATAATCATCAAAGGCTAGGTAGATGGCTTTTCCCAAATACATATGTCGGGGTCGGCTTCCAGTCTAACCAGAACACCAGTATTCGAAATTGTATATCTTAAATATGCTGCTAAATTAATCCTTGTCTAAACAAAGGCATTGAGAGCATTTTCACGGAATATTCTCAACTTAATTACGTACAATACATTTAATATAATTAAAAATAATACAGCACGAATAGGTATGCCGTGTATTAATGAAACAATGCACTATAAGCAACAACGTTATTACGAAGCAGATTTAATTAAATTAGCAACGCTATTGTGAGCTAGAGATCTCGTGTGGTGGCATCTTTTGCTACTGGAATACAGACAAAAGGAGAAAATTAAGTATATATAAATATAATTGCGTAAATCCTTTTACGGAATTATTCACTCTTTTCGGAAGCAATGATAAAGTACAAGGATGGAGAAAATACATACATTCATACGTATGTATTAATGGATGTATTTTCTCCTGGGTGTATACCCTTACATACTATATATATATATGTTACGGCTAATTGCCGAAGAGCGGCTACACCTAGTTTTAGCCGGGTACAACTAGGTGCATCCTACGTCGATGGAGCTATTTCTGTGTAAAGGGTTTAAAGTAATCGCTCTTGCATCCTACGTCGCCTATCGACTGACCGCAACCATGCAACCGATGTCACCCGAAGTACACACGAACCGCATGTGGCCGGCTGCACCTAGTTGTACCCGGTTAAAACTAAGTGTAGCCGCACTTCGGCCGGCTAAAACTAGGTGTAGCTGCACTTCGGCCGGCTAAAACTAGGTGTAGCTGCACTTCGGCCGGCTAAAACTAGGTGTAGCCTCACTTCGGCCTTTAGCCGTGACATATAAATACAAATAAATAAAATTGAAGTGTTTGTAGTATCAAAATAACAGCTTTTTACTAAATGCATATGAAAGTATACGAGTATACGGTACTTTTAGCAAAAAAAAATTTTTTTTAATGTTTGTCTGTCTGCCTGTTTGTTCCGGCTAATCTCTGAAACGGCTGGACCGAATTTGACAGGACTTTCACAGGCAGGTAGCTGATATTATGGAATAGCCTATAGGCTATTTGTGGCTTTTTGTACCGGTAGCACGTTCCCGTAGGATAATTTCCGACTGGATGTCGCCGGCGAAGTCGAGGGCAGAAGTAAAAAAAAATAACATAAATTAAGGGCCCTTTTACAAAATGCAGAATGAAATAAAACTACAGGGTGGAATCGAAGTCATGGGCATTATTTTAACCTAAGGCACTACTCACGATACTGATTGCATTAGGGCTATTAATACGCAAATCAAAAATATTATTAATGCAAGTAAGGAAAACCTTAAAAATGTAGTAAGTCAAATTGCACAAGGCTTATTATTGCAAATAAACACTTAAAGTAATTAAAACAAAATACTTCGTTAACGCCAATAATTGTTGAAATATCAAAATCTTAAAGCGCAGTACAGCGCAAAGCGAAATGTAAACAAACATCACCTGCGCGCGCGCGGGTTTTTCCTTACAAGTAATAATAACAATGGGCTACAAGACATTCCGTCCGGCGGGATTCCCTGAACTCTCTCCGTCCCACTCCCTCACTCGCAAAAATACGAATATTACCCCCGCGCGGGGTATGCTTCCCGCCGCAACACGAAGTCACGAACCCGGAACCAGTGTCATAACGACTGCGCAGGTGCATTGACGCGTAATTGATTTATTGATCCCGTGACGTAATCGCCGTACTCGCCGCTCGCGGCATACGGTGCTTGGATTGCAGTGTATTAAGTGTTAGTGTAGTAGTTGTGTGTTGTGTGTGTGTTTGTGTACACGATGCCTCGACCGCGTAATGTGCAGGCTAGGTACACCAACCAACAATACCCACAAATGGTTGTAATTTACGATCGCGCAAGAAATTTAGTATGAACTCGTGAAATGTTCCATCGGCGCTACCCGAACGACCCTATTCCTTCACGGGGTCTCATTCCACCAGAACCACTCAGAACCTGTTGGATTTTTCGTCTTTTCACGTGCCAGCACATGCACAAGCTCGTGGAAGAGCACCCGTTTACCCTCTGTCACTTTACCGACAAATAAGGTTTTTTCAAAACAATCCACAAGCTAGGTACGTAAATGTTTTTTTTTAATGTATGTTAGTTGACGTAGTTTTGACCGTCCTAAGCCGGCAAAGTACGAAGGGAAAATTGGAATTTATTATGAATCAATTCATTGGCAACTTACGAATGTCACGTGAGTCGGGCGGGGTCAAAGAATTCACGCCCAATGACGCGCGTACGGCGTAGTGTACCTACGCATTTGCTATCGAGAAGCGCAACTAATTTGATACTTTGTATGACTTACTACATTTTAAGGTTTTCCATACTTGCATTAATAATATTTTTGATTTGCGTAATAGTAGCCCTAATGCAATTAGTATCATAAGTAGTACCTTAGGTTAAAATAATGCCCATGATATCAAATGCACCCTGTATATTATAAATATACAAAGCCATGCAATATATACAAAAATTTGGAAGATTTTACCTATTATGCATTGTTTCTCCTTCCCCTTTTTTATCCATCTAAAGGTTGTCTTTAAGATCGCTTTTGGCGATAAGACCGCCCATTGTGCCACCCTTAGTAAAATTTCTACATTTATATCTATAATTTATATGGTGTACATCTTATAGAGTATTCCATAGATCTATCTTTCTATATACCCAGCGGTTATGTGATAACACAGTCGAATTAAACGTGCTCTGATAGACATGTGCCAAAATAAACTCATTTATAAGACCAACTTAAAATTGTGGAATAATTGTGCGCGGTATTAATTATTGAGCTGCGATCCCGCAATTCACTTCAATCAGAGCAAATTATGATAATTACCACAAAAGTTACCGCGAAGAAAATCATATTAACCCTGGGCGGGGTATTTCCAGTCTACAGAGCTGCATCTGGAATACGATTGTCTCCACAACTTGGTCTGTTTTGCAGTGGAAAAGCCGATATTCTTCCTGTACACTTTACTTTTAATACCAGAAAAGAACCGTGGGAAAACTTGACTGTGTCTTTAATTTTAATAAAAAATTATGCGAGGTTCGCACGGAGCCCGCTCTGAAAATTTTCTTTGCGAACTTATTTAGCTTCTGAATGGGTGTAAATTATTGTTGTTGAGTTAATTTACAAGTACTTATGTTTGTGATTTTGTATGATGATTTTTTATACTGTATATTTAGTAGGTACTTAAGTGTTTTCATAATTTTGTGATATAAAGCATGCTGTTTATCAGGAGACTCAAAATATTTTAGAGTTTTTGCATTAACCTGCTTTTAAGAGCGTTTACGACGTACGGCATTTCATACAAACTTACAAGCCCTTGTTTTTCGAAATGAATGAACCGATTTTAATGAAACTCCATACGCATAAGCAGGATACAAAGGTCTAAAAAGTTAGTTAGGAACATTTTCGAAAAATAATGTTACAGCCAAATTAGACCGATTTCAAATTTTCCGTAGAAACAGAGATTTCCAGTTATCTTATTTTGAGACATTTTGAAAATGTTCTTTACAAATTTTTTAGACCTTTTATCCTGCTTAAACGTATGAAGTTTCATTAAAACTGGTTAATTAATTTCGAAAAACAAGGACTTGAAAGTTTGTATGAAATGCCGTACGTCGTAAATGCTCTTATCAAATAAATGACGTTGCAGTATCTTTTAAGGGTTTTTGCTATGTTCTATGAAATATAGGCAGGCTGTTGGTTTAGTGGTCACAACCACTTCGTTAGTGGTTGCAAGCGCTACTGCTGAGCATGATGTCATGGGTTCGATTCCGAGGGTCAGGCAAAGTGTTATTGGGTTTTTTCAGCAGGAATTTCCCAGTTACAACCCGGAGTCTAGATTTGTGTTGAATTGATGGCAATAGGCTTGCTCCCTTTTATATGAGCCTTAAACATAGTTGGCAAAATGTGGGTACTACACAAGATGGCAGGGACATCGACGCGCAAACTGAAACCATGAGGTCAGCACATGATTCTAAGCCAAGGGGCTTAGATTTAGGGTTCCGTAGTCAACAAGGAACCCTTATAGTAAAGTAGCCTTGTCCGTATGACCGTCCGTCCGTGCGCAGCTTAGCTCAGAGATTTTTAGTTAGTACTAAAAATCTATAATTTGGCATGGATATACATATTTATCACGCCGACAAAGTGGTAAAATAAAATCATGAACAAAAGTATTTTCGGGCACCTACCTCATGTACACTAAAGTGAGGAAACCATTTTTCGATTCAGGGATCCGTTTGTGAAATATTAAGCTTTAAATTGCAAATTTTTGTTATAGTTAAGTGTGATGCCAGCTAAATGGTTGCTTTTGTATATGTGAAAAAAATCACGGCAGTGGTATACATAGTGAAATTAAAAGGAAAACTTTCACTGCTAAGTAGGCTTTACAAGTTTACGAGTAATAGTTGACCAACTTAAATTTGCAGTTGCAATGTATGGGAGAACATGATTTTCAACTACAATGTTAAGTTTGCTCTTGGGATAAATTCATTCCAACAACGGAACCCTTCATTGTGCGTGGTCCGACACGCACTTGGCCGGTTTTTTTTTAATAACCGTCGAAAAATTTCAACGCAGGGGGCTCCACCCTGAGCGGGAGGGGTCATTTAATGATTTCCCATCCACAAAAAAAAGGGGGATTCAGAATCATGTACTGAAAACTGGCTTGATTTTATGTTATTTTTATTTATTCAGAAAATCATATTTCAAGGATTTTCTGAATAAATATAATTAAATATTTCATAGAGCTTAATTATATTAGGTAGCTTACATTGATTCCGAGCTTCATGTCGTACAAGTAGAACACTTCAAACGAACGTGTACCACGTGAATGTCTCCCAATAAATCGAAGTTGGTAATTACTCATAAGCCACAATAAGCTTGTTTTCGTAAACCTAACCGTTTTCAGGAACATTTGGAACCCGTATCGTAAAGAGATTTGATAAAATTGATGAGTCCGTCGTTTTACTAAAGCTTTCAAATAATGTTTACTGGTGATAATGTACTGCTTGTAGGCACTCGTAGATATTATCATGCACAAAAGTTACCAAATAGCACACACACCACAACAAATACAACATATTTCAAACGTGTTTTGTTATTATCAATAACTCACGCAACATGCGAAGTAGGTTCGTGACGCAAAAAAAAAAACTTCAATTAATATTTAAGTTTAATAAATTATACACCTATAAAAGAACAACCTTGTTTGTTTTAGAAGAACAACCTTGGTTGATTGCTAGTGAATGCCTAAGGCATTAGTCCGCCTTTGTACCTTTTTTGTGTGCGAAAAGTTTAAATAAATAAATCATAGACAAACACGAAAAGCTACTTAATTTTATGGTACTAACTGAGCCCCACGGTTTCACCCGCATAAGTTTTGATCCCGTGGGAAAATCGGGATAAAAGTATTCTATGTGTTAATCCGGGTTAACTATCTGTGTACCAAATTTCATCCAAATCCGTTCAGCAGTCTTTGCGTGAAAGAGTAACAAACATACTCACAAACTTTCGCCTTTATAATAATAGTGTGATGTGATTGATATAGAATAAGATAACTGGGATTCATGGCAAAATACCCCTTGGAAGAAAGTTTGTCATCACGAGTTTCAAAGTGCACAATTTAATGACACCACCATTTCATCATACGGATACCTACATATCGCACACCTAGATCTAAACAGCGATTAACTCATAAAAACACTTTTTTCAGAAAAGATGAAAAACTGATTACCGTATCCCTGTGCATTGGAGGAGTTTTCTGTATAGATCAATGCTTTTAAATGCAGATAGAAAAATAATGTTATAAGAATCTTGTGTTTTAATCGTGTAGTGAGTTAAGGAATTCGATTGCACGCATAACTCAAAAATTGCGATTTTCGAGTTAGCTCTCTATAGACCTAGGTGTGCGATATATCTACTACAAAGTATTGCACTAAAACTTCCCTCTTACTCAAGCATCTTGTTAACAATATTCTAGACACTAATGCTTGAAATTGGATTTTGTTCATTCAATTAGGCACACCCGTAACTCTAACAACATTTAAGATATTCCTATTTAGTTCCCAAACCTTTAATTTTAAAGTTAGCTCTTTATAGCTACATAAAATCTGAAATAAAAAAGGAACTTGCACAAAGTCGCCAGCACTTGTGAACGATGAGAGTTAAACTCGATTCTGGCAACAATTTTCATAGTTGCAAAAGTTTAAAACTGTGAATGTTATTATTCCGCCATCCACGTCTTCTGAAGAACTTCAAATTACACCTTTAAAGTTTAAGAATACAATTCAACTTCACAACACACTTAGGTGTTGTAAAACATTTTTTAACTGAGATGAATGGCGTGGATTTGGAAAGTTGAGAAAGTAATTATGACAGTCTGTAACCTGATTAAAATTTTCGAAATGTTAGTAACGAGATCGCATAATGAGTTATGATAGAAACATAGCTGCGGGAACCAACCTCGGCCGTTATAATTAATTTAATTTGAAAAGCAAATCTGACACCGGGTGGCGGTCAAATAAGGTTTGGTTTTTATTTACCGACTTCAAAAAAGAAGGAAGTTATAAATTCGATACGTAAGTATCTAGTATTATTGGAACTGCTATACATTCACATAATTATGATAGTATATTATGACTTCTAAACAAATATACAACATTTTAAAGATGAGTTTGTATGTATGTTTGTATACAGGGTTATTTGAAAAACACCAGCAACCTCTTAAGAGGTCATTGTACTCATCATTACGAACAACTTTTACTATGGGACCAAACCTGAAATCGCAAAAAAAAAATCAGCTGACGACTACATTTTGACGAGATAGACGAAGATAAATGTAGGGAACAGCTGATTTTTTTTTTCGCGATTTCAGGTTTGGTCCCATAGTAAAAGTTGTTCATAATGACGAGTACAATGCCTCTTAAGAGGTTGCTGGTGTTTTTCAAATAACCCTGTATATGTTTGTATGTATGTTTGTATATATGTTTGTATGTATGTTTGTATTTATGCATGTTGGTTCACGCATTTCTCCAAAACTGTTGATCGGTTTGTGACCATTTTTTTAATGGTTTACGTTTACTTCATCTTATGGACCAGTGCAAGTTCTTTATAAATCGGTTCAGTAGTTTTCAAGATATGGACTAATAATAAGTAGGTGTAAATGTAACTTCTTGATTTACTGATACGAGCTACAGGTGTGGTGTGAAAGGGAAATTAATAACTTTACAACAAAATTATTAACTACTTATTTCAAACAAATATTCTATTTTTGTTTAAAAATTACGAAAAACAGGAATATAAAAATATGATATATTGTTTTAATTCAATAGTGATTATAGTAATGGATTTTATCTCATAAGGTACAGAATCCTAAAAAAACCTTTTTTACAAGAAAAAAACAACCGACTTCCAAATAAGACACGGTATCGTTGGGTTCGCATTTTCGTTGTTTGCCACCGACTTCCGAAATTAAAGTAATTTTTCATTTTGTAGTGTATTATTTGGAAGTCGATTGTTTTTTTCTTGTAAAAAAGTTTTTATTTTCCACTTTTAAGTTGTACTTATCCCACACAAACTCGTATAACACCACTTGTTATGTAAATATCAGTGACAGGATATAGACTAAGTGGCAAAAATACGTATTATGGTAAGTCTAAAACTACCTAAGAAAACTTAATAAAATTTATAAGGGACCACTCCTGAGGCATACCCTATCCATTAAAAAAATAATTTTAGAAATCGATTTACAATTTCCTTAGATGTCGCGTAAGATACAAAAAAACCATACAGCCGAATTGAGAAACTCCTCCTTTTTTGAAGTCGGTTATAAATAACACTAACAAGCCGCAACCACTCGTTAGTAGGTAAATAAAAATATTAAATTAGCTGGTAAGTAGGTACCTATTTCGAGTGATTAAACTTAAGAAGTGGGTAAGGCTTATTTCGCACGAAGCATATATTTCACGAAAATATTTCGCGAGCGGTATTCATACCTCACGGGTACTCCTCCAGAGCAATTTGCGAGTAATCGGCAACTCGTATGACAGCTGTCATCTGAAATGTTGCAAGGAGATAAAAATATCAGAACACTCATTGAGGTTCCGATGTTTCAGAAACACGTTCTTACAATATCAAGAAATGTTTGTCGTCAGACTTTGAATTTCGTTACTAAGTCTTTCATCAAGCAAGTTTGTGTTTTTATTCTTGACTATCTGACCTGCTTTGCGCGGTTTTTACGACATAACAAAAAAGCGAGATGTCTGTGCTAAATCTAAATTGAATATATTTTACATTCATAAACCTTCCGGATTAAATACTCTACAGAGTCTAAATTGTGGTAAAACCCGTAGCAATGTCCATTGTGCAATTTAAAAGAACGACACACATCGACGCCCCAAAGCAATAAGTCGGTAATTTGCTATTATGGACTTTTTATTGTTATGTCAAATTCGGCACAAATGGGTTGGGTCTTAGAAATATATTACACATTTTACGTAGTGATATTTTCGAAGATGATATTATCATGTAAAACACTTTTATTGTAGGGAAATTCAAAAACAAAATGATGATGAGAAAAGAATCTTAAAGTATCAATACTGAAGTGTATTGAGTATTTAATTTTGGTAAGTTGCTATTACCGACTTATTGGCGTAAATTAATTTCGTGCAGTTCTTTGGTAAACGATAGCACGTTGTTGTTGTTGAATTATTTTGAATAAGCTCAAACCGTAATGGGAACTAAAAAGGTTTTTAATGTCGTACGCGTCAAAGAACACGTCTGGTCCCATTTTCGACAAATGTTTTCTAATGATACTGTGTTAATTTAAAATAACCACAATAACACCGTAATAACAAATTACATATCGTCTTTAAGATAAGATATAACGTTGGAAAGGTCCGTGTTGTAATGTAACGTATCAACATTTTTAACAAATTGACTGCAATAATGGCATAAGAGTATATTAACGAAACAATTTATCTATCATAAATTATGTAATTTAACTATTTTCTTGAATTGAAAGGATGTTCAAACAGATAATGAAAGGTTGACATCGTATTTGAATTACACAAAAAACAGCTTTGGTTTGATGTATCAACTGCCTCAATACTTCGACTCGATGAAAAGATATTCATCAAAAACCGAAGAAAACATGAATTTAAACTTTGTTTTAAACTATGTAGGTACAGATATCGACTAACACACAAAATCACGCTTGTTTCTTCCGAAAGGACAAACAGAATACCTGCTACATTTCTTTATAACAGGTCCTTCTTCTTCTTCTCTTGTATCAGCACATATTATATGAGACTAGCTCTTGAAGCTGTAAAAAATATTAGCCAGTCAACAAACTACGACTGAAATATGTATAAACTAGCAGCGCCCCACGGTTTCACCCGCATAAGTGTCGATCTCGTGGGAATATCGGGATAAAAAGTATCCTATATGTTATTCTGATGTATAAGCTATATTACTGTAAATTTTCATAGAAATCCGTTTAGTAGTTTTTGCGTGAAAGAGTAACAAACATCCATCCATACATCATTATAGTAGAAAGTAAGATTGTACAACCTTTTATTCATACAACTTCATAAAACTAAACCTTTTTAAAGCATAAGCAACGGCCGTATTACGTATATTTTCGACATTAGTGGTATTTCCCGTAAGTGGGCCTCTCTGTGAGAGCGTAGGCAGACACACTTCCGAATGTCGAGCGGTGCGAGTAAGGACCCGTTTTAATGACGTCACTCACATACGCATCGTTTGTGCTATAAATGTGCCTACGTATTTTGTGGAGGTGTCATTGTACTGAAAAATAAGGTGGGGGTGTGTGTATTTTAGGCTTTAATAAGCGTAGCGTGGCGATATACCTACCTGCCGAAAATTACGCTTCGTCGGTCACGGGCGTCGGTAGTCTACACCAAGGGTATGCTAATAATATATTCCGGAAATTGTGGTATACCATGCGTCTTTGGGTATCGCATGACCACACAGGTCGATTGATCAGGTTAAGCTACGCTTGCCACGGTTGGTCTGTGGATGGGAGACCATTTTTACATACAGAGACCCCTCCGTGCCTCGGAGAGCACGTTAAGCCGTTGGTCCCGGCTGTCATTCGTAGATTTTTGACAGTCGTTACGGGTAGTCAGAAGCCCGAAAGTCTGACAACCAGTCTTACCAAGGCGTATCGTATTACCCAGTATCTGGGTTGTGGAGGTCAGATAGGCAGTCGCTCCATGTAAAATACTGGTATTCAGCTGCATCCGGTTAGACTGGAAGGCGACCCCAACATAGTTGGGAAAAGGCTAGGCAGATGATGATGAGGTGGTAAAAAACTTAAACATTAGATATTTTCTTAGCTATATCGCGAACAAAAACAGCGAAAGGCGTTGTAACTAAAGAAAATTTACTTTTCAAATGAGTAGCAATCACTCTTAAGCAACACACCCACTCACACTTGTAGGAAGCTCAATTTTTTCCAAAACATTGTATTACTTTCCGCAGGGACTCATCAGAGTGATCGATCGCACACCTGCCCCATTTAATTCAATAAAGTTGCCTAATAGGTGTTATTACTAGCGTATATCGCGAATATTACATTATTCCAGCAAAGAGCAAGTAAGCCTCTAAAAGGGAGACACGACTACTTAGCGATTAATTTATTAAAGCTGCCTCATGATTCAATTTCACACAAAGGCTGTTCACGTGAGTTCGCTCTCGCTAAATATCCTGCCAGCTAATACTGAGATCCTTTGCGAACATTTATCCCTGCATGATAAAAGTGTGCGCTTTTATTTCGAAATTATCGTTTAATGGGAAAGTTGGTAAATTGGTTTTGTACTGATTTGGAACTGACAGTATGTTGCGACCTTTCATAAACTATTGATTCAGGCAGTAGACTTCAGGCAGCAGACTGTTCTACTGCTTGAATCAACAGCTTACGAAAGGTACGATTATGTTTCTGTTACCCAGTTTGGCGGAAACGCAATTCTACCCTTTCATATCTTTGTTTTGCGTGGTAATTCGTTTTCATTCTAAGGGCACATCCATCAAACTTTTATACATATAATCAGTCAAACCGAGAATAAATTTTGAATTTTTGTCAGTTTTTCCATACTAGAACTGTCAGATGTCAATTTTACTCCACGGTTAAAAGATATCAGAGGGGCAATTCTCGTAAGTTTTTCACGAACGTTCACAGTCTGATCTCAGTCTCAATCTGTCAAAAATACGTCTAAATTCCCTACATTTTGACAAGTTTTTGACATTTGTTTGTCGCCGAGATGAGACTGCGTTTTAAATTATGAGAATTGGCCTACTGACCTTGTTAAAATCAGCCCTAATTGAAATAAATATTTCAGTATTTTAGCATTGCATGTCATTTTTATGCCAGTACCTATCTTAATCGCAAATAAGAGTTGAGTTCGTATAGACATTAGCAGAACCTTGAACAGTTCTTAAATTCTTGTTACATATTAAAAAACGGCTTATTAGTCAATTCGCATGAAGTAAATTTATTCACGTTTTTATAACACATGTCACTTTTTTGCGCTGGTGTCTTTTTCTCTATACTTTATTGCCTAAAATTAAAAATGTGTCAATTGCCTTAATACATATCTCTTGAGTTGTCGACTCGTCCACAAATAAATTAAGAACGTGCGAGACGTCATTAGAAAAACACGACGATTCGCTCGTTTCGGGTGAGTAAATTCGTGCGACTCCATTAATAAGCCAACAAAACGTAATCCCCGATGGAAAATCATTTTATAATTTAATTCCTTCCTCATAGATTCAGTAATTTGCATTTAAATTACCTACCTATTTACGTATATGCTGATAGCATGTTCTATATACTAAAGATATCTTCACACTCAAGGCAGTTCCCAACAATTACCCAAGGACAATAGAACCTTTTAAAAAGACGTCTTCAGAATTATATTCATAAATTTCACGGACTGCAGAGATCGCTAATGGTCCCTCATTTAATTCGGAACCCAGAGTAATTACATCAAGCGCTATTAATTTCACATTTCATTCGATCTTAGGTCCGCAATATTGAAGGTATGCGTACTATGCTCTAGAGTGGTGTACACTAACTATAGACAAAGGCCGTAGGGTGTGCACAAACGTACGTCTTTTGTTTTGTAATGAATGTTCAGATTTTTAAATAAGCAATAGTTTTGTTTATCAGTTTAGGTCAAAAATCTAGGTATATGTAATTAAGGGATATAAAAACAGTGAAGGAAGACATCGTGAGAAAACCGTCTCAGAACCAAAAATTCGAAGACTTATGACGTCCAAAAACCCGCACTGAACCCGCGTGGTTACGGCCCACTTCCCTCTCTTAGAGAGCAGGCCTATGTCCCAGCAGTGGGAACATTATAGGCTGATTATGTCGAATTAGGAATAATAATTTACCGACGAATATTCATGAGGACGAAAATTGGATGTCTGTTTAGGCTTCGTTCGTATTATATTGGAATTAATCGATTATGAAACCAAAAACAAAGTACGTAAGACTTGCGACGTGTAGTGACGATTAAAAGTCACAAGTGTACAATAAACAGGCCGTCGCGTAGGTCTGTACCATGATATTGCGTTCGTGTTGAAAGTGAAATGAAGTAGTGAGTAGATTGTTTCAGGGGAGGCTGTGCTGTAAAGTGGTCCGTCTGAGTGGACCGTAATTAGGTTTCCTAAACCTGAAGTTGACGTTATTTCAATTACTTAGAAATGTATTCAGAAATAAAATAGGAAGGCACCTAAAGGGACTTATAGTTACTCTTGTAATGTTATGTGCGGACTGTGTGGCTTTAATACGGATCGGAATTGTTTGACGAGTTTTCGAACTCGAACGGAGCTCTTAATCAAGAGCCTTTTACGGCACGGGTCAAGCGCCAAACTTTCCCTACTATAAAAAAATCCTCTTTTCGAGGAGGCTGTTAATGTGAAAGCTAAAAACTAAAATAAATTATTTTTTTTTAAGTCTTTCAATCACTTAAGTGTGTACTAAGGAGCCTTAATCCACTTTAGCATCTCGCCGAGGATAAATAAAATCCTTTATTTTATACCGTATTCAACAGTAACTCAATTCAAAGCCAAAGAATACCCTTTTTATCAATGCATTAAAATAACCCGACCTTTTCATCATGTATAAGGTTGCACAACGGCAACGTCGCTCTCAGGGGACAGGACAAAATTGCTTAAAGTTAAGGAGGGCCGTTTTATACACCGTCCTCGCTTATTTATTAATAGATGTAAATATTATATTATTGTTTAGTGTTCACTTTATCGCTTCTAACTGAAACTTGGTTAAGTAATATGTAATACTTACTTACTAGTAAAATGTGTATGTATTTTAATTTTATTTTTATGCTTTTAATGACATGTATTGTAGCGAAAAAAAGGAAACGACAAGAAAATCTTCACTACTATCACGTATAATTTTAGTTGAAAAGTCCGAATACAAACAAAATATATCAAAATAAATATTAAAATGTAGAAAATACAATTAAAAAAAGGCTTGATGAAACTTGTCACAAAACTAAACATAAATTATGGAATCAGGAAATACTTTAGGTTTTTTTAATAAAATATATTGTTTTAATTAAGCAACGCGACGAGTTTAGATTTTAGTTGCAACCAAAACGTACACTACGTCCACATGAATAAAATAGACCGCAAAAAAAATAAAAAATAGAAAACGCTGTATTTTTAAAGAACAAAGTTATAATACGAACCGTAGAGATATAGTTTAAAATAAAAAAATAAACTAAACTAACTACACTAGAAGTTAAAAAAATAAATTAATATCTGTTTGATGGTCTTCGAAACTTGGATAGAAAGATTTTGCGACTGTTTCCACGGCGTCCTTGAAGAAGAACACTTCAGTTTTGTCCTGGAAAGTTCGATTCTTTCTGCTTCCACAAGGAAATCAGTCAGGTGTAATCAGGTGAAATTGTAGTAGCCTGGGAGGGTGGAGCCGAATGAATCGGCTTGCAAAATGTTCGGGTACTATTCCTGGGACAAAAATTAACCATAAGAACCCGAACAGCAAGCAGAATCCAATCAATCTTGAACCCAAAAATAGAGTAGAATTATACATACCAAAAAAAACAGACGAACAGAGTTTATTGTGACCTTGAAAGTCTCAACTCGCTGCTAAAAACGTTGAACCTTTACCAAAAAACAGATAGGATTAAAATATTGAAACATGATGAAAGGCTATGAATAAACAAAAAGACAGAAAATACATACCGCAAAAAAATCACCAGCAACACATAATAATATATTTTAAGCACATAATTCAAAAGAAACAAATAATTTAGGTTTAAAATTCCAAGATAAAAATAACGTGGCCGTCATCTGTGACAAAATTTCAACAAGTCCACCATATTTGAAAGGAAAAATCTCAACCGAATGACAAACAATTCTTAATTTAAAAAATTACGAAACTAAATTTTCTGGTAAAGCAATCAAAGAAGAGGTAGAATGTAAACTTAAAGAAGTATGAATGTGGAAAAAAAACATGCAGTATTTATTAATACTGCAGTATGTAGGTATTTTAAATGTTATTTGATTTGAATGTCTGAGTATTATTTTATTGTGTATGTGTGATTATTATTTATTTATTTATTTATTTATTTGGGACAAACAAACAGTAACACATTATATCTGCGCAAATAATATAAAAAAAGATATTATATAAATGTGAAACTCACACCGTTATCCACAGCATATACAATTTAAATAACTTTACTAATGAACAATCTATGCGAGTAAGACTACAAGACTGTTCAAATAACTATACATCAGAATCCTTAAGTTTCTTTAACAAAGCAGAACGAAATCTAATTGTTGACACTGAGAATAAATCTAATTCTGAAGTTTCTGAACAAAAATCATTATAGTTTTTGCACAAGCGACGTAGAGGCGCCCGCAAACCAGCATTGGTGCGGCAATGGGACACAGCAAAAAGAGGACGTGCGCGCACCTCTCGTCTAATAACAGTTCTTGGGACACAGTAGCATATTTTATTAGTAATCTCAGAGCAGTTATACCTGTTATAGCATACGTCGAAAAGAAACATAATTCCTAGATATAAACGTCTAGACTTCAGACTCATTAGATTGTATTTATTAAGTAGATTTTTATAGGTTGGAAAATTGTGGGAGCACCTATAGTGCATCGATCTGAAGAATTTGCGCTGCACTTTTTCTAGCATCTCAACATATTTATTATAAAAAGGGTTCCACACTACCACTGCATATTCGAGTTGAGATCTAACTAGTGCTTTATAGAGATGAGAATAAGTGCTTGCGTGTTTAAATTCAGTAGCTGATCTCATAACGAACCCATACATACGATAAGCTTTTTTGGTGATGTTATCAATATGTTGATCAAGGTGAAGTTTGTTATCTAGCAGTACCCCTAGGTCTCGCACGGATGGAGCTTTCAATAGAGTTACATTGTTTAGATTATAATTATGATTTAAAATGTTTTTATTTTTTGTGAATGATATCGTTAAACATTTAGAAATACTAAGTCAAAGTCAAAGTCAAAGTCAATTTTATTTGCGTAGATTGCAGGTACATAAAATAGGATGTTACAATAAGATGCGTGAGCCTTGTACAATCTACCTTATATAAGGCATGCAAACATTAATGAAATTGTTCACTAAATTGAAATTAAAATTAATTACCTAATGAAAATAAAATAAAATTACAACTTTAAAATATTAGTCGACATAGCACATCCACAATACATTAATAAATAAAAAAAATAATAAAATAAAATAAAAAATTAAATACAATTTTGAATAAAAACGAATAAATCGTGAAAAAAATTGAATTAGTCAATACATAAGTCCCTGTCATTTAAAAAGTCATTTACTGAATAATAGCATTTATCAATCAATAGTAATGTCAGCCTCTTTTTAAAATTTAGTTTTGTGTCATTTTTAATTATATTGGGTACTATATTAAATATTCTTGGGCCCATACTAATAACACTTTTTTTGAGCAAAGCAGTATTACATTTCTCAACATTTAGTAAGTGTTTATACTGACTTCGTATAGGTCTCTTCCTAGTTTCTGACACGGAAGTGAAAAGGTTCATGTTACATTTAACGAAGAGTGCGATTTCTAAAATATACATACTCGGGAATGTTAAAAGTTTTAGGGACTTAAACATCGGAACGCAACTATCCGTCACTTTCATGCTAAGTATTGCCCTTAAGCAACGTTTTTGGGCTTTAAACACCTGTTCTCGTAGGGTACAGTTTCCCCAAAAAATTATCCCATATCTTAAAATGGACGCTACTAGACCGTGGTATGCAACAACTGTTGTAGCGATGTTGACCTTTTTTGCAAGATTATGAAGGACGTACGCCGATACGCTCAGTTTTTTACACACTTCTTCTGCTTGGGGTTTCCAAGTCAACTGGCTATCTATAATAATACCTAAAAATTTCGCAACTTTTACTTGCTCTATTCCACAGTTATTATATTCTATCACTATATTCGGTACCGATGTGCGTTGATAAAAGTGCATTACGTTAGTTTTTTGCAGGTTGATTACTAAATTATTGTCGTCAAGCCAATTCACAATGTCATTAAGTGTAGTATTTATGTCATGTTCGTATTTATTAATGTCTGTACATTTAATTAGTGCGGTACTGTCGTCAGCGAATAAGACCATGGGGTGCTTAATGTGATTAGGTATGTCATTTATGTATAGCAAGAATAAGAGTGAGCTAAGAACTCCACCCTGTGGTACGCCAAGTCTCACTATTCTTGCTTCGGATTTATATTTTTTCTCAAGCCTAGTGTTGGTGCATATTTTAGAAATTTCCGTGTATTGTTTACGGTCACTTAGATATGACTTAATAAGTTCCAGTACGTTTCCTCTTATTCCGTACATGTAAAGCTTATTTAGTAGAGTTTCGTGATGGACACAATCAAACGCTTTTGTCATATCTGTAAGGATTGCGCAGATTGGTAGTTTTTTGTCAACATTCTCCATTATAACACTTAACAAGTCGTAGATAGCAATATTTATACCTTTGTTTTTCCTGAAACCTTTCTGTTCCTCACATAAAATATTATATTTACATAAAAACTTATTAATGGATTCATAAATTATTTTTTCGATGATTTTTGAAAATATGGGAAGTAGGGCAATGGGTCTATAATTAACTAAACTCTCTTTATCGTTTTTTTTAAAAAGTGGTTTTACAATAACTGTTTTTAGACCGTTCGGGAATGTTCCAGAGCTAATACATAAATTTATAATCTGGCTTATATGTACGGCAACATTATCACAGACGAATTTTATGACTTTTGTATCTATGCCATCATACCCCATGCTATTAGTATTTTTTAATGTCTGAATTACCCTTATTACGTCTTGCGGTAGCACTGGAGACATGAAAATTGAATGCGTGTTGCAAATTAATCCAGTAGGTGCATGTGTTGGTGGAGTATTAGATCGTATTTGATCAATGAAGAAATTGTTAAATGCATTGGCAATTTCTGATGGGTTACTAATTACGGTGTTTTGAATTTTGATTTTGCATATTGGCTCAGTATTGCGTGTTTTGTTATTTATAATACGCCAAGACGCTTTTGATTTGTTAGTGGAAGTGTTTATAAAGTAATTGTTTTGTGCTCTTTGGGTTAATTTAATTATTTTTCTGAATTTTGAGGAGTAGTTTTTGAAAATATTTTTGTTTTCGACTGAAGACTCACGTCTGTATTTCCACAACAAGTGTCTCTGTCTTTTACTGCATACGCGTACTCCACGTGATACCCATTTAATAGTTGGGTTTGATTTGATGGTTACTAACTTGTAAGGAAAAGTTTGTTTTGAATGCAGTATTCAGAGAAACGATTTAAATCTTCTTGTAACTGACAACAATCTGCAGGTTTTCTTATAGTTTTTTTTTTTTTTTTTTTTTTTTTTTTTTTTTTTTTTTTTTTTTTTTTTTTTTTTTTGTGGATGGGAAATCATCCAATGACCCCTCCCGCTCTGGGTGGAGCAGAAGGGAGTGTCAGACTCTTACTGACTAAAACCCACCCGTGTTCCTTCCTTAGCCCTTTGTGTTCCGGGGTAGCGGTAACCCTTTCGGACAATCCCGCTGCCCCGGCAGGCTTCGGCCCTTTCGGGCCCCTTCCTAATGCTGACATCTCTTTGAGGCGCGCGTGGAACACGTACGCGCCGTCCGGCACGGGCCTGGTCCTGATCGGACGGAGAGTTACCCATTACTCTCCGCCCGCAGGCCCGCGCCTACGGTGGCCGGGAGTCGTCTCGCGGCTCCCGACGCCCGGGGCGTCTCCCGCGGCGGCTGGGACGTGAGGCCCTCTCCCTCAGCCGTCCCGCCACCTCCTTCGCTAGCATGACTGCTTCGCAGAAGGAGGTGACTGCCTCCCACTCCCTCTCGCCCCGGACCATGGCTTGAACCAGGGCCGGGCGCGAGAGGTCGCCGCCGCTGCCGATCGCCTCTGCGAGAACACGGCGGTGCTCCGCCCAATTGGGGCATACCGCCACCGTATGCTCCACCGTGTCCTCCGGGCGACCCTCGCAGTGGTGACACCCGGGCGTATCCTCCCGCCCGATAATGTGCAGGAACCTCCCGAAACACCCGTGTCCGGTGAGGACCTGCGTCAGGCGGTAGGTGAGGGCGCCGTGGCGCCTCTCTAGCCACTCCTCAAAGAGGGGTCTTACCGCCGCTATCGCGGCGTGCCCTAGGTTTTCTTATAGCTTTAAAGATTTTTAGGTCGTCAGCATAGAGCAAAAATTTTGAGTGTCTGAAACAATTTCCAATATCATTTATGAACAAAATGAATAAAAGAGGCCCTAAAATAAAATAATTAATAATTATATCAATTTTATTTTAATTTTAATTTTTTGTGTCTAATGTAAAAGTGGAATGGACTTTGTCTGAAAAATAAATGAATTATTATTATTATTACTACCTAGTTAGGTTTTAATGAAGTCATGTTCTTGAGTAACAAAAGGGGCCCGTGGCTAAATAATAACTGCCGCACAGGTAGATTGATCAGGTTAAGCTACACTTGCCGCGGTTGGTCTGTGGATGGGTGAACGTCTTTACATATCGACACCCCCCCGTGTCAGATAGACAGCCGCTCTATGTAAAATACTGATATTCAGCTGCATCCGATTAGACTGGAAGCCGAACCCAACATAGTTGGGAAAAGGCTAGGCAGATGATGATTCGAGTAACATAAGTGTCGTTAAAGTCAATCGCGTAAAGGTGACTTTAGACCAAACGAACGTAGACCCAGCACAAGAGCATTATTTTCTAAGTATTCTTGACATTTTATTATGGATAGACCAACGGGAGAATGTTCTATACCTACCTGTTTACACAGAAAGAGTTTGGTAAAGTGAGGATATACTTAATGTGAATTTGATCGTCTGAGCTAAACGAACCCTCAGAAGAACTCACAATGATTTTAACTATTTCAGTTCATTTTAAGAGAACTTCCTATTACTCGTAGATATACCTAATGAGCTATTGAATGGCTAAATACTTATTGAATGTCATCATAAACTACTGGCTAGTGCTATTTCCTTTTTTTTAAGGCAAAATTCCTTGATTTTTCACTTCATACTTTTATTACAATCGACTATTAATTTCGGGACCCTTCCGCGCCTCGGAAAGCAATTTAAACCGTTGGTTCCGGCGGTCATTCGTAGATCTTAGACAGTCGTTACGACGAGTCAGAACTACAAAAGCGACAATCAGTCTTACCTAGAGGTGTCGTGTTATCCAATAACTGGGCCCGTTTATTACAATTTAATTTTAATCAAAGAGTTTAACATAGCTAATTTAAATTATCTACGTAACATCTGTGTATGAAATACGTGTGTGAATAACAAAACTATCGAAAACTCGGAACACGCCTTTCTTATTCCTAACTTTCAGCACAGAACTGGAAAAATTAAGCATTAAAGCAGGAAAGGGTAGATTTTAGATTGCAAATTTATTCTGAACGATCTGAAATTTAAATGTGAGCTCATCAAAGTTTCTGTAGAGAGAGTTACTTATAATATGTGAGCATGTGATTGCTTTACATCTTAAAAAGAGCCTCGGGACACGAGGGGCGCAGCCTCAAGGGAAAATTTACTACCTCTTATTAGCTCTCAATTTTATATTGGATGGATTTTTTTATATTTCTTGATGTTAGGTAAAAATGTTATTTGTAATATTTAACCGTTACTTCTTAGACACATATTTTGATTACCTTACTGAAAGTATGACGTTTCTTTGTTAAGATTCGGTTTCTTATGAAAGCGATTCCGACATATTATAACGGCCGTCTTGGAAATCTGTAATTTTCACCACTATTTCACATTGAGGTTTCAAAAATTGCTCTGTATTTGGCCATCCGTTGTTGTGTGACCGTTCACCGCTTTCTTAGCAATTAACTCGTAGCTTAAAAACCGTATTTTTTTTTTATTAATGTGTGGTTTTTGAAGCAGGACTTACGCAAAATAAAACAAAGAAACCCGTCATGTCTGTGAAATTTCGATAAGTAATTAATTTAATTTGACACAGAATTACTTATCTAACACAAAGGCATTTCAATTCATTAGCACGATTGAAAGTTTCTTCAAAAGACTATAATTTGATTGAGAGCATGATTTTTAGTAAGTACTTACATAATTATATCAAACTATTAGATACTTTTTGGCTGTAGTGAAACAAAAAGTTGAATAAACCGTTGGCTTTATAAAGAGCATGTATTAAATCGAATCTCTAATAAAAATACAACTCTCATAATTCCCATTATGTGCTCCTAAAAATATTATTAAACACGCAATTGCGCTTGATTGATTTATCTTTTTGTAAACCTCTAATAATCCTTTTGTTGGGGACCTAAAATACGAAATAGACAAGTAACTGGGACCAATTTGGATGTAGCGCTCGCCGGCCGTTGCCACCGTTCGCTTCGCTCGCTCGTCCCTCGTGCTGTTGGTCAAAGTTCTAACCAAACCTAACCCTAAAATTATTTTAAAATCATCATTATCATCATCATCATCATCATTAGAAGCGCAAAATGTTTTTAGAGGTTCATTAATTTAAAAAAAGTGTCCATCATTATTAGCGCAAAAAGTTTGAGAGGATCAGTTAAATATTTATCTTTATAAAGTCGTATGTAGGCAGACTATATTAGGAAATACCGTCGAAATATCCTGGATTTGCTTGTTGAGACGTTAACTTTATTAATACATACGTAACTTATATATAACGGTTGATAAGTTGTTTATTAGCTTTTAAATTACCTCTAGACAGGTATTTTAATAAAGTAATATTAACGCTTCTGGGCTTCTGTAACACAAGTCGTGTGCCCGATGGGATTTCTCATCGGCAAAAATGACGAACTTCTATGCCTACAAAATTTAATTAAATACATAATTAAATTATGTAGGATAACCCTTTCAAGGGGTGACTTTGAAAAATCTTTGCGTAGTTTTTAGATGTGCGTTGTCTGTCAGTTAATAAATTTTAAGTAGACGATTTCATGATTGTGTAATTTTTTAAATGTGTGTATTCCACGTTAAACAAGTTTTCAGAAGCACACTCTTTTTGGTAGAAGAAATTGAGTTAACCACCACCAACGGCCACCGGCCATAGTTCAATTTAATCAGACAATCTTACTTTGTTTTAATATAATACGAGTACCTTTAGTGGTTGTGATATTTAGATATATCACACAAAATCTCGATGTTGTGACATGTCCATTGCACCCGTGTGAAATAGGCGCGAATCGATAGTCAATAAATTAAACGCATGTAGTATCATAATGAGGTAAGTGTTTCTAATCGTTAATGTATGTATGAATAAGTATGTATGTGTACGGTGGTTACCTTACACCTTGGTTGTTAATGTTATGAGTACCGCGCCGCGTCCCAGGTTAGGGAATTTGATTAAGTAAAACGATGTTTACTGTTAGACGGATTTATTGGTACTAAATTCAATTGACAAATAGAACGCGATTCACCGCATCGTGAGTACAAGCGTCAGCATTATTACTAAACAATACAAAATGTACGGGTTTGCTCGTACATACTCCCTATAGGAGAAATTAACAAGATACAAAATAAATGTTATCAGATCAAAGATCAAAATATTTGAAAACAATGTTTCAAGAAATTACAAAAAATAATAAATGTTATACAAAAATAATGTTGATACAATATAAAGCTACTTAACGATAAAGTAAGCATAGTCTCTGGTCGCATCACTAAACTTAACGAACGCAAATAGGTGACGTAGATTTGGTCACTCGCGCACTATTGAGATTAGAAACACTGCTCTGATTGTTGTCATTTAACTCACTAACACTGTGGTAAAACACTCGGTCACCGAGAATCACGCACGGGTTGTCGATGTTGTTGCGAAGAGGTGCAGGCGCACCCTGTGCTTGCGCTGGTGTCAGCGCCGGCGCACAGTGGTCACTGTGCGGCGCTGGTGCGGCGGGCACGCTCCAGGCGCGCACGCGACGCCACACGTACAGCAGTCCTGCTATTCCCACGATGCCGACGATGATGTATATCAGCGTGTAGTGGTGTATATCATGAACAGAAATGCCTTCAGCTATAGCAGCATTATCTTTCAAGATCTTAATTTGCTGGCCAAGTTCTGCTAAATCCATTTGATTCTGGTCAGTTTCTGAATCATTCATGGATATCATATGCGGGATCGTAATGTTGATAATATGATTTATCGGCGGTATCAGTGGAGTGTAAAAATCAGGTTTAATGTTCAGTTGGCTAGACTGTTGTTTGTGTGCAATCAAAGTAAATGCTTGCGTTTTAATAATACACCCATTGTCTATAGCAACAAGACCCGCTCCGGTCAGCTGATGACTGGCAACTTGATCCTCGCACATTATACGTAAAGAGCATTGATCGCAACAAAAATAAATGTAGTTGTTAATTGAGTTACTTTCAAACCAGCTGTTTTTACAGGGAGAGATCCTTGTCTCACACTCAAACTCTTCGGTCTGACAGAAATCTTTATCTCCATTTAAATGATAAATAGGTCTCTGAATATGACACAGATATGCATCTGATATAAGACATGATGTTAATGTTTTCTCTGTCATTGTTAAGTAGGTATCCTTCTTCAAGTTTATGGCCACATAATCTGATATTGGTTGGATGCTAACCATGTCAGTTCCTTTGACTTGAGGTATGGAAAATATTTTGAATATCTCAAAAGTGTCTCTACTGATAAGAGGAAGTCTGATTTCAAAGATGAGGTATTCTTCCAGCATCCTGGCTTTTACTTTAAGAAGCTTATATATTTTCCTTAAATCCATTTGCACATTGTCTACAGGCAATGTCACGTCCTTTGGGAGCTGACTAGCGATGGTACTCAGTTGATCTTGCAATTGAACGGGAGTCAAAAGGTGTGGATTAAACTGACCGTGATAGATGTCAGTGATAGTATCCAGCAAGGTGCCTTGTAATGACTTCAAGTTATGTAGCATGTTGCTCCCTATAATAGCTCCGACAGTCAGCTCGTTTACAATAGACAGGTTTTGTGTTTCAGATTGAAGTTGGTTTAGCGCCTTTTCGATGGAAAATATATGTTGGGAAACCATTTTATGTTGTCTGTTCATGGTTTGCTCTGTTCGTTTGAGAAGATTATATTCAACCTCTATAATTGATGTTTGGTTTTTCCAGTAAGAGGCAATATGACGTTGGTTATCGCGTAGTAACGTTATGTCCTTGCGATATTGTTCGGCGAATCTCGCATCTAATACCCCGAAGACGGTATTCGCAAGATATCCGACACCGTCGATAAGACCGCGCCGCTGTCTAGCGCGCTGCTCGTTCGAGTGCTGACCGAGCAACATCTGGTTATAGTACTCAAGTTCACCGAAGCCTTGAACCAGCTGTAATAATATGATATCACAGTTCATAATATTACGTATTGTTTTGCATGATTGTTCTAGGGACTTCGTGTATTTGTTGAGAGCTGTTATGCCTTCCCAATATGGTTGCATATCGTAGTAGATGATTAGCTTCCACTCGTCCCGTATAATTTGCATGTTGGATAATTTATCAAAATAAAGACTCTGGTTAGGTCTAAATCTTGTTGATTGGAAATCGCAGTGTCCTCCTGTTACGATTGTCATAAAAAATAATAAAGACGTAAATAATGTAGTTATGCTAACTTTCGTCGATTTTCTTTGAGGTTTTGTTTCTTCGTTGTTTCTTTTCAACTCTTCCTGGACGTTTTCAGACGAGTCTGATTGATTATGGTTTACAGGTAACATTGATATTTTGGTAATTGGTCTTTTAAGAATTCCGTTCTTGGTTTTTAAGCTGACAACGCGAACGAACCCATCTGCTCCGGGATGTAGATCGACGACCCTACCCATAGACCATTTTCCAGGAGGTAAATTGTCATCGTGCAAAAGGACTACGTCGTTTAGGTTTATGTTTTCACAAGACTGTCGCCATTTGCTTCTTGTTGTTAGTTGTGTTAGATACTCAGAGCGCCATCTTTTCCAGATGTCAGCGAGAATTCTCTGAGTTAACTGCCACCTAGTCCTCATGTCTCTTTCTGTTTCAACTAGGGTAAGTGCTGAACCGCCGGTCAAAAAGTGAGATGGAGTTAAGTAGTCCAAGTCCTCCGGATCTTCGGTGAGAGGACATAAAGGCCTAGAATTGAGGCATGCTTCGATTTGCGTGAGGACTGTTGACAATTCTTCGAAAGTCAATTTTTGCTCTCCGACAACTCTTCTAAAGTGATGTTTAAAACTTTTGACTGCGGATTCCCAAAGACCGCCTGCGGAAGGCCAGATAGGTGCATTAAAATGCCACTTGATTTCCATATCTGTCAGTTCAGCCAAAAGTTCGTTGTTGAATATTTGTAGCAGTTCCTGGTATTCTTGTTGGATTTGTTTGTTGGCTCCGACGAAGTTTCGTCCATTGTCACTATAAATGTGACTCGGAGTACCTCTACGTGCTGCCATTCTCCTTAAAGCTGCGATGAACGACGATGTGCTTAGATCGGAAACTAGCTCTAGATGTACTGCTTTTGTAGACATGCAGACAAAAACAGCCACATATCCTTTAGTGGTTTTTATGCCACGTCCCTTGTTGGCTTTAAGGAGTAGATGCCCAGTAAAATCTATTCCAGTATGTTCAAACGGACGTGAGGGATTGCTCCTTGCTGCAGGTAAGTCACCCATGATTTGGTTATGCTTGTTAGGACTTAGCTTTTTACATTTAACGCATAGACGTATTTGCTTTTTCGTTGCTTCATTTCCGCCTACAATCCAGTACCTTTGTCGGATGAATCCTGATGTCAAGCGAGCTCCGCCATGGAAAGTAAGCTTGTGTGCATGTTCTATAAGAAGCTTTGTTAAATGTCCTCGTTGTGGAATAATTAAAGGATGTTGCATATCTGCATGAATATGAGCATGTCTTAACCTTCCCCCAACACGGAGAAGCCCAAAGTCATCCAAAAATGGATTTAGATTTAGTATTCTGCTTTTGTTGCTGAGTTTTCCTTTCTCTCTTAAGCTTTTAATTTCTTCTGCAAACTCTTGCTGCTGTACTTCCTTTATGATCTTCATTTTGGCTTTCCTTATTTCTTCTAGCGTAAGATAGGAAGTTTGCACATTGTTTTGCTGGCTTGTTAAAAATCTATACACCCATGCTAAAATGTGCACAACTTTGGTAAAAGAACTGTGACTTTTCAACAAGTTAATGATTATGCTGTCATCTTCTGTTTGTTTCATGACAGTGTTAACTTGCTTCTGGGCCTTGGTTTCCAATGTCGTTGTGTAATGTATTTCTTCACTTCCTTCATCGGCTTTGAATGTTTGTAGCCAAGATGGCCCTTGCCACCATAAAGGATGTTGAATCAATTGCGACATCGATAAGCCTCTACTTGCGCAATCTGCAGGATTTTCGGCAGACTTGATATATCGCCAGCAGTTAGAAGGCATGATTTTCGTTATAAATCGTGTTCTGTTAGCAACAAAGGTTTGCCAACGGCCTGGATCTCCTTGCAGCCACCCCAGTACTGCTGTGGAGTCAATCCAGCCATAAATATGAATCTTGTAGTCAGTTAAAGAAGCCTTGACCTTAGCCATGAGTTTAGATAATAAATGAGCACCGCAAAGCTCCAATCGTGGCAACGATATGTTTTTGTTAGCCGGGATTATTCTTGATTTTCCGGCCACCAATATAATGCTTGTTTGTTTGTTATAAACTTTACAGTAAATAACGCAGGCGTATGCCTTTGTTGACGAGTCGCAGAAACCATGTAACTCGACTCTTTGCTCGGGTGTTGTGCCCAACCATCTTGGTATTTGAACCAGACTTATTTGATCGATGTCCGCCTTAAGTTTATTCCATTCTTCAAAAATATCTTCAGGTATTTGCTCATCCCACTGAATTTGTGAAGTCCAAATTCGTTGAAATAAAATTTTGAGTTTTGTTGTTGTAGGTGTGAGCCACCCCAAGGGGTCAAAGAACTTGGAGATATCGGATAACACGGATCGTTTTGTAGCTTTGTTGACTGTTGAATCAATTTTTGGCTCGAACGTAAAATTATCCTTGACAGGGTTCCAGCGAAGTCCTAATGTTTTAGTAGACTCCGGCTGTCGGAAGCTTTTGCTTTGTTGTTGGCATGGGACTTCATCGTGCAGTAAATGCGGATCATTAGAAGCCCATTTTCTTAGATTGAATCCCCCGCGTTTCAGGAGTTCAATTAAATCTTGTTGAAGTTGGCGTGCCGCTGATACGCTGTGAGTACCATGGATAAGGTCATCCATGTAGAATGATTCCTCGAGGACTTTAGATGCTTCTTGATATTTGAAGCGTTCGTCGTTCGCCAGCTGTTTCAGCGTCATCATTGCGAGGAAAGGAGCCGCTTTAGTCCCATATGTGACTGTGGTCAGCTGATATTCTTGTAGTTTATCTCTGGGACTATCTCTCCATACGATTTTTTGCAGGCTCTGATCTTCATTATGGACCAAAATTTGGCGGAACATCTTTTCGATGTCTGCGGTGAAGGCAAATTGATACTGCCTCCACTTAAGTATCAATGACTGAAGGTCCTGTTGTAGGTTTGGGCCCTTGTGCATCAGATCATTTAAACTTTGGCCACTTGATGTCTTCGATGAGGCGTTAAAAACGACTCGAAGTGAAGTAGTCGTAGAATCGTCACGTAGTACACAATGATGGGGTAAGAAACATTCGAGTTTTGTGTTACAAATAGCTGGTTTCATATGTCCTAACGCTAGGTACTCGTGTATGAATGTTTTATATTCTTTTGCGATGTTTTCATTTTTAATTAGTTTACGTTCCAAATGACCAAATTGTGCTATGGCCTTTGATTTCGAGTAGCCCAATTGTTCATGCAAATTTGTTTTCAGAGGGAGCCTTACTACATATCTTCCATCTAGCAATCTCTTTGTTGTTGAGCTGTAAAATTGCATACACTCTTGATCATCTGATGAAAGCGAAGTGGACTCTGCAATTTCCTCTGTTTCCCAAAATTGTTGCAACTGGTCAATATCAATCTGTACGACATTGCATTGCAGTGTGTTTACATTGCCGCACAAGATCCACCCAAGCCGAGTCTGTTGAGCAATGGGTGTTGTTTGTTCAAGTCTGCTGATTCCCTCCATAATAATGTTGGAATATATGTCCGCGCCAAATAAAATATCTACCGGACGACTGACGTAAAAGTCGGGATCTGCCAGTTCTATGTTTTCTAAGTAAGACCAATTGGGCTTTGCAAAGGTATAAGTTGGCAGATTTTTTGTTAAACTTTTCATGATGAAAACGTCAGTATTAAAAGAATAAGACTCTCTTCTTGATGTGCAGTTTATGTTGATAACTCCTTTGCAGGCATTATCCCTGGCTCCTATACCGGTTATTACGCCCTTGCATCGTTGACGAGGAAGTCCCAATTGTTGCGCCGCATTTTCGGTGATGAGTGAAGTTTGGGAGCCCTGATCAATCAAAGCTCGCATGTTAAGATAAGATCCATCGCATTTTTGGACCTTAATCACGGCTGTGGACAATAATGTTTCCGGTACATCACGTTGTTGAGCCACGTGAGTCCTAAGTTGCTGATTTTGCTCAGGCAAAGTACGGGCATTTCCAGCGTTAGGTATTGCTTGGTTAGGTGACGTGTTTGAGGATTGCGCAAACGCATCGTGAAGTATCGTATTATGACTTCCGTCGCACTCATGGCACCGTTTTGTTGAAATGCATTCCTTCCCTTTATGGCTAAAAAGACAATTTTCGCATAGCTTGTTGTCAACGACGAATTGTTTTTTGTCGATTGGGGACAATCCGATATATTGTTCACAGTGGAATAATCCATGACCATTTTTGCATAATGGGCAAGTTCGTTTGTTATGAAATTTTCCATTCGATTTCGAAACGTTTTTGTTACTCGAATAAGATTGTTTCGAATTACGATTGATATTTTTGTTATTAGGATTGTTATCCTTAGATGATTTTGCATTAGAATTTGGAGATTTTTGATCTTGTTTACGCCGCGATGACTCCATACTCGTAAACTTGGCTTCCAGGAAGTCCAAAAAGTCTGATAGAATGGGCAGTTCACGAGGTTGCTTGAGAGATGCGATGTATTCGGAATGCGTGTTAGCATCTAATTTGTTCGACATCAAATAGCAAATTACGGGGTCCCATGTGCTTACATCTGCTCCCATGTTCTTTATAGCGTTAACACATTCGATGGTTGTATCGTGGATGCGTTTTACATAGTAGACTGAAGGTTGTTGCATGACCGGAAGATTGGTAAGAGTATTCATGTGTGAGGTGAATATAAGCAGTTTGTTATTGTACCTATGATTAAGGATTTCCCAACATGTTGAATAGTTTTCAGAGCTAATCTGAAGATGATGTATTAAACCCTCGGCTTCCCCTTTCAGTTTAGCTTTAAGGAACTGCATCTTTTGAGCTTGAGAGAGCGATGGATTGTTGTGAATGGCCTCCGTGAACAAGTCTTTAAAGGATACCCAGTGTTGATAGTGGCCATTAAACGTAGGCACTTCCATCTTTGGCGTAGAATGTTCTCGGTGTGATACAGACCACAATTTGCTGTTCAGAGACTTCTTCATATTGTTGTACGTCATTTCATACGAGGTAAACTTGTCCTCATACGAATTATCTTGCCCGTCGAGTTCCCCTTCCAACTCCCAGTGAAGCATGTCAATGGCCGACCACCTCGTTTCCAATGTTTTCAACGTATCTTGAAACTCCCATTTCTCAGTTATGGCATCGACGTTGATGTTCGCCACCGTTCTATAGAAAGCTTTAAAGTTGATAGTCTGCTTCTTCAGTAAATCATCTAACTTGCTGTTGGTGCCCTGAGACTTGAATTTCGGCGTTTCAAGAAAGGTCGTAGCCTCGCTCTCCTCGGGATTCCTGTTCTTAAGGGTCCCGTCCACGCCGGCCCTGGATGTGCCGGCTAACGGTGTTGCGGGTCTTATAATAGACGGAGGTCCTGCACTTTTAATAGTTTCACGCGTCGAAAGATAGAAAGCATGAGTTTGTTGATAGTGATTCAATGCAAAATACTCAATCGATTTGTTGCTAAATGGGTTTAACTGATCATGATTAGATTGAAACTCCTGCCAGTAGGAGTCTAAAGTTTCCAATCTACGTTTGATGTAGTCAGAAGTTTTGCGTTCCTGACCATCCTTCTTAAAGTTTGATAATAGTTGGTTCATGGCCACCATGATTTGTTTCTGGTTGGCCAGAAGATCCTCCATTGTTTGGCTCATATTGTTAGGTCAAGCAAAAAAAGGAAAGATCTTACTTTGATTCTGCTGTCTGGTGGGTATGTTGATTGCGCTCAAGACTGCTGTTTACTCCCTGAACTGCAACTCCCCAGCTGTTGCTGATATGGAACCACTTACACGAACTGACACAAAGTCCACTGATTGCTCGCGTTAATGATCCGGCTCGAAGGACCATAAAGATGTACGGTGGTTACCTTACACCTTGGTTGTTAATGTTATGAGTACCGCGCCGCGTCCCAGGTTAGGGAATTTGATTAAGTAAAACGATGTTTACTGTTAGACGGATTTATTGGTACTAAATTCAATTGACAAATAGAACGCGATTCACCGCATCGTGAGTACAAGCGTCAGCATTATTACTAAACAATACAAAATGTACGGGTTTGCTCGTACAGTATGTAATGAATAAACAATTGTTATAAGTATAATTGCTCGCGTCTCACCACACAAATCACCTGTTTTAAGACAAGTGTTTTAAATCCTTTATAAAAACTATTTTGAAAAAATACCTACAGGAGGTTACCACAGACAATATTTGATAGAAAGTCAGGCTTCATGTACTTTGAACCATGTGCAAGGCAACTACTTAATACTATAACATTTTCCTTCACAGCAAACGGTTATGGTACAAGCTAAGACAAGCCAAAGCCAACTCGAACAACGGATCGCAGTGCAAATTCCTGCCGATTTAATTAATCTTTCAAAGGTAGAGCAATAATTTAATTAAGGCGTATACATGTCCGTTTGCAGATATTCAACATTTCTCTGTTCGGTACATGGAAGCGTTTTGCTTAAAACAATAGTAGTTATGTTACACTAAATTTTATTACGGTTTAGCTTTTTTCAGTAACGATACGTGCACACAGATATTTTGAAAACAGGTAAAATTAATGATAGTGAAAGTGAGACACATGCTACGAAAAGTGAGTATCAGTATTAAGTACTACCTAGGCATTATTAAACAACTTGTCTGTGACTGGTGTAAATAATCAGAGCGGGTGTGGTAGTGCCACTACAACCAAGCGCGAGCCGAATTAGTCTCAATAACAAGCTAAGACACCCCAACGGGCTAGGTTACATATTTTCTAATTCTGTAAAGTTGCACCAACAGCTGCTTCTGTATATATCTTAAGTATCGTCGTCATCATCGTTAACTTTCATCATATTATTAACAAAACTTTTTAACAAAAAAAAAACAACCGACTTCAAAAAAAAAACACTACAAAGTGTAAAATAACTTTAATTTTAATTTCGGAAGTCGGTGTCTTTGGTTTTGTATTTACGTTTTTGCCACCGACTTCCAAAATTAAAATTAAAGTTATTTTAGACTTTGTAGTGTTTTTTTTTTTTGAAGTCGGTTGGTTTTTTTTTGTTAAAAAGTTTTTATTTTTTACTTTTTATAGTCCGAGTGCATCTCATGACAATTCCAATAAGCCCAAACACGGCTAGACGGTTTTATTACGAACTTCCGGTACCTACCTTCCAGCTTCATCATCAGATCGGTTTGATGGTACCATTTTCGTCAGAACCATTTATTTAAATTTGCTTCGTCACAGTCGCTTAACTATCTTAATCGAGATATCCTATCGCCACCCGTGAAATACTTATTATCATTGAAGAGTTCCTGTGGCTATCTGTGGTCTCCTTCATCATTTCCACTTCACCAAATTATACTTTTTGAATGCAAATGCTTGACATGTTGATGAAAATACCAAAATTGCTATATGTATGCCTATAATATTTGAGGAGTTCCCTCAATTCCTCATGGATCCCATCATCAGAACTGGATTTTGACAAAAATGGGAGCAATCTGGAAGCATATCCTTTCAAATAAAAAAAAATTCCAAATCGGTTCATAAATGACGGCGTACTGAGGTAACAAACATAAATGATAAATGATAAATGATTTTATTTCTGTAAGTAGGTTTGTACAAACACTTTTACACGTCAATCATATTTTTTTTAAAACGAGATGAGGTCGGCGTTTCCTATCTGACTACTCTGAGAAGAAAGGCCGAAACAAACTCAGAGGTCACAGTCTCTTTTAAAGTCCAGACATAATCTTGGTGAGATCATGTGGAGACCATGTAGATTGGTGTCTGAAATGGTCTTTTGAGGAAAGAACCACACAGATTGAGTGGACCCGTCCAGTCAGTGCACGCATTTGTCAGTAATCATGCAGCTCAACTCAAACTTAGGGAGCTCAACGATTCGACGAACAATACCAAAGAAAGGACATTTGGGTAGGTCGCATAAATTACTCAAACTGCCAGACCATGACTAAAACTATCTGAGAAAAAAACAAAGGCAAACTAAAATTAACCCACATAGTCTTCACATTCACAGTCATTAAAAATAACATAATACTTTACAAAGTAAATATTCATGTCACTGTATATGTAAAATTTATCAATGTCAATGTGTGTATAAAAATCCAGAAATAGTCTTGGTCAGATCATTTTGAGGACCATGTAGATTGGTGTCTGAAATGGTCTTTTGAGGAAAGAACCACACAGATTGAGGGGACCTGTCCAGTCAGTGCTCCCATTTGTCAAAAAAAAAAATGTGCAGCTCAACTCAGAACTTGAGGAGCTCAACGATTCGACAAACAATACCAAAGAATGGACATTTAGGTAGGCCGCGTAAATTACTCAAACTGCCAGATCATGAATAAAACTAACTAAGAAGGAAAACATAAAAAAAAGATAGAAAAGACCCACATAGTCCTCACTTTCACGACAATTAAAATAATATTATACTTTACAAAGTAAATATTCACGTCTATAAAGAGAGAAAATAAAATGAATGAGAGAAAAAAAAAAAAAAAAAAAAAAAAAAAAAAAAAAAAAAAAAACCAAACAAGATTTACTGTGTAAATAAATTTATTGGAGCAGCTCAATCCCAAGCATGTTTATCCTCAATATAGTCTTTAACAGAATAAAAGGCTTTCTGGCATAGTTTACGCTTTATAGAAGATTTGAATTTATTAAGGCTTAGATCTTGAATGTGGCTAGGAAGTTTATTATAAAAACATATACATTGGCATCTAAAAAAAAAATAAAAAATAAAATACAACCGAATTCATAACCTCCTCCTTTTTGAAGTCGGTTAAAAACAGGTCACATCGACCGTTCCTGTGCTTCTCGCATCTAGCGGACTACTGCGGCCACCTTGTGAGAAGATTAACATAATAACATTCAAGATTGATTGTTCAAGTCAAAAACAAAGTAAAAGCTTCTCTTATCAGAAGCAATGTCCAATACAAAACGTGCAAGGAAAGTTAAAGGCAAACAAACAACATAATTAATTATAATAATCAAATTTTCCGAGCCGAAACTGAATGCCTAATAATAAGACGGGCAAGGTGCGTAATATAAATTAACAATGCAAATTTTCAACTTAATTTAACACTGATGAATTTCTTGAGACTTTTAAGTTTTAATCAAACCTTTCATTTTATTGTTTTGGCTACAGTTGGCTGCGGGCTTTTGAGTGAAACTCAATATTGATAATAATAAAGAGGGGCTTGGGTAACTTCATTTAAAAATGTAGGCCTGCAAACCCCTACATAACCAAACAGTCTTATTGTAATATGTCTCAATTAAATAATTAGTAGTAACACTTTCAATCATACATGTTTCTGGAACTAACCCCACAAGACCAACTGTATCATCGAATATTTTTATCATTCAACTTTTTTAATTTACAACGATGCTCACTTGCTTTTCCAATTCACTTTAGACATTGGCAGAATGGTCGACATTGGCAATGCTTGCCATAATCTATATCTATACTTATAATAAATCTGTAGAGAGGTCAATTCTGTACATGAAATATATTTCCAAAATAACTATCAGCGGGTGATTAGTGATCGTTACTGACGCCAAAAATGCAATCAGTAAAATGTTTGTCTGTCTGTCTGTCTGTCTGTCTGTCTGTATGTATGTTCGTTATAGAAACAAAAACCACTCGACGGATTTCAACGAAACTTAGTAAAATTGTTCTTCATACTCCTGGGCAGGTTATAGTATACTTTTTATCACGCTACGATCAATAGGAGCAGAGCAGTGAAGGGAAATGTTGGGAAAACAGGATTTCTTTTTAGGTGAAGTAGTAATAGGTTAGTAGTAGTTAGTTAGTAGTAGGTAAGTTTTGGTTAATTTATGTTCAGTTTTTTTTTAATATTAAGTAGGTAAAAGCGTAGGTACTTTTATTAATTATAGGTATAGGTATTATTAATTATAGTAGTTATAGGTATTTAGTTTTAAGTGAAGTAGGTTTTATTATATATTATTTTATACACACATCAAAAGTGTCTAGGGATCAACATATATTTTTGCAATAACATTTTCTCCTGATTGATATTAATTAAAATTTTCTTTAAGGATTCATCAAATAAAGTGTTTTCGTTTGTCACAGTAACGATAAACCAAGTCACCTTTGCATTAATAAAGAAATTTGCCATTTTCCTAATAAAGGGATTTTTGACATTTGAACCACTAACACAAAAGTTCGAAAAAAAGACTGAAATAACAGTTTTCTCTAAAATTTTATTGGGTAACTTAAACAATTAATAATCCGTGTTTCTACCGCGAACACTAACAACACAAGAACATCGGTTTGGCATACTCAAAATGAGTTCATCCAAATCACGCTGTGGAATGGCCGCCCATGTTCGTTGCAACAACAAAAAAAGGTCTTCTTGCGACTGGATACCCTCCATATTCGGCAGAGCTCTTCTCTGTAGCATATCCCATGCATGCTCAATCGGGTTCAAGTCTGGCGACTGAGCAGGCCAGGGCAGGACATTGATGTTAGCTGCGGCGAGAGTCTGTCTTACAACTCTTGTGGTGTGCGGTCGTGCATTATCATGCATTAACTGAAATAAGGGACCGATTTGCACTTGTAGAGGAACGATGACGTCTGATACAATCGTCTCAGCATAAATTTGAGCGTTGAGGTTGCCTCTGATCCAAATCAACTCAGTTCTTCCGCCGATCCAAATACCCGCCCATACCATGATGGTTCCACCACTATAAGGATGGACTTCCTGGCAGGATTTTAATCGCTGTTGGCGTCCAGGGGTTCTCCAGTGTCGTATACGTCTTGTATCCGGTCTCATACCAAAACGAGACTCATCAGAAAAGCACACGAAACGCCATTGTTCTTCTGCCCAATTTCTGTGTTCAAGAGCCCATTGATATCGAAACCTACGATTGTGCATTGCTATAGGTGGTACCCGTAGCGGTCTTCGGGAATGAAGGTTCACTTCATGCAAGCGGTTTCTGACTGTTCGGTCGCTAATTAAGTTCCCTGAAGAGTGATGAAGCCTCACGGCTAACATCATGGCGGTTATTGTTGGAGCTCTTCGAGTTAAGATTTGAATGTATCGGTCTTGTCTCCGTGTGGTGCAGCGATACCGTCCTCCATGGCGCTCAGCCACGGTACCAGTGCTTCGGTAACGTGTCCAAAGTCGACTGATAACACTCTGACTTGTATTCAGAGCTAAAGCCACAGTACGTTGCCGGGAACCAGCTTCTATCATTCCCACGGCTCTGAGCATTTCTTCCCTGCTTAAATGACGTCGCCGCTCCATAATAACGTTGGTTTTAATCAGTAGTAGGGAAACAGTAGCACTAATAATGTCTTCAATGCGTTGTATGTTTTTATAGGGAAAATATTGACAGCTGATTTTCATCTTTTACTCGAATTTGATTCACAGTTCCTGATTCAAATTATGAAATGCACCAAAAAGGATCCATATAAATTTATAAAATCATAAATTTATTACAAAGCCACATCTCAATCTCAAGAAATCCGCATAAAAATGCTTGATCCCTAGACACTTTTGATGTGTGTATATTAGACGTAGTTATATATTTTTAGTTATTCAAGCCCCAAGCGGACGCCGGCGTCCGCCCGCTATTGTCTTGAAAAACGCGTTGAATGAGAAATACGCGTTCTCAAGAATCGGCAGAAGAAAGAGCACATCGGTTAAACTCTATGAGAGTTAGTGCCTCAATTTCCGGATGTCATTATTCCACGCGGACGAAGTCGCTGGCAAAAGCTAGTGTAAAATAGAATAGAATCCACAATACATGTTGTTTGTCAAAACGTGGTGATTAAGCCTAAATATTTAAAATTGCTTGGATTATTATAGTTTACATTTAGAATAAGATCTTTTAGTTAACTTGTGTTTACCTTTTAAAATCAATCAAAATCTAAATAGTAGAAAATGTGCACTTAACTGTTTTTACAGTTTTGTCGATAGGTACTTCAAAATCGTTACTTATTAACACTAAATTAAATAGAGATTTGAGAAGACGGAGTAAGTGATTTTTTTTCTTTTGGAGAAAACGAATGAAACTCGCTGTTAAAATCATCTGTATTTATTGCACAAGCAAATCAGGGTAGGTATGTCTGGCTTAGTTGCACTATTTCAGCAATTTGATCTTGTGACCTTTTACTAAATAATTAAAACAGAAACTGCTAAATAGAATAGGTGTATTAGCCTAAAACAAAATTACTATTGTTGTATTTACTCAATATATTCATGACATTAACGACCACAAAAGTCTATTTCAAGCCATCAAAGTTGTCGTTTTAATAATAAAACTTTTGTTTATTTAAATAAAACGTCTAACAATCATCTTTCAAGAGCAAAGTCAAGTTGTGAGCCGTAATGGCGGAAAGTTTTCGCAATTTGTGGTAGCTACGTATTCGAAAATAATGGATTTTTAGCGGAAATTAGACACCCTTTCAATTCCAATCATTTCCCATCGCATACGTGTCGGAAACAGACGGTTTCTTGTTTTTCTTTCACTTCATAGTTCGGTTGGAAGAACAAATAATGTTAAAGCAAGTTCCAAGAATGTACATAATGGTTGGGAACTTGTTTTATTTTTTTGTTTGCTTGTGAGACTCCTTAACTTTAAAAAGTGTGTACCATTATAAGATCAAAAAGTTTTTAGAGGTTCGTAAATTTAAAAAAAGCGTGCAAATTTAATTGGTCAATAAGTTTTTAGAAGAAGAAAAAAAAAGAAAATTTTATGATTAAAATAAAAAAGAAATTGAAGTAGTCCTCAATTTCTTTTATTTTAATCATAAAATTTTCTTTTTTTTTCTTTTTTCAGAATTGTCTCTAAAATAAGTGTTCTTATGTAGTTGGCTCTTACCTAAAACAAGAGAAGAAAAGAACAGAGATTTTAAAAGCCGAGTGGAAGCCGACAGCATAGTTTCTAGTTGCAAGCCGCCATACGACGTCACTCCAAAACTCAACGGTTACGAGTACATACCTCAAACCTGTCAATTTTCAGAGGGTTTCCGAACATCCGAGAACTCTGACGTGCCTTAAAGGCTACGTTTTGACAGCCAATAGCTTTCCACACTACGAAACATAAAACTGTGACCCGTCAGACATCTATCATTCTTCTAATTGGAGGTACGAGCTCCTCCAAAAACCACCACAACTTTCCATCTACAAAACACGTTAAGAGTCAGGCGAGCGTTTGATTTATTGCCGAAATATTTATATTGCGTTAATATCTAGTGTTGGCGAGCCTAAACAAACTTCTCTAATACTAAGTAAACTAACTGTTCGGTCCCTTTGAGCATTACCTTTGCCCTTAAAGAAACTTGCCCAATTGTTATTGCCTTTTTCGTTACGTTTCGAAACAAAAAGGGGACGTTTATTTATTAAAAATTATAATTTATGGGTTGAATAAAGTTTTTTGTTCAATGTTAAGATTTATTTTATAACCTTAGATTTATTTTAACTCGGTCATATTATTATTTAGGTTGGCATACAATCTAGGTATTATTTTTATGCCATCTTCTTATAAATACTTAAAGTTTTCAAGATATTTACTTCAAAAATGTTTACCCACCTGGTCTTCTACATAGTAAGAATGTCTTTTTGTAAGTCAAATAGTAGGCATAATGAAGTTGCCAACTTTCATTGAAGGCACTGAAGGGTTTTCAGCCTAGAAATATATTTTGTCATACCTACTTAAATTCGGCCTATGTGTGAATGTCTGTTGCGTTTATCTAAAGAAACAGTTGGATATTATAATCGCTACGTTAATCTGCAATTTTAATGGTTTACTAATTCCAAAATTGAGCAATTTTTTGTTTAACAAAAACCTCATTCCATATAAGAATCTTTGTCAAAGGGTCAACTAGTAAAGAAGCAAAAGCAAAAAAAAAAACTGAATGTGTACCAGCAATGATGCCAACCCTGACAGCAGTAGGGACTTTCTTCAAAGTTTTAGTCAAGAACCGCGGATCGGCCGCCAACTCGGATTTTACATTGAAATAGTTACGTGGTACTTATGAGAGTCAGAGGTTGCTCTTAAGAAATTTCGTGCCAATAAAGACTCAATGGAAACTGAGAAATCAATTTTGATAAGCCGCCGAAAGTAACTTTTGTGACTATAGAGCCTAAGTGAAATGAATAATTGATTAGTATGGCCTGACTTTAGGTTTAAGACAGATATTGATGTTTTATTTTGGACCGCTCTCATTCAGAAGTTTTGAAAGCCTCCACGGTTTTGATTGGTAAATGTAGAATGATTTACGACGCCATAGACGTCCCAATCTCAAGTAAAATAAATCTTTTAATTCTGATTATAAACAACTATATAAAATAATATCTCCATAGCCTTCTAGACCGTTTATTCTGAACCTAAAAACATAAAATTCGTCCCAAAAAAATACAATTCTTTGGAAAACACCTTTACGTACCATCGAAAACTTTTCACGTTACATTTCATTACACGAACCATTCCGGTTGAAGGGTGCTGACGAGCGCAATATACCCGTTTCTTGCTGTCTTTATGGCTATAGTAAATCACTTTTACCTACTTGACCCAAGCGACCGATAGTCGAACATTAAAAGGGTTTGATTTATATCAGAACTTAGGACATTGTCGCCATCTGTTGCTACTCATGTTGCGCCGTAGTTTATTGTAAAGGTGGACTCGACTCGTTTGATGTAGTGCGTTTAGTTCGCTCTTGTTTTGATCCTTTATCACTGTTTGGAGGAATGGTAGTTGCGAACTAAAATTAGGTACCCTTATTTATTTATTTTTATTCTATTATTTATGTACACACAGTCAACCAGTTACGTCATATATAAGTATTGAGTACGCAGGTACCTTACTGCTTTTTTTTAAAGAAATGTCTTCCAGCATACTTGCAAAAGGAGAAATAAAAAAATGTAGACAATAGTGTGTGACAACAAGAAGAGAAGAATGTTTTATTTTATCATTAATTTCGACTTTGTTTTTTTGTAAATTGTATGTGAAGTCAAGATGTAAATGAAATTTTTGCAGGCTTTTGGTAATAATATTTTATTACCAAAAGCTTTTTTACGGGATTTTGACTCGTCTGAAAGGAAACTTTCTCAATTTTCAACAAAAGTACAAAGCACGATCTTATTCTTCCAAGAAGTTTCATCAGCTACCAAGAAGTTGAGATTACTAATAATAACAGCAGCGCTGCATCAAAGATTAGTTTCTATAAAGGTTTTGTATGTACTCCAAGCAAAACATGCTGAAGTCAGTGCAAGTCTCGTATAAAGTGAAGGCAAACTTTATAAGGCGCCACGCGACAGTACCAGCATTGTTTCCATATTGGCTTTGAAACTTGAAAATTCAAGACTACCCACACCATTTTGTAACATTCCGAAGGCATGGAGTCAAATGAGATCTTGGAAGTTCGAAATTAGTATACAGAAATACCTTGTTCTCGTTGTACCAATACTCGTATGTCAAGTATATGTTTGAACATGTTTTGGGTTCGGCTCACTACCTTTATAAGCCGGGCGTATTAACATTGCTTACGTCACACTTGAGAAACTTTTAATTAATGACTTCAGTTACGACGGGTAACTTTGTGTAATATGAGATGAAGATTTCATCGAAATCAGTCAAAGTATTAGGCTAAGAGATAAAATTTTAATAATTAATCTCTTAATCTAGATTATTTACACAGCGTTAATGAGTTTAAAGAGTAAATGAGTTTTCTTTAGAAATCAGAACTGATAGGTATACATTTTGGTCCTCGTTGCAGAGATTTTATCGGACCAGGAGGTTCCTAGTTCGACTTTCGATAGGTGTACGAGAAAGTAACAACAAAAATACAAAACAGCTGTATTGTAGACCAGTATAATAATAATATTCACCTTGATTAAAATTAACAAAGCTTGCAGATTATCAATCTCTACGGGATCTGCTCAACAATAGCAACATAACGCCCGGCTATTGCTGATTCTGCACGTCCTAAGGATTTTTACTAAATATAAAATAAAGCAACTAGGAGCGACTGCCGCTAGACTTTTGCAAATTTTATAATATGTCATGTCCGTAACCACAGTCGTTGGTACTTTTTTATATGGACGGGAAATCATCAAATGACCCCTCCCGCTCTGGGTGGAGCAGAAGGGAGTGTCAGACTCTTACTGACTAAAACCCACGCGTGTTCCTTCCTTAGCCCTTTATGTTCCGGGCAGCGGTAACCCTTTCGAACAATCTCACTGCTCCGGCAGGCTTCGGCCCTTCCCTAAAGCTGACATCTCTTTGAGGCGCGCGTGGAACAAGTACGCACCGACCGGCACGGGCCTGGTCCTGGACGGAGAGTTACCCATTTCTCTCCGCCCGCAAGCCCGCAGTCGTTGGTACTCGTATGACAAACCAGGAACGATGGCTTAATGTGGTCGCCTGGACTCGGAGGGATCTCGTTTTAAAGAACGATTGCCCATTCAGGACATGATCGCGACAAACGCAATCTACCTACGTGGAGTCAGATAGGCTTTTTAAAAAGTATTGAAACTGCTTAATGGTAAGTAAGGAGGGCTCAGCAAAAATACGTTTGAAAACCAGTTTAAAAATATAAGATAAGTAAAATGAACACAAAGCCTGGTTAATACCCGAACTTGTTGCTGAAGCATCGCTCCGTGAAGATAGCGGATCAAAGTAAGCCGCTTACAGAAGCAGAAACTTGACCGAACCATACTGCAATGCCTTTGATTTACTTTTCGATAAACTCGCTTCGGTAAATATCTGTTTATTTCTTATTTGTACAGAGAAATTTGATGATTTCAATCGGGTTGAAGTAAATGGACGGTAATATTTTTATATCCTTAATCTGATTTCGACTGAGCCGAGTACTACCCTAACCAAGTTCTGCTCAGCGCAACATTTTTATAATAATTTTCTTATAAAATCGTTTTGTTGTTAAACCTTACGATATCTTTGGATTTTCTAATATTTGGAAAGCTTCTTTTGTTACCAATTACTTTATTATCATCTTGTGTTTTTAGACTAACGTCTTCAAGTAGATATAGATCTGTGTTACAAACTTGGATCATTGTCCCAAATTCACGCATACTTTGGCAAAGTTTCCAACATCTCGGCCTAAAATATAACCCGTGCTCTATCATTACTCTGCTCTGTGGTGCGGACACTGAACCCGTAATATTTTCAAGTCTACACCGCACAACCCGAAAACATGTAATTAACAAGATTTTGCGTGTTCCCATTAATTAAGTAGTACGTTGCAATAACAAATTGCAAACTACCTACTGTTGTAAATTTACATTGCGGTGAAGTGGTACCACCAAGTACCACCTATTAATCCTGTGGCACAAGTACGAGGTTTTGGCGTCTGCTCATTTTGGAGACCCTTCATTCATAATGCTCATGTAACATTAATTATAAGCTCTGTTGTGCGTGTAAGTACATTCAGATACACCCGTGTTATATCCTGCTTTACGGGAACACTTTGCCGGTTGTCTCGTAAATGGAAGTTTCTGATGACTTTGTTCTTAAATTAAAAAATGATTAAGTTATGTGACCTGTGTCGTACGTCGTATTCATTACTAAAACAGTTTAATTTGGCGTCAATATCTGTTTCTTTTTTTATTTTACTTTCTGAATTTTGCATTCTCAGTTTTTGTATGCAATATTGTTACTGGAGTTCAAACCTTTGCAAATCAAACAAATACAATAGTAGAATTTATTTGTTTGGACAAAATTCCAAAACTATATTGAAGAATCCAGGCATAAGCCAATACTTACACCTATCTTTGTTATGTCTGATTTAATATTTTTAATTAAGCATTTATTTATCAGATACATCCAAAAGTTATTGTTGGTCCCACGTTAAACTTAAAGAGTCGTAGAAAACAAATCTGTATCTATAAAATAACATATATTAGTTTCATATTATTTTCATACACTTAAAAACAAACACAAATGACTAATGTTTGGTTTGATATCAAAAGCAACGACATTGTTTTTACGTCAGGAACAGCAAAGTTGAACACAGAATCCAATATTACATAATTCGCGTTCACACGAGCTATCACCGAGTCCCCGAACAAATGTGCGGAGATACATCCAACACAAAGCCGAATGAATGAAAGATTGATATTGGATCCCTTGTGTGTTTTCTCTTTTTAATTAATCGCTTTTGTAAAGCTCAGAACTTCAAAGCAAAGGGTATCGGAGCATTCCCCGATACGTTTGAATCCGCCAAAATTGAAAAGCGATGTACGTAATTCGCTACGGCCATTTTTAGACGGGTGTAATTTCTTTTTGGACCGGATTATAAATTAAACAGACGTTTTCCCCGTGACGAATCCATTCGGATACTTAAATCCACATTGTTTTATACAAATATTTTAGCCAGACAACATGACAATGCTGCCAGACTGGTGCACTATTCCCATTGGCAGCGATGCGGACGAATTTTTTGATACTAAATGAGCTCTTCCCTTTTTATAATATACTTATACATAACGTAAATTATTATCTTATATATTGTGTTAAAATTTATCAAAATAAACATCAAACCATTCAAAATAAATATTCTGCAGAAGTTTAATAATACTTGAAATTATCGTTCGTAATTGAAATCTTATTAGCTAGCTGTCTAAACTTTTCTACGTCGATAAAATTTATGAGAGAATTTATAAAAGTCTGCAAAATTGTAACGAGACGCCACCTCGAGGAGGATACTAATATAAATAAATATCGATTATCTTTCATTATAAAGCCTTTGGAGCAAATAAAATATTCATTGCAGGTTTTTTAAATTAAGTTATTTATAAGTTGTCAGTACCGTCCTATCGTTTGTTATGACTTTTTAAAAGCCAAACATTTAAATTGACGACGTCTGAATATAAATTTAGATATTCCGATTGCTTGAAATGATTACTTTTCTCCTTCGGGGGTCCAACGAGTGGCGAGTACGTGACAACAGAAAATTGTAAAATTGTTATTCTAACCATGTTGAAGAACCCGTCCGGAATTACGAAAATTGTTTCGCAGATAAAAATATCCATTTTGTCAAAACTAGACACGGAAATATGGTATAGTGGTTGGTACAATCAGTTTTCGTCAAGTGTTAGCCAAATTTAATGCTTTTCGTTGAATCTTTGTTATGTTTAGAGTTCCAATAAACATATTTGAAAAGTTACTAAATTTACCAAGTATCCTTCTTTTTTAATAAGAATAAAATGCAACCTTTTTTTACAGTGAAACTTTAACTTCTACGGCATGAATAAACGCCATAGAAAATAATCTGATTTATGCGAATACCTTTATGAAAATATGTTATTTACCTATAGTACCTACTTTAAATTGACACAAAAAATAATACATAGATTGTGTTAATTATTTAACACATTAATTTAGTCTAAATCGAATGACGGTATAATTCGATTTATCCTCAAAAAGTCCCAGAACATCGAGCTTAAAAATATAACTCATCATTTTATAGACGAAACTAAATCTATAACAGATCTAAAGCTATTAATACTAACAAGGTCGCCTGTTACTGCTACCTTTATGACTCTAACCTTGAAAATATAATACGAATAAATATCTCCCGAGCCTGGAATAGGACGATCGATAGCTATTCCACTTCGCCAGCTTCAAATCCTTTTTAGGTGGCTGTCGGCTATATTTTAGCAATAAATAAAATTGGTACCAAATTATATCATCGTGTAAGTGTGATGTGCAATTCGTGCGAGAAAGATTACGGACGTGACGTCGAGTTTGTTGGTCTTACGTCGATGGGCGCAATTTTACGCGGCTATTAAACGGAACAAACTCGCTTTTCTCACAATAAAACGCTTCTGAATTTCCTTCTTCGGCCGTATTTTCAAATAGCGCGAACTCGCCAGGAATGTTTGTTTTGAGATATTTAGGACTTGTGCAGGGCTGCTGCTGGTTTATGGTACCTACTTGTTTTTTTATAACTGTTCATGAAAAACCGAAAATTAAAATATATTTCTTTTTTATCTTTAATACAGATCTACTAAGAACCTACTCCAGCAAGTGCGACCCTAAGGGACAGTCTTCACCAGCGAGAAAACCGCGACGATAGTCATGCTGTGCTATCAAATTATTGTTGCGACGATATCTTTGTGTGGTTTATTGAGATTGATTCATAGAATCAATCTCAATGAATTCAAAGCAGTGCAGATTATCTGATTTAAAATAGTGCACCAGTGCACAAAGCGTCATGTTTTAAACAAGTATTTACTTCAAATAAATGTGTACCTATATAACAAGCAGCTAACAATAGAGACGTTTAAATTAAGAAAATGTAATACTACATGTTAACGCCTCGCATAATGTGTGTGAGTGCATACACACATATGCACACGACGTATTGACAACACCTAGAAGATTCTAGAAGTCTGCGCAAAAGAGGCGCGCACACAACATACGCGCCCTCTTTAGTTTTTCACATTAACTTATATTTTTGACAAGAAGAATGTCACATTATTATTTTCTACGAATTTCCTATATGTTAAATTAATTAAATTATAATACTTTTTATTGGGGAAACACATTTATTATTTATTTCCATCCATCGCTCAACAACGAACACCATTGCCTGCACATTGGTCCTTCGCCGGATGAAGAAAATTAAAAATTAAGAAGAACAATGGAAGCGTTACGTTGTTGAAAAATTATACGGATGAAGAATTATTGAAGATTATATACATTATAGTAAGAGGAAAGACCACCCTACTTCAAGAACCTTAAGGCCTGAGGGAGTATTGGAGTAGCGTTATCGTGAGTCTGTTCCAATTAATTAGTGAGACGACATCGTGTTCCCCATAATTAGCATTATTTCCAATACAATTACTAAAAAATATTATTTAAAATTATCAACATATTAATTACCTACAATTTTTCTCCAGCTTATTTATTTTATCCAGTCCTCATTTTAAAGGTTTAGCAGGGGGTCATTAAAATTAGTAAAACTGTGACTTCAGATCCCTCAATGAATCTGTTAGCGCTTTTACCGTCTCACTTTTTGATTGGACGGACCGTAGCGTTGCTTCCTGCACCTCAAGGACCATGCAGCTGTGCATACACATATATGTGCATACTATTTCATGCTTTAAGAGAACACAGCAAATTAATCTGGAGAATAATTAACAGATAAGCGAGATGGTGCTGTTAAAGGATGACCAGGCCCAATTGATGGCTACAACAATTACGTTCACTCCCAGTGAAGGATCAGAGCTGCACTCCTAGGGTGGCAATATGTTAACGCCTCGCATAATGTGTGTGAGTGCATACACACATATGCACACGACGTATTGACAACACCTAGAAGATTCTAGAAGTCTGCGCAAAAGAGGCGCGCACACAACATACGCGCCCTCTTTAGTTTTTCACATTAACTTATATTTTTGACAAGAAGAATGTCACATTATTATTTTCTACGAATTTCCTATATGTTAAATTAATTAAATTATATTCTTTTTATTGGGGAAACACATTTATTATTTATTTCCATCCGTCGCCCAACAACGAACTTCATTGCCTTTACACTACATATGCCACTATTGGGAAAAGCAATGTAAAAAATATTCTCAAAAATCGTATGTTGCCATCCCTAGCCACACCTCTCGCTTATTCGACGAGAACGAGAAGTGTTTCGTTATTTCTCCCGTTCTAAGTAAACATGGAAATGTAACTCGCAAAGATCAATCAAAAGTTTTCATAATACTCCATCAATATTAGAGTATTTGCATACGTGGCGTACCGGCGGCGTTTCTTTACAAACAAATCCGGAAGATTTATATTTATAGCCATTTATTGAATTTTGATTACAGATTTTTTTTTATAAGTACTTAAAAACGTTTTATAGGCATGTTAATGAGTGTTTTACCTCAATTGAAACTGTTCGTCGAATTTAATTATAATAATAAAAATAAGGAAAGAACGATGCACGTTCTGTACTAAAAAACGGGCAACTTTTGTACCCCTAAACAAGCAAACTTATGTCAGGCGGACCCACGGGCGCAGGTAGCAAAATATGAGCTCGGTAATTGAAAACAAAACAGCATCATAAAGTCCCGAACTTATTATACCCCATGCCGAAACTAGGCAGACTAAATAAAACTCCCTAAGCACAAGATGTCTCTGGATTTACCATAAATCATAATAAAACTGCTCGTGAGGGATTTGAACAATTTATTTTCAGGTGAAAGAGCTGAGAGTTGGACTGAAATAAAATAAAAACTTGGTGAATTTTTGTTAGGGCCGTAATAAAAGTCAGGAGGTACTTCTAATGGATATATATGTATATATATATATATATCAAGGGAAGGTGAAGATTTTTGCAGCTTTTCCTCGAGTACAAGTGACGTGCTAGAAGCTATGGTGAAGAGCTTTCAGCGTAAGTTTATTCAATTTTGTTGGCATAAGAGCACTTTGTTTGAACGCGATAACAGTTTTCAAAGCCGGCGAGAGCTAGCCATAGAGTACTACTGGAAAAACAAAGGCTTTACTCGAATGTTCACAGGTGTAACTATGTTACTCTGATGTATGTGTAAGAATTATATTTTCTGAAGTAAAATATATCTACATAAATACATTATACAAACTAACACTGAAATATATAATATTAGGTACGAATATTTAAAAAAAGCAAGAGCTAATTAGGCATCAAACAATTCGTCCGCATCGCTGTCAATGGGAAAAGTACCGAAAAGGCTGGCAACACTGCCACATTGAATAGCAAAATAGGCCAACCCTCTGGTCTCGTGAATCTATGCTATCGAATTTAATAAAATGGCATGGTTTTTATTTTAAAACGAACTCAAACTAATTTAGAGGACTGCATAAAAGTAAATAAACATAAAAATACAATATTTGTCAAGTTTTCACTCTGAAAATAAGAAAATACTCTCCATAATCTTATCAAACTTGCCGCTACATATGAATAGTGCGATAATTAACAACTAAATATCTGACGCCAGCGGGCACAACGCAGGGCACTTTAAGCTGTGTGTCCCGACACTCCCAACATTCTAACATCCATAGGGATAAGTTAACACGTCGCTAACCATCGCGCCCTCGGGCTACCCCGCAATATAAATCATTTCGAACGTTCCTATAACTTTGTTGTTCTCGCGTAATTTAAATTACGTGTTCGCCACGACCATGGAATCTGGGACAGCAGCATGATAAAAATAATAACAGTAAATTATACGGCAAAGGAATTTAATAAAGACTTCTTTATTGATATGAGATGTGTCATAGCAAGTATTCCAAAAATATACAATAAATAAATATTTGAACTAGTTTTTAACATCAGTGTTGCCTAAAGGCAATAACATAAAAGTACAGCGCTCGTTGTAACTATAAGATTCCTTTTCCGAAAGAGAAGTGCCGAAGAGAGCCAAAGTTGTATAACAGTGATAAGTAGGTATGTATATGTACGTAGGTAACTAGGTACCCTAAAGTTCGTCCATGAGAAGCTAGGTTCCGAAGAAAATCCGATCTTATAAAATTTCTGACTCAGTTTACTTGAGATATCTGAGAAACTTGAAAAAAAATTCTCCATTTTATATACCTACGAGTAAAATCCATGAAAAGGGCGAATAGTGTCACCGACGCAACTTGTTTTCAATGTTCGGGTGTAGGTAGCAACAAGGAAATTTTATCAAAACATTCAATATTCAGTACAAGTTAAGTATACAAGTTTAAAATCAACCGTTAGGGGATTTCAAAACCAATTTCAGCGAATAATAATTTGATATGGAGTATCCTCAAAATATAGTTAGCAAAATCATAGATCAACTTTTACGTTGGAACGAAAGGGCAAGCCGCAAAAGTTTCAACTCTGCTTATTACGGCTTCGGGGCATCAAAGCCGTTCGGCCTAACCCCCGGCTGCTATTTACTACGATTTTGTTGACGTCGTACTCCGGTTAATGGAAACGGTGAATTAGGAATGACAAGACAAAATACAATTGTCTATTTTTGTTCTTGTTTACCTTCCTGTCACTGGGTAAAGAAAAGTCTAGGTATATATAGATAAAGAACACAATATCGAATTCTTACATTTAAATTGATTCCTAAATTATGTTCGGTAGATCTAACTTTTTGTAATATTTGAGAACTGTCAGTAGAATTAGCGCGAAAAAAAATTATGAGGAAAACACAAAAAACTGAAGATTTACGATCCTGTGTTAGATTAAAGCGTTAATAAATTGTTTTCAACTAAAGCGTAACGTTTATGTCCGTGATTAAGTATCAAAGTTTCCGTAATAACGCCTGTAACAGTGGATACTTCAAAATGTTTTATTTTGATTACATACAGTGTGATGGAATATAATTGATCATTTACACAAGTTTTTCAATCTGGAAAAATGCTAGTTGTCGTAATAATTTTCCTCTTCACTATGATTGAGCACTCAACATTTTTGGCATCGGGTACTAAAATGTAAATCTTCGTAATATTCACAGGCGCGTTTAACGACGTTTGGGTGCTAGTAATGTTAACCAACAATGTTAAAATTTTATTGTTTTATAGCAAAATCTAAACCTTTAAACGTATTATTATGTATTATTGATCTTGTTTCAGATTCACATCTTGTTTCTTGTTTCAGATATTTTATATTTGTCTTAAAAGAGCGTATAGTGTTATACGTCTTTTTTTCGTAGATTTCTAAACAAATCTATAACGATTCCTTTATTCTTTAACAGTATTTACCTACTTTTTTCATTTAGTTTTCTTGTAACCCTTTCATAATGCGTAGGTTCACAATCTGATACTATAATATTGTTAATTAGAGAGTCACTGCTCTATAAGTCAAAACGTAGTCTTATTAGGAGGTAGCCTGTCACACATTGACCACGTCCTCTGTAAGCCGGGATCTCGTAGTGGCCAATGCGTACAACAAACGATTGCGGTCGGAATACCCCAAGGAACAATACTGTCTCCTTGAAATTAGCTAACAAATTAAACGCAAGAAATTGTTGAGTGGATGAGTTTTTCTTTCCATTAGCTCGCTCCTGGAATAAACAATTTCTAGGTATATCATTTTAAGACGTAGACCAACATTTTTATATCTATTTGCCTGTATGATTTAATTTTGAAGAAATTGCTTTATTCTCGATGGAGCCGTAAAAACTGAAGTCTATTTTTCGTTTTTTCTTTCATATGTGAGAGTTTTCTTATTTATATTGGTGCGATATTGTAACATACATCTCTTTTTATCGTGCATAGGTAATTTTTGGCATAGGTGGAAAGATAGGGGAGACGCGGTATGTAAGAATTGTGGTCGTTGGAACTCCGTTTCTGCTGTTTTGTGGGTTATGCCGTTGGGATAATGTATGGTATGCATAAACCTATGTATGCACGTATGTTGTTAGTAAAAGTATTTCTTACGAAAACTGTCTTTGTCTTGATCTTTACTCGATTCCGATGTTGCTGTGATTAAATCATACACATGATACGAAAATTGAGTGTAATATTGCTGAATCTACTGTTTATTTATTTATTTATATATAATTTATTGTACACCAGAATATACATAACAAAAAAAAACAATTATTACTACAAAACATACAATGGGCGGCCTTATCGCTATCTGCGATCTCTTCCAGGCAACCTTGGAATGGACAGTGATTGCGTGGATATATAAAAATGGGGTAGTCAGTGGTGCAACATAATATACTATAATAGATACATAGATAATATAATATATATATACATACAAGCTGTATAATAGATTCATAAATAAATACATACTAAATATACATACAAACAACGAAAATAAATGACGACTACAGATTAGTGCGTTACGAAAACAAGATCACAACAACAAGTAATGTTCCTTCGCCAGTCTCTTAAACACAGCTAACGATTGCGCGCGTTTTATTTGAACTGGCAATGCATTCCATAAACGAGCGGCCTGAACAGAGAAGGATTTGTCGAAAAATGTTGTGAAATGCATTGGCATTAAATTAAGCTTTAAATTATGCGATGATCTCAAAAACTTAATGTGGGAGTCGCAAATATACTGAAAACGGTTTTTAAGATAGATAGGGGTGTAAGGGGAAAAGAGCACATGATACAATAGGGAAACTACTACTGTTTCATCTACACTTAGGCAAGTAACTGAGACTAAAAGTCTAAAGCTGTGTAATGATGATGATGTGTAATGTAATGTATCGTGTAATCTAATGCGAATAGTGTGGACGGCATACAAACTCAACGCGAATCCTGTATGTGTTCGACGGCGGAAGCCTTTGTGATCGCGCTAAAAACCGACAACTGATGAATCACCGCGAGCTTTACATGTAATGCTAGTTATTCGCGTCAACACGCAGAATTCGTGTTACATTGCACGATACATTACATTACACGGCTTTATTTATTTATTTATAATATATACTTTATTGTACACCACAAAAATACATACCATGAAAAAGATACATGATACACTACAAAATATACAATGGGCGGCCTTATCGCTTTCTGCGATCTCTTCCAGGCAACCTTGGTATGGACAGTGATTTTCCTGGACATAAAATGGGACTGTCGTTGGTGCAAATATAATTAATACAATACACTAAAATAGATACACAGATATATAAATATTTAAAATTATAGATACATAAATACATACATACGAAATATATAAGCAAAGAAAATAAAAGAAGACAGTAGATGATTTGGTTACTTTTTTTTTCGATGTTTATATAGGTCCTAAGAAAATCTTAGGCTTGATTAATAAAGTATGCAGATGAAAATGTCGGCTTTCATTTATTATTTCCATAATCATGGCCTAGAAAACAGAACATAACAACAACACAGAACGCAACCAATTTTGTTTTTACACGCTGTTAATGGCGTCAATAATGTTGCAGAAAATGATGACCCAAATAATTGGACTACATCTAATTTGACACGAACGCTCTGCATATACGACCAATTACTACTAACGACCTATCGAAAAGGTCTATAAAACGTAGCGAATAATTAACATTCGATTGTACTTAACGCGATTTCAGCTATTTTATCCGAACGATCTCATTCCGTTCAATATTCTGAACGAAATCTGATTAACTAACGATGACTCGAAAACAATAGAGATTAAATGGTCCACGGCCTCTTATTTAATATCAGACCTTGTTAAGATTTGCTTTGTCAGAGAAGGAAAGGACGGGCGAGATAGCGAAAGCGGACGGCTCTAATCTAGGGTTTCTAAGTTCGCATTCTTGGCGAAATTAAAAAACCTTTCTGGACAAAATGATCAAGCACAGAAAAAATTTGAGGATTGCATGTTGATCTCATACATTCCTTGTTTTGTACCTCTCCTAAGAGGAAGTCGCCTTGTCAATACTACCTACAGCACCAAAAAAGTTTGAATAATCCTCTTCCAAATTCACTGCAATAACGATTATTGTTACTGCTAGAGTTTGGAAAGACTATTCAGACAAATGGGAAACAAAATATTCAAATTCGTAGTCCGTTATAGGTGCTTGCATCCCAACCTGCCGAACAGCTTTATGCGAAAGTGCAAACTTTTCAAATTTGGCTCGAGTTAATTTTTATTTCCTTTTTTTTTTGCTGACGGTATTTACAGCGACTGAACACAGATTGAACAAGTGTTGTTAACTTCACGTTGTAACAAAAACAGGAACGACCTCTCCGGGCTCTCTGGTAGAATTAGAGTTAACAAACTGTAACGGTCGTGCGCTGGGCAACTTATTAAACTTTTCCTTGAACTTTATTATCGATACGCTGAACCTAATTTTTTTTTTGGTAATTGAGTTTTAGTTTTGATATTTATGTACGCCTATTAAAGTTAATAACTAATAACATTATATTGCGTTGTATCACGAGCAGACTGGACTGCTTGTACGTGAATCGCTTCTGCAAAGTTTCCACATCGGTGTTGAGCTTGAAGCAGGGATTCGCATGAACACACACAGTGTTAACACACTGTGTGTTGTTGTGTGTGTGTGTGTTGTTACAGTGTTAGGTTAAGTATGTAGGTTAAGTTTACTAACGTAGTTGTTAAGAAATATTGTTACTAACATATTTGAGACCTTTGTTACTGGTTATTAAATACAAGGTGTAACATAACGCAAGACCTCATACACCCCAATTAGAGTATCGAGTTAAAAGCATAATACAATGACCAAAACTTATCTTTTTTAATGATAGCTATTTTTACTAAGAAAATCGTGTTTACACTAGTACTAGCTTTATCATTTAAATTGAATCTTATTGCCTTGAGATAAGATTTAATTTCATTTGGCTTAATCGGCGGTTAGTACAATAAAATACATAATTTTTGAAAAAAATGCCTATATTAAAAGTTACTGAAATCGATTCAGTAGACAATTATGAACAAAAAACTTTCAGGACTTGCGTTTATTCTGTTACACCTTGTATAAGTAATCACGTATTTGCCGTAACCACTTTAACTTGATGTGTATATGTATTAATATTTATCTTAGGTATTTTGATCTGGGTGTGATTTTTGTTGAATTATTTTCACAATGTGAACAAGTATTACCTTTGTAAAAACATTGTTCGCCTTGTGAAAATAATCGGAAAAGCAACAATATACAATATCTGTTATTTTTTCAGTTTAAGTGAGCGTTACTTATATCGCTCACAGAAATCGAAAAAACAACAGATATTGTCGCTTTTCCATAGTGTAGCGTTTGAATCTTCTGCAATCTAGATAGGTTTTATATATTTACCGTCAAAAACCTTCATGAAAAATAAATATTTTTAATGGTCGGAGAGAATAATATCGCAGTGTGCACAATTCCATAAGAGGATTATAAAATATTGCCCGTTATTCCATTGACACATTCATATTTACTGTTTCCAATACGTCGATATCTTTGATCCCTATAAAATTTTAAATGTGTATGGAATTTATGATTCATAGACAATATTTTTTTTCAATTTGTTAATTATATACCTTTACAATGTAATTTTACAGAAACCATTAGGTACGAAGGTAAAGTCAATGCTCATGGACGTATCATCAAAATCAAACTTTGTTTTTTATAGACTACACTTATCATATTAACTCATACAAAAGTTCTTTTTGTAAACAAAACCCGGGTTTTGGAGATTTTCAAAAAAATCGAAATAACCTAAAAACTAGACACTTCATTTTGTTTGACATGTCATACACGAACGGCCATTATTGCTTTTGAATACAGCGTATTCCACGCCGTCAGTCTGAGTAAAGCGCTCGTTGAGTCTAGAAAGCGTCTTGAATAATAACCCTTTAATCATAAAATACTATAATATTCTTGACAGATACAGTATGTCAAGAAGACAGATACTATTGCGGCTGCCCTTATTGTTGTCGAGAATCGACTAGGTATGGAAATGGAAAAAATAAAACAAACAAGTCCATCATCCAGATAAAAAAAAATGTTAATCGTTTATAAAAAAAGTCTATTTTATTCTATTCTAGTAATTTTTAATTAATGTAGAATCGGCAAAGAATATTTTTTTAAAGACGTGATCATGTCACTTTCAAAATTCAAGGATTTGTTCAAAGAGAATGTAAACTCTTGCGTTATAGTTATGTTAATCATATAATTTGAAATGGAACGTCATGTAAAACAATACTTATCAACACTTTTTTACTTCAAATTAACTTCCCTGTTCAAAAATCAAATCTACGACGCGTAATGTCGTAAAAAATTATGACAATAATTACTAATACTAATATTTTGATCTTGATGCATGAGACTTTATGGTACGACTTTTGGTAATTGTCCTTTTAATTTTTTAAATTCCCCCTTCGTGGATTTCGATAAATGAAAAATAAGATGGTTTAATTTAAGCCAAGGCGGAGGTAAGATTGATGAGTTATAGGACAATCAAAGTTGTCCAATTAAATGAAATACTGTTTTAATTGAAGAAAGCTATGTTTTTAACAATAAAAAAAAATACTTGGATTACATTTTTTTGAATAGAAACTTATGATATCTTTAAGCATAAGAGACGAATACCAGAGAGTAATTAAAAAAAAACCGTCTGTTCGGAATTCAGAACAAGAACAAGCATACAACCAGTCGACCTAATAAAGCAGCGAAGTCGTTAAAAAGCAAAGTATGAACAAAGTATACTTGATTTGTATTTAAAAACAAATAAAAACTTTTTGCAAAATAACTTTTCGGCGGTGTTCCGACAAGTTTTTGAATTTATTTTTCCGCAGAACATTCCCGTGTGCCTCAAAAATCATTAATCAGGCTTCACTTTGGCAGTGACCCAACGTCCTTACTACCCTCTCATTTGTATTTACTGAAAGAGTTTCAGATCATAAATCATGCCATTTTGATGAATGAATCCATTGAATTTTTTTTCTAAATCTCGGTGAGGTCACGACTCGTTTTAAACTGGAATACGCGTTGAGTTATTCAACCGACAATATTTCAGATAAGTTAACGACGTCGTTTATTTTGCTATTAAATTTATTACTGCGAGTTCCGCTTGCAAATTTCAGCTCTCTCTCTAAGTTATCGGGAAGGTGGAGCGAAATGTGTCTAATTAATTTTACAAAGTGTAAGTACGCTGTTATTCTTGAAGCGGCTTAATGTTTTTATTCGCGATTAATTTAGATAGGCCAATTTTGGGGAAAGTGGAATAGTTGAGAAGTTTATTTCTGTACTATTACCAAACTTACACCTACCAATTTCTTGGAGTTGCTCGTTCTATGTTAATAAAACGGACATCTTTTCCAACTTTCCTTGTAATTATTTTCATTTAATTATATGAAGAGTATTACGCTATTTCCTCGAATCACCCTGTAATTCTTCTGTGTGGAGTTTTATGATCGGCTAATTTATTTATCAAGCTCGCGCTTGCCCTCAATGAATTGAGAGTTAGCCGACTATCGCTTTGCCGGAGTAACGGTTCAAGATTTTTATTTGAGTTTTACGGGGTCGTCTTTTGTTAAACATGTCCGTAAATAAGACTGCTTCAAGAAGTTATGAAATACTTTTCTCCCGTAAAATGTATTCACAAAAATACTACTAACTTCCTAGTGATAGTTTATTAAAAATTCCTGGAAAATCCCTGGATTTTTCTAGTAGCAGCCCGGAGTCTGTATTTTGTGACCGGTTGGCGGCAATAGGCTCGCCCTATTTTACGTGGGAGTAGGTACTTGAAGAAACTGGCGAAATGTGGGTGTAATACACATACCTAGGTTCAAATCTGCCTAACCCTTCGGGGAATACGCGCGGCATGATGTTATGTTATGTTCGAGCCACTCTCAGAAAATATAAACAAATTCTGGGGGAATTTGTTTATATTTTCTGAGAATTTCAGATCCTACTAAGTGCAAAGCAAATAAATTATGCCCGACAGTACGCCATAAAACTCCATTCGCTAGGTGCTAGTTTTACGTTCTAAGTACATTAATTTATAAAAGTATATGTAAAGCCATTCAGATAGCTGGGCTAAATCATCATAAACTTAAGATTAAAGTACCAAGTTGACTACAGGATCAAGACTACGCTCGAACAGAAGAACTTTTATACCACCAGCAGTAGGCATATACATACATATATAAACCTGTTCTACTGTTGTTTGCAATTTTTCACTTTATTTGGAACATATCAGCAGCACATATGCAACACAATCTCAAACACTTCGACACACCCTCATGCAAACGCTAAACACTACTACACATACACACATCAAAAGTGTCTAGGGATCAAGCATTTTTATGCGGATTTCTTGAGATTGAGATGTGGCTTTGTAATAAATTTATGATTTTATAAATTTATATGGATCCTTTTTGGTGCATTTCATAATTTGAATCAGGAACTGTGAATCAAATTCGAGTAAAAGATGAAAATCAGCTGTCAATATTTTCCCTATAAAAACATACAACGCATTGAAGACATTATTAGTGCTACTGTTTCCCTACTACTGATTAAAACCAACGTTATTATGGAGCGGCGACGTCATTTAAGCAGGGAAGAAATGCTCAGAGCCGTGGGAATGATAGAAGCTGGTTCCCGGCAACGTACTGTGGCTTTAGCTCTGAATACAAGTCAGAGTGTTATCAGTCGACTTTGGACACGTTACCGAAGCACTGGTACCGTGGCTGAGCGCCATGGAGGACGGTATCGCTGCACCACACGGAGACAAGACCGATACATTCAAATCTTAACTCGAAGAGCTCCAACAATAACCGCCATGATGTTAGCCGTGAGGCTTCATCACTCTTCAGGGAACTTAATTAGCGACCAAACAGTCAGAAACCGCTTGCATGAAGTGAACCTTCATTCCCGAAGACCGCTACGGGTACCACCTATAGCAATGCACAATCGTAGGATTCGATATCAATGGGCTCTTGAACACAGAAATTGGGCAGAAGAACAATGGCGTTTCGTGTGCTTTTCTGATGAGTCTCGTTTTGGTATGAGACCGGATACAAGACGTATACGACACTGGAGAACCCCTGGACGCCAACAGCGATTAAAATCCTGCCAGGAAGTCCATCCTTATAGTGGTGGAACCATCATGGTATGGGCGGGTATTTGGATCGGCGGAAGAACTGAGTTGATTTGGATCAGAGGCAACCTCAACGCTCAAATTTATGCTGAGACGATTGTATCAGACGTCATCGTTCCTCTACAAGTGCAAATCGGTCCCTTATTTCAGTTAATGCATGATAATGCACGACCGCACACCGCAAGAGTTGTAAGACAGACTCTCGCCGCAGCTAACATCAATGTCCTGCCCTGGCCTGCTCAGTCGCCAGACTTGAACCCGATTGAGCATGCATGGGATATGCTACAGAGAAGAGCTCTGCCGAATATGGAGGGTATCCAGTCGCAAGAAGACCTTTTTTTGTTGTTGCAACGAACATGGGCGGCCATTCCACAGCGTGATTTGGATGAACTCATTTTGAGTATGCCAAACCGATGTTCTTGTGTTGTTAGTGTTCGCGGTAGAAACACGGATTATTAATTGTTTAAGTTACCCAATAAAATTTTAGAGAAAACTGTTATTTCAGTCTTTTTTTCGAACTTTTGTGTTAGTGGTTCAAATGTCAAAAATCCCTTTATTAGGAAAATGGCAAATTTCTTTATTAATGCAAAGGTGACTTGGTTTATCGTTACTGTGACAAACGAAAACACTTTATTTGATGAATCCTTAAAGAAAGTTTTAATTAATATCAATCAGGAGAAAAGTTATTGCAAAAATATATGTTGATCCCTAGACACTTTTGATGTGTGTACTTCTATATACGTGTGTCTGTAGAAGTATATGTAGTAGTGAATAATAAGGGAATATGTCAGTCAGCGTTTATCTTATCCGTATGACCTTTAGTTAACCAAGTTATGTATCCTAGTCTTAAGCAATGTCAAATGTTTTTGTATCAATAAAGATTTTTATTTTACTTTTATTTATTTATGTTTATGTTAAGTAAAAATGAATAAACCACCTTGTACCGTCACCTTTTAGTGCCTCCTCACTTGTTTACACAAAGCGAGCTTCATTCATATTCTTCATCAATTTATAGTCGAGTAAGAGCACAAAAACGCAACATAAAAAACAATTTTCTCTACAGCAACAGTTACAAAAACCACCAGAACCATACATCAAATTCGTCCCAACACATTCGATAGTATTCTGTTACATATGATCCGAATAAAAACATATCGTGATATATTTCCGTTGGCCACAAAGCGTATAGCCGGCGAGCATACACAGCACGTCGATAGTGGAATGAATAGCCCATCTCCGGGGGTGGATAGTGCCGGAAGAAGGCCAGCCACCCACCGCACGGCCTTTTAACGAGACCGGCCTTTTTTCAGCCGATGCTGCGAAGTTTTGTAATGTTTTTGTGGCTCGGATAAGTGCGGCTGTGGTTTTGTACTTTTTGGCGGGATGCTGGTATTAATGAGTGTGTTTGGAAGGAAATGAGAAATATACAGAGGTCAGGTGGTTATGAAATAACGGTCGACGATAATGCGTTTATTTTTTTTTTTATTTTAGCATTTTTCATTTATTTATAGGAAGGAAGGCGCATTGCGCAACCGAATTTTGTCCTAAATGCAATGAAAAAAATTAAGACGAAAACTTTGATATGTTTTTCTGAAACTGAAGAGATTACAAAAATTATTGTGCGTAGGTGTACCTACATAAATAAATTGTGTATACATTTTTAATATAAAAGTGGCTTCTGGTGGTTATCCTAATAGGGACAGTTAAATCCTTCATTTTCCCAATTAACCCTCATAATTGGAAAGCAAGATAAACATCTGAGCAACAAGAGGAAAACAAATCTTTTCGTTCTCAGGAAAGCGTGGTTTTTGTTCCGGACCAAAATTGGAAAAACCGAGCACTCAGGAAATCACCCCATCTGCGCTTATGTTCCTTTATTTTGAAGCTAGAAATTAAAAATTTTACTTGTGTTTGTTTGTGTTAAGTTACAGATAGAGAGGCAAACTGTTACTGTGGCCATTTGAGGCATTTTTGGGTACAAAAGCCGACGACACCACCGAAAATTTTAAGCGGCTCTCAATAACGATCTCTCGACACTGGGAGTTCGCCAGTTTTTGGCTGCATTTTACATAAAAATGGGTGACAAACGACAAATCGAGGTATAGTATGGTCACTGCACCGCACTCGAAAACAAAACAAAAGCGCATCAACGACCGCGCTAAGTTGCACAAATGCACGGTATAGCTCCATAGGTAGTTGATATTATCGAACCGTTACAACAGACCAGAGGGGCAATTCTCGTAATTTTAAGAACGTTCACAGTCATAAGGCCAATTCTCGTAATTTAAAACGTTCAAAATCTAGTAGCAGTCTCATCTCGGCGACAAACTAATGTCAAAAACTTGTCAAAATGTAGGGAAGTTAGAGTTGTTTTTGACAGATTGAGACTGAGATCAGACTGTGAACGTTCTTAAAATTACGATAATTGCCCCTCGATCTCAGTCTCAATCTGTCAAAAATACCTCTAATTTCCGTACATTTTTACATTGACAAGTTTTGGACATTTGTTTGTCGCGGAGACGAGACTGCGACTAGATTTAGAATTTGGTTTTAAATTATGAGAATTGGCCTTCAGATAATTTACTTTTTTAACCATTTATGTACTGTAATGGTTAAACAGACAGGAAGAAAGGAACAGAAAAATATGTAAAAAGGTGATGCTTATTCCTTAAAATATCTCTTCCAGCATACCTACGATAAGGGAGTAAATAAAAAGAGATGTAGACAACGTGTGTAAGGGTAGAAGGGAAAACAAAATACATAAAATCAAAAACAATTATTTAATTTAAATATAAACATACAATATGAGAATATACTTACATACATACATCTTTACTTCATAATATGGATAAAAAACATAGGTATTTCACATTGAGGTACCAGATTTTGAAGATCGTTATTATCACTAGAAGATCTACTGTGTTATGACGATCCATAAGATCTGTTTGCTTTTTACCGATGTATTCGTTGTTATTGTTCCTTATAACGGCCGGCCGGCGGTAAGTTTATATCGAGCATTACTTGTTGATTTACCGATCATCAAAAACGATACTCAGTGGCGATCGACAAGAACATAATGTCAATCGTCTATTGCTTACATTTGCTCAATTTTATTTGACGACCCGTGTCGATCGCCTAAAATCGAGCAAATCTGTGGGCACAATGCGATATAAAAAAATGTCATGTTTTTTTTAATGTCACTCTAACTCAAAGGTAATCGTTTAAAAGCTTATCTATCATTTTTGGTAGCGCACATTTCCAAATGGTGATACTTTTCGGTAATGCATCGACTCTATTCTAGACCACGAAACCAATAACTTGTTCAGTCGACTGCCAACGATACAGCTGTTAATAAAGCTGCCAACAATATCGTTTGATGGATAATAAGTCTGTCTAATTCAAATTCAAAGCATTTATTTCAATTAAACCATTTAAAGGCACTTTTGAATTGTCTAGACTCTGACCTGCACACTAATTGCGTAACACAGTATCAATCACAATCTGAATCATCTTGAAGGATATTTCTAATCCATTGCTTCTTACGTTCGAAAAATCTGACTGCTCAACAACGTAAATAACGCAATGAACGTTGTTGAATTGTCAAAATGAAAGCCATTTCTACTGTTAGTGTGTTATGAAATTACCCTGCTGTGTACTTAAAGATAACTTACAAAATATTTAGTTCAAAATATTAAAAAAAAAGGAACCAATGTGACAGTCCATAGACTCTCTATCACTTATGTATGTAAGAAATCATATGTTTTGAAAAAAGGACTTATTTTAGTACTTGTTATGAATAATAATGTCTAAGAAGAACGCCTACATAGAGTTATAATAGTTATTAAAATTCGTTAGATAAGGTGCCTAATTATGTAGGAATCTATGAGGTCAAAGTTAATAGTTATGTAGCAGACCATTTTATATGGTATTGTTAGCATGGCTATGTACTGAAAGTTTCATAAATTCGTGACTGACTATTCACTTTTGGCATTTGACAACACCTTTAACTCAAAGCAAAAGCTCTTCAAACAGAACATAAAATCAGATCTACTTCTCCACAACGTATTCTCAAACAGACGCCAGACGATATACGGCTAGATATACACTGTCCAAATTGTAGACAGACGGCCCTGGCGCGTTGAGGTTGCTCGTAAATGTCAAAATATAAGTTTACAAGGCTGCTAGTAACCACCTACCCTAATTTTGGCTGGCATTTAATCCGATTATATTTAACAACCTGAAGCCTTTGAAGTATTAACCTTATCTTCACGGAGTTGTTCTTAAGGATATGTTGGCCTTCAAGTGATAAATAGTTGGGTTTCAGGCGAAATGTTATAGTCTGTACAAAGTGGAGATTAGAAACAGTATTTTATTTTTTATTATAAATTTTTATTTTTATTTTTACGTTGCTTGTAAGGTCTCACTGGATACTGTTTAGAAATGTATGACTTTTTACTGATACGATCGTCCATATAGGTAGGTATAATATAACATAAACAAATATGAAAGTAGCTCTCTCTAGCTATCTTCTTTAGTCTATCGGGGTTATCAAACTATTATAGATCGTACCAATAAAAACAAAAAACACGGTTTATTCTAAATGAAAAAATACATTGTGCTACGCAGAAGCAGATATTTTCATTATAAAAATATGTTCACATTTTTTCTAGCCCAAATAAATATTTGCCCTATACAAAAATAAACAGTACCTACGTCTTTTATACTCCCGAGCCCCGGAAGGCGAGCTGTGGTCACCGCATCTGCCACTCTGTCATGGCGGCGGTAAGTCCCGCCTTCTTATACACTACAACTTTTCAAAAGTATCCCACAAAGGATTGAGTGTCGAACTTGTTTACCACAACTTTTCCAAACAAAAGACGAAAGCTGAATGCATTTTACTTGCAACTATATATTCATTCTACATTTAAGTTGGACGGCTAACTTCTATTGTGAAATTTGAACCTCTTATTTCGATTCGAGACTTTCTTTGTTCTGTAATCGACGACATTTTTTGCAAACTGACTCTTGCAGTGTACGGAAATCTACCTGTAACTTTACTCAACATTCGAGAAAAGAGGTTACATGAAAATAAAACTTCCAGACAACGATGAAAAATCGTAATGAATATTTTTAAGAGAGATTTATTTGGGAATCAGAGCAAAAATACTAGGACAATATATTTTTGTCACTGACGCAGAACGGTAAACAAACAACGGTTTGGTAGGAAGAGACGAAAATTTACCGTGAATTAATAATAGGTAGTATTTTTATATTCTGTCAGTTAAATAATACTTATTATTTATATGCTCTCTTGTGGGTAGAGTGACCTCGAGGTAGGTCCTACACCTACACCTAGCCTACCTATTTACAAAATAATTGTTGTTGTTGTTGTTAATTGTTGTATTGTCTTAGCAATAAGACCGCCCATTGTGTCACCCTTTGTAAAATTTCTATATTTATGTCTGTAATTTGTATGTTGTACATAATAAAGACTATTTCTATTCTATTATAAGATTATGTAAGACCGTAGGCAGGTACATACATCTATACCACATAAGTACGAGAAAGGAAAGAAATGTCTTGTCCTATATAAGAATATTTTCTTCAGCTTATAAAAGTCTGGATTTAGACCCCCGCATGTCTGCACCATTTTCCTATGTTACGGGCTCTTCTTTACTAAATTTCTGTTGCTTGGTAATACCATTATTTTCCGTCTTGAATTAAAAAGTTGGCTAAAGCTCTTCTACATAATGTATTACCCCACATTTGAGTGGGACTGCAACACACAATAATTTTTAAGTAAGTCATGAGTATTAAACATCTTTCTGTAACGGGCTAAGTCGCACTCGCACTTAAGCATAATAAAAACGAGAAAAGAGTAGGTCATTAGAATCACTGTAGGATTCCGTATGTCAATACGATTATCTTAGTACACATACAATTAAAGACAAATTCATAGAAGAAGAAAACAAGGAACATTTATTTGGTAGATAATAATATGTGCATCAGAAACATCTAACACTGAGTCAACACCTTCTCTTATTTTTATTCGACATTTATTTCCCACTGGTGGGCAAAGGTCTCTCTACTCCCTTACCACTTCTCTCTGTCCAATCAACAGCTTTACCTACAGTTAAATAGGACATATATTTGCTGAAACTATTACGTTTGAGGACGTAATCTTTTCCTTTGTGCTTCCTGCAACAGACGAATAACTGAGGGAACATGACAAAATTATAATGACTCCATTTTCACCATTCAGTCACGGAACTCTAAAAAGTATCACAAGTATTCACGAGCCTTTTTCTCGTAAGACGTTTCTCACTTATTCTTTTGGGGTTACACCGTCACTGGCGGAGGCTGCGCGCTCATCATTTGCATCCAAATAGCTCCTATAAATTCGCTACCCGAATTTTCACCATTCTCTCGGTTCCTTGGGGGCAATTAAATACTTTTTTCTCGTACAGTTCGGGCCGCGCGATTTTTCGGTGTGAATAAATTCAGTGGTCCAGATTGTAGTCAGCGCCAGCTAGCTTCATTAGGTAAATTATTTCGACACGTATTTTTTTCTGCGATATAGATCTTCTGTTATATAAGTCCGATGTTATTATTAGGTCATAAAGCTTGCAAGTTCTATATTTTAAGGTGATTCTTCTATCAAATGGCATTTGTTAAACATTTTTTTTTCAGGTGAGCGAGGATGGTTGTCTCATTATTTAGATTGTTCAGTAATAATGGCTATAAGAATAGGAAAAGAACAATGTATGGACTGTGTGAATTATGATATGGTTAGAAAGGGGCTGACTACCGAGATGACGACTAATAGAGAAGTATGGAAGAAAAAGATATTTTGCGCCGACCACAAATAAATTGGGAGGAGTGCAGGACAGTGATGATTACAGTGTTCAAAGTAAAAGCATTTATTTCAAATAGGCACATAATAGTACATTATGATATAAGTGCGGTAAGTTGAAAATTACAGCCGAGGCGATAATGCTTGCCCGAGACGTAGGCGAGGGCTACAAAAAAGCAGAGGCTGTAATTATCAAAGCGAACGTATGTCATACGACGTTTTATAACATATTTGCGAGGAAATAAATAAAACTCGGACTGAATTTGCATCTTTGCTGCTCTTCTTCTTCTCTTTCTGACATAAAAACTCTTTGCTAAGATTTAAAAAAGTACCGTTCGTTTTAGACGGAGCAAATTGATAAACCGTACATTTTACCTTATTAAAAAGAAACTCGTGCGTTTTACATTACAATAACGCACAAGTACGTAATGACATACATTACGATATTGAAATTGGTGAAATATGAGACCCTTTTTTTTTTTTGGATGGGAAATCATCAAATGACCCCTCCCGCTCTGGGTGGAGCAGAAGGGAGTGTCAGACTCTTACTGACTAAAACCCACCCGTGTTCCTTCCTTAGCCCGTTGTGTTCCGGGGTAGCGGTAACCCTTTCGGACAATCCCGCTGCCCCGGCAGGCTTCGGCCCTTGCGGGCCCCTTCCTTATGCTGACATCTCTTTGAGGCGCGCGTGGAACACGTACGCGCCGTCCGGCACGGGCCTGGTCCTGATCGGACGGAGAGTTACCCATTACTCTCCGCCCGCAGGCCCGCGCCTACGGTGGCCCACGGTGGTGGTGGTGGTGGTGGTGGTGGGTGGTACGGTGGTGGTGTTCCTATTTTCCTAAAACTATTATTAAAAACTATTTTTTATAACACATTTGCTCGTATATGAGACCCTTTACGAGCAAATGTGTTATAAAAATAGTTTTCAATCATAGTTTTAGGAAAATAGGAATTATTTGAGGTTTGAATAAATACATGCTCTTTTTGAATTTAGTTTTGGCAGTTAGGGATATTAGATATTATCACAGACATGTAGGTATTGTAGAATTAATTTATCGCAATTTCCTTTTATTACTCCTTGCACAGAACACAAGTTAGCTCTTGAATACCAAGAAGTCCTAAAGACAGAAAGAAATAACAGAAATAATAAAGTTTATTTAGACCCAGTTCGTGAAACACAAAATACAATCTATTTATTCTATACTTATAATAAATCTGTAGAGAGGTCAATTCTGTACATGAAATATATTTCCAAAATAACGATCAGCGGGTGATTAGTGATCGTCACTGACGCCAAAAATGCAATCAGTAAAATTTTTGTCTGTCTGTCTGTCTGTCTGTCTGTATGTTCGTTATAGAAACAAAAACCACTCGACGGATTTCAACGAAACTTGGTACAATTGTTCTTCATACTCCTGGGCAGGTTATAGTATACTTTTCATCACGTTACGTTCAATAGGAGCAGATCAGTGAAGGGAAATGTTGTGAAAACAGGATTTCTTTTTAGGTGAAGTAGTAATAGGTTAGTAGTAGTTAGTTAGTAGTAGGTAAGTTTTGGTTAATTTATGTTCAGTTTTTTTAATATTAAGTAGGTAAAAGCGTAGGTACTTTTATTAATTATAGGTATAGGTATTATTAATCATAGTAGTTATAGGTATTTTGTTTTAAGTGAAGTAGGTTTTATTATATATTATTTTATATATTAGACGTAGTTATATATTTTTAGTTATTCAAGCCCCAAGCGGACGCCGGTGTCCGCCTGCTATTGTCTTGATAAACGCGTTGAATGAGAAATACGCGTTCTCAAGAATCGGCAGAAGAAAGAGCACATCGGTTAAACTCTATGAGAGTTAGTGCCTCAATTTCCGGAAGTCATTATTCCACGCGGACGAAGTCGCTGGCAAAAGCTAGTAACAAAATAAAAAAGTAACGTCTCATATTGTCTTCAATATGAAACCTGAATTAAACCAGTTGATTAACTTCCAAATATTTTGTTTCCGCCGATTTATCATTGAGTTCACAATCGAATTATTTCCCATCGATAAATGATTTCTTATAATGGCGCGAGGTAAGAAGTCCGGCCGCTCGCTCGCTATTCAATGGCTCGGAAATGATAAGCGTTTCGAATATTTGAGCTACTTGTATTGGTTGGAAGCGACATGTACCGTTTTATTAGAGTTGTAAATTGTTCGAATGGAATTATTGGAGGCAACGGGAATAAATTTTATTAGGTATTTTTCGTAATACTCTGTTTGCATTTATGATTACTTTCTGGAAATTATTTGAATACTTTACGTTGCTATCTTCCTTCGATCTCCTCTTAAAATGGACGACGATTAATTTGTTGGGGTGGTTTGCTAAGAGGAAATTTTACGCCAATTACCTTCGTACACATAGAAACGTTTGTAATATAAAAACAAATCTCTAAGTAAATAGGAGATATTTACTGAAACTGCCGCAGTTTAATAATAAACGAACCGAGTATCCTTAATGAATAGTTTCAAGAAGATTAATCCTACCATTTAAATATACTCTACGAAGTTAAGCAGAAACTCGCATTAAAAGTTAAAAGTATACTCTTTAACTCAAATGAAATGAACTTACTGCAAGCACTGCGTTTATTTAGCCAAAATTTGTTCTCATTATGCTGGACTTAATTTTTGTTTTGCTTAAACTATTCTGGCCAACTTGTGTACTAAAACGTGACAGTTCACAATGAAAATTCACTAAATACAATTCAGATGTCGTGTTAATCTCATTCCACATGAGTAAATTACAAGATCGAGGCAAGGGGAGCTGGCCGCGTGCCAAATGGCCGGCCGCATCAGCAGCCACGATTCAACACCGATAATTCTTTCGTTCCACGTCTCCGCAGGAACGCCTTAAAAAATATATCATGCCTTACGCCAGCAGTGTATGCGGTGTGCATGTACAGACAATATTTTGCTGACGTCACATAAAAGAAATTCATTTTGGGTCTCGTATGTTTTTGCAATTATGTATCGGATGTGTGTTGTCAGCAATAGCGCATATATTTCATATTTTACGATAGCATTAACAAGTTATTACGCAACTAATTTTAATTTATAGTTCATTTTCTATGGTGTTTTTCCGATATTTTTACTTACACAAATGCATTTTACGTACAAGTTGGTCGACTATTACTCGTTAATTTTTGGAGCATTTTTAGCTGTGATAGATTTTTTAAAACTTTTTATTATGTTTTAACTTCGTTATAATAATAATTATGTTTAATATAGTATGTTTTAATTATTATTATTTTTAATATGTTTTAACTTCGTGAGTTCTTTTCACATATCCAAAAACATTATTTGCTGGTAGACAGACACACTCTACCAAAAATGACCACTTTAAAGCTTAATATATACTTATTTCGCAAACGGATCCCTGTATCGAAAAAAATTCTTCACATTCTCGTACCATCAATATGAAAGACCTATTCTACGACAAACACGACACGAAACGAGAAAGGAATAGGCGAAAAAAAAATACATACGTGTAAAAGAGGTACCAAAAAAAATCAAGATTTTATTTCACAACTCTGGGCGTGCTTTATATTTACAACCGTGCCACATTACAGATTTTTAGTACCAAAAGTCTATGAGTTAAACTGCGGGCAGTCAGACGGACGGACTTCACAAAACTGGGGTAGGTAGCAGTAGGTACCTACCTGCTTTTACTACTAAACCCTAAAAATAAAATGTTGTCATCAGGACTAAGAAAAGATCTTGTATTTAAGAAATATTCTAATCTGCAAGCGGGAATCGACCGGTCTTATCCATCATACAAAATGATATTTGCCTTTTTAAGCCAGCGGCATTGGTACTGCCAATGTGATATACGGACAGATTATTCAATCAGAATATTGAGTATGACTAGTTGCTGTATTGATTACCTTTTACCTCTTGGTGCTCACGATTCCCACTCACAGTCGGTTACTATTTCTCTGGAAATATTGAAACAGTATTGGTAAAGTTTGAGGACGATTGGCGTATCGGGACCGCGCTTCTGATCCTTCAGGAGTTAAGTAAATGTCAGTCTAATGTGACATTTAATCTCGAACGTTTGAAAAAGGTTTACAAGATATTCTTACTACAAAAACTACGATCTAAAAAATAAAGTTAAATCTTTTAGCACACGCTTCTTTGTTCCATATCCCTGATAAGTGAGATATTTACTGTACTCTCTTCTAGCAATAAAACAGCGAATTTTAAAGTGGCTGCGACTATAACAAAAGACTAGTGTCAAGTCCGGAAGGACGGCATCCTTCACAATCTGGCGCGTTGTCACGTCCTCCACAATAAGCTCATGGATACTAGCGTCGGAGTTAAGCGGAAAGGAAAACAACTCCAGGAAATCACGCGCACGCTGCGACAGGAAATAATACGGGAAAGTTCCTCTAATACACGCGTAAGGTAAAACAAAAAAAGGTTTGTAAGATTTTTAAGGGTTATTAGAAAAGAATTTACCCGGACATGCTGTAAGCCTCCTCGTACATACCTTATGCCACGTGTTAATAATGTTCCTGTCAAACTGTTCCGTAGCTTTGATATGGGTCAAAAAGGTTTCAATATCGTCTCCCTGGCGGAACCCGCAGCACTATTTCACATGAAATGTACGAGCAAACATCGGACCAATATGTTTTTTATGGCGAAAAAAAGTGAAACTAGAAGAATTGGTTTGGAGCTAAAAGTACGCATGTACGCTCGGCACTAGGATTTTATTGGGACCTAACGTTTACTGGGGATTAGAACGAATGTTACGTTACAAAGTCTTTAGGAAAAAGATTTGCGAGAAAAAAATATTCAGCTGTATTTTTATTTTGGGTTGCTTTTCCATTTCCAAAGAACAGAGAATACAAAGAATAATGTAATTCCAAAGTTACTCCGACTCGTACAAAATATTTTTTTAAATATAGGTAGGTATATTTTTTTATAAAAACGTAGGTACTACATCATCCTTGTGATTTCTAACGAGCTAAGCAAAGTTTTAAGTAGTCCCCAGGCACTACTTGAATCCGCATTTGGAATACAAAAATAGGTAAAAGATGTTAAAAATTCCAGCAGGTTAACTCCTTTTTTTTTATTTACTCTCAACTTTTTTAAACGTTCACCGAAGACGCGAAGTAGGTAACTGATCTTGCCAGGATTAAGATGTTTTTATTTCATTTTAAAAAAGTATATCTTATCCGGTTACTTTTCTCTAGTTCCACGTTGGTATTTACCATTGGTTTGTTTTAACACCAAAGGTAACTTTATACAGCCTAACGATAAAACGTCAAATACACATATAAAATAGTTTTAACGACGACGTTTATACTTTTTATTCAGCTTTGTTTGTTGATCTTTCACGAAACAGATTTCTTTAATGCTTTAGATACCTTTGTTTAGATGGCTTTCTAAAGGTAGGTATGATTTCTTAAATGGTCTTTTAATTCGGCTTTTAAAACGAAATAATGGGATGGATATTGCAGGTGATTGAAAATTAGATTAAGTTAAAGTTTTTCTATAGGTAGTTCAACGGAGGTCATTGAGCGCAGCTCCTATTGAAGTTAAAAGGGATGCGAATATCTTTTAACATGGACTTATATAGAATGAGAAGGAGGTGGGTAAGGGTATTTCGATACAATCAAGGTCTTTCTTTTGAAGGTCAAAATGTAAACGAATACCTAGTTATGTTTATTTTTTTATTAAATGTACATCAGTGTAGGTACCTACTGGCGTAATAGGTACCTGAGCAGTAATCGGTTCCGTACGTCTTAATGAAAAAACAAAACCCTTATAGGATCACTAATTATTACTATTATTTCTATAATTTTAACATAAAACGTTTATATGTAGTTATTTAAGAAAATATATGAAAATTGAAACTTATCTCCGAAACTACTGAGCCTAAAATTTTAATAAAATAGAAAAATTAGTTCTTAACTTACAGATTATAGGAAAACCTGTAAGAAGTTTATTGTATTAAAATAACATGGTAAATCTTTCAATATGCCAAGCCCCTAATTCTAAAAACCTCACACATCATTATCTATACATCTTGGTCAAAATGCATGGCATGGCCGTTCCAATGAATTATTGCATGACCCATTAAGGACCAGTAACTTAATTCCTCACTTTATGCCCATAGGAGTGTCTGTACGAAGACCGCGAAACGGTTAAGCCGTGTATTTTGGCCAAGATGTAAGGTTTGTAGAGTTAAGCCTTGTAGTATTCGGAGCTTGGCTGTACATTATAAGTATCAGATCTGATAACTTTTTAACAGTGAAAGTATTATGTAAGTCTTGGCAAGTCTTGGCCTACATTACATATTCATCGTACGGAACCCTCTCCATGCGAACCAACAACCAACCATTTGTGAAGGAATAAGTATTGTGTTCAAAGATATAAAAAGAAAATGTCAAATTGTCAAGCGTCCTCTTCTGAGCCGCAACAGGAGCTTCGCTTTGTCTTTCGAAACCCAGGAGGAGAGAATATTCCCGTTCAGTGACACCTTGTCTTCAACACTGTTGACGATCAGGAAAAAAAAGTTTCATTCGTTCACAGTGTTGACGAACGAGACTTAGGTATCACATTTTTACAATATCAAAATTAGCGATCTGTCAGAGCAAATATGACCCATTTAATTGAACCTAAAAAATATTAGTGAACATGATTTATGATGATTGCGCCTCTTTTTGTGAATCTAAAATAATTCCTATATTGGGGTCCTAAAAATACTAAATAACTGCCCAACCAACTGACCAACTTGGATGTAGCGCGGTTGGTCACAGTTCTAATCTAACTTAGCACATTTTTCGGGGTGCCCTAGCTTAGTTTACTGCAACCGATTCAGCTCGCTCGTAGGTGTGCCCAGTAACTAACTAACCTTACCCGTTTGAACGGGGTACCGCAGCTTAGTTATTTAAAAAGCCAGAAAGTTAAAAAGAGACTCAGATAAAGAAGTAACCTTGTCTTCAATTTTTTAGTTTCAATCATGTTTTTTTTCTACATTCTCCTTTGCAGGCAGCGAGCTTCAGCATGAACGCAAAATAATAATATTGTTACCTACGCATTTTCTTTACTCTCTGTCTCATAATGCATCTTGCGAAAGATGGGAAAGTTCATAACGATGTGCTATGTATAGGTTACATACAGAGATAATTGCAAACTTGAGACAATGTTTCAAGTATATCATAAGCGAGACTGTTTACTTAGGAGCTCCTTGCGCGCAATAGTGGTGTATGCGGTACCTACCGAAATAATTGGATGAACTATTCAAACTCAAACTCAAAGTATTTATTTCAATAAACTGATTACAAGCATTTTTGAATAATTTGCCAAGGGGTCGGTCAGTCAGAAAGATGAAGCTAGTTGCCCATTCCAAAGCGCAGTAGGTACCTATGGAGAAGAAAGGGCAAGAAACTCTACGGACACTGATAAAATTGTTACAAAATATTGGTTACATCATTCATGTTGAAATTATATATGTGAGAATCATGTAGAAAGACGAGCACGTCAAAAGTGTCAATTATATAAAAAGGATAAAAACAATTCAAAAGTTAAAACTAAATGATGACCAGTCCCTACTGACGGCGCCCGTTCACGAACATGGCGTTTATAATAACTAGCTTCTGCTCGCGACTTTGTCCACGTGTTTTAACATAAAACATATCATAAGGCACTCAGCAATAATGTAGCTTTCTATCAGTGAAATAATTTTTGAAATCGGATGAATAGTTTCGGAGATTACCTCCTACGCATCTAAACTTACAAACTTAATTTTTTTATAATATTTGTGTAGATGTAGATTATGATGCGTTTCGAGAAGCAACTTCAAAGAAAGTTTTGCAATCTAAACTATTAACTTCTTGAATAATGTCTAGCCTCACAGAGATGAAAAAAAAAAAAATCATAAAAATGAATGAGGTATATTGACAATTCATTTGATAGTCTACAATTTGTGTTCCATAATTCTGTATCAACGTGTTGCTGCAAATAAGAACCCAATATGATATTTTTAGGCTAATATAATTAACGGTTTTTAATGAGATGTAAGATTTTTGGATTTTTTTCGGAACTTATTTAGGTATTCTTCGAAATTTACTCTGTAGTATCCAATACCTAAACACATTTATGCAAACGAGCCGAACAGGTTTATAAATTGTAAAGTAAAACATTATTTTATTTGCCAGTTAGCTATTTACTATCATAGAGTCTGGCTCTTATAAACCTTCATAAAAGCCTACGCAGAATCATTAACAAATAGGTAAATCTTAAAGAACTTTACTTCGATTTTAGTAGCTCCACTGATTTTAAAGGCTTAAACTGGAATTCGGCGCAAAGTCAGTACCTAAGGAATTTTTCCAGTAATTTGGATTCAATTCACAGCAAGCAAAGGCTGGCAATAAATAAACTGCAACTCCAAATGAGGTTCCAATCCTGGACATAATCCAACTCAGCGGTGTTGCTTTTATTTTTATTTAATTTTCATTACATTGCTGTGTCGTATCCCATGTTATTTCAAGTATTTCAAGTACCTACTACAATTACTACGGAACTTTAAAGTAAACGACTGTAAATTATTTCATTTCTGTAAGTAGGTTTGTACAAACACTTTTAAAATCAATCATATTTAAAACAATAGATGAAAATATGATAAAAATAAATATGATTATATCCAACTGCTCTGACAAGCAAACCCAAGACCGAAATAAACTCAGAAGTCACAGTCTTTTTTAAAGTCTAGACATAATCTTGGTCAGATCATGTGAAGACACATATAGAGTGGTGTTTGAAATGATTTTTAAACCCTTTTTTATGAATGCTACTGAAAAGTCAGCAAATATGGGATATTTATCAAGAAGCTTGCTAAGAATATGGTTACTGCCAGCATGAGATATTGAGTATAGAAGCAGAATATGCTTAAGACCATGTAGATTAGTGTCTGAAATGGTATTTTGAGGAAAGAACCACACCGATTAAAAGGAAACATACGGCTATGCATCTCGCATGGAGAATAGAAGTACCTAAGGAGAACTAAATCATATGGGGCGAGGTTGAAAAAGTGTCCAGCTATAAACAGTAAATAGCAGTTCAAAAACCCTCCACAATGGCCCTAGCGTAGGCAAATGGTATGGTAGAATGGAACACTGAAAGAAATATCTAAGCAGTAAATAAAAATGAAAAAAACATTGATCTGAACTGCTTTAAACAGTTCCATATAAGCCTAACATTCAAAACAGTATTATTTACTGATCCGCAAAACAGTTAAAGCTTCAGGCAAACTTTAACTTACGTTAAACGTTAAACAAGTTTTAACTTATTTAACGTTTTTTCCGGTAAATGGTACGTTCAACCATTAAACGCTACTGTCTTCTATTTTGTATTTTAATGTTTTACAAACCTTTTTCTTTTCTTGCTGCATTAAGTCAGTAAATCATTTTTTTTTTATGCAGTTGTTGACGGATTGAAGTATAGTAAATCATAGATACTGAAAAAGAAAATAGAAAATATATTAGTAGTTGGAAAATGTAATATTTATAGTGACTAGAGTAGTTAGTGACAGACACCGCAGTATACGAAACCTCAACTATTTACGTAGTCCAAAATAATTTTGTAAACATAAATTCTAAAATGACTGCTGTGTGTGGTGAGGGTGTGTGTGTAATTTAACACAGTTTGACGGACACTTTTTCACAACAGAGTCAGTTCGCCTTACTTCTATTCTCCATGACATCTCGCAAAACGCTGCGTAGTTACATACATAAAATTTTTTTAGTGCATTAACCCCATGGTTCAGATTCTATTCGCCGATTGCTCTCGTAATTTATAGGTAGCGCTTGCTCTAGAGAAAATAAAACGCGTAAAAAGGGGTTGGAAGAAAATTACGCGTACTTTGTACAGTAACACTCAAAATATGTTCGTCACCATATAAAAGAAACTTGAACCTTACATTTTGTATACTCATTGTTTAGATCAATCGAATCTGCTTTATCGACTCAGCGTTCGTTTTTTTTTCTTTTGACTTCGTACGGTTTTTGTGCCTTTATTAGCCAATATCACGTCGTCTAGAACTCACCATAGTGCATCGTAATGTCAATAGCGTAGAATGACCTTCAGCCATCTTCTTTACATGGCACATTGACAGGCGCTGACAATTTTATGTTTTATTTTCTTAATTATATTTCATAAAAATGGCCAGACTAATAGTCTGCTCAGTGCTGTAGTTTCAAAAGAACTTGCGTCTTATAGAAGGAAATAATTTGAGAATTGACGAATATACAAAAGACTTTACTGTACAAGCGACTGAAAATTTCCAAGAGATTCTAGGCAACAATGATTAAATACGGTAAAAATAAGTAAAAAACAAAAGCTGGCTATCTCCTAACAAGAAGTATTGTCTGCACTGTCTCGAACTGTTATTTTAAAGAAAATCTCCGCACCGGTTTATCTATTGCAGTTTCAATTTCTTAAGTTTGCTCTTCTCTTCAAACAATCACATAACGGTAATGTAATGTTAGATCGTCTAGAAAATGTTTCGCCTTTGCCTCCGTCCGACTCCCTCGTCCAGACGTCTTGTTGACCACTTGGAAATCTTTTGAGTTTTTACCAGTGACTCGTTTGAGTTTGAGTGTTGTAGTTAAGCCTGCTTTTCTAACAAAAAACACAGGCAAAAACATTCTAGGCGAGCCAATCTAAAAGAAAAATTACCTACAAAAACACAAAGCCAGGTCCCGTCGATTAAAAATATGAACCGATTAAACGCGGCACTCGCTAATGGCTTCATAACAAACGAAATTCTCACCCCGAATCCGGTCCAGGCATGTATTTAACAACTACAATAAAATTCAAAATCAAAGCATTATTCTCACTAAACAATAAACCACGTACAGTAGTGGAATACGCAATTGAAGTTATAAATTATCGCGTGATCATAAAATGTTAATAAATAATTCACAGTTTAATCGGAGCGTTAATTGCGCTTGCCGCGTCGCACGGGTTAAATTAATTTTTTCATTTAAAATATCATCGTGTGTCGTTTTTATTAATGTGAACCTGTTTTCACTCCTTCCGGCGAATAATCTCGATTGATGGCCGCTGGTGTATAAAACATAAATAAAATTTTTAATCATCGTGCCGAAAATAAAATTTGTTGTTTCGCCCGCCCGCTGTAATATCGATGCAGTTGCCCGATTTTGATGAGTCTGCTAGGGTTTGTTGTTTTTATGTTTTGCAATGTTTGAAATATTTTTGGGTTAAAGCTTGAGTATTCTGTTGTAACAGTGGCGGAAAATGTACACAGGTAATATACCTTTTTTTAAGCAGTTTTAATAATATGAATGTGTGTTTCGCTCACTTTCGTGTTGTTTTGGTTGACAAAATGCCTTAGTCTTCTATAACTATACGGATTTCTACGCCATTTGGAATAGAACTAAGATATTACAGTTTTCTTTTGTTTTCCAATAATGTAACAAATATTTTATAGCCGACATGATAACCTCAAATCTATACTTACCAATCAAACAATTTTTTTATATATTTTTTTTTTGTAATATGGAAGGTAAATAATTTTATGAAATAGTAAAATCTCTGAGGTTCGCGGTAGGTTGAAATGAAAACTATTTCATTCGAGCTTTGTAACCCCGCATCGAGTAAACATTCAATACGTGCTTGTATACGTCTATAGGTACACTAGGTAGGTACTGAACAAACTTTGAACTCGCAACTAAAATGCTTGAAAACGTTCAACTACCTCTCAATTAATCACGCTTCACGCCGCCGAGAGCATAATATTACGCATTCACTTGTTTATAAAATTCAACCCTGAGGTTGCCGCCGTGGTATGAACGATCTCATACTCCGCTTGTTTCACACCTGATTATCTTTACTCCCGGTTCATTGCCTTGGATATAACAGTTTAAAACAAGCGCCTTGTTAGCATTATTATTAATTTTAGACTCGTGTGACAGGGTTGGGTCTGGCTGGCACTTCATTACTGCTATACTTAGGAGGGTTGTAATGGATGTTAGGGGTTGTATTATGAGTATGTTAGTACTAAGTATAATGTATGTTCATGGTTGACGCCTGGCATGTACATATTAACACATTGATGGACACTGAACGAGACAAAATAGAAGTTTTATTGTTATTACGTCGAGGGGCGTTAAGAGTCCCGCAAAGTGTTAGTTCAAGGTGGTCCTGCTTGGGACGTATGTTCATCAAGCCGAGGTCTAAATAATAATATAAAATTTTACTTATTCAAGTTTCAGTTTGGCGTTTTCCTGTAACTTGGGGGTCAGATAATAATAACGGTCATTTTATTTTTGTTCGGTTTCTGACATGAACCATTTTGGGTAAGTACCTATATATCTATTTACTTTGTGTAAATTATTTCATCACCATTGCTCTTAAAACGGTGAAGGAAAACTTCGTGAGGAAACCGGCATGTCCTAGAACCAAAAATTCGAAGACATGTGACATCTACCAACCCGCACTGGGCCCGCGTGGTAGATTACGGCTCACTCCCTCTCATAGAGCAGTGGGAACATTATAGGCTGATTATGTATATCTGTTTAAATCAAAGTAGGTATACAGTCAAAATTGTCACACACAAGAAGGAATACTGAGATGTAGGAAACAAAAACAATGAATGTAGATAATACTAAAAAAAATAATAGCCTCCCCAACCGATTTCGGTCACGGTGGCCAATCTCAACGGAGATTAGCCAGGTACGCAGGAGATATTATAGTGCACGAGTGTGCGCGCAGACACAGGTGCACTCCCTCTTCCCTCACTCTCATAGTCCGATGGGACGGCAATCCGACACGACCGGAGAGAGATCAGGCGCAGGACCAACGGCTTATCGTGCTTTCCGAGGCACGGGGGTATCACACCACCAACTTCCAAACTAAGAAATTCCTAATTGAAAAACTCAATAACACTTTGCCCGACCCGGGAATCGAACCCAGGACCCCACTCTCAGCAGTCGCGCTTGCGACCACGAGACCACGAGACCCACCTGCCAAGTTATCTCTCGTTCACCCTCAGTAGACTAGTAAAGAAGTCCTAAGACATTAAGTCCACCTTTGTAACTTTTATGTTCCATAAAATTTAAACATAAATAAATAAATGTGGTATAAAAATCTTATTGCCCAATTTAATGAATATCAGTGAAAATAGCCAGGCATAAAGCAAAAGGAAAATAAAATGGAAGTATAAAAGCTGAAATCTAATCATTTTAACCAAAGACTCCTACATTTTATTTTAATTTTAAACAAATTACTTACGGAAACAATGAGCAATAAATTACATGGGTAGTGACATAACTTATTGTATTTAGCCCACAAAACCTAATTGCCTTTTTGAATGTAACATTCGGAATGACCATAGTAAGCAAGTTTTGGACAAAATCCAAAATTACGAGCGTAATAATTGCATTCCGTCGAAATGCATTCAAAGTTGAGTAAAATGTGGACATTCGACGCTTTATCTGCACCAGTGTTGTTAGCACAATTAAGAGTTACGAGTTGTTAAAGTCTAATTCAACAGTAACTATTACTATGGTAAATACTGGGGTTCACTAATTGTAGGAGTAAACGAGGAATAGTTTGACGTTTAATGGCTCCGTCGTTTATCTATGGAAAGCCGAAATCTGGTCAGTAGATACAATTTTACTGCACCCTAATTGCGCAACACACTTTAAATAAAATTCGACTGTCAACGATACAGCTGATAAATTGCCAACAAGATTGTTTGTTGGATAACAAGAAAAAAGTCTGTCTAGCCTCTGACCTGTATCCTTATTGCGTAACACACTATAAATCAGAATCTGAATCATTTTCATGGTTAATGCTCACACACATTGCTTCACATTGCTTCATATGGTCGAAAAATTTGTCTACTCAACAACGTAAATAACGCAATGAATGTTGTTGAATTTTAAAAATGAAAGCCATTGCTACTGTTAATGTGTTACGCAATTACCCCACAGATCCAATATGGGAATAACGGAATTAGTGCCGTCAACCTATTATGATTTAGGCATGACAGTGGGACATCAAATAAATCGATTTCTATTTGTCGATAATCAGCTGACGCATAGTTCTTTCCCTCAAATTTTCTTTTCTGAGTCTTTTCTTAGCGCTATGTCTAACCGCAAATGATTGTTTCTTGCTTAGTTTCAGCTGTCGAAGAAAATCCATTGAATATTTTAACGTTGTCGAACTATTGTGCCGTTACTAGAAATCGGTAGGTAGTATCAGAAATAGTGACAGATGACTTGAAGTTTGGTTTGGCGGAAACACGACAGACACAAGTCAGTGTTGGGGGAATTCTGTTATTCCCCTTTCTCTCTTTTATGTTTGGTCCTATAGCAATTAGTGGTAGGTGAACATCTTTGACTGGTCCCTTTGGGGACACTTTCGGAAAACTTTATGCAAAACTATTATATTCAATTATGACAAGATATTTTTTTACTTTAAAGCTAACACAAAACACATAAAGTTACCACAGTTTTGTTACTTAAATCATCATCTGCCTAGCTTTTTCCCAACTATGTTGGGGTCAGCTTCCAGTCTAACCGGATGCAGCTGAATATCAGTATTTTACATGGAGCGACTGCCTATCTGACCTCCACAACCCAGTTACTGGGTAATACGATACCCCTTGGTAAGACTGGTTGTCAGACTTTCTGGCTTCTGACTACCCGTAACGACTGTCAAAGATCCGCGAATGACAGCCGGGACCAACGGATTAACGTGCTTTCCGAGGCGCGGAGGGATCTCGGTATGTAAAGATGGTCACCCATCCACAGACCAACCACGGCAAGCGTAGCTTCACCTGATCGATCGACCTGTGCGGCTGTTATTATTTAGCCACGGGCCCGGGGTTTTCTTACTTAAATATAGAAACTTAATAATACTTTGAATATATATACAGGGTGATCGACTCGCAAACTGTAACAATTAATTCAGCACGTGATTCTAGACTCTTTGGCGTAGAAATTTTTCGTCTCTTATTAAAAAATATGTCAGCTATTCCATGGAAAGAAAAGTGCAATACCTACGCGGTCAAAATATACGGAACAGCTCAAAATTCTTTTAAAAAAAAAATCCGGTAAAAGGTTTAGAATTGTATACTTGATCTAGGGTTACAGTTTACGCGCCGATGTCCCAGCCAGCCTGTATATTTAAGTAAGAAACCACCCCCGTATTTTTAAGAAAAATAATTTGCACTTAAAGCCATTCATTTATTCGTTGAGTTCCAAAAACTTTGATATTCTATCATTCGTATTATCGGTGTGAACCACGAAACAAAATTCTCAGTAGGATATTAATTCTCGTCAGATATCTAAAAAGCTCTGAATTCGCAAAGCAATATAATCTAATAGTCAAAGCTGCACTACTGAAAGCAAACACCAAATTGCTCGCTAATTTGAGATTACATGCCGTGTCGCTGGAACAACCCCCTTTCACCCTACCCCCCTCTCTAGAACCGATCTCGTGTTACTAAGGTGCAGCGCAGACGACAGACTGTCCGTGACGCACTTTTTAGTCTGTGAAAATAGAACCTAAGCGATTATATGGAGTAACGCACACGACGCGCAAAAAGTCCGGCGCACAAAAAATCCGTGTAATTCGGGCAGACCGCGCCGCGCCGCGCCGCGCCGCTCCGCACAAAAAGTCTGTGAAAAAAATGGAACGTTTGCTTCAACGCGCGCTAACGCAGACGGCGCACACTTTAGTCGGCAATCTGCATTTGCTAGGGGTGGACGTAACGCACGCGATCTATTATCATGGCGCGATTTATTATCAAAATAATACTTTGCGATCTCTGCACGATTTCCATAGCGTCTACGTCCCTACAGCTCTGCCGACAGAATGATCGAAGATATGCGTCGTGTGCGTTGAGTCTGTGAAAAATCCGCGGCAGACTTTTTGCGCGCCATGCAGACTTTTTGTGCGCCGCAGACTGGATCGCACAAAAAGTGTGCCGTCTGCGCTGCACCTAAAGCTACAGAAAAACTGACAAAAGTTACCCGATTTGGCCTGTTCTTGGCTTGTAATGTTTATCTTTTAAAGATGTTGGTTTTTTTTTGGCTTTGCGTACGCCGAACTGTCATCGGGGTGCGTGCCTACTTCGAAAATGGGACAAGAAGTTTCGCCACTACGGTCTTTCTCAATACCCACTTTTTGGGTTGGATAAGATAAGATTGTTATGTAAAACACGCTTCCAATCTTCCAGTTCGATCCCCCTAAATAGTATTCATAAATAAAATTAAAACTCATTCCATCAATTTATTAAATATTTTCCTTTCAATTCCACGGTGAATGAATTTAAGTGAAGCATTTCGTACCCCGGGGATGCACTCTAAGAATTTTTCAAGTAATTTGGATTCTATTCACAACAAACGGGTAGCGTCGAAAGGCAAGGCGCGCCAAATGAACCAGCTCGCCTGCATTATGCCGACAGTACCTCTTATTGAAATTTTCCAACTACATCTTGAACTTGACTTATGATTGTTTAATGTTTATTTATATTATTAAGGTTACTTTCATTCATACAATCATAAACTCATATCCTGAACTATACGTAGGTTAACTTTTGTTTTCAATCAGAGAGAGATAATTATTTGCGTGAATTTTCATAATATGCTAATAAATAATTTGAACTTTTTTTTATTATAGTAAAAATTATTGGCTTAAAAATAAGACTCCTTGCTTTTACGAAAGTATAAATTCGTTTTTTTCAACGTATCTGTACATAAATCGCGTAAATTATATAAACTAGAATATTTCTCACTAACCCCTAACAACATTGTTGATATTTCATACTTCCAGACTTTTCGTCTATAACGTTTTTAATAAAATAAAGAAGTTTCATCGCCGACGATAAAGAAGTTACAGCTTCCTCATTTCAAGTTACCGTAGCGATAACTGTTGAGGTTAATTAACTTCAAATTGGATATAATAGATTGTAACAAGATTTTTAATTAATGTCCGATACCAATAACTGTTGCTCAACGGAGTGCTGTTGTGGGCAAATTAACTGAATAAGCGATACTTCACAGACTTTACGAGCCTACTATACTAATAATAAAGTTGAAGAGTTTGTTTGTTTTTGCTTGTTTGAAGGCGCTAATCTCTGTAACTACCGGTCAGATTTGAAAAATCTTTTTGCATTTGATAGCTCAATTCTTGAAATGAAATGAAATGAGATGAAATGAGATAAATGAAATAAGATGAAATTAAATGAAATTTATTTGCAAGAACTGTAGTACCGTACATTCCAAATGGTCAGGTTTTTTTAAACAGTAAATGTAAAAAATTTGCTAGAACTAGCATGCAAAATGATTGATTTGCAAATTGATTGAATTAAATAAATGAAGCTAATGAAATTAGTACATAAATAATAGTTATTAAATTTAAATGTCAAGTATTTGTTAAATTATTATAGTAACATGTCAATGTGAATCTTTAAAGTCTAAATTCTCCTTTACGGAATATGACAAGGAAGACTATTTACTTATAGGTTATTTGACGAAAACGAAGTAATATCCCGGACAGGCGATGCAATGCGTCGGGGTGGGTAGGGGAAACAAAACAATTCACGCGGACAAAGTCGCGGGCAGAAGCTAGTTTATTTATTAAGGTTTACTAGCTAAGCACATACACAGCATCAATCCACAGTCTTTGTCTTAATCATAGATCTCGCATGTATCTAAATTATACAAAAGCATGGCACTACCAATTGGATTTCAAATATAGATAAAACAAAAACAAAGTATAATCATCGATTTTTTTTTTATAGTACGTGTAATTATCATCATCATTTATTTATAATCAGATAACAGTGATCCATTGGGTTAGTAACAATAGTCTTAACCTATATTACTTGACAAGTGACTTAACCAACGGGCTGTCATGTCTCCCGCGTAGAATGTTGCTGGGGCTGCCAAGGAATCAGAAACTTCTTCGGAACTTCTTCAATGCTGTACGCCTTGCTGCTAAACTAGCAGCAAGGCATACAGCATTGAAGAAGTCGGTACGTGCCTCAGCAAGGATAGATAACGCGCTACAGAACCGAGACAGACAATGGGCCATTGACTCCGAGCAACCGTAATTTAATTTCATCACCGCTGCTCTCAAAACGGTGAAGGAAACAAAACATCGTGAGGGAACCGGCATCCTAGAACCAAAAGTTCGAAAATATATGACATGCACCAACCCGCACTGGGCCCGCTTGGTGGATTACGGCCTACTCCCTCTCACTGAGGAGGCCTGTGTCTCAGCAATGGGAACATCATACCTTATTTATGCTATATGCTTATGCTAACCGTAGTTTTAATGTAATGGGAGCATAATATTACTCTCCCACTGCAGGCCAATGGCCTCTTTTAAGAGCCTATATACTACCTCAGATAAAATTCACTCTTTATCTCACTCGCACGATACTGCTCGCGGACCGAGTGAGAGCGAGACATAGTGCGGTGCTAGGAGGCAGGCAGCGCCAATAGTTTAGGTATTTGCTTTTTACGCTGAAAATAATGGTAATTAAAAAAAAATAAAAAACATAAGACCTGCTTTATAGTTATTTCGGTAAGTATACAAAGTTTAATGATCTAATTTTAAGTATTTTTTGAATAACAGCGGTTTATTGTTCGGTTTGGAGGTAACTTTGGATTTTTTTTCTGTTAAGAAAATTTTATGGAATCGTGTTTTCGTCTAACATAAGACCTAACATTAATCCTCAACTTTACCATTATTTCAAAATTAATGCTGCAGTATTTTCGACATAACGGAGGATCATGCTAAGCCATTTGAGGTAGTATAGGCCCTTAAAGGGAAGACACAAGCATTAATCAACAAGCTGCTCAAGACGGGTTGGCTCAAACTTTAGTTACTTTCATAAAATTATCACTTTATAGAAGTCGTATTTTGTTGTATTCTTGCATGATTTGATATTGATACCTACCCGTCATGTCTGTGAAGTTTCATCAGATAATATTTTGATTTGACTCGGTTTTAAATTGTAGTTTCCCAGTAGCCCCTTAACTGGGTTACAGACAGGCAGTCGCTCCATGTAAAATACTTAGACTTGTTCGACTGGAAGCCGACCCCAACATAGTTGGGAAAAGGCTCGGCAGATGATAATATTGCAGTTTCAGAGGGTTCCTTATATTACATGAGTTTTTAATCAAGCACAAGAGCTCTTCATAAAAATTCATGAATTACTTTTCATAGGACTTTTTATGTCAAAGCTTTATTTCTCCGTTCAGCTTTATATTGTAGTGTCAATGGCGTAAATAGGTATCATAAGTACCAACACAGTCTGTACTAAAATCAGATATATGACCATGAAGTCCGAACTCCGAACCGATGTCTGGTGCGGATTTTATTGCTAAGAGATCAGAATTCCTTGTGGAAAAAGTACGTGACGTTAGCTATGTATTGATTCTATCTGGTTTTATGTGAAGGAATTCTGTAAATTCATCGCATTGTCATCGTACAAGAGTACGTTTGTCGTTCTGAAGACGAAAGCTAAATTCTTTAGTCTAAATTCTTTTGGTGTATAGTGTGTAATTATCACCATACATTTAGTTAAAGGCTTCGACTTCTTACTCCCTTTTTATGCTTCTGTACCTATAGTTTTCCAATAGAGTCCCTGTTAATAAGCCAGTCAGTCCGTCTGTCTATCTGTCTGCCACAATAAGGCTGCACCATTTTTTTAACCGTACTAGGTAATCAGTTGAAATTTTCACACAGTCATGGAAAATAAAAAAGCGCTAGTGCGACTCGCTCTTGCCCATTTCTTCTGTAATGTGATAGGGCAGTACACTACAAAGTCGTTCTTGTTATTCTCCCATGTTATTCTCCCATGTGTTTATTTTAAGAAGTACAGTTTTAACTTACGCTATTTATTAATAGATAGTTATGGCTATTGCCAGTCGAGAAAGATCGTAATAGAGTTTAAGAATTAGTCACAACCAATAAATTGGGGTTATAAAACCGTGTTGTAACGTGTACACAGAAAACATTACAAAGCCATTTATTTCTGGTGCCAACCGATTATAAAAACAAACACAGCGGTTACACAACTGTTATAAATAAATACTAAACAACGTAAAAGTAGGAAATAATTGTTAGCAAAGCGGCGACAAAATGCAAAAATCCCCAGCAGTATTGCTCGAATAAATGTAAACAATCTGTATGCAAATCACGCGGGAATGTCGCACGCGCACGATAATGTCACGTCGCCGCGTCGCCGTCGCGGGTTTTCGGTGGTTCCGTACCTCCTTTTTTGCTGCCAGCGATTCCGGATTCTTTTGTTTATCTTTAAATGTTACTGTGCGAACATTAAATTTGACCTTTCTCAAGTTCGGGGCGGTAAAGGAATTTTATTTCTACGTACCGTGTTTCAGCGAATTCTCGGCCTACGAGATAAGGGTGACTTGGGAATGTTTGTTCCTTTCATGGGCAAGGGAACGTAGGTCTATCGGACTATGGGATTATCAATCAAATAGTACCTAGTGTACAAACCTTTTATAACCAACCTACATGAAATAAACTCACATCCGATACACTTTTATCTACAAAATAAAATATGTTTTATTTATATCATCCGCTCCGATAAAATGATCGTTCCAAAAACCTATACCACTGATGAGCAAAAAAGAAACCTACACGGAATTTATTTGTCAAGTAATATTTCTTTGTAGGAAAAACCCGGATAATCGTTAATGCTCTGCCTCGGGCGCAATCCCTTGTATAGATTGCGGTATCACCATAAATAACTGCCTAACTGTTTTTATGGAGGAGAAAATTACTCTTTTCACTCACTGCCTTTATATACAGTGAATTTTTGTTTACGACCCCCAAGTATTATGGATTGACGTGTAGTAAATCTTGCCGCAGAAGATAAAGATAGTTGTATACGAGTGGGAGTGTTTGATAAGTTGTGGCAAATTGATTGTATTATGTGGGATCATGGCCTGTGTAAGTTTTATGGGTTGGACAAGGGGAGTGAATATATTGGCGTTGAGTTTCTTCATGTTATCTAATATATAAAATTCTCGTGTCACAGTGTTAGTTACCATACTCCTTCGAAACGGCTGGACCGATTTGTATGTAATTTTGTGTGCATATCGGGTAGGTCTGAGAATCGGCTACTATCTATTTTTCATACCTCTATTTTTTTTTTTTGCAAAACGACGTTTGCGGTGTCGGCTAGTAGTGTATAAAATATTCTTCTTCTATTTTGGTCATAGTATTTCTGAAATTTCTCTTTATATAAAAGTTAAACCGAATACTCAAACTTCTCCTAATCATAGCTATGTGAAGCCACAATCTGACATCTACGATCCCCACCTTTTCCGGGTCCAAGTTGTCAGTCCGCCTTAAGCCTCTGTTGTGGGCAATGTCATTACAAGTGACGTCATTCGGGACTTACCGCTTGATGTGTCCCTCGAAGTGAGAGGATCAGGTAGTATAAATCAATGTTCGTCTTAATAGATCAACTGTGGGCTTTTGGGTTAAGTGATTATGTTTATTTGGTATTTGAACATAATAATAACTGCGGGGTGATTGCGTAACACTAAAAATGGCAATAACATTTTGATTTTGATAGCTGAGCAACATTCATTACGTTATTTACGTTGTTAAGCAGACGAATTTTTAAACATAAATGAAGCAATGGATTAGCAATTGCCTCCAAAATCTTATGGATTGTGATTGAAAGTGTATTGCGTTTAGGGTGCTGTTGTAACTAAAGAAAGGTTGTGAATTCGGTTGTGTTCGGGCCGGCTCGGGGTCGACTCGGGCGCCGCCGTAATGGTGAGACTTGAACTGCTTCATTTAACATGTTCGTGGAGTTATGGATCCGTGCTTCGACTGCGCCTCGCACGTGGCACGGCTCGTGTCCGGCACGGTCTATCATAAATCCTACCTAAAACGAGAACCTCGAACAAACTATAGAGTAAGTACAGCCGAACTTCAATCAAACAAACTATCAAACGTACTTACTTGCTGCATTAAGCGAGTATGCGGGCTTGCAATCTATTCAAATTGTTAAGCGCTGCAAACCAACTAATATTTATGTTGCGGAGTGCTGGAGCCAATCAAAATCAATAATTATTCAGTATGTGCGTAATTTTCTCAAGCCGAGTATCGATAAAATGAAGTTACTCCGATTGGTTTTCGATAGTTTTGATTTGGATAAACTAGTATTCACTCGGGAAATGGGAATTGTTGAAATTTTTATTCTGTTTGAATTTATCTGGAACATTCCATGGGATTTACTCGTTTTATTATTAACTCTATTGTATTATTACATATACTGTTAAATATTATTTTGTTTATTTCCTAAGATAAGTATTTTCCGTTAATGCGGTTAATGGAATTATTGATAATTTCAAATGTAGTAATTGTCTATTTATATTTTTTGGGATTTTTAGATAAAAAATGTAAATCAGAAATAGCTTACTGATTTACATTTTTTACCTAAAAATCTTACGAATTTATTCAAGCCACTTTTATTCCAATATAGACCTAGACACTTTATTTTACTTTTTATAACGACACTAGAAATAAATAAAGTGCTAACCATAGTTGCTATCTCAGAAGTGTTTACAGAGATCTGCGCTCACTTAGTAGGTAATAGGTCCATGTGTGGGGATTATACGCTGAGTGCCTGGTCTATGGATGGGATTAGAACGGACTAATAGACATGCGGGCCACTGGCTCGTATCTAGAGTTTGATGGCTCTGTGGTTGGACATTGTCGGTAGTTAGAATCAGTGGGAAAGCATAGATTGATCATTGGATGATTCGTTCACTGTGTTAGATTTTTGTAATACATAATAATCAGGGACCCCTGCTTCGCACGGGTGCGATTTTCATGTTCAAATATCGAAATGTCTGTGCTATAGGTACCTAAGGTTCAGCAATCTTAAATTCACTGGCAGACAACGCACAGCCTAAACCACTAGGCCTAGAATCATGAAATTTTGCCCAAGAGTCCCCTATTCGTAGTTCGCTTTATAACAAAGGTCAGCACTAAGGAAGGATTTTAAAAAAGTGATTTTTTGTAAGGGAGTTTGTTATTTTTGTCTATGGAAAATCCCATGGGGCGTACGGCTTGTGTATTTTTAATCCTTCCAGAAATAAATTATCTAAGTGGTGGCGAAAACCGCATCCAAATCTATTGTGTAATTTGGAAGAACTCAGTGGAACGAGAGTCAGACACGAAAAACGACTTTGTTTAATACACGTCAGACGGTAAAGAAAAATGTTTCAAACCATTTTCTTTCAAAGAGTAATCTTGTGCTAAATAAAACAAGGAAATTGTCATTCAATACTCAATTAGCATACAAATTCGTTTTCAAATTCAACTGCCTCAAGCGATCAAGAACAAGAAAATAATACCGCTTTCTAACCTACACGGTTCGAAATATACCTAATACAAAGGAAGGTTTTAGGTAACAATATTCCTGATTATAAAAAAGATACGAAAGAAATATTGAAAGGGGAAGCGAGAGACGCTTCACTTAATGAAGTCTTCAGCGCGTTTATAAATAGAATATAATTTGAATTAAATGGAGCAAATTCGGCTGATCATAATGGTGTGCTGTTTCGCTCACAACTTTTGAATATTAGGGCTGAAGTATGACGGACGTATTCAAGCGGTTAAACGTTCTACGAGAAGAAAGCGCGTATAATGAAAGTAGTATGTAAACGAGTAGGTATTTCAAATAAAGACTTTATTAAAAACGGTGCCTCTTGATACTGCTTCAGTATCAAATTTAAATTAAAAATCTACAGGCTTCAACGAAAATCAACACGTGAAGCCAACATAATCAGCCTATAATGTTCCCACTGCTGAGACACAGGCCTCCTCTCTAAGAGAGGGAGTGGGCCGTAATCCACCACGCGGGCCCAGTGCGGGTTAGTATATGTCACATGTCTTCGAATTTTTGGTGCTAGGACATGCCGGTTTCTTCACGATGTTTCCCTTCACCGTTTTAAGAGCAATGGTGATGAAATAATTTACACAAAGTAAAGCGCCTGACGGGGTTCGAACCTACGACCTACAACTCGTAAGTCGCGGCCGTTACCACTGGGCCACCACTGCTCTTAAAGCCAAACGAGTGTTTATTTTTAATGTTTCGTCTATATTGTTATATCATAAAACTGGAGGCTAAATTATTCAATTAAAACGAAAATAATCCATTGAGTTGAATAAGCATAGCATAAGCAAGTATAATCAGCCTATTATGTTGGGGTGGTGTGGCTGAGGTTGTGAGAGGTAGTGTGCCGTAATTTACCACGCGAACTCATTGTGGGCTGGTGGATGTCACATGCCTTAAATTTTCGGTTCTAGGACGTGCCGGTTTCCTCACGATGTTTCCTTTCACCATTTTGAGAGCAGTAGTGATGAAATAAATTACACATAGCAAAGCACCTGCTTGGGTTCGAACCCATGACCATGATTATAACTCGTAATTTGGGGCCGATACTTACCACTCGGCCACCGCTGCTCCCTGCTCCTGTACTGTTGCAACAAGGACTAAATTGAAAATGAAATCGAAAGGGGAGCCTTTATAGGGGCACAGTAAGATTTATCAATTATCTTATTTTGGTTAATTATGACGATCCATCAATATTCCTTTTAACACAAGGCTTTGAATGGCGATCGAAGCCGTGAGTTCGGATGTTGATCGGTCTGCCTAACGCGTTTTCGTTGATGCTAATGGGCACTTCGGTAACTCGTGTATCAACATTGTATGAGAAATATTCTCAAACTCAAAGCATTTATTTCAAATAAACCAATTATAGGCACTTTTGAATTGTCAAGGGTCGGTCAGTCAGAAAGATGAAGCTAGTTGCCCATTCCAAAGCGTAGGTACCTGTGGAGAAGAACGGGCAAGAAACTCCACGGACACTCTTTTAAATCATAAAATTTTTACAAAAATCTTGGTTACATCATTCATGTTGAAATTATACATGTGAGAACGATGCAGAAAGACCATATTGTACCAGGTCTGCACATCCTCTTCTTTGCAGGTCTTAGTCCGCTACTAGAGATCAACCAAGCTCTTAACACCCTGCCTTCTTACGGCCGAAATTAATAACCAATCTAATCCAATATCTCTAGATTTGAGATTGAAAATTCAATCCAGATTTATAGTAAAGTGTAGCTAAAAACGATCCGCGGATTGCAATTGCAATCTTTTCAACCAATCGATCTTTGAGAGGACGGATCATAGATTACAGATTGACCTCTGTTCGAAAATGACAGTTTGAGTGTGTCTATAACCTATCCGTTAAATTTGACGTTTGTTTGGATCGGTGTAAACAATCCAAATCTTAATCTTAGAATTTCCTTAGATAGAGGATTGACTTCACGGATTTTATTTGAAAAATGGCACTGTCAGTATTTTCCAGTGATAGTGATATGGAGGTTCTGGCTCAATTATCGGATTGGGACAGTACTGATAGTGACGCTGCTGAAGAAATAAGACGTCAACGTGCTTCTGCGCGGAGAATGAAAAGGGTGAACTACATGCAAAGTCTGGATGATGCGGAGTTTACCTTTAGGTTTAGGCTATCAAAATTAGCAGTAAATTTGCTCATCATCTGCCTAGCCTTTTCCCAACTATGTTGTGGTCGTCTTCCAGTCTAACCGGATGCAGCTGAATACCAGTATTTTACATGGAGCGACTGCCTATCTGTCCTCCACAATCCAGTTACTGGGTAATACGATACCCCTTGGTAAGACTAGCAGTAAATTTACTGTTCACTGATATTATGCCTCTCGTCCGTGTAACCTCATCAAGGTAAGTTGCAAATAGTGAAAAAAAAAATAGCTACCTGTTTTTAAAGTAAGTATAATAATTATTTCAGAAATCATGGAGTACCACCGCCTCATCAACTGTTGATGACTTTAAGATTCTATGCATTAGGCACTATGCTAATTTCTGTAGCTGATTTTGTGGGAGTATCAAAATCAACAGCAGGTAGAATAGTACGGGACATTTCATCAGCAATTGCCACATTGTATGATAAATAAATTTTAATGAATCACGGAGTTGCAGAAAAATGTTTTTGAATTTTTTTAAATTATCATTATTTTCACCGTAAAAAGCAAACACCTAAAATATTGGCGCTGCCTGCCACCCGGCACCGCACTCTGTCTCGCTCTCACTCAGTCGACGAGCAGTATCGCACGAGCGAGATAAAGAGTGAATTTTAGCTGAGGTAGCATAGGTTCTTAACAAACACGTTTTGAATTTTATTACAAATTTGTTGGTATTAATAAAATTGTTTTCTTCGGTCTATATATATGTATTAAAAATCCATAAAATGAAATTATAAAACCTGTTTAGGCTTAGCTTTTTATTGTTACAAACAAACAAATCGTGTCTACTTTTTTAAATTTTGCATACAGCGGAATGACGAAGAGGGAAAGGATTTCATGTTATCTGCGGATTGACCGACAGCAGGATCGTCTTTTTTCGATATTAGGACGCGGGTCGGAGATCGATCCATAGATTGGTATCTATCGACGATCGATTTATATCTTGGATCAAGGATTCAATATTAATTTCGGGCGTTAGCCAATTTTATTAGCTGCCAATCTGTAAATCAAATCTGAGTATTTTGTAAAAGTCTCACCGTGACAACTTAGGTGAAGCTGTCATTTCACGTGATGCAATGGATTGACACTATTGACAGCTCACTTCAAGCTCACTAACTTCATGTAAGATAAGATAAGATTTTTAGAACAGACTAGCAGGACGGTAAGTGTTGTGGCTCATTTTACAAAATTTATTTTTCTCCCTTGTCGTTACACTCAAAAGTGATTGTTCAAACGTGGAACGGTAACATTGCATATAACTATCTGTAATCGGGCCATTACAATGCACTTTGGCTCCTCAGAGCATATTTGTGGCACCCATTATCCGTTACCGCCCGCAAATTGAATCTGTTAACGTTTGAAGTTTAGGTACTCTGTGCTAAGGAAATGTCTTTGGTAATTGCGTAATCTGGAGAATCGTTTGAAAGCTGTTGAATTGTTCTAATTACATGTGTCGCGATCACGATCACGATCCTTTTTAATAATAATAATAATAATTTATTTAACAGATCATACAATCCAATTTGTTAGTAATACATACACATCTTAAACACTAGTGTTAGTACATTTGGAATTTATTTTTGTTTAATAATGTCAAAATAATCAGTGATAAAATGTCAAAATCATAAACAATAATGTCAAAATCACCACTAATCATATCAAATCATTAATAATAAAATAAACAATGAACAATAATCAAATGAGCAATCATCCAAAGAACCATTATTTCAAGGCACGATTTGAAGGTATTACTTGTGTTGTGGTCCAGTGCCTGAGTATTAGACCTTCTGCCCTATCTGCCACAATGACCAAGAGGCTGTTGGCGCTGCACCGCACCCGCCGCATCAAGGAGGCGACATGCTTTCACATGATTGCGTAAAAATCATCTACACGTGCCTCTGTGAACATCCCTGATGCGCTACAGTGTCGTGGCAACCCCAACAACGCCCTGTATGCATTATTGTGCTGGACGCGCAAGGCGCTGTAAGCCTTTTGCGTGTAGTCGACCCATAGACTGCTGGTGTAAAAAGTTTGGCAGTATGCCCTAAACAGAGTAATTTTTACACCCCTCGAACACTTTTCAAACCTACGGATCAACATATTGCTCCTGACTGACAGCGCCCTACGCTCCCTCTCCATGTCAACATTGTCCGTCTGCGTTGCGGTGACCCAGTGCCCCAGGTACTTAAACGATTTGACCCATTGCAACTCCGTCCCACCGAGTGTGACAGGCGGCACTTCGCGATAGTCCTTAGTGCCTGCATTGAACAACAGACATTCGCTCTTTTTCGAATTATATCTGAGACCTTGGGCCTCCGCATATCGCTCACAAACAGACATGAGCTTTCTGAGGGCGCTGATCGATGGGGCCAGCAGCACCATGTCATCGGCGTAACTGATGTTATTTAATAGTGTTCCGTCAATAGAACAGCCTACCATAGCACTGCTGAGCTTACGGATCAGCCGATCCACGTACAAACAGAAGAGTTTCGGTGAGGTCAGACCCCCCTGTCTGACTCCACACTCCAGCCCGTACGGATCGGATAGCGAGCCTGCCCGTTTCACCATATTTGTCTGATGGCCATACCAATACCTCAACAACTCAATCATCTCACCGGGAAGTTTTGTATCTTCGTACAGCTTTTTCCATAAAATACCATAGGACACCAGATCGAAGGCTTTCGAAAGGTCAAGAAAACACGCGTACACGGGGGTTTTCCTGTCCGTGTAGTATCTGACAGTGTGCTTGAGACAAAGTACAGCGTGCTCTGTCGAAAGACCCGCTCTGAAGCCAAATTGGGCATCGTGAAGCGACAGATGCTTATTTAACTGCTTGTCAAGCACACTGTCCAGTACCTTTTCAATGATCGTAGCCAACGATATAGGCTTACAGTTATTTATGTCCGACGCGTCTCCAGTTCGATTTTTTATAATCGGCACAACTAACGTTTTGATATATGCTCTATGATGAGAGAATCGTGCCCAAGTGATTTACCGCGCTTCATGTTTTTCAACACTGCAGCTATTTCTTTAGCCGAAACCCTTACCAGTGATGATTTCGCTGTTGGCTCCCTTACCGTTGTTAATGACTCGTCAGTTGACCCTAGAGGGGCCTTCATTGCAAAGTGATTTTTAAAGAGATTGGCTATACAGGCAGACTTACTAACACCCTCAAAACTCGCAGGAAGGCTCGACTTGCCGCTCAGTTTATTGGTGTGCTTCCAAAATTTGTCAAAATCTTTCTCTCTGTGACAAGATGCTATAATATTCATTTTTATTTGTTCCCTATTTTCCTGACATCACTTTAGTTTACTTTTGAAAACCCGTTTTGTTTCTCTCATGGTATCGTACACACAACCCAATTTCGGTTCACCACATACCACCCAATTCTGAAAAGCAAGTCGCGCTTCCGAGTGCGCATGTCTAACATGTTTGTTCCAACCTATCACTGGTTTTCTTTTGTTTTTATCCGGCCCACAGTAACAAACACATGCCGCTTCGCTTAATATGTCAACAATTTCATAGTACATTCTATCAATAATGGATCTATGGTCTACATCAGTACACAATTTGTCATTACACTTACTAAATTCAGAAGGAAAATCAAGCAGTCTTAGTCTCGTCGTACATCGTGAAAGGGACTTCCAGCAAACGGACCTATATAGGTCCGTTTGCTGGAAGTCCCTTTCACCCCATATGACCTTATTTTTAAGGGCTTTACGAAGCTTTCGATTTCAAATCAACGTCATTTGTGATGCTCCATTGTTGATTGGTCTAGTTGCTCTGATGATTGTTTAATTTTATCTGTTCCTTACCTTTTCAATTCATCAACTCTAATCGAATTAACTATCGTAGGCCACAAAACGATATTTCTATAAAACGTTTTATATTAACTGCCACTTCGCCCTTCGTATAGTCTACACAATGCTACCTTCCTTAGATCGTAGCTCTCTAGTGTGTCTCGCCCAGTGCACAGTGATTAAGGTCTAGAACCGATCTGGTCAACTAGTCATTTTAAAAGTACCTAATACCAGCAAACTAATTGCATAACACACTCAGATTTTGAAAATACATTATTGTTCATTACGTTATTATTTACGTTGAAAAGTAGACGACCTTCACAAAGATATGAAGCAATTTATTATGAACTAGCTGTGCCCGCGACTTCGTTCGCGTGGTTGTCGAGAACAAAACAACGTCGTTTAGATAAGAGTATATCACCTTTTTGATGATTTAGATAAGAGTCCTGACTTTGGTATAGTTGATTACGTTAATGCTTCTCTATATACTATGTTAGCGGTGGAATTACCCGGAGCATATACAAAAAGGTTGTTTGGGTTGCTAACACGTGATAGAGAAACATAGAGTTGGCCGTGTGAAAAACAATCAAAAGTAAGGTCTACACCCGCAACGGATAACGTCTGGCCTTGGGCTTTATTAATAGTCATAGCGTAACAGAGGCTTACAGGAAATTGCACACGTTTGAAAGTAAACGGAAAATTATTGGGGATAATGGGTATCCTGGGAATGAAAACAACATCACCGGAGCCGCAACCTGTTAAGATTTCGGCTTCGATGACATTTCGTTGGAGATTTGTTACTCTCAACCGAGTTCCATTGCATAGTTTTGGTGGGCTTAAATTTCTGAGTAGAATGATTGGTACTCCGACTTTTAAATAAATTTTGTGTGCTGGAAGACCTGGTGTATTTAGAGAGTCTAAAAACTCTACTGGATAGTGGGTGGCATCTCCTTCTTCTAAAACCGTGTTAATAGATAAATATTCCCTACTTTCTCCAGAAACATGTACCAATATTTGAGAATTTATTGCTGCTGCTTGGTCGTTGCGAGGTGCCAAAATAGCTCGTTGGCATAGCCAAGCAGCGTCATGGTTCGAGATCTCTGATGGATCTCCGTATACAGAGGAAATGAGTTCCTGCTGTGAGGCAACAGAAGAACACAGGCTTTCGACTAAAGTTACTTTACCTCCTTCTTGAGTCGGGTATGTGCCGTTACCAATTTGAAGTAGTAAATTTGAGAAAACCTGCGCGTTTGCGTCACCTCCCAAATATGCTCGCATATTAAAGCTCAAATTAGTTAATATGACACTACGCCATAAAATAGAGCTCTTTAAACAGGCACCTATTTCATCGGCCCTCGTTCCTCTGGGTATTATACTGCGTGCTTCGTTCTCGATATATGTTACTTTACCATGCAGCTTTCTCGAGTCACTCGGCAACTACGCAATTTTCAGAGCTAAAACTAAACGTAAGTATTAGTGTGCGTTATCTGTGTCCTAGCGCGATCCGTCATTCTTTTCGTTTGCGCGGCAACTGATACTGTGTTCTTAGAAATAACTGAGTAAATTTGAGTGTTTAAAAGTGAAATTTTGCTAAATTTAACTACCTATCCATAAAAGACGCCATGAAGAAAAAGATTTACAATAGTACAAAAAGTATATAAGAAAAATTTAATGAAAAATGAAGCGTCGTTGTCGTGGTCGGAATGACTACGAAAGTGATACCCAATTTCTAGTATTCCAGGTAACAAAAACGTTGTCTTGTGATTCCTATTATACCGGTACGGCTACTGGCTTTAATAGCAGTTAAGGCCACAAGGTTTACATAACCTTTGTACCGGTTGAGACGGGTGGTGTACGAGATACATCGACGTGCTCATTGGACTCTGGTCGTATACGAGATATACGGACGAGATCCTTAGACTCGGGGCGTATACGAGATATACGGACGAGATCTTTAGAGTCTTATGTGAAGTCTGAGGCTTCAATAAGCAATTTTTAACAATCACTTGTACAAATTTTCCGTGGTATGTTTATCGTTTTTTCTTTCAGATTACAATAGTGATAACACTTCGAACGAAGTAAAAATAATTAAAACATTACCATGAGGTATGTCACTAGAAGCTATGACAGATCCGGTTCCAGAAGAACCTGAACCTCTCATAGTAAAAAATCCTACCTCGTCTCCAACGGTTGATCCTGAGCCTACCTCAGCAACACCAACTATAAGTTCAGAGGCACTTTTAGCACTGGGGATCTTATGCCAGACACACCTGTGTAAGGTCCCTTTATAAAGTCCCTTTATAAATAGTGACTTGGCTCATATTTGAAGCAACAGTTTAAAAAAGAGACAAAAACAAAAACTAATAGAACAACTGATTTCAAATTGCCCTTTATTAAAGGCACCAAAGCTCAACCCATAGATTTCTGCTTCGGTGAGCAACATTATTGTCAACAGACACAAAAAGATAGAGTTGGAACAAAACCAACTAGGCATTGGGTTGTCTATAAGTAAGTAATGCAATTTATCATTGTTGAAAAACAATGATACAGTGGACTGATTGGAATGGATCTCACTACTTAGTGGTGCTGGAAGGATATTGACAGAATTACATTTTGTCCAAACAAAAACCAAGGAAAACATTGATCTTCCCTGTGATTGATAAAAAGTTTTTGAATATTATTATAGATGTTGAACGAGATGAGTTACAAGTTTTGAACCCTACATTTAATCAGCATACAGTAAATAAGGGAAACTTACAAGGTCCCCCTCGCTACAATCCAAGCCCAACAGTAAGGTATGGGCACAAGAAGACCCAGTCCTCGATACAAGCCCGGGAACGTCACGGACACTATTATCAGTCCACGGCCAAAAAAGCCAAAAGCCTCACAGGGAGAAACCTCTTGCTTGCACATAGAGGTAAGTCATGCTGGAAGGCTCACACATTTTTTACTGTGCTGGAACAAAATTTGCAAAGATGAATTCATAATTAATTATTATCAAAGGATACTCAATTACCTTTGTAAACAAACCTCATCAGAATTTACTGCCACTTCCCCTTTCAGAAAAATCAGCTGTGAAAAATGCTGATATGCATACTGCTAACATCAAATTATTAAAATTGGGGGCTATATCCCCTTTCAAGCCTTGTAAAGACTAAAATTTTTGATTCCAAAACATATGGTACAAAGAGATTCATACTAAACTTGGTCATTGAATTAATATGTAAAAATATCCCATTTTAAAAATGGAGAACAGCAATAGATTTACTTTCTCCAGGCCATTACATGGCAAAAATTGATTCGAAAGAATAATAGTTGCTTGAAAATACCTGTTTTTTCAATTTAATTAAATAAATTATACGAATTTCATGCCTTCCCTTATGAAGATAGTTGTGACACGTCTAAGAGAAAAAGGGTACAAGTCAGTTCAATGCTTAGATGACCTACTAAGTATAGGATCTAGCTATCAATCATGTTTGCAGAATGTTACAGAAACAATAGCCCTTTAAAAGTGCCTGGGATTTATTATAAATTTTGATAAAAGTGTAATAGTACCATCACAGCCTTGCAAATTTTTAGGTTTTGTGTTTGATACAAAACATATGACATTACAATTGCCCATAGACAAAGTATCAAATATCAAAATGTCAGTTCAGAAATACTTAGATCTAGAAATGAATTGGGATATTAATTGCAACTTGCCCAGCTTCCACATTTATGGTTGACTTTACACTAAATTTTTAGAACATCATGAGTACCTATAAATATTTATTTATAAATTATGATGAAAGTACCTTCAAATAGACTGACATTAAGATATAAAATTAGATCTACAATGATGGGCTAATAAATATTAGTACAGTATGTAAAAGTATTGCCTATCATAAACATGATATTGAATTGTTCATGGATGCCTCCATGAGTAGATAGGGTGCTGCTTACAAAAACAAGAGCCTATGGCTTCTGGAGCAAATATGATAAAACATACCATATTAACTAGTTAGAATTACTTGCAATATTTATGGCATTTAAAGGTTTTTTTGTAAAGGATAAGCAATACCTTAATATTCTGTTGCGTAGATAATAAGACAGCAATATCTTATTTAAACAGAATGGGTGGTATTCAGTTCCCACAATTAAATAACTTGGCCAGATCCATAAGGCAGTGTGAAGAGAGACATATTTGGTTCTTTGCCTCCTACATTAAGTCTAGTGAAAATAAAGAGGCTGATGAAAAGTCCCGAAAAATATATCCAAACACCGGAGTAAAACACTGGGGCATTTCAAAAAATTGTATCTGAGCTGGACCGGTGCACCTGAAATTGATTTAAGTACCTATGTGTCCTGAAAACCAGATCCAGAGGCAATAAATATTGATGCTTTTACTTTGACCTGGACAGAATATTTTTTCTATGCTTTTCATCCATTCAATTTAATATTAAAATATTTACAAAAAATTAAAAATGAGAAGGCAACAGGTATCATGGTCATGCCCCAATAGCCTTCACAACCTTGGTATCCTTTAATGCAGACTATGCATGTCTCAAAGCTAAGTAATATTTTTTGAAACCTCAAAAAATATCTTCTATATTCTTCTTTCAACCACTATCAACTTACTCTGATTGCAGGAATATTATCAGGCAAGCATGGTTAATAAAGGGCTATTCCCCCAATATCAATAGATGTCATGTTTGTAACCGTAATACACTAAAACAATATAATGTCACATACCTTTTGCCAGGAGCATGGTATAAACCCATTCCATTATTTCTTAACAAAATTATTCGACTCTGGAGCCACCTATGGGACCCTAAACTCTCATAAAATCAGCTCTATCTTTGATAATAGGCTCTAAAATTGGGGAGGGTGATCGTATTAAGAGGTAATTTAAAGGATGCTATAAGTCAAAAACCACCGTTAGCAAAATACCAAACAACATGGGATCCAAATAAAGTTTTGAGTGTACCACACAACTGAACTCCCAATATGACATTAAGTTTTGAACATATCTCAAAGAAATTGGTGGTTTTTTGCTTGCACTAAGCACAGCTCAACGGACACAAACCTTAACATTAATAAAAATATCTAATATATAACACTGAGTGAATGTTGTGTTATATTACCATAACTGATTTGATAAAAACTTCGGCTGCGGGACAAACCCAACCTAATATTTTCATATCCTTTTTTGAAAATACTGAGATTTGTCCAGCCAAAACATTGTATGATTACATGAGATTGACTAGAGATATAAGAGGTCATAATGACTACTTGTTTTTGTCACTTAAAAACCCCATAAACCAATTTCGGTTTCTACTACTGGTAGATGGATTAAAAATACTCTTACAGACTGCGGTATTGATACGCGCGTCTGCTCAGGTCATAGTACACGACACGCCTTTACATTCAAGCCTAAGTCTTAAACAATATCATTAAATGTAATCAGACAAACTGCTGGTTGAACAAATAATTCATTAACATTTACACAATTTTATAGGAGGCCAATTCCCAATTCAGGAGTTTGCCTAAGCTGTGCTTATGCTTAATGCAGAATAATATATTCTTAGTTTTTAGTACTTACACTATTGTCAATAGAATATATACTATGTACATTTATGTATATTGTGATCTAAATTAATGTGCCATTATTAGTTGTTAAATAAGGGATGGTTACCTATGTAGTGAATAAGGCTGTATAATTGATTAAGTATTAATATGATTACTGATTGTTAATTATGTTTAATTATAGAGAAGAATTTAAGATGTCTATAAATGAAAGTGTTAATTTCAAAAAATAAAATAAAAAATATTTTAAAGGACATAATGACCAATGAGTCAGGCTTATCTCAAGTTTACCATCTCTCTAAACATCTGCATGGTAAAGTAACATATATCGAGAACGGAGCACGCAGTATAATAGATGATCAAACGAACTTACCTGTGTGAAGTTCGATCATTATTATACGAAGTGCTTCGTTCGAAGATATATGTTCCCTACCCATCCCACCCCGGTAAAATTGAGATAACCTTTCAAGAATCTAAAAAGAATGACGGATCGCGCTAGGACACAGATAACGCACACTAATACTTACGTTTAGTTTTAGCTCTGAAAATTGCGTAGTTGCCGAGTGACTCGAGAAAGCTGCATGGTAAAGTAACATATATCTTCGAACGAAGCACTTCGTATAATAATGATCGAACTTCACACAGGTAAGTTCGTTTGATCATCTATTATAGGGAGTGTCTGCCTGAAGTCTCCACAGAATAGCACCGTTAAGCCTCCCATCGGTCGGTCATTTTGTCTTATATCTCGCAACGTTCTATCTACAGCTTCCACAGCTTTACGATTTGCCATCGTACACTCGTCCCAAACGATAAGGGCGCAATCGCGTAAAACCCTTGCTTTATCACTATTGCGAGACACGTTGCAAACAGGGTTTTCTGTGCGGTCCAAGTCGATTGGTATTTTAAATGTTGTATGTGCAGTTTTTCCTCCTGGTAATAAAGTGGCAGCTATTCCTGAGGAAGCGACGGCAAGGGCAATTTTGTTTTGGCTCCTTATTTGAGCCAAGATAACTTTAGTGAGGAAAGTTTTACCTGTTCCACCAGGTGCATCTAAAAACAGCATTTCTCCTAATGAATGTTCTACACTACAGCATACTCTATCAAAGATTTGACGTTGTTCTGACGTCAAATTTGAACAGCCATTTCGCAATATTTCTGCTAACTCTTCGGGGTTGTAATTTATTTCAGATGTATACTCCCTATTAATTCGTTCCCCACCAACTGTCGGTGTCGGCAAGCCGTATTGACTGAGGGGGTTCCCTCCTATACTTGTAACTATATCTTGTATAGCCAGCAAAGCCCTATTATGGCAGCTTTCACGTACTTGGTCAGAAGTTTCACTATTTCAGTTCTGTGCCTTCGGCTTGACCTTCGGAGATAACCTACCTTACCTATCTGTACTCACATGCGTCTACTTACGTCCTCTTATCTCTGAGCGTGTTCCCGGTGCGGGGGTGAGGCGCGGCGACGGGCCCTTCCCCGCGCGGGGAGGCGGCGGCTGCCGCGCGTCGGGAGAGCGCGCGTTCTCGTTAGTACGCTTACTATTACCTAGTGTACGCACATGTTTCTTTCATACGTAAATGATTATGATCATAATAATAAAGTTTAGTGTTTCAACGTTGTTGTAACGTTTTTTGTGAAGTGATTTACCATTGGATATTGGGGTAAGTCATTAAAACATTTTATTTTTATCTCTGTGTTGTTTTGTCCAAGGTGCGGGTTGATATTGAAAATAAAATTTGTTTTGAGGGATATATTGTAAGCTTAGCATGCTCTATGACTTTACCGGTGGCATAATTTTTGTCGGACATCCCATCCACAAAATATGTATAGGTACCTAGTTATCGTAAGTTGTCGGACATACCATCCACAACCTACCTGCATGCCCAAACGCGATGCAGCAATGACGCTCATGCGACATGTCAGCTATTCAGACATAGTCCGTCTAGTCAAAGCCTTAGCCCGAGAAGTGGGCTGGGCGGCTCGAATATTGAGCAGCGCGGCCCAAAAATCGGGCGGCGCGGCCAGAAAACTGAGCTGCACGGCTCAAAATTCGGGCGGCACGGCTCAATATTCGGGCGGCGCGGCTCAAAATTCGGGGGGGCGCGGCTCAATTATTTGGGCGGCACGGCTCATAATGTGAGCGGCGCGGCTCAGAAAAGGTATAATGTTGCTACAATAACCCATTGAGTACTTAGTACTACCTGCTTGGGTAATGGGTATTGCTTGACCGCTTCGCTTTTGCTCCAGATGACGCAACAAGGAAGTCTTGTGACCCTTGGTGAACTGCTGGACGAGCATGCGGGAACGGACCAAGACGAGGAGATTTTGGAGCGGGTGAAGGTTCTGGCACAGGAACATCTCCCGGATGGATGGACTCGCTGGGAAGTTACTACCGCCACAAGAGAGGAAGTATTTGGTGAGGAGATTGAACCAAATATATTAAACAAATTAGTATACGCCCTGCCCACCGTGGGCCTAGCCCGCGCATTTGTACCAGAGGCGGATCACCTTTCGGAAAAGGGATATCGAGAGATAAGGCGTAAACTACTGGATTGGGCATTTACGAGGGCGCTTGTTCTTGGGCCGCCAGCAGTAGCAAACCGCATACGAGGCTCGGCAGCGCGCACTGAGTTTTTTAAACAATCAGTCGAGGCGCTGCGACCACTGTTGCACACTAGGGCCGAAACTGATAAGATCCTCTCCGGTTCCCTTTCTGAAACGGAGGAGACTAGTCGGAAGAGGAGAAATACATCGGCTTCGACATCACAAAGCCATGAACCTCTGGCACGTAGGCGCAAGCGCGATACAAACTCACCCTCCACATCACAAGATGCTAGATTTAAAGCTATGGAACAAAAATTTGAAGGCATGTTTTCTGTACTCTTGGAGAAACTCGAGCAGCAACAACAGTGTGACCCCGAGTCTGACAAGGAAAATCTCTATTCTGACTGTGAAGAAGAGTCAATTTCGGAGACTTCTGAGTCTCCTTCATGGAAAGCACCTGCTTTGGACCCATATCCGGATTGGCAAGTCAAGGAAAACGACGAGCTCGAATTTCTGCCCACTACCAAAGAAGCGGACCCTCTCATACCCGAGCCGTCGGCTCAACTTAAGATTGAGGGCATTGAGTGCCAAAGATTAGGCACCGAAGGCTGGAGCCGGATTCGTTACAAGGAGGTAGAAAAACACTTGCACGCGGCATCAGTCTTTAGCGCGCTTAAGGTGAACACTGAGCTGGGGACTCTAGCTTCGCAACCGTCTCCCTGGGTAACAAAACAGGAAGGTATGTTAGGCACTATCACGCACGGATTGCTGCTACAACGCAAGGCCCTTGCTGAAGGTTTGAACGCTATAATTAAAAAGTGTCCGAGCGCTAGCGCGGAATTAAGGCTGTTAGTGGCAGAGGACTCCAAGTTCAAATCAGTGTCAGACCAGCTCCTGCAGTTCGTGTGCGCGCATCGGTCCGAAACAATAGACCTTCGTCGCAAGACTTTTAAGACAAGGAATGAGATTATAAATGGTGCGCTCCACAACATTCCTCCTTCACCTACACACTTATTTGAAGAAAAACAGCTGAGTTCCTTGGTCAAAGATAACGGTGGAGTGGCATCTGTTTTTACTTCACCAAGGACTACAGAAAGGGCAGTGAATTCCTTTCGTAAACAAATTCCATCTGCCAGATCTAAAGGCACGAAACCAACTTGGCGCTCCCGACCATCTACTCACTGCCCCGCTAACTACCACTCATCTCCCCACCACTCATCATACCGCAATCCACCAGGTAAAAAGCCGTCTAACTACAATCAACGCAGGGGTAGGGGCGGAAGCGACAGGAAGTCCCGAAAGTCCCGTGGTACATATTGACGGTTTTCGAGGGGGACAGCTGAGTCAGTTCCGGCCACTGTGGGAAAAAATCGGAGCCCCAAACGCGATCCTAAAAATAATTTCAGGTTATACAATACCGTTTGTTTCCAAACCGCCTTCCATCCCCCTGCGAGAAAATTTAGAAAGATTCGTGACAAGACCCTCGGACACGATGTCCAAAGAGCTCAGAAAGCTTCTAGCCCAAGGCGTAGTCGAGAGATGTCATTCCGAAACTGGGTTTCTGTCACGAATGTTCCTAATTCCAAAAACAAACGAAAAGCTTTGGCAAATTTTCGACCTCCGTCGCCTGAATTGTTATCTAAGCCCCCGAAAGTTTCGCCTGATAAACCAGGCTCAGGTCCCCAACTTTCTCCAGCCCGGCGACTTCCTAGGGAAGCTAGACATAAGTCAAGCCTACTTTCATGTGCCAATAAAAGTGAGCCACCGAAGATTTCTTGCGTTTGGCTATGCGAACGAACTCTTCCAGATGACGTCCCTTCCCTTCGGCTTATCCAGCGCACCATTAGCTTTCTCCCGCGTCAGCAAATGGATAGCAGGGTTCCTGAGAACAAAGGGACTGCGAGTTTTAGTATACTTAGACGATTTCCTGTTGGCACATCAGGACCCTCATGTACTCAGAAGCCAGTTGAGCTATGCACTGGGTCTTCTGCAAAGTCTCGGCTGGTGTGTAAATCTGGAAAAGTCTGTTCTGGAGCCTACAACAAATATAGAATTTCTAGGGATCGTGTGGGATACATTCATGAACAAGAAAAGACTTCCGGAAGAGAAAATAGTTCGATTGCTGACAGATTTAGAGAAGATATTGCGGAAAGGTCGATGGACGTGGCGGTCAGGAACGTCACTAATAGGTCGACTGGGTTTTGCAGCCCTGGTGACTCCCCTAGGTCGCCTGTTCACCAGGCATATTCAACGCGCCAGTCTAAAACTGCCTCAAAACCAGCCCAACCTTCCGCGGGCCTTACCACCGCCGGCTATCAACGACTGTCGGTGGTGGACTCTCAACGTAAGAGTGCCAGGGAAAATCTTCGATCCAGAGCCTACGATTTTTGTTACGACGGATGCGTCAGACGAAGGCTGGGGCGTACAGGTCGGCGATTGTCATCTACTGGGAAAATGGACGAAAGAGCAAACTGTTTGGCACATAAACAGAAAGGAGTTGTTCACCGTATACATAGCCCTAAAGAAATGCCAGGACAACGTAGCAAGGCAGTCGATTATGATTCAATCCGACAACAGAACGGTGGTGTCGTACCTGAGAAATCAGGGAGGAACACGGTCCATGGCGTTGTTAGAGGAGACCAAAAAGATCCTGTTGCTAGCGGACAGCTTAGGAGTAACCTTTCAGGCCTTTTACCTACCAGGCCGTTACAATTCCATAGCCGACTGTTTGTCGAGGGGAAAGAGTCTCCCCGATTGGCATGTCGTAGACGAAGTCACGAAAAAAGTGTTTTTAAGGTGGGGTCTCCCTCAGATAGATTTGTTCGCAACCAGCCGATCAAAAGTAGTCTCGACGTATGTTTCGATAGAAGCATGGGACACGCAGGCGACGTTCATCAACGCCTTCAGCCAGATCTGGCATTACAAACTGGCATGGATCTTCCCACCTCCACCTCTAATACCCAGAGTGTTACGACATCTCAACCAGTCCTCAGGAACCTATCTGATGGTGGTTCCGCGCTGGGAAACAGTATTCTGGAGGGGCGACCTGAAACGAAGAGCTCTGGAGGCCCCCCTTCAGATACGCACTGTCAGCAAGAGTCTGGTCGACCTGTCCACCAATCGCCCTCTGTCGAACGCAGGAGACTTGTTTTTCGAGGTTTGGAGGATACGGGGTGGGGTGAACTCATAGCAGATATGGATCCGGGGGATATCGATCTTGTCCAGTCCGCATGGCGTGATTCCACGTGGCGCACTTATGAGTCTGCCTGGAAACAATGGGTCTCGTGGTGCAGACAAAATGGGAAAAGTCCTAGTAGTCCTCGACCTCAGGATGTCGCCACCTATTTGGGGTTCCTGTCCCGTATTAGAAAACTTGCAGTCTCAACTATTTTGGTCCACAAATCAGTTGTTTTGACTTTGGCAGATCCCACGCAAGAGAAAGGGTTGGCCGCTCACCCTTTAGTTTCAGCAATAGTCAAAGCTATAGGCATTAAAAAGTGTGCATCCTCATTATCCAAGTCACAGATTTGGGATGTTCAGGATCTTCTGAAATGGTTAAGATCTAATTGTCCAACTGACGATAGCATATTTCAGGTTTCTCGGCATGTAGCCTTGTTGTTATTGTTGGCTTCAGGCCGTCGTATCCACGACCTAACACTGTTATGCATTGACGATCAACATTGCGATAGATCGAGCTCTTCCATAACGTTTTGGCCTAAATTTGGCTCTAAAACCGATAGTATCAAGAATCGGCAGTCTGGGTGGCAGCTATCTTGTTCAGGAGACCCTGAATTGAGTTTGGTCAAATGGGTGAATTACCTGATTGAGTTGTCAGCAAATAGAAGAAGTGCACGATCTAATCTGCAGAGTCTATTTATCACTACACGCGGTGAAGTGAAGGCCGCCTCAAGAGCAATAATTGCCGGCTGGATTAAGACTCCTTTTCGTGATTTAGGCATAAACTATAGCCCGGGCTCAATCAGATCAGCCGTTGCATCAAATGATTACCAAAATAATGTACCGTTAGACTATATCCTAAAAAGAGGAAACTGGAGAGGTTCCGACAATTTTTTTAAGCACTATTGTAAATCGCTAGAACGTCCTAGAAACGAAAACTTAAATGTTCTTAATAACTCATTCTCTACAGTCTAACTATTTACTATTGTGATAATCTTGCCTTTGTTTTAATTAGACCTGAAAGACTGAATAAGATCTCATGATGTCATTCGACATACTTAAGTAACTGTTGATTTTTTGTTTTATGTTAATATTTTATTTACTAAGGTCTTGTTTTCTTGTTGTTGGACAAAGCTCCATTTAATAGTCTCTATCTTAATGACTGTACTGACTGTTTAAACTTTATAAGTTAGACCTAAGATTTTCGAGTTAAAGACTTGTACTAAATTTAAGATTCCTAAGGGAATTAAAGTTGGCTTGATTGTTACAAATCTTGGCTTTTATTTTAAAGGATGTTTCACACCCACTTCGGTCACAGTACGCTATAGTTAGAGGGCGCCGGCAGAAAATAGACACGTCTCCGAAGGTCAAGCCGAAGGCACAGAACTGAAATAGGACCGTTTTCCACCCCGAAGGGAAGAAAACGATTATTTCAGGTCTTGCCGAGGCTTGACCGAAGCAAGCCCTTGCCGGCTCTTCGGAGTAAGGTACTAACGAGAACGCGCGCTCTCCCGACGCGCGGCAGCCGCCGCCTCCCCGCGCGGGGAAGGGCCCGTCGCCGCGCCTCACCCCCGCACCGGGAACACGCTCAGAGATAAGAGGACGTAAGTAGACGCATGTGAGTACAGATAGGTAAGGTAGGTTATCTCCGAAGGTCAAGCCTCGGCAAGACCTGAAATAATCGTTTTCTTCCCTTCGGGGTGGAAAACGGTCCTATTTATATTTTGCTGTCTCAAAAAATCTTCGGCAAACGCGTCTTTATATTTTTGCCACAACTGCCCAGCGTCCGATAGGCCACAAAATGTCAACAAAATGGCAAATAAATGGCGCAAACGATGTGGACTATCACTGACGCATGCTTCGGCTAAAGCATCATCCCAATGCTGATCGCCATCTAATAAATGCCGTGCGCGGCAAGCAGCTTGAAATGTGGGATATTCTATATCGTCCACTTTGCGGAGCTCAGCAAAAGAAGTAGGTCCTCGCACTGTGTGAAGAAGAAGGCGTAAATAATAACACTCTGCATTATTTGGGTGCACCGTGTATACTCTTCCAATCACGTGTTCTTTAAAAATGCCGGACTCGCCTTCTACAGCAGTTCCACGTCTCCTGCGATTAAAAACACCTTGCTGCTTGTTATAAGTATAATAATGTGGCACTTCATTGTACAACAGAGACTTAGCGAAATTGTCTCTTTCGCAAAGGCGAAAGAATGCGAGCAAGGTGGTTTGTCTTGGGTTGTTCATTCTTTCTGCCACATTTTCTGGCTGAAAGTAAACTCGCTGCCCGCCTTCCAGGTGCACGTCAAGATGGATGACTGGCGGATACCTTTCATGAATAGGGAAACTCAAAATGCGCCAAACTGCCTCCGAAGAGCTTATGTATCGGCCAGATTGATACCTTGTCACTTCATCAAATTGGTTGTTATTTCTTAGTGCTATCATGGCTTGATCACTACCTTTATTAACATATTTACATATATATTTTATAGATTCGACGCTATTACAAATTTCAACATTAATGTGTGCTTGAAAAGCGTTTGACAAAACTGGAGAATACGGTACCACCCAACTATTATTTAGAATTATTTCTTGTCCACGGAATCTGACAGTAGCTGTGAAACCACCTTGTGACGGTGATCTTCGCCGGTATTGCGGATACCCATTTTCCCCAGCCATAGTTAGTTCTTTCAGTGCTCTGGGGTATTTTTTTGAGCATTGACCATCTTTCATGCACGGTGATTCCCTGTTTAAGAGGCCACATGGCCCGTGAACCATATGTGTTTTTACTATGTCATGCAAAATCGGATCTGCATTATAGTCCGGAAATTCTGCACTTATGACACTGTCTATAGCATCGGGACGAATTTTTTCTTCCAGCCACAGAAGAATGTGCGCGTGGGGTAAACCACGCTTTTGCCACTCGACGCTATACATAAAACAAAGAGTTGAACCGAAAACTTTCTCCTTTGTAAGTAGATTAATCAAGACTTTGAGTTTTAAATGAAAAATCCTAGCAATAATGTCATGTCTGTCGTATGACGCCTGTCCTGTGAGAAGTGCCTGGCAAATCTCCGTCCACTTTGGATTTGTTGTAAATGTTATAAAAAGGTCCGGCCGGCCGTATGTAACAAAAAGCATCTTGCGTTCGTTCGTGCATATACCGCGGACCGCCTGTGAAACTGGATGGCAAAATAACCAATCGACCCAAGTTTTCGACGTTATTATCTGATTGCATGGCGTCCCGCAAGTACACGTATTCTTCAGCGCGTAACCGTCGCTGGTTAGTGCGAATATACACTAAACGTTCAGTTTCTATTTTTGCGTACATGTCCACAATAAATTGGCTGAACAAACCACGAAATCGTTGCAAATATACGAAACTGTTTTGCCTTATTTGTAAAAGGTAGGAATAGTATTGTTGAGCAGATATTTTTTTTTGATAATTAGTGACTCTCGTAGTAGGGTTCACTTGGTACAGCCCAAAATTGTACCCATCTTCACCATGACAATAAATTAGTGGATATTGCAGGTCGTCGTAAGCTCGGTGGGTTTCCAAAATGCGTTGAAGGCGATCGTCGCGTGTACGCAACACGATATCACGTCTCTCACACTCCTGGTCGACTAAAACAACTGCAACTTCATCTGCGACGGGTGCATTGTGTCTTCCACGGTGTTCACCCACAGGACGTCTATCGGCACTTATAACAATTTTGAAATCATTGCTGCCTTGTGGAATTGACTCCAATGCAGCTTTGAATTCACGAACGTACTGGTTAACGTGATGCAGCAATTCTTGAAGTTGACCCAAAAGCTCAGCATTGAGCTGGGGAAAATTGTGATTTCTAACATTGAGCTGTTGCGTGTAATCGGATACAAAATAAATTTGGAGAAATTTGGGTTCATTTTCTGGCAGCAAAGATCCAATAAGGTGATAAACTTGACCTTGTACTTTGAAGGTTGGCATGAACGGTCCTTCCGTTATTTGTTTTGCCCCAAAGGAAGTCATTTGGAAAGCACTGTTATATAAACGAATATTATCCAAAAAACGGTTCGACTGGGGATGATCGCCATTCAGGAGACTTTTAAGTAAGTGTGGTGGATCTTGGAAATTTGGAAGAACAATTTTTCCATTTGAGCAGCACATTCCATCTGTCTCTTTCCTCCATTTCAAAGCATGACAAAAATTACAAATTTCTCTCATGTCACCCACGAAAGTAAAGCCAGCATAATTAATTCTAGACGAATATGTGAACCCTGATTTTTCCCTATTGTCCCAAGGTAATAAAATATTTGCATCGTCATTTTCCATGGACTCATCAGCTCCGCTATTTGTTTCTCTATTCATATGGTATCGAGCTCGTTCTATTTCTAGGCGAGATTGACGTTGTTCTGCTGTTTCTGCTCGTCTTAGTTCATCTATTCTTTCCCTTTCAGATGCAAGATAACTTTCATTGTTTCTTTGTACACCTACATAGTTATGTCTAGCTATTTGTAATCGTTCTTCTCTTTGGGAGAGAGATTCAGACTCGCGCGAGAGAGCGTGTCGCTCTCGGTCAGATGACAGACGTGCTTGGCGTTCCTCGATACTCTCTTGAGAACGCAAAGTCGCGGTCCGAGTTCTTTGCGAACTTAAGCGCGACTCCCTTTCTGTGAAAGTCTCTGACTCGCGTGAGAGAGACTGGCGCTCCCGATCAGCAGACAGCCGAACTTCGCGTTCCTGGATATTCTCTTGAGAACGCAAAGTCGCGGTCCGAGTTCTTTGCGAACTTAAGCGCGACTCCCTTTCTGTGAAAGTCTCTGACTCGCGTGAGAGAGACTGGCGCTCCCGATCAGCAGACAGCCGAACTTCGCGTTCCTGGATATTCTCTTGAGAACGCAAAGTCGCGGTCCGAGTTCTTTGCGAACTTAAGCGCGACTCCCTTTCTGTGAATGTCTCTGACTCACGTGAGAGAGAGTGGCGCTCCCGATCAGCAGACAGCCGGTCTTCGCGTTCCTGGATACTCTCTTGAGACCGCAAAGTCGCGGTCCGTGTTCTTTGTGAACTTAAACGTGACTCCCTTTCGGTGAACGTTTCCGATTCACGTGAAAGAGCGATGTGCTCTCGGTTAGCAGATAACCGTGCTTCACGATCTTCTTCCGATTCCTGAGACCTACAAAGTCTCATCCTTTTCGCATTTCGGCTACGCAGCGAAAGGTTAGTTTTTTTTCTTTGAGGCATTTTCAAGGAAAATTAAAGCAATAAACAAAACTAACAACACTTATGACTGAATAGCCTACAAACTTAAAAGAACGGTGCGTCGAACAATCTAGTGTGACAACGTATCGTCTGTTCGTGGTCGTGACTCAACGAATTGGCAACACTAACTTACTGTATAACGATTGGCACTATTGGATTCAAACTACGAAGTAAATCAAATACAATCTTTACTTCGTACTTCAAACCAATGACCAAAGTTGACCAAACGAAACCAATAAGATAAGCAAATACTTTTTTTTCGACCAATTTAGAAAATCGATAAACCAAGCAACCAAAGAACTTTTACGACACACGCAAGAACTTTTAAGACACCTAACGAAACCCAATTTGCCTAGTAAACACGGTGGACGTCATCCTCGCGCGGAAAATCTTAACACCGCGATTCAGAAAATGACGTCATTTGCACAACGCCATCTATCGGATTTAGATTTCAACTATCAACATTAGTTCTATTTTTAGTCTTAAGATGTCGTTGCAAGTACTATACTTAATTGCGTAACGTAATATTTTACTTCTTGAACTCACTAAATTAATCATATCTTTTGATAGAGTGAACCGATTTCGATGAAACAAAAACTAAGTTAAACCTCAAGTTGCGTATAATTTTTGTATATAAACATTGTCAGCATTGAATTCGTAGATTTTACGTGATGTGCGCACAAACAAACAGACAAACAGACAAACAGACAAACAGACAAAAATTTCAAAAATGATGGAAATGGGTTCTGTTACTTATCTTTTCACACGCTGGCTATTTTTTGTTTCAATTTCTTCAATGTACAAAAATGACTTTTCTACAGATTTATTATATGTATAGATTTCCTTCAAAGCTCTTCAGAATTTTTGATTGTAAGAGTTTCATAAGAAATGAAACTTAAAAGCTTCCGGGGACGTTTTTTAGGTACTATGTAGTTGTCCTTATCAGTACTTGAAATTATCGTAATCTTTACCTACCGCTATCACTGTTTCAATCTCATAGTACAAGGCCGAAAACTCAAGGGAATTCATAAAAGCAGGAATCTAATATGAAATGAGCTGCTTATATTGCGAATCTATTTTTGTACACATAATCTGAGCCTTCAAACTCACGTACCTATATAAAAATGTACCTTCGTAAGAACACACAATTTTCGAAGCGGAAAAATACTACATCACGTACATCACATAACTTCAGCAACATAACGTAGCCATTTCTCTCAGTAAGTTGACAGGCCAGCTAATAAACAATAAAACATATTTGTATGTACCTACCCTCGTTTTTTATATCGAGTCGTAGCTGCCGTGCCAAAAATCTAGAACTAATCTCTTATGGTTGGACGGTCAGTTGTTTTTCTCTCTTATGAGAACGAAAGTATAAGGAGAGGTTTTGGATAGAAAAACGGTATTAAGATTAGAATTCAAGTGGTGCCTTCTTGATGTGTGGCAAATGTGGATCATAGGTGACTTATAAGTGCGATCTAGGACCATTTTTTTTTATAAAACCGACAGGCGACAATCCGACAATTCGACACTTTTGTCAGTTTAGTTTATAGTTTTCAGTTTTATTGAACACGTCATGAAAATGAGCCAATTTTGTAATTTTATGACAATTATTATTATCGATAACGTTGTTTTTACATTAAAATTAAAACCTTCACGTAGCATTATTTCGACAGGCTTGTTACTACAATTCGATTATCCGCGTTATTCATAATGAGCTCGTGTTTCATGCAAATATTAATGATGATACGCATATCCTCTATAAAATAGGATTTAAAAAATATTAATACGTCAAATATTTTCCACCATTGCTCTGCTATATTAAGGTCGCTTTTACATTAGATACCTACCTCATACAGCTAAATAATGATTTATAAAGATTTCCAATACCGATGACAATTACTCGTATTTGAAGATACAAATCCTAGGAAGTAATTATAACCGTTATGGATCTTTCTACACCCCAGTGGAAATACAGGTGAGAGTACATGTTAACAAAAATATAGTATTTAGGGCTTTATCACACTGGCGATTTTCAAGCGAGTCCAAAGCGAGACGAGTGCGCAGCGAGCTCACCGCGAATAGCGCCGTCGACACGCCAGAGTGTACAAAATGGCGTCGACGGCGCCTCTAGCGGCGAGTTCGCTGTGCGCCCGCGGCATCTACGCGGCGAGTTCGCCGCGCGCTCGCTGCGAACTCGCGGTGAGCACGCTGCGCACTCGCCTCGCTTTGGACTCGCTTGCAAATCACCGGTGTGAAAAGGCCCTTGCATAGCAAGCAGGACCCACCGAGCACCACGACATTGAATGCAGCAAAGTGCGAGTTGGGCTCGCACACAAAGGGTTCCGTACCACCGTACAATATTTAACATTACATATAAAAAAAATACTATAGCTAAAAAACACGTTTCTTGTTTAGAATATTGTAGATATGTATACATAAAAATCAAAAGCCCCTTTTAATTGTTTACTTTAAAAGCAGGTACTTGTTTGTTGTTATAGCGGCCATTAGTAGTCACACTCTGGGAAAATTTGAAGTGTCCACCTGTTACGGTTCATAACAACTATGGACAAGAATTATTTTACTAGAGGTATTGGTAAGTTTTTACCGACTTCACAAAAAGGAGGAGGTACTATGTTCGGATGTTTGTATGTTTTTTTTTTTTTTTTTTTTTGTATGTTTGTTCATCGAATACTCCGCCAATTGTCGACGGATTTTCAAAATTCTTTTTTTGTTCAAAAGTAGATAGTTCTGAGGTGGTCCCATTGTCACCAAGTTAGGATCTGATGATGGGATCTTAGAAAAATCAAGGGCAACCCTCAAATTTTATAGGCTCACTTATTGCTTTTCGCATATTTTATGAAGTATCTTTTGTATTTGCGTATGGTTGTCACCATCTCAGGTAGCTGAGCTGATGATGGAAGGTACAACTCCTTAACAGTAAGAAGTTACTCGAACAGACAAGGACAGTTTTAGTAAATTGTTTTGATGTTTGATAGGGCATTTGCCACATTTGGTCTCATGATCATCAAGTCATGACCTGATGCTGCAGTCAGGATAGTCTGCAGAGTACCTAACTCCTCGACAACTAACAGCAGATATATCGTGTTTAGGCTCATTGAAAAGGGCTCGATGTGTGGATAAACGTACTGTTAATGAGAAACACCGAAGTACCTACACAGAGACTTGATGCTGATGCCAGGAGCATCAGAAAAAGTACAAACCTTGAAATTACAGCACCGTAGTCGTGTTTGGCCTCATTTTAAACAGGACTAAATTTTAAGTTCAATGCAATGTTGACATAAGTCTGGCCTGATGCTGCCAGGATTATCAGCGGAATCCTGGAGAAATCGAAGGAACTTTTCAAATATTATAGGCACACCTATAGCGATTCGGGTATTATTTATACTAACTCGTGCATTTGCTTTCGGAAAGCAAAATTTAGTGAAGTAAAACCGATGATGAAGACCACAGATGGCCACCGGGACTACTCAATAATAAGTATTTCACAGGTTGCGATTCGATTACGTTAATATGGTTGCTAAACAATTTATGCTCGTCACAATGCGAATGGTGAAATGGAGCTGATGGTAGAGTACCAGGAGAACTCCTCAACAATTAACGTCCCTGTATCGGGAAAAGTAATATTTTGTAAAAGGCGATGAGCTTGATGCATTATAAACAGTCCCACTAAAAAGCGAGAAATAAAAACTTTTTAACAAAAAAAAAAAAACCGACTTCTATAAAAAACACTACAAAGTGAAAAATAACTTTGATTTCGGAAGTCGGTGGCAATAAACTAAAATACAGATCCAAAGACACCGACTTCCGAAATCAAAGTTATTTTTCACTTTGTAGTGTTTTTTATAGAAGTCGGTTTTTTTTTTTGTTAATTTAATGATAAAATACGAAATAGATTACTTTGTTTGACTAATTGTGTATGTATACAAGCGTTTAATTCCTATTTATTAATTGACTGTTGATTTGCGTATCTGTCGAGACACGCATCTGTCAAGTTGCGTGTTTGTCGAACTGCGTCTTTGACGTGGTGCATATCTGAAGAGATGCGTTTTTGTCAACATGCGTTTTCCGGCGAAATGCGTAATTGATCACTTGCATTTTTGACGTTATGCTAGAGATCTGATTCAACGGATCCTGTCACAGACGGACGGGCGGACCGACGAACGGACACGGCTTAGTAATAGGGTACGGAACCCTAAAAACGGGGAAAAATGGTCACCCACTGACTGAGTGACCGTGTCAAGACTTGCTTAATAACTCCGGCAGACCAATTTATTCCCGCGTTTATTCACACGTGGTTCTCCTCTCTTTTTATGTTTATTTTCTAAGCAGTTTTATTTATTCGAATTTCCCTACAAACACTCTATTTTTTAAGCTCCCGTGTGTTAGTAAGCGTCGTTTAAGAGATGGATCGAGATTGAACGTTACTCCAGCAGCTGGGGAACTGACAGCTTTTATTACATACAATATTAGCTTCTAATTTTGCAGCGAGATTATATCAGAATCGATGGGACACGAGTTAATGGAACAGGTAATTTGAATAATATCTCGTACGGAACATCTTTAGGGGCTTGTGGCTAAGTAATAATAGCTGCACGGGTCGATCGATCAGGTTTTAAGCTAGCTTGCTGCGGTTGGTCAGTGGATAGGTGACCATCTTTACATACCAAAACCCCTCCATGCCTCGTAAAGCACATTAAACTATTGATCCTGACTGTCATTCGTGGATCTTTGACAGTCGTTACGAGTCGTCAGAACCCCAGAAGTCTGACAACCAGTCTTACCAAGGAGTTTCGTATTACCCAGTAACTGGGTTGTGGAGGTAGGCAGATAGGCAGTCGCTCCATGAAAAGTACTGCTACTCAGCTGCATCCGGTTAAACTGGAAGCCGACCCCAAAATAGTTGCGAAAAGTCTAGGCAGATGATACGGAGCATCTTTACACAAAGTAGCTGGGACATCGACGCGCAAACTGTAACTAAGAATTCAGCACATGCTTATATTCATCGGTTATTAAAAAAAACATAATATGTGCTGTCTCATTTACAGACCGTAGTAAGCAGCTCGGAGTCAGGGGCCCAAGTCTGCTATTTTTATAAATTCGTCATTCCAACACGATCCCATTGTCATTTTGCTAAAAGTTCGTAATCTGCTAAATTCATAATTGTCGATCATTGGTTGGTCAATGGTCTGAGAAAAACTACTAAATTTCATGCTAGATTTCATTTAATATATATTTTTACATATTACGTATTAGTGTTTGCAATCTGAAGTAGTTCGTAAATAGCAATAAACATTACATTTATTAATTTGTCATTAAGTACGAGATTACCATTTTATACCATTTCTTTCAATGGAGTGTCAGTGGTTGACCATTGGAAAGTCATAATGACGCTATTATATTAGAAGATTACCAAACTTGTCAAAATCAACAATATTTTGAAATCAATGATAGGCCATTCTGACACTATTGTAATAGCAGACTTGAGGCCCAGGACTTATGTCCGGTTGATAAACTTAACTGGCAAAATTTGCATGTAGGTACTACACCTATGTCTAGAGGTACTTATTTTTTTATTATTATGAAGGTTACCTATTCAGCTAAAATACAAGGTACAAGTTACATAAATTCTATTTTAAAATGAAGGACGCCTAACAGAATGTGGTAGAAACAGAATATCTGAAATAGTGGCCTATTAATCTTTCCATACAATGTTGAGTCGCGAACCCATTCGGAAATAAAGCTGCGCAATATTGTTTCATCAATATGTTTTCAACGGTGAAGGAAAGCATCGTGAGGAAACCAGCATGTCCTAGAACTAAAAATTCGAAAACATGTGACATGTACCAACACGCACTGGACCCGTGTGGTGGATTACGGCCTACTTCCTCCCACTGAGAAAAGGCCTTTATCCCAGCAAACATTATAGCCTGATTATGATGATGAACATGTTTTTATGTTGCGGGAAGCTGGCAACATGGAATGTTGCAATATTACTTGCAAAATGCTAATGAGCAAGGAAACCTCTTATTAGGTAGATGAAAGTCACCAATTAATGTATGTAGGTATGTGACACACAATAATGGATGCAAGGCAATACAGTTGTACGAATAACTATATATGTACCATGAGAATAACTATGTTGACATGCTTTTCGACGATTTGACGTAACCGCTAATTATTTTAGACTGTGTGCCAATTCATAAATAGACGTCAAGGAATGGCGAGATGGAGATTAGAAATATTAAAGTAAATATTGCTCGTGGTATAAGTTTCTTTTGAACATGAAAAGTCTATTTTTTTCGAACTAATTCGGTCAGACAGAGTTCTAAGAAGTTAGGGAGTCGCCCTACTCAGTGCACAATATCGAACTTAGTTGATAGGTAATTACCAAGTATTCAATAAATGTGAAATTGCTTAACAGGCTCTTTATAAACATGCCATGTCAGCGTTATACTCGTTTATGTAAGAGATAAGCTTTTTTAAATTTTGGAGATTTTATGCTGACTACAAAATCTAAACATAGACCTCAATTTATTACCAGGGTGTTAACATAGCAACCGGTGTATAACCTCACACTCTGTCCACCGTTGCGTAAAATCGACTATTTTAAACACTTCATCACCCTATAAATACTCACAAAGGAGATAGGTGGGAGGCAAGCTCGTATGAGGCCGTTAATGAGGCTCGATGCCCATCCAGGACAGGATAGGACGACAACTCCCGCGGCTAATGAAATGAAAAATTATGGTCGTCCGACTGTGTTGACCTCTTTCGCACCCCTACCTCTGATCATCCACTATAAATAACCGCTAGCGCTTATCTCTATAATGTACCTACGCATTTTTTCGTCATTTCACGAGTTTTATGGGTAATATTTTTTATTGCCAGCAAGAATTATATGACTGCAATAATACGTGGGCAATGTTTCAAGTTAAAAGTTAGTATGACTATAGGTGGTAATTGTTTTTAGGTATGTGTATTGTTTGGGAAATACTTTATGTTTATGTCTCTATATCGTTTGTTTTAGAATCCCGTATCGGGAATTTTGCTATGGAAATAAATCTCTTCGAAAAGTTATTGTCAATTTCCTTAATTTATAGACAACTAGCTGCGTCCTGCGGTTTCACCCGCGTCAGTTTTGATCCCGTGGGAATTTTGGGATAAAAAGTATCCTATGTGTTATTCTGATGTATAAACTATATTACTGTAAAGTTTCATCAAAATCCGTTCAGTAGTTTTTGCGTCAAAGAGTAACAAACATCCATCCATCCATCCTCACAAACTTTCACATTTATAATATTATTATAGTAGGAATAGTAGGATTTAGTAGGAAGTAGGATATAGTAGGAAGTAGGATAGTAGGATTTGAATTCAAATTTGAAATTGCGACTGTATTTATTTATATTTTGAATTGAAATATACAGTCCTTTCATAGTTTTTCACCTCTGATTTTGCATCTTAGTGTATCTTTATTCTTGTTGCTATATGAATGCTGTCTGAGGTAAAAGGAAAGTAGAAGATTATTTCTACAGTTGACATTTTTAAGCTCTTCTGCTGTCTATTCTTCGGGTTTCTACAAAATCAGATCCTTACATTCAGACATAGATAGATAGTTGCAGATTTTTTTTTAAGTCTCGTATTATCTGGCAAAACCAAAACTTCATGTTATTTCACAAACGTAGACAAAAAAAAAACAGAAACTAATGCCGGCTCCGAAAATTACTTGCGATACATTCAAAATTTGGTGTTCTTTAAGGCTATATTTGGCTCAAACCCAACTAAATATAACGAAGCCTAGTTGTGGCATTAGAACAGGCAGTGTGAGACACCGATCCGATAAGGATTTCATTCAATTCTACTACGAAATACTAAAAATAGGATTCTTTTGTAGTGTAATTTGTCAAAAGATATTTATTTATAAGACGTTATTAGGAATTCCGAGAAAAAAGGAATAATTTATAAGTTGCTTGTTTTTATTTATAATTTGCTTTCTCAAAGATCGAATTCTGTTTTTGTGGGTAGCTTTTGAATTTCCATGGTTATTTTGTGGAAACACCGCAATTTTAAGGCCTTTTTTCACTGCTGGGCGGGTAACTAACGTATTGATTTATTCCAATCCTACTATAATAATAATAATAATAATCCTACTATCCTACTTCCTACTAATATTATAAATGCGAAAGTTTGTGAGGATGGATGGATGGATGTTTGTTACTCTTTCACGCAAAAACTACTGAACAGATTTTGATGAAACTTTACAGTAATATAGCTTATACATCAGAATAACACATAGGATATTTTTTATCCCGATATTCCCACAGGATCGAAACTTACGCGGGTGAAACCGCGGGGCGCAGCTAGTAAGTCATAAGTAGCTACGTACTGTACGTAGTATGGTACTGTGGTACTTATACTACAGGTTCCCATTGACAGGACCACGGCTCTTGGAAAATAGGTCTTGTAAAGCATATAGGTACATGGACAGTACATATCAGCCAGAAAAGGTATGCACTTCGGTAATTTTCGGGTTACCGAATTAGCACAAATGTCGCACCACTTTGACCCCCACAGAGGCCAAACTTCTAAGGTTTAATATGCCACGCTGTTTTTTAAACTTCAATCTTTTGATATGCTACTTTAAAAAAATATATCACTACATAGTATAAAACAAAGTCGCTTTCTCTGTCCCTATGAACGCTTAGATCTTTAAAACTACGCAACGGATTTTGATGCGGTTTTTTTAAATAGATAGAGTGATTCAAGAGGAAGGTTTATATATATAATACATGCATGCATGTGATGTCGTAAATAAACACATTTTTTTGCGCTTACTTTTCAAACGCTGGCTGAACCCTACGAGATAGGTCAAAATAATGTACTACAGTATTGTACACCTTAAGAAGGTCTACAAAAAAGTTCGCGATGGTATATGTCTATCTCTTAGGGATAACCCACAATAATCATTTTTTATCCTTTACTTTTTACGAGAAATAATGGCTTATTTATGAAGCGATTTTAAGCAATACAGCATTAATCCTTATCCAATTAAGTACCTTAAATACATTGTGCATTTAATATAGATAAATATGACCCTTTACAGCATGTAATTTAAATGAATATTTTCGAAGATATTACAGATTTAAAATTCAGGGACATAGCGGTTGCTGCGGTACCGGCCGTGGTGGCGCGTGCTGGCATTCTTGAAATACCTGTACTTAGTATCAGTATTGCACCCGTGCGAAGCCGGGCCGGGTCGCTAGTTATGTTTATATTTTGGGAAATCTGTACATCCCAGATCCCATTTACAGAACAAATTATTATGAACTTAACTTCTTGACTTTGATTCCTTTTGCATCGGTAATAAAAGTTAGGTTACTAGGCTTCAAAAGCAATCAGAATTAAAATAAGTAGAAAACTTTATTGCATCTCCTTTTTTTTTTGTATTAAAGAAACGCAGAGCCAACAACACAAACCCACTAGATACGCTAAAGGTACGATCTGCATCTGCAGCACAGATTATTGAAATCACTTGAGCGCGGAACTATAGCGACCTACATCTGTGTATGTTTGGAAACAAATCTAGTCTAAGTTTCAGGTGGTGCAAGTGGCGCAACTTTGTATCATTTGCATTTAGCAGGGATTGCAGCAAATGCGGGACCTGCATAGCTGCTCCAAATTGGCTTAATCATTAAGATAATAATAATAATAACGGTAGTTAATAAACAAGCGGCTCGTGGCTAAGTAATAACAGCCGCACAGGTCGATTGAAGGTTAAGCTACACTTGCCGAGGTTGGTCCGTGGATGGGTCACCATCCATTACACGTTAGCTCTCTATGCCTCGGAAAGCACACTAGGCCGTTGGCACCAAATGTCATTTGTAGATCTGATAACTCGTCTTATCAAGGGCATCGTAATAGGTAACTAGTAATTGGGTTGTGTAGGTATAAAGGGGAATATGCCTGCCTAGCCTTTTCCCAACTATCTTGGGGTCGGCTTCCAGTCTAAAGTCTGAATACCAGTATTTTACATGGAGCGACTGCCTACCTGACCTCCACAACCCAGTTACTGGGTAATTGGGTAAAAAACCCGTTGATAAGACTGGTTGTCAGACTTTCGGGATTCTGACTACCCGTAACGACTGTCAAAGATCCACGAATGACAGGCGGGACCAACGGCTTCACGTGCTTTCCGAGGCACGGAGGGGTCTCGGTCACCCATTCGCAGACCAACCGCGGCAAGCGTAGTTTAACCTGATCGACCGACCAGGGGCCCAAGTCTACTATTTTTATAAATTCAACATTCCAATACGATCCCATTGTGATTTTGCTAAAAGTTCGTAATCTGCTAAATTCATAATGGTCGATCATTGGTCGGTCAATGCTCTCGTAACAGAATTGTGTTATAATGACATTGTCGTATTGCCACTATTATAAAACCCGTTAGTAGAAAGGATTTCGAAAAACTACTACTAAATTTTAACATTTATTCATGCCAGATTTCATATAAATATATTTGTACATATTATGTATTAATGGTAGAAGCAATCTGAAGTAGTAAGAAGTGCAGATTACCGCCTAAGTCAGTCATTCATTTGTCATTACGTACGAGATTACCATTTTATGCAATTTCTTTCAATGGAGTGTCAGTGGTTGACCATTGGAAAGTCATAATGACGCCATTACATTAGTAGATTACTAAACTTGTCAAAATCACCAATTATGAAATCAATGATAGACCATTCTGACACTACTGTGATAGCAGACTTGAGGCCCTGTGCGGCTGTTATCATATATCCAAAGGCTCCTCTTCTAAAAAAAAATCTTAGTATCTATTAGATTCTATAGTAGTATGGATTATGCAAAGAGTTCTATTCCATAAGCAAACTACCTATTCAAAATAAAAGTTTCCACAGCAGAATATTACCAGCAGTAATATCCTTTAGGGAAATTCTTTAGCGATTCAAGTAATAGCTATGTTTTGCTCATTGCCATTATCAAAGGGTTCCCTTAGGAGTTTAGGCCGGCAGAAGAGTTATTGTGAAGCGTAGCAGTAAAAATCATATATGCCTTTAAATACAAGTACACGTGCTTTTGGGATGGTATAAAAGTTGAGTCTGTGAAAACTTTATAGGCTTGCTAGATATACTCGACTGTTGTTATATTTCATACTTACGTGACTAAGTATAGGGAATTCTTTGACTTAAGTACCTAAAGGAAAAAACGGAACCCTTATAGGATCACTTGTGTGTCTGTCTGTCTGTCCGTCTGTCACAGCCAATTTGCTCCGAATCTAATGGACCGATTAAGTTGAAATTTGGCAGACATATGAATCTCTATGACCCAAATGCCTACAGACGTCTAACGTAAATAAATGAATTTTGAAAATGGGGGTCATTTTTGAGGGGCAAATAGAAAATTTAAAAAGTGTCGCTATCCGTGTGACATATTCAATGAAAGGGATCTCAAATATATTTTTTTCATAATTTTAAAGTATTAAAGTTATTTAAGAAAATAGACGAAAATTGACCATTCCCCCCTTCCTCATCTCCGAAACTTGAAAAAAATACAAAAAATAGTTCTATACAGGAAAACATAAGAAGTCTGTGGTCTTTAAACAACATGGTAAATCTCTCAATATTCTGCGTACAAACTTACATTTTCAGTTGGAATGAATGGGAGAACATGATTTTCAACTACAATGTTAAGTTTGTTTTTGGGATAAATTCATTCCAACTACGGAACCCTTCATTGTGCGTGGTCCGACACGCACTTGGCCGGTTTTTAATGAATGCTGATTGCTTGAGCGTGGAAGTAATCCAGTGTGTGTTATTTTTCTTTCTTGAGTGATTACTCGTAAAACACTTATTAAATATCTAAGAAGACATTTTAGTCATAAAAACAAAAACTGAAATTATTGAGCTGTATGGACATGCGATATTTAGACGTTGAATGATTATCACATGGACAAAGCGCGCTGTGATCAAATTACGTATTTCCTCTTTTATGTTTGTCTAAGTTTGGTACAGTATTTTTATTGTGTGTATAGTGGTAACCAAGTGTACAAACACGCTGAGAATATGTGCATGAAGACGAGCAGCGTTAGGACATAACAAACACACACACACACACACACTTTCGACTTCTCCATTGACTCGGACGGTACCGACAGATCCGGCACTTACAAACACATTCATAGCGTATTTGTACGCTTGAAAACCACAAGTAAAGCGCGTGTTGCTTCGTGAGATAAAAATACTATATCCCTCTTACACCACAATTCATTATACTTATTATATTTTATTTTTTTAGTTTGTAAGCAAAGCCGATGTCGACCATTTTGTCAATGTGGAAGTTGGAAAACCAAGTGTGCATGACAAAAACACATACTTTTTATTTGTTTGCTTCAGTGTTATACCCTTCAAGAAGTTTCACATTAAATTCAATTATTTATTAATCAACTAGTATTGGATTTAGGTTTTTATTTTTTCTTTCCTTCGTACGTTTTCTCATATCACATCTGAAAATGGTAAAATTGTCGACATCGGCACCATTACCTATATTATTTCTTTGCAGGAAAATCGACAACACCAGCTGAGTATTAGGTTGGGTTAGTTAATTGAAGTCTAGAATAATATTAAGCGCTGGTTTACCAAATGAACAGCGGTGTTGGCCACACATGGCGTTTACGGCGACTGCTAACGAGACGCGCATGAGGGCAGCGCTCTGGGAATAAGCCAAGCAAGCGGCGAAAATGTGTTAATATTCTTGACGATACACAATATGGCGCTGGAGTTTTGGTTTTGGTTGTAAAGTATTGAGCTTTTCTGATATAACTAGTCTGATTTTTATTTGGGGAATACATAAACGCACTTTAAAAATAATGTTTCACACTTTGAAATGTTTAGCTTTTAATCAAATCAAATCAAAAATTCTTTATTAAGTATATAAAATGTTACAATTGCAATCAAAATAAGTAAATAATTAATTACATAATATAAATTAAATCAAATTAAAATCATAAAATAAAATGAAATAAAAATGAAAATGATTACCAATACGCCTGCCTTTGAGTCATTTCTTTGTTTTTGATATCATCATATAACAATGGTTATTGTACTGACAATCAAACCTGTTCGCAAATACGCTCAGGATGGTGCTGGAGGTGGCCCGGAGCCTGCGCCCCAGAGACGTGAACCGGTTTCGTATCGTCGTGTGAAAACAGTCGAAAATTAATTGAATGAACTATAAAAATAATGGTTTCTAGAAGCGGTCTCTGGACTTGGTGCACCCCGACTTAGGTAAGGTTAGGTTCCTTTAAGCCCTGCAGACAGAAGTAGGGCCCCGCGTAGCGGAGCTCCGTCTTATTATTATTGCTTTTAAACCAACTTAGTGGCGGGTTCGTGATCATCCTCACGGGGTGGGGTCTAGTGAGCGAGCTAAGCGAACGAACTCAGGACCCGCCACCCCCTTCGTAGACATTTTAATATACGTTCAGAAATTAACTGGTTCCGGAGATGGTTTTCGACACACATTATTGTGAAAACCATTATTTTTAAAGTTAGTATTAAATTATAGTTGTATTATTATTTTAAAGTACTGATATACAATATTATTAATTAATATTATAGCTGTTTTCATCAAATTTAAAGTGCTATTAAATACATCCCTTTTTATTTGAGTGATATTTTTGAAATTATTATCACTTGTATGGCATTTGCAACACTTATGAAATACGTAAACGCAAAAACTAAAAAATATAAAATAATATAATTTGGAATATCGGAGATATTGGCACCAAATCCCTCCGTGCCTCGGAAATCACGTTAGGCCGTTGTCCCAGCTGTCATTCGTGGATCTTTGACAGTCGTCACGGGTCGTCAGAAACGCGAAAGTCTGACAGCCAGTCTTACCAAGGGGTATTATATTACCAGATAACTGGGTTGTGGAGGTCAGATAGTTAGTCACTCCATGTAAAATACTGGTATTCAGCTGCATCCGGTTAGACTGGAAGCTGACCCCAACATAGTTAGGAAAAGGCTAGGCAGATGATTGATCAGAGATATTGACAAACGCGAGATTTTGTGGATCAAATAAGAGTCAAAGTAACTATTATTATAGTAATTACATAAATAAAATTAGTACAATATAATCTTGATTTAGGTTTATACCAATCTCACGACTCTGGTTTTAAATCTGGTACAAAATTTAAAAAAAAAGTACTCAGTGAAAGCATAACTTTCTCCTTTTGTAAGATAAGTCGGTGTTACATTATTTTAATGGATATTTATGGTTTGCTACGGAACTCAGCGGTGCGGCCCAATTACTTTTGCTGAGATCTATAACCGTTACTTAGCACGTACTTTGGCTCGAGCGTTTTTCCTGTCACTGTCGCACAACTGTCAATCTACAAATGCAATATAAAAACGGGAACACGTCTACAGTGCGGCCGACGAGAGAACGTGTTCTTGAGACCTGTCAGTTTCATACAAGCGAATACGTGTTTTGCGAATTTGATCTCTACCTCCTCAGGTGCCACGCTAGCTGATTTAGTTCGGGGGCCAATGTTTTACTATTGTTTTTTTTATGTTGGGACATTTGAAGATTATTATTAGCTACTAGAATTATCGCACTGACAGACGACCAGACTGTAAGTCAAAGCATGAGCTGAGTAACGTTTTTAAAATTCGTCTATAGGTCCTACGTTTTGCTTCGGGTAACATACCTACCTGTGGTAAATAGAAAAATTATTACTAATAATATACTTAAAGATGGGTCCATCATTAGTTTGTACCTACTGTTTTTACGTCAGGGAAGTGCGGCTGTTATTAATTAGCCACAAGCCCCTCTGCTAGCACGCTACATTCACAGTGAAATGAAACACGAAAATAACACCATAAACCATTCGAGTAATAATATACAAGTGGGTAATAATCAATATGTACGAACTATCGGTAAGACAAGAAGTTCGCCACATACGGAGTTCATTACTGTCCCGACTGTGCCAGAGTAAATTTATAACTCCACCAGTGTAACCAAACTATCAGCAATTTTGCAAAGTTCTCCCTCATTCAAGAATTGATGCACGTAATTTTATTAGCTGTAACACACGAGTAGTTTAAAAGTAATAATGGCTCGGGGAGAAGTGTAATTTTATGTTTAGTTTTAGACAAGTGGCGTTAATGAGCTTTCGTATTTGGTAAGATACACTTTTGATGTTGACATTCATTATTATAGTCTGTTCCAAAAGTAGCTGATAAAAGTGTCGACAAACCCTTTTCAGATTCTTTTTACACAATCACTGACTGGAAAGAATTAGTTACAATTGACTGCAAGGAATTAGTAACAAATTTTCATCTACGTATATTGGAAGCTTTCAACTTCATATCCCAAAACATTTTCGAAAAATAACTGATGAAAATAGAGGTTATAAAATTAACCTCAATTATTAAATAAAACATCTTTAACGTGATTTAAGTTTTTAAATTTGGGTTTAAGTAGTTATTCAAATAATTAAATCGGAGCATTCAGTTTGTAAGTACCTACCGTACTACAAATTGACATGCACAGGCAGCACAGGTAGGTACGTTTTCTGATCCATATTGTTTATATTTTCATCACGTAATTTTGGAACAGACTGTAGGTACATCTTATGTTTGGGTGTTTTATGAGAAGGAATGTTATTTTTTTAAAAACGTTGCCCCGCACTAGGAATTACTCCTGTATGTATAAACTCACATACACAAACAGTCAGACCCGGAACAACTACTTGTAGGTCATATAAATATTTGTTCAGTGCGTGTATTGGCTATGGGATGGAAAGCCATGCAGTTAGACCAGGCAGCTATGCTCAAAAGTATCCCGACAAACACTGAGCTTACTTACGCCTGTACCTACCGCTTTTTCTGGCGTGTTTGTCATATTTTACTAATCCATTTTGTAAATAAATCATAGACAATATTTTACAAAACACTAAACTTATTTTATAAGCAAACATGAAAGTATATTGTGTTGAATTAAGAATCGTTTGGGGATAGCGCTTTGAACACATTGTATATTTTCTCCTCGAGTATTTATTATTTACATTAACTTCATGCAAAACGTATTTACTGAAGTGAGTACGTACTTATAATTAACTTTATGATTATTAAAATGTATTATTTAATTAATTTTCACGTTATATTTTCTAAGAAATTCACAGACTCCTTTTGAGCGTTCATTGTGTTTAGAAGAACAGGTTATTTTTTATAATATTCTAGTCTTTATACCTGCTCAGAAACTCTCGTTACAATATTAATTAAATTAAATGAGAGCATGAAGTTTTCATTAATAATGTTATCAACGACGTAGGCAGGTTTATATTTGTTTCATGTTCCCGTAAAATATTGTCACGAAGGTTACGTGAAAATAGTTGACAGCAATTTTTATGTATGATAAGTAACTAAATTGTAGCTTCTGACTTTTAAACATATTATAAAATAAATAAATCCATTTATCATTCATAAAGGCGACACAGGAAAATTACATAAATGAGATTTTTAAATATTTGACTGTCAACAGAATTGTGTTAGTAAATAAGGCTCTATGTTAGTTACTATGGTAGTTCATTTTGTTCTGTGGTACTTGTCTGAGCAAACGACAAAACACCACGTCCTGAGGCCAAAAGTCTTCCTCCATGATAAAAAAGTAGCTTTTTGTATTTGTTTGTGTGACCGCGTTGTTCCTCTAAACTACGCAACGCTACGCTACGGATTTTGATGCAGTTTTCAACATTATTAAGAGAATTTATTCCGGAACGTTTAATGTGTTTATTATCTTAGTATAAAAAAATACATTTATAATAAAGGAAATCCGAGGTTTTGTCAAATCGTAAAAGCTATGCGAAGCAGGGACACGGGTCGCTAGTATACTCGTATTATAAATCGATATTTCTAGTAGACTATAAAATTACAATCGGTGCCAAGAACGCAGTATCGAGTATATAGAGTGCGCTGAACATACTTGCTCTATATATTTCGTTTTATTGAAAGTAAGCAACGTTCATGAGTGTTATTCCATAAAGGCAGGCACCCATAACACATTGAATCTGGGTAGCGATTTATTATTACTTATTTATCCTCACACTTGTAAAACCCCATAATGCAATTACCCAAACAGAGCAAAAATTAATAATACGGGGGAAGGAAGTATTCCAGTAAGTGCTCGTAGGGATCTTGACCATCTTCCGGGCTCTGGGATTGTTCTGAAAGCCGTGGAATACCTCTCCACTCCTCAAGCACCTCAGGACATGTTGCCCCCTTGTCACTACGTCACTATGTGCTAGCGACAGTTTCCGGGGGCCCATTATTGAGTGTGCAAGTCACCCCCTGCCATTTTATCCGTGTATATATAAAACATTGATCAGGCAGGGGCCATAGTTCTTCCATAGTTCTTGGTAACCAATCCACTTTAACCTCAAAAACCCATAGTACAACTTTTTATTTTTCCAATACTGCAATAGTCCTACACGAACCGAGGGTTATCCTTGGGTGTACTTTCGTAGTGCATATAGGGATAATCGTCGGTTGGTGCCACATTTCATTAAAATTTTCTAAGGGGCCTCTGCGAGTTGGCTTCGGCCCCTCGTACGCCTTCCAAAGGACCGGGACCCCATGGTCCCGAGATATATAAAATAAAACAAAAATAATAATAATAATAAATTATTTATTTTCAGACAACGTCCATTCCATTATTACAATTTTACATATAAAATTAAATTAAAATTGATATAATAATCACACAAACAAAAACAAATCAAATAACATTTAAAATACCTACATGTCATTAAAAGCATAAAATAAAATTAAAATACATACACATGTCATCCAAAATAAATAAATAAAAACGAAAAACTAATAAAATAAAAACACATAATATTACATAATACGAGGAGATGTGCTACTGCATCCACCTCTGTAACAAGGGCAGTTCCCACCGCTCGGACAATACCTTCATCCATCCACCTTAATTCATCTACAAATTCAATTTATCGAAAGTACAGATTAAAACCGGAAAAGTAAGAGTTGGGTTCGCGCACTGGCCCGTGGAGCCGTAACACCAAAACTATTATAGAATATTGCTTCTGTTTGCCATAAAAGTGGCCACGGTTACACGTTATTTCAGCCGAAAGACGTCCACTGCTGGATATAGGCCTCCCCCAAGCACCTCCACTTCGACCGATACTATGCTTCTCGCATCCAGCGGAATCCTGCGGCATTCACCAGGTGATCCATCTGTTGTAAGAGGGTTTCCAAAGCTACGTCTTCCGGTACACGGTCACCATTCCAGAACTTTTCGGTCCCATCGGCCATCTGTTCTGCGAGCAATATCCCACTGCCGCCTACACCCTTACACTATAATACTTTACTTACACGTATTTTGTGCAAAATTTTCAACTTGCCCCCCTATTACGATTAAAAAGATACAGCTCTGTGACAGACAGACAATGTGAGCTTAGTTCTACGGGATCCCGTTTTTATAGCCTGGGATACGAAACTCCAAAAAAGACCATTAAATTTTCAAACTCAATTTGTCTCTATTCTCTTTAATAGTTTTTAGGAACCCAATGCTCCCAGAGTTCCAATTTCCGTATACAAAACGTAACACTAATGCCGTAGTAGTAATCCTTTTACCACTTAAGTCTAACAACCTGTGAAGATAAGCATCCAATGCGCTGCGTGTTTTTCTTTCATTACGTGATCAACTCAGATATTTCATTAAGTGGACAGAGGATAACAGTATGTGTTTACGTACAAACTACTGCTGTTTCTTTAAAGGAATTAAATGGGATTGTTGAGATGCTTTGAACATTAGCAGTACCTTTATTGCATGTCATACCTTCTTTTATAGGTACAGGGCCTATAAATTAAAGCTTCGGTTTCCTACGACAGCGGTGGCCGCCATATAACGGCTGCAGTGACAGCTGTCAAGAAAATGATCACACCGGCGTTTGAGTTTACGGTGTACCAGCGTCAAAAAACACTCTCAAGAAACACACCAACTTACTTTCTTATAAAGTTTTAGTGACGTCATTTGACGGTAAATTGCAGACTGTGTGTAGCGTTCAATGCTGTGTTAGGAACCCCTAGCTTAGGTGAATCTTCACAAAGGTGAATTCTACCAGCATTATCGGCAAAAAAATCTTGTACCTGCCAAAATCGGTAGCCACGTGCTCCACGAGACGTTGATCTCGTTTACTTAAGCTTCTGATTCTAGAAAATGCTACTATTACTATTCTAGTAGCAATTTAAAATATAAACATTTTAGATACCGATTTCACCAATTATTATAAATTTTAATAGGCCCTGTATAAATTGTAATTGGGAATATTGCGTTCGTCGTTCTGTATGTTGATGTTCTAAACAAAATCTTATATATTCATATATTCTAATCGTTTTAAGTAATAACAAAAAATCGAATCCAGTATATTACTAAGATTCCTACTGTCAACCGCGCTTGAAGCCACCAGAGCAATAAAGCATTTATTAAAATTCCACTTTATAGGCAAACGCTAGGAGAACCACTCGTCGCAAGTAAAATACATGTTTATATTTTCTCGTATAACATTATTACATTTTGCATATACTTACCTACATGGGATAAGGGCAAAAGAATGCTGATGACATACAGTCCTTCCACCGCTAGGTTACTTCAGATTTTGCATCACTGTTAAAGTCACAGTGATCTTTATTTCCTTTGAAACAAGGTTATTGTTGGGTTAAAACCACTGACAATTCTGTCAAAATTATAGCAATCTTTATTTTCGTTATAATAAGGTTGCTGTTGCGATGCTGCTGTCAGAGGTAAAATAACTATAAAAGAACTGTAAGTAGTACCAATTTCACTAATGACGAATAAGCTGCGACACAATGATGACACTAACAGTTCTTGAACGCTGAATGCATTTAGTTTCATAGATGAAATCCGCCCTTGAAATGGCAAATTAAATTGTCAAACGATAATATGGGGTATCGATTAATGATGATAAAACATTTTTTTTTATAAACTCATCTTCTTACACACGCATTACCGTGATAAAAAGTATTATATTATGTGTTAATCCAGATTATAATCTATCTATGTACCACATTTCATCCAAATTCGTTCAGCCGTTTTTACTCATACAATCTCTCACATTTATAATGTTAGTAGGATAGCATATTATAATTAAGTACATGACCAGCAGCTGTCGACTCTGTAATCGGCTGTATTTACATAAAATTATAAGCTATTTAAAAGGATACACATCACGTCTGTGAAGTTTTGGCAATCAATTGAATTGACTTCGTATAGCTTTTAGTTGTAGCCTAAAATATAGCTTTAACAGCTTAGCCGGATTTGATCTCATGTGTGGACACATCGGACGCTAGACATTCATTATAGTGATTAATTCACACTTACTGCAGCTTTTGGCATAGAAGAGATAATCGATATACTGATTGCAGTTTCGATTTCGGCTTTGCGATTAGTCGCATTTAACTAGGTATATCGTGAAAAAACTTTGTTAACTCCGTGTGTGGTCTGGTTTGAAAATAACGTACTAATTGGTTTTATATTATTATTAAATGTCCGACCGTCGAGAATATGCGTTCCTGACGTAAGCGACAATTCTAGCAACTAATAAAAATCATATTGCAAAACACGTATTCGTTTGTATGAAACTGACGGGTGTCAAGAACATTCTCTCAGCGGCCGAACAAGTGGCCGAACTGTAGATTGTAACACTAATTATTGATAGTTAGTCATTATGAATTCTACCCATTGTTTAAAGCCAAATTGAGCTATTTACTGAATAAAAACAATTTTTAGAAAATCTTTGTACTTTTTCAAACGGATTTGTTTAAAGCCTATTTGGCTAAGGCCTGATCCTCAGATAATTTTTATCTCAGGAATAAATATTGCAGTTTGACAGCTTTTGTATAAAAATAATGTCAAACTGTCAGTGTGTGTGTTTATTCTTTAGTTATAAGTTATCTGACTATTGAAAAATTAGCCCTAAATTGTTCTTTTAAAAAAGCACCGAATTTCCCCGTAAGGTAGATTTTGTAAAGACAGAAATATACCACTTAAAAGAAAGTGGCTGTATAAGTAAACCTTACAATATTTATTAAATATTTTTAGCTTAGAGACTAGGTACTTAATTAAAATTTTAGAAAGAGTACTTACTTATTAAGAGTACTTATAACAAGCTTTCTGGAATGAAGTAATAAAGAACCTGTTTGTAATACTATCTAAGGACTCATTAGCATTACATTAGAAGATTTCTTGAAGCACAAAGAACGAGCAAAACAACTCAAGAAAATATTTTTTCACTAGACAAGACGAAAACTTACAAAAAGCTTCATAAATAAAGGTAATCTCGGGAAGCTCTCCCCAAGATGTTTAACAAAACGTAGCCATATTTTCTGGGGTAATCCGTTCGTTTGCATATATATTGTATACATAATTATTATATGCCTCACAAATGATTTATGTCGGTAATTACATTAAATTGGTACCGATAATACGTACTTACTTAACTAAATTGGATCTTTCAGTAAATGTTTCGGCTCAAACAATAAACAATGATGAAATCCAATTTATTGCTATTAGAGTAATGGTACTTGATCAAACGTTCCGGTTCATATTTAATTGTATGATGCGAGAATTTTATTACATTGTTGATTGATGATATTCTCAGCTATTGTTTGTGAAAATTATTCCAAAATCCAGTATGATCCTATTGCGGACTTTTAATGATGGCTTAATTCGAGAACTAGCGTCTCGGAGATAATGTCTTAGACTCGAAGTGAAGAATATGATGGATTAACAGCAAAAACGAATAAATAAACTTTAATTACAAAAATAACAGAAAATATAATTATTGGGTTTTAAACGACGATGACAGACAGAACAAAAAATCATTTCACATCAATTTGACGGCTAAAAGAAGAAAAGAATTTTACATTCTTTATTAAAGTTCATAGGCGGTTGCGTCACTTACATAGTTATCAATCAACTTTTGACCAGACTCAACTTATACCTAACTTAAATGAGCACGGTTTTTTCGCGATCATGCGTAAAAACTCTGCATCATTACTGAGCCGGATGCGAGATAGCGACAGCAGTCTCTAGAGCTAGCAAGACTGAAGACCATCTGTGCGCAATGCATGTATATTGTTACCATGTGTCTAGAAGATGGCTTAATAGGTATAATATTTCTTAACCACTCACATGTCCCGTTAGTATTGTATTATTATTGTACCTGATTTTTTTGTTTGTGTCTTAGTTAATTATACTAACATAGATTAAGTAAAGCTAACAAAATTATGGGTTATGTGCCTGAATCAAAGATGATTAACTAATTATATAAATAAAAAGTATATATTACAATAATTTAAAAAATGAAGACACACAGACACATAAAAAAGGAAATATAAAAAAGAGAAAAAGAAATAAAAAGTAAGAGAAAAGAAATAAAGAAGAATAGGATTTTCTCACGAACTTAATATTAATACATGTGTTAGAATTCCAGGTTTGCAGGGATTCAACGGGCAGGTAAAATTGTTTGGTTCTGAAAGTACTGGTCCGATTAGAAAAACTCTTTCACTGTTAGAAGCCACACTATTGCCAAGTGCTAAAGCACGTGCAAGTGCTATATGATAATATAATATATATATATTGTATGGTATAATAGGTGTAATAGTTACTGAGACACAATGATAAATGTAATTGACAACTATATAACTGTTGAAAAATCAAAATTTGATTTATAACAATAGAAATTCAATTGTGTCTCATTAATAGACACAGATGAGCTAGTACACACTGTAGCTTTGAAAGTCTGCTTGGTTACATTTAGTAATCGTCTAAACAGACAGTTTTCAAAAACAGTTAATGAACTATTCGCATTCAAATGATAAAATAAAATGCAAATTCTGCATTAAAACATCAGATGAACATCATTATGCCGAGTAAAAACTCTCCGTGCCGGTTTTATGAAGAGGTAAAAATACGAACCTTTTTTTACTTTCAAAATACATGTGCGAACGTGGCGAGAGAAAACAAATTTCGTAAAATAAACATAATTCATGAACATGTAACTAGACAATTATTGCGTATTCTTTTAAGGGTTCTGCACCCATAGGGTGCCAACGGAAGCCTACTACTAAGCCTCCGCTGTCTGTCTGTCCGTCCGTCACATTGTCTCTCATGATCCGTAGACAGTTGAAATTTTCAGTGTGTGTATTTCTATTGTGACTATAACAACAAATAATAAAATTAATACAAATTATTTTTGTTTCATACAAACAAGAATGCGAAACATTCCATAGAAGAAACGCGTTTTTTTTGGCGTTTTTTGCCTTGTAGTACGAAACCCTTCGTGTGCGAGTCCGGCTCGCAATTAGCTGGTTTTTTTATGAGACTTTTGATACGAATGTTGGACAGCTCAGAGTATCTCACGTGTATGAATCCATTAATTTGATGCTTGTCGAGGCTAACTCTAGACTTGCTGACGATTAACTTACGCACATTTTTGATGCTCTGTACCCAAAGAGCGCCAACGAACCCTAGCTCCGCCGTCCGTCCGTCTGTCACAGGGCTATATCTTTTGAACCGCGATAGGTAGACACTTGACATTATTACAGAGCGTGTATTACTGTGGCCACTATAACAGCAAATAATAAAAATAAAATATAGTTAAAAATTAGGGGGTTCCAAAACAAGAAATATGTTTAAAAAAATATGTAGTGTTAAATATTGTACGATGGTACGGAACCCTTCGCGTGTGCGAGTCCGACTCACATTTGCCCGTTTTTAACGTATCCCTCTTTAATTAATAAACACACTAAGTAGGTATATAACGGAAAAATGTGATAGATTTATTAGACGAAAGTGCAAACGTGAAAACAAATTATTTACGTTACATAGATTGAAATGTTCCAGGAAGTGTCGACAGACTTCTTAATACATTATCTACTGACACACAAGTGCATATTTTTTCATCGCCGTCTTTTACAACGTAGGTAGAATGATAAACACCTGTTACGTTTTATATCTTTTTCTTTCTTGGATCTTTACGATAATGTGTCTGGTAGTGTTACGAGTACTCGCCAGCCTTTTACGAATGCAGATAATATTAGAAAACTTTTATTTTTTCTATTTTGTCTAGCGATTGAAAGCACTACTGCTGAGCATGAGGTCCTGGGTTCGATTACCAGGTCAGATAAGACAAGATATATTTATTTGTAAAAAAACACCTGTAAGTTTACAAGGAACTATTACAAAAAAAAAGTTCACAGCATGTTTTGTCTAGAAAGGCGTACAAATTTAATATGATAACAATATAATAAATTCAAAGTACAAAAATCATAAAGTTACGTTAAATTAATAATAAGAATGTATAATAAAGTACATCATTTAAATAGTCGGCAGCATTATAGTAAGTAGCATTTGTTTATTAAAAATCAGGCAAAGTGAAAATGTACTTTTCTATCAGGAATTTCTCAGCAGCAGCCCAAAGTCTAGATCTGTGCCCGGTTGATAGCAATAGGCTCACCCCACAGATTATATATGTACATCTAAATAACGCAAGAGTAGTAGTAGAGTAGTAACTTACTTCGCGTGCCAAAAATCGCACCAGCTTACGTACAAAAATCGTAAACCGCCACTTTCGCGCTCAGTCCTGTGCACTGCTGGCTAGGTGAGCGTGAGCGCTGGCGCTAGGCCCCGGGGGTGGGGCGAGACGGGTGCCGCACGTGGCGGCGTCTTTGAATCGATTTGATTTTCCCATCACTAAATAGTGCTTGTGATGTCATAGTAGGTAGTAAAAAAAATGGCACGCTTGGTTGTCATACAGATGGTGATACTTGCGTTATCTAGGTTACCTAGATATAAGTACATATGTATATCTGTGGCTCACCCCTTATTACTTGAGACTTAAACATAATTAGGCGAAATGTGGGTGCAGTATAGGTACACCCTGCCTTACCCTTTGGGGATTACAGGCGTGATGTTATGTTATGTACAAACATTTTTATGAAAATTAAATAAACAGTGCGGGAGTAGAGTAACAAAAATAACGCGGCCGCTAGCGAACGCCCGCCAATTTCAGTTTCGACACATGCGTTTCACGCGCACGCTGTCATCATATTAAAACTATTCGCGGACAAAAAAAAAATCAAACGAGTTCCGGTTTACGCGTTTAAAAGGATTTTTCATGCCCAAAATACTGTGCGAATATATTTTTTTCTGTGCTACATTTTTTCGCCTGAAATGTTTAACAACACAACGAGTTACAAATCGAGCGCCGGAAGAAGTTATTCGAAGAAATCGGAAACAAAAACTGTACCAAAAGGTAATGGAAATTTTTGTTTTCTTAATATTGGAATTGGACTTGAATTTCTGTGCGGAAATTACACGGTCCAGTGAACGTGAACCCACGATAACCACAATGCAATTGACTACTTTTACAATCAATTTGTTGGTTTGGAATTTTTGGGAACAAATAATTGGTTGGATTTTTTTTTTCGCTTGGTCGTTAATTAACTATTTAATTATTTTAATACGTAAATATATTTTGATTGGTTTTCCATTTATTTTAAAAAAATATATACGGAGAATTAAAAATAAAAATAAATATAACGAAGACATAGATGAAGTCTGCTAAAATTATACATTAGGTACTGTAGAACTTCAATAATTCAAATAATAAGAAGTGTACCTACCTAGACACGGACTTGAAAATAATATATCTACCTACCTTATACCTATATAAAAGTAGTTAGAGTAACATCAAAGCAAGTGTACAGAACATGGTGAAAGGTAAGTCCCCTGGACACGACGCACATCGTGTGGAGCATCTATAGCAAACCGGCCCTCATTTGTGTAGAGTGTTGGCGATGTTTTTCACTTTTTGTATCAGGCATGTCTATCCAATCTATTTGCTAGATGATATATTGAGAGCAGTTGTGGTACCGATTGTAAAGAACAGAACAGGAGATATTAGTGACAAACAGAACTATAGACTCATTACACTAGCTACCATAATGGACAAGGAGCTTGACGGTGTGCTGAATGGTTATCTTACTCAATGTGTGATACTCGAAGATGCTCAGTTTGGTTTTAGGGCGGATCTCGCGACTGAGTGAGCAATATTGGTTCTTAAGCACACCGTTAGTATTATACTAACCGTAAAACGCCAGTTTATGCCACCTTTTGGACCTCTCAAAGACATTTGAAGTGGTCAATTATGACAAACTGTGGGCCAAACTGAGAGTAAATAGTTTGCCGGAGGTTATAGTAGTAAGAGGTAGGTTTCTTCAAACCGCCACGGAGCGTGAAATATACAATATAATACGCAAAATGAAGAACAAGCGCAGTGCCGGAGTCGATGAAATACCATCTTTCCTAATTAAAGAATGTATTAATGAATTGACACCACCTATAACCCAACTAATAAATAAATCCTTTGACGAAGGTATATTTCCGGATAAATTAAAAGAAGCTAAACTACGACCAATATTTAAAAAAAGGCGGCAAACCGCAATATCCCTGTTCCTACCGACCAATAGCCCTTCTACCAGTTATATCCAAAATATTCGAAAAAACAATGTCCACTAGAATCAACAACTTTTTGGAAAAATTCAATCTCTTGGATATAAATCAGTTTGGCTTTAGACAGGAAAGATCGACCACGCTTGCGGTATATAATTACGTTCAAGAAATCTATAACTACATAAATGATAAACAGTATGCCATAGGTTTGTTCCTAGACATGACTAAAGCATATGACAAGGTTTCCCATGACATTTTATTACAAAAATTATATGGCATAGGAATTAGGGGTACCGCCTATAAATGGCTAAAATCATACCTAAAAAATAGAAAACAATATGTTGAAATAGAGTACTACAACAAAGAAGCGAAAGAAATGCAAATTGTAAAATCACGGACAAAGACTATTAACCACTCCATTCCCCAAGGCAGCGTGATATACACCCATATTATTTATTATATACATAAACGACCTACCTAAAACAATTGACTCGAAGTGCGTTCTATTCGCAGACGACGTATCGCTGGTGTTTAGAAGCACTGAGAACACTGAAACTTTGACCAACATAGAAAATACATATAAAATAGTTAATTCGTGGTTAGAGAAGTACAATCTACAAATAAATACAAGCAAAAGTAATCTACTACAATTTAGGACGTACCAACGAAAGCCGCTAAACATAAATAACTTTAGTAATAAATTAAATATCCCAGAAACAGATGATGTAACACTGCTCGGTTTAACATTGGACAATAATTTAACATGGAAAAAACATATTGAAAATCTTAAGACTAAATTATCAAAATTTACATATGCATTAAGCAAATTAAAAAGCAACACTAACTATGAGACAGCGCTCTCAACATACTATGCCTATGCTTACCTATGCGTGGTTTAACTATGGCTTAATATTGTGGGGTGAAAGTACGGACTTCTATGACATCTTTATCATGCAAAAGAAATGTATACGCATCCTTATGAACATTGAGCCATGGGAAAGCTGTAAACCACATTTTATAAAAAATAAAATACTAACGCTACCCTCTCTTTACATATTACAAGTAGCTACGTTTGTGCAAAAACAAAGGGACTACTTTAGATCAAACATAGAAGCAAACCAAAACTATAACCGAAGAAATAGTTGATTACACCGACACCAACATTAAAAATAATGAAAAGTAGCCCTAATTATAGAATCGCAACAATTTATAATAAATTACCAAATTATGTAAAAGATGACCAGAATACAAAATCATTGTGTAGCAAACTAAGATCACTTTTAATAGAAAAATGTTATTACACAGTAGACCAATTCATGACGGATAAAACTTTATACTTACATCTATGTCGCTTGTAGGTACTTAATTCGTAATTATTTTTCTTTATTTTGTTATTTACGGTGTGAACGAATACTTAAATATTGTATATTCCAGTGACGTTAAGATTTTATTTTAAGATTTTATTTTATTTTGTATTTTATAATGACAACATAAATTAATTAAATTTACTAACAATGAATTGACATGACTAAGATTGTAACTATTACCTATTATTATTACAATTTGCTTACCTACCAACTAAACTAATAACATCTGACGTAAATATGACTATCTATGTTATTGTACTTTGTTTATTACTGTTAATTGGACATCTTAACGACATCTAGACTACTATTTCTGAGATTATTTGTATTTGAATTTGTTGACCTACTCAATTTGTTATTATGACCACAACTCAGCAGCAAACTAACATTATTTTGCAGCGCCCTGACGGGTTCATGTACAAAACCTATCTAGGTAGTAATTATTCCTTAAAATGTGTGATGTGCATGAGAGCAAATAAATAAATAAATAAATAAATAAATAAATAAATAAATAAATAAATAAATAAATAAATAAATAAATAAATAAATAAATAAATAAATAAATAAATAAATAAATAAATAAATAAATAAATAAATAAATAAATAAATAAATAAATAAATAAATAAATAAATAAATAAATAAATAAATAAATAAATATAACAGATATTTTTGAGTACTGGTACGCATGGCTACACATGAAGTTATACATAATCACTATAAGCTGACTTCTGATTGTACGAAAAACCTATACAATGCGAGGTCAGCTAAAACTGGAAATGTATAGCTTGATGTGTAGCCGTGTGTACAGGTACCAGACTTATTTTGTAAGATGGTCTGTCTGTCTCCAACGTTATTTAATATATACTTAAGTAAGGGAGCTGGTTCGTGACCTCAATAACACCTGTATAGGTTGCTCCATAGATGGTCATATAGTAAACAACATTAGTTACGCCGATGACATGGTGTTGTTGAGCTCATCGATAAGTGCCCTGCGTAGGCTCTTAGATGTGTGTGACGCATATGCTGAAACATTATGGATTGACGTATGACGTCAAAAAAAACGAGTTGCTGATATTTCAGGCGAGGCAAATGAATCCTTTATATGTACCGTCCGTGACACTACGTGGGGTTGTGCTAAGACGAGTCTCTCAGTTTACTCAATGAAAACCTGACTGATGCCCTAAACGTGGAATGGGAATGCAGGAGGCTCGCGACTCGCTGTAATATGCTAGCTCGTAGGTTTGAAAGGTGTTCAAAGGCAGTCAAAACAACATTTTTTACGGCCTTCTGCCAATTTTTTATACTTGTAGCTTGTGGGACAACACGCAGCGGGTCGTGAGTGCTCTGAGAGTTCAATATAAAAATACCTTCAGGGTGTTGATGGGGCTTTGGGGATTGCAATGCGTCAGCGATGTTTGCAGAATCACAAGTGGATGGCTATTATGCCATAATTAGAAAAAGAGTAGCATCGTTGATGCGCAGAGTGAGAGACAGTCCTAACGGCTGTCTGAAGGTCATTGGTGAACATATTGAGAGTCCTATCTGGATCCGCCTACATATAGGATAATTATTATAATTTGTTTTTGTATGTGTGTATTATTATCATAGTTCTTAAGTTTCAGTGTATTACTAAGGCTTCTTTTACAGAGACCTATGAGGCCTAACACTCTATGGATAACCGAGTCTGAAATAAATTATAAATATAATATATATATATATAATTATGCCTAAGAACCTACTTTAAATTCATAGTCAATCGTCTAGAGGCACTGTAGTATCTAATTTCCTTTATTTGAATTCTCAGAACTTGAGAAAATGTCGAGCGCCGAACTCAAATTTCTCTCCTCGTAAATAAAATGAACGAGAAGAATTGCCTGATAATAGCAGAAAGTTTTGTTTGTTGTGACAGAATTCAAAACAAATCTATATTTGGAGGAAACCAATGAATAGCAATGTTTAGAAATTCAACAAAAACAAGAAGCATCGTTCGAACTGTTTATAAATCTTTTTTAAGAGCTAGCGTATCATTAAACATCTAATTTATCTGATCATTTCATCGGAGACTGCGAACTATGCGCGTTTAATTAAATCCGGATTAGTAATTTGGCTTCAGTGACAATTATATTTGGCGCAAGACGATTCAAACGTCAGATAGGCATTCCCTAATGAGGGTTGTTACTTGTCGACGAAACTTTCTGACGCCCCTCCCTGGTACTGATATTGTTTATAACAGAATAAGAATAAGAATAAGAAATTTTATTTGCGCAAACATGTGTACACATACAAAATTAAAATAATAGATGCATGCAAGGTCGTAAATAAGATTAGCTCACGACATGTTTGCCATTTCTCATGGCGTGCAAATATCTTGGAAAAAATATAATAAAAATAGTATTAATACATTGATTTTAAAATATTACAATTATACATTAATTAATGTCAGTTAAACAAATATATTCAATCATTTACATTATTCATTTTATATTTGACTAGTCCAATAATACAAATTACATATAATAAAATTATATTATGAAGATTTACAATAGGAATTCAATTAAATAACATTTATTATGGCATATTTAAGTTATATATTTTTATCACAATGAGTCGTTTAAAAATTCTGCAATACTATAATATGCTTTTTGTGCCAGAAAAGATTTCATTGTTTGTTTAAGTTTAAGTATTGTTAGCTCTCTCCAACTTTTGGGCAATTTGTTGTAGACAATTGGTGCCATGCAAAAAACACTCTTGCGCATAAGTGCAGTTTTCGATGTATGTCCACATAGTTTAGTATCATCACGTCTATTTCTAGGGAATTTGTCTGCCATACGAGGAAACAACTGTGAGTTTGTTTTTACGAACATGACTATTTCTAATATATAAAGTGAGGGTAATGTTAATATATGATGTTTAATGAAATAGTTTTTACAGCTATCAGTAGTTTTGAGATTAAACATAGATCTCAAGCAGTACTTTTGTCTTTTAAAGATGATATCCCTGTCGGTTGAGTTACCCCAGAAGATAATCCCATATCTAATGACGGATTCTATCAAACCATAGTAGGCCGTTAATAACGATTCTATATTTAGAGTGCGTGATAATTTATATAACGCATATGCACCACTGCTTATTCTTTTGGCTAGAGCCTCAATATGCGCTTTCCAATTTAGGTTTCTGTCGATTGTTAGGCCTAAAAATTTTGTAGTGTTAGCTGTCTGTATTTTATTATTATTATATTCAATGTCAAGATTAGAGAACAATAATGATCGTTGGCTAAAGTGCATAATCAAAGTTTTATTTATATTAATTTTTAAATTATTATTATTAAGCCACGTTAACGCTTCTATTAATGTGTTTTTTATGTCCGTTTCATATGTATTCTTACTATGGCATGGTATAGTTATCGTGCTGTCATCCGCAAACAATGTCATGGGATTTTTAATAGATTTAGGGAAGTCGTTAATATAGACTGTAAACAAGGGTGGTCCAAGTACACTGCCCTGCGGAACTCCATGAGGGACGGTACGCTCGCATGACGTAAAAATCTCTTCACGTTTGGAGCTCATATTTATTTTGCTAATTTGTGTAACTTGTTTTCTGTCTTGTAGGTATGATTGTATTAGATTAAATATGTTTCCTCGTATACCATATGCGTCAAGTTTAGTTAGTAATATATTATGTTGAACATAATCAAACGCCTGTGTCATGTCACAGAAAATGGCACAGACTGGTGTATTTTTGTCCATGTTTGTCATGACAATATGCAAGAAGTCGTATATGGCCAAGTTAATTGATTTTTTCTCCCTAAATCCTTTCTGCTACACAGTATGTGATTTTTTTCAAAATAGGCATTAAGTTCTCTGTAAATATATTTTTCGAAAATTTTTGAAATTATTGGAATTAACGATATTGGCCTATAGCATTCCATTAACTCCCTATCCTGTTTCTTAAAAAGTGGTTTTACAATAGACTTTTTTAGGGCATTGGGAAATATACCTTCACTGATACTTAGATTAATAATATAGCTTATGGGGCTACAGATTTCATAAGCTACAGACTTAACAATTTTAGTACATATGCCATCGTATCCTACACTGTTTGTATTTTTTAAGGACGCTATAATTTTTAATATATCGTGTGCTAGACTTGGGGCCATGAACATTGAGTCTTTTCTGGCTAAAATATGTTTAGTGACTGTGGTTCCCGAACTATTCATAGGTTTAATTTTATCTATAAAGTAATTGTTAAATATGTTTGCAATCATTTTGGGGTCAGTTACAGTTTCATTATTATATCGAATTTTGTCTATAGTGTTTTTTGGTATGTTCAGTTTTGATTGATTTATGATTTCCCAAGTAGTCTTAGATTTATTATTTGATTTTTTAATTTTATGTATATTTTGTGCGCGTTGAGTTAAATAAATAATTTTTTTAAGCAATTTCGAATAACTCTTAAGTTTATTTTTGTTCATTTCGGTAGGTTTTTGTCTATATTGCCATAATAATTGACGTTTTTTTTTGCTACATATTTTAATGCCATGAGAAACCCAACTAAGCCTTCTTTTCACTTTTACAGAGATAAGAGTATCAGGAAAGCACTGTGTATAAAGGAAAGAAAACATTTCTGTGAAGGCTTTATAAGCAATGTTTGGGTCCTTAGCTTCATATACTTCAGCAAACGATAAGCTATTGAGGTAGGATTTAAATTTGTCTATATTCTCTTTACTATAGTCCCGTCTAGTGGTCCGCCAATGATTTCTAGTGCTTGCGGTGCTAATCGGACAGTTAAGTAGTTGTGCCGTATGGTCAGACAAAGCCAGTTCCAAAACTATAGCTTGACGACACTTATTAAAATTTTGCGCAAAATTGTCGATGCATGTCTTGCTCTTCAAACGGGTAGGTTGACGTACAGATAATTTTAAATTAAAATTCAATAATAAATTTTCAAATTCTAGAGTCTGTTTGTTTTTTTTCAATATATCTATATTAAAATCACCCGCCAGTACAATATTTTTAAATGTTTTTTTAATCAGAACACGTAACAATATCTCTAGTCTACTCATAAATTCATCAAAATTGCTTGGATTTGGTACTCTATATATACATACAATAACAATTCTATAATTTATAAGTTCTATGGCGCAACATTCAAAAATACCTGTAATAGATAATTTAGCGATTTTCGGCAATTCTCTCCATTGGTGACCATTTTTTATGAGTATACAAGCACCACCTCTTTTATTTTCCTTGCGGCTAAAGCATGCAGCCAAACAGTAGTTAGGTATATTAAGATGGACTTCATAGCCTTCCATCATGAAATGCTCCGTAATACATAATAGGTCCACTTGTATATTTTTTTCTAATAACTCATGTAGACACACTGTGAGCATATCAGATTTTGCTAGGAGTCCTGCAATATTTTGATGCATAATGTATACATTTTTACTCACGAAAAAAAGTATTCGTAGGTGTTTTTATTTCAGTCGATTGATCCTTATCGGCTAATTTATTGACTAGTACATGTTTGTCAGAATCTAAGTTAACCTGGACATATTTGTTTTCAAAGGACTTTTTACATTTATTTTGAATAATTTGTTCATACTGAAAGAGTTGGAAATGATAATTTAAACATAATATTTCTTTCAAAAGTGATCTTGCAAGGTTTATTACATAGTTTCGCCCACTTGGCAGTGATCTAGTGTAGTTCATATCCATGTACAGTACATTTTTATATTTATTACAAATAAACCTAAGTAAATAGTTCAGTTTCGATTCTTGTAAAAACCTGTTTTTGGGTACTTCCGAGATGATCACATTAGTATTTGCAGTTAATGCTAGCCAACGGTGTAAATGTATATCGATGTCACAGGGATTTTTGTCGCTGCATCCGCCCAATACAATGACGTAGTCGTTTTTTGACAGATTGCTGATTTCGTTTTTGGGGCATTGCAGAACCTCACTCAATGTTGCACCAGGTTTCAGATAGGAAACTACAGCGTATTCAGGTCCCAGCAAATCCTGCAGTACGTCGCGCAAGCCACGTCCCTGTCCATCTCCCAGAATAACCACTCTGTGGCAGCTGCTCCGGCGCTCAACCGGTTCACATTCTGATGTCCTGCGCTGAATCGCCTAATTAATATTAATTTTGATTAAAATTAGACCCTTATTCATAGGATTCGTTCCTTTTTCCAGGATATAACCTATATGTGTAATTTACATAGGTCGTATCATTTTGTGAAAATGTATTCTTTTTTTAAACGCCTCATTTGATTTTATCTGAACAGAATTTTCTAGAACGCACCGATTTAAACTTTTGTTTTAAATACACTCACTTCGCTGTGCGAGATATCGAAGGCTTCGAAGCTGAGCTCAACAAAAGGCTTAAACAATGCAGCAAATTGTTTCAATGTTTGCTGGTTATATGCATAGATACGTATTAACAGGTCGTTGCCATTCAGGAATAGGCGTGAAAGAAATGTTTCGAGGAGGAACTTGAAGGAAGAAGGATATATTAGTGAGCACAGGGTTTTCGGTGTGTAGTCAGTTTTGTTTCGATTTGTCGAGGACAGTTCGTGGTATGATATTCGGTAAGGTAGATAATAGTATTTCAACTGAGATTAATGTGCTATAATAGGTTGTAGTAAAGTAAGCCTCAAACGCTAGTCAAGAATTTGCTGTATGGACATTGTTTATTTTATGTGACCATGAAAACAAAATAGTTACTAAACCTGTTCACGTAGAGAAGGAATTCCAGCGTAAATTAAATTAGCCCAGTGTCAGAAGACGTGCGTAAACGAATTACCCGCAAGATAACTTTTACAGGGTTATACATATCTACCATCGACACAAAAATGACAAGAAGAAAGCTCGAATCATGGCGCACAATCCATAACTATCATATATCGATATCAGCGAAATAGAGATTTCCGAATACCGCTTACTAAGTACGGCCAATATTTAGGGTTCAGCCACATACGAATGATGCCGTTAAAACACTGTTTCGTATATGGGCACGCATTAACTTTGCGTTTACCCGTCTTTTACTGTTATTACACCGATCCCATCTTCATAACAACTGAGCCACTCTGATTTAGTGTATTGTACGGAACTCCCAGTTTTGGCGTTGAATTTATATTATTTAATCGAGTCTTTGTTATTCAGTGTCTAAGGTGAGATAAGTGGCTAAGTTATAATAGCCGTACGGAGCGATCGATCAGGACCTCAAGTCTGCTATTACAGTAGTGTCAGAATGGTTTCATAATTGTTGATTTTGACAAGTTTGGTAATCTACTACCATAATGGCGTCATTATGACTTTCCAATGATCAACCACTGACACTCCATTGAAAGAAATGGCATAAAATGGTAATCTCGTACATAATGACAAATGAATGACTGACTTAGGCGGTAATCTGCTAAACTTCTTACTACTTTAGATTGCTTATAACACTAATACATAATTTATGTAAAAATATATATAAATGAAATCTAGCGTGAATAAATGTTCAAATTTTACTAAATTTGAACATTTATTTTTGTAGTTTTTCGAAAATCATTTCTACTAACGGGTTTTATAATAGTGGCAATACGACAATGTCATTATAACACATTTCTATTACGAGAGCAATGACCGGGTAATGATCGACCATTATGAATTTAGCAGATTATGAACTTTAAGCAAAATGAGAATGGGATCGTGTTGGAATGACGAATTTATAAAAATAGCAGACTTGGGCCCCTGGTTAAAGTACGCTTGCCGCGGCGGTCCGTGGATGGTTAACCATCTTTACACATTGAGACCCCTCCGTACCGGGGAAAGCACGTTTAAACCGTTGGTCCCGGCTGACATTCGTATATCTTTGACCGTCGTTAAGGGTCAAAAGCACAAAAATTAGACAAACAGTCTTACCGAGGGTAATCGTGTTATCAAATAACTGGATTGTGGGGGTCAGGGCCTCAAGTCTGCTATTACAATACTTAGTGTCAGAATGGTCTATCATTGATTTTATAATTGTTGATTTTGACAAGTTTGGTAATCTACTAATATAATGGCGTCATTATGACTTTCCAATGGTCAACCACTGACATTCCAATGGTAATCTCGTACATAATGACAAATGAATAAAATTTAATGTTTTTTGCTATTTACGAACTTCTCTACTTCAGATTGCAAACACTAATACGTAATATTTAAAAATATATATTATATGAAATCTAGCATGAAATTTAGTAGTAGTTTTTCTCAGACCATTGTCCGACCAATGATCGACCATTATGAATTTAGCAGATTACGAACTTTTAGCAAAATGACAATGGGATCGTGTTGGAATGACGAATTTATAAAAATAGCAAACTTGGGCCCCAGATATGCAGTCACTCCATGTAAAATACTGGTACTCAGCTGCATCCGGTTAGACTGTAAGCGGACCCCAATATACTTAAGCAAAACTGTTGATGATGATAAATGTATGTCATGGTTATTCATGTCTTAGGTGAGATGAGTGGGTTTATTTAAAGAATGAATGTTTGGTAAGATGTTTGAGGTGTTGGATTCAAACAGTTTTATGACATCATAAAATAAAAGCGTCATAGTGAGATTTATGTGTCGGATGACGTCAGTAACGGTGTGAATGTCAATCAATGTTCAATTGGGCTGTGACTTGTGAAAGTTTTACTTTAACTAGACTTTAATGTTTAATAAGTGGCTGATAGCAAGCAAGTCCCTATTGTCAGTAGTTTATTCTTCCCGTTATTGCGTTTTTTTAATGCACTGGTTCACACATGGGAATGGGTTCTTCTCCACACGAAAACTACATTTTGGAATGGGCGACTAGAATCAATTCTATTTTTTAATTTTTAATTTTGACGTTCAAAAGTGCCTTTTAAGTGCCTATTTGAAATAAATGATTTGACTTTGACTTTGATTTTGACTTTGGAACCGCAGTGTTGTTGAGATATTGAAGGTCAAATATGTTTACTTTTTTTCTGAAATAAAAAGATATTATCATCATCTGCCTAGCCTTTTCTCAACTATGTTGGGGTCGGATTCCAGTCTAACCGGATGCAGCTGAACGCCAGCCGCCGACTGCCCATCTTACCTCCACAACCCAGTTACTAAGAAAAGGTGTAATATCTGAAAATTATAATATACAAAATCTCTCGACTTGTTCGATACACACGTAAGCATACTCTTTACGTGCAAGTCCTTATGCTGCATTTTTAGAGTTCCGTACATCAAAAAGAAAAACGGAACTCTTCTAAGATCACTTCGTTGTCCGTCTGTCCGCCGGTCAAGACCCTTTTTCTCAGGAACGCGTAAAGTTATCAAGTTGAAATTAACATCAAATGCTACAATTCCTTCAAGCAGGGAAAAAGTCAAACTTCTAAGTCAACGCAATCAAAAGATACCTACGGGCATTTATGTTCCGGAATTGAATCAAAACCTATAGGATACTTCCCATTGACCTAGAATAATGAAATTTGGCAAGAAGGAATACATGTAGCACAAGTAAAGGAAAAAATTCGAAAACCGTAAATTTGTAATGATAAACTATTAACATACCTACTTGTATGGAACCCTTGGTGCGCGAGTCGTAATTGACCGGTTTTTTTACAATGTTATTGGTAACAAAACTAGTATTCAAGCCATCTTCTCTTGTTCCAATAAAACTCCGTTCTATACTAGACCAACTGGTCTACTGTCGGTAAAACTTTGACCTTGAGACCATATCTGCTGAATTATAGCAGTACAAATACAATAAAACATTGTCATAATAAACCTACTTAGGTAATCGTAATTCTTTGAAGTGAAACAAATAATGAAAAAATACATCTGTTAGCTGTACGTCCATAAGGATGATCATGCCTATTATAGGATAATGTATCTTTTCAGCTGGAACATCAAAGCGGACGTTTTATTTTGAAGGAGATTAATGGTGTGCGTACACTTCTACATAACGTGCTCGTCGAATTTTTTGGCAGACTTAAAATACTTCAAAGTAAAGTTCGCCGGTGAGCATGGACCTTTCGGCTAGGTTTATTTTTTGGTCATGATAATGTACCTACTCATATGATCAACTTGCATCTTTTTGCGAGGCATGCGTGTTACGTCACAACACTATATTTTATTATTATAATTTTTTTTATTGTTGATTGGGGGCCCCGCTCTTGACCTCGATCACGCCTGATGGAAAGCTACGGATGAGGTCTATGATGGAACGAGCGTGCCCAGAAAATGCCTAAGGCAATGGAACTCCCACGCATCGACGAAACACAGCAGGCTGCTTGACGTCGGACTCCGGTGGAGGGTGGTCGCAAACCAGGCCAAAATTTTATATCTAATATATAAAATTCTCGTGTCACAGTGTTAGTTACCATAGTCCTCCGAAACGGCTGGACCGATAATTTTGTGTGCATATCGGGTACATCTGAGATTCGGCTACTATCTATTTTTTAAATTTTTTTGCAAAACGACGTTTGCGGGGTCAGCTAGTCTAATATACGAAATTCTCGTGTCACAGTGTTAGTTACCATACTCCTCCGAAACGGCTGGACCGATTTGTATGAAATTTTGTGTGCATATTCAGTAGGTCTGAGAATCGGCTACTATATATTTTTTTATTTTTTGCAAAACGACGTTTGCGGGGTCAGCTAGTAAGATATAAAAATCTTATGGACACACTGCAATGTTGGTTTTTATGTCCATATTTTATTTATTCGAATTTATCGGTAGTACGTATTTTGTGGTCAAGTTTTATTAAAGCGGTTTGGTTTTCATAAACAGATTAGGTATATAGCATTGATGTTACTTTTATTTATGTGGTAACCTTGAGAACTGGCTGTCAATCACACAAAACTGACTTCAAAAAGTCTAAAAAGTTGTAGTTAATTTATGCTTTTGATTTAAAAATAATTTGCCACAAACTTCCTAAACTGTTGAGCAAAGAACATATTTCTATTATTTTTGAAATCCTGTATTTTAAATGCGAGCAGTGGTAGGCCAGTAGTATAGACCCCGACTTACAATTTGTGGGTCGTAGGTTTGAACCCAGACAAGTGCTTTACTTTGTGTAAATAATTTCATCATCATTGCTCTCAAAATAGTGAAGGAAACCGGCATGTCCCAGAGCCAAAAATCCGAAGACATGTGACATCTACCAACCCGCACTGGGCCCGCGTGGTAGATTACGGCCCACTCCCTTTCATAGAGATATGTCCCTTTCATAGGCCTATGCAAACATTAGTTCTTACTGCTGGGACGATGGCTTCTGGATAATTAGGCTCATTATACTTATGCAACCATTCTCAATTCGAAGAGCTGAGCAAAATTTGTAAAACTGTAAGTCTTCAAAAAATCCTAACAAATATTTCGGGTAAGATACGTTTTAGGGAACAAAAGACGGCTGACCTTTTATAAGCTGGCATATTTAATGAAGTTAAATCATGTGGAAGAAGGGTGCGAGTAAAATCTCAGAAATGGCTTCCACATTTACCTTTCCACTGTTTTTTCTGGACCTTTCCCTACTTTTCAATGTCCAAATTAACCCGGAATAGGATTGCTCCCATTTGTGTAATGTCGTTAATCATATGGGGCGATATACTAAAATTTTACTTTCCGAATATCATCATTATTCCTCATCTGCTGAGCCTTTTCTAATTATGTTGGGGTCGGCTTCCAGTCTAACCGGATGCAGCTGAATACCAGTATTTTATACGGAGCTACTGCCTATCTGACTTGCATAACCCAGTTACTGGGTGATAAGATACCCCTTGGTAAGACTGGTTGACAGACTTTCGGGCTTCTGACTACCTGTAACCTGCCAAAGATCCACGAATGAAAGCTGGCTTTCCGAATTACGGAGGGGTCTCCGTATGTAAAGATAGTCACCCACCCACGGACCAACCATGGCAAGCATAGCTTAACCTGATCAATCGGCCCGTGCAGCTATTATTACTTAGCCACGAGCCCCAGTATCATCATCGTTCTCCTGCCCTTATCCCAATTTATCCGGGGTCGGTGCAACATGCCTTTTCTTCCATACTTCTCTACTAATAGAGAAAAAAAAATAATAATAGAGACTAATCTCTATTATTAATTTTCCAAATATAACTGTGGCTAAAACTAAAATTGGTATGTACCAATTTAAAAATATAATTATAATTATTATAATATTATGGTAATACCAATATACCAATGGTATAATGGTATGGTATATACCAATTTTAGTTTTAGTATATACGACTTTTAGTTATCTCATGCGATGATATTCTGTATTTATTACATTGAATTCAGAGTGACCAAGCTCTATTGGGCTGCCATGAGAAGCCTTGAATCCCAAACTGTGCTTGAAGATGACGAAGTAGAAGAAAGTGACGAAGAACAAAGCCCTACGCAATAAAAAGAAAATTAGCCCAGTAAAATCAAAAGAAACAAACAAGACGTAATATTAAATGAAACGTTTAAAATGAACGAACACAAACTCTAAAGTATTTGTTGTTCATTCGAGTAGCCGTGTAGTTCTCCAGAAAAGCAGACTCAATAAAATATGAAAGCGCACACTGTACATCGTCTGCATTTAAATAATATCGTGGACTGAACTTTTGCCCAGATTTTCTCCATGGTTGCCGACGCCAGAATTATCAGCGAAGCGAGAAATTAAAGTAGCCGTGAACAGCATAAAATTAACTAAGTCCTTGCTTCTTAGAGTATTGAAGATATTCATAGAGCGCCTCAGGAATATTGCAGTTTGCGCAAAGTTTGAGCAACTGTAATTAGTACTTGCTAGATAACGAAATGTGTTATTGTTTACTTTTATTATAATTTGATATTTTACCAATGTAGGTCATCATAGTTTAAGATATAAAACAAAATAATAGTTAAATAAAAAGTCGCCAAGTGCGAGTCGGACTCGCACACGAAGGGTCCCGTACACACCACAAGGTAAAAAACACCGAAAAACACACGTTTCTTGTATGGAGACCTCTCTATGGAAGCGGCAATATAAATACACACTCTGAAAAATTCAATTGTCTACCTAATACAGTTCATGAGATAGAGCCCGCTGACAGACAGACTGACGGACGGACAGCGGAGCCTTTGTGTCCCGTTGGCACTCTTTGGGTACGGAGCCCCTTATAATTGAATACCTACACCAGCGTATGGCACTCGTGGGTTGCAGCTGAAAATCAGCGTCGTGGCAAACCTTGTGTTGTCATCTGACACTATGTTAAGCTGAATCTTTGTTTTCTATTTTTAAAGTTCTATGGTATATTTATTTTGTTGTAATGCCAATAAACGGATTTTTCTTTGTGTCTTTCTTACACGCGTTCTCTTCTTAAAATATGAAATCCAAAAAATTCTATTACTATCTTGTATAAAAAATAAGATTCAATGTCGTTCTTACGTTTATCGGATGATGCAAAATTAACCATATTTTTTTAAACTTCCCATAGGCTTGTCTTATTAATACACTCCTCTTTAGCTTGAAGTTGGTACTGGTAAGGTCTTAAGGTGGCGGCGGGTTTCCCCCCGCATTTACTAACTCGCTACCATTCCGTGCCATGCACTCGGATTTAAACACTTAATTAAATCAAAACTTTATTAATTTATCACTTATCATTATTGTTAGCTGGCTGCGAAAGGATCGTTAATTGCTGTATATTAATATAATTAGTGGTAAATGAAAAGTTATTGTTTTGGGATACAATAACAGGATACGAGCAATGTTTGGGAATTATATGTACCTTAATTTTATTCCAAAACATAATTATGCATACCTAGTATTATACTTACCCGCCCCGTTGGTCTCGTGGTCGCAAGCGCGACTGCTGAGCGTGGGGTTCTGGGTTCGATTGCCTGGTCAGGCAAAGTCTTATTGAGTTTTTCCATAAATAATTTGAGTTTTTCCATAAATAATTTTTATAACAGCCCAGAGTTTGGAAGTTGCCGGTGTGATACCCCCCTGCCTCAGAAAGCACGGCCGTTGATCTTACGCCTGATCTCTCTCCGGTCGTGTCGGATTGCCGTCCCATCGGACTATGAGACTGAGGGAAGAGGGAGTGCACCTGTGTCTGCGTGCACACTTGTGCACTATAATATCTCCCGCGCCGAAAGCTAGTCTCCGTTGAGATTGGCCGCCGTGGCCGAATTACGATCTGGAGGACTTCATTATACTTATTTTGTACATAATCGATCATGGATCTTTGACAGTTGTTACTGGTCGTCAAAAGCCCGAAAGTCTGACGACCAGTCTTATCAAGGGCTATCGTGTTACCCATCAGCAAAAGAAAAATTGCTCTAAATAGTTACCGTATATATCATCGCCCTAAAACAATAACAAGCACGAGGAACTCGTTGTACATTTACATAAAAGCGGCACATTCGCCATTCTAATCTAATTTGCCGAGCTCGCATGGATCTCATTTCGTATCGAATATCCGAACTATCAGTTAACGCGACCTTATTGAAATTCCTCACAGAACTTCCCCACTGCTGCAAAGTTTATCGAATACTACTTTACGAGACGTGTTCCTTTACAAAACATTCATAACGTTGTTGTGTCCCGTATAAGTCTCGGTCGGGCCCGAATTATTAAGTGCATATCTCTTTGATTTGCGTATGCGTAGGCCCGGAACGACTAGGAACTTTTCCAGATACGTAATCCTCGTTGGCTAAGCGGATAAGCCGGTTAAAAAAACTTGCATTCTCGACCGGGTTTGCCTGTAGATTGGGATGGGTAGTTGCGCGGAACGGGTAGACAGCCCATTTGTCGTATCAGGTTGGCTTTGGATCCCAACGTATATATTGTAAGAAGTATTTATGTATGTAAGAAAGATTCAGGCGGCATTAATAAGTGAATAAAAAAAAACCGGAAAAAGTCTTCAACGAAGAGTGTTATATATCTGTAAAAGGTCGTGAGAAGCATGAAAGAGATTTGCAAATGTGTCTAAAACGTTCGTAATGGAAACGTTTTAGATAACAAATTAATATAATGGTTAGGTATGATGAATGTGTTTGTTTGAATATAATACCTTCCAAATATTTTTTTACATTTCCTAGAAAATTTATAAATAAAGCGCCCGAAGAAATAATACTTGATACAGCTATATTTTTAACAGCTGGCAACAGAAATTTTAGCGTAAAAATGGACGCTTAATCCGGCTTCGACGGTGCTGGGCGTAATCAAAAACACTCACAACTTGTAGGCACACTGCTTATCCAAAAATACGATGAGACAATATTGATTCACTCTGCGTACACGAGAGGTTACTGAAACATTTATTCTGATGAGGATTATTCGGTGTTGTTCGAAGTTACGGTAACCCACTTGAATGTGATTATCAAAGTTTTGAATTAACACAAAAAATTGTTATTGCGCACCGTTCATAGGTAGGTATGTATATTTTTAGGTTACAATAAAGTCATAATTTACTTGGAAATATTGCAAAACAATACTTAAAGTATAAGATCGCGGCTGAAAGGTAATTCAGACATTGTGCCCTAATAAGCCTAGTGCATCCATGTTAAATTAGTTGGTATTGTAGCTGGCAGCTGACTCCAACATAGTTGGGAAAAGGCTAGGTAGATTGATTGAGCACTAGTCACTATTTCGGCTAGTGCGTTTAATTTGATGTTTCCAGAATTTTACAAACTAGAGTGATTGTGTAGACATTGATGAAACCTGCATGAGTTTGCATTTCAAAACAAATATCTATTTGTGTACTATACCTAAGCAATATTCGACAACGCCATAACAACACAACGCACGAACACTACATTTGGCAATTGCGAATGCCAAGAGCATTAGCGATTGCTTACACAAACCAATTCAAATCTATATGCGAAACATCGTACGGCGTGTGAAATCAAACGGGAATTGATCGTATTTCATAGTTATCAGCTCGTAAACTTCCATTGCTTTACATGGAGATAGAAGGAAAATAGGTAGGTATGCCGATTATATAATTACTCTACTTAGCCAAGGTTTATAGATAGCAGCATTGAAAAGGATGTCTATTTATATGAATGGGTTATGTTTTTAGTAGCTTCTGCCGACGACTTCGTTCATTCGCGTGGAATTCGTAAGACACTACAATAATCACACTAATATTAGAAAGACGACATTTTGTGACAGTGTTTGTTACTTCTTCACGCACACACGGTTGGACCAATTTTGATTACATTTTAGTATGGTGGTAGCTGACACCCTTGATTAATACATAGGCTACTTTTTATCCCGATATTCCCATGGGATCGAAACTTATGCGGGTGAAATCGCGGGAATACTAAAATAACAGCCACATTTTTAAAAACTTTACTGTTTATAGATAGTACAATCCACGAAAACGCGCCCCACTCTTTTTTCTAATGCTCACAGCACAAGTGTGCAACATTCCGCCAGTGATTTAGTTTTGTTAATACACACTATTTATTATTTAGTGTGTATCGAAAAAACTAAAACACTAGTGGAATTAACTAGCGTTACTGCACTAACGATTCAGAAGAAGAGTAGGGCGCGTCTTCGTGGATTGCACTATCTGTACTACGTTTGTAGTTTTAGTCTCAGCAGCCAAAATATAATGAGAGTTATGACCACCAGTCCTGATTCTCTTCATATTTTGGCTACTATATTTTGGACAACTGTACGCCGGTTGCTCCCGCGTCGCCTTCCGGCAGCCTTCAATAGCAATTTCCCTTTGGTTGTTAGTAGTCTATGTATGCACGCATGTGGTTTGTTTGCATTCATGTATGTTCCACCTTAGCGCCTAAACTACTCATCCGATTTTGATAAATGAGGTGTCAATCGATTTGTTATTATGGTCTGAGTGACAAGGCTTTTTTTTGTGGATGGGAAATCATCAAATGACCCCTCCCGCTCAGGGTGGAGCAGAAGGGAGTGTCAGACTCATACTGACTAAAACCCACCCGTTTTCCTTCCTTAGCCCTTTATGTTCCGGGGCAGCGGTAACCTTTTCAGACAACCCCGCTGCCCGAGTGACATAGGCTACATTTTATATCTAAAAAAGTGTCCAGTTTGACCTATCTTCTCATATCATTAGTGCAGTCATCAAGGTGGTAGCGTGGCTAAATACCTATATTAATAGTATAAACGTTTTCAAACCTTCAGTGATGGACAGACGCCAGCACGTCAAGCTACCCGAAACTGTCAATTTTTCTCAATCAACTTTGAACTTTATACTTTATCTATAAAGTTGAAAATCTATTAAAGCAATTTGACAGATTGTAGTAGCTAGATGTGCTGGCGTCTGTACCTATAGTACCCCCACATTTCGCCAGTTATGTTTAAGTCCCATGTATTAGGGGGACAAGCATAAGCTTGTCCTCCTAATACATGGGACTTAAACATCAACCTATTTCTAAATAATTAAAAAAAAAATCTAAAACTCTCATAAACGCACAGTATGGAAAGTAATCATTTTCTAAACGTTCACAACTTTATAATATGAAACCTACGAACGTTACTGCTGGCTTATTTTTAACCCAAGTCTATTAAACTATGAAACAACAAGCCACAACAATATATGGAGCTCCTATATAAGCTTTGGCTGGAGAAGCAAAATTCTCTGCCTTGCCAACTTACATTATTATATTCTATAGCCGTTGTTTTCCTGCATCCCTTACTTACGCAGACACTGAGCTATGGCCCGTGCATACTGAGCTAAAACTTCACGTATGATATACTGCGGGTTCACTAACAGAGGCTATTTTTAAGCGAGGCCAATCTGTCTTGCCTAGATTTTACATTTCTTGGTGAGTATCTAGATAGTTGTCTTTTTGACCTATCTTTCTCGATTCATTCTTTCTTAGACTTTGCTTTGCCTGATATCATTCATCTGATATAAATATACACACATCAAAAGTGTCTAGGGATCAAGCATTTTTATGCGGATTTCTTGAGATTGAGATGTGGCTTTGTAATAAATTTATGATTTTATAAATTTATATGGATCCTTTTTGGTGCATTTCATAATTTGAATCAGGAACTGTGAATCAAATTCGAGTAAAAGATGAAAATCAGCTGTCAATATTTTCCCTATAAAAACATACAACGCATTGAAGACATTATTAGTGCTACTGTTTCCCTACTACTGATTAAAACCAACGTTATTATGGAGCGGCGACGTCATTTAAGCAGGGAAGAAATGCTCAGAGCCGTGGGAATGATAGAAGCTGGTTCCCGGCAACGTACTGTGGCTTAAGCTCTGAATACAAGTCAGAGTGTTATCAGTCGACTTTGGACACGTTACCGAAGCACTGGTACCGTGGCTGAGCGCCATGGAGGACGGTATCGCTGCACCACACGGAGACAAGACCGATACATTCAAATCTTAACTCGAAGAGCTCCAACAATAACCGCCATGATGTTAGCCGTGAGGCTTCATCACTCTTCAGGGAACTTAATTAGCGACCAAACAGTCAGAAACCGCTTGCATGAAGTGAACCTTCATTCCCGAAGACCGCTACGGGTACCACCTACTTATAGCAATGCACAATCGTAGGATTCGATATCAATGGGCTCTTGAACACAGAAATTGGGCAGAAGAACAATGGCGTTTCGTGTGCTTTTCTGATGAGTCTCGTTTTGGTATGAGACCGGATACAAGACGTATACGACACTGGAGAACCCCTGGACGCCAACAGCGATTAAAATCCTGCCAGGAAGTCCATCCTTATAGTGGTGGAACCATCATGGTATGGGCGGGTATTTGGATCGGCGGAAGAACTGAGTTGATTTGGATCAGAGGCAACCTCAACGCTCAAATTTATGCTGAGACGATTGTATCAGACGTCATCGTTCCTCTACAAGTGCAAATCGGTCCCTTATTTCAGTTAATGCATGATAATGCACGACCGCACACCGCAAGAGTTGTAAGACAGACTCTCGCCGCAGCTAACATCAATGTCCTGCCCTGGCCTGCTCAGTCGCCAGACTTGAACCCGATTGAGCATGCATGGGATATGCTACAGAGAAGAGCTCTGCCGAATATGGAGGGTATCCAGTCGCAAGAAGACCTTTTTTTGTTGTTGCAACGAACATGGGCGGCCATTCCACAGCGTGATTTGGATGAACTCATTTTGAGTATGCCAAACCGATGTTCTTGTGTTGTTAGTGTTCGCGGTAGAAACACGGATTATTAATTGTTTAAGTTACCCAATAAAATTTTAGAGAAAACTGTTATTTCAGTCTTTTTTTCGAACTTTTGTGTTAGTGGTTCAAATGTCAAAAATCCCTTTATTAGGAAAATGGCAAATTTCTTTATTAATGCAAAGGTGACTTGGTTTATCGTTACTGTGACAAACGAAAACACTTTATTTGATGAATCCTTAAAGAAAATTTTAATTAATATCAATCAGGAGAAAAGTTATTGCAAAAATATATGTTGATCCCTAGACACTTTTGATGTGTGTATTATATTTGTTTAAAATTTCTGCAGAATTTCAGATGAGCTGGGCTAAAAGAACCACTGATTGGGTCCGAAGACTGAGACAGTATACCCACACAGTATATCAGTAGACAGTATACCCACACTTGGTGGTTACGCGGAAACGTTTCTGGAAACCTATTTTTTATTTCTTATACCTATTTCACGCAGTCCTGTAAGGTAGACCCAAATTGTCTGGTGCATATCAGATGAGCTGGGCTAAAGGGAACACCAAGGGTTTTCCCAGTCTTGGTCTTGGACAAGACGGGAGTAGAGATGATGGGACGTACGAACTTGACTACTACCGAAAGGATTGACCCGCAATGGCAGAGGATAGACGTGTTTAGAAAAGAGAAAAGGAGACCAGTGCCAGACTAGCAATGGGACTTTACGGGCTTAACGCTTCGTACTCCGGAACGTGGATCCTTGCGAGACAGTTGTTTCTATAATATTACAGCATTCATTTGTTTTTATATTATCTAGTTAAATCAAATGAATGAAATCACGTTTCAGCTTAGTACGTGGTGTATCTATTTTGATAACCTGAGATTTAAAAAATCATGTTTTACTAAGTTTTCCTTTTATCGCTGTCACGTATTTCTTGATAATCATGTTATAGATACAATTTAGATAACCAGTGCTCATGTATATAATTTGCGTTTCCAACACTTCCCTATGCGGCAATTGAGCCTGTATCTAAGACAAAAGATAGCGGACACTGCGGAAAAAATATCAAGGAAAAATATCGTATTCTCGAACAACTTTGAAACCACGAAAGTTCCTTAGACCTCTTTCAAGATAATAATACCTATTGTCTTTTTTTATTCAAAGCGTATTATCTCGAGCAATTTGATGACGTGGTTCGTCCAGACAATATCGTTGCCGGCTGAAAGCGGTGGTCTTAAAACAGTCGTCGCGGCAAAACAAAATCTTATCGTGTACCCACCCTTTCACTCAATGCTTCTTCTTGCTACGAACTCCGTATACTTTGTATAAGATTGCAATTGTCTTCTAACCTGAAGTTCAGAGGGTGCAAGTGATGGGAACATTTAGAATAGGGTTGGTTTAAAGGCTTCTCACATACACCTCTGATAGTTTTAGATCTTTCTTACATTATATTGTTACTAGTGAAGTAGCGACCCGCCTCTGCTTGGCACGAGTGCAATGGCAACATGTTAAAACGTTGAGATTTGTGTGCTATACGTAAGATGTACATAAATCTTCTGAAATAAATGCTCTAAATGATGATGATAACCGCATTAAAATTAATTGTGTTATTTAAAATCTTGAAGCGGTCACACAGACAGACACGAAAAGCGACTATGTTTTATACTATGTACATAACATATAGTAATCATAGTGACATTTGAAACTAAAGTTCATTTAATACTCAAGTTTAACAGAGATTAAAATTCTTACATGATAGGTTTTCGTCTGTTTGGATTGACAGAAATGGATTAGACTAGCTTAAGCATAATCAGCCTATAATGTTCCCACAGTTAGGACACAGGCCTCTTCTGTGATAGGGAGTGGGCCGTACCTAATCCACCACGCAGGCCCAGTGCGGGTTGGTTGATGTCACATCTCTTCGAATTTTTAGTTCTAGAACATGGCAGTTTCCTCCCGATATTTTCCTTCACCGTTTTGAGAGCAAGGGCGATGAAATTATTTCCTTAAAGTAAAGCGCCTAACGGGGTTCGAACCTACGACCTACAACTCGTAAATCGCGGCTATTTCCACTGGGCCACCACTGCTCTGGATTAAAATAATCGATTCTTAATTGACAATACCTTTTTTGTGGAGATAAAACAAAGTCACGTGTGACCTTTACCTTGAGGCAGATGAGATATTGTTTTCATACTGATCGGAAAAACAATAGAGGCTCATGGCTAAATAATAACAGCCACACAGGTCGATCGAAGGTGACAATCCATTACATATCCGTGTCTCGGAAAGCACATTAAACCGTTGCTAAAGGCTGTCATTATTAGGATCTTTGACAGTCGTTACGGGTAGCCAGAAGCGACAGACTTATGGGCTTCATATAGGCAGTAACTCCATGTAAAATACTGGTATTCAGATCCATCCACTTAAATTGGAAGCTGACCCCACTCAGTTGGGAAAGCTCTAGGCACATTGCCTTATTGGAAGAACAAAATATGTAAACAACATCTAATTGTAGGTTCTCTAAACAAACTTACAATAATAAAGTAATTATTTAACAAGTTTATTTAGGACGATTCGAAGGAATTTAAATGTAAGTTAACAGTTGTTAGTCTCATCAACGATCTGATTAGATATGGTTACCTGAATTTTGTAGTCCAGAATAGTTGTGTTGGTTTAGGATCTTTCACTGCTTACCGTTTGAATTATCTATTGTTTAGTTTTAATGTAAGTTTAAACTAAATTGGGGATCTTGTTTTTGGCTACGTTAAATAGTATTTTGAATAAATAACGGGTAGGGAAGCGTCACGGTTAGCAGACGTGTTGTTATTTTGAGTAAAATGTAATAGATACTATTTTATCAGTAAGCACCTTAGTCCAATACTTGTTAGTTAGTACTTTAGTCCATATTGTGAGATAGACATGTAGCCAATTCGACGGAAAATAAAAGGGATAGTTTATTGAAATTGATAAAAATCCAATTTTGACCAAATAGGTCAAAAAATATTATCAATTTCACATTTTGAACATTTTTCTGACTGCTGAGCAGGTTTGACTAACCAATCACTCTTTCACTTTGTGAAAATTTAACAAGTTAATTTGAAATCTATAATCGAGAAACTATGTATATCACTGAGCGGTAATCAACAATCTTAGGTATTAGTTCTGGCTCATTATCGGCTTCGTAAGTGTAGGCTTATTCCACTAAGACCTTGCCCTCAGTCTCACGTTACGCTACAATACCCGTCCCAGTTTTCTTCATAAACATTTATCTTCACGGCTGGGCTTCCGAAGGGTTTGGAATAGAACAGATTTGTGCCCATAGTATACCCACATTTTGCCCGAATGTTTAAGTCCTAAGTTTTAGAGATCAAGCCGACAACCGGCTCTTCATCAAATCTACTTCATCTTCGTCACATCTGTATCGGTTTAAATAATTTGTTTCTCAAAAAAACCAAAACATAGTTCATATGTCGTTTGATCTATCAAATAAATACCTACTCATCATCATCATTTGCCTAGCTTTTTCCCAACTATGTTGGGGTCGGCTTCCAATCTAACTGGATACAGCAAAATACCAGTATTTTACATGGAGCAACTGCCTATCTGACCTCCACAACCCAGTTACTATACCCCTTGGTAAGACTGGTTGTCACTTTCGGGCTTTTGACTACCCGTAACGACTGTCAAAGATCCACGAATCGACAGCCGGAACCAACGGCTTAACGTGCTTTCAGAGGCACGGTTACCCATCCACAGACCAACCGTAGCTTAACCTGATCGATCGACCTTTGCGGCGGTCATTATTTAGCCACGGGCCCCAAATAAATACCTACTACATGCTAGTTTTTATTGTTGGTTAGCCAAATACAAAAACCTATTTAAAAAAAAGCTGACTGATGAAGAATCTATAATGTTCTTCGGTAGATACCTACTTAATATAAAGCTGAGCTCCCTCCAAGTGCAGCAGTGCAGTGTGTGTTTGTGATCCATTATACGTCAATTCTGTACTGTTATTATTTCAATAAAGCTTATTCCTTACACCATACACTAAGGATTTATCACAGGCGTGCTAAGGTGTGCTTGTTATTACAGTTTGTTTGGCAGATAGGACTGCAATCGTTACGTGGGGGTGCGAAGAGATTCTTCAAAGCCGTTTTATCTACGATACCTTATTGTTACCCTTTTTAACTCGCAAATTAAGTGAGACAGTAAAAATGTTTGCTTTTCACCACTTTTATTGGGCACTCTGTGGAGATTAGAGCTTAGCTGATTATAAAAACCAAATTATGAAGAGTTGTGTTTGCTAAAAAAAAATAAAGAAACGTGCTAAATTAGCACATTCAAGATATTTGAATGATTAATTTTGACGTAACCAACCAAAATTAGAAAGCCAAGATTTTTATTAAACTTACTGCAATAATTCTAATTTATACTCTATAATAATGAGGTAAGAGTTACATTGCAATGACTTATTATTTTTCATGATGCTATTGGCCGTGAGTGGATTTTAAATTTGACGTCGCGGCAATGATTTCAGCTAGTTGGCTTAACGTCAAAATTGATAATCCTTTGATAGTGAATGTGCTAGGTACTTTAGTTCAAATCGGACCGAACACTATTATGTTCTCTAGGGATAACAAATAACAGAATAAACACTAAAAGAGAAAACGAAGAGTAGGTACTATGTGGAAAACCCGGGCGCCGAATGGTCCAACAGCAAAGGCGCAGAACAAAAAGAACTACTTAGCATTACAGATCATTTAATGTCAAAATAAGAGCGTGTTAACAGTTGACGCAAAAAAAGAAAGAAGCAACATAGGGCCAGCTTGCCAATAACGAGAGAGTTTATGATGTGTCAGAGAGTAGTAAACTGACTCGCTTTAGTTTTAAACAGAGTGGCACGGAAATTGACACGCAAACTGTAACCAGCACATGATCCTAGAGGCGTAGCGTAGACAATTTTAGACGATTATAAAAAAAAAATCTGCTGTTTCAGTAACACACTCTCTGCAGACTTTTCAAGTTCAGGAGGCCATGGAGGTCGCCGGCGGGTCCCAAAGTTTGTGCTTCAAAGTGAGTCAAAAGTCAAAATTATTACAAGAGGCCGTGGGATAGGGTCCAAAAAAAAATCTTTCAGGACGCCGTAGGATCCGCCCATACCCCAAATTCAAATATTTTTTACAACTACTGACGTGCTGTTATGGAAAATGTGATACTTTTCTTACGTGACGTGCTTTGGCCTGCTGAATAATTTTTTGGGGGTCGCCGGTGGTCCACATGGCAGGGTGAGTGTTAAAAAGTGCAATACCTACGCGAGTATTGCACTTGTGTTCTTGCAATTATCGCAGGTTGTGAGTCGATATCCGTGCCATTCTATAATATTATAGTGACATGTTTGGGTAGATATGTGACATTAGTTTTTTTCTTATTAAACCCATTAGGTGGTTCATCTTCATTCTAAATATCACCACAATCCACAATGTGAACATAACTGGGTTAAACTAAAATATCGGGTATAGAAAAATGAGAAAAACATACTTTACCATTTTGAACAATATACGCAGGTAAGGTAAAAATGCTATACCATTTTCCCTATTAATTCGTCAAAGCCATGAAATAAGCTGAAACTAGTAGTAGTCCGTTGGGAATGAAATTCAGTTGGTTGAATGAACTGCATTTATCATTCGTAATGCAGGGCGGATGACATATTTCCAATCTGGTATGGTCATGCATCATCCATTCATACTTCTATTTTAATTTACCTCTTAGTGCTTAGTTATAACCTACTAGTCATTTCATGAATTTTCGTTCGTTATTTGTTATGGTCCTTGTTAATGGATCATTTTGATTTGTTTTTGTACTCATAAAACTGTTTTGTATAATTATTGATAAAATAAATAACTTTACCCGATTATTCAGAAGCGCCATTTTTACTAATGATATAAATTTAGATTATTGACATAAATTCAATTTCAATGCTTTGTTAAAGTAACCTCCACATTCAAGATTACTTCAACAATAAAAAAAATGTGGTTGGTGGGGAAGGGTTTAAATTTCTCTTGTATTTGATACCCAAAAGACACATTGTTCTATTGGAGCAAAAAGGTGGAATTTGGGATAGTAAAAAAAGGTATTCACAAATATCTTTCAAAACCTGTTCAAAGTAATCCTGTTTTACGATAATCCTTGCTTATATTACAATAGTCAGCTACGATATTCCGAAAAAATAATATTTTAAAATAAATCTTGAAAATAGAACCAGCACATCTGTATTTAAATGTGGTTCAGACCATTTTATTTTACAAACAAAATAATAATATATTGTACCTCTTAACATAATGAAACGTCGTCGTCCACATTTTTCGTACATAAAGCTTTTGTTCGCTCATTACTAACGACATTTTGTTTCGCCTGCGGGTATCTGAAACTTTTTTGACATCATTATTGGGGTCGCACGTTTTTCCTTGAGGTTAAGGTGTTTTGAGAACGTCGGTTCTCAGGAATTTTAAGTAAGGTTATAACTTGGAGATAAAAACGTGAAGAGTTTTTGCGTTAAGGGCGAGGCGATCAAGGTCGTATAAGTTTGCCGTCTTGTCGATTTCGAGATTGACATAATGATCTTGAATTCAAAGGTACCGTATCTAAGAAACTGTCTTAGATACAAAACTCTCAAATTCAAGATCATGCCTTTAGTCGCCTATTTTGAATTTTTTGTTCAGGCTGTGCCGGTTGGTTCATTGTGGGTGAGCCCTGCCAAGGTATTTTTAATGTTTTGATATTTGTGAGTTACATTGAATCTTGATACATGGGCGACTGTGGCCAGCTAGACGCTGGTTCTGCATAATGTAGTTGGTATTTCCATTGAAATTGAATTTCAATGATGTCACTTTTTTCATTGGCGAAATCTGTCAGATTATGTATAGTTTTGTAAACAATCTTGAAACATTTATTTTCTTTTCTTTTCTGTCATGGCTTAGCGCTGGAATTTTTTACATAAACACGCTCTTACTGAAAGCGTCTATTATCTAATGCCATTTTCCCTCGTGTTTTTACATCCATCGTCTCCTTGCTTTTTGCACATCACAACCTAGCGTTCAATATGGTAATAATTGAATAATGTGTGTAAATGTTCTGAAAATACTCCTTGAAAAACTGAGAGAGAAGGAATTAATGCATGTACCAATCAGCTGGGTACTTTTCATACTGAGATAGTAGAATAAATTGACGTTGGAAAATATCTTGCTGGATAATGTAATTCGCTTAAACGTGTCAGTAAGTGCGAGGTTTTCTTTTGTTCAAAAAATTGTAGATGACTAATTAAAATTACCTAATTAGAGAGCTAGGTAGGTATTTGTTTAAAAACAGATTTTGTGCCTTGTTCACAAGAATAGGCGGTCCTATTTGAAATTAGGACCTTAGAGTTCCTATACGTATAAAACTATTTACACACACCGTCGCATTTATTTTTACTTTGTAACATGGAAATTTTATTTTGCCTGATTATCTGATTTCGTAGAAGTTTCCAATCGGTTGGAAAATGGAAATAAGGCCTTATGAAAAATTACACTTCAACTAAGGAATTTCTTCTTCTCCATACGAAACTACAGAAGGGGTAACTAGAATCAACTCATTTTTCTTGTAAATGTTGACGTTTAAAACTGCCTTTTGATGGTCTACATGAAATAAAAAGGTTGATTTTTAACCATGTACTGGTTGCGCTGAGGCACGGTTTTTTGGTGGAGCTGAAAGACTTGAATATGGAAATAAAAGGACGCTAATGTTTAATTTTTGTCTTGACTTAATAGCTTAATTAGAATAAATGATCGTTCTTATAACATAGTTACACGTTTTATTCAAAATAACTGTAAGTACATGAATAATTAAACTAAATAGTACTCAAATCATGATTGTGACAATCTCGCTCGGGAATATGCATCATATTTTAAATAGAATAATACCAATGACGGGCGTTTATGTGAAATTACTAATTTATCAAACATTACCTATTTGTTTAACTGAATCTGCATACTTTAAATTATATCGGCTCCCATTTAACTAGTTAAATGTAATGGCATATCAAAGCGTAATTGTGGGTTACGTATGTATGTTAAAAACATTAACCACTTTATTTATACAGGTTGCTTAAAGTTTAGGGAGGTTTAAAACTTCAAAAAGTATATGGTTGAGCAGTCGCTAATCATTATTAAAATAAAACTTCAATGTAGGTAACATTTTTTGTATGCATTTATTAGTCTTTAGGCTCTTTTTTTTTGCTCTTTTTTTTGTACCTTTTTTGTTGGTTTTTGTTCGTCTTGCTATGAGTCTAGTTGCTTACATACAAGGTTACTTTTCAATGACCAGTCAAATTGAAGGATGTGGTACAGACCATCAAATTAAACAACTTTCTCCATGGGACCAATATCGTAATCGCGAAAAATTTATCAACTGTCCCATAGAAAACTTCAATACCTAAGTACTCGACCTAAACGTATGGGACGGCTGAATTTTTATTCGCGATTACGATGTTGGTCCCATGGAGAAAGTTGTTTAGTTTGATGGTCTGTATCATATCCTTAAATTTGGCTGGTCATTGAAAAGCAACCCTGTATAAATGATTGATTTATTGATTACAGGGTAAGACAATATTTTTTTGACAGTTTACTTGTAACTATTCCAGTATCTAAGTGGAAATCACCTGCTTTTATAAAGCCTTCTGGATACCTACCTAACTATAATTCTTGTAAGTTTTGGTCAGTTAAGGCCGGCGTGGCGCGATAACGGCCCATTACAATAGAAAAAAACAATTGTGTCTCATTAGCGGTGATTGATCGGTTAAACAGTTGTTCTGAATTTTGTTGTAAAATAATTATCACATAGATATCTATACGGAATATCTATAGGGACGACACATATACTGTGACTGTTGAAATTGATTGATTGTATCTACATGACGGCCAAACATATTCACGCCGAGGGGATCAAACGACATTTCAAATGACTTATATCCATTATATTAAACCCCAGAGGGATCAAAACCTAATAACACAGATTAAAATCAGTTTGCTGCACAATCATTTTAGGACGGGGTATTAAAAGCGTATAAGTGAAATGGAAACTGTCGTAGGTACAGTCAGCCTCTACAAGATGAACATCAACAAACATCGACAAGAATTTAATTAAGTACCTAAGTAATAAAATAATACACAATTAAATGTACTTATTCTTTTTTTTGAGGCGGACTGTACCAAATTATTAACTAAAAAAATTAAAAAAAACCAAAAACCCAAATTAACCCAAACCCAAATTATTTACTAGTTTTTATAGAAGTGTAAAATATAATAACGATTTGACAAGCAATAACGACGCATAAAAGCGTTATTTGAACTTTTTTATCGTCACTGACGTTAGCTCGAAATAGAAATGATATTAATTATTATTTTCCATCGTGTTTGAAATCACAAGAACGCGTCACGTTTATAATTGTAATACATATTACCTACATACTATATTTTCGATATGTAATGGATGGGTGATCGTCCATTACATTATCGAGACTCGCCTGTGCTACGGAAAGCATGATCAAGCCCTTGGTTCCGGTTGCCATTAGTAGATCTTTAACAGTCGTTACGGGTAGTCAGAACCCCAAAAGTCTGACAATCGGTCACAAAGCTTAGACTGGAAGACAACCCCAACATATTTGAGAAAAGGCTGGGCAGATTGATTTGATTTTTGAATGACATATGATATTATTAGCGCCATAAGAGTCATCATGAAATACCACGAACGAAATAAATGCAGCGAGAAGCCGAAAAAGTTTCCTTTGGTGCGTGGGTCCGGCTAGTTCAGCCAATAGTAACGCCTCCACAGCAAGATGTAATCTACGGCGGTAGCTGTATGAACACCCTGACAATTTTATCACACCAAACGAGAGCCTTCCCACCTGGGCTCGCGTTACCGTGGCCGAGTTGGAAATCTCTAAATAGACTTCGAACCCAAGTCGGCTGGAGCAAAAACAATCTCAACAGATGGGTTCACGGACGGCTCAGATCTCTCTTGACGTTTGAACTTTTTGCCGTCGATATGCTAAGAAAAAGAATGCAGCGACTGGTAACTCAAACCACTCTTTAAATTGAAAGCAATCGATCTCAGTTGATTGCACGGTTAGTAAATAGAGGTGTGCTTACCAAATGTAACATGTTATAGTCGATGCAAACTTCGTAATGACTTGAAGGATACAATGTCTATAGAATTGAATATGGTAATGAAGGATCGAAATATTGATTGATTTAATTATGAAGTGGTTTGTGAAAGTTCATGGTTTATTTCATCACTAACTTCCGCCCGAGTATGTCTAGGGTATGTCTATGAAAAGTAGCCTATGCCCTTCCCCTGAGTTCAAAGTATCCTCGTACTAAATTTAATCAATCCAGCCGGTCCAGCCATTTTGGAGGTTAGCCGGTACAAGCAGACAGACACACAGACAAAAATAGTTTTTTTTTGTTATATATACTATTTTGATATGTATTTACTAAAAAGCTGTAATTTTGAAATTACAAACAAACACGTCAGTTATATTTATTTGTATGTATGTAGAAAGTCCACTACAAAACTCACTTAAGTGACCGCAAAAAATATTATTGGAAAGCGTGCTCATAATATAAATAAATCGTCATAGATTCACGCCTCGTCACCTTTCAGATTTTGTAGTAATGTTTAAGAGAAAAATCTTAAAGTAAGTTAGTACCTACTGACCTATATTAATATAATTTTAAGAGCCACCTAAAATATTATTATGTAATATATATAAAGTTCCCCAAACTTTTACTTCCCTTCTCTGACTAAGAAGGGAAGTAAAAGTTTCAATTATTAAACAAGTCTTAGCTTTTGAAAACTTACTAAAATACTTAACAGAAGATTATATTATACATCAAACTAATAATAAACCTGAAGAGTTTGAACGCTCTAATCTCCGGAATTGCCAGTCGGATCTGAAAAAATATTTTTTAATTTGATAGCCCAATTATTGTAGAAGGCTATAAGTTACTGAACATTACGCTAGAACCCTTAGGACTCGAATAAAAACTAAATCAGAAACAACGCTGAGCGAAATCGAAATAATAGCGAGAACGGGCGATGCGTTGCTACGGGGTGGGTCGGGGGAACAAGAAATTTCAGGCGGATGAAGTCGCGGGATATATCCCGGTAGCATGCTCACATTTCGACTTGTTTGGTTATGTTAGTCATCAGAGAGCTCACGAAATGATTGAACATTTGTCTGGGACGCTATCGCCGAATACGGTGAAGAGTACTATCTATAGACAATGATTGCAATTGAAAGTTGCTTTTCGTGTATAACTGTGTGACCTCGTTGTTGTATTTTGATGCGGGTTTCACCGTCATTCCGGAAGGTGTCTGTGTATGTACATTAAAATTTACATAACCAAAACTCAATGTTTCGTCAAGTCGTAAAAACCGTGGCAAGCAGGGGCGGATAGCTATATATACATTTTGACATATCGAAGCTAAGGTATTCACGATAAATAGTAAATGTTTATTTTTAACATAATAGTAGGTTATTATTGAGGCTGTCTATTTCTTACCTAAACCAACATAATGCCTCAGTTAATATTTGACCTGTACCTGTTGTCTTAGATAATAGAAAAAGGGATATTTTTTGGGGTATTCCTCGAAACGCACCAACTTTGAAACGCACCAAAAGCATTCCTCGATTTTTTTTAAATATTAATAAAAATATTATAATAATATTCCTCGAAATGCATCAACGATGAAACATAGAGAAGAGCATGAAGCATTCGTAATAATTAATGATATCGATAGTCGTTTCATTTGGTGCGTCTCGAGGAATACCCCATTTTGTTTTTATTAATATTCGTATACCTTTACCATAACTTGAACGGCGACAAGCAGGAATGGGAATTATAAGACATTTTGACTGCGATTTAATTTCTGCTCTGTAACCTATAATTTCATTGCGAGTTTCTTAGTAATTTTAATCTACTATAAATTGTGTGCGAATGCAGCAATGGACGGCAAAGTGTCCGAAACTTCTGTACGTTTTGAACTTGAGTAGTGTAGCACCTGTTTCCTAATTAGACATTCCGCAGCTAGTCGAGTTATTCGGGCGGGACGTTGAATAATATGCTAGTACTTGTATATTGTTATATGTTAGCGTTTGGATTGTAAAAAGGTATTCCGGACCAAGCGTCTCAAGGATGGAACTATGCGAAAAATGCTGGTATAGTCTAAGCTCTATCTACTTAGATAAATCGGCCTTATGTAAAAGACATTTATACTAAAGCTAAGGCAATATAATGTTACAAGATTCATGTTCTAGAAGTATTTTATAAGTGTCTGAACTTCTTGATAGTTAGTTTTTAATTCTACAACATATGCTAAAATAAATAAATAAATAATAAATTGATGAAAGGCTAAAGGCACGTCCCTACATTTTAATATAAGGCGGTATTTCGTTATTTAAATTCAAAACCAAACAAAGTATCTCCACTTTCAAGCTTGTCTTGGTTGGTATAAGTAAACCGATTACTCATGTCATAAAATCCTTACTCAAAATCAAAACTCGACAGTCTCAGTTTCATAAATTGTCGCACCTAATGTATAATTTTAATATGTAACATCATATGAAACGGGTGTGGAAATCATAATAAGGCGAATATGGGAAGGATATATTACTCTTCAGCGCCGGTAACTGTAAAAGGACCCACGTCATTCGTACCGCTCAGGTATTCACTACTTAAACCTGCGAGTTTGCTCGCATCTTTATATTTCCTAGAGGAGAATCGTAAATTCTTCAAAACAAAAGTCTGATTTTATTCAGTCTGGAACATCCACAACGAAATACCTATTCTGCGACAAAAATACAAAGAATTATGACTGTGCTAGGTAAAATGCTTTTGAAAGTAATATTCAGCTACTTACGTTTGTTACAAAAGTTACAAAATTTGATACTTAGACGTAAAATGTAAGTTATTTATGTTTTTTTTTTTATCCTAACTCATTTGCCTAGCCTTTTCCCAAATATGTTGGAGTCGGCTTCCAGTCTAACCAGATGCAACTGAATACCAGTATTTTACATGAAGCGACTGCTTATCTAACCTCATCAACGCAGTTACTGGGTAATACGATACCCCTTGGTAAGACTGGTTGTCAGATTTTCGGGCTGCTGACGACCCGTAACAACTGCCAGATATCCACGAATGACAGCTGGGACCAAAGGCTTAACGTGCTTTGCGAGGCACGGAGGGGTCTTGGTATGTAAAGATGGTCACCAATCCACGGACCAACCGCGGCAAGCATACCTTAACCTGATCAATCAATAATACGAGTACCTATCTAACTGATAAGCAGAAACAATGGTGTCACTAAATTTAGCCATAATCACTTCGCTTTGAAAGTTGATTGTTGACCACTGAGTATGTTTATATCAAAAATTCTGTTGCCTAAATGATTCACTAGCCACCTATTACGTCAATGACGGTAATGGTGGCAAGGAAGCATCAAGCCATTGACAACAAGCTGAACAATAGACAAAGGAAAAATCGAACACTTATTTTTATATTCATCCACGATGTGAAAACATCATGACTTCCGTTACATTTCACAAACTCAAATAAAAGATTCTGTCCAGCGGTCCATACATAATATCGGACAGAACATTAAAACGTCGTTTGGGACTTCAAATAAAGATTTAGAAGCATAAAGATCTATCGAACGATCAATATGGGTATGGGAGGTGCATAAAATAAAATTGGATGTAATAAAACCGGTTATACCTGGTGGCACAGCCGCGGCATATCGTATTCCTAGCCATATGAGTGTGGCTAGCAAACGGGAGGGCAAGACAGCTTGTGGAGAGATCACTATAATATAAACTTAATTTATCGGCGATGAAGTACTTTAAGGCCTGCTTGCACCACACATACATAACATATTCAAAACATAATTCAGTCTCAATCATCTTCAAATACAAAAAACAGTATGGTTTGAAATTTACGTTTAGAAAAAACAAATTTAACCCAAATTTATTTAGCAATTCATGGAGCAAGCAAGCCCGAGTGATTGAAAATGCGTTATAATTATGAATTAATGCACAATACTTTAAAAAAGGTAAAGGAAAACTTACAAAATTCGAAGATATGTGACATCTACCAACCCATACTGGGCCTGCGTGCTAGATTACGGCCCAGTCCCTCTCACAGAGAGGAGAGTTGTGTCCCAGCAGTGGGGAAATTATAGGCTCATGACGCATAACAGTCAACAGCTTGTCTTGACATCGCATTGCTGTGAATTACCGAATGTTACTCTCTGTGCCCATTTCCATGATACCATTTATATCAGTCAACATATGTGTATATTGTGCTATTCCGAGATAAAAAAAATATATAATATTATAATAAAAGTTAGTAGGTATATCCTGCAGTGTATATTTTATACTAGCTTCTGCCCGCGAATTCGTCCACGTGAATTTTTTGGTTCCCCCGACCCACCCCGTCGCATCGCATCGCCTGCCTGCGTTATTACTTTGTTTTCGCTTAGCGAAAACTTCTGACTTTTTTTCTTTTTGCTCCGCTCCTATTATAAATGGAATATCCAACACAAAAATATGTTTTCAATTGGAACCAGTACTTCCTGGGATTAGCGCGTTCAACCAAATAAACAAACTCTTCAGTTTTATAATATTAATGTAGACAAAAATAACAAATCTACAACAACAATAAAAAATTAGTCATCTTCCTACTTAACATAATTAACGAAAAACTTCAATAATATACGTTCACAGCCACGTCATTATGGCGTTAATTACTTCCAGATTGGCGAGATATTTCAAGCCAATTCCGCCCAAACATTTTCATTGACTAAGTTAGAGCGCTTTTAATTGATTAGAATCGGGGTGTTACGCCATCTTGATTTGGCATCGCTCACTCACACGTCCCGATCTCAATCAAGGATGAGGAAAACGAAATGCCCAAATGTTACTCGTACAAGATACTTGTAAAATGTTGATGTTCAGTTAAATTAATGTGTGTGAAATCATGTAGGTAGGTATCCATGATATTGAACCACTTGTGTGGATCTGAGAGGTTCACAATCAGGACGGCAACCAGTCGCAAAGACAATGACGATAGACAATATTATTCTTCTTCTTAGCGTAGCGATGGCAAATATAACACGAAAAAATATATATATATGTAATTTTTTAAATTGTTTTACCCAAAATTCAGCAATTCGAATACCGTTTGCTGACGCAGCCATTGATTCGAAAGATATACTACAAGGATGATAAGTAGAGTTGTGTTCAGGACACAGCCTACCAACCTCAACCAAATATTTACAACTAGCTGCGCCCCACGGTTTCACCCGCATAAGTCGCGATCCCGTGAGAATATCCGGATAAAAAGTATCCTATGTCCTAATCCAGGCCTCCTCGTGTAGCGCAGTTTGTTCCGCCAGTTATTTAACTGAACCGAGCGCTCGGCGCATCCTGGACAGTCACACCCAACACCTTATTTGACTGGCCAATTCTTTCTTTGCAGTGACAGGGTTAACGCCCGCCTGGTTTGCGACTACCCTCCCACTGGTGTTCGGCGTCAAGCAGCCTGCTGTGTTTCGTCGATGCGTGCAAGTTTCAGTGCCTTAGGCATCTTCTGGGCATGCTCGTTCCATCATAGAAAATCTGTCACATACACCAGTATTTGGCATTAAGTCAAACCCCGCTGCCCAAAGATTTAAATCGTTAGATTTGCTCTCACCGTACTTTAGTCACGTGAAAAAGTGTCCATACTGAGAAGAGTGAGGTCACACGTTACTAAATAGCGTTTCCATCAAGTAAAGTCACTGCATCATTGTGTGTCAGAGGTGTCAAAACGAAACAAGTGTGAGTATGAGGCGGTAGGGCGAGTCTAACGATATAAATTGCTGCTGTCATCATTTACATGACAACCATCACTACGGTCGTTAAGAGCCGCGTTGCGTTGACATTGTAAGTAGCCTGTGGGTGTCACACACGCGCCGAGCTTACAGCGTGCTGCGTGTTCAATTTAATAATGCCTTTTAGATACTGTTGGAATTCCCACGGCGCTGTAGCGCTTCGGAAATGTTCGCCGAGGCCCGCACAGATGGTTTCGAAAGAAAGCATCCTCCATACTACAGCGCCTGCATAGTAGTGCCAACAGCATTCTAAAAATGATCGCTGTCAGAGCGGACTGTCCGTTTCAGGGACACTGGATGGCGACAGTTATAGGACTGAAAAAATAAAATATAATTTGTGAAAACTAATAATATAAACCTAGTTACCTAAGCACTATTGTTACTAACATTAAAATATATACTAAAAAGTTATGAACCTTAGTCTAAAATAAAGTTTTTTTTTTTTAAATGCAGCCGCCACTCTGCTAGAAAACCGTAGGCTTAACTGTTAAAAGAAATGACGCCTACGATAATTGCCTTTTAAAAAGTAGTCAAGTAGCCAATTCTAATTATGACTTATCAATGGGATAATAGAGCCCCTTTTTAAGATGAGTTTTTGCCTCTTATTACACGACCCTGCCTTCTTCCATTAGTTTCAAGAGTTTTCCTTCCTCGAGATATTTTTACATCATTTTCATTGACGGCGATCATCTGATAATAACACATTACATTAAAAATATATTTTATGTTAAACTTTTCCTTAGGAAAAAACATTTATTTGGTCTACCTATAGGTAGTTGTTTCGTGTCTAGGTGTTTGTGCAAGATTGTAGGGAATTTGTGCCTGCTGAGTGTTAATGACTCTACGACACAGGTAAAATGATAAAGTGGGGCAACATTAAAATAATGCACAAAATACCATAATTATGTGTGACTTTATGATGTTCGAACCTAATAGAAATGGATTGAATAGTTAAAAGTTAAATAGGTTGTCTTTGAAAGATCGCTTTTAGCGATAACACCGCCCATTCTGTCGTCATAATTATAATGTAAAATTTCTACATTTAATATCTTTAATTTATATAGTATACATAATAAAGAGTATCCTATTTATTATCTAAAACATTGAAATACGAGCCTATTCATCATGACTTCTTAGCTGGAAGTCATGACGAATAGGCTCGTATTGGCCAAGGGGTAAAGTGAACCTAAAAGAAAATTACAGAATATTTTAAACCCGCTGGTTTTCAGGCCATATACAGACAGTTAGATGTGCAGAAACGACGTCGACCATATCCATGGTCCCAGTTCCCAGGTTTATACCTTTAGGTGCGCTCCAGAGTATCATGACCAATCCAAACGAATCGTTTTATTATATGTATGAGCCTTTTTTGCTGGCTTGAATATGCGAAAGAACCATGTTGTAAGGAAAAATAAAGGTGTAAAAATGATAATTTTACGTTTCGCTACTTTTGTAATTCTGATTAAGTGTTTGTATTTTGTTTTGGAGTTTAGTTTTAAATTATGTAATAAATAATCGATAAAGTGGAAACGATTGCGCATGCAAAAAACTATTTAACAAAAAAAACAACCGACTTCAAAAAAAAAAACACTACAAAGTGTAAAATAACTTTAATTTTAATTTCGGAAGTCGGTGTCTTTGGTTTTGTATTGACGTTTTTGCCACCGACTTCCAAAATTAAAGTTATTTTACACTTTGTAGTGTTTTTTTTTTGAAGTCGGTTGTTTTTTTTGTTAAAAAGTTTTTATTTTTTACTTTTTATAGTAAGAGTGCATCTCATGACAATTCCAATAAGCCCAAACACGGCTAGAATACATGGTTTTATTACGAAGTTCCGGTACCTACCTTCCAGCTTCATCATCAGATCGGTTTGATGGTACCATTTTCGTCAGAACCATTTATTTAAATTTGCTTCGTCATAGTCGCTTAACTATCTTAATCGAGATATCGCCACCCGTGAAATACTTATTATCATTGAAGAGTTCCTGTGGCTATCTGTGGTCTCCTTCATCAGTTCCACTTCACCAAATTATACTTTTTGAATGCAAATGCTTGACATGTTGATGAAAATACCAAAATTGCTATATGTATGCCTATAATATTTGAGGAGTTCCCTCAATTCCTCATGGATCCCATCATCAGAACTGGATTTTGACAAGAATGGGACCAATCTGAAAGCATATCCTTTCAAATAAAAAAAAAATTCCAAATCGGTTCATAAATGACGGCGTACTGAGGTAACAAACATAAAAACAAAAAAAAAAAAAATACAACCGAATTGATAACCTCCTCCTTTTTGAAGTCGGTTAAAAATACCTGAAAACGGATTAGCTGTATCGGTGAGCCGTCAAATCTGCGTGGAAATAATAGTTAAATATAAAAAAACCGACTTCGGTTTGTACGGAAAGGCTCAAAATGGCAATTTCCTTAACAGTGTATATTAGCAATGTATGGTCCTATTTAAGGGTGTGGTACATACTATTAAACTGAAGAATTACTTTTTCCATGGGACCGAAATCGCAAACGCGAAAAAATTGTCAGCTCTCCCATACAAAACTCCAATACATACTCGGCCCAAATGTATCAGACAATTGAGTTTTAAAATCAGTTTGCTCTTTGTGCCTAGGACAAAACGGATATGTGTTAAAAATACATACTTATATACAGGTTAATAAAAAATCTCCTCTTTTAAGGTGGGTACTGACGGTGTTACGGGCCGTAATGTACCATTCACAACGAGCATGTTACGTTACGCCGTGTTCTAAAATCCCGTGTAACATGCTCGTTTCGAACTCTGCTCGCCCGTGCTCCAGATTCGTTGCCACTCGTAGTCAAAATGTCGGACGACGAAGTTGTGTTGGGATCTTTGATTTTACTCAATTATTGTATAATCCAAATTAAGAAGAAAAAAGATTCGGCAAAAGCCGACAGTGGGGTGGCGCACTCGCAGCGAGCAACGAGCCGCTCGCTGCTCGTTGCGAGCGCCTTGTTTCCCCGTACTGACTGCACGAACTCTCGCTGTGTAACACGTTACATTACGCCCCATAACGCCGATCAATATTCGCCTATAAGTTTCACCAAAAAATTGTAACATTTGCATTGACTGAAGCAACTACTAATGTCAATTGAAGCGACACTGCCTTTATTATTTCCTGATATACTTGTAAAACAAGGTAAAATAAATAACACAGCTATAACACTGTCTCCGTTAATTTACTTCACCTGAAAGCAATGAAGTTATAAATTAGATTACCTTACATTATGGGTGCTGGGAATTAAACCCATGAACTTTATTACTGGGTTCATGGGAAGCCCTTAAACGTGGGCAAGTAATCATGTTTCATGCTGTACAATGGTTCGAAACAATTTGTCTTGTGAAGGATCAATCAGTTCTGGTTTAGGGTCTGCTTGATCGTCATCACCGTTTAAGGTTTTCGGTTTTCAACTATTTTTGTATAGTTTATCATTACGTTGTTATTGTGTCTGACCTCATCTAGTTCCTCGTCTAGTTTTAAAATATTATTATTTCTTTTGACTAATTGTAAAAGTGTTTTTTTGGAATCAATTTACAGAAATTAAATATAATTATCATATTTTAGTATCTAAAATAGGTAAATTTTATTCAGAATTTGATATTAAAACATCCGTCGGTTGTTTTACTTACTTTATTTTACGTCTCACAACATACAAACTTTATTTTGATGTACGAAAGTGTTGCTACATTAAATTATTATTTGGGTTTAAAGTGCCTTCGCGTATATTTAAAATCACACCCTGGCGAGTAAGATGAGGGTTATCTACGGTGTATAAGCAGGAGGACTACCAATAAGGGTTAGATACTGTCTAATTTCCATCGCTTTTTCTCAGAATTTCTACGATGACAGCCCGTTTGACCGACTACCAGGGGGCCAATTCCTGTAATTAAAAACGGTCAAAATATAGTCTCAATTTCATCTCAGCGACAATCAATGTGAAAAATTTGTGTAGGGAAAATAGAGGTATTCTCGACCAGTTGAGTGCCAGTTTCTCGAAAAAAAATTATCGCTAAATTAATGTGACAAAATGTCATTAACCAATCACAGCAGAAACTTGCCCTTAAACAGATGTTATACGTTCAGTTTGGCATCAGTTCAGTCTGTGACCTTGAGCACGTATATAGACTGATGGCTGATCATTGAGACAGACATTTTTAACGCATAGATGGGAATTGGGAAATTTGTACTTGCTTTGACATATCTCGAGACCCTGGGCTCCCGGACCTTTGGATAGCGTAAGAGAGGCCGAAGTCCACTCGCAGAGGCTTGTTAGACGCTTTTAATAAAATGAGACACCAACCTACAATTATCCTCGAATCCTAAAACCGCGGGGCGCTGCTAGTACGATATACCTAATGTACAATATATACGATGTATAGGTACAATATATACGATCGATGTCAAGGGCGCCTATTATAAGCAATAAATATAAAATAAAGTTGAACTCACATTGAATAGGATATAGGTACAATTATTACAAATTCGCCATCACATTTCGACCACTGAATGATCTCTTGGAGATGTAGAATCATGAGAAAATGTAATAATGTTAATTGCGATCAATAACTCCAAGGACGAACCCAGACTTGATTGAAGGAATTTGACTACTGTTCGAACATTAAATCCGGGAAGTACAGTACATTGATTGTTAAGCAAATTGACACCCTGCGTCAATTTTCTATTTTATAAAACTGTCAAAGAATGACAGATGTGATTTGATTATACGGACGTAAATTTTTAGTTACACACTTACAAATTTGTAGGGAACCCTCGGTACGCGAGTCCGACTGGCACTTGACCGGCTTTTCCTATTTTGAGGTCCTGAAAAAGAGGCTCATTTATTAAAAAAACATGCACACTTTTAGCCTCTTTTTATTATCATCTCAAAAAGTTTTGAAAGGATCAGTTAAATAATTATTTCCCTTTAAAATAGACGGGTACTAGTTACTCAAGCGCATAGTTGCCAACATAACTCAGATTACAAGACTCTAAAATATAATTGCATATAACATTCCAAGCTGAAAATATGGTCTAAAAACGTACGTACATGGGGCGAGAGGTTAAATGCCGCGCGAGACCATTCCGGCGGCCATTCCGCTAGGTCATAGCCATTTCCATTAGTGGACACTAACTAATGAACACAAACGATCTGAATTTGCCGTTAAAGATGGCGGTGGTAGGTGGTACAGGCATTATGGGAGAGGCTGTTCATTGAATTTAGTATTATATTTCAATAAAATGTATCACTTTGTTCAACTAGGTTTGCGAGAAATTTGAGTCGCTGTACATGACTGTCAGTGTAACCGCATTGTTCGTATAGACTACAATTACTGTTAATGCGGTTGTACTATCATTTTGAGGATTTATTCCGGAAATTTTATCTCTATAAAACATTACTAAATTGACATAATATAAAAAAAAAAATCGGTATTTTTTCAAGTCATAAAAATCGTGCGAAACAGGGAAAGGTCGCTAGTTCTTCTAAACTACGCAACAGATTGATGCGATTTCCACTATCATTTTTGGCAATTTATTCTAGAAGGTGTATGTGTATAATACGTTAATATTTAACCTCGACATAGCACAAGAATGTCGATATTTTGACAAGACGTATGGTATTGTGTTAGTAGATAGCACCCGTGCGAGGCAAGGGTGGGTTACTAATTACGGGGTAAAAGGCAAAATAAACTGAGCGTCAAGAAGACATCGTCTTGACCGTTAAACATTGTGATCATTACATTGCCAATTTAATTTGTATGTAATAATGAAATTGTGTCTTGTGTTTTGTCTTATGTTTTATTTATTTTTCTAATATTTTTTATTTAGTGAACCTAGTGCTATTATATGATCCAACTGTTTTGGAATTGAAGGAATTGAATTACAGTTTTTCCAATCATTTCAGCTGTAATTAAGAAACTCTTGTTCTATACGCGTACACGGACTGTAATAATAATAATGTGTTCTAAACACCGTTTATATTCTGACATCAGCTTAGTGAATATTATTAGGTTAATATTATTATTAGGTTTCGCTTTAATTTATTAACGCATCACCCACCATGCACGGTAGGTGAAGCGAAAATACAGACAGGCGTTGAAATCACGTTTCTTTGTTTCGTCATATGGCTGAATTTTCAATGGTGAAATAACTTTTATCTGAGCAATAATTATTGACGTTTGACAACTTTTTTATAGAAAATTTGTTAAACTGTCGTATAATATTCTTCAGATGAAAGTTTATTATATGTTATTATTATATTAAGGGCAGATTTTTCCGACGCCTAATAATATTATCCGAGGAATAATTTTGAATTTTTAATAGTTTTTCCATATAAAAACTGTCAGAAGTCAATAATATTCCACGAAAAAAGAAAATATCTGTCGATTGTCAAATCGCCATTTTTATTCGTCTTATAAAAGTTATCTGACGATTGAATAATCGGCCTTAAAAAGAATTTTGGGGTGCATGAAGAAACCTCCTCATGTAGCGCAGTTTTTCCGCCAGTTACTCAACTGAACTAAGCGCTCGGCGCATCCTGGACAGTAACACCCAACACCTTATTTGACTGGGCAATTCTTCTCTTGTGGTAGTAGTGCTAACGCCCACCTGGTTTGCGACCACCCTCCCACCGGAATCAAATCAAAATCAAAAGTTATTTATTCAAATTAGACTGAGAATCAGTGCTTTTCTAACGTCAAAATTACAAAATGCCCGCCCGTCACCACTTCCTAGTGCTTTCGCTGGGGAGAAGAAGTGACGCAAGAGACTCCCCAGCAGCTGTCTGTACAGTTAGAAAATACTTGATTGTATACAATACTAGGTTATATAAAGTAATTAACATTTAATTTGTCCGGCGTCTAGCAGCCTGTTGTGTTTGTCGATGCGTGGGAGTTCCAGTACCTTGGGCATTTTCTGAGCACGCTCGTTCCATCATAGACCTCATCCATCGCTTTTCATCAGGCGTGATCAAGGTCAAGAACGGGCCCATTCAGCAATAAAAAAAGAATAGAACATTTTAGGCGAAATGACAGATATTATTTATATATTCCTGGAATTGTATAATTGAGTTTTCAGAACTCACTGAAATTTTACGTAGCATAATCAGCCTATATTGTTCCCACTGCTGAGACTCAGGCCTCCTCTCTTCGAGAGGGAGTAGACTGTAATCTACCACGCGGACCCAGTGCGGTTTGGTAGATGTCGCGTTTGAATTTTTGGTTCTAAGACATGCCGGTTTTTTCACGATGTTTTCCTTCACCGTTTTGAGAGCAGTAGTGATGAAATAATTTACAAGTCTCAAGCCTGTCAGGATATAAACCTACGACCTTACAACTCGTAAGTTGCGACCGTTTTCACTTATACTAGATTATACGTAAACTAAATTTAATTACATTTAGTAATAAGAGCCGTTTTCGTAAAAGATTCCTTTGCAATACCAACTAGCCAAGTAAAGTCGCACAAAAAAAGCTAGTCTCTAATAATGTTCTTTATGCCTCTACCACTTATCGAGGGCCGTAACAAAAGATAATTATGTAAGCGAAACACGAACAATATTTACGTTGGCCGATTCTTGTCGCGAGGAAACGCAGCTATATATTAGTTATTTTAATTGTATCACTAGCTATATACTGCTTAATAATTATGCTTATGCAGGCGATAAGTCTTGGTATACAGCCCTGTGAAAGATGGGCAGACGGATAGACGAACGGACAGACAGACTGGCTAGACGCGTAAGGTCAACACACGTCTCAACTCGAGCGGTTCAGAACTGCAACGCACAGTCGCACACTTATCAGCTTCGTGACGGCATTGCCTCGGTTCGGAATTAGTGAAATACCGAACTTAAGTGCTTAGGCGCATTGCCGAAAGCGCGGCGTCTGCGTAACGTCCACGCGGCGATACTCTGCCCTAAGTTTGCCGATGCCTCGGAGGTGCTGAGCCCCGCATCGCATAAACACGTTGCTGATTTTTTTTCTTAGAGATTACGGGGCATAAAACTACGATCCAAGAGGAGAAAAAGTTGATATTGGTAGATATCAACATTATTTTTTCTTATGCTTTTTTTCCTAGGACTAGGTTAAAAAGTGGCAAGTTAAAATGCCACGTTTATGTCTTGGGCCTCTTGAGATCTCTTCCACAATTTCAAGTTCTGTCTACTGATTGAGTATCTTGTCACATTAGAAACGATAAACGGGGCATACATTGCGAATAGATTTTGTAAAACAAAAGCTACTGGAAAGTGAAATACACACATCAAAAGTGTCTAGGGATCAACATATATTTTTGCAATAACTTTTCTCCTGATTGATATTAATTAAAATTTTCTTTAAGGATTCATCAAATAAAGTGTTTTCGTTTGTCACAGTAACGATAAACCAAGTCACCTTTGCATTAATAAAGAAATTTGCCATTTTCCTAATAAAGGGATTTTTGACATTTGAACCACTAACACAAAAGTTCGAAAAAAAGACTGAAATAACAGTTTTCTCTAAAATTTTATTGGGTAACTTAAACAATTAATAATCCGTGTTTCTACCGCGAACACTAACAACACAAGAACATCGGTTTGGCATACTCAAAATGAGTTCATCCAAATCACGCTGTGGAATGGCCGCCCATGTTCGTTGCAACAACAAAAAAAGGTCTTCTTGCGACTGGATACCCTCCATATTCGGCAGAGCTCTTCTCTGTAGCATATCCCATGCATGCTCAATCGGGTTCAAGTCTGGCGACTGAGCAGGCCAGGGCAGGACATTGATGTTAGCTGCGGCGAGAGTCTGTCTTACAACTCTTGCGGTGTGCGGTCGTGCATTATCATGCATTAACTGAAATAAGGGACCGATTTGCACTTGTAGAGGAACGATGACGTCTGATACAATCGTCTCAGCATAAATTTGAGCTTTGAGGTTGCCTCTGATCCAAATCAACTCAGTTCTTCCGCCGATCCAAATACCCGCCCATACCATGATGGTTCCACCACTATAAGGATGGACTTCCTGGCAGGATTTTAATCGCTGTTGGCGTCCAGGGGTTCTCCAGTGTCGTATACGTCTTGTATCCGGTCTCATACCAAAACGAGACTCATCAGAAAAGCACACGAAACGCCATTGTTCTTCTGCCCAATTTCTGTGTTCAAGAGCCCATTGATATCGAATCCTACGATTGTGCATTGCTATAGGTGGTACCCGTAGCGGTCTTCGGGAATGAAGGTTCACTTCATGCAAGCGGTTTCTGACTGTTTGGTCGCTAATTAAGTTCCCTGAAGAGTGATGAAGCCTCACGGCTAACATCATGGCGGTTATTGTTGGAGCTCTTCGAGTTAAGATTTGAATGTATCGGTCTTGTCTCCGTGTGGTGCAGCGATACCGTCCTCCATGGCGCTCAGCCACGGTACCAGTGCTTCGGTAACGTGTCCAAAGTCGACTGATAACACTCTGACTTGTATTCAGAGCTAAAGCCACAGTACGTTGCCGGGAACCAGCTTCTATCATTCCCACGGCTCTGAGCATTTCTTCCCTGCTTAAATGACGTCGCCGCTCCATAATAACGTTGGTTTTAATCAGTAGTAGGGAAACAGTAGCACTAATAATGTCTTCAATGCGTTGTATGTTTTTATAGGGAAAATATTGACAGCTGATTTTCATCTTTTACTCGAATTTGATTCACAGTTCCTGATTCAAATTATGAAATGCACCAAAAAGGATCCATATAAATTTATAAAATCATAAATTTATTACAAAGCCACATCTCAATCTCAAGAAATCCGCATAAAAATGCTTGATCCCTAGACACTTTTGATGTGTGTACTTACTGTAACGAGAGTCGGAATGAAATGGTTATTTTTATTCGGCCGAAAACCGAAAACGAAATCGAAATTCGGTCGTACGCTAACTATGTATACTCTACTATTTTCAAATATTGCGGAAATACGGAGAACGTTATCAAATACCCTCAGTGGTGGTGTCAGAAAGTTTATTCATGTTGTCGCCAAAAGGCTATATCAATAGTTTCCCATCGCCTTGGAACCCAATGAAGATATTCCTGAAATTTCTCAAATTGTCTAAGTGGGAAGCGATTGTCTTGGGTAGGTAGGTAGAAGGTTTAATCACCTAACCCTTCTGAGTGGGTTCCATAATGATAATAAATTCAATATCCGCAAATCATGAGCTTGGGTTAACGCAATTTGCTCTTATATTTACAAGCACTAAGTGCACGCTCATCTCAACAAGTCTTGTTGAGATGAGCGTGCGTTAAAATGTTTAGTATATTGGATATGTGTCGTGAATACAGCGGCAAATAAATTTCTTCCAGAGACGCCGTTTGTATTTAACTCAAAATAATTGTTATTAGCTTTTGTGGTTCATCGGATCTCTAATTATTTTACATCGATGAAAACTGTCGATTAAGAATCTAATTTATTGTTGGTTACGATGGGAGATTTGTATGTTTCATGTCTAATTTGATTTGAGATCGGGGAATTGGTTTTCTAAAAAACTTGTACCAACAATATTATCCGTATTAGTTAATTCAAAGTGAAGAAAGATTGTATAAGACATCACGTTAAATAAGCTTTACATGGTCAAGCGTTAAAAAGTTACTCGTTTTTTTATAAAAGTACCTACTTACCTACGTAAACGCAGTCTTTTATTCTTTTTAGATACTAAGCGGCGTTCGATGCTGTATGCTTTTTCCAAAGAGAAAGTCAAAGATGCAAGTACTTGGTTAGTAGGTAGGTACCTTTTTCATGAAAAGTAAGGACTGACAAGGTTTTATTAGATAGACGCCGAAGTAAATGTCAGCCACTGCTATGAAGACAAGCAAGCACCTATACGTATAAGTACAATATCGTCGCCGTACAGTGAAAACCTCGTGATTGCACGAATACGGTATAATCGTATCTACGACATAGGTATAATATAGGTACATGAGTCTAAGCAGTAGAAAACATTCGTCGGTTTTCAAAAAAAAATCACCTCTTTCATAGAAAAGTGCCCTAACCAACCAAACCTTCAAGATCAAAATGTATGGAACAGCCATTTTTTTTTTCAAAATCTACTTAATCCATGGTTATAGTTTGCGCACACACACTCGAATAAGAAAGAGAATTTTTCTTACGTGACGATTTCTATCGGTCAACTCCTAACACAAGGCGCGTAAAGAACTATTTAATCCGAGTCTGTGTAAACTTAATTTATCCACGAGGTACAATTAAAATGACATTCCATACCACCTTACATATTGTATTTTTCTTTAGCATAGATTCGTTTTCCCGTAATTACTTGAGTTCATTTGGTTCAATGCGGCTTCGGTTCGCCGCCCGTATACTAATTACTTGCTGATGCAAAGCCATCCTTATGTGTCCCTCTTAACAGTAAGTAGGTTTCGATTTACTGTTGCGTTGAGTAGACGCAATGCGTACTTAAGACATAGCACACACTATGAGATATGTGACTGCGACAGTTCAGTACGACAGGCCGCGGCCGACAATAATTTTCATATTATAATTATATTTCGTTCAAAGCTTGACGTCGAGATGTACAGTCGCAACGACAGGCTAGGAGCATCATAGTATACGCTCTCGCTAATTATAACAGCGACTAGACGCACGGTGCATGTGCACACCCAAAGACAGTCGGATGCGTTTTGCTTTAGTGTGAGTAGCACCAAGGCAAGTGCTGCAGTTTCTTTCGAATAGTCAAAGAAAATGATCGCTTCTGGCACTACGTCTGTCAAACTCAAGCTCAACTTAAACTCTAGAGCATTTGTTTCAAATAAACCAATTACAGGTACTTTTGAATTGTCAAGTCGTCCGTCAGTCAGAAAGATGAAGCTTTGTTGTTGCCCATTCCAAAGCGTAGTTGGTATCTATCGAGAAGAAAGGGCAAGAAATTTCACGGACACTCTTATAGATCAACATAATACTGTTAAAAATAGTGGTTACGTCATTTATGTTGAAATTATGCATGTGAGAACGATGTAGAATGTTATAACGTCCGTAAAAAAAGATTAAAACAAAAACGTCGAGATTTAGCTGTAGCTGCGCGGTGCGGGAGGATTGATAGTTGTCACAAATTGACGAATCACTGAGCTCTCGCATCACGTCACCACACCACTCCCGCACCTCGCTGCTACCTCAGGCAATGACTCAGTTAAGCGGTCGGCCTATAGTCGCACACGCAATCGAGAGCTCTGCGTCTTGTTTTAGCGACTAGAGGCAGAGACAAGACGCACAGTTTGCGCTGGCACTAATTTACGTTACCCGGTAAATATCTGCTGCTGAGTTTGGGTTTTCCGTATAAACTGACACAATGTTGTGGAACTACGAATCAGTCAACACTGGCTAATACTGTTTTCGTGTTTTGCACAGTCAACATCAAAAATATGTATTCATCGACAAGATTTCATTTGATTGTCTACGATTTGTGTTCCGTAATACTGAATCAATGTGAAGTTACAATTGTGTACCCAAGTACGCACAGCTAGACATCGAGCTATAGATAACCAGTATAAGCTGACTTCTGATTGTACGAAAAACCTATACAATGCGAGGTCAGCTAAAACTGGAAATGTATAGCTCGATGTGTAGCCGTGTGAACAAACAGTAGTGGCTTCACATTTATACAATAAAGAACTAGATTTTGCACGTGACTTCATCCGCGTTGTGGTCGGAAATTATCCCACGGAAACGTACTGCCGGGATAAAAATCCTATGCCCTTACCCAGGCCATGGTCTATCCGTGTGAAAATTCATTCCTCTGAATCCGTTCACCGTTAAAAGCCTGTAGATAATTAGATGAATTCTTGTGGATGTCATACATCTATTTCAGGGGTTGTTTGTGGCTATGAAATAACAGCCGTACGGTTCGATCGATCAAGTTAAGCTACACTTGCCGCGGTTGGTCCGTGGATGGGTGATTATCTTTACATACCAAGACCCCTCCGTGTCTCGGAAAGCACGTTAAGCCGTTGGTCTCAGCTGTCATTCACGGATCTTTGACAGTCGTTACGGGTCGTCAGATGCCCGAAAGTCTAACAACAGTCAATCGTTACCAAGGGGTATCGTATGGAGGTCAGATAGGCAGTCTCTCCATGTAAAATACTGGTATTCAGCTGCATCCGGTTAGACTGGAAGCCGGTCCCAAAATAGTTGGAAAAAAGGCTAAGCAGATGATGTATACATCTTTTTGAGGCTGAATTTACTTTTATATTACGTCATTGACGTGTAATTTTTGACATAACATGATTTCAGCACATGATTGTACTAAGACCCCTAGTGTAGACATTTTTCGTCGGTTATCAAAATATATATAATCAGCTGTTTCATTGAAAAGTATAATACATATGCGGTCAAAATGTATGAAACAGCTATTGATTGCGTTAAAATTTTCGCCCAGAAGGTTCAGATTCATCTACTAAATCCATGGTAACACGGTTGCTGCCGTCTCTGTACGAGTATGAGCATTCCAGGAGCAGATTAGTATTTAAGCGAAAACATGAGAATTCCAAGAAAAAATGTGTCGCCTAGTCTGAACAAACTAGAGCGCGAAAAAATTATTAATAGACATTAAATTCCATTTTTGTGCTCTAGATGGTTCTATATCCACGCAAAACGTACAGATATCAGCTTGGTATCGGATCGACATCGCCTCAACTCGAGCCGTTTAGCATTCTTTCTATGAAACTCCATGCTACAACATTTAACCGAATCGTCATCGCCTAGCCTCGAGATCAGGTAAACATAGGGTTTAACTCTTGGCCACGAGCTACACGCTCAAGCGACATACCTACGTCTTGCGACAAGAACCGTGGAGAAGTTGTTTACAGCATGCGACGAATCACCATGACGAGACTTGCGAAGCGACAGATGGAAATAGGTAGGTGAGGCGGGCGCGTGTCGCTTGACGCAAATTGCGTCGCAAGTCACATCGTTCGAGGCCGTGTACAGGGCCTCGCGTTGCCGCAGCGTAAGGCAACGTCTAAGGCCGCTGCCTCGAATTTTGCGGGCAGCGGGGCGGCGGCGGCGGCGACGCGGGAGCGGCGCGGGCAACGCAGACCAGTTCTCGAAACCAGCGGGCAGATCGCGCGGCGCTATAGCGGCGTAGTGTTGTGTTTGTGGTTGTGTCGTCGAGATATTTGTTTTTATTCGCGAATGAAATGTTTGACCAACGGCGACATCATCTTCGACGCTCGATTTATACCTAATACCTACTATAGGGCAAAGAAAATAAAAGGCGAGTTTTTTAGAAATTACAATGAACAGAGGCAATGTCCCGACAAATTCTACGGCTACACCAGAATTAGTGTAGAAACTTTTGACTATATTCTTGAAGCTATCAAAGGCGATTTAGAGTCTGAAATTAATCCAAAACTATACAGCATATACATATCTCCAGCAGAAAAATTATACTTGACGCTAAGGTAAGTATAATAATTTGCTCTTGCACGTCCGAGGACATTTCCATACGTCACAAAAATAAATAGCACAACACTGCAAAGCAGTTAGCAGACGCGCGGGCGGTCGCCGCTTGACTGGAGTGCACCGCTCGTTGCCCGCTCCCCCGCCGCTCCCGCACCGCTGTGTTCGAGAACCGGTCCATTTAAATGTACGCATAAGATCCTGCCGCTCCCGCCGCCCCGCTGCCCGCAAGATTCGAGGCAGAGGCCTAAGGGAATGCTGCGCTCGCGGCTGGGCATGACTACGGAAAGGTGTGAGCTGCTGAGTCGATCTGGTTACGTTCGTACGTTGGATTAACGCTTAGTTGACGACGAACCGATGAGCCGACATTATGCAGTTTCGTTGAAAAAAAAAAGTTGATACCTTTAATAAAATTTTAATTAATTTTCTCCACTTTTCAGGAATTCTTTTATCGTTGGGAATTTGCTAGGAGTAGCCCAGGTTTATTAATATATTTTTTATAGGTATGTATGGGAGCACAGTGTAGGCCTGTCAACAAGTAGGTACTTAACAAAATAGATTTTTTAATCTAATATATAAAATTCTCGTGTCACAGTGTTAGTTACCGATCGACCGATTTGTATGAAATTTTGTGTGCATATCGGGTAGGTTTGAGAATCGGCTACTATCTATTTTTTTTTTGCAAAACGACGTTTGCGGGGTCAACTTGTTTTTTTTTTTATAAAATACTAGCTTTTGCCCGCGACTACGTCCGCGTGAAATTGATCCCTCCCCCCATTCTTCCTCTTAGGAATGGAATTTCGTAATCTTCTTTCTTAGTGGATACTTACTCTTTACAAAGAATACACCCTTCAAGTTTCATGTCTCTAGGACCAGCGGCTAAGGCTGTGCGTTGATATATCAGTCAGTCAGGACTTTGAATTTAGATTTTCACCAGTATTTCACATCTAGGAGTCAAAAAACACTTTGAATTTTGACATTACAGCCGCATGTGACGGTCACCGCTCTTCTGTGAAACCGTGTCGAATACGGACCGCCATTGAAATATTGGTAGGTACTAATGCTGTGACATTCTGGCTACTCATTTGTGATCTGATTTTGTAACTGGTAGGTACCTACTAATTTTGAGTAGCGTCGTAGACAGTGGGTTTAAGTGAATCGGTGTCGTAACTTTAGTGATGGCCAAGTGGCTTCTGAAATGTTTATTTGCGCTAAGTGACTGCTTAAGGTATTCATTACATTTAAATGTCACCTGGTGTTAGTGAGAATGGGCATCAAACTCACTTCGACTCTGTATATTTTAATTTTGCTGTTTTATTTAAAAAATAAGAATACTTAGTAGTTTTTGAAATAAAGATAAAATCAGAAAATGTTACAAGTTATCAGTATCAGTATCTATTTGTAACATTGATATTTAAATAAGTATAAATAACAAAGAATGTAAACGTAACACAGTAGAGTTACGTACAGTTTATTTACTGTCTGCCACAGTGAACACAAACATACAGGTCAACATTGAAACATTTTTACATACCTACCTACCCGTAGGGTGTAGGTATAATGTTATGAGAAAAAATAAACATTTTATATAATATTTTAATGTTTAAAAACACTGGGCCGTAATTTACTATGACTTCTTAACGATTTCTTATTCGAAACTCCGTCAACTCCTTAGCTAATCCCGCCAATTTCGGGTTCATTTCGCGCAGTTTTGTTTGGTTGTATCATAGAGAATAAGGCCCCTGATAAAATAATAATGTTAGCGAATTGAAAAACAAATTTTTACATTATGTTGAATCTACATTTATACATATTATAAAATAAATTCGTATTGTAAAGGAAATTATAAAGTAGTAAATCGTAAGTACAATAAATAAACGTGCTCGTGGCTAAGTAACAGCCGCACGGTGCGATCAATCAGGTTAAGCTGCGCTTGCCACGGTCGGTCCATGGATGGACCATCTTTATTTACCGAGACCACCCCGTGCTTCGGAAAGCACGCTAAGCCCAGCTGTCATTCTTGGATCTTTGACACTATGGCCAATTCCGGCCGGGCTTTGTGAATAATGAAGCGTCACGTTGAATACTTTTTCTTTGTCTCTCTCTGTTCTGTCTGTCTGTTTTTAAGTTGCCTTTTCCGGCCAATCTCTTATAACCGCATCTACGTCTTTACTTCAGCGTTTCCAATGCTGTTTTATTCAGATGAAAGAAGATATATTTTCTCAAAAAACCATCTCATACTGACTTAGACACTCATCTGCATGGTCCTCATAATAACATGGTCTGGCCAAAATGATTTCGGGACTAATCTAACCTTAATTTTTGTTTCGCCCGAGTAGGTAGGTCTGTCTTTCAGAAATGCAGAAATGAAAACCGGAAAGTAGATACCTAAAAGAGATTGTGACCTCTGAGTTTGCTTCGGTGTTTCTTCGCAGATTAAACGGATAGGAAATATCTCTAAGAAATCATCTAGTTTTAAAACATAATTTATTTTGAGGTGTTAAATGGTTTTTGTAACCAGTTTACAGAAATAAATATCATTTGTCGTTTTTTATCGTCAGGGATTTTGTACGTTTAAGTGACCTCTACCCATAAATATGGCAGTAACATTGTGTTCCGCATCTTATAAGAAGAAAAATCAAAATGGCGATGGGTGGCTATGTCAGCTTCCATAGAAAAATATCAGAACCCCTTTGCATTGAGCAAAGGGGTTCTGACATTTTTTTGTTGAAGGTCTATAAAAATGTTATACAGGTCGCTTTTATCAAAATAAAGTTCGTATAACAATAAAGCTGCTAGCAGGTGAGACTAAATCATTTAGGTAATCCAGTATAACGCGTGGATAAAATTACTTAACGTGTTACTGAGCTAATTAACTGGAAACCTGGGCAGAGCTTTATTTAATTTTACTACGACGAAATAAATTTCTGCCAAAGTATACACATACGCCCTGAATCTCCCAAGATCAGAATCTTGCTACTTTAGTATCACTATAGCTAAAACAAATGATTTTTTTTATCAAACCACTACAGCTGAGGAAAAGGCTTTTCTTCAAAAGATATACGATCGTAGCGACACCGCACGGCGACGGCAAAAAATATAATCCTTAAAACAAAGAGCTCTCTAGAACTACTCATTCTTCACATTTCATTTGATATCAATCACGGCTTACAAAGTCTCGGAGGCGCTCGGCAGCACTCGGTAAACTTCGGAACTTTAGTTCGTAGCGGCTGTACTCCAGTTTATCTACTCAGCTACGGGGATCGCACGTGCCGGCGTAGAGCGCGGCGTAGCAGCGTAGCGGGAGGTTCGAGCGTACTACGAGCTACGAGTATCGAGGTTACGTAGTGAAGTGACTTTAACTTTTGTGGTGAACGCTTCATGTGAAAATTACGAGTATGTTCGTGAAATTGTGAGTTAATTGAAGGATTAACATTGAGTTGTTTTGGTTCACATCTGTGATTGTTACATGGTAAGTGTCTATGCGTTGTATACAATTTACGCGCTTACAGTCGTTAATTAAAATTAATGGTTACCGCTTTTTACCAATTATATAGTTTGGAGCACGGTTTAAATTCAGTGTAGGATTTGAGGACCCATTTATCTATGGGATCCAAACAATACAATGTTACTTTAGTTACAGTTTTTGGACCATTGCATTGATAAGAAATAACAAAAAAACTGATTATTTTGATTTTTATTTCAATTCATTTTTGGTTTGGTACTGATTCGAAGACCGGTTTTCATTATTATTTATTCATTTAAATCAATTTCGGGTGCAATTATCTTGTGTTAACGATATATTCTCATATTATATTTTTTATAAGCGTTTGCTTCATTGTATTTGTATTTTTTGTATACATTAGGTAATTGCGCATCATTCTCCAGTTATATGTAAAGTGTCTTTTCCCTTTAGATTAAATATGAAAGGGTCTCCGCGTGTTAGGCCCGTTTCCCCACATAAGCTTAGCAAAAGACCGGCTTTTTGCGAAGGATTATAAGTAATTAAAAAAGAATCATGTTTTTGAATTCGCCTGCCTACATTCGTTAAATTAAAAAAAAATACTTTATAAGTAAAAGATATGATTATACTGACCTAAATTATACATGATAAATGATATTTAATGCATTTTTTTAATATTCCCTACGACACAACTCATTTACATAAGTAAAATAACATAAATGTCTTTTAATGTATGGTTTGGTAATTTTTATAATCCTTTTATGATTTCTATAATTAACGTCAGAAAATCAATATACAATAGTATTATTATACAACTAATTACCATTTTACGATTAAATAACTTTTATATTACCCTATATTTACATGAAAATATAGGTTAACAGACTTAAAATAATAATATACAGGTACATCTTCTAATATATAAAATTCTCGTGTCACAGTGTTAGTTACCTCCTCCGAAACGGCTAGACCGATTTGTATGAAATTTTGTGTGCATATCGGGTAGGTCTGAGAATCGGCTACTATCTATTTTTTTTTTTTGCAAAACGAAGTTTGCGGGGTCAGCTAGTATACTTATATAAAAAAGGAGGACAAAGAGTCATAAGTACAGACATAAATATAGAAATATTACAAAGGGTGACACAATGGGCGGTCTTATCGCTAAAAGCAATCTTTATTTTCTAATTAGCCTTTATTGTCCTACTGCAGGGCAAATAACTAACTACATACATATAATTAATTCGAACCTTCACTTTAATAGTTTCCGATAAAGTCCCAATGAGATTAATTAAATTTTCTTTATACCTGCGCTTTTTCTTGGATTTAATAACGCTATAATATGTACCTAGTAACGATGCATGCTTTATTATTAACTAGCTGCACCCTGGGGATTCACCCGGGTGTCGATCCCGAGGGAATATCGGAATAAAAACTATCCTATGTCCTTTCCCGGGACTCAAACTATCTCTATTTCCAAATTTCATCTAAATCGGTTCAGCTGTTAAAGCGTGAAGAGGTAACAGACAGACAGACACACTTTCGCATTTATAGTAGGTATTAAAGTATGGATTAAAAGCCTGCCATGTCCCACTTGAGACAAATGCCTCCCCCTACTCTCTTTCCACCTCTCTCTGTTTAAGGCTGCTAAGGACTAGAAGGCCAATTCTCGTTATTTAAACGTTCAAAATCTAGTCGCGGTCTCATCTCGGCGACAGACAAATCTCAAAAGCTTGTCAAAATGTAGGGAAATTCGAGTTTATTTTGACATTTTGAGACTGAGATCAGACTGTGAATGTTTTTAAAATTACGAGAAGTCTGTAACTGCCCTAGTTCGAAGGGAAATATCTCTTATTTCATTGAGAAGGCACAATCATTACTTACTACTTACCCTTTTTACTTGTGTTGGTGGATTTTGACCAATAATAAATAATAATAATCTATATATTTCAGAATAAAATTCCATATACAAAACAAAGTACAATACAAGATGTTAGAAACATACAAACTTAAAAACTATGTTAGTAGACATTCCAAAAAAAAAAAAATCAAATCCAGGTTTGTTCACAACGCAATCTTTTATTTCACCAACAAGCTGTTGCCGGCAACTTAGTCTGCGTGTATTTTGTATTTCATAATTTTTTTAATACAAACATCCACAGGATCAAAGTAGCCTGTGTTTGACATCTGTTAAATTTCGTAACGGTCCAGTGTTTTGGACGTAAAAAGATAGCAGATTGACAGATAGATTTACCTTCGCATTTTTAATATTATTAATAAATCCTACTAATATTATAAATGCGAAAGTTTGTGAGGATGGATGGATGGATGTTTGTTACTCTTTCACGCAAAAACTACTGAACGGATTTTGATGAAACTTTACAGTAATATAGTTTATACATCAGAATAACACATAGGATACTTTTTATCCCGATATTCCCACGGGATCAAAACTTACGCGGGTGAAACCGCGGGGCGCAGCTAGTACCTATATAAGTGGTTTCGATAATCTTAGTCGCTCCATGTAAAATACTGGTATTCAGCTGCATCCGGCTAGACTGGAAGCCGACCTCAAAATAATTGGGAAAAGACTAGGCAGATTAATTTAGTCCGAGATCAGTTTCTTGATAGAAAGTACAAAAGAAATAAGTAATTGGAAAAACAACACAAGTAGGTTTACATCAAATGATTCTGGGTTTGGTTTTAAACACACATTAGCCTAGTAGAGATTGTCTTACTAAAAAATCGCAGCCATCGACTACTATTATTTTTTCAATATTATCAAAGATCAAGTACTCATCTGATAAATTACCAGATACATTACTAGTAATATTACCAATTTCACAACTTTCCTTTTCGTATTATATAGCTGTATGTAGTAACTAAGGAACCATTTGTGTGTATTGCGTTCACACGGAAAATATCTTCGCTAACTGGCGCGTAATTTTAGTTCCGAGACGATTTCTCCTTACTGAGCTTAGGATTCATACCTGAAAGGAAAAACGTAACTTATTAACTAGTAATGTTATTTCTTTTTTTATTTCTGGTTCAGTGGTCTTCGAGATAAAGCTAAAAATGTAATAAAAGAAAATAATAATATATATATATTTTTTTTTTTTGTAATTTTTAAAGCAAACAGTTTATTAGTTTTATTAGATATTGAGTCATATTTAAGAAGCCGAACAGACTTTTTTTGACAGTGTAGTTAGCTACCTATAGATGCTCAAAATGACCGAAAATAGGTTCCTACTTACGAAGCCCTTTTGGACTATGGAGTGTTTGTGGTTATCAAATCATTTAATAAACGTTAGTTAGCTGAACCATAATAATATATAGTGCTGATATTTTTCCCTTTGGGACTGAGATTCAGATGTAGGCGCTTGGATAGGTTTATTTATTACGCGCAATACAGTACCTAATTACAGCAGCCTAGCGACCTTTCCACAGAGAGCTGTGTAGTTTTGTTCGGGACCCTTATTTTGTGAGCCGGACTCGCATTTGACCAGTTTTATATTTAACCCCCGATGCAAAAGAGGGGTGTTGTAAATTTAACGTGTCTGTGTGTCCGTCTGTGGCATCGTAACTCCTAAACTAATAGACCGATTATAATGCAGTTTTTTTTTGTTTTGAAAGTTGATGTGATCGAGATGGTTCTTGGCTACAATTTATGAAGATCAGTCCAGGCATTTGAAGGTCATCAGCTTTTTTTGTTAGCTGCGGTAAGGATCTTAGTCGCATAATCGGTACTTACTTTACTTTCAAACATAATTATCTGTGACCTGCCATTTTTTGAAACACCCATGTATGCTGGTACCACTGAGCTAATCTGCTGATGGAGCTCGAAGGTAGGAGATGAAATCCTGGATTGCCTCTTAGTAAACCCATCAAGTTTGGGCTCATTAGATTCGTCTTAACTAGTTCTGTTCATTTCTCCTGATGATGAGGACCTGATGCTGGAACTGGAAGGTGGCTGATGGAACCTGGAATGCTTACTAGTAAACCCATCGAGTATGGGCCCATATTATGTACATTGTCAGTTATGAAGTAGGTACGTTATTGTAGCACAACATTACAAAAAAAACATTTACAACGTAGGTTTATATAAAAAGTTGTTATCACTACATAGTATAAAACAAAGTCGCTTTCTCTGTCCCTATGAACGCTTAGATCTTTAAAACTACGCAACGGATTTTGATGCGGTTTTTTTTAATAGATATAGTGATTCAAGAGGAAGGTTTACATATATAATACATGCATGCATGTGATGTCGTAAATAAACACATTTTTTTGCGTTTACTTTTCAAACGCTGGCTGAACCCTATGAGATAGGTCAAAATAATGTACTACAGTATTGTACACCTTAAAAAGGTCTACAAAAAAGTCCGCAATGGTATATGTCTATCTCTTAGGGATAACCCATAATAATCATTTTTTATCCTTTACTTTTTACGAGAAATAATGGCTTATTTACGAAGCGATTTTAAGCAATACAGCATTAATCCTTATCCAATTAAGTACCTTAAATACATTGTGCATTAAATATAGATAAATATGGCCCTATACAGCATGTAATTTAAATGAATATTTTCGAAGATATTACAGATTTAAAATTGCAGGGACATAGCGGTTGCCGCGGTACCGGCCGCGGCGGCGCGTGCTGGCATTCTTGAAATACCTGTACTTAGTATCAGTATTGCACCCGTGCGAAGCCGGGGCGGGTCGCTAGTAGAATATATTATAATATCAAATGAATACTATACATAAAGTTATTATAGGAAGTGTATTTAGTTTATTTTTTTATATTGTTTGAAATTCGTAAATTTGCAATTATCACAACAATCGAATATGAATTCTACGAAGGAATCACCTAAACATAAACGAACTAGGACTATTGTTATCTAACAAAGAAAAATAAATTGTCATCGAACCAAAGAAAATAATCTTCTCTGTAATTAATCCCCAACAATCATATACAGGTTGGGAAAAAAATCGTGGATCAAACGAAACAGTACGATAGTTGAGTGTTTACATTACAGTTCTAAAGTTACAAATATTTTTTCGTGAGACTTAAAATATATTGAAAAAAGTACCAATACTGATAAATCATGATACCAACTGTCATAAAAGCCCTTTTGTATTGATTTTGATGATACTTTAGCCCTATAAGAATAAAAAAAAAATTTCAGATCCAAAACCCAAAACGTGCGTTGTTGCACTACCAAACTCTTTAATAATATTTAAGAAAGATGTAATTTAAGTAGTTATCTATCGGAATAAGGGTCCGCGAGAAATTAAAAAAAAAATTAAATAAAAAATTAAATAAAATTAAACATTTTAAGTAACTCCCGACAAAAAAAAATAACTAAAATTTTTCTCTCGGCTTTTTAACTTCATTAAAAAGAACCTATTAATATTTTCAAGATGAGCGTCGCCACGAGGAGGACCGCTAAGTTAATAAAATGAAACCTTAATACAAATAAAAAGGATATTGATAATGATAAAGTATGGATTATACAAAGACCTACTATAAGTAACCATCGTAAGTAAGTACCGAAACAACAATATCCAATCCTTTAATAGTTTTCAGTCTTAATTAATTTAATCTGAAAAAATCGTAAAGTAGACACAACCGACAACGACGTCTGCCCTCACGTGTCTGCCCGTTCGGGTCGCCACATTATGCCACGCCCCGCCCCCGCGCCCCGTGTCCACATATCACGCATCGCACGCGGCTCTCAAGCGAACACGTCATAATATCGAAACACTGCAGGAACTTAGCAGACCTTTTAAGATTGATGTACAAAACTAAGTTCATACATACAATTTGAAACAAGTAGATATTTTCTATTCGTTACACCTGTGTAAGGCTATGTAGATATAAAATTATACTTCTTCACTTAGCGGTCCCCCGACGCGACGCGGGGACGCTCATTTTAAAAATATTAATAGGTTCTCTTAATGAAGTTAAAAGGCCAAGAGAACATTTTTACTTTTTAGAGTTTTTTTGTTGTCAAACCCTGTAATTTGTCCTAGGTTATTTTTTGTCTTTTTTAAGCAAGAAAGTGCGCAACGGTTTAATTTAATTTGTGGTATGACTTAAGAAGAAATCTAGGAGAATGAACAAACTTTATACCTATTAAGATTCACGTTTATACTAACAAACGTTTCCTATGTACTTTTAACACGTTACAATTTTCAGTCTCCACTTCACAGGATCTATTGTTCGTTGCCTTCGAAGCCTCTTTTATCTTATTTCTCCCTTGAGATAAGTCATTTGTTCGTGACGTCAATGTTTGTTAACTTCGTCGAGTCATTTGACAAGGTACTTATTTCTGTTCTTTCTTATCGAACGTTTGTGCGATAAAGAGTTCGAGTTTGAACGAAGCCTTCGGTTTTTAATCATGCATGGATTTGACAGCAATTTACAATTCATGATTCTTTTTCTCTTTTTTTGGCTCGTGTTTTTTCGTTGGTTTTGATATTTTATCACGGTCTTTCACGACTGTGGTAAAACACAAAACGATTTGTGATTTTATAAAGATGTGTGAATATTATCAACTTTCTCAGGCATCATCTTATCTTGGTTCTAATTAAAACGAATATTTCAAAAATAAATCTTAATTTAAATAAGAACTCATAGGAACATTGTGGGGACGAAAATGCGACAGTAAATGTAAACAAGGTCCTATGATAGTGCCTCTAATGCATAGGAGCATTTTGAAACCATCAGAGCCCTTCTTCTTCCTAGCGTGTCGATAGCAATCTAAATGGACTCGGCCCAGAATTCGGCTACTTGTTTGGCGCCATCACCATCCAAATATCGGAATTAAACAAACGTTTTTTTTTTCCAATAAAATTTTTTTTTCACCATTTAAAGCCCACTCCCTCTCGAAGAGAGGAGGCCTGTGTCCCAGCAGTGGGAACATTATAGGCTGATTATAATGATGACATCTTAAAGCTTCTGATGGGCCGTCTTTGGGTTTTGCCAATCAGCCCACTAGCTAAAGTGGATATCATCATCTGCTTAGCCTTTTCCCAATTATGTTGGGGTCGGCTTCCAGTCTAACCGGATGCAGCTGAATACCAGTGTTTTACATGGAGCAACTGCCTATCTGACCTCCATAACCCAGTTACTGGGTAATACGATACCCCTTGGTAAGACTGGTTGTTAGACTTTCGGGCTTCTGACTACTCGTAACGACTGCACTAGCTACAGTGGATAATTGGATATAATATATGTCGCAGCAGGAGGCCGTAGATTAAGAAACTTCTAACATTTGGTACAAAATGGCGGTAGTGAGGACATTCCATCTGTCTGTCGGTTGACGCTGTCAAGTAATGTCATTCGACTATCCTACTTAGATTAAAAATGTAAAAGTTTGTGAAGATGTTTGGATGTTGGTTACTCAATCACGCGTAAACCGTTGATTTGGATGAAATTGGCACACAGATAGTTTAAAACCAGGATTAACATAGGATACTTTTTATCCCGATATTAACGCGGGTGAAACCGCGGGGCGATGGAAGTTTTTAATAAGGAAGTGTCATTGTTTAGACAAGTGCGAGTGGGGTATGTGTACATATTCTGCCAGAACGTGCGCGTGGGCAGATAACCTCGCAACCTCAATCCTCTCGAACTGGGAGTTAGATGGTACGAAGTTTAATTTATTGTCGTATAAAAACCAAATACCTATAAAAGAAATTTTGATCAAATGAATTTTACTTATTCGATAATTAAAGTATTTAACACTTAGTGATTAAAAACTTACAAACCACCTTTATATTTCACAGAATCCAATTATTTCAATTTGGAGAACAGCAATCAGCTGAGAATTCAATGTGACGTGAAATAGGACTAATTACGATCAATACTCATTATAGTGTTAGTTATAAATAAATTCGGGATAGTGGCGTCAGTTTATGCGGATTTCAGTGAACCTTAAAGTTGTGCTTACATAATATAAAGTGAAAACATAAAATATTGTACATTAATTATCATTCCCACTATCGCTAATATCAACCCAATTAATACACTTGATTATTTAATTATAATTCAACAATGAATCGGCCTTAAACTTTGACTTGAAAACTTAACTGTAATGAATCTTTTAAGTTAAGATAAGATAATTTGCTCAAAACATGAGTACCTCTACACACTAGGGTTTTGGTCCCAGGACGTCCCGTGTCTCGAAGTCTCGGGACTTTTGTCAATTTAGTTGTCTCGGGTCCCAAAACTTTCGGGTCGAGACTCGAGACACTGGCCACTATAGTCTACAGTCCCAAAATACCGATTTTTTACTTCGAATTTGAGTAATACTGCACTTATTGCATTTGCGATAGAGCTGTATTGCAAACTTTTTGAAAATACCCCTCGTATACTTAAACCAGATTTGAAAATAATGTACGCCGAACCTATTACCAGAAGCTCTAACAGAACGAGCCTGACGAGTCAACAGTTTCATTTTCGAAGTCCCGGGACTTTGATCGTGGGTTGTCTCATGTCCGGAGACTTTGAGACTGTCAAGATTTCCCAAACCATAATATAAACACACATTGTTTGCAAGATATGTTGCTAATACAGGGTTACTTTTCAATGACCAGCCAAATTTAACACACCATCAACAGACCATCAAACCAAACAACTTTCTCCATGGGACCAACATCGTTGTAGTGTGTGATCCGCGTAAAGATTAGCTTTTGCCCAGCTCGGCTACAGATATTTTATTAATTTCTAAAAACAAATTACAGCATTAGAAGACATTTGAAGTACCATTGTAAAACGAAATTGAAATAAACTTATTAATTATTAGCTTTATTGTACAACATGACTATTTTTATTAGACAACTAACAATAACCCCACATTTTTCAGTTAATCGCATTGTAATGATAATCATTCACAAAAAAACATTAATACCGAGCTTAGGCTTATTACAGGAGTACTACATCGGACTTGCCACATAAAGGTGTGCACAGTAATTTCGTAGTTGGCCTATTTGAATCGAATCCTAAATAAGAAAACAGTAATATCGAATTTGCACAAACAAAATCGTAGGTATCTTGCTAACACGCTCAAACCGTCGCCTTAGGTCCCCGATTGTACCAGGAACTACTTACAATGTAATCAGAGATAATTAACTGACCCCGGTCCGTTCTACATAAATCTTTTGCTTCCTCTATCTTAATTGTCTTGCGTATGCGTTTTCGAGGGAGATAAAAATATATAATGAGTCAGCAAAGAGGTGAGCAGTGATGGCCCAGTGGTAACGGTCATGACTAAAAGTTGTAGGTCGTAGGTTCGAACCCAGACAGGCGCTTTACTTTGTGTAAATAATTTCATCACCACTGCTTTAAAAACGATGACGGAAAACATCGTAAACGGCATGTCCCAGAACCAAAAATTCGAAGACATGTGCCATCTACCAACCCGCACTGGGCCCACGTGGTGGATTATATAGCCCACTCCTTCTCACAGAGAGGAGGCTTTCCCAACAGTGGGAACATTATAATAATGCTAATTATTCTTATAAAGAAGTAAATAACCAGGCAATTTTTGGTATTGCAAATCGAATTTCGTGAAAGGACTCTATACCATGCTGATAAAAAAAATCGTTCACGTGTGTGTCGGAACACGCACGATGAATGAATGAAAGAAATGAATGTATCCTAAGACCAACTTAACATTGTAGTTGAAGAACATGTTCTCCCATACATTCCAACTGCAAATGTAAGTTTGTACGCACAATATTGAGAGTACGTCTCATAGGATGTCCTCTAATCTAAATGTTCCCCCATAAATCGATATATGTCACGGTCAATAGAACCCCAAAAACTCAGATGTACCTACAGATATACCAAATAGTTGCTAAAGAGACTGCTGGTTTATATCAACCTGGTTTGGTTCGAATAAAATATAAAACAATGATAAATTTTTGATTGACAAAAGTTCGGTCTCATCGGAATTGCGTTCGATAAAACAAAAACCTTTGACAAGTGACATAATTATCTACAAAATTCTAGTAAAACAGCAGTGCTATTCTGTAAAAATCTCACCGTGAAAACTAAGGTGAAGTGAGCTGTCATTCCACCTGATGTTAGGGATTGCCTCCATTGATAGTTCACTTCACGCTCACTTCACCTATGTTATCACGGTGAGACAGGACACAGTACGATCTACTAAAGATTTCGAAAGGCCTAAAATTAAATAATATGTAGATATTATAATTTAAAATCGATTATCGTGTCTGTCTATGTGACCGCGTTTTTTTTTCTAAACTTCGCAACGGATTTTGATGCGGTTTTTACCGTCATTTAGAGAATTTATTCCGGAAGGTTCATGTGAAGAACACATTAATATTAAACTTATACAAAATAAATATATCTCGATGTCTTGTCATGTCGTAAAAACCGTGTGAAGCAGGGGCGGGTCGCTACTTAATTTATAAAGAGCATGTGAAACTATTAAAAATAGTAAGCATACAGTTTCAGGTTATTAGGTCGACGCCACGACGTCACAGACACACACTTATTTCCTCGACTCTCGCAACCTGCCTGATGATAAGCAACTAGTTGGTTCGCTTGATAAACTGCACGAGTTAAACCAAACTTTCACTTATTATGACACAATTTGTTTCCATTGATACTTGTTTTGGAATCGCTAGGAGTAGATGCCCTAGAGAAGGACAAAACAGTGACCTTATTGACGATGTTCTCTAGAAATGACAGGAGCGCAGTATTTATTCACTACTAGCAGCGTACGTGTGTGACCTGAGGGGCAATTACTGTATTTATAAGCACGTTCGCACTTTAATCTCAGTCTCAATCTGTCAAAAGTACAATCAATTTACATACATTTTTGAAATTGATTGTCGCTGAGATGATATTGCGACTTTTTTATAGCATCGTGGTTTTTTAACGTTTTAACTTTTAATTTATTTATAATAATGCACACTTGCTTTTACAATTCACTTTTGACATTGGCAAAATAGTCAACATCGGCTTTACTTGCCATAAATAAAAATAGAATAGAATAGAGATTGCGACATGAATTTGAACGTTTTCTATGTACGAGAATAGACCTTCAGATGTATGAACGTAAACGAATCAAAAAGAGTAAATGTAAGGATCGTAGCAGGTGCCGTTCTGTAATTTCTGCCTTTTCCTATTTTGAGAAGAAGGCATCAGTTTGTGTATACAACGTGTAACGTTAAGTGCGCAAAACCTGAAAATAGTTTGTTCATAATTGATTACTGAATCGATTTCAGTAACTTTTAATATAGGTTTTTTTTTTCCAAAAATGATGTCTTTTGCCATACTATCCGCCGATTGAGCCAAAGAAAATTACCTAAGTCTTATTTTAAGACAATAAGAGTCAATTTTGAATACATAAACTAATGCTAGGATCAACACGATTTTCTTAATAATAAGAGTTAGCTTTAAAAAAAATAGTTTTAATAATAAATAATAATAATAAAATGTTTATTTCAGATAACTAGGATCCAGCGTGTTAGTATGTAGTACAAAAACTTATACCTAGTGTTAGTAAAACAACCTTAATCTACTCCCCCCCTGTCAGACCCACGAATCGAGGTATCAATACTCATGTGAGCATTAATACATCGACTCATGTACAGACAGTCAAGTCTACCAGTTATTGTATTATGCTTTGAACTTGGGGTGTATGATGTTTTGCGCATTTATCGTTACACGTTGTATGTGTTATATTATTATTGTGTTATTTATTCCATTAAAAACCATTTACAAGACAAGTTTTAACAGTCGGTCAGTTGTTTTGAAAGTCAAAGCTAGTTTCAACAATGATAGCCACTTTATTGGATTTTGGTAGGCATAGAAAGTAGAAGTGGTTTAATATCGAGTTCATGAATTGATTACTTACTTAACAAACAGTCTCTGGGTCATTATTTGCTTAGGGACCGTTGAACCTACTTAGAAACTTGTTTGTAGGTATATACGTACGTGAATGCCAGATGAATACTAAATATTGATATCAACTGCATCTGGTTTAGACTTAAACCAAGCCCCATGTTCGGGAAGGCTTGGTTGTGGTATAGTAATTGAGCAGCATGTGCGTGAAATGGTTAGCTCTACAGTTTTCGCCCTATTTACTCTCTGGATGACCTTTTTGATAGCCGACTATGTCCAGCACATTGGACCGAAATAGCTCTCTGACGTAGGACTTTGGTATTGTAGTACCCTTTGATGATGTACTAAGAATAGTACTTTTTTCAAAATATATCCTTATTCATCGAGGTAGAGGAAAGACTTCGCAACACCGCTAGTTTAAAAAGTTGTCTTGACCTAGGTAGTAGGTTTTTTTAGGTGTCCGCAACTCCACGACAAAGCACGTATTTTACATACCTATAAAGGTATGAAGTGAAGTCATCCTCCATAGAAAAGGGAGGATCTTCCGACCAGACGGGTGTTGTGTTCGGCGGACTGCGGCCCTCATTGTTGTTTTGTCAGTTATGTGGCTTGACCCAATGTAGTTATGTACACACACATCATAATTATTCAACTCTTATTTACGACAGTACAAAACAATATAGAAATCTTTTCATTTCTGAAGAATTAGGACAAAATGCCGTGCAAACTTTCTTTGCGGTTCCCTACTAATATTACGTGAGTCAATACGTTTTAAACAACAACCAACATCCACAGACCTATCTGTAAGAGGACCTTTTGGCCGAAAGGTGTCGTATATCGTCGTTTCCGAGGACGGTTACGCGACACCACGCAGCCAGCGAAACACGACGCCGACAACGTTACGTGTATAAACATAGTTTTATGGTTTTTAATATGTATTGTTTATTATTTAGTGTATAAGATTATTTTGTGTATTTTATCTATGAGCCTTAGTTGCCTGATAATAAAATGATTGATGAACTTTTGAGTCTTAGAGGCACAATTATTCGAATAAAACTTGCAGCACTTTGAAATACTACAGGTTGAATTTATTTTCAGTCAAAGCAAATGTGTGTCGTAACATCTCTAGGCCAACTCCCGTAATTGAAAACGTTCAAAATCTAGTCGCAATCTCATTTCAGCGATAATCAATGTCAAAAATGTAGGGAAATTAGAGGTATTTTTGACAGTTCGAGACTGAGATCAGACATGAAATTACGAGAATTGCCTCTCAGATTGTCGTACCGTTCAAAGTGTCGTGGCTTGATTATAGTGAAGCTATACATATAGCTGTCAATGCTGAAAGTGAACGTCTAATAAGCCAGTTTTAAGGTAAAACACTTGACAACGTAACAGACCCTCATGTGCATACTTAAACGAACCTTAAGTCGGTAATTAATTAAGTTAACATAAGACAAAGTTAGGAATTTCTAACATACATTAGTTTACCTGTGCAGTGTTCACCTCGAGATATTTTGTGTTTAGGCATTATACAGCTCGTAATGCATTTTAGTGACGGTAGCGCAGCATTTTAATGGGAAACTACATGTGCTAACTTTCTACCAAAATGTTGGTAGTCTTTTGGGAGGTACTACCATTTAGTTTGGAGGTAATTTTGATGTGACGATGTGAGCTGAAATAGAAAATTTTCATTGGGTGCTTTACCTTATGTCATACTGGGTTTGTTCAAAAATCAGTTGATACTGATGTGTTTTCGACGTGAAGCATTATTAACCGAAGTTGTTTTATTACAAGTAATTTAAAAAAATATCCTACCAATATTATAACCCCCTTACTAATAAACGTTGTATAGCGTCTATATAGTTATTCAACGTTTTGTCTTCTTCTTACGAAAGTCAAATTACTGACGACTGAAAGAGAAAAATCGATGTGTAACTATTCATCTGATATAATACTTTTATTAGTAAGGTTATAATATATTGATCTGGATTAACTAAGGGATTAAAAGATAAATAATATTTTTTATCTCCATCTGTTCCCGTGAGATATTTTCTGAGACCTACGCGGGCGAAGCCAGTTTTTAATAAAAACGACTACTTACTTAAAATGTTAAAGCTTTCATTTGAACCACGAGATATACAGATGTTAAACATTAAAATCGAAGTTATATATATTTATTCAGCAATACGTAATGATAAAACGATCATTCTTCTTATGAAAGCAGGCTTTGATTTTGCGAAAAACATATGAAAAATATCAGTAGTGTGTTCGCTTGCTGCCGGCCCCTAGAATACCCCCCTAGGGCGTGTAATATCCATGAAATATGCGTTTGTCCGAGCACAAAGCAACAGGGCTGCCGGCCGGCTGTATTCAAAGAGAAATTCCAAATATTTCAATAACATACAAGTATTTCGTGGATTTTATTAAAACAGAACGAGCGTTAGTGAGTGATATTTCCAAATGAAAACAAACACATTTAACTAAGAACATTTGGCGTGAAAACGGTATAAAAAAAACAATAATTTAGTAGTTTTTGACTACAACATTTTCAATAAAAGAAACGCTACACTATTTGGACCGTGAAACAATACTACTGTGACAATAAGCAGTGCAAGTTTTTGTTCATCATAAAACTAAAAAAAAAACTATTTGCAGTTTATTTTACAGAACTGCTACTATTAATTTGGTAGAATTTTTCCATAAAAACATATTGTGCCTTTTTTGTTTGGACTCCTTTAACAAAAACTGGTCCTTGACAGCTCTGGACAGAGATAGGTGGAAAGAAAGTTGGAAGGCTTTTACTTAGCAGTGGGAAATTAATGGTTTATAACAAATAAAAAATAAAAAACCGGTCAAGTGTGAGTCGGACTCGCGCACTGGGGGTCCGTACTAATTTATAGGTATGTAAACAGTTTATGACGAGATTTTTTTTTTGTAATGTAAACTACAAAACAAATTGACGGTTTTCGGATTTTTTTTACCCCTTTACTTGTGCTACGTGACATTGTTTCTTGCCAAATTTCGTGATTCTAGGTCAACGGGAGGGAGGTACCCTATAGGTTTTGACTTCCTTGCAAATGTCAAAATATGGGCATAAATGGAACATAAACGCTCATATCTTTTGATTGCATTGCCTTAGAAGTTTTATTTTTCTATTAATTTCAACTTGATAACTGCACGCGTTCTTGAGAAAAACGGTCGTGACAGACCAGACAGACGGGCAACGAAGTGATCTTATAAGGGTTCCGTTTTTTTTTTTGTAGTATGGAACCCTAAAAATATAAAAAAGTACACAGATATAGGGTGACTGCACTTAATTTAAGTTAAAAAATATATGATCGTTGACCCCATGCTAGGAAAAAGCTGTGTTACAGGGGTCATCCATCCGCCCATTATAGATGTTATATAGTTACAAAGTAAAGAGCACTTTTGCAAATAATGTTGGACTTCTCCACCCATTACCCATTAGTTAAGCTTTAGAGATTAACTAATTCATGGAAACTGGCTAGATTGAGTTCAGCTTAAGTCAACTAAACAAACTCTCGAGCTACATCGATGCTTCCAGAATAACAGAATGTTTAATTATGCACCTCCATGTATACATCCGCCTTCCTTTCTCATACGTTGAACGAATAACTTAAAGCGATATTATCATGGTGAAAACCTTTACTAGCAGTTTAAGCACTGTAGTTACTGTTTTATTTTAAACAACTTTTCGTGTTTTCTCATGACCTTACGAGTTAGTACCTACGACAAAACTAAAAACAACTTGGTTGATAATCAATGGCTGCACGGTTCGTTCGAAGTTAAGCTACGCTTGCCGCGGTTGGTTCGTGGATGGGTGACCATCCATTACATTTCGAGTCATTAATCTACCTAGGCCGCCTTTTCCCAAGTATATTGGGGATGGCCTCCAGTTTAACCGGATACAGCTGAATACCAGTAATTTACATGGAGTGACTCCACAATCCAGTTACTGGGTAACATGATACCCCTTGGTAAGACTGATTGTCAGACTTTCGGGCTTCTGACTACCCGTAACGACTGTCAAAAATCCACAAATGACAGTCTGGACCAACGGCTTAACGTATTTTCCGAGACACGCAGGGGTCTCGGTATGTAAAGATGGTCACCCATCCACAGACCAACCGCGGCACGCATAGCGTTAACTGATCGATTGACCTGTGCGGCTATTTATTATTTAGCCACGGGCCCATCTAATAGCCTTTTCGGTAATAGCCTGGTGTTATTATTTATTTATTATTACGTTCTGCTTCACCATGGTTAGCAAACATGGTTGGCAACTTAGAGCTTTACTTAACTAAACAGGAAGGTTCATAACTCGTGTCGACTTGAGAGAAACAGACGCCATTATAATAAGTTTTCTTCAACGAAGCTGAGACAGATCTTGGTACGTAACACGTGTTCACAGTAAATTCCTTTGTCAAGTACTTACAGTTACAATATCTACTAACAATGTGTTAAGTTTACCTGTCTAAGTTTAGATACCCTGTTATTATAATTGTGCATGTCCCAGAAACTGTTTGTTCAATGGTTCGTTTCTGAATGAAATGAAAGATGGCCGATCAGATTATCTCCTGTACTCTTACTTTTTAAAATTTTGTTTTATACTTAAAAGAAATCAAAAGGCACGATTATAAGTCTAAAATATTGCTATTATACTATACGAACTAGTCAAAAGTTGATCCACTTGTGGACATAGGCTTTCCCAAAGATTACAACACACACAACCAGAACAAAATAGAAAAAAAAACCGATTCTTATTAAAATTCGGAATTTAATCGCTCTTAGCGATAAGACCGCCCATTGTGTCAGTCACCCTTTGTAAAATTTCTATATTTATGTCTGTAATTTATATAGTGTACATAATAAAGAGTCTTCTATTCTTTAATGTTGTTTGAATTAATACGTATATCTTAAAATGCAATTATTAAGAAGTCTTCAGAAGTTTCTTAAAAGCACAATGGCGTAGAAAGTTTCAAGTTACAATGGGCCATTTACAGCCCCATTTGATCAATGTAAGCAGTTGTTTATTTTGAAAGAGCTTGACAACCGGGGCAATGATACGTCTTGGTAGAACTTTTGAAGGACGTCTGTGATCGATTCCTGGTTTCAAGATGCTTGTCATATAATGTATATTGATGTCACAATATTTGAAGATAAACAGAAAAGTTTTATGATATTTATATAATTTATATTAGAATTTACACATACATACACATAATTTCACGCCTTCTTTCCATGGAGGATAGGCAGAAACTACAGAACGCCACCTGATATTATTTCTTAAATTTAGTTCATAAAAAACACGTTTTGAAATATAAGTTCATTACTCTGAAAGCATCAGTCTGAGCACTAGGGTTTTTTTGTTTAGAATGGGGAGAAATTATCTTCCTTCCTTCATAAAAAAATCTGTAAACGCTCCTTCAATCAGGCGCGACACGCGACGCGAATCGCGAGCGGTGCCTTTGTGTCGCGTGACGTGTCCCGCTCGCGATTCGCGTCGCGTGTCGCGCCAGTCTGAAGGAGCCTTAACCCTACGATTTTTAGTAACATACTATTTGAGAATATTATAATGGTGCAGAGATTGAGAGGGAGTAGGGTTAAATAAGAATAACCATCAAACTTTCAACACGTTTTCTACATCTAAAATACCTATTGGAAAGAGTAGGAAAACAACACTTTCCCTTCAATACTAAACAGAACAAAGCCTAATGATTATTTCAATCGTTAATTAAAAGATCTTAACCATCTGTCGGATACTTTGAAGCATTTTCTTTGTAGTGTCAGCAGACCTTCAACGCTAGCGTCTTATTTCCGATCTCCCGTAAAACTACCTATATCTTTCCGACAGACGGGAGCCTTTCAAAGTCTCCGTTACGTGACAGACTAATATAAGTAATGTGTCAAACGTTGTCGGCCATTTACGATCAATATCTTTTGCTATTGTTAGCAGATTCCAATTGAAACTAGACGTGCTTTGTCTTGATATTGTTACTTACTTTTAGCATCATTTTTTATGATGATGATTTTCACTATAATGTAGATACCTACTTACTCCAAGTTATACAATTTTACGTATTGTGTTAATAACATAAAGATACATCTTATAATATAATTATTTTCCCATAGTTAAAAACAAAACCCCTGAATTTTATCTCATGGACCGCAATTGCAAGATTTCATTTATTTTTAAACCGTATATTTTATTGACATTTTTTAACTATTTTTGTATCTTGTGGACTCAACGACGAGATGTTACTTGTGAGGAAGAACAGACATGATCGTGAAAAGATAACTGACATTATTTTCCCGGCGCTTCACTTACGGCGAGCTGCCGCCGCGTCGCCTCGCTTATGGCGTGTTCAAATCACGTCGATGACCGAATGCGTCGCCCGCATTCGGTTTAACCGGATTCGTTAACCAAATTGGCCTCTTTCTATTAGGTCGGTGAGCAGTCGCATCGGTCGCATTCGGTTTGACCGGATTTTTTAAACGTGTACAGTAGGTCGGTTACGGGCTCTCCGACCAACAACAAGTTTCTACACACCGGTTAAAACCGAATACGGTCAGCTGTAACAACTTTTATACTAGGTCGGTCACCGCAAACAGCAGCAGAAACGCAGTCAGTGACAGAATACGGTTGCAGTCGAGTACGCCCTAACGGCAAACAGACGCCATTACGTACGGTCGTCTCCACCGCTATCCAGCCATATGTGAGACGTCACGCGTCGGCCAGCCGCAAGCGCGGCGTCCGATGCCGCAGCAGCACCCAATCGTGAGCGGGGCGACACTGTGGCAACGCCTCAAAAGGTGCTGAGTCGATCCCGTTGGCGTCAACCCAACGTAATCAACGTTGGGTTGACGCCAGAGGGGCAATTCTCGTAATTTTTAAGAACGTTCACAGCCTGATCTCAATCTGTCAAAAATACATCAAATTTCCCTACATTTTGACAAGTTTTTGACATTTGTTTGTCGCCGAGATGCAATTGCGACTAGATTTTGAACGTTTTAAATTATGAGCATTGGCCTTCTGGTTGATGACGAGTCGATGAGTTACGGGGACACACAAATCCCGTGCAGTGCTTTTATTTGTGAGTTGGCGTCTAAAGATTTTTAGAATGAGTCTTATGTCCATATATGTAGATAAGTGTACCAATAAAAATATATTATGTAATTAGTGGATATTGATATAAAGAAATATTATCTTATTGTGTGATCAAAGTACCCACAGTTTCGAGTTTGATTTGGGTGTTTCCCCTATACGCTTAACATTATATGTGTTATGGAAAGATTATAACTGTGCACAAACACAGGCAGTTTCGAGCACCATTTAGTTATCCGTTACCCTCAATTAATTCTCATGAGACCGTTAACACCTGACTCATGGAACAAACTTATACATTTGTTTTTGATGTTAAACCTAAATGTGAAGGTATACAGGGTCAAATTAAATTAGCTGGCGAAACTTCACAGACGTGATATGTAATGACGAAAAAAATAAATTAAACTCATAATTTCAATCAATTACTGAATCGATTACTAGAATGACCTCTGGCAGTAGGTATAGTTACTTAGTCTTAGAAAATCTTTTTCTTTTTGTTTTAAATATGAAACCCAACTTTGAAGTTTCGCCAGCTAATTTAATTTGACCCTATATATTATGTCACTTTTAACCCTTTGACCACCACGGTCGTGTATAGACGACAAATGAAAACGTGCCCAACACGCCAATCCCGACAAGAAAACACCATGTTTTAAGTATAAACACAGAAAACTGAATTTAGTTTATTTATTTTGTACTTAAAACATGGTGATTTCTTGTCGGCATTAGCCGACGGTGGCGTGTTGGGCACGTTTTCATTTGTCGTCTATACACGACCGTGGCGGTCAAAGGGTTAAATATCGTTTCGTTACTGATTACGTCATTCACCGATTATTAAAGCACATTATTTTTAAAGGGGTGTCTTACCTTGTAGGCTACAAGTACCTAGTATTCATTTGTGATGATGATATTTTCGTGCGAATCAATTGCTCAAAAATTAAACTTTTCGAAGACTTTTAAAAGTTCGAGTCCTAACATTAAAAAGATAATATTAAAAATAATTATTAATTTCATGAAGCTCTCCCTTTTCTTAATGACTGTAATTTTCAAAGAATCCTATCCTACTAATATTATAAATGCGAAAGTTTGTGAGGATGGATGTTTGTTACTCTTTCACGCAAAAACTACTGAACGGATTTTGATGAAACTTTACAGTAATATAGTTTATACATCAGAATAACACATAGGATACTTTTTATCCCAATATTCCCATGGGATCAAAACTTACGCGGGTGAAACCGCGGTCCGCAGCTAGTTCAAACATAAAAAAGCTGATACCAATTCACACACGATCTATGTCCCTGTGATCAACTTACATACGATTTTTTCCCGAACAAACTACCAAATTACATTAACCCCTTTAAAGTGATATTCGATTTCCATGTATCAACCATGACAGACAGGCTGCCGCGGGCGGATGTTTGTTTCCAAAATGCAGAGGTCCGATTTCAGTATTTGGCCGCAAGTCCAATTAGCGTAGCAAACTGTTTTTGTGTCGAATACAACGGTTAATCAATATCTCCAGCATTCCAATATTTTACTGGTGATGGTGTTTTTGTAACTTAGAAAATGTCTATGGTTATAATTCAATTTTATTACTTTCAAAATGTTGAAGGTAACTGAAAAATAACTGAGAAATTGGAATACTTAGATGTATTTTTGTAATATGGAAATTAATAATTATATCTCTACTAGCGAAACTGCTTCGCAAGGTTTCATGACTTGAAAAAACATTATGATTTCTATAACCATAAACCTTCGGCCGTTTAACAATATGCCGTGGCTGCAGCGGCATAATGTGTAAGCGGCCTTCCGGAAGAAATTCTCTAAATGATAGTGAAAACCGCATCAATGGATTTTGATGCGGCTTCTAAACATAGAAGAACAATGAGATTCACGCAGACACAGAAAGCGGCTTTAATTCAGAATACATATATTATAGCGCACGTATTTGTCCCTGTATCTGTATGTTGCATTTGTCAACCAGTCTTACCAAGGGATTTTGTATTATCCAGTAACTGGGTTATCCAATACTGGCACTCAACTGCATCCAGTTAGACTGAAAGCCGACCCCAACAGAGCTGGGAAAAGGCTAGGTAGATGATGATGACTTATATTTGTCCCCGTGTAAGATAACGTGCATACCTATAGGTAATTGCGTAGGCTCTGATGTTGTTCCAAGAAATAAATAATTATACAACGTGTAACGTTAAATACGCAAAACCTGAAAATAGTTTGTTCATAATTGACTACTGAATCGATTTTAGTAATTTTAATATAGGTTTTTTTTCAAAAATTATGTATTTTTTTTTAATTTTGTTTTTTATCCGCCGATTGAGCCAAAGAAAATTAAGTCTTATTTTAAGGCAATAAGACTCAATTTTGAATTCATAAACTAATGCTAGGATCAACAGGATTTTCTTATTAAAAATAGTAAGCTTAAAAAAATAGTTTTGGTCATTGTATTATGCTTTTAACTCAATGCTCTAATTGGGGTGTATGAGGTTTTGCGCATTTAACGTTACACGTTGTTATACATTGAGCGCAGAATATCCAAAACATTCTAATAGTAATATGGTTTACCTTGAACCTACCTACATAAAAAGTCATGAAACTCCTTTACACTTGATATATTTTTAAAAGAAACATCTTGTTTTTCCAACAACATTAAAACAACAGCAAAAAATACATATTTAAGATTAATAAATTTCAATGATCGTATGTAATAAAAAACACGCTTGTAACACCCACTACCTACCTACACGCCTTCATTCTTCCCACCGGAGGGCTTTCGCTTCGACAAAATAATAAAAGCTTCCTATGAACCTCAAGTTTCGTCTTTGAATTAAATCTAGAAAGCGTGGGTAGTAAGCACGGAGCGTAGTAAGTAATATTGCGATGCTTCTCGGGTTTATTTTCGGTTTTCTGTTAATACGTAATGAATTTTCTGGTTAGGGTACTCGGTTTTTAATTTATTCTCTCGATGTGTTCGCCTGTGATGTTCGAACATTTATTTGTAAAGGAGACCTTCTTTCTAAGAAATCCTTTCTTGTTTACCGACTTATAAAGAAGTAGGAGGTTCTCAATTTGTCGGAATCTCTTGTTATGTAATTTTATTGATTCTTATGATTATTCTTTACTACGTCGATCGATTTTAATGATTCTTTTTTCACTGGGTCTCATACTTTGATCAAATTCTGATGAGTGGTTTTTGAGTGGTATTCTACTTCGTCTATGTTTGTGATTATATAATACCTGATATACTAATTAATACCCAGGTGCTAGAAATGTAAAACTAAAACAAAAAAGAAATGTTTACATTCTACAAAAAACAAGTCGACGGCCAAAAAAAAATTAATCAAACCACCAACCAAAGTTACGGACTTCTGGAAATAAAGATATTTAGCACTTGTACTTATCTACTGGTTTTTTTGGAGCCGGTTGTTTTTTTTTTTTTTTTGTAAAAAGTTTTTTATTCATCCAGGTTTTCGAACACGTTTCGGTGCACGTATTTGTATTGCAATCTGCGCATCGTTAGTGACATTTTTCAACGTTGAAATCGTTAGGTTTTTACGGGGCAGTTTCATCAGGGTAACAGCCTTGATGGATGGTCTTGTTGGGCAAATAATAAAAGCTGTTGCGTATTTGTCGTGATTTTTACTACGTGTAATTTGCTAACCATAGGTAAGTAAACTACATTTGGAATATAATTATAGTCTTACAACATAAACATAGTACATAACATCACAGCTATATTCAGGTTTTTTTTTTGACGATGGGAAATCATCATATGACCCCTCCCGCTCTGGGTGGAGCAGAAGGGAGTGTCAGACTCTTACTGACTAAAACCCACCCGTGTTCCTTCCTTAGCCCTTTGTGTTCTGGGGTAGCGGTAACCCTTTCGGACAATCCCGCTGCAGCTATATTCAGGTTGTGGTCTGTCAGAAGTGTGCATATAGTACACCCATCCATCAACTATTAAACAGGCACAAATGCAGACTCTGGGCTGCTTCTAAGAAATTCCGAAGCCTGCCGGGGCAGCGAGATTGTCCGAAAGGGTTACCGCTACCCCGGAACATAAAGGGCTAAGGAAGGAACACGGGTGGGTTTTAGTTAGTAAGAATCTGACACTCCTTTCTGCTCCACCCAGAGCAGGAGGGGAGATTTGATGGTTTTCCATCCTCAAAAAAAAAGGCCCACATGCTCAGCAGTAACTTGCGACCACTAGAAAAACAAAACACGATATACCCACGTGTACCTCTAAAAAAATATAATTATAATCTTAAAATAACGTTAAACACAAATTAATTACAATTCTGACGCAGATGGGAAAGGATGGCCCGTGGCTAAATAATAAAAGCCGTACAAGTCGATCGATCAGAGTAAGCTACGCTTGCCGCGGTGTGTCGGTGGATGGGTGACTATCTTTACATGCCGAGACCCCTCCGTGCCTCGGAAAGTACGTTAAGCCGTTGGTCCCGGCTGTCATTTGTGGATCTTTGATAGTCGTTACGGGTAGTCAGAAGCCCGAAAATCTGACAACAAGTCTTACCAAGGGTTATCGTATTACCCAGTAACTGGGTTGTGGAGGTCAGATAGGCAGTCGCTCCATGTAAAATACTTGTATTCAACTGCATCCGGTTAGACTGGAAGCCGACCCCAACACAGTTGGGAAAAGGCTAGGCAGATAATGATGGGATAGTTTCCACATCTGCGTGGAAATCAGTATGGTTACCTAGTCAATTTGTTTCGAAAAAGAGAGTAGTTAACTAATATCATATATTATTGATAAGCCTAACATACAACACCATAATGAGATAACTTTCCGATACACATGCAGTAAATCGAACACGTATTACTGTTTCATATTCGGTAGATATATATATCAGTGTTAAGATTCACATGTTCCCCTCTCTGTATTCAGATGTTTCTCATTCATAGTTATGAGTATAGCTTCATAAAATAAACATAATTTTCTCCATGAACAGTTTTACTGTGCTAGTGTTTATACGCCACATGAATTACAATGGAATCATTTTGTATAATATCGTTTGTATCTAGTTGATGTTTACTAATTATTGTTATATTATCAATTTTACAGGGTTATTTTAAATTAGCTAGCTAAACTCCGCAAAAGCGATGGGTATCGATATCTAAACATGATAAATAAAAAAATAAATAGATTTTCTCAACTCATTCTTCAAGTAACAACACTAATTAACACCAATAATTGACGACTGTGTAAGACCGAGGCTATTGTGATCTATAGTACTTAAATCATACATAGAAGCTGTTGATGTACCTCAATAAATAAATAAATAAACAGCGGTCGTTGAACTCTAAAAAAAAAACAAACATGAAATCTTTATATTTTTTAGATACTGATACCTATTGCGTCTGCAAAGTTAAGCTAGCCAATTTAAAATAACCCAGTATACCTAATAATAATAAATGGTACATGATGAGAACCTCGTGAAAGCTGAGAAAGATAAACAAATCAAGTATTTTGACTTGGCTCGCGAGGTTGTCGACATGTAGGAAATGGACTCAGCAATCATTGTGCCGATAATCGTGACAGCCAATGGGTTCATAGACAATTAGAGCCTCCACCAACACCTGAGGAGGCTCTCGTTGGGCAACTGGATCAAGGACTTGATTCAGAAAGCAGTACTTCTGGACACGGCTCGCATTGTCAGGAGGTTCCTCTCTCTGGAGCCCTGATCCTGACCGGTAGCTTAGACCCTGATCCCGATACCGGTGGGCTACTATTTTTTACATTTTTTAACCCCCGACAAAAACGGAGGGGTATTATAAGTTTGACGTGTGTATCTGTGTGTCTGTGTATCTGTGTGTCTGTCTGTGCCATCGTAACTCCCAAACGGCTGAACCGATTTTGATATACATTTTTGTGTTTCAATAGTGACTTGATCGAGAGTATTCTTAACCAAAATTCAAGAAATTCGGTTCAGCCGTTAGAAGTTTATCAGATCTTTTCTATTCGATGAATTATTGATGTGAGCATCGACCACAGGTCTGATTGAGTTGAAATTTGGCATTTCGTTACTTCAATGATAGTAGAAGAACATAGTGACCTAGAACTGCTGCTGCAGCATCACCTGGAATTTGCAGATACCTAACTCCCTTAACTTACAGCAGAGATATCGTGTTTGGGTTCCTTGGAATGGTCTCAACGAATAGGTTATAGATAGATGGTGACCAGGGGCTGATTGATGATTGAGTAGGAACAAGAAATAAAGGAGGTCCGGACATAATGGATCCCACGTTCAATAACAACCAAACATATGTATGTCATTAGTTAGGCATTTTAATAAAGAGCAATAACTACTATGGCTGTGTATAAATCGCTGTGTGAAACAAGTTATGGCGATGTTCCGTAGGACGGACCTGGAAGTTAGATAACGGAATACTTGAATAGTAATACATTTGCGAATAAATATTCAAACTAAGACCATTTCTAGTGGTCTTACTTTGAATATTCTTCATTGTAGGTAGGAAAAAAAAATAATTAAGCCAAAATATTAAGATTATTATCATTATCCAGAGAGAAAATAGAGGTATTCGTTAGTATGGAATTAACGCCAACGACCACGAGTAACTGTGGTAAAATACGTACCTACAGCTACGCAGATTTCGGCGAGTCACGTGTCGATCGTAGCATGTTTACTAGTAAAAACTATTTAAACTTTATAATGTTATAAAGTTTAAAAAGCAAGAAATAAAAGTTAAATTAAAATTTTTAAAAACCCCCGACACGAACAAAATACCTCTAAAAACTAAAATAATAAATATTGGTCCTTTAAATTTAATATTAGTTGTAGGAAATACTTTGATCCAAGCGTCCTCGCGTCTGGGGATGGCTAGTATACAGTATGTTTTATTAGAATTCTGGAGAAATTATTTTTTGCCTCTAAGAGCGAAGATATTTTATAATATTAAATATTTCTTGAGAGAAAATAAAATTATTGAACAAAAAAATATTCCTTTCCAAACTACCTAGATACATCGCGTTATTTTAGAAATTTAATAAATAAACTGTACTATTTCACCTCGCCTTCCGTGAAATTGACAACACGAGAATAACGAAGGTATAGACAGGAAGCGACATTGTTAAAGGTTCATATAGGTACTAAGTAGGTAACATTACTGGAAACTGTATGTATTAGGCAGGCACTTACATTTTGTGGTACCCATCATCATAATTATGTATTTGTGTTTTGCATAAATTATATAAGATGGGTATCTTATCCTCGTAAGGCCAACCTAAATTTAGGTCGATATACATTACGACCCAATGTAGGTACTAAAAATGAGTGTGAAACCTAAGACAGAAACATGCTTGTACGATACGACTACATACACAAAGCACGGCTAATAGAAATCTCTATTCATATACAGCACGTTTCGCCGAACACTTTGTTGATAGAAAACATTATTTGTAGATATCTCGGTTCATAGGAAGCACTGTTGACAGAGATCTTTGTTCATAGATTGCACTTCTTGCCGTAAAATTTATTCATAGAAACAATTTACGGACACCGATTAGATAATTCCAATTCGCTTGCTCTTGCATCCTATGTCGACGGAGCCCCGCTTAGCGGGGCTCCTTTTTCTGTGTAATGGGTTTAAAGTAACCTAACCAAACAATGGTTTCCAGACACCGTGATTCGTAGATTTCGTGCAAAAAATATGTAGAAATAATTTGTCCTTTTTTTAGGTCACTGGGCCATAGTTTTAAGTATAATATTAGTTTGAATAAATCAAGTCTATTCAATTATTTATCATGGAATTACAAATTATATCAGAAAAAAAAACTTTGTTAAGTATTTTTTTTTACAATGTTATTTTTTATTTATATTATGTATATCGACATAAATTTAGGTTAGGCCTTACGAGAATAGGATACCCATTATAAGATAATGATTAATCCATACAGGAAGGCATGGAAGCAAACTGTAACCATGAATGGCATGAATATTTGTAGTCAATATTAATAGTCGTTCGTAGCGTAGAAATTTATCGTCATTTATATAAAAAAACTGCCTTTTCATAGAAAAGTGCAATACCTAATCTGCCTAGACTTTTCTCAACTATGTTGGGCTCGGCTTGCAGTCTAACCGGATGCAGCTGAATACTAAACTGCTACTATGCTAATTTTACAGGGAAAGCCACACAACCCAGTTACTGGATAATACGATACCCCTTGGTAAGACTGGTTGTCAGACTTTCGGGCTTCTGACTACCCATAACGACTGTCAAAGATCCACGAATGACAGCCGGGACCAACGGCTTAACGCGCTTTCCGAGGCACGGAGGGGTCTCGGTATGTAAAGATGGTCACCCATTCACAGACTTACCGTGGCAAGCGTAGCTTAACCTGATCGATCGACCTTTGCGGCTGTTATTAGCCACGGGCCCCTTCAAAAAAGTGCTATACCTACGTGATCAAAATGCACTGAACAGCTAATTTATTTTTTAATTACTGACATGAAACAAGTTCAGAATCCATGGTAACATAGTTGTACCTCGATGTAACTAACTGTAGACGTGTAGGTACTTACTGAACTATCTGTCTCGGATCCATAAATGTGAATATACAGAATATTTATTCAATGCAAGCAAAGACGCAGTCAAAGCAAGATGAAGAGAATAATTAAAGAGCCTCACATCTCACATAAATAATAGGTATGAACGTATAATAGTGGTTCGTCTTTCAACTGACATTATCAAAGCATGTAAGATGAGGGTATGTTCTGAGGCGTTGACCTTTGAGTTTGTTTCGGTGTGTCTTCTCAGATTACTCAGCTAGGGCACATAGACCTCTTCTAATTTAAAACAAAAAAATAAAACCATGTAGACAGTCTGCAAACAAGACATAGGTACACTTGTATTAAAATAATATTGTGGCGCTACATTAGAACAGGACATATCTAAAGGAGATGTGCTAAGGGTGGCCGCGAAATTAATATTTTCTCGCGATACGTAATGTAGTAACGTCTTTTTTTTTTCTTTTCATCAAAAAATCTGTATCGTCGAACGATGATCATGATTGACGACGATGTCTATCTATCTATGTCGACACTCTGGAAGCTGTGCCACAACTGCGCGTCCGATGTGCGCGTACACGATACATTTAAAACGCGGAGACGTAAATGTAAGGTGTGTGTAGCGTGTAACTATGCAGCCTTACCTATTTAGCCAGTAATGCAGCTGGGCCTCCTTTTTCTTTTCCTCACACATCTTTCTACTGCCGTTGCGGGCCAGATCTTTCGGTAGCAGTCAAGTTCGTTGTATTTAATTTACAAATAAATATTATAATTATTTGCCAGATACTAGTGCCGCGGCCGTCTTTAAATTAAACGACAAAATTATCCTCTCTTATAGCAAGTTATAAGCTGTGGTTATAAGTATATTATGTAAGATACGCACCGTTTTAACTAGCAACACCTCGTTAGCTGCAAATGGTACCGAACACCTCTTGACCCGCTCCGTGTCACCTAAAGTGTCGGGTTTAAACTTTGATAGTGTTAAGTGCTGACAGTTTGCTAATCTCTTTCAGCTTAAGGACAAACTTTCAGGAAGGCGGAAGATAACACGCTTAGTTACTGATTTTTATTTCAAGATAGGATAAGGATTGAATATTATGATTATGAGCTCCGAATACCTACCCTTTCATACAATGTTGGGACGACAATAATAACCTAACCCATTTGGTCGCGGTGCTCTAGCTTAATTTCTGCGAAAAATTCAGCTCGCTCGTGGTTGATCACAATTCTAACATAACCTATGAACTGTCGAACTATTTATCTAGCTGCCCATTCCAACATTTTTATTGGCCATTCATTTATTACACTACTTGATTATGTTTTGTATGGACATTGTAGGATGAAATAAGCGACAAATTTTCTTTTTAATACAGTTCATGTTTTACTGCCACACTAATTTACCAACCGCCGAAAGATAAAATGACTTCCCGTGAATTTTTTAAACTGACCATAATAACCTCCTGAACCGTGCTCCCGAATTTTCAAATAACAGTTAAAAAATGGTTATCCTTTTGAAACTATCTATTATTGTGTTTTCGTCACCACCTTGTACAACTTTTTCAAAGTATAAAGAGAGAAGAGATTAATTAAAGTAGGTATTATTTGTCCTAACATAACCGATATTTTATCCATGTGCCAAATGTTATCCAAATCCGTTCAGCCGTTTTAGCATGAAAGCGTAACAAACAAACAAACTCACAATATTTTTCGAACATTAACCTACGACACAACTTTGCGACTGAAGAATAGCGGTATACCATAGGTACATTGGTATATTCTGAATTTTAGAGTAGCTTTGAATTTCGTGTTACAATATTTTTATCACAAAGTAATAATAGATCAGTTACAAGGCCCTTCACACACTTTACTCAGTAAATATTTTTTTTACTAGCCTACGCTGTCCCGCTCCTGGGAAAAGGCCTCCCTCCACTCCTTCCATCTTTCGCGAGCTCGCGCATCCTCCTTCCAGTTTTGACAGAACCTATCCAGCTCGTCCCGCCATTTCCTACGTGGTCTGGCGCGACCCTACCTCAATGTCTCAGGGTACCAATTCTGTGCTATTTGGGCCCACAGTTTGTCCTGCATGCGGCAGATATGTCCTGTCCAGTCCCTTTTAAGTTGGGTAGCCTTTTGAGCCACGTCCGCTATCTTTGCTTTGGAGTGCAGTTTTGTCGAACACGATCCGTTAATTTAACGCCTAGCATACAGCAGCGCCCCATTTCTTGTACTGGTGAACAGTTTAGGATATAGCGGGTCGCCCTGTTTGACTTCATTCTCTATTTCAAATTTCGGACTGGTGGTTTCAAGTTTTGTTGTGACTGTACTATTTTTATAAATGTTGCGTAACAGATTTGTATAGGTGGGATCAAAGTTTGTGTTGAAAATTGCGTCAAAAATGGATGTGTGTGAAATGCTGTCGAAAGCTTTGGAATAATCAACAAAAGCGAGGTGTAACGGGATTTTATATTCCTGGTGTTTTTCTATTAGTTTAGTGACTTAATGCAGTTGATCTGTCATAGAATAGCCAGGTCGGAAGCCTGCTTGCTCAGGGGGTTGGTGTTTATTTAGTTCGCCAGATATGCGATTTTTATTACTATATTTAACAGACTTAATTTCATTAAAAAAACCAAAGTTTACAGGTCAGAATTTAATAATATCCCTTTGCACAAGGGTATAGATGAGTTATACCTACAAAAATATTTTAAAAAATCCTGTTTAAAACCGTATTGCTATTGGCCCATAGACCACTTCCCATTCAAAGCCCAGTCTCCTTTGGTGTATGAAATAATAACACATTTAAGAATAGGTAAGAGTTTTATACTCGCAGTGTTGTAGGTATTTACCTGATTTCTGATCTCTTGAGGTTCCAAGTTAAACACTAAGCTGTAAACAGGTTTTAAGCTGTTTACTCAAAGTGTTTGTGCAATGAGCTTAGCGTGTGTAACGACACTCATGCATGAGTCAAACAGAGCAACTACAATGCTTAGTACAAAGTACTACCTACTGTTGAGCATGAGGTCCTGGGTTTAGTTTCCAGGTCGGGCAAAGTGTTTAAATGTTTTTAGGTTTTCTATTTGGAATTTCTCAGTAGCAGTCCGAAGTCTGGATGTGTGCTCGTCCTTTATTACAAGGCACTTAAACATAACTGGCGAAATGTTGGTGTACTTTATGTACTCTGCCCAACGCTTCGGGGAAACAAAGCGTGATGTGTTATATTAACAAAAGAACACTGGTACCTAGGTCTCCGGTACTCAACTCTATAATCACAAGTTGAATAAATAAACGAGTTTATATTTCACACTCAACGCGAACAATTTTGAACAACATCGTACGCCGTTGGATTCCCAAGGCACACATCCACTCTTGTATGAAACAAAAGAAACGAGGGGTAAACTCGAAAGTTGTCACACTTTATAAACAAGGTGCTGCAGGGAATCTACATCCCATCTACACTAATATTATAAACAGGAAAGTTGTTCTGTATGTCTGTTTGATATTTCACGACTGGAGTAAAAGGTTTTTTGATGAATTTTGAAGTTTGGTTATGAGATTTTATTTTAAATCTATAGCTGTAATTTAAGAGTAATTTTTACCATAAGTAAAATTGCCTATAATGTTCCCACTGTATGTTATATTTTGTTTTTATATATCTTTTCTTTAGAATTAATTACCTTTTTATTTGCACATGTTTCTGTGACAAATAAACCTATTTTTCTTTCTTTTTCTTCACTGCTGGGACACAAGCCTCCTCTCTGTGAGAGAGAGTGGGCCGAAATCCACGCCGTAAGACCACGCAGCCCCGTGCGCTTTGGTAGATGACACATGTCTTCAAATTTTTGGTTGATTTTCTCTTCAAATCCACTATCGATTTTATAACACACTAGCAATCCGCCTCTGCTTCGCACGGGTGCAATGTCTGAACATCGAGATTTCTGTGTTATATCGAAGTTAATTATGAATGTATTACTTATACATAAAACCTTCTCTTATTATATATAAATTAATATATGGAATATATTCTCTAAATTATGGTGAAAACCGCATCAAAATCCACTGCGTAGTTTAGAAAAATAAAGCGGTCACACAAAAAGCGAGAAATTCGGGTTGCCAATTGTTTTATTTCAAGGAAATTTTGTGAATGTTATAGTTTAGTAGTCTTTGATAACCGCTTCTGCATCTGTGTTTCCCGGAATTTACAATAGATAATAATCAATAGTACTTTTTATTAAATGTATTTTCTTTCTTACTTTTCAAAATTCTTGGAAATATTACACGTTAGAAGCGTCGAATGGCTACATAGAATTTTTGAATATTAACGCCGTCTATTATCCCGTCCATTAAGTTACATAAAATCAAAATGGTTTTAATTGTTCTTCCAGGATTTCTTTCTTAATCTACGGTATCTATACTTAAGGCGACTCAATGCTTTTGTTCAATGACCTGTAAGAAAGAGGTCAAGTCACCAGCAGATTTGTCTGGAGAGATACTCTGGACCGCGTTGGGGCATTGGCGGCTTTAGATAACGAGTAAGGGGCTCGTTTCCTGACCAACTTTTTGTATACGATGTTGTATTTTATTTACTTAACCACACACGCTGTACAATATCATAACTACACAGAATGTGGTGCATCTCGTACCAAACTTAGTACATACAGCAGATTTTTTTAAATAACCGTCGATAGATATTTGCGCTGGGGGTAATAGAATTTATGGGCACAGTTTGCGCGTCGATGTATAAGATTTTAAAGAAACCTAAACTGAAAATCTACATAAGAATACAAAACCTTTTCTAATCGAATTATAAACGTAGCAGGGCTGAAGGCTCCATAATGAAAATAAATTATGTAACATTAATTTATTCAGGGTCGTCAACAACGGTTAATTTAGGAGTACCTATCTACCATCGGAAAAATATCATACACGATAACTTATCACAGTTTTCGAGTTGAGGTAAATTAGCTCAGACAGGAATTAACAGATTCAACATGGATCATGACTCCTCGTTAATAAACGATAGCTAATTACTGGCTTTGATGTTCCATCAGTTAGGAGCGGTCAAGGAGCGAAAGTGATAAGCAATTTTCAAACACTTTTCTTTCCCACATTTACAAGATGATATGCTCCCAGCATATCATCTTTTAGAACTGTCATTTTCATTTTAAATCTTGCAATACGTATTCATAAAGATTGTAAGCTGTAAGTATATTGTTTTGGTGGGCTTGAAGTCCTTTTTTTTTTGTGGATGGGAAATCATCAAATGACCCCTCCCGCTCTGGGTGGAGCAGAAGGGAGTGTCAGACTCTTACTGACTAAAACCCACCCGTGTTTCTTCCTTAGCCCTTTGTGTTCCGGGGTAGCGGTAACCTTTTCGGACAATCCCGCTGCCCTGGCAGGCTTCGGCCCTTACGGGCCCCTTCCTTTATGCTGATATCTCTTTCAGGCGCGCGTGGCACACGTACGCGCCGTCCGGCACGGGCCTGGTCCTGATCGGACGGAGGGTTACCCATTACTGTCCGCCCGCAGGCCCGCACCTACGGTGGCCGGGAGTCGTGGCTTGAAGTCCTGGGTTCGACTTCCAGGTCTAAGTGTTACTGGTTCTTCTTTTTTCTACTTTTTCTCTGGAATCAGTAGCTACCCGTAGTTTGGATTTGTGCCCGGTCGATGGCTATTGGCTCGCCTGCTATTTATGGAATTTAAACTTCTGCCAAAATGTAGGTGTCCTATAGGTAGGTACCTCTGCCCAACCGTTTCGGAAAATAAGGCGTTTTAAGAGTCCCTTCCCTATCAATTTCGCGGGGTGAAAACAGAAATTTTTTTTTAGCGCAATTTATCTCAACAACCTTAAGTTATCTACATTCTTTTTTTAAATTCTTAGACTTACTAGATAAATAGTTGATAAATAACTATGTATTTTAAAAAAAAACAAGTTAACTCAAAGTTATTGAGAAATTTGCGCTGAAAAAACTTGAATTTTCTGTTTTTAGACCGCGAAATTGATAGGGACTCGTAGGTTCTTATTTAAATTAAATACTCGTAGGACACTGAATCAGTTTATATTTACCAAGTGAGCATTATTACTAAGACATGCAAATAAACTTAATGGAAATTATCGTTCTTACAGCGCAGATTACTCTTTCAGTCAAGCCGGTAATTGTCTCGTGCGGCGCGCGTTCCGCCGATCAGTTTTGCCACTCGATGCCACGGGTTTCATATACGTGGCGTCGCGGGAATTTGCAAAATCGGCGTAGCAGCGTGTTGTAAATTGTTTGTCTTGAAGTGTAACAGTGCCTAAATTGATGTAACCTCTAAGTTTTTTCGTACTGTACGCTAAGGTCTGTGGGCTAAAGTAAATAAATTATTTTTAATGACATAATTTGCGTAATTGGTTTACCCTGATTCTACTGTAAAGGCCTTCAAACAAGGTATGGTCCTTTAATTCTCCATGTTCAAAATCAAAGCAACGACGCTCACTCTTTTATGTAAAACCTAGCTGACCCGGAAAACTTCGTACCGCCTCAGAATCAATAAGAACGAATGTATGAGAAAATGAATAATCTTCATAATTTTTTATTTCGTGAATTTTCTCCTTGTTTTTATAGTTATTCTGCTATTCGGGACGAAGACAAATCCAAAAAATTAAAGATCATAAAAATTGGTCTAGCCGTTCTTGAGTTATAAATGGTGTAACTAACCAACTAATCCGACTTTGTTTTATTTATATTTATATATATAAAGATAATATTATTTCAGCCCACTTTAAAACTCCAAGACATCTTTTTTATATAATGAAAAGAATTAAGATTGACGATTACCTGCGACAGTAAAAACAGAGACTTTAGCCAATAAAGGGAGAGACAAAGCCTGGGAAAATCGTGCTACACATCTTACGTCCCGAAATTTTCACCCTCTCGCGCATAATTCACACATTATGTGGTGCGTGATTGAAGCGTTTCAGACTGTCTGCTGTGGGCCCAGTGTATTTTGACACTTTGTTGAGACGATGCTTATAATACCAGCTTGTAACTGTGTCACTGCAGGGCACACGCCTCTTGTTATACAGAGAAAAGTCGTGAGCATTAATCACCACGCTTGCTCAAGGCGGATTGGCGATTTCAGATTTATATAACTGTCACCATCATCATCAGCCTATAGCAGTCCACTGCTGGACATACGCAAACGTGCTTAATTCAACAAAATAATTAAAATGATGAGCAATTTAGGAATAATATCTTACGAATATTTTCATTTTACGCTTCAAAAATGTTTTAAATATCTCGAAAACATTGAATTACGGTCATACATATGGGGGGACATCAATTTGTTGCGAAATATTTTTAATTATTTTGTTGAATTAAGTAATTATCTTTATAAATTAATTGAAGTGCCAGCTACAATATCATTTTTTAATGCTTAATGGTACCCATTCAATATGTAGTTTTTTTTTTTTTTTGTAATTATATCGAAAAACCCTTATGAGGCCGGCGAAGCAAGCGTAGGTAGTTTGTAAAAACGTAATACCAATATAATTTGTAAATCAAACATATTCTTATGGGGGTGTGTATTTATTCCGATTGGATTATAGAATATCTAGGTTCCCAAATATATATTTTGAACGAACACTGATATAAAGAGGAGATAATGAGGAATTTTAAATTTCTATAGAAAACTTATTTTTCTCATAACTCCTCTTTAAATCAGCGTCCATTCAAAATACATATTTGGGAACCTAGAAATTTTGTAATCAAATCAGGATTAAGACACACTGCCTTAAGAATATGTTTAATTTACAATTTATTTTGATATAACGTTGGTATGAACTACGCAATACCCCGCATGCTTCGCCGGCCCCTTAAAATTTCAAATACTGGCGACTGGCGTGCGCAGCTTTAACATTGAATGAATAGTTACTACACCTACCTACTATAACTTGGATTAACACATAGGGTACTTTAAATCACGGTAGTACGTTCCCGTGGGATATTTTCTGACATCCATGCGGGTGGAGCCGCGGGAAAAAGCTAGTTAATCCAGGTTTCCTCGCTATGTTTTCCATCACCAATGTCAGTAATGTCTGAAAACTGTGAATTGTGTCCAAATAAACTTTTCTTTCTTCCTTGAAAAAAACTTATATGTTGCATGCTAAGACATGAAACAAGAATACGAGTACGCCAAATCCTAAATTTCGAAATACTCCCTTGTGCCACCTCTCAATTTATTTCGTCGTTTCGACGTTTTGTAGTATAAGATGTTGCGTACTTTCAGAATTAGGGAAGAATCAGTTTTAGGGTTCCGTACCTCAAAAGGAAAAAACGGATCACTTTGTTGTCCGTCTGTCTGTCAAGACCCTGTATCTCGGGAACGCGTAGAGGTATTGAGTTGAAATTAAAACCATGTACTCAAATCTACATCCCCTTGAAGCTATGAAAAATCAAACTTCTAAGTTAACGTAAAAATAAGATACCGCCGTTTATGCCGCAAATTTTTTTTTTTTTTCGTTATATTTCGACTATCTCAAAGGAATCAAAATTTATAGGCCACTTTCCGTTGACCTAGAATCATGAAATTTGGCAAGAAGTAATGGCATGTAGTACAAATAAAAGGAAAAATCCGAAAACCGTAAATTTTCAGTTACATACCTACAAAAAACGTTGTTCGGAACCTTGGTGTGCTAGTCTGACTCGCACTTGACCGGTTTTTTTACTGAAGTTAATTTACTATTTTTGTATTAATGAGACGTTTCCTTTTTATCTCGAGTAGCCATGATCAGTCTATAAAGTAATACCAGCGCAGTCTATTTTTTCTACTGAAGGGCCAAGACCTCTTCGCATACAAAGAAGAGCATTCAAAACAAATAATTAATACCTATTGTGAAAATGATTAGCCAGTCAGCAGAACTGACCGGCAAGTTTGCAGCGCACAAATACTTGATAATTTTCGTGATTCAAATATTTGAGTATAATATTTAAAACATGCGCTGTATAATGGCAACAAAGCTTACAGCATAATTAACACAATCACAATAAGATACTAAAGCACCATAATTCCATATCACTGTAGCAGAACGTAGTTTTACAACCACAGAGCTATGAATAAGATAATTAATAGACTGCGGGGGGGGGAGTAACATTTTCCCCCTTGCAATGTGTCGAGTTTCTTTACAACCACGCTGAGACTAAACGCTAGTACATCCTTTATAACATTGTTAAATAAATTAAAATATCCTCGTATAATATATGTTAATGCAGGACATAAAAACTGAGGGAACAAGGGTTTCATGTTTACACATTTATGTACGTCGCTTTTGATTTTAGAAAAAGTGTCTTCATTTATATTTTACAGCGGTGCATGGATTTGAAAAACGGTAAGCTGAAATGCTCGTTTATTATAAAAAATGTTTAGACTTTCTGCTTTATAATTCTTCTCGTGGCATTCGAGGAAAATAAGGGGCGTTCGCTTATTACCATTTTTTTAATAATTTGGATTCCATTAAGGTTGTGTCCAGAATCAATAGGGACTTGCAAAAGGTTCAACAGGCGTATTTCCGCAAAAATACATTTATAAAAACAGATTACAAAAAAAAGCACATTACAAAGTTCAAAGTTACTAAGAAATTCAAACTCTTCAATATTTCCCTGAAAATTCATGCTGTGTTGATAAAATGAAAGTAATTCCTGACTCAGAAGGGTGACCGGAAACATCTTGTCACATCAATCAATTTTTTTGAGTAAAACATTTTTCATCGCCAAAATGAGGTCTCGATAAGCAGGGCAGAACGTTTACGTAGAAAATATAAGTAGGTCTCATGAAGGTTGTGTGATAGGTTTACCTACTTTAAGTTGAAGCATCACAAGAAGAATAACTAAGTAGGTATGATTGTAAGAAGATCGACAATCATAGAAATATAACTAGCGACCTTTGGGATCTTATGTTTAAAGTGGGTCATTTTTTTTTCTCTCCGTCCTGTTAGTTGTTGTCATAGTCTGGCAGTTTGAGTAAATTATGTGGCCTACCTAAATGTTCTTTCTTTGGTATTGTTCGTCGAATGGTTGAGCTCCTTATGTTTTGAGTTCAGCTGCACGATTTAACACATGCGTGCACTGACTGGACAGATCCACTCAATCTGTGTGGTTCTTTCCTCAAAACACATCACATTTCAGGTATGGATCTACGTGTTCTTCTCATGATCTGACCAAGATTATTTTAAGACTTTCAAAGAGACTGTGACCTCTGAGTTTGTTTCGGCCTTTCTTCTCAGAGCAGTCAGATAAAAAACGTCGACCTCATCTAGTTTTTAAAATATGATTGACATGTAAAAGTGTGTGTACCTACTTACAGATATGAAATCATTTATCGTTAATACACAGATAGACCATCCGATATAAATTTGCTCAATGATGGTGAAAACTATATCAAAGTCCATTGCGCAGTTTAGAAGAACAACAATGCGGTCACACAGACAGACACGAATAGCGACTTTAATTTATGATAAGTACTAGCTGACCAGACAGACGTTGCCCTGTTCAAATTTCAATTCTCATAGGAAAAAGCACTTTCAGTTTTTCCCGAATTTTGCAATTCACCGGGCCACTTTTCCATTTACTTTTTTCTCTAAAACCCACTTTCAGACTATTAAGAACATTTTAAAATAAAAAATAGCTAAAGCGGCCCAGCCGTTCTCCGTTCTCTGAATGAACAGCGTTTCATTTTTATTTATATACATAGACAGATGTATAGCGATATAGATCAGCAGGCGACTTTCGCGCTGCCGACGACGCCCTTTTCTAACTCTAGTGCTGCGACGTTTTCTGGATCAGGTTGACTAAGAAACAGAACAAAAACCTTTGTTGAAACAGCAAAACCCAACACAAAGTAGTATCTACTAACTAAAGCCGTTTCTACGTACCTAATTAAGTAGTGCAAGAGTAGCAATGTTTTGTTTTCTCATTTTCTGTTAGAAGTAAGGACTAGTTGGGCACTTTCCGCTGCGTCGCCGTCCAAATTGCCACTTGTGGGTCGTCGTGAACTAACTGCAGGCGCACAGGAACTCGAAATGTAGCATCTCAGTTAATTTTGTGCCAGATATGTTCGAGAAAATATTCTTAAAATTGCGGCAAGTTCCCTAACTTTTGTGCAGTGGATACGTTGCGGTCGCTGTGGAGAACATTTTCTTTCGAAGTTTTCTGTTTAAGATAGAAATTAGTAGAATGTTTACCTTGTACCAATTATTTTCAGAGAAATAAAAACGTACAAGATGCAAAGAAATCTCACAAGGTGAATTGATGCAATTGCTGGCAAAGCGATGGAAATAGAATTAAACCCCTCTAAATTTAAAATTCGAACTCCTTACTTACTCGTCCCATAATATATTAACCCTAAAATGAATTCAACGAAAATAAAACGGGCTCGGTAAAGAGGTGTTTCCTAAGTTACGCATCACTGCAGAATAGGTATCCATTCCCACGTCGATTTCAAGAATGTATGGTAATGTGATGGAGACATATCGTATTCTCGCTTCACTGTTACGATACTGAGTGCTCTCTATACTTCGTTTTGTATTCGCTCTCCTACTTATTTGATGCTTTTTGTGGAAGAAAACAATGGTATCCATTTGGAACATTTCGCACTAAGACGATTCTGAGAGTAGTTCGTGAATCGAGTTAGGGCTGCCATTTCTTGTTCATGTTACGGAAAGTGTGATATTTTGTTATTGAATTCTGTTCGAGGGCAACGTTATACTTTGTGTGCCCAGTTTTATGGTGTTACGGTTTTATTAACTTTTTTTTTCTTGCTGGCTTTGCGAGGTTGGCAGGAAACTTTATGGCTTTCGCTTTAAGTAGTCATCAAAAATAGTTGTTAAAATATTTTTGTGTGTCGCGGTCGTTGAAATTAAACTGCTTTTTGATATTTCAAATATACTTCTTTTTAAAGCCATTTGTTAAGGAAGCGCTGTGTCAATTTTATTATTACCTAATAACTTAAAAAATAATTATTTTATTATGCGTGTCTACGCATATCTAATAAAATAACTATTTTTTATTAAAAAAAAAAAAACAAAATAATAATACAGTAAAATTGGCCCCGTTGGTTCTTACAAAAAATGTTTAGTCGGTGGTAACCCCTTACACTGTCCTTCAGTAGTACGGAGTTTCAATAAGAGGCCAGCATAGACTATTTTTGTTACCACTGACGTGCGGCCTACTGTTCAGTTCTATACAATTTTGTTAATAACAATCCCGCTGAACTAACCGAGCAAAACAAAAATTAAAATAATGCAGAGTAAGAAATCTTAATAGGCGCAAAAACAAACAATAGGTAATTAAGGAACCGCAGACAAAAAAAAACACCAATAACAAGTAGGTAACTATTATAGGGTATTGCTAGCACACCTCGTGCTCAAAATTCACGGAGAATAGTCCATATTTCATTTCACTCCGCTACTCGAATACACAATGAGAGGATCCCCATGAATACTAACTAGACAACAGTTTATTTCGTTAATCGTGCAAACAAGAACTTTCAGTTTGTATTGCTTTATCTAGCAAATAGTTTGGGTTGACTGCGTTGATAGTAATATTCTTGTTTTTGATGTGGTTATTCTAATTAAATAGCATATTATTATTTAGTGGAGTCTTTAAAAACAATTGTTTAAAGAAAAACTTTGATTTTAAATTATATGTAAAAAACATAACTAGATATACAGGGTTATTTTATTTTTAAAATAACACATACAATAACATTTATCTTCGTCTATCTCGTCAAAATGTAGGGAACAGCTGATTTTTTTTCGCGATTTCAGGTTTGGTCCCATAGTAAAAGTTGTTCATAATGATGAGTATAATGACCTCTTAAGAGGTTGCTGGTGTTTTTCAAATAACCCTGTATACTCAATTTATTGTGGAGTTAGATGTATTGAGGCATTCAAATCTAGGTAACACTTCTTGCGTGCTCATGGTTTCGCAGATCTACAAACAAAAATATGAAGGTCGTCGATTTAAACTTTATTAAATAAAAATAAAACCGATCATATGACCCATATTTACATGTACCACTACCAGGTCAAACTGAAGTCATTACACAACTTTATTCTTTTATCAAAACAGATCCCTGGAGGCAGTTAAATGTAAGTTTTATGCGTGATCCGAACGGTGAACTGGAAAAATGGCAGGCGTAAAGTCTTAAACGATTCTGTGGTTTCTTTTTGTTTTCAACGGTTCTTTTTTGAAAACATTGAGAAAATTCCAAATCCTCCCGCTGGGAACGATCTCGAAATGTCAAAGTTGTGCCAAACTCGCTGCTGGGGTGATGATAGACCGCTAAACAAGTATGAAGTAGACATCGTCGGAGATACGATTATTTGAATATATAAATAAGTAGGAAACTTTTCAAGTTTGGATTTAGTTAGAAGTATAAGAAAAACATGACCTTTAACTGAACTGTCTGTAACTGTCTTCGAAAAATAAATAAATTTACTTATAAATAAGTAAAATAGACTGGGGCAAAGAATAGTACCTATTTATAATTAAGTAGACTGTTTTCTCAAAAGTTCTAGAGCTCATATCATCACAAGCTAGCTTAAAACTACCGCCTGCGCCGCTCACTGACATAGGGCTCTCTCTCTTTCCTTCAATTCGCCTAATCCTTGTACGATATTCATATTAATTTAATTCATGCGATGTTATGATCGATGATGGCTGCGCTACATTTCTTTGAGTACAGGTTGCTCCACGATGCTATTTTAGAAAATTGTAAATCACTACATAGTATAAAACAAAGTCGCTTTCTCTGTCCCTTTGAATGCTTAAATCTTTAAAACTACGCAACGGATTTTGATGCGGTTTTTTTTTATAGATAGAGTGATATAAGAGGAAGGTTTATATGTAGTGTATTTAGTATCAGCATTGCACCCGTGCGAAGCCGGGGCGGGTCGCTAGTAAATAATATAATATATGTTCATAAAACGAAATTGTAAAACCGAAGCGCCACGCTGTTTATGGCTGGTGTCCGCAACTAAGTCCAAGCGTAAGCGCTTTCGTATATTGCGTACTATGTGTTATGTATGTGTAACATCTCTACAAAAGGCAACTTTGCCGATGAGGATAATCTATCAGAAAGTTACTCCTAAGTTTAGTACACATGTTAGTAGAAAACCAAATCGAATTAGACAGTGGTGTTCACAATGCCAAATCGGATGAAAACACGACCACAACCGGAGAAGCTAGATTTTATGAAAATACATTAATGTTTTCATGTGTCTTTCAGTAGTTATAAGTTTCAGCATAAGTTTTATATGAATTGTTATTAAGTCATAATATGGAACGTAGCAGGAAAAGCTAAGCTTTTTCATTCCAGGTTCTAAAGTTCGAAAACTAGACTAGTGTCTCCGGATTATGTGGGAATTGGTCGTTAACGCGGTCCCATCTACGTTTATTCGATTTGGAAGTACTGTAAGGAGTATAATAACTTGGGATCAATAATACCAATGTTGGTGCAGTAGATACTGTAAAAATGGAAATGAATGTGAATTTTCTCACTGCGATATTTATTTTATCTTTTACTCTTCCATCGCTATAATTTATTCATTTAAAGAACAAATACTTTTTCATAAAATATAACCATATTATACATATTTTAAGTAGGTATAGGTTTTAGTATAGAGATTTAGTCAATAAAGTCTTAGAACGATCACAGATAATGAAAGTTAGAGGACCGAAAGTTATGGCCAGCCTTATTGTTTGATTTCGGTCGTCACCATTGTGCTTCGCACTCTTCGCTGCTGCCTTTGACTTCATATACCACAAAGACATGTCTACTGTCTTCTTATTCGTGTGATCTGACTTAATTAATACACTAGCAGTGCCCCACGGTTTCACCCGCGTTAATTTGTGGATAAATCTGATAAACTACTAAAATATATTCCATTACTATAAGATTATTAAGTAGTACATTATTGTATGAAGCTATTTTAGGTAGGTACATCACGCTATGGTCAGTAAGAGTGGAACTATGGAAAACCTCGTAGAGCTGCTGGCGCGCCGCGGCAGTGCGGATATATTTTGAAACTATAATATCTCCTAGGATATTCATTGAAAATTAATATCATGTTTATAAAACACCTTCACAAATAATGCATTATTTTAGAACAAATTTGATTACCATAAAAAAGGTTATATTGAGTCAACCTTAAAAGATAGACATACGTTGTCGCGGACTTTTTTTAGAACTTTTAAGGGGGAATAATTCCGTCATAAATTATTTTTGCGTAACTGTTTACGCAGTGCACGCAACGGAAGCGTTTTTGCAATGAACAAATCAATAAATCTAACACAAAAATATTTTTTCAATTCGGACCAGTAATTCCTGATTAGCGCGTTCAACCAAACAAATAAACTCTTCAGCTTTAAGTATAATATTATAATATAGATTTTTTACAAGCGCACAAAATTTTCCTAACGATCCGCACCATCTAGGGACATTTGGCCGGGATTAACTTTATGAAGAAAACTCCGAGCGAAGTGGGTTATAAGCTCCTTTTGTTTAAGACTGTGCGTCACTTATATACGTAGCGTGTAAGGAAGTATCCTAATTAAACCTTTGTTGGACAGGTTGCGGTTGGTAATCATTATTATGTTGCTAGAAATAAGTTGTTTTTTTGTTTTCCCCACTGACGCAACAGTTTCTAAGTACTAGAGCAACTTAATTAATATTTACGGCACGATACACACGATAGAACACTCAAAGTCACAGAGTATAACTTTAAGGGTTGATAACTTTTGTATTGTAAAATGATATATAGGGTGACTGGTAATTAGTGACCGATACCTAAACACGTGATTGTACTCATGATAACAAACAACTTTTACTATGGGAACAAACCTGAAATTGTGAAAAAAAAATCTGCGCTTGAGTCATTTATGTTCGCCTAACTGGTCAAAATGTAGGTACTGCAGCAGATTTTTTTTCGCGAATTCAGGTTTGGTCCCATAGTAAAAGTTGTTTGTTATCATGAGTACAATCACGTGTATCGGTCACTAATTACCAGTCACCCTATATATTTATACAGAACGACAAAAATTAAATTCTTATATCATTTGGAATTGAGTGCAAAACGGCTCTTCAAATTCGATTTTAAAAACTAGACAAACCTAATTATAAATTTATCCCTTATAAGATCACTTCGTTGTCCATCTGTCTGTCCGTCTGTCAATACCCTTTATCTCAGGAACGCGTGGAGTTATCAAGTTGAAATTAATATCAAAGACTCAAGGCTGCAATTCCTTGAAGCTGTGAAAATATCAAACTTATAAATCAACGCAATCAAAAGACACGGGCGTTTATGTTCTGTTTAAGCCGCATATTATGACAGTCGCAAGGGAATCAAAACCTACAGGGTACTTACCGTTAATCTTGAATCATGAAATTTGGCGGGAAGCAATGTCAAAAAAAAATTATTGATAAAATATTGTATTTGTAGTTACTTACTCGTACATACCTACAAATTTGTACGGAACCCTCGGGCGCGAGTACAACTCGCACTTGACGGGTTTTTTTATTAGGCTGTTTGGCGGCTTCGAGTCAGTGGCACTAACTTTGTGCCTCTGTCTTTGAATGCAAAGTCACAAGCCACGAAAAAACAAATGCCTTTTATGTATAAAACGTTAGACATTACTTCTCAAGTGGGAGGTTACCGACTCGTGTTCTAAGAATACCGTATCAGCCTCTTTCCCCTAATTGAATTTTAATTGTTACCGCAGTTAGCGTTCATGGAACGCATACAACTATGTGTGTGTGTGTGTTTAGTGTGGTATAACTTTTTACACATCGCAAGAAATAATTCATCGCTACTCGCTAGTCATAATTATTATGAGTAGCGAACCGCCTTGACTCTGCTTCGCCTGGTTTTTACGAGTAGACATATCATCGAGATTTCTTTATTATATATCGCTGCTTAATTCAAAACTACCACAAATCAAGATTACATTTTTTTACAAAAGAGCTAATCAAAGAAAAAAAAAAACTATTTGTGTCTAATATTTTCTTATTTTATATCAATTATACGTATATTATACATCGTTAGAAGCGTATTTTTAAGCAGCATTAATAATGTTTTAACTAGTTTTAATAAAATTATGAAAGTTACGATTGTATTTTAGCAATAAAAATATTTTTGCACTGAAGACTGAGAATTGAAGCAGCGATATGTAAGTTAATATTAAAGTAATGAAGTCATAAACCTTCCGGAATAAATGCCCTAAATGATAGTGAAAACCGCCACCAAAATCCGTTGCGTAGTATAAAAGAATATCGCGGTCATCAAGACGTACACGAAAACTGATTTTAATGTATAATTTGTATAGAAATATAGAGATAAAGAAGCCTTGTGATAATCATTTCCTTTTTAAAAGGTTATAGATAAATAGGTAGGATCATTGAATAGGTATAATTTTTGTAACTTATTTTTTATATCATTTCAAATGTTTACGTGAGTATACATATACAGGGTGTCCCTGGAAGTATGGATCAAATCGAATAGGGGCGTGGGCAAGGTCATTTCCAAACTTTTTCATCCTGAGAATGATTGATGATTGAGAATTATTTTACGGTTCAAAAGTTGTGACCAATTTTTTTCAATCGTTGAGCACTATGCTCAAAGAAAAAAAATCATTAAAAAAACTATCAGGGCTGTCTAAAAATTAAATTGACAGTTCTTGGTAGTTTTTTAAATGATTTTGTTCTTTGAGCACTATGCAAAGTGATTGAAAATAACAAAAGTTGGTCATAACTTTTGAACCGTAAAAAAATTCACCAACATTCTCAGGATCAAAAAGTTTGGAAATGGCTTTGCCCACGCCCCTATTTGATTTGATCCATACTTCCAGGGACACCCTGTATATTTACTAGTTTACTAGTACATACACACATGGCACATACCCTCACAAACTTTTGCCTTTATAATATTAGTGTGAAGTGTGATATAAACTATTTACAGGCACTTTTGAAAAGAGTCGGTCAGTTAGAAAGTTGAAGCTAGTTGCCCATTCCAAAACGTAGATCTCTATGGAGAAGAACGGGCAAGAAAATTCAAGAATCAAATATCATCGATTCGGTCCACTTTTTGGGAGGCGTATAAACGCTGCGTCTACGTACGCAATTACTACGTAACGAATTTATACCAAACTGTTAATTATATAGATAAATAGCATGTTCTGTAGGTACGTTTTAAAGTGATCAAGCTTCAAAGAGAAATTTTCCGCACAATGAGCCTTTAAAAATGTGGAGCCATTAGCCGTAATTGTCGCGAACGCCTATTTTTATAGTAAAAGCCTTATACTTTATACCGTCTTCTTTAAGTAATCGCTGTCGTAGGGACCAATTTATTAAAAAAAAAATGTTTTTTGTCGCACCTAGTTAGAAAAACAATCTCTGAATGTATAAAGTTTAATTGTTTCTTCTGCCTGCCAGTATAGGTTTCGCAATATTTTGTAGCTAGCTTGCGCATTAATTGTGAAAAAGAAATAGCCTATTTAAAATCTTTAATAAGAAAATCTCGGTAAATATGGGCGGAAATCCACCTACCGCCTGCCGTTTAAATGTCTGAGCGATGAATAATTATGTGCGTACGACGCGTGGTGTCATTGGGAGTCGATATCGCTTACGCATTAAATCTACATTTATTACGCGCCATCTTACCTACTCGCGCGTTCATTTTCCGAGGGGATTTCTCTGCGAGCATGCTCGTCATTGTTATTGCACAAGGGTTTCAACCAACGAGATTGATTGATGACGCGCTCAACGGTCCGCTCAAGGCACCATCGTCAATAGCGACATAAAAATCGCTGTAATCTTCACCCAATTGCTTGATTATGGCTGTTAATCTCTCACCAAGATGGCAGCTAAGACAGGGTCAAAACCCTGCCTTTTTATAGCACCAGTTTTATTTTGCCGACTACTGTAGACTTTCGAGACCACTTAACAAAATTGAAACGGTGTAGTAAATTTACGTAATACGTCTTTGTTTTCTACTTTAACAGTCTGTCTTAATGATCCGACGCGCGAGCTGGGGATGCAGAGGCCTATTCTAAAAGCCGTCATTTTAGTTATTAAATACTTTCTTTAATTCAAAGGTAGGGCTCAGGAGAAATCTTTCTCTTGAATGTTTTGCTGTTATTATAATAAGATGACTTCAGATTTCATATTTCGAGGTCTTGGGATTTAGTCTAACGCTGAAAGTGACAAGGGTTTACAAAACAAAGAGGCTTTCAACATTTACTAGGATAACATTGAATATTATAAAGGATGTAAATATTCTTTAGGTATTCAGAGAAATTGTTAAAACAGCCTATCAGCCTATAAAGTTCCCACTGCTGGGACTCAGGCCTCCTCTCTGTGAGAGGGAGTGGGCTGTAATCTACTACGCGGGTCCAGTGCGAGTTGGTAGATGTCACATGTCTTAGAATTTTTGGTTCTAAGACATGCCGGTTTAAACGTTTCACGATGTTTTCCTTCATCGTTTTGAGAGCAAGCGCCTGCCTGGGTTCGAACCCGCGACCTACGATGCGTAAGTCGTAGCTGTTACCACTGGGTCACCACTGCTATAAGCTGCTAAACCACTATAATAAAATGTTATTCGAAAGATGACATGGAAAAACAAAGCTGGCAAAGGAAAAAATATCATAATCGAACCGACCAGGTCCAATCGAACATTAACTCACACGACCCTCCATGACGATTATGGCAAAGCACACACATTATAATGAACAACGTCTTACCCAGCAAAATAAAAGGCAATAATAGTAACTATGATATCCTGAAAGGGTGGGTCTCGTTTGCTTAGGGCAAAGTATATAGCGTCGATCAAACTTAACGCTTAATCGCCTTACCGGTTATGTGCAAACAAAATAATATAATATGAGTTTCCGATTGTCCTTTCCTTTATCCCTGAAGTATCATTAAAGATAATAGTGTATGGAGATGGAGATCTGAGGGATGGATTAGCGCTATTTTCACATTGTTCATCAGTGGGGTGTAATGAAACTGGGAGATGTGCTTCAGTCTGTTCTGTATATTACTAGTAAAGGACAATGCAGTACTGCACAGGCACTGCACCACCAAGGTAAGCACGTAACCGGTTCGGTTCAGCACCTCCGAGGCGACGCTGCGATAACTGCTGGCTGACGCTTGCGGCTGAGTGAATGTGGCCTCGTTGGTCGGAACCGTAAGCTCGGAGACTGCTATTTACTAGCTGATCTCGAACCGAGGTGATGCCGTAGGATGCTTATTAGTGTAGAGTATGGAATTTCATAAAAAAAAACATCATTAAAGGCTCGAGTTGAAGCGATGCTGATCCAGTGCAGATTTTATACGTGTGCGTTGATCTTAAGTTACTTAAGTATTGCACCCTTTCACTTCAATAGATCCTTCGAACTTACTGGGGCTGCCTCAATTTATGTGTGACACAATGTTTAAGTTAAAATAAATATATTTTTCTGTATATATTTTTTTAAACTTTCAAAGCGGTTCAGTTTTTAAAAATCCTTCCCTAGTGTTCACTTTCGCTGTATAAGGCACTCTTTTGCAAAATTTCATACTCTGATTACACGTATGTTGCTTAACCTTTGATCGGACCGTGCCGCTGTTATTATTTACATCTAATACTCTAACTAAGCAACCTGTCAATATCAGGGCCGCTTATTTGTCTAGACAGGTCATAGATACATAATGGATAAACTAATTGTCCATCTAACTCAATAATGTATCATAGCAAAGACGTATTGACGGCTACGTGTTACTGATACCCCGAGGCTATACAAATATAGTTAGGTAGGTAGGCTACCTTTCGTAAGTTAATTTTGAGATCTGCAAACTTGCTTTTTGGAAAGTATATAGCCCGCTATTTTAGACTACCGTGACAAACGTACAATATAAGGAATAAAGGTTTATTTATTAGTAGGTTTTGCAAGCGGCTTCGCCCGCGTGGATGTCGGAAAATATCCCACAAGAACGTACTACCAGGATTAAAACTACCTACCGATACCGGGTTATAAAGAGGTTTATTTATAAGCGCTGCTTAAAGTTAAGAGACGTTTGAACGTCAAAAATGTATCGTTAAACAGTCGCTCATCAATACTTAACTTTAGCAACGTTTTTAAATAAAGGGGTATAAATGTGTGCCAAATATCATTCAAATCCGTTCAGCCGTTTTTTGCACCAACACGAAACATACTTAAAGCCAGACAAACAGACTAACGGACGGAAAAATATGCAATGTACAGTTTTGACTTCGTTATTATTTTATTATCACATGTATAGATATTACTTGCCCAATACCGCAGCGTGCGCAGGTAAATTCGCTTTATTATTATAGTATACGTGACGCGAATTCCCGCGGCGCGTGCGGTTATTTGCAGCTGCCGTTGCACCGTAGGGCAACCAGTAGAATCATGCAGACCAATGTCGCCTGTGCTTTTGTGGCTGTCGCCCGCATTCCCTGTGGTCGAAGATCGCGTGCAGCGCAAGACTTGCCATGTTTGCCATGACCCGCCATGTTTGCAGGCATTCCCACAGTGGCGGCGGCTGCGGTATCAACTAAACACACAAAACTGCGGTTACGTGAAGAAAAACTTTTGTAATAAAGCAACAGTCCCGCAACCACAGCGGGCGCGCGTTAAAATCGCTCCGTGAGTTCTCAGCCTTACAATGTGCATGATAAGCCGCGTATTTATTGTAAAAAAAAGGTTGAGATACAATTGCGCAAAATTGTTGCCTGCAACATCAAATGAGAAGTGACGTTTCAATAGGGCTTACTTCGATATGAACGATTTTTTCAGTAGTTAGTAAACTATGAATACTCAACATGTACTTATAACTTTTATCTATATATATATATATAATTCAAAGTCCTGACTGACTGATTTATCAACGCACAGCCTAAAGCGCTGGTCCTAGAGACATGAAATTTGGAGGGTGTTTTCTTTGTGAAGAGTAGGTATTTACTAAGAAGGGTTTTTTGAAATTCCGCCCCTAAGAGAGAGAAATTTCACGCGGACGAAGTCGCGGGCAGAAGCTAGTGTCTCTATAACCTAGATAGATAGTTTTTTTTTTTATTAATCCCTCACTTGCCTGAATAACTTCGGCACTCCTAAGAAATAAACATTTTTGGTTAGAGTTCTGTATCGCGATCTACTTTTTCCAGTGCTAAATTTAACTCCTGCGTCGTTTTTTATTTTTTCTGAAAAAAGCTCTGATGAATAACCAATGCTCTAATCAACAAAAACGAATAATACAAGGTTCAAAATAACCGTTTTTGATACGTATCAATAAAGTTTACTTGTTAAAATGTTCCAGAAATGCTTTTTTTTTTTTTGGATGGGAAATCATCAAATGACCTCTCCCGCTCTGGGTGGAGCAGAAGGGAGTGTCAGACTCTTACTGACTACAACCCACCCGTGTTCCTTCCTTAGCCCATTATGTTCCGCGGTAGCGGTAACCCTTTCGGACAATCCCGCTGCCCTTCCAGAAATACTTAGGCTGGTTTGAAAAATACCGCTCTTTTCGTTTGTATAATAGGCGAGAATTAACGTGAAATATTTATCTCATGAATCTTTAATGCGGAAAGTACTTTTTGTGTTCATTTTTATCAGAAAATTTTGCACATACATATCACAATAATTGAGGTGTAAAGAAAAGATTACTATTCCGAAATAAACTGGTTTGAAAAGTCACTTCTCAAAATACCTGGAAACAATGTTTGAAATAATGAAACGCGACTTTATTTCCCAAGAACACAACACACGCCAATAGCATGTCAAGTCTATAGCGCGCTGAAACCGAAAGCGGTTCCTTTCAGACGTCGGTTTAATTTTTCTAAAGCCAACTGGAGCAGCTTTTCGCAAGACTTGCACAATAAGTTGCGCGTGTTTGACCCGATACCAGCTGACTTATTCTTAAAAAATCTTACCGTGAGAACTAGGCGAAGTGAACTATCAATCCATGGCAGCAGGTGGAATGACTGACTGAGCTCACTTCACTTAGTTACAGAATAGCACTGCTAAAAACTGCGATCAGTTTGTAAGCACGGTAAAGTCTGGTTAATACAAATATTCCAAGAGGCTGCCATTCTCTTTACGTTCTTGGATTGGACTCAATCTCGTCAAGAATGCTCGAAGTCTACGAATCTTTACCTTCTCTGAGAAAACTGCCACAGCCGGAAAGGAGCTACTATTGTGGTGGCATCTAAAACGCCTCATGCGAACTATGCATCAGACTGACGTCACGCAAATCCTGCATCGCGCAAGCAGAGTTTACATATCGTGCAACAAACATTAATACAACGTCCCGACATCAGCCGTCAGGCATTCGCCCTTAAGACACAACACCGGTCTGGTCGAAGGATCCTCCACTTTAGACCCTGTTCCTCATACCTCTATACATCAGCCAGTGAGAACCATATGCAACAGTGGTTAAAAACACTTGGAAACAAAGGTTCATTGGTAGAAAATGCCTATGGCATTAAGTCCTTCTCTGTACCAATATGTACTTGAACTACTTATTAAATAAATAAATAAAACATCGACAATGTGACGAATAATTAGTTTCCCAATGAGTACGAGGTCACCATGTACACTGGCATACGACAACCCAAGGATCGACTTTAATGCAATACTAATGACAGCAATGTGTGTATAATTAGAAGAGATTACATAATGAGCCCAAATAATTTATTTATTTTTTAACATAAAACGGCCAAGGCCAATTAAATTAGTTAAAGACAAAAAACATATTAGATAAGTACAATAACAAAAAGTGTACAACTACCACACAATCATATGTTCATCTCACAATACACACTGAAAAGATCTAGTTCGAGATGAAATACGGCTCAAAATGTTGTAGTATTAACGTCGGCAATAAATTTATGTTTCGCCCAGCATAATCTACACATATTATAGTCACTTTTCGTGTCTGACTCTATTGACGGCCGCGTTGTTCTTTTAAACTACGCAACGGATTTTGATGTGGTTTTCACCATCATTTAGAAAATGAATTCCGAAAGGTTTTTGTGTATAAAATAACAATATATGTAATATAATATATATAACATTAATGTTACGTATAGATAAAAGAAAGAAATATTGGTTTATTTGACACAGAAACAGGTGCATACAAAGATAACTCGAAAAATAAATAAAAAAAGAACTCGATATTTGGTTAAGTCGTAAAAACCGTGCGAAGCAGGAGTGGGTCGCTAGTTATGTATAATCACGCTGGGCGCGATCTCCCTGAAATCATCTAAAGTTGTCTCAACAGAGACACAACTTATAAAAGTTATGAAAGTCGTTTGGTTGACGCTGGCAATGATGCCCTATTTTGGATCCCAAGCGCTGTTGTGATTTTAATGTTTGTTTCCGCGTTGTTATTCAAGAAAAATATTCTGTTTTCCGTTGAAATGAAATAGCCGAATATAGAGGAAAGGTACAGACTGGTAGCTAGCTGTAGTTTCAAGTAGGCCAAAGTAACCTACCCCTGCCTTAGGCCCTTAGTACGCACATATTTTTCCTGTCGTGAAAAACTACGGTTTATTCGCCGTAGGCACGGTTGTCATGTTGTATGGATCCCTATGGAAGCTTGAACATGAACACAATTTTTCTACGGCGCGGTTTATATGCCTCTCTGTACCGAAAATCAAGCGTGCCGTGTACAAAAGGCCTTATATTTATTTTTGTGTGCTCCGTAAGTAGTGGGTATTCACTCATAGCAAAGCAATTAGTCTGAGTGATCTCAGCATCATTATGACAAAAGCTTTTAAATGTGTAAAGTTTATATTAAATAAACATAATCCAAGCTCTGATAAAGGAAATTAAAATTTACTGAGATTTAGGAATATACTCTGGTAGCGAATCAGAGATGTTATTTTCCTCCAGCAAGGTTTATGTATAAAGTAGGTACTAGGTACATGTTATTAAATACATTCATTAGTGTTTTTGTAATTGATTCAACATTATTTTCACTTTTTTCTATTTGTATTTTGTGTTTAACGAACTGTGTCCAAGTAAATGTTTTTTTTTTGTTTTTAAGCAAATATAATAATAAAAAAAAAATGAAAAGCACGAAGTGTTCCGTACCACTGTACAATATTTTACACTACATATTTGTGTGACGTGTGACAGACGGGCGGACGGACGGACAGCGAAGCCTTAGTAATAGGGTCCTGTTGGCATCCTTTGGTTACGGAACCCCAAAAATAAACTTTTATTTGACACTAAGAATGCATCAACCAATGTAGGTATGGTCGACTAGATAAATGTGTGTAGAAAGTCTTGGGGAATAATAAATAATATCAGACTCACAATTATGTATAAAGTAAATAGAGTTTCGCGCGTGGAGTGCGGCAGTGGCTATGTACCACACAATAATAGTGATGAGGGTCGTGTCAATCGATAGTCATGAATCAAGATGTTGACTACCGACTATCGACTTTTATAGTAGGTTTAGAGAGCGCGATCAAACAAACAAACTCTTCAGCTATATAATAATATATCTAATTATAATTAGACACTTTACTTACATTAGTATAAATAGATTATGACATATTCGCGCGATTAATCAAATCGCGTTTGTATGTATACATACTTTAAAATTCATACAAACGATCGCATCGTTCGTCTAGTCGCGCCACGATTGCTTTTGGTAAGGACAGTTAGCGTTTAGCGACTTGACGCAGATGTCACCACGGGTGGTAGGCGCCTGCAATTTATTTAATGTGGCCCCTCCTCATTTTACGAGGTTTTTTCTACTACGATGATGGCACCGTCTATCTTATTGAGCCGTTTGCTTTACTCCCCAAGGGAGATCTTTTATTAAGTAAATGGTGCTTTACAGCTTTCGTGGGAGGTTTAAGCACGAATTGTTTTACTCAGCTTTTGTTAAGCAATCGTGAGCTATGAAGATTCGGTTTTGTCCGATTAAATTTCTTTTATTGAGGATAAAATAAATAAATAAATAATGTTTATTTTATCTCCACAAATTACATTCTTATACTATTTATTAAGTTGACAGGTATTTTATCATATATTTTTTTTAATTTGTGGGTAATCTGGAGTCTAAACTAAGCCTAGGCCTATATTTTGGAATTCCAGGCGCCCCATTCTATGACGTAGTAAAGGTTGTCATATACATTGGATAAACTTCTTACATTGAATTCAGAGCCTATACTACTTCAGCTAAAATTCACTCTTTATCTCGCTCGAACGATACTGCTCGTGGACTGAGTGAGAGCGAGACAGAGTGCGGTGCTAGGCGGCAGGCAGCGCCAATAGTTTAGGTATTTGCTTTTTACGGTGAAAATAATGGTAATTAAAAAAAAAAACATAAGACCTGCTTTATAGTTAGTTCGGTTAGTATACAAAGTTTCATGATCTAATTTGAAGTATAATATATTTTCAATACCAGCGGTTTATTGTTCGGTTTGGAGGTAACTTTGGATTTTTTTTCTATCGAGAAAATTTTATGGAATCGTGTTTTCGTCTAACATAAGACCTAACATTAATCCTCAACTTTACCATATATTTATTTCAAAATTAATGCTGCAGTATTTTCGACATAACGGAGGATCATGCCAAGCCATTTGAGGTAGTATAGGCCCTTAACTCACAAGTTATTATAATAAAAATATAATATTCTAAATTCAAATTCAAAAAAATATAACTAAAGCTATTGACAAACTTAGATATAGTGTTAAAAATTCATGTAAGTACTAATGCTAAGCCTCTGGTCAAGCTAAAAGCCAGCCCTTGGGATCACGAGTCAAGTGTCAACCAGACGTTTGAAGATTTCGTTGAACAAACCATGAGCACTTGGAGCCCAAGGCCCGAGGGTATCAATCATAATTAAAATAAAATTATTGTAGGTAATAGTGCCTTAAGCTTATGAAATGAAATGATGATGGTGATGAATATAATTATGTTTATTTCTGTAAGGACTTAAATCTTTTAAGACACTCTTGTGTAAAAGAGTGTCTATTTTTTTTGTCTATATTTTAAAACTAGATGGCGGCGGCATTACCGAGGTGACTGATCCCTGAGAAGAAACATCGAAACATACGCAAAGGTCATGGTATCTTTTAAAGTACAAACTTAAATTATTAAGCTTTAATGTGAGTATAACAGAAACAAATGTAAATGCAGGGCCATGTCTGGAAGGGCCTATTGAAGAAAGAGCCATTGAGGCGTTTGGTTACTTACAACTAAACCTCATTGTTTCTGTATTTTATTAATATTTCAGTACGGCAGTGTTATTACCTATATGTGTCCACAACATAAATAATTTATCTCATTATTATGATAAACTAGCCGGTACTGTAATTATACCTTTTGCAAATTATAAATTGTTAATTAATGTTAATTAGCACTTTGATATTATTTTAAAATAATTTGTAATAATAATAATATATGGACTGTAAATACTGTCTGAAATAAGAGATTTATTATGTGCTACATTGGGTTGACGTCTAATTGACGACGAGCGGAACGGATGAGGCGAATCAAAATGCCGATCTGGTACCCAACTGATATGTATACCTTAATGATATAGGTCGCTTCTGATTTAATAAAGGATAGTCTCTAGATGCCCAATTTTTCGGACGCATAAGTCGATCAAGTATATTTAAATAGAGCTTTTTTGTCATTTTTGGAAGATCACTGAAATACCTACTTACTCCGAGTTTATCAGGGAATCGATTTTGTTTTGGGTTTTGGTTATGCTGAAATGAATGTTTTTGGCGCAGCCGTGAGGCACACAGTATTGTTGTATAAAACATTTTTTTTTTAAATTTTATGTTTCACGAACTGTGTCCAAATAAACTTTATTCTTTCTTTCTATTCTTTCTTTGAAAACACCAAAATGGGATGGTCTTATTTAGGGATCAATCAAATTCATCCAAAATCCTAGATTTAAAAAAAAATCCTATAAATATGACATGCTGTTCGTTGGTAAGCGCATCACTTGAGTACGGCTGGACCAATTTGCCTATTTTGCATTTTAAAATGATCGTAATGGTACATAGTAGGTGTTGAGAGAAAGAAAAAAATCAAAAGTTTTCCGGAAAACTTTTCTAATTGGGGAATAACTGAACGTCTTTTTTTCTATGGGAATTTTGTAAGAATTCAAGACCATAACTCACGATTTGGACTGAACCACGTCTGTCTGGTCGGCTAGTAACATAATAACCATCATAAAACGTTCCCAATGCTGAAACACAGGCCTCCTCTCTGCGAGAGGGAGTGGGCCGTAATCCACCACGCAGGCCCAGTACTGGTAGTTGTATGTCACATGTCTGCGAATTTTTAGTTCTAGCAGGTCATGCCGGTGTCCGCATTATGTTTTCCTTCACCGTTTTCAGAGCAGTGGGTTAGCTAATAGCTAATAAAAATCTCTACTGGTCATAACGTTTCACTAGCACTCTCAAATCATTTTCCCCATTGCCTAGGTACATTCACTCACCATACAATAACGTCGGCTACACTGTTGCTTCATTCGTTTCTCTGAAGTTATATGTACCATTTTGGCTATAAACATTTTAAGACCACTTATCTTGTACCAGTGCTAATGTAAGATGTCGTAACTTGTACTACAATATCTACTATTGAGTGCGCATTATACCTCGACGGTAACAACTCAGGGTTTTGAGGCAGTGGGCCGTAATCCACCAAGTGGGCTCAATGTGGGTACTTAGATGTCACAGGTCTGCGAATTTTTGGTTCTAGGTCATGCCAGTTTCCGCACGATGTTTTCTTTCGCCGTTTTAAGAGCAGTGATGATGAATTAATTTACACAAAGCACTTGTCTGGGTTGGAACCTATGACCTACAAATCGTAAATCGTGGCTGCTAGGCCTACTTCAACGTGTACGTTGACATTTAACTCTCAAGCGGGGTTGCACGGTCCCCTGGTCGGTTTATTTTCAAAAAGCTTCCACTGCGGCATTCGCTCTCAAAATATTTTTTTAGTCCTTCAGAATTTATCGTATCGTATCTATCGTCGGAATAGTTCTCGTGAACTAGAACAATGAACTCATGAACGTCTAATTGTAATAACTTTCAAACTACGTGTAATACCCACATTTATGTAAATTGGTATAATACTTTGTGTAAGTATGTGTATAAGACCCGCAAATAACCGGTCTCATATCGGCGGCCTAAAGGCTTGGGTCCAAAGTGAATAACAATACATAAATCAAAACATAGGTCCTGTATAAAGCGGTATGATATAATGAACGTGTGCTTAGATTGTAAAGATACGTGAAACATAAATTCATGCCTTATTCTCCCATGGGGGTATCCACTAATTACAGATACAGCTACCATAATTATATACTTTGCTTCGTTTACGTCTATACATCTGCGGTGTTATGTGTATTACGCAATTATTTCGTTACACACATAAAATGACAATTGATCGCATTTTCATTCATTTTGACGGTTCAGCCACGCTCATTGCCTTATTTTATGTATTTTACGTTGTTGAGCAAAGAGCAATGTACTTCAAAACTCTCGGATGATTGAAACTGTGGACATACAAGCACGGCACGGGTGGTTGCAAGTAGCACCTTATCTTTCTGAAAAACATCACCAATAAGGTAAATACTCGTATAAAGAGAGATACGCGAAATGAATAAAATGAAACTTGGTTGACATGATATTGGCTGATGATGATAAAAATAATACTGTTGGTAAACAATTAAATTAAGATTACAATCATAAATAATAGCATCCCTGTAGTTGTCATATTTTAGCATATCAAAAGCGGTCGTTGACATATCTACATTTTCTAGCATTTTTTATTTCAATAAATACAATTTTCATTATGAAATTTGAATTTCGGACTCTATTCCGACTACGGTAAAGATCTGGACTAAATTGACAGTTTGTAGCTATGATAGAAATTCTTTTATTTCTATAATTTTTTTTTAAAGTTTTAAACTATTATGTCAGAAGCAAGACTTTGTTTTGTAATAATTCGGCCTAGGCTCTTCCGACCTACAGTAGGTACGACCATTGCTTATCGAGTTTGACATTAGTTTGACACTAGACACGAATTGAACCAGTGTCTTAGTTTTTGTGGTAAGCCTATATGCATCGGTCATATTACAAGAATAGGTTTTTTTTGGACACGGCATAAACCATCGAAACAGGATTTGAATTATGAACATAAGAGTAGGTAATCGAAATACAGTTCTTTTTACAAAACTGGCAACATTCATATAGGTGCCGCGTAGGGCTATCACTACGCAACAACTAGGCATATGAACTCACTTGTCTGAAAAAGTTATCAGTTTTGCATTTAGAACTTTACCCAAGTCAGAATAAAGTTCGAAACACAAAAACTGGCTCGAAGGTTTAGGCTCGGGCTAAAGTTAGATCTTGGTTTGAAATAAGACGGTTTAGGACTAGGTTTTGCAGTTGGCTTGAATTCTAATTAATTCGGGCTGCGTAAAAGAAATTTGCAACTTCATAAAAAAAAAACCAAAGAATTATTAACATTTTTTATTTTTCGTCTCAGTTTCTCCATCATAGACAAAGCTTTGTGAACGTCTTATCAGCGTTGCAAAATAAATTATACTTAATCCATAATTAAAAAATATCTTGATCTCTGCGACAGCTGTCAGTAAAATCACGCCTATGAAGTCCGAACTTCATAATAGTACAGACAGTACCTGTCAATGCCATACTTTATGAGCATGCCGACATAATTAGTGATGGGCGATGATTCATCGCGACCACAGACTATCGATATTTTAAATAAAACTTAATTTAAAATTAATTTATCTTTTAATTTTATTGTATATTTTAATATCATAACATTATTTACATTTGTACATACTTGATCATAGTGAGTAGATAAAATCCAATTTCTCGCCTACTCATGTAACATTCCATCCGTCAACGTCCCATCCTTGGGTTTCTGGAGAAGACACGCCGCATTTGGCTCAAAGGCCATGTTACCAGGCCATAACTAAATTAAATCCAATTATATGTTACATTAGCAACGCTAATAGTAAGAAACGTCGATAATTTCTATCGAAGACAATTTTTTATATCCTGAAAACCCTAGGAATGTCAGTTTGACATATGTCGCAGAGATCAAGCTATGGTTCACGGAGCAAATTTGCTCCGTACTATGGTTTATCATTTTATTTAGAAACACAACCACTATGTTAAGAAAGTGAATAAACGAAATATTAACCCATGTATAAGTACCTACAGAAATTAACATTATTGCTGAGTTTAAAGATTATGATTCTGTTATGACACATTTAACAATACTGCAGGTTTCTATCTACCTGCTCCCTTACTAAAAACGTTGTATAACATCTGTATATTTACACAACGCTTTGTCTTCTTCTTTCTTTCAGTTCATAGTTTAACTATTCATCAGAAGGTTAATTCTCGTAATTTAAAACGTTCAAAATCTAGTCGCAGTCTCATCTTGGTGACAAACAAATGTCAAAAATTTGTCAAAATGTATGGAAATTAGAAGTATTTTTGACGGGTTGAGACTGAGATCAGACTGTGAACGTTTTTAAAAATTACGAGAATTGCCCCTCTGATATAATACGTTTATAAGTAAGGGGGTTAAGGTATAAAAAACTTTTTGGTTCAGAATGTAACTTAGCTGCAAATGTCATCTACGCAGAAGTTCCCCATCATAAGCTATCTTAAGCAGAGTTAGTTAATATATACATTATGTACCTGCAGCTTAAAACGTTGACGCAAACTTCCACAATGCACAAGTTTCGCACTAGCTCTTCATCCCTCTGCCAAGTTAGGACTTAAAGAATTAACAAGTTTTTGTACATTTAACCCTTTGACTTTGAAAGCTCTAAAATCCTGCAGATTAGCATAGTTTATTATCTGTTTGTTTTTAAGTCTGTATAATGTTCCCACAGCTGGGATACAGGCCTCCTCTCAGTGAGAGGGAGTAGGCCGTAATCCACCACACGGGCCCAGTACGGATTGGTAGATCTAACATATCTTCGAATTTTTAGTTCTAGGGCATGCCAGTTTCTTCACGATGTTTTCCTTCACCGTTTTGAGAGCAGTGGCGATGAAATAATTTACACAAAGTAAAGCGTTTGTCTGGGTTAGAACCACCTACAACTCGTCAGTGTTAGCCGTAACCCTGGACCACCACTGATCACATACAATACTGTCGATGTTTTCTGTAATATCTCATCATTCTTATATCTTGCCATGAGCTATCAATAATGTCAATCCTTATCAGGTGGAATTTTCTCGAAGCATCAATGTTTCTTTATTACTTACTAGCGACCCGCCCCGGCTTCGCACGGGTGCAATACTGATACTAAGTACAGGTATTTCAAGAATGCCAGCACGCGCCGCCGCAGCCGGTACCGCAGCAACCGTTATGTCCCTGCATTTTAAATCTGTAATATCTTCGAAAATATTCATTTAAATTACATGCTGTAAAGGGCCATATTTATCTATATTAAATGCAAAATGTATTTAAGGTACTTAATTGGATAAGGATTAATGCTGTATTGCTTAAAATCACTTCGTAAATAAGCCATTATTTCTCGTAAAAAGTGAAGGATAAAAAATGATTATTGTTGGGTTATCCCTAAGAGATAGACATATACCATCGCGGACTTTTTTGTAGACCTTTTTAAGGTGTACAATACTGTAGTACATTATTTTGACCTATCTTGTAGGGTTCAGCCAGCGTTTGAAAAGTAAGTGCAAAAAATGTGTTTATTTACGACATCACATGCATGCATGTATTATATATATAAACCTTCCTCTTGAATTACTCTATCTATTAAAAAAAACCGCATCAAAATCCGTTGCGTAGTTTTAAAGATCTAAGCGTTCAAAGAGACAGAGAAAGCGACTTTGTTTTATACTATGTAGTTTACTACTAAAAACTTACTATGTTTTATACATAAACCTTTCCCAATAAATTATCTAAACGAGTGAAAACCGCATTGAAATTAACACACGGAAATAATGTGTGTGTGTGATGAGCGAAGCAAAAACACAAACAGCTTAAATTCATGCAATCATCGATCAAAGTCTATTACAAACACCCTTGGGTTGCGTTTAGTACGTATATTGTTTTCTCTTTCCTTCTTTGCGATATTTAATCTGAGATTATGTGGGCTCGCAATAATAGGAGATTGATCGAGCGTTAACCATTTCTTTCCTTTTCTTTCAAATGTTATGAATATCACGAATCTTCCCTCTGGTTTTACTTATCCATTACTGACCTCTGTATACACATATACCTACTGTATAGTTCAATAACTGTACAATTTTTTAAAACTCCTTGGCCACAAGCTATAATACGCTCAAGCTACAAACGTTTTGCGACAGCGACTGTGAAACCTATGAAAGAAATTGTTTAGAACTTTAGAGCGTACCATGAGTAACCGCGACGCGACTCGACTCGCGAACGCGCGGAGCGACGTGCGTCGGCGCGAGAATGGCGCGTGTTACTCGCGCGACAGAAACAGGTGACGAGCGATTTGGTGCGCGCGTCTATCTAATGTAGGTACTAGCTAACAGCATGGCAGCAACGAATTCAGAATAGGTGCCACCGGCGAGGGAGGAAATCGCCGCCCGTCGCCAGTGACGGGGCGTGGCATGGCATGAAGTCGCACGCGCGTAACGCAAATCGCATCGCCCGAGATCTTGAACGGGGCCTAAGTCAAATCGAATTGTTCCTTGTAACTTACACCTAGGCTGTAACTTATTCAAGAATAATACTTACCTACTTCAGATTGGAGCAATGTCATGATAAGTTAGATTTTTCCAAGTGCGTTTGTCATGGCAAGTCGTTACGCACTCATTTCATATACAACACTCATAAGAATTTTCGCTTAATTCTGCAATGTCAGCTTAAAAATTTACATAACATAACGAACTAGATACGAGTCATGAAACCGGAGAATTCTCGGGCATTCTCGAGAATTCCCGCAGCTTCCGGCACTGGCGGCGTCTGGAAGATCAACAGGAAGTGGCACAAAGGATGGTGTAGTGCAGCGTCAAGCGTCTAGTCCAGCGGGAACACATACTTAAAACCGCAGTCACGACAATTCTCGAGCATTCGCGCGCCTTCTCGCGCAACGAGGCGAAATTGACTGTTCCGCTTCATCGAAATGTAAATAATTGAGCCTATTGGATTTTCCCGTCAAGGTGAATGACCTTAATTAGCGCCTTAAGCCAAAATATCTCTTTTTTACAAGCAAAAACTTTAGATAATGTCCCAGACATTATTACATTAGATCACATTGCATGCGTATGGCTTCCCATCAGTATGTCAAGTAAATGTGTATTGTGTGGGATTAAATATTTTGCGTTCCCACACGGCGACACTTGTGATAAAATATTTCAGACTCCGTTACATACGTCACTTCCTAATATTTCTTATAATACACTCATTCAAGACAAGAAAAAGTACCTACACGATATTAGCACGCGAAGTAAACTCACTCAACACATGATCATGCCATCAAGGCAGTGAATTTGATTGACCTATTGGAAGATTGAAAGTAAAAAGTACTCCCCAGATTTTGAATACGTTTGTGAAATTTTTGTATGTGATTTTTGATGCCCATAAAATAAATGAATTATTGTTTATTATGGTGCAAGAGTTTCGGTGATAAGATATTTATTTGCGGTGTTACCGATAAGTATTATATAAGAAGAATAAAAAAACACTTTAATTTCTACGTAACTATGCAAGTGGAAATAACTAATAGGTATCCATTATCTCAGGATTCCAGTAGAAATGGATGCGAGTCGCCGTGGTGAACGGCAATCAGTCAGGAGGCGTGGGCCCTCCGCGCTTCTGTTATGCGCGACTAATGAGAACGCTTAGGACCCCACTGACTACCCAGTCCGTCACCGCCGGTAGTTATTCGTCTGCCAGTTATCACAATGAGGCATTCCGCGTGGATTACCAATTCGAAGGACCCATGCGAAGACCACTCGTAGTATTTGCGTACATTGCGCACCCACAGTTATAGTAGTGGTAGTTAGAGAGGGGCGTGAACTATTGAAAAACATCGAAAGAGCTGCAGTAAAATGATAGCTTTTGTGTTGGCATTTTTTAACGAAATTTAAATAGTGATGTGACAAAAGAATCGATTCACTCATTCATTCAGTTCTAAATCGATCAATATTAAATTGGTTTAATATTGATCGATTTAGAACTGGACTTTTTGGAAATATGAGGATAATATTTATATTATTAGAGGATTCTACAGGGTGACCAGTGACAGATTTCAAAGTTTGAACAAACGTAATTTCTGAACGCAATACGTTAGAGACGTCGTTGAAAGTGTGGCGCAGGGGGCGTCGTTGAAAGTGTAAGATCTGCGAATTTTTTAGCAGCTATACAGGGTGTCCCTGGAAGTATGGATTAAATTAAATAGGGGCGTGGGCAACATCATTTCCGAACTTTTTGATCCTGAGAATGTTGGTGAATTTTTTTACGGTTCAAAAGTTATGACCAACTTTTGTTATTTTCAGTCACTTTGCATAGTGCTCAAAGAACAAAATCATTAAAAAAAAAATACCAGGCACTGTCAATTTAAGTTTTTAGACAGCCCTGATAGAGAGAATAACACAATATAACGTCATAGATTAAAGTCGTTATATTATTTTAATTTGCTTTAATTTATATCACTTCCGTGTTATCGTTAATTTAATAAAAACAGATAAAATAGTTGTCATTTATTATTTAAAAACGCAAAGAAACAAATAAAGTACACTTACTTAATTTATTTATTTATGGACTTTGGAAGACTTACAGCTAAATACAATAGTAATAAATAACAGTAAGATAATCTGGCAAAAAAAAAAATGCGAAGCACATTCAGTTATAAATAAAGTCCAACCGTAGTCCAAGTGAATACCCAGCAAAAAATACGAGGCTTGCATAAATTCAAGATAGTAGGTATTTATTATTACAATTGTGTGATATAAGTGCGATTATAATCTGCAACGCCACAGCGCTCATTTACCTACCAGAGACAATTCGCCAAAACCGAGCCTACCGCACTGTTTGCGAATCGGGATCTAAATCTGGGCATAAGTTAACCACGCAGTCGACACAGCAACCACAATATCTACAAAGTAACAAGTACAACAGCAAACAAAACAATGCCTGGAAGGTGTAATCATTACCCTCCCTTTCCCATAAGTTGAACAAAAAGGTGAAGAACCTCCCCCCGAGTGCTAATAGTCACAAAGATTTATTTCTTGTTAACTTTACCGTTAGAAAAACTTGGCTTCTTTATATTAAATTATTCAGAAACTTGTGTGGAACAAAAGATAAAGATTTTTGGAAGTGCTAATTGATTGATTTATGCATGCAAGGTATTGATTTTGATCGACCGTAAAAATAAATTTGTAGGTATTCAGATTTTCTCGACAAACTCCTCTTTTGAAGTCGGTTATAACAAAGAAATTAAACCCAAATGAGTTGATATTATAAATATTGAAACATAGCTTACTGCAGATCAGATATATTTTTAACTAATAATTCCTCTTAAAACTTATTAAATTTAAACAATCAAATAACACGACAGTTGTAATTGCACATTTAATTTACGAAACTGCAAATATCCTACAGGAAAACTAAGGAAAATGAATTAACCGAAAATCATAACAGTAAAACGCCGTAATAGCGAGAATTAAGGTCGAACCAAACGATCCAAATTGTAACATGAATTCGGACAGAGGGAGGATATAATTGAATTTTATTGTAGTCGTCCATAACATTATTAACATTGCGGGTTTAGGGTTAGTCCAGGAACAAATTGTGCTGATGTCGCTACAAAAAATCTTCGGAAACTACTATTGTATATCAATATCCACCTGTGACAATGTTTTGTAATTCTGTTTAGGTTCACAACAACAAAAGGGTCTGGATATCGATAACCATAGGATTGGTTTATTGTATGACATCGAAGATATTTTTATGTAACATTGTAACAGTCTATTATTTTCCCTTATTGTTGACTGCCTCTTTGGTCTAGTGGTCACAAGCGCTACTGCTGAGCGTCAGGTCCTGGATTCGCTTTTCAGGTTGGGTAAAGTGTTATTGGGTTTTTCTATTAGGAATTTCTCAGTATTAGTCCGGACTCTTGATGTGTGCCGGATTGACGGCAATAGGCTTGCCTTCTACTATGGGATTTATAAATAACAAGCTAAATAAACAATGAAACAAAATTATGTTTATTTATCTCCACAAATTATATTCTTATTCTGGTTCGTTCTTTGGCCTGAATATTAGCATTGCCATTCAACGTGGCAATGCTGCCAGTTTTCTGGGCACGTTTCCAGATAACAGCGATACGGACGAGTACCTCGACGCCTAAGTGTCCTTTATTTTTGTATTTACTTGTATAGTAAAGTTAGTTAGTCATTTAATTTAGTATCTGCCGATCGATTCTGTAAAAATCTCACCGTGATAACTTAGGTGAAGTGAACGTGAAGTGAGCTATCAATCTGGGCAATCCCTAACATCAGGTGGAATGACAGCTCACTTCACCTTAGTTTTCACGGTGAGATTTTCACAGAATAGCACTGCTGCTGTAAATAGTTAGTTACTTATAAAATATATTTTTATTATTATTTTGACTATATTTCGACAAAATTTTGTAATTTGTGGGAGATCTGGAGTCCAAACTAAGCCTAGGCCTGTATTTTAGAACTCCAGGTACCCCATTATATGACATGCAATGTGAGTGTAGTATAGGCATGATCTTATGCAGATTATTATCCCACTCTATATTCACTGCAGGACAAAGGTCTCTTTGATCACCACGCTTACTCAAGAAGGGTTTGCGATTTTAGATTTATTTATAACTAGCGACCCGCCCCGGCTTCGCACGGGTGCAATACTGATACTAAGTACAGGTATTTCAAAAATGCAAGCACGCGCCGCCGCGTCCGGTACCGCGGCAACCGCTATGTCCCTGCATTTTAAATCTGTAATATCTTCGAAAATATTCATTTAAATTACATGCTGTAAAGGGCCATATTTATCTATATTAAATGCACAATGTATTTAAGGTACTTAATTGGATAAGGATTAATGCCGTATTGCTTAAAACCGCTTCGTAAATAAGCCATTATTTCTCGTAAAAAGTAAAGGATAAAAAATGATTATTGTTGGGTTATCCCTAAGAGATAGACATATACCATCGCGGACTTTTTTGTAGACCTTTTTAAGGTGTACAATACTGTAGTACATTATTTTGACCTATCTCGTAGGGTTCAGCCAGCGTTTGAAAAGTAAGCGCAAAAAAATGCGTTTATTTACATCACATGCATGCATATATTATATATATATAAACCTTCCTCTTGAATCACTCTATCTATTAAAAAAAAACGCATCAAAATCCGTTGCGTAGTTTTAAAGATCTAAGCGTTCAAAGGGACAGAGAAAGCGACTTTGTTTTATACTATGTAGTGACTAGCTGCGCCCCGCGGTTTCACCCGCGTAAGTTTTGATCCCGTGGGAATATCGGGATAAAAAGTATCCTATGTGTTATTCTGATGTATAAACTATATTACTGTATAGTTTCATCAAAATCCGTTCAGTAGTTTTTGCGTGAAAGAGTAACAAACATCCATACATCCATCCTCACAAACTTTCGCATTTACAATTTTAGTAGGAAGTAGGATAATACTAATAACAAAGCTGAAGAGTTTGTTTGTTTGTTTGAAAGCGCTAATCTGTGAAACTATCAGTCGGATTTGAAAAATATTTTTGTATTTGTTAGGCCAATTCTTAAGGAAGGCTATAAGTTATTTACATAGCATAGGGCTGAACAAAAAGAAAAAAAAAACCCGAAAGAACGGTAAGTGACAACGATAATGGCACGGGCGGGCGATGCGATGCCACGCGGTGAGTCGGCGGAACAGTAAACTTCACGCGGACGAAGTCGCGGGCAAAAGCTAGTTAACTATAAGTCTAGGTTTCTTCACGATGTTTTTTCTTTACCGATATGAATAATATTCTAGATAAATTCAGAAAAATACATAGAATTGAAAAAGTAACATTGGTACGAGTATTTGTCCGAATTCGAAGCCACATCCTAGTGCATGACCCCGAGCCCTTAACCACTGGGCTATAACTGAGCCATCGCCTCAACAATTTAATTGAAATATCTAATTGTAACTTGCGAACTGTTATTCTTATTTATTAGAAAGCCCATCATGTTTTTTAGTCTGCTATGTTGAACTCAGCCTTCAGTATCATCAAATTAAAATAGAGGCTGATAGGAACATCGACGCCCAACCTATTAACATGGATTTAGTACAGACGCCAGCACATCAAGTTACTACAATCTGTCAAATTTCTTTAATAGATTTTCAACGTTATTGCTAAAGCATTAGGTTCAAGGTTGATTGGGAAAATTTGACAGTTTCATGTAGCTTGATGTGCTGGCATCTGTACATCATTTGTGGACCGAAAAAATAAAATTTACTGTTCCATACATTTTGACCGCGTCGGTATTGCACTTTTCTATGTAACATCTTTTCTTTTTTATATACGACGAAAAATGTCTACGCTAGGATCATGTGCTGTGAATTCATGGTGATAGTTGACGCGTCGATGGATGCTACCCTCTACACTTTTAGAATACTATATGTAAAGAAATGGTTTGGAGGTGCTTGTTAACATTAAAGTACTAGGTAAATCAAACTGCCAAGTTACTGGGTAATACGGTAACCATTGGTGGTAAGACTGACTGTCAGACTTTCAGATTTCTGACTAGGTACCCATAATGATTGACAAAAATCTACGAACGACGAGGGTCTCGATATGTTATGAATGGTCATTCATCCACAGATCGACCTCGGCAAGTGTAGCGTAAGCGTAACATTTGATCGACCGGTGCGGGTGTAACTATTTAGCCATGAACATTAAAGGACCACAAGAACATAAAATACCACCAGCAGTGCTATTCTGTAAAAATCTCACCGGGAAAACTAACGTGAAGAGAGCTGTCATTCCACCAGCCGATCGATTCTGTAAAAATCTCACCGTGGTAACTTAGGTGAAGTGAGCTATCAATAGGTGCAATCCCCAACATCGTCGTGCAGTGACAGCTCACTTCACCTTAGTTTTTACGGGGATATTTTTATAGAATAGCACTTCACACTCACTTCATCTATGTTATCACGGTGAGATTTTTACAGAATTGATAGGCTGGATGCTAAGTGCTAGGACTAGGAATAATTCAGTAACAAACATTTTTAACGTTGACCTTTACAATTTTGCGGTTTTCAAACGTTATCCTAAGGTCGCGAGATGTTCAAATATCAGAAACAAAACCGAAAGCACCGACTTTCGACTTTTTTCATTTTGTAGTGTTTTTATGGAAGTCGGTTTGGTTTTTTCGTACAACGTTTTTATTTTTCGCTTTTCAGTCATTGCTACCTCACACAAATTCCTATACCTACCATATGTAAATAACATTGACAGGAGTAGAATGAACACAAAGTGGAATTAAATACGCAATATTGAAGCTTACTCAAAATCTACCAAAGCAAAGTTTTTAATTAATTTTGTACGGGACCACCCCGCTCTGCCAAATGAACAAAAGAATCGCGTAAATTGGCTCAGTAGTCACCAGGAAATCTGTGAACATAATTATATTAAAAAAGTACAAACAGAATACACCTTTTTTGAAGTCGATTAAAATTACTGAAGAGCCTTTATGCCACACATCGCAGTCCACTGTCCAACCGTTTCCATAAGTGTTAGAACGTGCTTGAAACGTGGTCGAAACTTGCTCAGAAAGTCGAATATAAGACGAGGATAATTTCGACCTTATAAGCTTACATGAAATTTGCGTTCACTAGTTTAGTTGAACATTTAATTTTGAAGGTTTTCTGTAACCAAATGGCAAAAAAGGGACTTTTAGGTTAACAAAAGATATTTTATTTCTGAAAATTGGTTTAAAAACACTTACACGTCGTAAAGAAACATTATTATAAAACTAGATAAGCTTTCGGTTGAAGCGATTGTCCGGTGGATAATTGCACCCATCTGTCCGTCCGAATGTCACAGACACTTCACTTTACTTCGAGAGGCACTTTAAATATGAAAGGAGATTGCGTAGGATTTCAGCGGCTAGAGACCTACGTTACCGCCCAGAGACTAAATACTGAATTATACTTAGCAAAAACAGGTTTTAAATATTCGATTTTGAAGACAAATAATTATTATCAACGTTATTATCTGAATTGTATTATAATTTATATCAGCGCCATCTAGTAAATTTCAAAAGAACTTAGTAGTTCTTTTAAATTTACTAGATGGCGCTGATTACATACTATATTGGGACCTAAGCTTTGATTTCCTAAAAAAGCGATTCCGAGGAAAATGACAGACTTTCATGATGGTCAATATAAAGTTCATAGCACATGTCTCAACTCGGAAAGGGATAGCTTGGATTTCCTAAGGGAAACCCAAGGGTTGTGCAGGTGCACTGAAAATAATAAATAAATCTATCGATTCTATTTTATATTGTGGCAGCAAACTGTTTGAACATGCATTGGATAATAAAAAGGATTGTTAATTAAATTAAAACGTGAATTAACATTCGTTTAAATAAATTTAATTTTACGTGTAGATGTCTAAGATCGACTTAGAAAGTAAGTGCTTGCCCTGATTTGAACTCACAACCTCCTGCATGAGAAGCGAGGTCTTAACCACTGCTCCATCACGACAGTTAGAAGAAGAGGTGCAAATAACTAATATTCAATTTCGATATGTATTCCAGTGAAGCGGAAGGGAGGAATGTGGGCAGGCGGTGCGCAGTGCGTGCATGCCTCGCTACCTCGCGGCGCACGTGCGCAGGCTGCGCCCACGCTCAGCGGCGCCATCGCCAGCCGCCGCCCGCCCAGGTAACAAACAACGTTTCACACCACCTGCTCGATAATGTCAAATTATATGTCATGCAAACCTAACCTAAAGACTTAAAGTAAGACAGAATAGCTTTAGACTCTAGCCGGGCAAAAATACTGTATTATATTATAACCCGCTGGTCAATAATGTGATTCGAATTTGTAACCTCAACTAATTTGCATGAAAGCTTTTACAAAAAAATATATTCAAAAATGCTAGCGCCCATGACATTAGATACTGGCCCCGATTCTGTTGTTCACAAACTAAACTAAATTTAAGTTCAGTTCATCTTTTTCTTTCTATTTCATTATGAAAAGGACAGAAGATAAATATTAGTTTAGTCCTGTCAAATTAGTCAGCGCCTGACGTAAATTGACGTATTTTTAGTAGCCAATTTTTTAATCACATCTAAACTTGTCTATGGATTATCTAATTTGACAGGACTAAACTAATATTTATCATCTGTCCTTTTCATAATTAAATAGAAATAAAAAGATGCACTGAACTTAAATTTAGTTTAGTTTGTGAACAACAGAATCGGGGCCAATGTCAATTTATATGTCATGCAAACCTAACTTAAAGACTTAAATTATTAAGACAGAATAGCCCTAGGCTCTAGCCGGGCAAAAATATTTGTACTGAATTATATTATAACCCGCTGGTCAATAATGTTTCAAAATTTGGAACCTCAACTAATTTGCATGAAAGCTTTTACAAAAAATATATATTCGAAAATGCTAGCGCCCATGACATTATATACCTACTGCTTTATTCCTTAGTAAATATCTACTACTGTGCTCTTTTATCATAATTATGTATTTTTCTTTTTTAAGGTAACAGGTTGTCAAAATACGATTACCTATGATTTCCATATTTATGATATTTTTTCTGTCCTGGAAACCAATGCCAATATTTTAACTTTTTTTTACGAAAACCATTTTAAATGTTGCCGTCCTGTGATACTAAGCTCATTTTGATCGTGGTTTATCGCAATAATAGCAATAGTTTAAAGCTAAAAAGCTTTTGCATATTAATTACAACACACCTAACATTCAATTATTTATTTTTTAAATACTTGAGATATTACTTGCAAAACCGGTTGTCCTCTCTCAGTTAACCCAACGCCCAAGCGTAGCATGACCATCGTACTAACGGAAGAAACGAAGGACAAAATGTTAGATTGTAGAAAGATTTTTATGGCGCGGCGGCGCGATGTCAAAATGCTTTTTTCGAGCTTCGTACATGGTAGACTTTACGATGACTTCAGAAATGTAGTCAAATCTCGTTAAAGCGTGAGAGAGGCCGCTATCGCGCTGCATATGTCATACCAGCCTATCGATTCTATAAAAATATACTTAACCGTGATAACATAGGTGAAATGAGCGTGAAGTGAACTATCAATGGAGGCAATCCCTAACATCAGGTGGAATGACAGCTCACTTCAGCTTAGTTTTCACGGTGAGACTTTTACATAATAGCACTGGAGCTGCTTTAAAAATTGTTCACATAAATTTCTGCAAATTTCCAGACCGTCTCCTCCGTCACCAACGTTAGTGGCTCAAATCGATTCTTCAGTAGCGTGCCTCTGGTTACTGACGCCTTTGTCAGCTGGGACAGCTGTGGTGGCAGTTCTTGTAGCAGTATCGACCAACAACTGGCTTCACACGCAGGAGAATATGCTGAACCCCTTGTACAACGGAACGGGAAGACATGACCTAGTTGCAAAGCAAACCGTGTCCGGGTTATGGAGGATATGTCACACAGATCGTGAGTGTTTTTTGATCTTTTCAAAACATCATTGTAATATAATATTATTATACCATCTAGCTTTTTGTCTATCTAGGTTTTTATTACTTTGCAGTCTGTATGCGCAGGTCTAACAATAAATTACAAGTCCTAAATAGGTATGTTTAAGGCTCTCCTTACACCAACATGTTTTTTTCACGCACTGAAGGTATGCTGCGTCACATACACCTTTATTTATAAACGTTGCTTCAAGTCAATTAATGATAAGCAACTATTAATTTAACCATACATTTTGACGTTTAAGCGTCTTTTAACTTTGAACAACGTTTATAAATAAACCCGTTAGCCTAAATAAAAACGTAGAAAAACACATAAAACGTATCGGCTTGGAATATAGAGCTTGGTAGGTACTTTTTAGTACAATAGGGTAGGAAACTTCCGCGTGTATCGCGGTCCTACAATGCGTTCCGGTTCCGTCGCGGCACGTGGGAAATGCATTGTCCCACAGTCCAAGCCGGCCCACTTTCGTTCCATTACAAAGTCCGTTGATGCGTCCGTAACTGTGGGACTCCCATTCGAGACTAGTTCATTTCCTTCGTTAAATAACGGCCTTTGTGTGTTATTTTAATGATGCTTTTTATACGGGACCAATCTATGAAGAAGGCCTTATGATATTCTGTAGCTACAAGTAGCATCATTATCATTCATCATCATCTGCCTAGCCTTTTCCCAACTATGTTGGGGTCGGCTTCCAGTCTAACCGGATGCAGCTGAATACCAGTACTTTACATGGAGCGATTGCTTATCTGACCTCCACAACCCAGTTACTGGGTCATTACGATACCCCTTGGTAAGACTGGTTGTCAGACTTTCGGGCTTCTGACTACCCGTAACGACTGTCAAAGATCCACAAATGACAGCCGGGACCAACGGCTTAACGTACTTTCCGAGGCACAGAGGGGTCTCGGTATGTAAAGGTGGTCACCCATCCGCAGACCAACCGCAGCAAGCGTAGCTTATCCTGATCGATCGACCTGTGTGGCTGTTATTATTTAGTCACGGGCCCTTCAAATCTGATGATAATATTGAGCGGCCATACATACATGGCTTGTTGAAGTAGTCATGATTAACCAATGGCTACGACTTCATAGTGGCCTACATTTGTTTCCTTTGATTGAAATAGAGGAGACTGCTTGAGAAGCCGCAGCTGCTTCAGTCACGGGTATAACTACATTTTTTACAAAATTCCCGTTTTCGTCAAAACTCATTTTGACTGAGCTACCGTTTTTGGCTAAGTCAGGCTTTGGGGGCAAGATTGGTCTTAAAGGAATAGTTGTTCATAATGATGAGTATTACCATTTTTTTGTTTTCAATTACATCCTGTATTAATTTAACGCACTTAATGTGTTTCAGCTGGCAGCACGGTGTTTCGGTGTCTCGATATACCATATTTTCCATTATCTCAATGGCAGCCGGACCCGAGTGACTCTACAAACGCGATACCATGTGAGTTTTGCTTCTAGATGAGCTTTATTTGTAACTAGCGACCCACCCCTGCTTCGCAAGATGGCATAAACAGGTCAAACCATCGAGATTTCTGTCCCTATACCACACCCCGGACACTCCGTACAACTCTCGCAAAATAATTACCTACTACTACTACATAGCCAAATGACGTTGGTACACGTGCAAATGTGTGCGTAAACTCTAGTAGGGTTGGTTGTCGTGCGGAGCGAAATGGCGGGAACGACGACGACGCGACTAGAAAGGACTAGTTTGATTGTTTATCTAATTAGTCGGGTTCGTAATGAAATAAAAATAATATTATAATAGTTAAGTAATAAATGTAAAACTTTTTAACAATAACTTTAATTTCGGAAGTCGGTGTCTTTGGATCTGTATTTTAGTTTATTGCCACCGACTTACGAAATTAAAGTTATTTTTCACTTTGTACTTAGTGTTTTTTTGGAAGTCGGTTTTTTTTTTTTTGCTAAAAAGTTTTTATTTCTCGCTTTTTAGTGGGTCTGTTTATAAAATATCTAAGTTGCAATAGCCTAATGTCAACTTGCTCATCGCTGCATTGCCTTGTACAAAATATTGCTTTTCCCGATGCAGGGACGTTAATTGTTGAGGAGTTCTCTTGGTACTCCATCATCAGCTCCATTTCACCATTCGCATTGTGAGGAGCATAAATTGTGCTTAGCAAACATATTAAAGTAATCGAATCGCAACCTGTGAAATACTTATTATTGAGTAGTCCCGGTGGCCATCTGTGGTCTTCATCATCAGTTCCACTTCACTAAATGCTGCTATCCCAGAGCAAATACCCATGTAAATAAGGTACCTACTTAACTATAAATAATCGGTTATTATATCGCATGGTATTAAAATGCGATATCTTACAAACATTTATGTAAATAAAAATTCGGAAAAGCATCACAATATCGAACCATCGTGATTAAAACTCAGATTAAACTTTTAAATCGCAAAATTGTGTGTTCGTGTCAGCAGTACAGTGCTGCGGTTCTTTGTGAGCGCCCCGAGCTAATGAACCGCCGATAATGTCGCGGGTGTGCGGGGTGAGGTGCGGTATCTGATGTCAGCGTGGGGTAGGGAGTGGCCATTCTGTACTTAGTACTATTAGGTATTCTGTGCCTATACGAAGAAAAAAGGCGGAGGTTCTCACATCGACGTGCATATTTTTTAATGTGTTTGCTTATTACATAACAACTCAAGAAAAAACTGGGGAACAAGGATATTTAAATATACAGGGTGACTTGTAATTTGACATATTCCTTCCAGGGCGTGATAATCTGACTTATTTGCAACAATTTAGCACCCCATGAATCCCAGGCGAAAATGCGTGGGATTCGAGAAAAAACAATGTTCATGTTTTTTTGAAGATTTCCTAGAATTCTTCACTAAATATCAATTTTCTCTAAATTCTCAAATTACATGGCCATCATCCATTACAATGAGTTTAACAAACCTTTCGATATACAAAATTTTCTAAAACATCAAACAGTAAAAAGAAGAAGTTTACCTACAAGTATTTTCAAAAATCATAATAATTACATGAACTTTGAAACCAGTTATCTCGAAATAATACTATGGCATTAAGCATATGTCTTCATTGATTAATCAGGGCTGTCTAACGAGGTACAAAAATAAAATAAATATCTAAAGGTGCTGATGAAACAGTTGACAGTCGATTCGAAACAGGCACAGATCGATTTTGCAAATTCATGAAATATTAAAAAAAAAAACTTTTTTACAAAAAAAAAAAACAACCAACTTCCAAAAAAAAACACTACAAAGTGAAAAATAACTTTAATTTCGGAAGTCGGTGTCGCTGTTTGCGCATTGTCGTTTTTTGACACCGACTTCCGAAATTAAAGTTATTTTTCACTTTGTAGTGTTTTTTTGGAAGTCGGTTGTTTTTTTTTTGTAAAAAAGTTTTTATTTTTCACTTTTTAGTCATATCTACCTCACACAAATTCATATAACACTACTTGCAACAGGGAAATGAGGGTGTATAACGCTAGTGTTTACATACTTTTTGTAAGGGTGTACCATGGTATACTGAACACATCTGCGTACCCCTTTAAAGGGTACAGGCGCGATGTTATGTTGTGTGATTGCGTAAACAATGGAAACATGCGATAGCAGCAATCGCGGTTGATTTGCTGGCATTTATTGAAGAGTACCGTTGTCTGTCTCCGAAACTCATCATCAGATCTTTACAAAATTTAAATGGAACCTTTTAGAAATACACATCTTTCAAAAAAAGAATTTTGCAAATCCGTCTATAAATGGTGGAGTTATGCCCGAACCCGTAAAATACTTATAATTGAGTAGTTCCGATGGCCATCTGTGGTCTTCATCATCAGTTCCACTTCACCAAATGGTGCTTTCTGAGAGCAAATGCACGAGTTACTATAAAAAATACCCAAATCGCTATAGGGGCACACCTATAGCGATTTGGGTATTTTTTATAGTAACTATAAAGTAACTATAAGTAGTAGTATAAAGTTTGAGGGTTTCCCTCGATTTCCATAGGATTCCCTCATCAGATTCCGACTTGGTGACAATAGGACTACCTCGAAAGTATACCCTTTCAAACGAAAAAAGAATTTTGAAAATCGGTCCACAATTGGCGGAGTAATCACGTAACAAACACAAAAAAAAAAAAACATACCGTCGAATTGATACCCTCCTCCTTTTTGAAGTCGGTTAAAAAATTGTGAAAATCGATTTAATTACCTACCTGAATTATTTTATCTTCTCATCACCAAGAAATCATTCCTCTTTTTTACTTTAAAAAAATTGTGCATAATTACGTTTTCGATCTGAGTGCCCGATACAATGAAATGATCCTTACATGAAACTGAGGCAATCAGCATTCAAAAGGAAAATTTCACTACTTTATATTATGTACAGACGCCAGTACATCAAGCTATTTCAATTCTGTCGCTAAAGCCTAAAGTTCAAATTTGATTGGGAAAATTTGATAGTTTCGGGTAGCTTGATATGCTGGCCGTTTGTACTACAGCAAAATTACCTATGCCAAATTGGTTTTTATGAAAAAAGAGCTAATGATGGTGCCTAAAACAGTTTCGCCATTTCTCCTATTGATTCGAATTTCCCCAATACTGCCCAGCCAAAAAAAAAAACAGTATACTAGCAATTACCAACATACAGTGATATTATTTTCTTTCTTTATTTCTTAGAACAATACACTTGCTTACTGCGTGTTACATTGATCGCAATGCTCGTTTTTTCAAAAGCATTTGCCCTGTTCCTTATTTACACAATAATAATATTAGATTTTGTATGTGTTTCAGACGTGGTGACCCGGTCGGCAGCCCCACTGCTTCTTGCTGTGTTCGCCCAAGCGGTTGGAGCCCTGTGTTGCGTCTTAGGGCACTGCGTAAAAGGAAGACGACTTTGCACATTCATTGCGGGCGTCCTCTTTATTATATCGGGTGAGCAAACACTTATAAACTTGTTATGGATTAGAAGTACACTATGGAAACTGTGACTCACCGCTAGCAATTAACTAGAAGCAAGTAGAGCTAGCAACTAAAAATGAGTTATTTGTTTGACAAATTTCTCACCAGCAATGCTATTCTGTAAAAATCTCACCGTGAAAACCTAGGTGAAGTGAGCTTAAAGTGAGTTGTCACTAGTGTCAGTCCCTAGCATCAGCTAGAATGACAGTTCACTTTAAACTCACTTCACCTAAGTTATCACGGTGATCTTTTTACAGAATAGCACCGCAGTGCAGCAGTGCTGTTAATAGTCAGCGACCAACTAATTTATACAACGTGTAACGTTAAATGCGCAAAACCTTACACACCCCAATTAGAGCATTGAGTTAAAAGCATAATACAATGATCAAAACTATTTTTTTTAAAGCTTACTTATTAAGAAAATCGTGTTGATCCTAGCATTACTTTATGCATTCAAAATTGAGTCTTATAGTCTTAAAATAAGACTTAATTTTCTTTGGCTCAATTGGCGGATAGTATGGCAAAATACATAACAAAAAAATTATTGAAATCGATTCAGTAGTAAATTATGAACAAACTATTTTCAGGTTTTGCGCATTTAATGTTACACGTTGCATAATTATGTATCTCTTTTACTGACACCGAACCTACAAAATTTTGAGCGTTTCTTGGGCCAGAAAAAAGTCCAACTAGTCGCTGTTCGCGCTGGAGCAGCTGCCTGATGAAAAATAAAAAAAAAACATTATTTTTTACTACAGGTTGGGCTCATGATTTAGTTTTCAATCAAAATATTCTGATACATTTAAAATAAATTTAGTGATTATGGGATAAGGACCATGAGACAGATCGGTCCAAATAACCAACAGCAATGAGGCTCATATTTGGATTTAACACAGCCTCGTTAAAGCGTTGGCATAAAGGACCATTTATAAATAGGCGTTTAAACTTCCTAAAAGAAGGTGAAAAATTTCTTTCGTCCAGCTAGCGTAAAAATACCAGGCACATTTCACATTAAAATAGATATAAAATCAAATGTTGGGTGGATAACAATCCCATTGTTACCTACCTATTTTCACTGTGTTGGTTGGTTGGACCACATTTTAATTACTCATATAGTTGCTCATCAAATAATCTAAAAATTATATCATTTCAGGTTTAATAATGCTCACTGGAATCGTCATGTACATATCCGTCTTTAAATCACAAGTAGGCCACAAGTTACGCTACATGACGTATTTTGAAGCCCCCAGAATGTCGTATAGTTACGGATACTCATTTGGGCTATACATCAGTGGCTTCGTGGCTGCCGAGCTAGCAGGCACCTCGGCTATATTCCTATTTCTTCAGTGGTACCAAAAAGATTGGATAACAGAGTTAACTGAAAAAGCCAAAGCTGATTGCCGTGCGTGGGATCGTGAGTATGCCTTCACAGAATTCAGAGAGCGAGATTCCGCACTACTAGAAAGGCGAATGATGAAAAGGGACACATACCCCCCTTCAGGATCTTCAGCTGCGACACCACGAGAGCGAAGGCGCTTCGTGTTCGACGGCGATGAAATGCCACATTGTTCAATACACAATAAAAATAGAAGAATAAATTTAAGTTCAGCATCATTAAAGGATTTGTCGTCGTCAACGCTGTACGGGTTTCCGGCGGCGCCGCGACCGACGGCCTGCGACAATTACTTTGAAGAATTCAAAGAGGTGCCTCAAAGCGCTAATACCTTGAGTGGATTAAGGAGTGCGTCTATATTTCAGTCGCAGGCATCAGTGGCTAGCGGCCGATTTCTAGATACTTCGGCGGTGGAGCCTCCGCCATCACGGGAAGAAGAAATGGTGACATTCGGCGCGGGCGCAAGAGGCGGTGATGAACAGCCGCCGCCACCGCGCCACGACCGTGCCGTGGGCACCGACCCTTACCGCAGAACGACGCCCGTCTGATCCAAGAACTTGGGTTTCCCACCCCGAATATAAAGCATATCGAGAAGTGATAAGTGACGATTTTATTCACGTGCTACGTACTAAATAGTTAATGTTCGTACCTAGCCGGATACAGTTAAGAAGTGTCTTTCGAATTTATGAACGTATAATAGGTGCATACGTGACTTGTGTTATGAAATTTTTAATTGTTATAATTCCCTAAATAAACACTGCCATTTGTCTTTTTACTTGTTTATCTATATCTAAGTAGTATAAAAATGGATGTTGGTATTTAAGAGATTGATAAACTCCAACAAGCAACAGCGTTTGACCGATCACCATGAAAATTGGCTTATACCTATAAGTTTTTTTCATGGGAAGGTTTATATATTGTTTTTTATTCCAACCTTCAAGCGAGCGTAGCCGCGGGAAAAATCTAGTTAAATATAAAAACCAATAAAAATAGTTGTCATGTTTGATCTTTTCGACCAAAAATAGAATAAAAGTGAACATTTTTAAAATTAAATTAAATATGTAATGAATTTCGCACCAAGCACATATAAACAGAGTATCCAACGCTAGTAATATAATTATGATGAAAAGGCAGGAATACACGGCCATGAAATTAGTATGTACCTAATGTTTTTAAGCACGACATACTGCGCCGAACAGTCTCAAAACTCAAAGCATTTATTTAAATTTAATAATTTACGGGCACTTTTGAATTATCAAAGGAGACGTCATTCAGGAAGATGAAGCTACAGACAGTCCTTTCACAGTTATTTTATCTACGACAGCAGCAACTCAATATCAACCTTAATATGACGATAATAAAGTTCACTGTCATTTTGACAAACTTGTCAGTGGCTGCAACCCAGCAACAACCTTATTGGAACGGCTATAAAGATCATTGTGCCAGGGTCGCGGGTTATTCGAAAGAGATACCGTGGCCCCCTGGCACAGGCAACTGAAGGAACACGGGTGGGCTTTAGTCAGTAAAAGTCTGTAACGCCCTCCCGCTCCGTCCAGAGGGGGAGAAGTTATTTGACAATTACCAACCCAAAAAAAAAGTATTTAGAGGATATTCCTAATTATAATCCAAGCTAAATTAGGTTAGAAAAAATCATTTGCTCAAAAACGTTAATAATGAAATGACTCGATCATTGCATTATTTACGTTTTTGTGACTGAGTGTATTACGCAATTAGGTTGCTGGTCTGGGATGTCGCGGGAATTCGCTAGTTGCGAGTAGCACAGGACCGGTCGTTGTGGCGACGCTTGGGGAGGCCTACGTGAATGTTCATAGAAAAAGTGGGACTACTAAAAAACATTGTCATCGATTGTCATTTTTGTGTGTTGGTCATCGCGTGTATTCCCGTTCGTCCCACCGACTTCGTCCCCGTCGTGGGACGAACGGGAATTTACAAAAATAATATTAAATTTGTTCTCGATCGTCCCATTCAGTGATCCGAGTGCCCATGTACAGACGCCAGTACATCAAATTACTACAATCTGTCAAATTTATTTAATAGATTTTCAACTTCGCTAAAACATATGGTTCAAAGTTGATTGGGAAAATTCTGCAGTTTCGGGTAGCTTGATGTACATGGGTAATTGTTCTTGTTTGATCCTAGATGGCGAATGCAACTGAAATATTAGTTTTTGGGAGCTAATAACACAGACGCCAATAGTATCCACAGTAAGTCATTCATAATGATTTATTCATCAAAACATTGTAGTACATGGTGACAATTTACAGAATCGTTTATAATAGTGTACAAAGACTACCTACAATAAGAAAGTGGGTGAGATACTGTATTCCTAGCTAGGTTAATAGATAACCTGTGTTAAGGATTACAGTGCCAGTCCCCAAGGAAAGTAACAATGATGTCGTACACAGTAAGTGGCGTCATAATGTAGTTGAGTGAGGGAGATAATAGTTATTTATGCAACTGTTGTATAATACCTAATTATGTACAGTTGCATACAAGACTTTATCTTCACTCATGATATGAATCCTCTTTAAAAGGTTCTGAAACAGTTTTTTTCAATAGCAATATGGAAAAAATGGCGGCCGGCGGAATACGACGTGAATTCGATTAACCTATAAGTTATTTTATTTTAATTACAGCGCTGTGGTAGTAAAACGCGCGTCCATGACAATGTTCTTTTTTTGAGTTTTTCCATTAGGAATTTCTTAGTAACAGCCCGGAATTTGGCAGTTGGTGGTGCGATACCCCCGTGTCGCGGAAAGCACGTTAAGCCCTTAGCCGTGCGTTAGTCCTGCGACTGATCTCTCTCCGGTCGTGTTCGATTGTCGTCCCATTGGACTAGATAGTGAGGGAAGAGAGAGTGCACATGTGTCTGCGCACACACTTGTGCAATTTACATATCTCCTGCGCCGAAGGCTGGTCTCCGCTGATATTGGTAACCATGGCCAAAACTCGGTCTGGAGAACTATTATGTACTTGTGCATGACTGTACTTAATTTCATTGTGTGTAATGCATAGTAATAACTATCTGTACCTTCTAAACAATATTGTGTGTGTGTAATAATTGTGTATTGTATTCTTGTCATAGAATATGTATGTTCGGAAAACTTGAATGCTCTGGAAAAACATTTCACTGTTGTCGACACAGAAGTCTTACCAACCGAAGCTATGAGTGCCAATTTACTATCTTATAATCTTGTAAGACGAAGGAGACTACTCTCCACGACTCCACACGAGAATCCTAGTGTGGAGGCTAGTGCCATTTTTATTTGTAAATGCTCTCTCAAATAAAAGAGTTTTTATTTATTTTTTAATAGAACTTGTATTACTTGTGTATCGAACTTTATTTACCATCTTCAAAGTCATCCACAACTTTCTACACACACTCATCCATCCTACTGGACCTAAAAGGACCTACAGTAGGAACTAAGATAAAGTAGAACTATTATTTTGTAACATTGCTTTTTAATCAGAATTATTTATTATCTAGTTTGTAGAGAGAAATAGACATTGAATAGAAAATAATAGGTCGGGGCAAAAATATTTTCGTATTTTGAATCTATTGTTAGTAATCAAACCTCTTTGGCAGTACTGAATGTAACTGGCTGGTTTTAATACTATTAAATGTTGACATTCTAAAGATGCAATAAATAAAAAAAAACTAGTTCCCGCCATTTCTCAATTGTTTTTCAAGCAAGCAACATGAACGTATGTGACGAAGAAATTCGGTACAATTTAAATTTTATTACAAAAAAGGTAAAAATGCGACGAACGCCGCGAATAAAATTTGTGCGGTTTACGGACCTAATGCGGTATCAATACGAGTAGCATAAATGTGGTTCAAGCGTTTCAAGTCAGGAAATTTTAGAGTGAAGGATGAAGCTCGCTCTGGACGCCCTGTCACGGATAAAATCAGTGCCATTTTTGAAAAAGTGGAGCAGATCGACATATTAGTAATTATGATATTGCTAAAGAACTGGATGTTGATCACAAAACAGTTTTACGGCATTCACAAAAGTCTGGGTACAAGAAAAAACTTTATATTTGGGTACCACATGATCTCACTGAGAGAAACTTAATGCAATGTGTTTCCATTTGCGATTCTTTGTTGAAACGTAATAATTCCGACCCATTTCTTAAACGGTTGATTACGGGTGATGAAAATTGGATCACTTACGATAAGAATGTCCGAAAAAGATCTTGGTCGAAGCATGGACAAGCCCCACAGACCGTGGCAAAGCCCGGCCTGACTCGGAACAAAGTGATGATGTGTGTTTGGTGGGATTGGAAAGGAATCGTCCACTATGAGCTTTTGCCGCCGGGTAAAACTATCGATTCTGACCTCTACTGTCAATAACTGATGAGGTTAAAAGAAGCTATTGAGAAAAACCGGCCGGAGCTGGTGAATAGGAAGGGCGTGGTGTTTCATCACGACAACGCCAGACCGCACTCATCTATAGCCACTCAGCAAAAATTGAGAGAGCTTGGCTGGGATGTAATGATGCATCCTCCGTCCCCTGATCTTGCTCCATCAGATTTTCACCTGTTTTGGTCACTTCAGAACTCTTTAGGAAGAATAAAGTTAACCTCAAAAGAACACTGTGAAAACTACCTGTCAGATTTTTTTGTTAAAAAATCTCAAAACTTCTACAGCAATGGGATCATGGCATTGCCCACAAGATGGCAACAAGTCATCGATCAAAACGGCTCATACATATTATAAATAAATAAAAAATTCAACCTAAAAGAATTTTTTTTTTTTGTATGAAAAATACGAAAATACTTTTGCCCCGACCTAATATATAGATTAACGGCGTGACGACCACTCCATAGTCGAAATTCTGGTCAGTGGGTCGTCTTATTCTGTATTACCCGTAAGAGTTCTTGGGACTTCGCTCGGATGACGTAAGCGAGGTATGTACGTACTGGGGCGTCGATGGCGTCAACGGTAACATCACGGCGGCCGGGATGGGACCGCTCGAGTCCCGGTTTCTTCGATGAAATCATGCATCGACTTGAAACATCACATTGGTTTCTTGTTCCTGAAGGAATATACAAATTCGTAGGAGGCCAAGTTCATGCCAAGGTTTTTATTTTAAGCCGGTTCTAGGTCCAAAGTAAATAGCACTAGCCGTATCTTCATAAGGAGCGATAGGCCGAAGGATCGCAGCTAAATGTTTGAAAACATTTACTGAATAACAATCACTACACAACGCAAGAAAAGCGAATATTAAGTAATTGTTTTATTTACAAATTAATAATGCAAAATATTTACTATTAGTTTATTAATGACCATTGACAATTATTTTATTAATGACAGTCCCCATGACAGATCCTGACAAAGAAGCATTTAAGGACAGTTGGCGGTACTAGCAAGTTATTTTTTTAAGTAAAAATTTTGTTACCTTTCTTACATTATATAAACAGAGCTACACCACAGAGAGAGCAAAGGGCCAATTCTCGAAATTTTAAGAACGTTCACAGTCTGAAGGTCAATTCTCGTAATTTATAACGTTCAAAATCTAGTCGCAGTGTCATCTTGGCGACAAACAAATGTCAAAAACTTGTCAAAATGTAGGGAAATTAGGGGCATTTTTGACAGATTGATACTGAGATCAGACTGTAAACGTTCTTAAAATTAGGAGAATTGCCCCTCAGATCTTTGTCTCAATCTGTCAAAAAATACTTCTTATTTGAGACTGCGACTAGATTTTGAACGTTTTAAATTACGAGGATTGGCCTATTGGCCTTCTGTTATGGCCTAGTGGTAATGGCCCTGACTTACGAGTTGTAGGTCAGTGTAGGGTTTAAACCCACTCAGCTGGGTGCTGTGTATGTGTATCACTGCTCTGGATGGAGCAGAAGGTAGTGTCAGACTCTTACTGACTAAAACCCACCGTGTTTCTTCCTAAGCCCTTTATGTTCCGGGGTAGCGGTAACCCTTTCGGACAATCCCGCTGCCATTTCATCACCGCTGCTCTAAAAAGGGCGCCCTAGAATCAAAATTTCCAAGACATATGACATCTAACAACTCGCACTGGGCCCGCGTGGTGGATTATGGCCCACTCCCTCTCTAAAGAGAGAAGGCCTGTGTCCCAGCAGTGGGAACATTAAAGTCTGATTATGTTTGCCTTTGGCTCTTGTTAAATACTTATACGGGGTGTCCCTGGATGTATGGATCAAATCGAATAGGGGCGTGTGCAAGGTCATTTCCAAACTTTTTCATCCTGAGAATGATTGATGATTGAGAATTATTTTATGGTTCAAAAGTTGTGACCAATTTTTTTCAATCGTTTCGCATAGTGCTCAAAGAAAAAAAATCATTAAAAAAACTATCAGGGCTGTCTAAAAAACTTTAATTGACAGTTTCTGGTGGTTTTTTTTAAATGATTTTGTTCTTTGAGCACTATGTAAAGTGATTGAAAATAACAAAAGTTGGTCATAACTTTTGAACCGTAAAAAAATTCACCAACATTCTAAGGATCAAAAAGTTTGGAAATGACTTTGCCCACGCCCCTATTTGATTTGATCCATACTTCCAGGGACACCCTGTATATTAGGCAGTTCACCAGATGCCATTGCTCATTTTATTAAGGTTCTTTTCTTAATAAATTAAAGGAACTTGCAAATGATTCAGGTTTCTAGTAGGTGTAATTAGATAAATATCACTACATAATATTAAAAAGCAGAGTCCCACCGCTGTGTCTGTCTGTCTGAACGCGATAAACTCAAAAACGTCTATATTCTTTAACTATGGTTTTTGCCAATCGACGGAGTGATTCATAAAAGGAAGGTATAATGCCTCCTAACAGGTTATTCACTAGACAAATTCAAGAAATAGGAATTTGTATTTTTAATAACTTTAGAGCCGATTTTTACATGGCAACTAGCGCCCTCTGTTCTCGCAAACTACAAGCGGGCCGCGCCATGCTTTTTAGGGCTCCGTAACCAAATGGTAAAAATGGAACCCTTAAGGTGAACTTCCATAAACGACAATTTTTTTCATTAATAACCGACGAAAAAATTCAACGTATTGTGTTCAGAATCATGTACTAAAATCATGGCAACCGGTTGCGCGTCGATATTTGCCACTGTGTAATAGTACTAAATAATTATTCTATGGTGGACGCTTAACTTTATGGGATTATCAAACAGAGATCTGTAAAACCTCAAATACACAAACTTTTTCATTAAAATTAAAAGCTACTATCATAAAAAAATCGACTTTTGTTTTACGAGATATTCAGTTTTTTCTATTCTAAACTTGACAAACATCAGCCGCCAAAGTCAAACGCAAAATAGATGATACCCAAAGATAATTGTTTTCTAATCAAAGTCAGAGTTATAAATCGATGAAGTTACCGGTATACTAAGTGTTTTGTGGAAAAATAAGAATACACAACAATGGCACCGTAAGTATTGCATGTAGTACCTACTTAATTGTGCATTTACATTAATACCTACAGGCTCCACAAAAGCTTGCTTATGAACAAAAATGATCCACTGACCAAAATGTGCCTATGAAAACCAATGATACCTATTAAAAGAAATAGGTATAATTAAAATGAGGGGCCCGTGGCTAAATACTAAAAGCCGCACAGGTCGATCGATCAGGTCAAGCTACGCTTGCCGCGGTTGGTTTGTGCATGGGTGACCATCGAAACCCCTCCGTGGGTCAGTGGGTCGTCTTAGGGGCGGATTGCCTCGGATTGCACGTTAAGCCGTTTTCCTGGCTGTCATTCGTGGATCTTTGACAGTCGTTACGGGTAGTCAGTAGCCCGAAAGTCTGACAACCTGTCTTACCAAGGCAATAAGAGGTATCATACTACCCAGTAACTGGGTTGTGGAGGTCAGGTAGGCAGTCGCTCAATGTAAAGTACTGGTATTCAGCTGCATCCGGTTACACGTTGTATATATAGGTGCGTAATTATGATAACAGTGTTCTTTACCTCTCCTTTTAAATACTGCAAACCAAACCGCGTGCACAGTGAAGGAGTTGAAGTCGATGGAATCAAAGGCGGTTTCTAAGATGCAATTAATTTTTCTATTGGATTTTTTTTTTGTATATTAGGTAGGAAACTTGGATAAATATAAAAACAAAATACTTCTTTTTACTTACAGGAAGGCACCAGGGAAGTCTGTCATCGAGAAGATATCAGAGTAAGTACCTATAAGGCTGAAATTAGTGAAATGCTTACTTTAAGAATGTTGCGCTAGTACGAGTACCTGCGAACAAATTAGGTTCAAAAGTTTGGGGTCGAATTCGTGTTATAAATGTCTATTTAATTTATTAAATAGTAATGATAAATATTTTTTGTTTCAGGTATTTGTCTAGTCCATTGTAAGTGTTTTATTTTATTTTAAGTGTTTGTCTTGGCTAGATTGATATGATGCCGACATTCTGTATACACTGTTTGTGTCAACAAGTTTCTATTGTGATCCAGCGGGGTAATGCGTAGCGCACAGTTGGAATGTCTTTCATAATGAAAATTCAAGAACATTCGTTGGGTTATTTACGTTGTTGAACAGACGAATTTTTCAAACATCTACAGCAATAGATTAGCAATTTCCTTGAATCGGAAGTATGTTACGCAATTAGGATGCAGGCGTGTTCAGTCACTTTATTCATCGTAAGTATTATTTACAACACGGATGACACGCCTACTTCATGAACCATGAAGAAGATATTATGAGGATAAAAACTTTATAGTGCTACAATTTTACAAATATGCAAATTTTGCAAAACGACGTGTGATCTGGGATCAGGTTTATGAATGGCAGTTAAAGATGGTTTTCTCATCAAACACGTAAATACAACTTTGATTAATTTGATGAGTTAGCATGTTCTGCATGCGTCGAACCGCCGCCGCCGCACCGCCGCACTGAAACCGCGTGTGCATATTCATTCATTTGTACAAACTTGCGGTCCGGTGCCGGTGCGGCTCCGGCGTCACGTACAGAAAGCATTAATGGTTGCCAGAGCATTTGCATCTGCAGCCATTATACATAATAATATTATGTTTTTAGCAAAAAGGGGGAACCTAAAAAAACCCCAGTCGGAGGCATGGGCGTACGGCTTACAAATATGGCAAAGAACAACTTCAGGGGTTTACTCGGTTCATTGGTACCAATGTTTGTACTACTACCCCAAATAGAAAGATTTAATGTGAGTACTAACACCTAAATATCTATCAAAAACACTGTTTAGAAACTTAAAACTTTGGCAATTCCTGGCAAATCTATGTGTGTGAGCAATGATGGCCCAGTGAAAATGGTCTCGACTAAAGAGTTGTAGATCGATGCTTTAATCTGTGTAAATTATTTCATCACCACTGCTCTCAAAACGGTGAAGGAAAACATCGTGAGGAAACCGTCATGTACTAGTAACTAGAACAAAAAAAATCGGACATGTGGCATCTACATACCAACTGGGCCCGCGTGGTGGATTACGGTCCACTCCCTCTCACAGAGCGGAGGCCTGTATCATAGTAGCGGGAACATTATAGGCTGATTATGCTATGCTATAAGTATAATGTATAGTAGTACAGTCAACAGCAAAAGTAAATGATGAAAATCAAAAATTCAATACTAATTAATGAACGGAGTTCGCGTCAGAACTGTGTGGCGTCGAAGTAGTAAATATTTGGTATAATTTACAATCACATAACGACACTTCGACGCCACACAGTTCTGACGCGAACTCCGTTCATTAGTATTGAATTTCTGATTTTCATCATCTACTTTTGCTGTTGACTGTACCTCTGTATTACAATATAACTTATTTTGTTTTAGAAAGCTATGAAACTTCAGCTTATGTGGATGATGATGCTGTGGTTCTACCTGATCCAACCAGTTGCGGTTCCCATCACATCACTTGTTCCTGTATTTCTTTTGCCCATGGGTGGTATTATGAGTTCCCCTATGACTTGTAAATCTTACATGAACGTAAGCTGTTTTAGTATTTATAGTAATTACTACAAATTAGCTATCTAACACCACAGGGACCTAATTCTCGCCTATGCAATATTAAATGCGAGACAGGGGTCCATTAAATAGTGCGACATACAGCGAGGTGTAATTAGCTTGTGTTAGTACCTCCCAATTAATAGAGCACAATATTCATTCCGCGAAAATTTACGGTTTTAAGTTATGCGAAATCATCTAAAATATCAAGCATTCTCTACCTTGCATTAGATTTTTAACCAGCTCGTGTAGCATAACCAATTTGTAACTCTATTCTACCAAGATTATAAAGTTTTTTCTATACAACTCGACATCTCTTCTGTCCGAGCACGGGGTGATCAGTAGACTCTGCTTTCTATGAAGACAAGACTATTTACCAGTTGTTGAGAAGAAATGTTTCTACCCCCAAGTGGAAAAATGGAGAAAAATGTATCATGCTTGACTTGTAGACTTTTTTCGACTGAAGAATAGAAACATTTCTTCTCTTAATCGCCATGCTTAAGACGGTAGAAATCTTTCTACAATCTGTCATTTTTGTCTATTTTTTTTTGCCGACAAAAATAAATTGTTTCTAGTATCTTGTTTTCGATAAAATAACCTATGAATAATCAACACTTCAATTTGCAGGAGACTGTCATGCTGTTCATAGTAACTGGGTGGCTAATAGTACTGCTCAATAATTCTGGCGTGGATAAACGCATAGCTTTCTGGTTCTTAAATTCTGGAGATGTTAGTCAGTATTCTGGAAGACAGTAAGTACCTACTTTTTACTGTATACACCGTGTTCTTCACGTTATCGATAAACTTTGACTAGGAAGTAGTACTTAAAAAGGCTTTGTTATTTGTAATTTCTGATTTTTCCAAGGCCAGATAATTTTATCAGAAAAATAATTTTGAATTTTTGACAATTCTTCCATACAAAAACTGTCAGACGTCAATTTTATTCCACGAATAAAAATTATCTGTCGATTAAAAAAATCAGCCCTTAGTGAAATTTAATTGAATTATGCAGCAAGGGTCTTAATTTGGCCTACGTTGCCGCTTAGTGCAACGTAGGCCAAATGATAAATCTATCAAATGCTATATTTGCAATTAATTTGTCCGTACGAGAGGAACCCGAGAGTTAGCGAAGAGGGACGATCATTTTTGATAAAGAATCTATCAAAGAGATTAAACTGGTGTCTGTGGATATCTAAGTTGTTATATGTCATGATGTCATGCATGATTTTAACTAGTTCGTTGTTTATATTGTAATTTGCTTTTGGGTTTCCGGTTAATTTAATCAATCATTTTGATTACGACATTTGCTATGCCGTACGAGCATTTGGCTCAACACCAAGCTGGTATGCACTTCGTCTACGATTTCTGTGACGGTAATGCTACAGTGGCTGTACGAGAGTGCCAACGGCGATTCCCTGGTCGGCGCGTTTTCCTGATATACGAACACATACATAGGAGATTTTGTGAGATCGGAATTAGACCACGCCGCCCTGAACGAGCAATCAATTTGAGCGTCGTTCAAGAAAACGGACTATTGAACCTTATTATTCATGATCTTGCACTCTCGACGAGACGCGTTGGGAGAATCGTAAATGTATCCCATAAGCTAGAATGGAAATTGTGGAAAATATATGGTTTGCATGCCTCTACAAAAAATCCCAAGGCATAATAATACCACCTGATCACTTCTCAATAATTGATTTTTGCCAGAGAATGAACCCAGAACAGATAAGTTAATAATCCAAAATTGCTTCCAAAAATTACTTGGATCGATGAAGCCCAATTTACAAGAGCTCATTCAAATCCAAAAATCAAGTGCAGTGGCATTAGAGCAACCCGAATTTACAATTGGCAGCCGTCATATCAAACAGAATTCTCTGTAAGCATTAGGGCTGGTGTTTTTAACCATCGAAGTTTATGTATATTGTCCGGAACACGGTTTATAGTACACTAGCGAAATGGTTTTTAAGAATTCACACAACATCATTGATTTTTTATTACATGTAAGCGTAATATCAATTCTCTAAATAATAGGGGAAACCACATCAAAATTCTTTGCGTAGTTTAGAAGAACAACATGGTCACACAGACAGACGCGTAAGGTGGCTTTAATTTTATAGAAGCAGTGTTTGCAAAGCTGTGTTTCGTAGAAGGCGGAAAACGGGATTAAGCTAATGTTGGGTTTTACTAGAATATGCGGATTGAAATAGAGATTATTTTGGCAGAATAACGAATAATCGAAAAGATGTAGGTAGTACAGAGGCCAGCACATCAAGCTACCATTCCAATCTGTCAAATTTCTTTGATAGATTTTCAATTTCACAACAACGGAATATGGTTCAAATTCATTTGGGAAAATTTGACAGATTGGGGTAGCTTGATGTGCTGGCGTCTGTACATTATAGAATTTGGCAGGCGCAACAACAATAGATTGTTTGGCGGCTTCGAGTTAGTGCGAGACACTGTTCGGCTCCATAATGGCCCTCACCTTCAGCTCGGGCTGCAATCCCGCCTTGTGTGCAATAAATAAGCTTTGCTGACAAAACGTTTTTTTTTTTTTCTAGAATGGTTTTCAAATGTAGTTGTGCGGCGTTCGTTCTTTCGATATTTAGTAGTCGGCTAATAGCGACATTTACCCTCACACAAATTATGACTAATGCATACGGAAAAGTAGCCGTAAGTACATTTTTATTAATGTAATTTATAAAATTCTCGTGTCACAGTGTTAGTTACCATACTCCTTCGAAACGGCTGGACCGATTTGTATGAAATTTTGTGTGCATATTGGGTAGGTCTGAGAATCGGCTACTATTTTTTTTTTTTTTTTTGCAAAACGACGTTTGCTGGGCCAACTAGTAATTTATATTATTATTCCCATTTCGATAATAATACACAGATGACGCCATTCAATTTTGATGAAGAAACCAAATTAAACCCCGTAGTAATAAAAGTGTATCATTCGATGTCGACCATATCAGTCAATTTGGTCAATCTTTGAAATATTGTCTAGGTACCTGGAACTCGAAACCTTACTGAAGTGGGGTTCGCACGCATAGTTTCAACAAATACCAACGTGGTATCGATTTTTTTTTTTTTTTTTTGTGGATGGGAAATCATCAAATGACCCCTCCCAATCTGGGTGGAGCAGAAGGGAGTGTCAGACTCTTACTGACTAAAACCCACCCGTGTTCCTTCCTTAGCCCTTTGTGTTCCGGGGTAGCGGTAACCCTTTCGGACAATCCCGCTGACCTGGTATCGATTCTTTATCTCGCATATTAGCCAGCAGCATGCCTTAACACCTGCACCGTCAAGAACCACAAGCACAGTTATTGCTGCTTCACAAGGCAGAATAATGGGCTAATACAATATGATATGTATAATTTTAATTACCGTTTTCTTTTTAAGGGGTCATTGTACTCATCATTATGAAAAACATTTACTATGGGACCAAATATGAAATGGCGAAAAAAAAATCACCTGTTCCCTGCATTTTGATGAGTTATGCGAACATAAACGTGATTAAAATTTCAACCTGTATAAATGTCATCGGACATCGACACTATCACACTTCACACTAATATTATAAGGCGAAAGTTTGTGAGTGTGTTTTATATGTTTCTTACTTCTTCACGCTCAAACGGCTGGACAATTTTTGATAAAATTTTGTATGGAGGTAGCCGACACCCTGGATTAATAAATAGGCTACTTTTTATCGGGATTGACACTTACCCGGGTGAAACCGCAGGGCGCAGCTAATAAATTTATAATTATCTATGTATTGACACTTTTACAAATCAAGATTTTCTGGATTTAACAACAAGCTAATATAAAAAAGCTACCTAAAATTTCCGTTAGTTTTTTAATGTGTGTGGCTACGGGTGGTGCTAAATATGTTTCCCCCTTTTATTATAAACTAGCAGCGCCCTGCGGTTTCACCCACATACGTTTCTCGTAAGAATATCAGGATAAAAAGTATTGTATCTGTTAATCCTGGTTAAAATTTATCTGTGTACAAAATTTCATCCAAATCCGTTTAGTAGTTTTTGCGTAAAGAAGTAGTAAACACACTAACGTTCGCCTTTATAATATTAGTGTGATATTTCTTCAATTAATTTAAGCACTAATTAACTTAATATTACTGCAAGATAAAAACGTAGTTTCTGCCTACCCCCATGGGAAAAACGCGTGAGTTTATGTAATCTGCATTCGCGATTTATTTGTCAAAAATATAAATAAAAATGAGTTTATGGAAAAAAAAGCATTAATTCTTACACCATAAAGTTCAGTTTACGTTACAACTTCAAACATTTTTACAACTTTTCAATAGTACTAGTAACTCTGAAATCAAATTAATTACCATTAAAATAAAGTTGATATTTGTTTAGCTTGTAATAATATTAATTTAAAACATAAGTTTGAATAGACTTTATGTATGTTTAAAATCGCACGTCAATCACAACGTGCTCCCTATAAGTATATTTACACTTATACTTTTATAAATCATTTTGTTTTTCAGGGGGGAAAGAAAGCCGCCGGGGCTCCTGATTTCATGGCTATGCGTGATGTAGTTAACAATGCAATTCAAACCTCTTCGGGAATAGGTACGTAAGATTACAAAAAGTATATCTACTTATATTTGAATACCACTAATACTGTGTTCGCAATTTAGTTTCCAAACATTTAAATAAATATAAGTTTTTAAGAAAAATAACCTTAATTGCTAAACATAAAGTTAAATTTGCGCTATAAGTTTAATTTTTTATCACTTTTTCAATAGTACTTATTCTTATTCTAAAATCAACTTAAAATTCACATACATTTGAAATTTGTTTATGTAGAAATAAAATCAATTGGAAACAAATATTTGAATAGACGAGCGAATGAGAGCGCTGTAAAAGTCCATTGCCACTTTCAATATAACCGGTCTTTTCGTTACTTGTTTCACAGCTTTATATTTTATGTTAGGTGCCCACTTTGATTTGTTATTTAGGTTCATAAAAGCTTTAATTGCTCCAGTTTTTTGTATAGGAGATTTAAAAAATAAACTGTTTTCTATCATCTTTCCATAGATTTTGATTTATTTCCTTGTTAATTTGAGTAATTTTTGTTCGTGTACTCTTTCCGTCATTTTATCATTTATTTATTTAATACTTTAATCACATAAATGGATTTTCTTATTGTAATAACCTAAAAAAATACTAATAATACTTAATTGTGATTTTCAGGTGGTACTGCAATAATGCATTCTTCTATCGTGACTATTCTCTTTCGGGGGTGTTTTCAAGAGTAAGTATAGTGTAAAAACTGTTATCAACATTATTTAGTCGCAAACCGAGTACTTATAGCAAATGGCAAATATTTGTATATTACGTTTTTTTTTCGTACATATGTATTCATAACACTTACAGGTAAAGTACATAAATGGTAAGTACAGTTTTATCCAGAAATATGCATGATGTATACCCGCGATATATGTATGATATTCTTAAGTAAAGACGAGTATTAGAGAAAAATTAATTAGGGAGGGGTGCCCATGAGCAACTTTTGGCTCCGCAACTAATTTGTCACTCACAAGTCACAAGTCTACGGGATTGTATAAAAGCAAAGAGATTTAAGATATAATAGAGAGGCTTTGCAAAGAAATGTCATAGAAAAACCATTACCGTTAAGATGGAGAGACCAAGTCTTGGATTAAAAATGTTTAATACTATATATCTACTATCTGTCGCCCGTCTATTGATTGCAATGGAAGTGCCCGCACGGCGACAAAAAAGTTGCCGGCTAGCTAGTTGCCGCTCAATCAAAATTTTAACAAAAAAAAAGTAGAGTTGCAATCGCTCCCGTGTGCGCATCGTCTAAATCTCGGCGAAGAGACAGCGACTGAGACAATAAAAGTTGCTTGGCCAACTAAGTTACTCGTGGGCCCTAACAATTTTTTTTATAACTGCTGTGTATTTTTATAAATGGTAATCCGCCATTTTTGATTCATAATTTTTTTTATTATTCGCAGGTTAGCACCGATTGGCCTGGAGTACCCAGATATATTTAACTACCTACAATATTCGGCGTTTGCGTTTCCTATAGCTATTATTATGTTTTTTCTTAATGTAGCCTACCACATGATGCTTGTTGACATGTAAGTTAAATAATAATCCTCCGCGCAAGTGTACCTAATCCATTAATAAATAGGCACGATAAATTATAAAAATTATAGACAGATGTAAATTATTTGAAAAAAAAAAAATCGTTTAAATCTTCCTGCTGAAAAAACGGTACTCCAATTTTTTGAAAAAGGGGATTGAAGAGTTTTATATGGAACCTGGCATACCTACTGTCGCGCCGTTTCGATTCTTGTTTCAAAATTACGGCCACGCTTGAAACCAATATAAATCGATAGACTGACATATAATAGGACAGAAACTATAATAGGACTAAACCCCGTAAAGCGTTACGTTTCTGAAACGTTTCTTGTTGCATAGATATTTGAATTAATCACTCTGAACATTTCAAGTAATCTCATTATGTTTTCTGTTTGCATTGATGTCAGCTATCGATTTTTATAGGCGTCATGCGTGACCGCCATTTGAATAAAGAGTATGCCACGCATCTTCAAACCCAGTTACTCCATATAAAATTTCCAGTATCGTAATTTAGAAGGTAATAATTCTGTAAGGCCTTTAGGTTGAGAGTCCTGCTAGGCTAAGGCTAACCTCGTTGACGCTTTTAGGTATGTGCGAAAGCCCGTCTTGCTCTAAAGCTGGGTACAGATTGGTAAAATGTAACATAAAAATAATGGTACTTCTGAGCGTCAGAAAGGGATGCGGGAACATGGTGGTATGCGCGTGTTAATGTGATTTAACCCTTAACCCTACACACAACCTGATGCGTCCCCAAAATTTCAAATAAACAAAAAATTCAGACTGCAGGAGGTATCTCAGGCGATGATTAGTACTGTACTTAATAAAACCAAAGAAAAAGTATATAAAAAGAGATTAAGTGCTTAACTTACACAGCTACTTCTGGCTATTATTTAACGAAGCCGAGTAATAAAAAGTATTGCGTGGTTTATGGACAAACCTCATGTATATAGCGCATGTCACACAGAGGGAGGTACCGAACAGCGGTGATAATATCAAACTAGTTTTGTTACTTCCGAAGGTGACCGCAACCGCAAACCACCCGTTTATTCGCAATAACAAAACGCAGCGACATTACTAAAAGGGACAAAGTCTGCTGACGCAATTACTTCGACATGACCAATCGTTGACACCGTATTTGTAGATTTTGTCAATTTTGGTAATCTCCTAACTGAAAGGCATCATTTTGATTTTCCAATGACCTAATGTTATTTTGACATTTCATTTGACCACTTGATTTGCCGTTTATGTATTTGATAAATTACGGAAACTTTTAGCACAGTGGTAAAAGCATTGCCTTCTTATGGTTGTCCTGATCAATCATTGAAAATAATAGATTGGCTCCCTGGTTTCTATGTAACTCTTATGAAAACGGCGATAGGGAATTTAATACTTCAAGCACATAAATGTACAGAGGCGGACTTAATGCCATTGGCATTAAGCCCAAAATGAATGTCGCCGTTTAAAAAAACCAATCTTGTCGTGTCGGTCTATCATTACAATAAAATTGGACGGCGATGCTGCCACGCTGTTTGTAGTCGCGGTGGCTTTCGAAAGAGCAATTTTAAGGTCCCGCTGTGCCCACGATTGAGTTAATTGAGACCCAAAGTTCTCCGGTCTAGTTACGCTTCGGGGCTAAATCTCACAAAATGTATTCTTTCAGGGTTTCTAAAGGTAAGTCCGAAGGCATGACAGTAGCTCATACGACAGAACTAAAGAAGATTGTTGGGAGAGAGAGTGCCACCATACCACCCGACCTCAGTCTACATGAAATGGTAAGATATAAAAGACTAGCTTTTGCCCGCGACTTCGTCCGCGTGGAATAATGACTTCCGGAAAAAAACAATTTATCCCCCTTTTCTCCCCGTTGGGAGGGAATTTCCAAAAATCCTCTCTTAGTGGTAGCCTACTCCTCCCAACAAACACACATGCCAAATTTCAGCTCTCTACTGCCAGTAGTTTCGGCTGTGCGTTGTCTGTCAGTCACTCAGTAACGGAAGAGTTTTATATAATATAGATATAGGTAGCTGTGCCCGCAACTCCGTCAGTGTGTAATTCCTTGTGTGTTATTAAGTTAATGTATTGGTAATACTGTTTAGATCACGTTCACATGAGGCTTAAGTACCTATACAACGAAAATACTTCAGCGCAAAGCTTCCGAGTAAACTATGTTGAAAGTCGACCCGTCCGGCACGTGAACATAAAGATTTCGAGAACTGCTAACCCGGGAAAGACCGACGTACAACTGACCATGCGAGAAACAACTGACACTGAGATCTACTCCAGCAACACGAAAAGTCTGCCCTTGAGCCTTATTAATTGTCATTGCATAACACACCGATACTGGGAATTGCGTTCTTTTAAATTGGAATATTGTATGAAGTTCGCGTTTGGATCCCCCGCCCTTTTATATATCCCGCCGCGAGCCTCGTCGAGCGCGGCGACCGTTACACAAAAATAATCCTTATAGCTACGAATAAGTAATAAGTCAGGAAATGTAATTGCGATAAAAAAATGACCAAACAAATATTAGGCCCAAGTAGGCGGGGCTTAAAAATTGTACCCAGCGCGTCATCAGTCGGACATTTTTCTTGCAACCGAGCACTTCGGGTACGTTTTCGTTTTTATCATGGTGAACTACAGCTGTGAATCATCATGCCAGCACGTGTTGTGAAGTGGTGCAGGAGCCATACAAGATTAAAATGTCCAGGGATCACTTTTCACTGGTAAATAGTAGCAAAATTATAATTATATTCAAAGATGTTCAAATACGTTATCAAACCGAAGTGGTCAATACTATGCAAAATGAAGTCAGTAAATTTTTTACCAATTTAATTTTTCTTTTCTTATTGATGAAATATTGAAAAGTAAATCCATAAAATTTAGTTATTTTTATAACATTATTCTATTTTGCTTATTTTGTTTTCTTTTAGTTTCCCTGCCGATCCAATTCGGCAAAATAAGCGGATAGCTTCAGTTAAGCTAGAAAGACAAGAGTACGACTGAATGCCTGTGAAAGCCAGCAGAGTATGTTCCGTTCATTTTCACGAAAAATATTTTTATAAATCATTAAAAGCATATACCATGTTACACAAAACTGCTGTACCTACCAGTTTGAAAGATTCTCTTTTAATGTCTTCTAGACAAAAACTTAATAAATTAATCATATTTCGCAGGACATAGAGTTCATTGGATTGTAAAAAGTAACCCAAAAAAAACAAAAATATATTATAAAAAAAAACATTGTACAATAATATTCTTTTACTATTGACTTGGTCCGGTGCACTTATTGCATAACATCGTCCACGTCACTTGACTCAACTGTCATAGCAGACATTGCAGCACGCGCGAGAACCAATCCCGGCTTTCGTTCTGAATTTAAACCAATCACCAAGCATATCTTTTTGTAACCTTGGAAGTGATTCGTATTTTGAATCATACGTCGTTTTGGTTTGAAGTAGGGCCACTTTTTCTGTGGAATTTGTTCTGAATTAGACTTCCTGAGTTATTACTTATTCGTAGCCTTATAGCATGATTCAGTATTCACGCGCGATGGCTTATTAGCGTATTTCATGTGTAACTTTAGTGTTTCTGTACCGATTTCTATGATTCTTTTTTTAATAAATAGGTAATAATGTTAACATTTTTTCATTAGGGATGAGTGAGAGTGTTATAAACGTAAGAGTTGACAAATATCATCAAAAAGCTCCGAACTGCTAAGCTATCGGGAGTTACACGTGTTATTGTGAGTCAACCATAAAAGATAGACATTTGCTGTCGTTGAATATTTTTTATATAATTTTAAGGAAAACATTTCCGTCATACATGATTTCTGTGTAGCTTTAACCATTAAGGCTGCACACGCGACGGAAGCTTAAAAAATGGAGTAAGTTCTCCTGTTTTCCCAACATTTCCCTTCACTGCTCTGCTCCTATTGATTGTAGCGTGATGAAAAGTATACTATAACCTGACCAGGAGTATGAAAAACAATTGTACCAAGTTTCGTTGAAATCCGTCGAGTAGTTTTTGTTTCTATAACGAACATACAGACAGACAAAAATTTTACTGATTGCATTTTTGGCGTCAGTATCGATCACTAATCACCCGCTGATAGTTAATTTGGAAATATATTTCATGTACAGAATTGACCTCTCTACAGATTTATTATAAGTATAGAAGATAGATAGAAGATAGAAGATTAATGATGGGTTTTCCATTATGGGCGAAAACGATTTTCCTGCTAAATAGAAATTGCAATTTAAAAAACTATACTTTTCCGAACTTTGTCCATGTTTTTTCTATCAATACTGTAGGATAAAATTGCTATTGAATCTTATTAGGCGCCATCTCCACGAGCGATAGAATTGCACCGCATAACATCGCCACGATTTTCTCGCCCGTGGAGATGGCGCCTTATCCTTAGTCCAACTTATTTATTCCTACTCGTGACTGTACACTTCCTATTATTTTTTCTTTCTTACCATTATGTTTTTCTTATCATAGTTTATTCTGAATATGTTTTACGTGACTCATTAATTATTTTTGTTGCAGTATTCCATATTTTTTTCGTTCCTCTTTTTGATGGCTGTATTTTTCCGCTGGAACAAGTGGATGCCAGGATGGGCTGATTATACTAAAGACGAACTTGAGCCAATAATACCAGGGTAATATCTTTGTAATTGTATCGGTCGTAGTGTAAAAAGGCACATCAAACATTTTCTTAATTCTAAGGAAAAATATTTAGAAGTATTTTTATGTTATTTATTGGCAATGTGCACTACTACAGCACCAGTTCTTTTTCACCGTTTGTATACGAACTAGGCCAGTCCAATGGGTCGAAACTCGGTTGGTCTATAATTTGTGAGGTCGAGGTCCTGCTACCACCATCCTGCTTCATCAATAGACTGTTCACTTGTTCACCATCTCCAAGTCAACTATTCATAGATTTAATAGAATGATCCCAAACACGAAATGTCCAACATTAGCTCAAGGTTACCGCATAATTATAGTGTTGCAATTTCAAAGTCCATAGGTCGAGTAAAAGTGAAAGAACTTACTATTTTTTGGCTGATATCTTTAAAATTGCTGAACAGATTTCCATGAAGCAATATCTAAGGAATCGGTCTAATTGGAAAAAATCACATTATAATCGGACCACCTGTTTGTTTAGGAGCTACAACGGATGCCACAGACGGGCACAATCTGTGTGTCTCACACACGGAACGACAAAGCCGTCAGACTTATAACTTTGCTTTCAGGTGAATACATACTTTTTTGAGATAACTATGTATTTATTTTCCTTTGTTGCAGACTTAAAGATGCGACAGTTGGAGCTATATTTTGTATATTGTTACATGTTTTACCTAAAAGCTTTGGTTTTGTGAAGATCTGGAGTGCTCAAAGTAAGTCAACATTATTTTCGCTCTGGAAGTTTTATAAAACGGTCTCGTTTTATAAAACTTAGCAAAAATAGATAGATAAATACAAAGTGACCCATAAGTCCTTAGAATAAATAGGACCACGAGTGCGAGACCATAGATAGAAGAACCTTTCACCATTAACTATCACTACATATTATTAAGTACCCCCAGCCGCGTCTGTCCGTCTGAACGTCTACCGAACGGATTTTCATACAGTTTTCAGCAATTGATGGAGTGATTCATGGGAAAGATTTTGTTTTGTGTAAATTGGCTGAAATATGAGAACAATCGTTGATGATGTCGGAAAATATCATGCTGACTAGGAGGTTTACTGTCGTGCGCCGCGTCAACCAATTGAGATATATGACAACAATGTATTACGGAATTATTTCTCTTTAATACATCGATTAGAAGTAGTAGTATGTTTCCGTATGATAATTTCCTGCCTCCGCGCGGGCAAAGCCGCGAACAAAAGCTCATATAAATAAATGCTTATAATTTTAATAACCACTGTCTAAAGTTGTAAATTCATATCAAATTAAGTAGCACTCCGATCAGGAAACTTATGTCAGTATTCGTTTACATAACTTTACCGACATAAAAAACCAAATTTAGGAACAGATTTAAAACAGCACATTGACGATCAAAGTTTGGCCCAGCTACAAAGATATTTAAAAATAACTGATCATATTTATAATTATTACTAGCTGACCCCGCAAACGTCGTTTTGCCCGATATGCACACAAAATTTCATACAAATCGGTCCAGCCATTTCGGAGGAGTATGCTAACTAACACTGTGACACGAGAATTTTGTAGGTATATTAGATTTGAAATCCCACCAGAGCTTATTTTACTTCGTAAAGCTTTACAAATGACATTCTATTTAAAATATTATTATTTTGATCCAGGTAGGTAATCGGGGAGATATTTATGATGCCAGTTTTGAAAATGCGATGGTAATTGGGACCCTGAATTTTAAGAATTGTTATGATTTCACAGTACTTTTAGAATACAAAATATTAAAACTGTATCTAAAGCGTATGCTATCGATGTTACGATTTTTCGGTTGGATTTTTTGGGGTGTATAATCTGAATAACCTACCCTATCTCAGCAAAAAGCATGCTGGTTCAAATTCGACAAAGTTAAATAACAGCTATTTATTGTAGTGAAAAGACAGTATTTATTGTAGTGAAAAGACCCAGGGTGCAGATTTTCTCGGTATTTTTTAAATATTCAACTTAGATTTTTTCAAATATTTTTTTGATAACTGTTATGACTTGGCCTATTACCCGGTTCCGGCTTGACGTCGACTTCTGGGACACCCTGTATAAAAACAGAAACTAACTGACTGACATATCAACGCAAAGCCGAAAATACTGGGACTAGTAATGTGAAATTATGCACACTGCTTCTTTTTAATGTAGGGAATCACTAAGAAGGGGTTTTTGGAAATTCAACCTTTACGGGAATGAAAAGGGGGGATTTTTTTGTATGAAAAATCTTATTCCTTCAGTAAATAAACTTGAAACTTCCCACGAATACTTATCTAAATAAATTATGAAGTTTGTCATTTTTGATTTTCTAAACTACCGCTAAAAAGGAGGATTGGGGGTGTCAAAGTTTGGAAGAATTTTAACGCGTGGTCCGATTAAGTCAAAACTCAGTATTTATACTCGACCAAACCTTAAGAATAACTCGTAATAGGAGTTTTCTAAAATTGAACCTCTGATGGGGCAAAAAGCGGTAGTTCGATTTTTCAGGGGAGAATACGTGGTACGTGGCTTGATTAACTCAAAAAAATGGTATAAGTAAATATATTTGAACTTGCACAAATACTTATCGAACTAAATTATAAAGTTTGCCATTTGTTTTTATAAACTACCTTCTAAAGGGGGATTGGGGTGTGTCAAAGTTTGTATGGAAGAATTTTAACGCGCGGTCCAATTACCTCGAAACTCAGTATGTATAGGTACTTACGACCAAAATAAATAATAAAGTGTGTCAGGGTTTTTTAAAAAATATACCACTAACAGGGTAAAAAGGAGTTGTTAATTTTACAGCGGAGTTATTTTATTGCATGGCTTGATTAACTGGAAAATTTATAGAAATAAATAATCGTTGAGTCAAACATGCTAATCGATTTTTTTTAATTCTACCCCTGTGGGGCCTAAAAGATGGGATACAGTTAATATGAAAAATCTTATTCCTTTGGTTAATAAACTTGAAACTTGGCAATATTTTCCTCAGTACATAATAAAGATTGTCACTTTTAGTTAAAAAAAAACCCCTCACAGAGGATTTAGGGGGTGACTAGATTAATAGGTAAGAAAAAATAAAATAATCCGCTGTTGCATCAAAAATAAAAATACACAAAACCAAAATTAAAAAGTAACTATGTACTCGGCATTAATACACAAAACAAAAATTAAAAAGTATGTGTTTTCTATGTTATGATAGTGTAATATTCCCCTTACAGTTTTTGGCTGTGAAACTAGGTACTTACAGCAAACAAAAGAAAACATGACATGTTTTTGTTTCAGAAAGAAGTAATTTGCCACCTCTAAAACCAGAATCAGCCATTCTATGGTGGCGGTTTATTGATAAAAACATAAACTATGGTTATATATTCACATTTGGTAATTATTTATTTTCTATAATTCATAATCTTATCTTATCACATTTCGGTAATTGTATATTTTCTATAACACTGAGTACCGGTATGACTGGCTGGAAGCCGACCCCAATATAGTTGGGAAAAGGCTAGGCAGATGATGATGATTATATTTTCTATAATCATTTATAATCTTATCTTACAGTCTAGTGCAATTCGTTAAAAGAGTATAACTAAGAAGAGAAGAAAATCCGACTGCTTTTCCGTTAGTTTTTACTGAGTAATTGTTATTCGACGAATTCATGTCGTAGCGATACATATACGAAAATGGTGAAGGAAAACATCGTGAGGAAACCGGCATGTCCTAGAACTAAAAATTCGAAGACATGTGACATGTACCAACACGCACTGGACCCGCGTGGTGGATTACGGCCCACTCCCTCTCACAGAGAGGAGGCCTGTGTCTCAGTAATGGGAACATTATAGGCTGATTATAAGATATTTATTTCTGTCACTTTTATACGTCAAAATGCAAGTGAGGAAAGTATTTCATTGCACTCAAGGCGGGATTGCAGCACAAGCCGAATGCGAGGGCGCAATGGAGCCGAGAGTGCAATGAAAAATGTACACGCGTATGGTACCACTCTTTTTAAGACTGTGCCGACCGTACAGTGGCGCAACGTCATTTTTATCATTCCAAGATTTTAAGGGGAGGTATAATCCACTATACTGTTACTTACTTCCTTGAGTTTAGGTAAATTTATTACTGTACCTATTTCGATCTCTGGTCATCATATAAGAAAAGAAAATTACGCAATAAAAAAAATTCAAAATCGGAATAATCTGTAAAAAGATATGCATGGTCACAGGTACATAAAAAAAAAACAATTATACGCATCGACATGAGAATATCCTCCCTTTTATAGTCGGTTAAAAATAACTTTGTGTCTTATTTCCTCGTAGGTAAGTGTGTTAAGACTGTGCCGACCGCACAGTGGCGCCCTCATCGTTTGTTTGGTTATTTCATTTAGAATGTAAATGCAGAAAATAAGCACGTTAAGTTGTGCTTCACAAGATGATACGTTAATATTATTAGAAACGGTAGTTTTATATTGTTTAGTTTTATTATAATCCTCAAAACGGAATATAGTGGCCACTGTTATCCGTTTTAAGGATTATAATAAAACTAAACAATATAAAACCACCGTTTCTAATAATATTAACGTATAATCTTATAAAGCACATCTTAACGTGCTTGTTTTCTGCATTTTCATTCTAAACTTTATGAAATAACCAAACAAACGATGAGGGCGCCACTGTGCGGTCGGCATAGTCTTAATAACCGAAACTCTACACTTAAGCATACAATAGGTGCGTGTACTCAAGATGCTTAAACCTGTAGTGTAGGCAGTCCGTGACTTGAGATCGTGATTGCGCGAAACACTGAGTTTGAAAATATTTTGGGTGAAATTAATTATTACGATGTACCGACTTCCAAAAACTGGCAAAAATGAAAATGCAGAGCCAACGACACCGACTTCCAAAATGAATGTTATTTTTCACTTTGCAGTGTTTTTTTGGAAGTCGGTTGTTTTTTTTTTCTAAAAATTTTCAAAAATATTCAATGTACTGTTTTGACTTAGTTAATACTTTATTATACATATAGATATAAAAAAATATAGAAGTAGGTAATCAAAGTCCAATAAATAATTCGGGATTCTTAAATCCCGGAATGGAAAGATCATGATTATTATTGCGGAATTTCAGAAGGCAGTATCCACTCTGTTACTTCCTTGAAAATTAGGCAAATATTTTATTCATTATTATTTTTTTCTTATTATTTTATTCATTATTATTTTTCAGGGAGCGCTTTTGCCATTCTTCATGCCGCTACACACACTGAACTGGATCACATTATTGGCTTAAATATTGGTACAAATATTACAGGCCTATCCTGGAATATTGGGATTTTAATTGTTGTTGTTGTAGCGGCGATACTATGCAACCTGATCACTGCAATGGCAGCGTGTTCAATGTGGCTTCCCTTTGTGCTGCTCATGGTAATGTAACTTTTTGACACATACATATAAACTCACGCTTTTTTCACATTGACTCCATATGTGAAAAAGGCGTGTTGAAACAACAGAACTAAACCTACTACAAAAAAAAAAATAATAAGTAGATAAGTTACCTGCTGGTTTTAAGGATGACATTAAATTACAAAAAATAATAACAGTAGATGTGCATTTGGATTGAGTGATCTTTTTTTATTTCGTGATAAAATCTGATTGTACATTTAGTCAAAAATAGTCAAAACTCATAGCCTAAACTAAAAAATTTGTCACTCTCAAGGGTCTTCAGTTATTGCCCAAAATGTGGATCACTCAAATCAGACATTTTGCAAAAACGGCTATGAGCTAAATCTCAACAAAAACTTACTCTACTGACTAAGTTTATACCTCAAAAATTTGTTAACAAATTGTCACAATATTTTTTAAAACCATCAAGCCATTTGAAGCTACTTCCAGGTATTTAAGACAGTATCATTGGATCACTCAGTACAGACACCATTTTGTCTGAGAGATCGTTGTAATAAGGTTTAGGTTGACTTTTTCTGTACACCTTTTTTTTAATCCTAAAATATATGTTCCCAATATATTTGTACAATAAATATCATAACACAAATACCTTTTGATAAAAAGCTATGAGTAATTAAATGTTTTCAAATTTGCTGAACTGAGTGATCCTTATGAATACTTATAGGTAACTACCTGTTTCGTATTGATTTACACAACTTACTATTAATTTTTGTACAACTTTATGACTAAAGTTTTACATAAAAATTATTTACATAGACGGCTTAGTTTACGAGATATTAGATTTTTAATTTTTTAAAGAAATTACGCCTTGTAGGGTACATATGATTTTAACTTTTAATGTATATATTTAAATGTTTCATATTTTATTGTTATTTGCTTAGTCGCACATTTCATTTATTTTTGTACGACATTTAGTGCACATAAGTGAGCTTACGTGATAGTGACAGTATCAGTGGTTTTCCTGTTTTATGCAAGAACAATGTAAGTACCGAACGTATTTATTTAGGGTCCGACGTCTCAAAATTTGCCAAAGATGTAAACAACAATAGCCGCTCGAAATTGTAATTTATTCGTGCGACGCAGCAAATAACAATAAAATATGAAACATTTAAATATATACATTAAAAGTTAAAATCATATGTACCCTACAACACTCAATTTCTTTAAAAAATTAAAAATCTAATATCTCGTAAACTAAGCCGTCTATGAAAATAATTTTTATGTAAAACTTTAGTCATAAAGTTGTACAAAAATTAATAGTAAGTTGTGTAAATCAATACGAAACAGGTAGTTACCTATAAGTATTCATAAGGATCACTCAGTTCAGCAAATTTAAAAACATTGAATTACTCATAACTTTTTAACAAAAGGTATTTGTGTTATGATATTTATTGTACAAATATATTCGGAACGTACATTTTAGGATTTAAAAAAAAGATGTATAGAAAAAGTCAACCTAAGCCTTATTACAACGATCTCTCAGACAAAATGGTGTCTGTACTGAGTGATCCAATGATACTGTCATAGATACCTGGAAGTAGCTTTAAATGGCTTGATGGTTTTAAAAAATATTGTGACAATTTGTTAACAAATTTTTGAGGTATAAACTTAGTCAGTAGAGTAAGTTTTTGTTGAGATTTAGCTCATAGCCGTTTTTGCAAAATGTCTGATTTGAGTGATCCACATTTTGGGCAATAACTGAAGACCCTTGAGAGTGACAAATTTTTTACTTTGGGCTATCAGTTTTGACTATTTTTGACTAAATGTACAATCAGATTTTGTCACGAAATAAAAAAAGATCACTCAATCCAAATGCACATTAACAGTAGTAGGTTGTATTTTAGTACAGACGCCAGCAATAGAAAGTAAAAAATAATAATAATAGTAAATAATACCAAGCTACTACAATCTGTCAAATTTCTTTAATATAGATTTTCAACTTTATCGCTAAAGCATAAGGTTCAAAGTTTTTATTATTAATAATAATAAAGTAAGTATAAGATTAATAATATTTTTATTAATGTTATACGTACCTCATTATTACAGTTGCATGAATGGCGGCCATTTCTCTTTCTCTTTCTTATGCCGTAAATTTTGATCATTATCTTTTAAGTCCGGAGTTCGTCTTGCTATTTTATTATTACTAGCGTTTGTTTTATTATTGCAGTCAGTTGATGGTGCTCATCCTTGGCCATCACAGGTTTACCTTGCGGCATTAGGTGTGGGAATAGCATCTAATTTCGGATTTTGTGTACCTTTTCAATATACCCCGGCTTACTACTGCCATAACACTGGAAAAACACCAATAATGAGTATGGTAAATATGTTTTGGAATACTTTTTATATCATAGGTCAAGTTGTTCGTTGGTGACTTTTCTATTAGTCCAGGAAAATAATTCATAGTCTACAAAAGAAATCTTAAGTCTACGAAGTGAAGAAGGACGAACTGCAGGGTAATATCGTAATACACTATCAGTAGCAGACTTTCATTTTGACAGTTCAACAACATTCATTGCATTAATACGTTCCGTACATAGAGCAGACAAATTTTACGAACACAATATGAAGCAAATAATTAGCAATATCCTTCAAAATGATTCAGAGTGAGATTGGAGGTTGCTGGATAGGTTCCGTCAAAGCTGGAAGGAGGTCGCGCAAGCTCGCGAAAGATAGGAGTGGAGAGAGGCCTTTGCCCAGGAAGTGGGACAAAGCAGGCTAGGAAAAACAATGCAGCACTTCGCCCGCGACTTACTTTGCGTAATTTTCGCATTTTCCAACAAATATACTGTATAAAGGACATCATTCATTTCGTACTAATAGTACGAAATGAATGATGTAGTAGTTCGTACTACTTAATTAAAGTGGCCGGCCAGATAAAATGTAGGTACTTACTATCTTCTTATGGGAAATAACATTTTGAGCTTTTTTACTATTACAACGAAAGTCTACAATTAACCCCTTGGCTACTATTTGAGATTTAAAATGCCAAAAATCATATTTTTATAACAGGTGTTTTAAGCATAACATTTAAAAAAATCCAACTTTAATTTGAATATAATATCCCGAACCTGTTATGACTCTAAACTTGTTGACTTTACTTTACTTGGTTAATTTTTGGGTATGAAATTTTCGACACTTGAATGATGTCGTATATTCTATGTTATATGTTATGGGTTTGGTTTCCGCACTTAGTCCTTCAGTTGGACCATTGTGCGTGGATGTCGTATATTTGTTGTTGTATACCTATTATACAACCTAGGTAATAATATTGTAATTTATTCATTTTACAGGTAAAATATTCCATACCGACCGTTATAATATGCTCCATAATTTTATATCTTGCCTTAATCCTGTATGCTCCATTTTTGTGGGATCCTGACGGCACGGGCTTCCTGCCAGTACTGCCTCTTACAAATATGAAAGGGAATAAGACTACCACCCCAGAAACACCAGGAGGAGGGGACGAAAACGTGCCGCCGCCTTAAACATAAAATGTAACCAAGTTACATTTAACTTTTATGTGTAAGAAAGTTGATTTAATTTAATTTGTGTTATGTTGTACAGGACAAGCCTCGGGTTTTTCTGCTAATATAATTACGTATTTAAAATCTCCAATGAGTTTTTTTTATAAAAATTTTGCCAATACCTTCGCACATTCCAATTATTGTTACGTCCGTAAGGATTGAGGAGCTACTTTTTGTATCATAATGAAGTTAATACATTAAGTAGTAAGTTTAAAAAAATTGTAGGATCGATTCTCGATTTTGTAGTTTAATACTTCAAAAGTTATATGAACATAAAGATGCTCCCCACAGATATAGATAGACCTAGATAACGCAAGTATCACGTTCTGTATGAAGCGCTCTTTCTCGCTCACGCTCACCCAGCCCGCGCGGCCATGTTTAAACCTTTATAACTTTCTGAATATTAAATCTACGAATTTGCGACTTTCATTGTTAGTGTTTTACAAATTCCTTCGTAATGTTGACGTAGTCGTTTTTCATCTACGACACTGTGGCCGAGCAGTCGAAACGGACACACAGCTATCTGGGTCTGCCGCCATCTTCGTTCCTTTTTATGTAAGAGAGATTGAACTGGAAATAGACGATATATACGCAAACTGTTTTTAATTAAGAAACCAACTTTTAAATATCACTCTGCCCTTTATTAGCTAATGATAAAAGATAATGAAACAAAAATAGCAGGGAAGCACTTTCATCTTTTTATTCGAGCCAAGTCAATTCTTCCGTTTTCTTATTCAAGTCAGGCCATATTACAGGTGCCCAGAAAGAAATACTTATCAACGATAATAATACCGTTGTAATTGTAGGACCAACACCCGCTTTCACCTGTAATAATCAAATTAAAGCTTTAATTCGAATGTTTATAGACGCAGCGATATAAAATAGCGGTGGACCCAAAGAACGACGTCCACCAGACATGCATAACGACATTTTCTCGTCGTATTGACCACAAGGTTGTTGAACATGATCTGGGGGCCAAGCTTACTAATTCACGAACGTTGCATTGCCTACCACATTCACCATTATGAAATTGATTTTTACAAAACCACCTACGTATCAGAACGCAATAATCCACCATCCTCTTATCAAGATAGAGGATACATTTATTTTTAGCTAGACTTGTAATTACATTTAAGCTGATTGCCGAAACGCCGAAAGTTCGCCAAAACGGTATACCGAGTGTAATTTAAAAAAATAATATAATTTTGTAATTATATCTTGGTCGTTGTTTTCAACACTATTTCAAATGATTTCAAGTTTATTATCCAATAATTAACCAATGTAACGCAATACGAGCACCTTGTAACTCGAGCATGCTCTGGAAAAGACAGACCAACGCGTAAACTCGGCGGACACAGCGTCTGTTCAAGGATGCGAGCTGTAGCAGTCTCGCGGATGGCTCCGTGTGCTTTCGTTACAAAAATAATTAGATACAGAATACTCGACTATGAACAATTTGATAAGTAACTCTTCTTGGAGTCTTTGTCTCTATCCACAACACGCTGTCCTCCGCCGCCGCATAGGCATATGTCCAGTCCAGCAGTGGACTGCGATAGGCTGAGTTGATTGAAGTAATATTAGTTGTGACATATCTTAGGACCCTGTGGTCCCGGACATTTAGAAGGCATACGAGGGGCCGAAGCTAACTTTTAATATTCTGGTTCTACGAGCAGCCGCAAGACCTGCTCAAAGGCGCGCGTGTATGCGCGAACGACCGCTGCCTTCGCCGAGTTTGTAGTATTTGCTTTTTTATTATTTTTAAAATTGGGGTACATTTAATGTTCCATCTTTTCGGTTTCTTATACGTTACTCACCATTTTCATTGTAGGTATATTCGCAGCGCTCTGAATAACTAAATTTCCTGGAGTGCCTACAGGTAGGCAGAAACAAAACGAAGCCGAAATACCTGAGGCAATATTGTACCATAACGGGTTTATGTTAATTTCTGTAGCCTGTAAAAATTTAATTTTATTTACATAAAGGACCCCATGTTGGCACAATTATGAGAGAAGTGTCAAACAAAAATAGTTGTATTGTACCTAATGGAAGTATTTTTCTCTTCATCTTTTACTATAAAGACAAACGTGACTAAGTAATAATAGTCGCACGGGTTGATCGATTTCCCAACTATGCTGGATTCGGCTTCCAGTCTAACCGAATGCAGCTGAATATCAATAATTTACATGGAGTGACTGTCTATCTGACCTCCACAATCAAGTTACTGGGTAACATGCTACCCCTTGGTAAGGCTGGTTGTCAGGCTTTTGGGCTTCTGACTACCAGACGACTGTCAAAGGTCTACGAATGATAGCTGAGACCAGCGGCTTAACGTACTTTCCGAGGCACGGATGGGTCTCGATATGTAATAAGGATAAGTGTCACCCATCCACGAACCGACCGCGGCAAGCAAAGTTTAACCTTCAATCGACCTGGGCAGATGTAGCCACGAGCCCCTTTGCGAGTGGCTAATTGCACTCGTAAAGTATACAAAAACATAACTTCATATAAATGTTCTTACCAGTTGCATCACTATTGGCGTAATAACATTACACACTGCCACATTTGAGGCAAAGTTTGTCATGAAAACAGTGAAGATAATTACTAACAGGATGATAAAGTAATTTGGAAACATGTTGAGATTTCTCAGTAAAGTCCCAATTTTCCCATTCAGATCTGAATATTCCTTCTTGGCTGCCTCTGAGAGAGCGAATCCACCTCCTAAAATAAAACAATGTTTAATCGTATTTAAAGCACAATTTTGAAAGGGGTTTAAAGATCCATGGCAAACCTACTGTCGCACCATTTTGTTTTTTTTTTTTTTTTAATTGCGGCCACACATGATACGTAAAATAATATTGTCAGCGTTCTACTACTTCAGTATTGTCAGCGTTTAGTAGTACGAGAGTATTGACCTGTGATCGTAATGCATGTATCCGGTTTTTAGAGATATTACTCAATCAAATGAAAAATTACCAAATCTGGTTCGAATTCAAGAGTAGATAAAGTGATTAAGAAGGTATCAAAATTACAGTAAAATAATACTCCTTAGGTTTTGCGATACTAAAACCAACATAATCACTACATAGTATAAAACAAAGTCGCTTTCTCTGTCCCTTTGAACGCTTAGATCTTTAAAACTACGCAACGGATTTTGATGCGGTTTTTTTTTAATAGATAGAGGAAGAGGAAGAGAGAAAGGTTCAAGAGGAAGGTTTATATATATAATACATGCATGCCTGTGATGTCGTAAATAAACACATTTTTTGCGCTTACTTTTCAAACGCTGGCTGAACCCTACGAGATAGGTCAAAATAATGTACTACAGTATTGTACACCTTAAAAAGGTCTACAAAAAAGTCCGCGATGGTATATGTCTATCTCTTAGGGATAACCCACAATAATAATTTTTTATCCTTTACTTTTTACGAGAAATAATGGCTTATTTACGAAGCGATTTTAAGCAATACAGCATTATCCTTATCCAATTAAGTACCTTAAATACATTGTGCATTTAATATAAATAAATATGGCCATTTACAGCATGTAATTTAAATGAATATTTTCGAAGATATTACAGATTTAAAATGCAGGGACATAGCGGTTGCTGCGGTACCCGCCGCGGCGGCGCGTGCTGGCATTCTTGAAATACTTGTACTTAGTATCAGTATTGCACCCGTGCGAAGCCGGGGCGGGTCGCTAGTAATAAAATAAACTCCATAAAATAAATGCATTTAAATTGAACCGTAAGCTATTAATAGCATAGTAATAACATTTTATGTATGTATATGTTACCTAAGAGGAACATAAAACTGTAGGGCATCACTTCATGCATCAATTTCCAATTTAATACTGAAGAAACTGGCTTGTCCGGTAGCTCGTCAACTGAAAAATGTAATTACAAAGTCATAACTTTTTTATTGTGCGGTCACTCGAAGACTCTTAACTAACAAACTAGCCTGTGGTCCGACTTATAATTAGGTACAGCAAAATTACACTTTTTACCAGGTGGGGTCGTCTTATTGGGCAAACCTAGGAATGCCTACGGGGGTTAGACCTATGTTACCAAGTTCTCCTCCATCATGAGAGATCTAAAAACTTCGGTCTCTAATAATTATGTTTTCGAGGATGGCAACATAAGTAAAACTGTACAGTTTAAAAAGATCCGTAGATTTTTTTTTTTTTTTGTTCAAGTCTTGCTAGGTAATAATTTTCTCTCATGTTTACGTGTCCTTCATATCAGAATTGATGATAAAATAAAATGTAAAGACCAAATGTTTATTAGAGAGATTTTATCCGTGGAAGGAGCCACGGGCTAGTAGTAAAAACATTGATACATTCTTATATTTTAAATCATCATAATAAAAATTAAATATTATGTTCTAATTTAGGTGAATTAACTGTTGACGCGGCTGTGATGGTGGATTTATATCCAGAATGGACAAGCTGTTCAACACTCTGAACAGCGACACGGTGGATCTGCGGAGAGGAAAACCTTTCGCGACCAATTTAAAAATTTCATCGCCACATCTTAAATTTATGAGTGAAATGAAATTATTGTTACAATCAATCAAATTCATAGGCTCCAAATGCACACCACCATCACACATAGGTTGGCTGCGGACGCTTAATGGAGTTGAAATATTGTGGGAATGTTTTATATGTATATACATGGATAAAATGGCAGGGGGCGACTTGCACACTCAATAATGGGCCGGATAAAAATATTTAAATAATATAAAAATATTTAAATAATATAAAAATATTTACATAATATAAAAATTTCCGTATACGGTCGCTAGCACATAGTGACATAGCAACAAGGGGGGCAACATTTCCTGAGGTGCTTGAGGAGTGGAGAGGTATTCCACGGCTTTCAGAACAATCCCATAGTCCGGAAGATGGTCAAGATCCCTATGAGCACTTACTAGAATACTTCCTTCCCCCGGGCCTATTTGCTCTTGCGAATCTCCACTCAAGCTGGCCAATAAAGCCAAGAAAGAGGTGGGAGCTCTGTTCCTCGTCAGTGTTCACTCCAGCCGGTCAATTAAGACAAGCCAGAGGTGAGGAACAAGACTACTCCCAGGAGATAGGGTGCGTGGAGTCGCTACTGCCCAACAGCTCGTCACATTCTGCCCTGGAGTTTCTGTATCTCTCTTAGTCTGGCACCTCACCCTACCCTGTTCCGGCAAGATAAACTCTACCGGCACAGGCCTAGAGTTCGAAGCGCGCAAGCTTCACCACGATGTCAACGTAGTGATACGAGGGTAGGGATATTTATTATTATTATTATTTGGTTAAACACACTAGCAGCAAATTAACTAATATCATTCTCTAATAATCTCTTTTATAAAATCGATTTAACATGGATCGATTTTGAACTGAATGTTACTTGAATGAATCGATTCATTTGTCACATCACTATTTAAATTTCGTTAAAAATTTGTAACAGATAAGCTGTCATTTTACTGCAGCTAATTAAAAGGACCATAGTGCCGAATTACTGTCCATAGTAATATATTTATTTATGCTCCAGACTGTACCTATTATGGTACTCTGACTTATAAGGGACAGGGTGAGAAAGTTCCTCATCCTACATAGAAAAGGGAGGATCTCCCGATCAGACGCGTGTTGTGTCTGGTGGGTTACCTACTACCCGATGATTGTTGCTGGATTTCTGTATAAGTATAAGGCAACCACGCGGACCACTCTGCCTCCGCGATGTAGGATTATGCTGTACGATTATTATGCAAAGCGTGATGCGTAGTTCGCATGTGCCGTTATAGATGCCGCCACATACCCATGAACAGAAATTGATTAATGTATCAAGCATCTTAACTTGGCAAACAAGGTTGTGCCCATGTGCTATGTGGGATGTAGACTTAGCGATCATAGCATTAATTCATACCCTAAATAATTATTTAAATAAAATGTCAGCGTTACTGTTTGCGGAGCAGTTTAAGAAAATATCCAAAGTAGATGGCAGAAGAAGCATTAAGAAACAAACGAGGAAAGCCGCTGCAGAGTCTCGAACGCTGAAATAAAAAAGAACTATACAGGTTGTCCGGTTATTACTGGATATGCTTGAAATGGCTTAATTAAAAACGAATATGCCAAAAAAAAAACTTTTTTAAATGTGTAAACTGTTGAATTTCTTTCATTAGTGGCATGATAAAATAAATGATAAATTAATTTGATGATTTATTTGTGGGGTCATCGGCCGCAGTTAGTATTATTGTCACTATAATATCAGTTAAAAAAGCTTGATCGATGACGAAGTACAGTTTTTGTGTAGACGTGGTGTGGGTTGATATCAATATTTAAACTCAATAATACAAAAGAATTCAGATTTTCTCAAGTCATACTTCAAGTAACAACAATACCAAACCATCGTCAAATATTTCGTATTTTTATTTTATCGAGATTAGATATCGACACCCATCACGTTTGCGAAGTTTCGCTAACAAATTTAATTTAGTCCTTGTAGAGTTGAAAAAATAGAGTTTAAATAAATAACACTGAAGATTTACTACATGTATCAATCGCCTAACCTAATGTAGTTGTGTATTTATTATTATATACCAGCTGCGCCTAAAATTTTTATCAAAATTGGTCCAGCCGTTTGAGCGTGAAGAAATAACAAACATATAAACACACACTCACAAACTTTCGCATATAATATTAGTGTGACTTATACAGACTTACATAAACACTAGTTTTCATCATATTTATATCTCAATACATACATATAGTCTACATATGTACTATCATAAAAGCGTTTACGTAAGTAGTTATCTTAATAATAATATACTGCGCTCGTCCTAGAACTACTAATATTATGTTCAAATTATAGGCGAGGACGCCGGCACCCTAATCACAAGTTAAATCTTACTTTGGATGCCAGAGTTCATCGAAAACACTCTTTCCCTTAGTTGTAACGCTACATAATGTTAAGATAAGTGTTTTTGTACAACTGAAGGTAACAAAAAATCGTTCTTTTTTATATCACTTGATCAATCATTTATGATTAGCACTATAACGTATTAGTTGACTTTTTTCATATTTTCAAGTAAATGATAAATGCTAACACTTTCAAGCCATCATACCTTACTGGTGATCATGAGGTTCTGGGCTCAACTCCCGGGTCGGGAAAAGTGTTATTAGGTTTTTCCTCCTGAAATTCCCAGCTGCAGCCTCAAGTCTAGATTTTTTCCCGGTTGGGTAATAGACCCCCTGTTATTTGGGATTTAAACTTAACGAAGACGTTTCCGAGGACGGTTACGTGACACCACGCAGCGAAACACGACGCCGACAACGTTACGTGTATAATCATAGTTTTAAGGTTTTGTATTAGTTTATTATTGTACTAGCAGCGCCCCGAGGTTTCATCCGAATACGTTTTGAACACGTGGGAATATCTGAATAAAAAGTATCGTGTGTGTTGTTAATCTTGGTTATAAAATATCTGTGTACCAATTTTTATCTATATCTGTTCGGTAGTTTTTGCGTGAAACAGTAACAAACATCCATCCATCCTCACAAACATTGGCGTTTATATTAGTAGAACAGGATATTAGTAGAATAAGATCATTTTATTTATTTTATCTCCATGACCTTAGTTGCCTGATAATAAAATTATTATTATTATTTATTATTACAACTTGCAAAATGTAGGTGTGTTATGGGCACCACCTTTAACTAACCCTTCGGGAAATAGAGGCCTGATGCTATGTTATACATAATGTAACAACTAATCAGTCAAATTAAAGCCCGCTTTTGCTTTCTTATTTTGCCGTGCCCAACAGGGTCCACAATGATCATGTCAAACCCTAACTTCACATTGTGGAATGTAAATAAATATGTTGAGTATTCAGTAAATGTTGAGCCGCAGGTGACGCGGTTCTGATCAGTTCATTTTGTAAAGTGTAATAATATATGAAATCAAATGAAATTATATTTAAAAAAATACTTGTAGCAGTGTAGATGGCGCCGGCAGTTTCTAGCTGACTGGTCCCTGAGAAGAAATGCCTAATAAACTCTGTCATGGTGTTTTTTTTACCAAACATTATGTTGTTCGATTGTAGATAACGATGTTTTTCGCGTTGTCCCGTCTATTGTTAGTATATTTATGTCCTTTACACTGTATTGCGTCGCCCGCGTCATGGCAAACGCTTAGGCTAAGCGTGCATACACAGGAGCGACACGCGTTGATGACAGAGACACCTAAAGTCGTTAATAACATGCCGCTCGTGTTGAGTACCGTATTGAGCACCGTACTCAAATACACGATCGACACGTTGACTGCAGTTGCCTGTATCGACAACACGTGTCGCTCGTGTGTGTGAACACTTAACGGTGCTTTAGCTTACATGTAGCTATACTAGGGGCAGAAGTATCGATGCGCAAACTATAAAGGCCCTGCCACACACACAAACACACTCATCGCTCTGCTCCTCGCGCTGCCGCGATGTTGGCCTCTCTGCCCACACTGCCGCGATGTGGTTCATTGACTCGCGCCCAAAACACCGAAAAACTGAGAGCACTGGGCATGACGAGTAATGGTCTCTTCCTTCTTTCCTCGTTACTTCCCATGCCACTTGAAGAGTGTGCGGCAGGCCTATAACCATAAATTCAGCACATGATTCTAGATCCCCAAGGATAGAAATATTTCGTCGGTTATAAAAAAAAATCTGCTGTTTCATAAAATCCATGGTAACAAGTTGTGCGTCGATATCACGCCACCCTGTATTAGATTCAATATAATCTTCTAATATATAAAATTCTCGTGTCACAGTGTTAGTTACCATACTCCTCCGAAACGGCTTGACCGATTTTTATGAAATTTTATATGCATATTCAGTAGGTCTGAGAATCCGCTACTTTTTTTTTATTTTTTTTGCAAAACGACGTTTGCGGGGTCAGCTAGTCTACTATATAAAATTCTCGTGTCACAGTGTTAGTTACCATACTCCTCCGAATCGGCTGGACCGATTTGTATGAAATTTTGTGTGCATATCGGGTAGGTCTGAGAATCGGCTACTATCTACTTTTTCTTTTTGCAAAACGACGTTTGCGGGGTCAGCTAGTAATATATAAGAAAATACGTACAATTTATTATCGTTTAACTTGAAGTAATCGGAAATAAAGTCACCCCATCCGTAAAATATTTGCGGTGAACGACAGAAGAACAGTAACATAGCGCTACTAAATAATATTATAACCATCTGTAACAAACAATTTTTTTTTGTTATTTTTTTCCAAACTCAAAATTCATTTATTCAAATTAGGCTGAGAATCAACACTTTTCAAACGTCAAAATTACATAAGACAGTCCCCCAAAACGCCCGCCCTTCACTACTTTCTAGTGCTTTCGCTGGGAAGACAGTGGCGCAACAAACTCCCCAGCAGCAGAGCTGTCTGTTCAGTAAGAAAAACTTGCTTCTATACAAGGTATGCAAAGTAATTAACATAACAGAACATTAAATTAAACTATTTGCAGCTATTTACTTATGTCAGCTAGTCACGCCAATATACCATTATACAGGGTGTCCCTGGAAGTATGGATCAAATCAAATAGGGGCGTGGGCAAAGTCATTTCCAAACTTTTTGATCCTGAGAATGTTGGTGAATTTTTTTACGGTTCAAAAGTTATGACCAACTTTTCGCACCTTTAAAGTAAAACCATTACTAAACGAAAATTTTCATGAATTGAGTTATCAATGCCTATTTAAAATATACGTAAACTGCATCTTAAACTTGACATTTTTGTAAAATGTTGTTATAATAAGACCTCTTTAAATGTCTTAGGGTCAGTTCACACCGAGACGCGACGCGACGCGACGGTGCGCGCACACTTTAAAAGAGTGATTCAAAATATTATACTTTATTTTCTACACGAAAAGGTACACATTGCATTGTGAGAGTTCAGAATACATTGCGCCGTGCAGCGCTGCGCCTCGTGACGCCTCGCGGCGTAGAGCGACGCACCGCGACGCAGCGGTACTTCGCCGGTACGCGCGGCGTGCGAGAGGGGCGCGTTTGCGCTGCGCCGCGCGGTGCAGCGCGAAATCACTGGCCTCTTCCAGTATCGTCGCGTCGCGTCGCGTCTCGGTGTGAACTGACCCTTAAAGAACCCTGCACTCAGATTTTATTGACAAAAAACAGTGACTTTTTTTTAATATTGGCTCTCCTGTAAAATTTTATAAATTCGTTTAGTAACACGTTTTGTTATTTTCAATCACTTTGCATAGTGTTCAAAGAATAAAATCATTTTAAAAAAACTACCAGGAACTGTCAATTTAAGTTTTTTAGACAGGCCTGATTTAAATTAAACCCTGCTACCGCGCACCTAACCAAGGGCCATGTATAATGTTTTCATCGACATGACATTCATCGTAGGAAGGTCCCTTTCTCTAAAGCGCTAAGGTCTAATTACGGTTAGTTGGATACTATACACGATGTTATAAGAAACTTTTGTAGGACCGATCATAGCAGTAAAATGAATAAAATAGCAAAGGAAAATGAATAAAGTAGCAATCAAATCTTACAATTTCCCAAAAAGTGATTTTCCCTAATTTTTTCCAGTTTTCTTCAACAGCGTTCTTAGCAGCTAGAGCTCCCTCTTCAGGTATCTTTGCACTTTGAGCAGCTGGACTCTTAGGCCTGAAATTATTTATCGTTGCATATTTTTGATGCCTGGCTTACAAGCTTAAGTTTAACTTTTTACAAAATATAAAATGTCTTCAAAAAATAAAACCTTAAAAGAGGCTTCTTAGGTACTTATAAGGCTTTGTTCTTTAGTTTGCCAAATTGCTCCGACTTACGAAACTATTTAACTATCAAGGCATTTTTAAGGAGTCTACCTATATTTACGTTTACTAAAAAATAGGTCTGTATGAAAATACATACCTTAGAAATCCCAAATATACAACTATTAGGAAAAAATATATTCCCGCTTCCAGCACGAGCATGTAAGGGATTGTAAATGCAGAGAAATTTGGAAATGATAAATATTCTGGTGCCATTGGATATGTCCTGAAATAATACATTTGGTGTAATACAAAATATTTCAATCGAATTACGAGTACCTAGTAGTCTATTCACGTAATGGTAAATGTTTTTCATATTCTGTAATCATTCAATAGTTTACCTTTGGAAGAGCCCTTTGAAGACTAAATTTGTAGCAGTGCCCACTAAAGTACCGATACCTCCTAAAACATAACATTAATCAGATAATATACAAGTAGGAAATGTAGAAATAACGATCAATACACCCCTCCGCTAGTTCTAGATAAACCACATTCTTGGAGGACTATAAAAATAGCTCCCCGCGAAAGTCCTTTATCACCCTATGATTGAATGTCTGTTGCATTCTACCACGTTACAAGGTTATTTTGGCGCGTGGTGATCAGAATCTTGTGTCTGTGAAAAGGCTGAAACTGTACTCGCGAACGAGTGTTTGTTTGTTGTTCATTGCATAACAAATGTTGACACAAAGAATTTTTGCAAGAATACATTGTGTGAGTACAGTCCTTTATAAGCATGCATTGAGGATCGAACTACGCACAGGACCAAAGAGATAGAAAGCCAACTCACCAACAGTAGCTGAAAAAGACGCAGCACAAAAATAACAAGTTGTTATATCGGAAGCTATCGTTTCACCGTTACTGTCTTTCTCATAAATTATTATCAGGTTTTGCTGTAATTATATGAACGTTATGAATATATTAATATAAACAGTAAAGCTAAAGGTGCAGAGTTCGATAGATACATAATCTGTGAAAGAAAGTTTATCAAAGGTAAAAACGATGACAATCGAAAGAAAAATAATGTAGATAATGACATTCTGTTGAACGAAATTCTTAAAGTGTACACATAGCTTGGAATCCTCATGCCAAACGCCGTAGCAGCGGCTGTCGAGGCGTCTCCGTGCTTACTGGGTGTAAGTACGTAACGTATTATAAATGATATCAAATAGTTATCTACGATACTCACATTTTCAAAAATCTGTAACACGGCAAAAATTATAGGCACCATCATAGTTGTTGCTGCGGTGTTAGTGATCCACATCGAGAAAAACATAGTCGTGACTGACATCGCGAACAGCAATCTGCATATTTTTTTGTCAAATCAAACAAATCCGGATTTACAAAATGTAATAATCTTATTGGAGTCTAATCACAAAATCGGTGAATATAAATAAAAACCTGTAGTGAGAGTAGCCAATAATCCGGATAGTATATAACGCCAACCTTTGGTGTAATCCTGACTGCTCCACGGCATATGCAAGCACCATGCTTCCGTAGAACATTAAAATGGTATCCTGAGTTTAAAAAAAAACATGACAGAGTTAATTATCTGTTAAAGAAAATACGCTATGGTACAGTCAACAGCAAAAGTAGATGATGAAAATCAGAAATTCAATACTAATGAACGGAGTTCGCGTCAGAACTGTGTGGCGTCGAAGTAGTAAATGTTTGGTATAATTTACAATCACATACTTTGAATCACTTCGACGCCACACAGTTCTGACGCGAACTCCGTTCATTAGTATTGAATTTCTGATTTTCATCATCTACTTTTGCTGTTGACTGTACGTACTGAGTTCTGAAGTAACGGAAGACAATGCGCAATATGAAACTGTAAAGCTATGGTTTCTTACGTGTGAATACACGCGTCAACGGCAGAGCCAACTGCAGCCATCGACGATTGTCGACGGCGGCCGTCAACATGTGTCGACAGCAGTTGCCTTTGCTATAGGCTAGTTTCCACCATCAATAAATTGAAAATCTAATTAGTCTAGTTAGATTATCAAAAAATATTTGACCAGCATTTTTTCTTTTGTTACGTAAACCAAAATTGACGAAGATACGACGCTTTTAAAATTCTCAATACGTCACACCTTGGTATAATTTTTAGTGCGTTCTGACGTCACGAGCCCACTCCCAAATTTTTTATTCGATTCGATTCATTGTTTTACAAAAACAAAAAAATACGTGTCCATTATTTTCCAATACTTTAACTGACGGATTAAATAGATTTTCAATTTATTGATGGTGGAAACTAGCCTATTGACGCCTGTCAACAATTACACAATAACGGCTGTCCAATTACAAACCGTTTTTTGATATCTCAAATACTGGTGGAAATTACGGATTTTCATGCCGTCTTTGCTGGGGACTCCCACAAGTGAGGCGTAATTAGCAACTTGATCTGTTTTTTTTTTTATTGAAATATTATATTACTATTAATAAAATACTATACCATCACTTTTAAATGTGTTTGACATTATTCTCATACCTACTCACATTCATATAACATTGACATGCAGTCCGAGTGTCCATAACATTAACCAGGGGGAAAATAACAATAGGGAGTAAAGACGTAATTGGCAAAGGAATACATTCCGTTACCCAGAAAATTGCCATTAAGAGAAGAGTGTAGGCACACCATTGATATTTCTGAAAAATAATAAAACTTTTTGTCATTTCGGGCTCTTCTAGAAGAGAAATAAAAATATAATAATAAATAAATAATAAAAAAATATATATATATATATATATATATATATATATATATATAAATAATAAATATATATATAATTTTATTGTAGTTTTTGGCTGCAATATTAACTTTGAGACGGTCAATCACATCACCAAAAATTGCAATGCGAGATTGCACATAAATCTCCTGCGTACTTGGCTAGTCTCCATTGTGATTGGCTTGGTTGTGATATAATGTTAGGATAGGAGTTTAGATATGTACACTAACGCAATAGGTTTCCCTGTAATGATAGATGTAAGTTGGAAAATAAATAAATAATTACTATCATCTAAATGGTTAAGTGATAAGATCTCACCATTGGGGGGAAAGGTGTGAGCACGAGAATTAATAGAAGAGGAGTGAAAAAGCAAACCAGGCCGCGCCAGTGAGTGCTTAGACACAGTATAGCTCTTCTCCACCATGGGACTTTTGATTCTTCAGGCCTGCGTATAAATGAAACCGAGGAATCGGAATTAAACTTTTAAAGGTATTATATATGATGAATAAAATTACAGGGTTACTGTTAAGTGTGACCTATACGTAATAATTAAGTACCCCATAATGCCTAGGAATGCTGAGCTGGGAAACACTCCTTGTTTCCCATCTCAGCATTCTAGTAAAGGGCTTGGTGTACTAGTTCAGACTGTCAAGGTTTAAACAAACTTACTGTGTCTCAATAAAATCTCCCAAATCTTCAGCCATGATCAGATGAGAATTATTCAATATAACGTTATCATACAAATGTGTTTTTTAGATAATTGTCACTAGGCGACAAAATCGAGTTGGCCATGAATCAAACACGCAAAAACTGGGCAGGTTCCTTAATATTGCTGAAACCACACTTACTGCTGAAGGTACTGGTGAAGGGCTTTTTGGGACAATAATATCATTAGAATTGTTTTGGTATTTGGTCCGTGAAAGTATTTGTAACTACTGTGGGTTCATTAGTCATCATAGCTCTTAAAATGACCTCTTAAGTGGATCTTAAGTGGATCCTCTTAAAATGAAGATGTATTTCTAAAATTCGCTTCTCATGATTGAGCCTATTTCAACTTCCTAGCCTTTTGACACAATTGGTGATAGTAACTAAGTAGCCCCCCCCCACTCCCGATGTATGTCGTATGGGAGGTATCGTGGCTGAGGGTTGGGGGTCGCGGCGGAAGAGGAGTAACGGGGTTGCGGTGCGCCGCTCTCCCTACCTTTCGCGGCCTTGGCAGGGTCGCCACCGTCTGATGGCGGACGTGGTGGGGACGCAGGGGAGGAGGAGTGTTGGTATGACGTTGGCCGCTCTTCCTATCCTTTGCGCCCGGAAATTGGCAGGCGGCGGGGCCAATGACCTGACCCGTCGCAGGGGGACCAAGGGTGCCCAGACACGGGGTCGTCTGGCGCCTTTATGCCGGTTGGTCCCTGGGGTGGTCACGGCGTGCTATGTGTTCTGGTGCGCCGGTGATGGGGAGTACTCTCCAGAGGAGGGTCCGGTGACGGACAGCCGCGGCGGGTTCATGGATGAGTGGTAAGCCGTGCCCGTGTTCCCGCCGTAAGCGGCAGAGGAGGACACCGTGGAGTTTTAGTGGGTTAGAGTTCCACATAACTGCACTATCTCCCAGGGGTAATGCAGAATGCATGAGCATTAATCCACGATAATAAAAAAAAAATGTGTTGGAGGTGTGACCAACCGAGCTAGCCGGACAAGTTGGTCGCAGCTGCTTAGCATTGGCTGTTTAGTATTTTTAGGACCCAAAATTTATTTGAGGCTCACAAAAAGAGTGTTCAATAATATTTTGTTTGAGCAGTGCAAAATGAGAATTAAAACTTCAGCTGGATAAAATGGATGACAGTCATTGACGCGACCTAATACGCGCCATGGTATGTACTACTCGGTGGAGGAACTCTCCTCACCGTCTCCAACGTTGAACTCGTTAGGAACACTACTTAAAAGCATCTTTCGTATGCGATCGTGAGCATACTTGTAAGTACGGTTAGAATTTAAAGCTTTTAACACATAGCGACCACCCGTCGAAACTTCCGCTACCTTAAACGGACCTCTGAACTTCCGATCTAACTTAGTCTGATAATCTGATTTCAGTCTTCGTTTTCTAATAACACGGAATCGCCAACCTAAAATGTTGTTATGGTGCCTTTGTTCCATCAAATCTAGCCTTTTTGTTGTTGACCGTTTAAAACCGGATTCATTACAAAAGCTTTAAGCAACAAAAACTATGTCGCAGATATGTTAATCGAAAAGCCTAGGTAATATTATGATAGTACGTGAAATATTGAATATTTCACGTACTATCATAATATTACTTTCCAAATAAATGTCGGATGAAATGTAATAAAATCTCAAGTTGTTGTTCGCTAATCGCAATGCTAATAATAAAGAGTGTTTCGTCCCATCAAGATTAGTAGCAATGGGGTTCATTCTGACAGATTAACAACGTTCATTGCGTTTTTTACATTGTTGAGCAGACACATTTTTCGAACATATGAAGCAATGGATTAGCAATATGCTTCAAAATGATTCAAATTGAGATCGATAGTGTGTTTCGCAATTAGGGTGCGGATTTGTTATTCGTACTAATCAGAGAACGAATGAAGAATGTTGTCGTCAAGTGAACGTAGAATATTTCAAGAATTATTTGCAGTTTTGTTGTGAAGATCATTTAAATGTATGTATTCATAAACAAACAATATACAGGGTTATTTGTAAACCACCAGCAACCTCTTAAGAGGTCATTGTACTCATCATTATGAACAACTTTTACGAGTACTATGGGACCAAACCTGAAATCGCGAAATAAAAATCAGGTCAAATGAAGTTCATTGCGTTTTATTAAAATATCTTAAAAAATAAAAACTTATTTATTAATCTGATAAATAGAAACTGTACAGAAAACTTAATTCTCGAAACGTTTTTAAGATTACCATTCCTGTCCAGAAAGTTAGCATCCCGAACTGGTTGACCCGACCCGACCTTTCGCATTAGGTAAGATTTTGCCGATGGATCACTATCCATACCGGATACCGGGCCTAAGGCTGCTTTCGGGGCACTCCCCGAACGCAGCCTTAGGCCCGGTATCCACCAAAGCGGAGAGGAGAGGAGACGAGAAGAGATGTGTTTTGAATAATCAATCAGATTTCGTTATTTCCACATCTCCTCTCCGCGTAGCTTCGGTGGAAATGGATCAAGCGGAGAGGAGAGGATATGTCTCATTTTTCTATAGAATTTTGTGCCGCCAGCGAGCAAGCAGAGCCGCAGAGTAGAGATATGTGTAGTCGGGCGGCCGAAGGCGCCCGCGCTCGTGCGCCCCGTTCCCCGCTGCCTCGCACATTCGAAAGAGTTATTTCCATCACACATGTCCGCTACGTACAGCTCACATCTCCTCTCCGCTACACATCTCCTTTCCGCTTTGGTGAAAATAACCTGCCAGTTTCGCAGCACATCTCCTCTGGTCTCCTCTCCTCTCCACTTTGGTGGATACCGGGCCTTATTGCCAATTTAACATAGCTATTATATAAACTTGTATCCTCAAACCAGCGCACGCAAGGAGGTTCATTCTGAATTACTAAATACCAAATACCTTACTCCTTCGCTGCTGGCACGCATAAGCGTCCATGTGGTATCGGATTATTCATAGAGGTCAGTGTATCGGCATAATATACCTTAAAAACAAATCTAACCAAATATACTGGCAATCTTTGGATTCCAATTTTTTAAGAATAGAATACAAAGAAGAAGTCAAAGAGAACGGGTGAAATTTTCCCTTTGACTTTATGTGTAGCATCTTATTTATTTACGGGAAAAAGAATTGCATAGCTAAGAATAATATCAAAAAGCTTTGAAAATGGGCGGGTGAGTAATACTTTTTTCTTTTAATCAATTTACGTTGATATGTATTAAGAACCAGTCTTATGAAGATTCGAATGACGTTGCGACACAGCGCGCAGGCGAATAACATTACGAGTGTTACGCCAGTTCGACAATACATTGAATCGAAAACCGCTATTTAATTAACGTTACGTTTATGGATTAAGGAGGGGCCCGTGGCTAAATAATAACAGCCGCACAGGTCGATCGATAAGGTTAAGCTACGCTTGCCGCGGTTGGTCTGTGGATGGGTGACCATCTTTACATAACGAGACCCCTCCGTGCCTCGGAAAGCACGTTAAGCCGTTGGTCCCGGCTGTCATTCGTGGATCTTTGACAGTCGTTACGGGTAGTCAGAAGCCCGATAGTCTGACAACCAGTCTTACCAAGGGGTATCGTATTACCCAGTAACTGGGTTGTGGAGGTCAGATAGGCAGTCGCTCCATGTAAAATACTGGTATTCAGCTGCATCCGGTTAGACTGGAAACCGACCCCAACATAGTTGGGAAAAGGCTAGGCAGATGATGATGATGGATTAAGGAGGGGAGTGATATGAAGATTCGAAAGACGTTGCGACGCAGGCTGTTGCGAATATCTTCACGAGTGGTAAGCCAGTTCGAAAATACCTTGAACCTGCCAAACACTGTGTGACACTTTGTCGGCAGAATTGGAACTCGTCTTAAAACATTTGGTATCAACAATCTGATTAAACATCTAGGTAAATAGATACGTTTTTTTCTCATAAGAGATACAGATACTTTAAATGGAATCAAGAAAGAAGAAAGCATCTTGTTATTACGGTAGCGCGGGCTGCCACCGGCGACGACGGCTCGCGCCAAGCATCTGTTTCAGAAACACAATATACATTAGTTGCATCACACGCGCACACACATTACTAAACGTTATATAATTATAAGATTGATACAAGACACCAACCACACACACACCACCACAAGATTGGTGTTGTTTGAAATTAACGCAACAATGGATTTTGGTACCACGAATTCCGTACTAGCGTAACATTCAAAAAGTTTTTCGTATCGGCGAGTTCGCGAAAACGCCATTCGATATATTATTATTATATATAGCAGATTTCCATTCAATGTATTTTCGTACTGGCGTAGGTACTAGGTACTCGCAAAGTTGTTCGCAGCAGCATGTGTCGCAAGAACGTCATTCTAATCTTCATGTCACTTCCGAAATGACTCATTAATCCAACATTCCACCGCGAAGGTACACACCACAGCAACTGCTGTGCTGTTGCAATGACGCAACGCTAATTACCTACCTTAAAAGATAATGTAGTAAGCATAATTATCAATAATTTTGGACTAGACCATTCTGTGCAAGGAAATGGCCGTAATCTACCACACAGACTCAATGTGGGCTGGTGTAATGATTTCCACCAGCCTGCATTGAGTCTGTGTGGTAGATTGAAAAATTTTGCCTTTTTGCAGAAAAAAGGACACCGCTCCGAGCCGGATCCCTTTCTTTCGTTCTAAAGAGCCGGAGCCCGATCTGACGATGGGGGAGAAAGCAAAAATTTTTCTGGCTTGTCATTGGCGAGGTGTAGTAGTATTTATGGTGCCAATTGTGTTGATACCGTTATTGATGCCATTCCCTCCATCGGTAAATATGCTTTATTTCATTTTTACTACTACTCTAGAATTTAAAAAAATACGGCCTTACTTTGTCTTTTTTCTTTTGTCCAGTACAAATACTCGGTAATACCACAGATAATATACGTAATACGATAAACAATAAAACAAACAAAGACAAAGTAAGGTCATATTTTTTTCACAACCCAATGGTTGTGGAGGTCAGCTGCATCCGATTAGACTGGAAGCCGACTCCAACATAGTTGGGAAAAGGCTAGGCAGATGGTGATCACTTTGTCTTTGTTTGTTTATCTTACTTTGTGTGTCTGTGTATTCTAAATCATATTCAGCCTCATTATACCACTGTTTTTCCACTGCTAGGCATGAGTGAGTGAGGATTTAAGAAACGTAAATTATCATTTACGTTTCTTAAATCCTCACTTACTCGAGTGTCAGTGTATTTTTGAAGGACGACCTCCTCCTCCTTCACCACCTCCAACTTCAGAGGAACCTTGAAGCCTGCCAGAAGTCTTTATTTACTAACCATCTAATTATTCTTATAATATATACCTAAGTGACAAATAGTCCTCCTGTAATTGTAACGTTACAGTTTGTCGAACTTTACGATGTCATATTTCGATTTGAGAAAAAAAAAATTACAAAGTGCAAAATAACTGAGTTTCGGCAGCCGGTGTCTTCTTGATTCGAGCATACACTCGAATTAAATATTTTTGCGGTACAAGAACATAAACAGCTCTTTGGATGGCTTCTTGTCGTTTTTTTGAAAACGACAGCCATGATGAAAAATGTGAACATCTTTGCAGCCGCTATCTTGGATTTTCATTTTCATGTCAAAAAATAAAATAAAGGAAATTTAAAAGAAAAATAATTACTTGTGAATTCTGGGTGTACACACGGCTACACATCAAGCTATACATTTCCAGTTTTAACTGACCTCGCATTGTATAGGCTTTTCGTACAATCAGAAGTCAGCTTATACTGGTTATGTATAGCTTGATGTGTAGCCGTGCGTACTTATGCCCAACTCTTTGAATAAAAACAGGCGTGATGTTATGAAGAAATCTCATTTGCGCAACTTTTTCGCGCAACTGTCCTTTCGCGCAAGTGGATTCGGGCAAGTGTCTTTCGCGCAAGTGAATTGGCATTAGTGTCCTCCGCGCAAAAGTCCATTCGCGCAAAAGTCCATTCACGCAAAAGTCTATTCGCGAAAAAGTCCATTCGCGCAAAAGTCCAGTTGCGCAAAAGTCCGTTCCTGGAAATGTTTTTTCACGCAAGTGTCCCTTAGCGCAAAAGTCCGTTTGTGCAAGTGCCTGTCGCGAAAATGTCTTTCGCGCAAGTGTCCTGCTACCCTTTTGAAAAACTTATGATGCCAAACTTTCTTATTTATAAGGTACTAGCTGACCCGGCGAACTTTGTTCCGCCTTAGAGGCAATAAATGAGCAGATTTTTTAATTCGCAATGTTTCGAATCACTGTTGCATTACGGCTTTGTCGAGAAAGATTTGATCGTCTTGGTCGCGGCATGGTATTGTTATTAATGATAATATCGGCACAGCGACATAATATTCGAAATTTTACACAAATGCATCAACCGGTCAATTTTTTTAAAAATATGTTCAGCTGTCAGTTGCGTTTTGTTATACCATTTTTAACAAATGAACCGCTGACTTATATTTTGACTGAGTTGTGTTTTGTTATTCTATGTCAGTTGCGTTTTGTTATACCACGTTTTATGTCACGTCCCACGGGAACGACGGGAACGGGATAAAAAGTATCCTATGTCCTTCTCCTGGTTCTTAGCTACCTCCTTACCAATTTTCAGCCAAATCGGGTGCATTTTTTTTTAAATTAGCGGTTATAAATTGAGATATAAACTATCCTATCTTTCAAGTTGGATGAAAAATTGCAAAATTTTATTACAATCGGTTCAGTAGTTTAGGAGTCCATCGCGGACAAACATCGTGACACGTAATTTATATATATTAAGATTTGTCACCGTATACCTCAAATCCTCCATGGATTTGGGGTATTACAGCTTATTCGTATCGATTACTGCGTTAAATAACTTTAACACCATATTCTTAATTTTTTTTTTGCTTTCCAGGACGCACAATGGACCGCGTACACGCTTCTTTTAATGGCCGGTTATTGGGTATCAGAATGTATCCCATTGGCAATAACAGCATTCATACCAATGGCGATGTTTCCAGTACTTGGATTAATGACTACCCGACATTGCTGCGAAAATTACATGAATGTAAGGTTATATTTACACATTCACTTTTAGTCGAATGCAATTAGCCAAAATAGTGGCAAGAATAGTCCAAGAAAATAAGTTAAATTAAAGGTAGATTTTTTACCGGAATTATCTTTATTCAGGCATTAGAAATACCTACTGTGTAAAAAGTCGATTAAGATTTATTTGGTAAATTAACTCTTTACCATTAATTAGTAACATTATTAATATTTATGATTTAGTCGTATGGTAGTATAAATTTTAAGATCAAGTTTATTATATCATATATTGATTATATACGTACATTAGGTATATTATAAATAATATACAAAATAATAAATGCAACGTAAAACAACACTTAGTGCAACAATTTAATGTAATTTCCGAGCGTAGAGAAGATTGAATTATTTTAAGAGAGAATGGGATTTGCAGACCAACAAATTATTTGGTGCGTATTTTGTGACTGCTAAACTTCAGTCCTTATGGGCCCCTTCCCTAAAGCTGATATCTCTTTGAGGCGCGCGTGGAACAAGTATGCGCTGTCCGGCACGGGAAAATACGTCGCGTACAAAAAAAAATATCATTGTTTTGTGCTTTGGACTTCTATCACATAGGGGGCGGCTCCTGACTAAATAATAACAGCTGCACGGGTCGATCTACAACGTTGAGCAACGCTTGCCGAGATCGGTCGGTGGATGGGTGACCATCTATTAGATATCGAGACCCATCCGTGCCTCAGAAAGCACGTTCAGCAGATGGCCCCGGTAGATTCGTAGATCTTTAACGGTCTAAACGAGTAGTCAGAAGCCCAAAAGTCTGACAACCAGTCTTAATGATAAATGATAAATAATAAATGATTTAATTTCTGTAGTAGGTTTGTACAAACACTTTTACACGTCAATCATATTTTTTAAAACGAGATGAGGTCGGCGTTTCCTAACTGACTACTCTGAGAAGAAAGGCCGAAACAAACTCAGAGGTCACAGTCTCTTTTAAAGTCCAGACATAATCTTGGTCAGATCATGTGGAGACCATGTAGATTGGTGTCTGAAATGGTCTTTTGAGGAAAGAACCACACCGATTGAGTGGACCTGTCCAGTCAGTGCACGCATTTGTCAGTAATCATGCAGCTCAACTCAAACTTAAGGAGCTCAACGATTCGACGAACAATACCAAAGAAAGGACATTTGGGTGGGTCGCATAAATTACTCAAACTGCCAGACCATGACTAAAACTATCTGAGAAAAAAACAAAGGCAAACTAAAATTAACCCACATAGTCTTCACATTCACAGTCATTAAAATAATATAATACTTTACAAAGTAAATATTCATGTCACTGTATATGTAAAAATTATCAATGTCAATGTGTATATAAAAATCCAGAAATAGTCTTGGTCAGATCATTTTGAGGACCATGTAGATACCTTACCAAGGGATATCGTGTTACCCAGTAACTGGGTTGTGGAAGTCAAATAGGCAATCGCTCCATGTAAAATACAAGTATTCAGCTGCATCCGATTAGAATGGAAGTCGATCTTATCATGGGCTTGGCTGATTGATTGGACTTCTGTCACATTTAGCTGGTCTTTGACACCACTCAGTGACAATTATCAATATTGTAAAATTATCTTTATTAAAGAGCCGTAACCGATTTTTCTTTTTACAGGATACTGTCATGATGTTTATAGGAAGTTTGGTAATATCCTATTCAGTGGAACAGTCTGGGCTACATAAACGCTTGGCATACTGTTTTATACAAATGATCGGTTATTCTCACTTAAGGTAAGAATATTTTTATGTCTCTTGACATTTCTCGGAACCCTGTGTCCGGGACCTTTGGAAGGTGTACGATGGGCCGAAACCAACTCGCACAGGCCCGTTAGACGTTTTTATAGAAATGAGGCACCAACCGGCGATTATCCCTGTACGCACTATGCACCCAACGATAAACACCCGGTTGGTGTGGGACTATTACAGGATATGAAGACAAATATATTGGATTATGGGTTTGGGTGGCTAAGGTAAACTGGTTATCTAGGCCTATGGGAAGACTATGCCCCCTGCCTGATCAATGTTTTATATATAGACGGATAAAATGGCACGTTTGCTCTTGCAAATCTCCACTCAAGCCGACCAATAAAGGCAAGAATGATGTGGGAGCTCTGTTCCTTGTCATTATTCACTCACGCCGACCAATAAAGGTAAACCAGAGATGAGGAACAAGACTTCTCCCTGGAGATAGGTTCCGTGGGGTTGCTACAGCCCAACAGCTCGCCACATACTACCCTGCGGGTTTCTGTATCTCTCTTTGTCTGACTCCTCACCCTTGACCGGCAAAGTAAAATCTTCCGGTACACGCCTAGAGTTCGGAGCGCGCAAGCCATGACGTCAACGTAGAGATACGGTGGTGGGGATATATTTATTATTATTATTATGTTTTATGTATTTCACCAACATAAGCAACAATATTAATGGATGAAAACCATAATTAAGTTGTCAGGTTTTTGAATCATCATTTCAGCCGAAAGACGTCCACTGCTAGACATGCCTCCCCCAAGAACCTATACTTCGACCAGTTCTATGCTTCTCCCATTCAACGAGTTCCTGCAGCCTCCACAAGGTCGTCGGTCCATCTTATGGGAGACCTTACACTGCTACGTCTTCCGGTACGCGGTCGTCACTCCAGAACCTTTTGGCCCCATCAGTCATCTGTTTTGCGAGCAATGTGCCCTGCCCACTGCCACTTAAGTTTGGCAATTCTTCGGGTTACCTTGGTTCGTAAATAATAAAAGGAAAACTTCTGGGTGGGTTCGCAATATAATTATCAAGGGGTTAACTTTTACACCGCATTTATATAATCGTGTTCGCCATTTGCCTCGACGAACATTCGACGAAACATTCACGAGTGCCGTCACGAACTGTTCACACATATGCGGAGTGAATTATTTTGACATTCGCACACGAACATGGAGGTCGTGAAAATAATGGCGGCATGCGCGCTACATCTATTGAGTTTATACAATTATTTAGATATCCTGCATAAAAAAAGTAAAAAAGAAACGCTGTTATACGGTTTCATGTACGCTGGTTCCATGCATCGTTTATCTTTTGTCTATTTTTATGATTGCAATGTTGGGTTCCAAATGAGCTCTTCCTTTTGAAAAAGTTGTAGGAATTCTAAAATTCGCACTTCACTCCATTTTGTCTACACGTCCTGTTGGATTAGGCGCTAGCTGTCAACTGAATGCAGGCGAATGTGTAAACAGTAAGTTCGTGTTTGCCATTCGTGCCCTTTGATTCGCGTCCGAAAAACCGCTCGCAACGCGAGCACGTGAATCGCGAGGCGAGGCACGAGGCGAATAGCGAGCGCACGGTTTACAAATGCGTGTTCGTTATTCGCCTCGCCATTCGCCTTGGGATTCGCACGAATGTGTAAATGCGGCATTAAGGTATGATTCCCATCTCGGCAGCACGCAGCAGTGCTGCCGCAGCACCCATATATTCTCTATAGGTTTTTATGAGAAATCACATTACGAGCACAGCAGCAATGTGACGCAGCAATGTCGCGCGGCATTGCTGCTGTGCTCGGAATGTGATTTCTCATATAAACCTATAGAGAATATTTGGGAACTAGTACTAGTACTGCGGCAGCACTGCTGCGTGCTGTCGTGATCGGTATCATACCTATATGGTTTATACTCAAATGGCAAAGATATTTGAAATGCATTAAATTTTTTTTTGAAGCGGTTTTAGTCCTACTAGCAGTATTTGAGAAACGTCACTCATTGTATTTCCGTCACTACCGTATTCGTATTTAGAATTTTAGACAGTAAGAAAGGAGACGGTATTGATGCCAAAATTTTGCCACTCCCTCGTAATCTTACTACACAAAAAAGGCGGTAAAACTGACATTAATAACTACCGCCCCATTAGCCTTGTCACATTTATATAAAGCATTTGTGAAAGTTATTGAAAACCGCATCTCACAACAACTAGATTCCCATCAACCACCTGAACAGGCTGGATTCAGACGAAGCCTTTCCACCACCGACTACCTGCATGCTCACCAGCCAACGTATTGAAAATGGCACTTATTTTAAACACACCTTTGTATCTGGCGTTCGTCGATTACGCAAAGGCCTTCGATAGAATCAACCACGAATCACTTTTCAACGCTCTAACTAACCAAAATACAGAACCCACCTACATCAACTTACTTAAGAAAATATACAGTAACAGCACAGAGCATCAATCAAAATGAACACCACGGGGCCGTCCTTCCCAATTAAAAGAGGAGTCAAGCAAGGAGACCCATTATGATTGTCCCCTAAGCTTTTTACAGCCACTCATGAGAAAGCCTTCTTAACTTTGGCACAAAGGTATCGCATCTTACAAATGTTAAAACATTTTTACACTCTTTTTTGCAGACTGCTCTTGGCTTTGTGCGTCGTTACGACCTTTGTCTCTATGTGGATAACAAACACTGCTGCTACAACCATGATGGTTCCCATAAATTTCGCTATACTAAAAGTATTTGAAGACGTGAGTATTCGTAACCGTCCATTTATTATTTACTATTGCGGCACGCTATGATCGCCGTTGAACAGCCCGGATTTTGGATTTGTGCCCGGTCGATGGCAGTAGTAGGCTCGCATATTACATGGGACTAAAACATAACTGGTGACATGTGATATAGGTACACCTCTGCTTAACCCTTGGAGGAATATAGGCGTGATATAATGTTATGTTATGTTAATGTCATAGTCAAGTGCGGCTCGTATCAGTTTTTGAATAAGACACATTTCTGAGGCAAATCCACACCTGCGGCGCATGTGCCAGAACACTGCTGTTTGCGTGCATCTTAGTAACATACTCGTAGTATGAACATATTTGGACACGTTTGCGAGCGGCCAGTGAGGGGTTTGCGTGCAAGTTGTAATATTCACGACGTATACATATGCATGGTGTGCGAACAGCGCTGTGCTGTGGGCCCTTATAGCACAGCATCATGCTGAGTGGAAGCCTTCTTGTCACAGTCATGACGTGCAGCCGTCGACTATTTCTGCTTTGTGCTCATGTATAAAGATATAATTTTTTGTTTTTATTATATATGCTGTCATTAGAATTAATTATCTTTTTGTTTGCACGTTTTTCTGTGACAAATAAACCTATTTTTCTTTTTTTTTCTTTCTTATGTATTCTCGAACGCGTTCATATTACCTATATTAATTAGCTAATGAAGCACAAACCATTCGCATAAATCTATGCTTGCGAATTGCGCGTAAGCTGTTTGCGACGGGTACGGGTATAGACGCATAACACTCTACGCGTAGGCGCGTAGAGTGTTATGCGTCTATACCCGTTAAAGCCGCGTAGTGTGCATATATGTAATTGTTAAAGTACCTAATGACTAGATTATTACATTTCATGCAACGAACAGCTATATTTTAACTCTAATCTATTGTTATTGATTTACAGCAAGGTGTAATTGTTGTATATCAAAAGACAGCTGATGGTGACGAATTTGCAAGTGATACAACAGCGTGTTATTTTTGTGCGGTTACGTTTTCAGCAACTATCGGTAGGTAATTATTTTAATTGCCTATTTATCTTAATTTAGCAATAAAAACTCGATTGAAGACAGATAAGGGATGATACCGTAGTGGAGCCACTCCATATTTGCTCGATTTGCAGAGAAAAAAGATACAAGTAACACGTACTCTGCAAGGTGTAGCATGATCTGCCGGTCGATTCTGTAAAAATCTCACCGTGATAACTTAGGTGAAGTGAGCGTGAAGTGAGTTATCAATTATTAGTGGGAATCCCTAACATCAGGTAGAGTGACAGCTCACTTCACCTGAGTTTTCACGGTGAGATTTTTACAGAATAGCACTGCTGTTCATGCAGGTTGTGGAGTAAATAGTGGTCCAACGTTTAGGGGTCAAAACATCATTTCAACTATCACATACTACTATTTAAAGTAACTTTACTGAATCGTCTTCGTTAAAACTGTACTGCTGTGTTCTTTCTCTGTACTTAGCTTTATAAAATAATATCTTCCAGGTGGACTTGGCACACTTGTGGGTACCGGTACAAATTTAGTATTCAAAGGATTTTTTCAGAGGTAAGCAGTAGCTTAAAGCCCCATTTACACGGTGCAAGTTCCTGGAACGTTCAAGATCAATAATCGTATGCCATAAATCATCATACACCCGATCTACAAGAGTGGGGACAGAAACCGTGTCAGCAATTATAGACCCGTAGCTACTTTACCTGCCCTGTCAAAAGTTCTAGAGAGGATAATGAACAACAGGCTTGTTGATTACCTCGAAAAACATAATCTTCTAACTCCAACACAATACGGCTTTCGGTCTGGCAAATCAATGTCTGACGCAGTACACGATTTGACAAACTATATTGTCACCAACCTGGATAAGGGGGAAAAGGAGCTAGGCATATTTTTAGACCTTGCTAAGGCATTTGACACGGTTTCTGTGCTCATTCTCTCCCAAAAAATGGAGAATTTGGGAATAAGAGGGGTTCAATTTCAATTCTGCTAACAGGAAGAGGGTAAAATTTCACGTACTAAATTTGACCCAAATAACAAACAGGGAAAGCCAAATGAAACCGTTATTATAATTAGAAAATTCAATCACATAATCTCAACAAGTCAACCTATTATCTTGTTAGAATACTACTCTAAGGGCGTTTGTCCACCGCCGCCGTCAACGGAACGTCAGCGACAACAAGGTCAACGGGACGTCAAAGACAACAAGATGTCGGCGCCCAAGTAGTGATACATATATTTACTATGGCCGCGTATCCACCGCTCATCCTTTAGCCGAGCGCAGAGATCCCGGCTTCTGAATGTTCGAGTAGTTTGGCGCGATTGCTAGAACTCGGACCTAGATTGTGCTGGCTATACATAACGCGTTTGAATACCAGATCAAACGTACTGCTGTCGCACCGGCGCCGTTCGCGCGAGTTTTGTTTTGTCATAACATACTGAACCGCCCAGTTCGGTCGCGGTGGACAAACTATCGACATCACCGGTAACGTCGCGTTTGGTTTGAATAATCTCGTTTCTCGCTGACGTCCCACTGTCATGGTCGTGGACACCCGGCCTTACTTATATATTTTTGTTTCAGGGCATTCCCTACAGCTCCAGAATATTTATCCTTTCCGAAGTTTTCTGCATTTTCTGCTCCGTACGTGGTTGTCTGCGAAGTATTTGTCTACCTCTATTTGGCGGTTGTACATTTTGGATTTTTAAGGTATGATTTTTTTTGTTATGGGAGTATTTAATTGAACCTCTAAAAACTTTATGATCCTATAATTGTTCGCCCTGTAGCTCAAAAATATTAATTATCATTATAATGCAATATTTAAACGTGTAGGTGCTTCGTTTAGTGCCTGGCCACGGTGCCAAACAAGGTCATGGTTCATCATTTCAGCCGATAGACGTCCACTGCTGGACATAGACCTCCTCAAAGTCTCCACTTCGACCGGTTCTGTGCTTCTCGCATCTAACGAGTTCCTGCGGCCTTCAGAAGGTCGTTGGTCTTTTCGGTGATTCTTAGCACCCCTTGTCTCACCGTGGCCTTGGCCGCTACCGTAGCCAAGGGTAGGCGGGCCGCCGGGTACTAGGGGTCAAGTCTTTTTGTGCTTCTCATTCTTGAAGGGGGGGGGGGGGGGGTTTCCTTAATCGCCACGCAAGTCCGGCACACACAGATTGAGATCATGGTTATAGCAGTAGAATGTACGGTTATTTACAGTAAGGGCGGGTTTTTTCACGTCTGTTTGACGGACGCGTATACGTCAAAAGTGGCGCTAACTATCGTCAAACCAAAAAAAGCATTGTTTCATAAAATTATAGCCATGACTTACGTCAAATAATATTCTATCTATTCTATTATATGTATATATTATATGTATACTATATCTATTATATGTATATATATTTATATTATGAACCTCCTATTAATTTATTTAATTTATTTTATTCTATTTATTAAATCAATTTAAAAGTAAATTCAGACACGCTGTCTTAGACCGCTTTCACACTTAGGCGACTTTAACAGCGTGACACTCGCGCGACCGTCGCCCTGTCAGAATTTCATATTTTAAACAGAAGCGCGGGGGCGCGTGCGGCCGCCGCTGTCTCCACGTGCGCTCAGTCGCTCAGGAACCAGTGTTACAAGCGCACGTGATTATAGACTGCACAATGAGCGAGTTTGACACCGAACGATTAGATTTAATGTGCGCGGCTGTTCTTATAATGTGAAGGCATCGGCTTCTGCCGCGCTACTATCATGCTACTAACGTCCTAATTTGAAAGCGGTCTTAGGATTAATTTAACTGAGGACAACAAAGACGAATATAGTTTATGATGCTACAATGAACTTGTGTGTCTGGGTATGCTCTTACCATTCATAGATCCATTCTCCTTTAACATGTTCCAGACCTAGGAGTAAAACGGCAAAAGATTCGGTAATGCCACTAGCCGTACAGCATGCCGCAGCAGAAGTAATAGCCGCAGAAGTCAAGAAAAAAGGAGCAATGACGTACTGGGAGAAGGTAAGGTCGTAGTATGGCTGTGCAAAACTAGAAAATACAGTGCAAGAACAAAAACAAATTGCGTGTGCAATACAAGGATCTTGGTGTGTGGCCAAAATTTGAAGTAACGACGCAATCTTGTTTTCTACAATACAATTTCTAGGATATTATTTTAACAAAATGTTTATCAACTTATTTACATAATCTGAGATGATGCTAAGGGAGGGCGGGCGCCCACGAGCAATTTAATTGCCAAGCAACTTTTTTGTCTCTGTCGCTGTCTCCTCGCTGAGATTTGGACGATGCGTACACGGGAGCGACAGCAATCCAATGCCTACTCTAGGATGCATATCTCTTAAATCCGCCCCTATCCTAAGGGCACGTCTTCCTTATAGTTAGGGAGGTGAATAGGGGAATTTTCGGTAATACTCGAGCGTGGCAGTTTGAGATATGAGAGATACCTTAGACCTAATAGAACAACCTTGTAAAGTATTTAGCTCTATATGTAGTGACGCGCGCCTAGGATAGACGATCAGATTAGTAAAAAAAAATCGATAGTCTGAAATACTCGAGCGCGTCAGATTAAGATATTGAGGGTTGATTTTAGTGTTTTAAGACTAAATTTAACTAATCTGACGATAAGTCCTTGACGCCGCCGAGTTATAGGGTCGCGAACTTGTAAAAAAAAACGTTAATCCGGCATTCTCGAGCGCGATTTTTTTATTTTTTATTTTGAAGATCTAAAACTCACTAAAAATACAAAATCTGCCGGTTTCCGGATGACCAGAAGTGTGGAGGAGCCATTTCGTCTTCCGAAAAAGGCGTTGCGGCATATAAGTCGCGAACGATTCATCTTACAAAAAAAAAGTTTAAATAAACAAAAAAGGTAATTTTATTTTACACAAAAAAGGTCTCTTTACATTTTTGTCCAAAGTTAAAACTTTTTGACTTGAAGCATCATAAAAACTCAAACTCCCGGTTTTTTGAGTGTATCTCGAAAACTGAGGGTGTCCAAAAAAATTTATATGAAATAACGATAATTAAATTATGTGACTTTTATTATATCTCACAATTTTTTTTTTTCTAAAGCTTCTCGACAATTTTCGTGGACTCTGAAAAAGCTACGCGTATCTGTATACAAAAGTATTATTAACAAGTACAGTTTCATATATATTATTCAATAGCCTGTTGATCCTCAAATTGTTTTTTGGACGTACCGTAAGCAAAACGAAGTGAAGAATTGAAGCAAAAAAGAGGAATTTGCCATAAACATGTAATACAGACTGAGCGCTTCGCGGAAATATGCCGTCCTACCAGTATATTTCCTTTATTTCGCAACATTGATGGTGGGGAAAGAAGCGGTAGAAGGGAATTTTCGGTACACCCTAATATATATATATATATGTTTATGGTCCCCTACCGTAGACCTATGTGCCCTCAGTATAACGACGATTGAAGAGAGAGAAAAAACCCGACGGTATATTTCTCGAATGTGCTGGAAACTTTGATGAATTGTATTGAGCAAAAATGTAAAGGTCATACATAACAATACAATTATAATACAATTTGTATTTCATTTCATTTTTTTTTATATACAATAAATAATACAATTCGTACTACATTTCATCTACATTTACGTTGGTTGTATCTATCGCTTTATTGTCATTCTTAAATTCCCCGTTTTAAAAAACCTTTTTCGATCAGATTAAGAGAACCCACCAACATTTTTGTCAGATTAAGGAAATATGCTTTCAGGATACCGAGATAAACCTCCCCTATGAAAATCTGACGCGCTCGAGTATTTCAAAAAAACTTTTTTTTTTGCATTTTCAAAAATTCATCGCAACTTATCGTCACGCCGAAATCGTCAGTTTTTTTAAAGGGAGCTTCCTTGGGGCCTACTTAACACCCCTTCCGAAAATCTGACGCGCTCGAGTAAATTTTTTTTTTTTGCATTTTTGACTACTTTATATGCCTACCCCCACCACGCAAACCGGCAGATTAGTATACCGTTGTTATCAGAGGCACTTGGGGCAAACGTAGTATGAATATCTGACGCGCTCGAGAATGCCCAAGTAACTGTTTTTTTTAACATTTTTGAAAAACCGTACACGCCAAACTCACCGCTAAAATGGTTTTTACCATACGAGCTTTTCTTTTCGAAATCATTTTATCTTTCGATTTTGATAGGTCTCGACGGCGCCGTTGAATTACGCCATTTAGCTACCTCGCCTCCCTAACTATTACCATTTCGGCGACCCCCGGTCTACTCCTTGATATGCATTGTGCTCCTCTGTAGCCCATGAAACATGAGGCTACAGGGGCTTGCCCCTGCGAATCTTGGGGTTCTTTCGATTAATCGAGTCTGGTCTGTAGCGTATTTTTTAATTTACAGATGGTGATCCTTTTGTTCGGCGGTGCCATGATTTCTTTCTTCTGTCGTTCTCCACAAATGTTCGATGGCTGGGGTGACGTAATCATCAAGTATTACAAAATAGAGGATATGAAATTGTGCGTACTTAGTTTAAACCTGTTTATTTCAGGGCACAGATCAATCATGCATCAACATCATCAGGCATCAACGTTCTCGAAAACCATGAAAATTACATCTGTGGCGATAGCTTCCATATAAATGCTCTGATCTGGATAAACTCAATGACATTATAGGTAAAAAAAGATTGCTAGGTTATACATGCTCCGCATGTGGCCCGTCAAAATTGGGCTAGGTAGTACACCTGAACTCAGTGTCGCGCCTGCGCAGCTGCGTCAAAGGGGTAGCAACAATTGTGCTTGTTTCTTTTTCGCTCCCGATAATTACAACATTTCGTTCTACTTCCACTTGTTAACTATAGTGTGACATTACAATAGGTTTAATAACGATGTCAATGGTTGTTTTTTCGCAGCGAAATTATCGATTAGATCGATAAAAGATATATTTTAAAAAATGGCATATTTACAATTTATTGTGAAAAACAAAACTTGAAAGTTACTAAGAGATAACTTTCTAGTTTTGTTTACAGTTTAAACCAAATCAATCTATTCCGAATACATCCTCCGACATAATTAATCAATTTAAAAAAAATATTTAAATTGATTAATTATGAGCTAATCAATAAGACAAACAAAATAGGTTGTTTCTCAAAATGCTTTATATTTTCGAAAAATATAATATTTGTAGGTCAGAAATAGACAACGCCTATATAAACAACTGACTTAAGGAGCCACCATAAAACAGTAAAACTGAAACACACGACAACATAAGGGTGTGTGTTGCTCAGGCAACTGTATAGCAACATAATTATGTTTTTTTTTACAGCATTCGTGACGCTAGCCTGGCTATGTTTGTTGCATTTCTGATGTCCCTCTTCCCTAGAGACACCAGCTTTTTTAAAAACTTTACCTGCAGTTGTAAGTTAATTATTAAATTACAAGTCGTGTGCCCGAAGGGATTCCCCATCGGCAAAATTGAAAAACTACCATACTAAGATTTATCCCTATACATTAGGTGACGTTTTTTTAGAAATCCTTCCATAGTGCTAGTCCTATGAAATATAATAATTTGGGCGGTGACTGGGGAGCCGCGCTTCCAAAACTTCATCATATTTCATTATCTTGAAAAAAATTGTACAATTTATCTAAAGTATCACATAAATTGTGTGACAACGTTTTTTTTTTTAATTTTATCATATTTTTCAATAGTTTATTGTTCTCTTTAACTGTCAACCGTGGGTGTGAAATGTGAAATACTATGGGTGATCCTCGTATGATGATCTTCAAATGGGTGAACACGGGTGCGGCTTACGGAAAGCCTGGCCAGATCGAATTTGCTTCTTTTCACGAGCACCTACTTCGATAAATTTTAATATTTTAACCTTTTCCAGTTAGAGAAGATCTACCAAAGGAAAGAGGGAAAGGCGTTTTGGACTGGAAGTTACTAAATTCCCAATGCCCTTATGCTTTCAGTTTTCTATTAGGTTTGTTTTCATTATTTAACAGACAAGCTTAAATCAATGGTAACAACTAGTCATTAACGGCGTTATGTTTACATACCCAAAACAAAATATTATTATGTTTAAGGTGGTGGTTTTACACTATCGAGTGCGGCTGCTAGCTCCGGTTTGAACGCCAAACTCGGCAATTTCATGAAGGATACCTTATACGGGCTAAACAATGCTATGATTATGCTGCTTATTATCGTCGTTGTTGTTTTTGTTACCAACTTTGCTTCCAACATCGCTGTTTGTACTGTTTTTACACCAATAGCAATGCAACTGGTGAGTTTAGTTGTTTCTGCCGTAACAGAACAAGTTTTTCAAAACTAAGTATCCGTTAATGGAGATAAAAATGAATCGGGACCATTGTCTTCACACGATGTTTTGTTACTTGAATGCCAGCTTCAATCAATATGTAGCCAAAGAATTTCAGTTCTTTATTCCTGAAAACGCAATTCGACAAGTTCATTCTTAAACCATGTTCTTTGAGTTTTTTGAAAAGATCTCTTCTATTTTTTTCCTTGCCTGTTTGAGCAAAAGTTTTGAAAAACTTGCTATGAGAAATGTTAATGCGAAATCCAATGAACTTGTAACTTGGTGCTAATTCAAATAGCGGCCGCCCACGGCGACTAATTGCTGCGATTCGGTAGCAAAAAGACCGCAATATAGGCGCGATGCTTTCGCTGGACGTGTACCTTCGTCTACGTATTTACCACTCTGATTCGCTACTATCGCGATACAGCCGCGATCTAGCATCAATACAGACGCGTTGCAGAATTCATATAGACGCGATGCAGTATCGATATAGTCGTATGTTGTATTGAATGCCTGTGCACGCTACAGTTGCAATATGGACTCGGTCAAGTCAACATTGATAGTCACGCTTTAGTGGCGATGCTGAGGCAGGTATCATCATATCTCTGCCGCAAAACCATAGCAGTTAAACTGTAGAAGTTCTACTATGACTTGTCAGTTGTACGACAAGTGAAACAGAAGCGAAACTAACACACAGATTTTGTTGCGGTGCCACGTTTGTTTTGCACGTGTCTGTAGAAGTCGACAAGGAGGTATATTATAAAGCGAAACTTGTTTTTTAACCGACTTCAAAAAGGAGGAGGTTATCAATTCGGTTGTATTTTTTTTTTTTTTAATGTTTGTTACCTCAGTACGCCGTCATTTATGAACCGATTTGGAATTTTTTTTTTATTTGAAAGGATATGCTTCCAGATTGGTCCCATTTTTGTCAAAGTCCAGTTCTAATGATGGGATCCATGAGGAATTGAGGGAACTCCTCAAATATTATAGGCATACATATAGCAATTTTGGTATTTTCATCAACATGTTAAGCATTTGCATTCAAAAAGTATAATTTGGTGATGTGGAACTGATGAAGGAGACCACAGATAGCCACAGTAACTCTTCAATGATAATAAGTATTTCACGGATGGCGATAAGATATCTCGATTAAGATAGTTAAGCGACTATGACGAAGCAAATTTAAATAAATGGTTCTGACGAAAATGGTACCATCAAACCGATCTGATGATGAAGCTGGAAGGTAGGTACCGGAATTTCGTAATAAAACCATGTATTCTAGCCGTGTTTGGGCTTATTGGAATTGTCATGAGATGTACTCTGACTATAAAAAGTAAAAAATAAAACTTTTTAACAAAAAAAAAAACAACCGACTTCAAAAAAAAAACACTACAAAGTGTAAAATAACTTTAATTTTAATTTTGGAAGTCGGTGGCAAAAACGTAAATACAAAACCAAAGACACCGACTTCCGAAATTAAAATTAAAGTTATTTTACACTTTGTAGTGTTTTTTTTTTGAAGTCGGTTGTTTTTTTTTGTTAAAAAGTTTTTTACAAAAGTAGCGATACAGAGCCGCCTGAACAAAGCGCGTACTGAATCGCCACAAAAAGTCGCCGTGACAACCGCTATTTGAATTAGCACCAAGTTATAAGCTCATTGGATTTCGCATTAACATTTTTTATACATACTGTCACACCGCTCCCCTATTAAACTAACTTTTGGAAGGGGCGACTAGAATCAATGATATTTTATTGTAATTTTAAATAAATTCTTTACTTGATATTGATTTGGGGGTTGTAATTTAGGTAGGGTTATTAAAAAATCTATTGGCATGCACCTTGTTCGTATCGATCACTGGGGTTTTGGTCCGAAAACGAATACCTACTGCTGCTAGAAACTGAAAAAGAAAATCGGGTGATGATGTATGGACTCTAGTCCAAGAAGGTATTGTAGATACCATAATGCCCAAATTATTATTCTGCTTTGCTGATGCTTTCAAATTACCGAAGATCCAGGAAATTATTAAAAAATGTTTTACTGATTTCAATTTAATTGATCCATATCTTTTTTTCCACACAGAGGAATTATTTTACTTCTTAAAAAAATTAGGCATTTTCGATACGTTTAATGAAAATCTGGGTCTGGTTTATTGAAGCCGCCCTATCTCCATTCTTATGGAAAAACTTCGCCTGATTTGGTAATCGAACACAAGACATAGCCATAAAGAAATTGTCTACCATTTTCTTAAAACTGACGTTTTGTTAATTTTTGAAAGTTTTGTTTCAGGCACAAAATATAGGTCAAAATCCATTGTGGTATAACCTTGCTTCGGGAATAGCGGCATCCTACTGTTTTATGATACCTGTAGGAACTCCTGGAAATCTTATCGTGCAAAGTGCTGCAAAAGTTCCAACATCTAAAATGGTACATTATCGTCCTTTCTCACATCGACCTAGCTAGTCTATAAAGGCCTATACACATTTTTATACGTGGATGCCATGTAACGGACGTCCTCTGTGCGTGAACTGTGCGTTTTCTGCCTTGAAAAAACAGTGCCAGTTGCGTTTGCAGCGTGTCTGGGCGCATACAAAAGCGCCGTGTGCATATACCCGAACGAATAAAAATATACATACAAATAACAATATAAAAATATATTGTGTATCCCTTTGCAAAAGAAAAAATTAACACTTTCTAATTTGCATACAGTGATATGGGGTAGATTTTTCAGATCAGTATCTTTGTAGCTACCTACAGTTATACGTTACGATAAAGTTTTGAATTACTTTCATATTGCTAACTAGTCACTAGTATAGAAAAAAAAATAGTCAACTAGAAAAATGACAATCCCTTAGTAAAAGTGCGCAATGCTGCACACCCCTACCCTATTTCAAATTAAACAAATATCAACTTTATTGCAATGAAAATTAAGTTGATTTCAGAGTGACTGGCACTATTGAAAACGTTATAAAAATGTTTGAAGTTATAGCGTAAACTCAATTTTATTGTGTGGGTATTAAAAGTTATTTTTCCATTAATTCACATTTGTTTACATTTTTGGCAAATAAATCACAAACGCAGATTAAGTTTTATTTTTATTTACTTTTAGGATGCCAATCGACGCCTTTTCATATAAGGTTTGATGCTCTTCAACTGAGCCACAAACAAGATAACCAGCCGAGACGTGTCAGCCTACTTCAGTATTCTAGATATAAATCGCGTTTGTTGAAGAATTTTGGGCCTATTCTATACTTATATAAAACACGCCTTTCTGAGCATTAAAATTACGATTTCCACCAATGTTTTCTTCCTGGTCATGGTTTTTCCAAAATCTGTAAATGCAATTAGCAATCACTCAAAAAGATAAGGACAGTATCTTAAGAACGTTCTCCTGTAGCTAAAGTAAAGCCCTTCTTATCCCATCTCAAAATTAAACCTGTATAGCCCAAACAAGATTGTAACTTATTTCATGGAAAATTATGTATTATTTATTATTATTATGAGCCAATGCCCCGCTGCAGGTCAAATCTTTTTTTTTCCAGATGTTTAACGGATTTGGGCCTACTATTTCCACCATTCTCATAACATGGGCGGCTATGATGGTCTGGGCACCTGTAATTTGGCCCGATTTACGAACTTTGCCATTTTGGTTCACGACAGGTTTGTAATAAAGACTTCTTCCGCATTCTAATAATATTTACAACAAAACGTTCACATTCCAAACGGTAAAAGTGAAGATTTTATAGTATGTCAATTAACGCGAAAAAAAAAACATTTTTCAGAAGATAATCTCAACAAGTTTAACTTGTTTTATTATTTGCCATGAATATGCTTGTAGAAATTTCCAAATTAAACATTTATAAATCGTTCAATCGTCGAGTCATGGCCCGTACGATGGGATGAAATCAACAGCGCTAAACATCGGTTTTTTTATCTGAAGACCTGCACGCAGAGCTCTTATCTGAAACTGTTCAAATAGATTTTCAGCATTCTCTCATCACGCCCCAACTACTCAGCTATCAAGTATTCGTGCTGATTATGCCTGTCGAAAAACCCTCTTACAAACAAAAAATATTAATCAATAATTATTGTCAAAAAACTTATATTTTTGTGAATTTATTGGATTGCAAATGACATGTAGTATTGTGCTGTGTATCCTGCAAGCTACACATGAGCCACGTGATGTCTCACTGTCGCGCTGAAAAGATTTGTCTATTTCTGTCATTTTTCTCGTTTCACGCTAACGCTGCCATAGAAAATACTCACTCTGTCAAACGTGATTTATTCCGTCAAACTCTAAAATGGCAACTATTTTTCTCGAATTTAACATGAGATAATTAATGTGCGGTTTTATCGTTTCTAACGTCACAGTATTATCGTGGACGTATCCATGACCACGTCACGGCTTCACGAAAACACAAGGAAGTAAAATATACTTTTGAATTTCCGTCCAGTATAACGTGCACGTATTTCCATACATCTTATGGACGTGGATGTTCACGATAATATCGTCATGTTAGAAATTATAAAAGTGCACAATTTACAATTCTTCTGCCATCTTTAACGTCCTCATTTTTGACGAACAAAAGACAAACCTCGATACAAACTTTCAGCCTCTACTTAACCCTTTTAGGGAAAGAATGTTTGTTATAAAAAAAATTCTTGTGCAAAACATCAATTTAAGATTTTGATTAATAAGTTTTGGTTTTTGTTTTAGAGACATAACGGGTTTTGGCATACCATTACCACTATTATACCATTGGAAGCTTGTTGGCTGTGATGGTCTGAGTATGTATTTCCAGTGCCAGAAAGAGGAGAAAAGTTATATTATGATACATTTTAAGACACATGTTGTTGTTTTTTATACTACATTCATTCTCTGTTAAACTTTCGTTGCTGCTACTCAACAAGTGAGCACGACGTTATCACGTCAAGTCATTAAGTATTAAGAACAACTAACCGGTCGTGTGTGATACGCCTTGTTACGAACCGTCTAAGGAAGAATTTCATTTTTATGAAAGTGGGCGCAATCTGCACATTTAAACTGCGTTTAAGACTTGGCAGTGTCATCATAGTACACAACTATTATCAGTTAACGTCGTTTAGGTTTGATGATCGCGATCAGTTTTATTGGTAAAATTCTCCATAAATCAAGACCGCTCAGCGGAGATAGAGCAGCAGCAAAAATTGCACGACGACGCGACGTAACGATTTGCGTTTCATAGACACAGGGTGTATAACACACAAGCCGTCTTTCGCGTATAGAAAATAGTCTTATTATTGTAAAAAAATGCATAATATTGCGAAATAAATATTACATTGTCTTTACTTATTTTGGTTTTATTTAATTTTGAGTGATTACATGTCATACCCGTCCACGCTAGATCGACTGAAATCCTTATGATCATTAGATGATTTGTCTAAAATAAGTGTGCATTTTAAGTACAGTAATAAGATCGTTTAAAAAATACCCTTTTTAAGGTTAAGACACAGTAGCGTTATCAATGGAAAAATCTCACCAAAGAGTATTTCTTATTATGACGATTTCTCTTGATTGTAGTAGGTAAGAGGGAACAGAGCTCTAAATGTGAGTAATTAACCCATTTGGTCGGGGTGCGGGGGGGACGTTTAGATTGTGGAGCCACTTTTGCATTAAATATAACTAGTGATATATTTTGCTGCTAAATCTAGAATTCGTGCTGCAAAATCAGCTACATTGCTGCTAAATAATGGTGAGATCAGATTTTAAAAATCTATGTGGCTGCTCAATCCTTATGGACATGAAAAAGGGACTCGACATTTCCTAACTGATCAGCCCTGAGAAGAAATGGCTAATTTACACTTTTTTTTTTCGCGTAATCTGAAGGCACCAAACTAATAAGCATTAAACATGAATACATCGAAAAACCAGGAAAAAACATGTGCATTTGGATTGAGTGATCTTTTTTTATTTCGTGATAAAATCTGATTGTACATTTAGTCAAAAATAGTCAAAACTCATAGCCCAAAGCAAAAAATTTGTCACTCTCAAGGGTCTTCAGTTATTGCCCAAAATGTGGATCACTCAAATCAGACATTTTGCAAAAACGGCTATGAGCTAAATCTCAGCAAAAACTTACTCTACTGACTAAGTTTATACCTCAAAAATTTGTTACCAAATTGTCACAATATTTTTTAAAACCATCAAGCCATTTGAAGCTACTTCCAGGTATTTAAGACAGTATCATTGGATCACTCAGTACAGACACCATTTTGTCTGAGAGATCGTTGTAATAAGGCTTAGGTTGACTTTTTCTATACATCTTTTTTAATCATAAAATGTACGTTCCGAACATATTTGTACAATAAATATCATAACACAAATACCTTTTGTTAAAAAGTTATGAGTAATTCAATGTTTTTAAATTTGCTGAACTGAGTGATCCTTATGAATACTTATAGGTAACTACCTGTTTAGTATTGATTAACACAACTTACGATTAATTTTTGTACAACTTTATGACTAAAGTTTTACATAAAAATTATTTTTATAGACGGCTTAGTTTACGAGATATTAGATTTTTAATTTTTTTTAAAAAACTGAGTGTTGTAGGGTACATATGATTTTAACTTTTAATGTATATATTTAAATGTTTCATATTTTATTGTTATTTGCTGCGTCGCACGAATAAATTACAATTTCGAGCGGCTATTGTTGTTTACATCTTTGGCAAATTTTGAGACGTCGGACCCTAAATAAATACGTTCGGTACTTACATTGTTCTTGCATAAAACAGGAAAACCACTGATACTGTCACTATCACGTAAGCTCACTTATGTGCACTAAATGTCGTACAAAACAAAATGAAATGTGCGACTAAGCAAATAACAATAAAATATGAAACATTTAAATATATACATTAAAAGTTAAAATCATATTTACCCTACAACACTCAGTTTCTTTAAAAAATTAAAAATCTAATATCTCGTAAACTAAGCCGTCTATAAAAATAATTTTTATGTAAAACTTTAGTCATAAAGTTGTACAAAAATTAATCGTAAGTTGTGTAAATCAATACGAAACAGGTAGTTACCTATAAGTATTCATAAGGATCACTCAGTTCAGCAAATTTAAAAACATTGAATTACTCATAACTTTTTAACAAAAGGTATTTGTGTTATGATATTTATTGTACAAATATGTTCGGAACGTACATTTTATGATAAAAAAAAAAGATGTATAGAAAAAGTCAACCTAAGCCTTATTACAACGATCTCTCAGACAAAATGGTGTCTGTACTGAGTGATCCAATGATACTGTCTTAAATACCTGGAAGTAGCTTCAAATGGCTTGATGGTTTTAAAAAATATTGTGACAATTTGTTAACAAATTTTTGAGGTATAAACTTAGTCAGTAGAGTAAGTTTTTGTTGAGATTTAGCTCATAGCCGTTTTTGCAAAATGTCTGATTTGAGTGATCCACATTTTGGGCAATAACTGAAGATCCTTGAGAGTGACAAATTTTTTACTTTGGGCTATGAGTTTTGACTATTTTTGACTAAATGTACAATCAGATTTTATCTATACATATAATAAAATCGTAGGAAAGTCAAAACTGTACATTGAATATTTTTTGAAAAGAATACTTGGGGCGTGATCTACAATCGATACCGAAGCCAAAAATATAGTTTTTAGAATTTTTGTCTGTTTGTCTGTTTGTCTGTTTGTCTGTTTGTCTGTTTGTCTGTCCGGGATAAACTCAAAAAGTACTGCATGGATTTACTTCAAATTTTGCATGAATATTACTAAGAGGTCGGGTCAACATATAGGCTACATATTATCACGCTATCACCTACGGGAGAGGAGCTGTGAATCTTTATTTTTCTTACGCATTCTGTGACAGCGTGTAATCTAACGACGCATATCTAAATGTTGTTTTTGAGTAAGCCATGCTATTATCTGACGTTACACTATAAAAACTACGCCATTTAAGTAACTTGGGCAGAGAAATATAGTTTAATGAATGTTAGTAGTATAAAGACAATTTTAAAACAGCGCCATCTATGAGATTTCATAAAAATCAAATCAAGTTACCTACATGTTAACATTTTTTTGGAAATTAATCATTTAAATTTGATCATGTTGGCGAGGTAAGTAGTTAGTTATTCTTAAAATTCATAGATGGTGATGTGCATTTTCTTCATAAAAGTTGTATCGTATAGTTCGCTTTGACAAATTCAAGTTCCAACAAAACCCTCAAAATCTTGAGCAGAGTTAAGGAAGACAATTTAAAAAAAATGCGGTGTTAACTATTACAAAAAAGTTATGTTCATTGATGATGATCATTTCATTTCATGACACCCTCGCGGAGGCGAGCGTCAGTGACAGTCCCAGCCGCATGCGTCATCTGTTTGCCGTCATCTTGGTGTTTTGTGGAGTCGCGAACCCGGTAGCTTTGTGAGAGAAGTATCGCCACCATCTGTCTGAAGATTTTCGACGAGCTTTGAGGCGCGCTACTGGAGACGAAGTCGAAGTAACTGATGAACGCGTGCTGAACACCTGTCTCAGTTCACTTCAATATGTGGTACTTTCTATCGGCGGCAATCCACTGATCAAATATGGGTTACCAGCTCCCCAATCATCACCGTATCAAGACCGTGAAAATCGGGAGTATAACGCGAAATGACCACCATACGAAATGACCATGTCGCTTTGTTCTCTTCAGAGCAAAAGCAAATTTATGACACCGTCCTTGAAAGCGTTGGGCAAAACCAGGGTAAAATGTTTTTCTTGGATGCTCCTGGTGGAACAGGAAAAACATTTGTTACCACTGGCATACTTGCAGAGGTCAGGAGGCAAGGCAAAATTGCTATTGCTGTAGCGTCGTCGGGAATCGCTACCACACTGCTTCCGACTGGCAAGACAGCACATGTCATGTTTAAAATTCCCATCGATTTAGAGAGCGCCGAAACGCCTGTTTGTGGTGTGTCACGTAACAGCGATAAGGGACACGTGCTCAAGGATTGCTCTCTGATCGTATGGGATGAGTGTACGATGGCCAATAGGAAGGCCGTTGAGGCCGTGGACAGAATCCTGCAGGACATCCGCAGGAACGAACGTTTGATGGGTGGTGTCACAGTTCTGTTCAGTGGTGATTTTCGGCAAACGCTTCCCGTGGTGACGCGGGGCTCGAGGGCTGACGAGGTGAATGCTTCGTTGAAACTATCTTCGTTGTGGTCACGAGTTCGTACGTTGCGCTTGACCATTAATATGAGAGTTCGGTTCGGCGGCAATGCACGTGCTCAAGAATTCTGCGATGTCCTTCTAAGTCTTGGCGAAGGCACTCTACCAGAAGAGACAGGTGATGCTTCCAGAGTCTCTCGGTAGAGTGGTATCCAGCTTAGAAGAACTCATTCACTGTTTATACGGGGACATCAGTCGTATACCGCACCAGCAGAATTCTTGGGTGTGTGAGCGGGCCATTTTGATGCCCAAAAATGATCAGGCTGCAGCAATTAACGAATGCATTCTCTCGGAAATTGAGGGGAATAAAGTGGTCTACACCTCGATAAACACTGTTGTCGAGCAAGATTATCCCGTGGAATTTCTGAGCTCCCTGTCAGCAAGTGGACTTCCAGCGCATACCATCAAGCTGAAGGTCGGTGTTCCGATTATGCTTCTTCGGAACCTATCTCCTCCGAAGTTGTGTTAACCGCCTTACGGCCCATTCACGACTTCGGTCTAAGCGGCGCGCGGCGCGGCAGGCGGCGCGGCGTGCGTTTTACACGCCACGTACCCTCAGTAGCGGCTAGCGGCAGCGGTCGAGGTGGACGTATTTAGGTATTTAGAACGTGCTCAAAATTATGGCGTTATCAAAATTACCTCTTTTGTGTTTAGAAAGCAGTATATTTTTAAAACAAGTATGACAGAAGGAGTGCACGAACTGAATAAAGATCGATATTTAAATGGCAAATTTCGTGACCTATACGAAGATTACAGAAAATATCCGGATAAGTTTTATGAGTACACAAGAATGAGTGTGGAAACATTTGATTATATTCTGTACTTATACTCTATATCCATTACCGCCACAAAATCGTCTAAAATTTTTTGTTTATAAGTTCGCCGCTGAGTCCGTCACATCTACGCCGCTATCCGGGCCGCTGTGTTTCGTGGCGTCGCGTCGCACTCATTCGCCAGTACTTTTGATCTCGCCGCTCCCCGCACCGCGCGCCGCTGCAACGATTCGCTCCGACAAAACCGCGCGCGTTTTCGCTGTGAGCGGCGACTCGTGGCGTGCTTCAAACATTTTCATACTTTTGTTCTTACCGCTCGCCGCCCCGCGCTTAGCCGCCGCTCAAGGCGGCAAGGTCGTGAATGGGCCGTTAAAGTCATCTCCCTCCACAGACACACCATTGAGGCGGAAATTCTTACGGGTTGTGGCGTCGGCGAGGCAGTATTTATACCACGCATTCCCCTAATACCTCATAACTTCCTGTTCCAGTTCAAGCGCGTACAGTTCCCCGTGAGTGTTTGCTTCGCGATGACCATCAATAAGTCGCAGGGCAGCGGGTGTCGACCTCAGGACGAGTTGCTTCTCACACGGGCAACTGTACGTCGCTTGCTCCCGCGTCACCAGTCCTGACTCTCTTTACATTTTGGCTCCTGGCAGCATAACTTCCAACGTAGTTTATAGGGAAGTGTTGTAAAGTATGATACCTTTGTACGTATTTTTACTCTTTTGTGTCCTGGAATGTATTCCGGCATTATTTTCTCTATTTCCTTCAGTCACATCTTATGACTGAACTCAGCAGGACTCCCATATAACTTTCTTCACTTGCTTTGCTTGCAAATAAAAACTTATATTTTAATGCTATTTTAAAAGTTGTGTACTTATAATACTATAGCGACACTGGCATCTTGGGTATTTTTGGTGCTGTAGAGCATGCACGCAGACGACGTCGCGGGCAGCAGCTAGTCACGAAATAAAAAAAGATCACTCAATCCAAATGCACATGGAAAAAACTATCTTTGAATTAGCGAAGAAAACCAGCGGTTTCGTATATTTATTTTCACATGACATAGACACGTTTGGAACAGCAGATTTTTGTTTTCGTGATTTTCGTGTTGGTTCAGTTGTGAAAATTGTTCAATTGTTTATAGGGAAAGCGTTAAGTGCAAACTTGCACACTTTCAACACTTGCATCAAAATGTAGGAAGTAAGTAACTATTATTGTTTCGTAAAAGTTACACAAACACCAAAACTGAAGCGAAGCCGGCGCGAGGGCGGGCGGGCGGCGCGGAGGCGACGTGCCATTATTGGAGGAGCGAGGCACGGTAGCCCGGCAACAGGCGAGTTGGCGCAGCTCACTTCAGTTGATTTGATCAGTTGACGAGTCACCGGCCGCGAGCTAACACTTTTCACGAACTCCGTTCCCGCCCGTACTTTGAGCACTCCGTACTATAAATCGGTGTTTTCTACAAACGCGTTATAAAACCGAAGTAACCGTACGATAACAATTCGTGTTTGCTTGTGGCAATAGCAACGTTAATGTAATTTATTGGTGTGTTATATTGTTAACTTTAACATAATCGCCGTGAAAGATGACCGGAGTCATTAAATATTCATGATATCACGTCAGTACTACGGATCTGGCAACGTTACTTCTCTGTATCAACAGGTCAGTTATAATGTATCAAAAGTTTGATTCATTGCCGTGAATCTGTTTGAGTGTTATATTTCCGATTAGAAAATAAGGTATCTGTGTAATTAGATAACGATACAATTACAATTACAATTAGCCGAAATACCTAAGCAATATTGCACAGCTGCAAATGTTGTTCTTTATGTTCGGTCATTGCAGTTGAGTTACAAAATAAAATAAACATTTTTATGAGTCTTGAAAACTGTTTTTAGAACATTTTTTTTTTATTGGCGTTTTGTTATTTAGGTAGTTTTAAGATGCCAAGCTGCAGCAAACACTTCTAATTAACTTGTGAGTAATGAATAATGTAAAATATTAGGTATTAATCAACTTTTATGGTAATTTTTCTGTTTAAAAACTAATGTAAAGACACAGAGGATAGAACACCCAATACCTACTCAGGCTTTTGTACAGAAATTTTTATTTTGAAGAACTCTCAGTTCAAGTGTTGTGAATATAGAGATCAAGAGAGAACAAATGAAACAAAGTTGTGCAAAAATAATGATCATTTATTAAATTCATTGATTGATTAGTAAAAGAAATTGAAAATCTTATGAAAATACGAAAAAGAAACTACTTTTAACAAAAAGGGTGCTTTTCATAGTAGTCAGCCACGTGGTTCCTGAGGGTCAGCCTTTACGAATCCAAAGTCACTTAACGGTCTAATGTGATATGAGATGAACGAGACTTAAAGCTATAGTTCTTACAGATTTTGTTACCGTTTTTCTTTATTTAGTCCAGGTATCGAATACTCTATAATACCTTACGTTTTCATTTTTAGCGTCGACTTAAAAGGTTAGGTTTCTTATCTTTTTACCATCTCGAATTGCCACGATAGCATTCGATAACTGGTCTTCAGTATTACAATGGATTGGTATTTCAGACATGATCATACATAACATATATCTATCACATAATTGATTTACCAGTCAGTTATATTCTTAATTCTTTTTACCATTTGTGGTAGACTAAATTTTATTTTAGGTGCATCGTCTTCACATATAATTATACTAGCGGCCCGCCCCAGCTTCACACGGGTGCATTTTTTCTTTCAAATTTTCGAAATTTTCTTTCATACTAACCTTTTCCTGGCAATATTCGCAATAAAATAATATTGCGATTATAAATTGATATATAAACTATCCTATCTTTCAAGTTGGATGAAACTGCACACAGTGTGCAAAATTTTAATAAAATCGGCTCAGTAGTTTAGGAGTCCATTGCGGACAAACAACGTGACACGTAATTTGTATATATTAAGACAATGAATGATACAAAAACTTGTAAAACATTTTAAAAGAGTAACGGTGGAGTTTCTAGCCCATTCTTCTCCACACGAAAACTACATTTTGGAAGGGGCGACTAGAATCAATTCTATTTTTTAATTTTAATTTTTGACGTTCAAGTGCCTTTTAAGTGCCTATTTGAAATAAATGATTTGACTTTGACTTTAACTTATGATGATTGTCTCAAATAAATAAAAATAGTTACGTAAAACTTTGTTCATGTGTCTCAGAGTTTAGAGTTCTAAAATTCAGACTTACACCCTAATTGCATATGCCATTCTATTGATTGATAACACATTGTCAATCAATCTATCAAATATCGACTATTGATCTCAATCTGAATCATTTTGAAGGATATTGCCAATCCATTGCTTCATATGTTCAAAAATTGTGTCTTCTTAGCAACGTAAATAACGCAATGAATTTTGTTGAACTGTCAAAATGAAAACTATTGTTACTGACAGTGTGTTACGTAATTACCCTGCAATAGTCGGCCGTGAAGGGCTATCTATTGGAAAATCTGGTTAAAATGATAGATAAGTACACCAGTAGTCGGCTCCTAAAATTTATAGAATTAACAAAAAAGTTGCTAATTAAACTTATTACAATGATCAAGAAACTAATAACAAGTTTAATAAAACATCTAATCCTAGTTTTAATTTTTTTTTAATCAAGAGATATTTACTAATTTACCAAGGTTTCTTGCAAAAAAATGATTCCTGGTGTACTTTTATAATATCCATTGGCGGTGGTCGAAGCAATCGTGCATAGTCCAGCCAATCGATTCTGTAAAAATCTCACCGTGATAACTTAGGTGAAGTGAGCATGAAGTGAGCTATCAATAGTGGCAATCCCTAACATCAGGTGAAATGATAGCTCACTTCACCTTAGTTTTCACGGTGAGATTTTTACAGAATAGCACTGCAGCTTCCCGTGAAACTACCCTACAAGATAATAAGGATAGTGTGAAGTGATAGTGGTAATTTTATACTTAAGGCAAAATATTCTGTAGTATTTAGGTATAGTTAAATAAAGCTTAAAAAGGCTAAGTACTGGTGTAGGGCTGACTACCTAATCTGCGTTTGCGATTTATTTGCCAAAAATGTAAACAACTATGAATTAATGGAAAAATAACTTCAATCCCTACACAATAAAGTTCAATTTACGCTGCAACTTAATATTTTTATAACTTTTTCAATAGTGCTAGTCACTCTGAAATCAATTTAATGGTCATTGAAATAAAGTTGATATTTGTTTAATTTGAAATAAGGTAGGGGTGCGTAGCACTGCGCACTGTTATTTTAGGTGTTTTCCCTTCATATATACACAAATACACGCATTATCCCATGGGGGTTGGCAGGGACTCCAGCCGGTCGATTCTGTTAGGATCTCACCGTGAGAAGTTAGGTGGAGTGAGTTGTCATTCCATCTGATGCTAGGAATTGACACTAATGACAGCTCACTTCACCCAAGTTATCACAGTGAGATTTTCACAGAATAGCACTACAAGACGCCAGGTGCAACGATCCTTACACAATCACTTCTTTTGGTTCGATTACGTTCAGAATACATCCGTGACTTTAGCACAAATAAACGTAACGCAAATCGGAATAATATTTCAATCGACAAGCATTTTGGTTTAAATTTATGCGGCAAGCACAATTCGTATCAGATATGAGTAAAGGCTTCATAGTCAGCCTATATTGTTCCCACTGCTGGGATACAAACCTCCTCTCTGTGTGAGAGAGAGTGGGCCATAAACATTCACCACGCGGGCCCAGTGTGGGTGTGCGGATGTCACATGTCTTCGAATTTTTGATTCTAGGACATGTTTCCTCGCGATGTTTTCCTTCACTGTTTTGCACTTAAAACAGTGAAGGAAATAATTTATACAAAACTAGCTTTTGCCCGTGGCTTCGCTCGCGTTCGGGGTAACACGGTTAAAAAAAAAGAAAAAAAAGTAGCCTATGTTACTCCATTCCTTCAACTATCTCCACTTAAAAAATCACGTCAATTCGTCGCTCCGTTTTGCCGTGAAAGACGGACAAACAAACAGACATACACATACACTTTCACATTTAAGTAAGTCGGTACCGTTGCCACCATACCTACTTTATGTATATGAAAAGTAGTTATTAGTTTTAAGTTATGTTGCTGCGCCCTAACAGGGTCATGTATTTACTAGTTTATGACTATGCCGACCGCACAGTGGCGCCCTCATCGTTTGTTTGGTTATTTCATGCAATTTAGAATGAAAATGCAGAAAATAATCATGTTAAGTTTTGGCTCACAAGATTATACGTAGGTCATACAAATATTTGTTCCGTGCGGGAATCGGACCCGCGACACGCAGCGCAGCAGTCAATCGCCTAACCACTGCGCCAACCGTGCCGTCGTCGCCTTATTATGATTAAAATCAATATAGGCATCTGCTGCTATAAGTACTTTTAATATATTACTTGATTTTTGTGATAACGATTGTAATTATCTACTTGATAAAAATGAAGTTCACTGACAGCAAACCGCTGGGCAGCGTGAAATTTTGCACAAGAGGTCCTTATAGGTCCAAATTTTTTTTTCACAAATCGGTCAGTGTTTCTTAGTGAAAGTTGTTTAAAATGACGGGTACAATCACCTCCCTGATGGAAACAGGTGACTACATTACCACGTTGTATAACAAAAGTCAGCACAATGGATAGATTTTTGATAATACATTATCTAACTAAACGGTTAATAAGGGATGAAAGTTTGTATGGAAGTTCATCATTTTTGCTGACAGAAAATCCAGTCAGGCGAACGGAAATAAAGAAAAATTGTTTATTTTGCACTAAAAAAATCGCCCTTATTGCTACGATATTAAAGGGGCTGTCAATGTTAAATTTTTACCATAGTAATGCAGGGTGAGAGAGAAATCGACGCACAACTTACCTACTTACTTATTCAGTGCATGATTCTGAACTCCGCTACGTTGAAATTTTTCGTCAGTTATTAAGAGGAAATGGGGTCGGAGAGACTTTTGAAGAAGCCTAAGTAAAATGTCTGTCGTCTATTTCTTCCTCCAGTAATGGACCAATTTAAAAGATACTAGCGGCCTGTCTCGGCTTCGCATGGGTGGACATTTATTTTTTAAACATTTTATTTTTTTCTTGCAATTAAAAAAGCCTGTATTAATCAGTGATAATGTAGCATTAAAATGGTGAAAGAATTTTCAAAATCGGTCCAGTACTTTTTGAGCCAATTCGTTACAAAAATACATACAAATCTTTCCTCTTTATAATATAATATATATTATTTAAAAGATATTTCATAAACTGAATACGAGGGATACGTACTGTGTTTTCTTTATTCGTGAATAGTTGTCAAATTTTTACACTAGGCCTCTGTTGACAGCTGCAGTTTTGAGCATGTTTTGAGGGTTCTAGTGCTTATAAAAATAATGTATCATCAAAAAGGAAAACTGGGACATACAAGTAGTGAATATTTATTATTCTGTAAAAAATCATTGCTTTATGGTCATTAATTAGAAAAAAGAAAACAGGCGAGAACGTTTCTATGGAGAAAGACCACCCGAATTTCCTCTTAAAAATGCTGTTCAGTACATTTTTACCGCGTAGACATATAAGTATACATATTATAGTTTGAATAGTATGCATGTGTATTATAGGCTTTTAACCTATTTATGTATTTGTGCACGTTTTATTTATAATTCAATAATTTTAATAGTTTTTTTTTTTTGTATCATTGATCGGTTTAACCAAAGCACCGGCCATCTAATTTCTGCACCACCCTTGGTGGACTGGTAAAGAATGCCTAAGACATTAAGTCCGCCTTTGTACCTTTTTGTGTGCGAAAAGATTAAATAAATAAATATTGCTCTTTCCTATGAAACAGCAGATTTTTCTTTTATAACCTACAAAAAAAATCTACACTAGGGGGTCTAAGATATGCTGAATACACGGTTACAGTTTGCGTAAGTAAAGTTCAACCATATATCACACTCAGAATGGGAATAGTGAAGTGACACTAAAAGCTGTGTACCTACACATTCGACAAATGGATTACTGATAACGATAACGAATCCAGGCTTTTCGCATAATATATTATTATCAGGTGACACGTATGATCATCAGCTGGTCCTATTGATTGTACTAACTGATTTTATCGTATAAGTTATTATTTTGATAAAACAAAAATCTATTTGCCTAGACTTTTCCCAACTATAATAGGATCGGCTTCCAGTCTAAACGGATGCAGCTGAATACCAATATTCCTATCGTATCTATCTATCCTATCGCTACTGCCTATCTGACCTCCACAACCTACTTACTAGGTAACATGGTACCTCTTGGTAAGACTGGTTGTCAGACTTTAGGGATTCTAAGTACCCGGAGCGACTGTCAAAGATGAAGAAGTAGAAGAATGACAGCAGGAACCAACCGATGGCTAAACGTGCTTAATGGATGGTCACCCATCCACGAACCGACCGTAGTAATTGACCTGGCTGATATCATTTAGCCACGAGCCCCTTGACAAAGGATTTAAAAGTGCAACTTATATTCATGTCAGTGATGAAGAGAAATGTCTATAGCAGTCCCACTTGTTGCTATGTTTAAAGGCGAGTATTCACCGGGAGCATTCGCATATAATGTATTCATGCGTTCAACGTGAGGCCCGAACTTAACACAAACACAGCATAGCAACTGCTGTCACACTCTGTAGACCTTGCCGTTCTATCACATGCAAGTGACATTCTACCTTACGGTGGTAAATCAGTTACGAGGCTATACAATATCTTAAAGTGGTCCTTTTTTTCATGCTGTTGATTATTTTTATCAAAACAAATTGTTATAGACATAAAACGTTAGTTGGGAAACTATCAATACGTATTAGCGACTGTTTCTAATTACCCTAGACTGTTCGAATTTTCGTATGTGTCAGAATGGCTGGTTGCCTGTGGCTTTGGTCTATGAGAGTTGATTAGAAAATTGCTACATAATTGCTTATATTTGCTACATTTAATAAATAATTGCTACATACTATATATATTCAGAAATAACATTTTTTTTTTGTACAGCCATCCTGACGTTTGGTTGGCTGGTCGCCTCCTAGTTTAAAGCCAAGCATGCAGAGTTTTCCGAAATGTATTGCGTCAATAATTGCTACATATTTGCTTCATTTATCTAATTTAATTGTATCTTCAAACATATGTTAAATAAAGGATGAAGCAATTATTTTAATTATCCCAAGGAAAAGTGCCTGATAAAACAATAAAGGCAAATACTTAGTTATGTTGAATCGGTTTAATCGTTTAGGCTCTGGCAACAGCGTAAGTGCGATTCTTGCGTTAAAAAAAATATGTACCTACCCTCAATAATCCAATAATTATCATTATAACAATTATTCTTAGTCATTGCTAGTGCAGATATCGTATTGGAATCACAGTCTAGGCTTATTTAATTTTATTCGACAATTTAAATAGATCTATGTTATTTTAAGGAACAAGTACGGAGTACCTACCTATAGAACCAATTTTTAATAACATAAAGTAGCAATAATAGCCTCCTAAAGTAGCAATACCGTTGACTGAAGACACACTGCAACTATTTGCCTTTATTGTTTTATCAGGCACTTTTCCTTGGGATAATTAAAATAATTGCTACATCCTTTATTTAACATATTTTTGAAGATACAACTAAATTAGATAAATGAAGCAAATATGTAGCAATTATTGACGCAATACATTTCGGGAAACTCTGCATGCTTGGCTTTAAACTAGAAGGCGACCAGCCAACCAAACGTCAGGATGGCTGTACAAAAAAAATATGTTATTTCTGAATATATATAGTATGTAGCAATTATTTATTAAATGTAGCAAATATAAGCAATTATGTAGCAATTTTCTAATCAACTCTCATAGACCAAAGCCACAGGCAACCAGCCATTCTGACACATACGAATTTTCATTTGTCCTAAATTGATGAAGGATCACCAAACCAATCAAGATTTGCGTATCGTGTTAACCGGGTTAAATTGTAAACTGGGTTATAGAGATCAGATAGGCAGTCACTTCATGTAAAATACATACTTGTTTTCTGTCAAACTGGAACCCGATTCTAACATAGTTGGAAAAAGGCTAGGCAGATGATGAATGATGGATTGGCACCCTAATTGGTAACACATTATCAATCATAATCTGAATAATTATCCTAGAGCCAGAAATTCGAAGACATGTGACATCTACCAACCCGCACTGGGCCCGCGTGGTGGATTACGGCACACTCACTTTCATAAAGAGGAGCCCTGTGTCTCAGCAGTATGCAATAAATGACAGAGTAATTATCTTTAGCTAGTTAAATACTAGTCGGTGTCACTTACTTATCCAATTATAATAGTTGAAATGTCAACCTGGTAAACAGTGTGACTAATGTAGTGATGAGATTCTATCACACGCTGCGTCTCCGGTTATTTGGCGTGCTTCCATAATATCTTCAATTAGAGTATAATGAACTACTCGTATTACACGAGTTACTTACGAGTATATATTATTGTTTTCCAATGATTTTATAGTATCTGTGCCTAGTAAGCACGTTTGATATTTTAATTATAGACTTTAGTAAATATTTACCTTAATTAGCTGAACGGCAACTTGTCACTGATTTTGCCCAACCTTGGGAATCGAACCCCAACCTCAAATTTATGAGTTAAATCAACAAAACAATAATTAACCATCAGAAAACCTAGCTAGTTCCGAAAGCTTGCCAGATTTGGAAATGGTCAAAGAGTTTCATATTTTGTTTTATGTGCCATTTATAAAATTAGTAGCTTTTCCCCACGACTTCGAGCAGTAGTGGCCCAGTGCTAACGACCCCGACTTACGGGTTGTAGGTCGTGGGTTCGAACCCAGGCAGACGCTTTACATTTTTGTCAATAATTTCATCACCACTGCTCTCAAAACGGTGAAGGAAAACATCGTGAGGAAACCGGCATGTCCTAAAACCAAAAAATTGAAGGCAGGTGACATCCGGGCATCCGGCAATCCACTATAATCTACCACACGGGACCAGCCGAGTGGTGGATTATAGTCTACTCCTTCTCACAGAGAGGAGGCTTGTGTCCAGCAGTAGGATCATTATAGGCTGATTATACCCACGACTTCACCCGCGTGAATATCCCACGGAAAAGTACTACCAGTGTTAAAAGTACCCTATGTGTTAATCCAGGCTGTAAACTATCTGTGTGCCTCTCAATTTCATCCAAATTCATTTAGCCGTTTTTGCGCCAATCCGGAACATACATACCTACCTACACCAAGTTAAACGGACAAAAATTCTAAAAATTATATTTTGTCATCAGATTCTTCCTTCCCACAGCTCGTAGTAATTAGTTTAATATTCAATGTACAGTTTTGACCTCGTTGTTATTTTATTATAATATAAATAGATATCCGATTGAAGGGCCCGTGGCTAAATAATAACAGCCGCACAGGTCGATCGATCAGCTTAAGCTACGCTTGCCGCCGTTGGTCTGTGGATTAGTGACCATCTTTACAAACCGAGACCCCTCCGTGCCTCAGAAAGCACGTTAAGCCGTTGATCCCGGCTGTCATTCGTGGATATTTAGTAGTCAGAAGCCCGAAAGTCTGACAACCAGTCTTACCAAGAGGTATCGTATTACCCAGTAACTGGGTTGTGAAGGTCAGATAGGCAGTCACTCCATGTAAAATACTAGTATTCAGCTGCAGCCGGTTAGACTGGAAGCCGACCCCAACACAACATAGTTGGGAAAAAGGCTAGGCAGATGATGATAAAAAGATATCCGATTGAGATACGACACGATGTCGTCGGAACCGGTCGATGGCATCGGTAAATACAGCCTTTATTGTCTCTGAAGATGAAAGTATTATTATCAATGTAAACACTTCTCTTGACACAGTGATATCATTTGTAGATATTTAGATATCCGCCTGGCGGTTATGTTATTACCCAGGAAGATATTACTAGTTTTGGAAACCTACGCTAACTTCTTAAGAAACGTTCCATGAGGTGGTGATCTTTTCCTGTAGATCTTTATGAAATATTAGGTAGTATTATTTAGTTCAGGAATCATTATGAGGTACGTTCTTAAGAGGATATATATTTTCATATCAGCAGTGCGATTCTGTAACCATCTCACCGTGAAAACTTAGGTGAAGTGAGCGTGGAGTGAGATGTCAGTGTCATCCTGATGCTAGGGATTGTACTTTTGACAGCTCACTCTAAGCTCACTTCACATAACTTTTCACGGTGAGATTTTTACAGAATCGATCGGCAGGTACGTTCTTAAGAGGAAATGCAGGTGGTATTTTTTGTATAGAAACGTTCTCGCCTGTTTTCTTTCTGATTAATGACCACAAAGCTATGATTTTTTACAGAATAATAAATATTAACTATTTCTAGTGCATATGTAATAATAAATATTAACTACATTTAAGCATCAGAACCGTCAAAAATTGCCAATTTAAACCGCTGTCAAGAGAGGCCTAGTGTACAAATTTTACAACTATTGTAAAAAGGAAAACATAGGGACATAGCATATCCTTCTTATTCAGTTTATGAAATATCTTTTTAATAAATTGGTGCAATTTTGGAGGAGGAAATAGACGAGCTCCAAACGTCGAATTATGACTTTTTACTCAGGCTTTTTTAAAAGTGTCTCCGACCACATTTCCTTTCAAAGAAAACTCTCACAGTGTAGCCAAAACCATAATGATATTCAAAAAACCAGTTACAGTTCCAAACTACAGTGAGTAGTGAATAGATCGGCCGCTGAGAAGCCGTTGTAACTACACATGGTGGTAGGAATATCATTCAGAATTATTTACTGAATTCATTATTCTGTAAAAATCTCACCGTGAAAACTAAGGTGAAGTGAGCTGTCATTCCACCTGATGTTAGGGATTGCCTCCATTAATAGTTCACTTCACGCTCACTTCACCTATGTTATCACGGTGAGATTTTTACAGGAATCGATAGGCTGGTGTTGTGCGTTGATGTCCATTCCACACTGTTTTTCTGTACTGCGAATAATAGGGTATTTGAGTACTATAAAAAACATATTACAAAAAAAAAAACACTACAGTGTGAAAAACAACTTTAATTTTGGAAGTCGGTGTCATTGGATTCACATTTTCGTTATTTTTTTTTTTTGTAAAAAGTTGTTGTTTCATTTTACTACTACTTACTACTTGCTACTTATATAAATATCCGTGACAGGAAGTCATTATAACATCATCAATATAAACTAAATGGCAAAAATACGTATTATTGAAGCTAAGTCAAAAACTACCCAAGCAAAGTTAATACAATTTATATGGAACCACCCCTGCTTATCCATTAAAAATGAGAGAATTTTGCAAATCCTATACCTATAATATGACGTATTTATACCGCACATACATACAAAAAAATATAAACCAAATTGAGAACCTCCTGCTTTTTTTGAAGACGGTTAATTAAATCAATTCATAAACAAAAAGTTATGCCCGAATTTGTTTGTAAGATTAATTTAGATAATAAAATTTATATGGGACCACTCCTGAGGCATACCCTATCCATTTTTTTTTTTTTAACGATTTACAATCGCCGGATATATAGCGTAACAAAAAAAACATACAGTCGAATTGAAAACCTCCTCCTTTTTGAAGTCGGCTAAAAAAAGGTGTGTGCATAGGACCACACTAAAAAAATGAAAACTTACGACTTGAGCCGCGTAATACTCGCTCAGCGTCACCGTCACACTTCAAAAATACATGAATGAACACTTGTCTTATTTTAAAGATATTGCAGAAAATAACACGCTTCTAAGAAGTTGTTATTCTATCACGTTGTCACGCAAAATGGTACCTAATTGTACTAAACGGCGCTAAGTTACTATGGCGCGTGGCGTTTCGATCTTGTGACCTTATACCGAAGTAGTGCTGTCTAAGGGCCCAAACACACTCCCCTTATTAAAAAACAAGGTTTTTCTTTAGATCAGGTTTAAACCACTGAGCCAGTTATTGAATTATGAACCTAACTATTATAGATATGCATTTTTCTATACAAGAATGACAGCTTATTTTGGTGCTAAGTTGTCATTTTAGTATTTAGAACTTTGCCTAAATATAAATACAAATACTGGCTCAAAGATTTAGGCTAGAACCAAAGTTAGATTTCGTTTTGTAATAAGACGGACTGAGCTTTTCTTAAACAGTTCTTTTTTCATGAACTTGACTCTTTTATTCAAGAAGGGAAGGAAGGCCTTGGTCCTGCAGTGTTACACAAACGGCTGACAATATCTAAATACAAATAGACTTGCGTCCCTCCGTCAAGCCACCTTACGCTTTGGGCGTTACGCCTTAGAAGTCCTCGGCAACGAGCAGTGTGTTCGGGCCCATAAACCGACTTTAAAACGTTGCTTGCTTCGGCATTTTTTAGATATTTCATTTTAATAAATTGTGGTTTATATTAATTACAAGCGGCTTGCCCCGGCTTCGCACAGGTGCAATTTTTTTTCCGCATTTCTGAAAATTTATTCCATACAAACCTTGTCCTGGCAATACTGAACACAAAAAAAAAGAATTGTTCAATTTGGTGCAGTCATTCAGAAGTTAAGCGCGTAGGTACAAACATTTTGGCGATTCTTTTTTATTTATACAGGGTGTCCCTGGAAGTATGGATCAAATCAAATAGGGGCGTGGGCAAAGTCATTTCCAAACTTTTTATTCCTGAGAATGTTCGTGAATTTTTTTACGGTTCAAAAGTTATGACCAGCTTTTGTTATTTTCAATCACTTTGCATAGTGCTCAAAGAACAAAATCATTTTAAAAAAACTACCAGGCACTGTCAATTTAAGTTTTTAGACAGCCCTGATAGTTTTTTTAAATGATTTTTTTTCTTTGAGCACTATGCGAAACGATTGAAAAAAATTGGTCACAACTTTTGAACCGTAAAATAATTCTCAATCATCAATCATGCTCAGGATCAAAAAGTTTGGACATGACCTTGCCCACGCCCCTATTCGATTTGATCCATACTTCCAGGGACAGCCTGTATAGATAGATGTCTAGGTTTCGAGAAATAAAAAGAAAACCTGTCAAATCACTATAAATAAACCTGTGTATTTTCATTTGTTACAGAATAAATAATGATGGAGACTGACAAAATGTCGACGGCGTCTTCTGTTGGGGCCGCAGAGCGTCGGCCATTGATGCAGGCGCTGGTCCTTGAGAGACGTATCCTGTTCGGATGCACGTGTTTTATAGGACTATGCACTTTTCTCTGGATTGCAGCCGTATGCACTGAAAAGTGGGTGCACATAGAAGGTGGAAATGGTAAGTCGAACATGTGAAAGAAATGGTTGTATTGTAATAAAGTATTCAAAATCAGAACGATTGCCATGACTTTTATAAAACTGTCTGCAAGCATTTATACCTTACGCTACCCGAGATAAGAATTACACTGCAATTACTTAGATTCCATTGGAATAAAACCGTAAGTTGATTCTAAAGACTTCGTTCCATTGGTTTTACACGGTTGGTTTTACGCCACTCAAAGTTGGTTTTACGTCATTCTAATTTTATCGCTAGAGTGGTGCGTAACTCTCGCTGCGCCGGTGTCCCCAAGACTCGTTTGCTCCAGCTATCGGAGCACTATGGCCACTGACCATCGGTCCGTACCTACCTAAGTAATAACTGTACTGTACTGCGTGTGTAGTAGTAGCTGTAGTTCGCCGATTTGACTCGTTTAAAATTTTAGAAACGTCCGAAGATACCTATATTATTGCTGCGCTAACATCGGGAGCACCAATATAGGTCCATTTACAGTATAAATTATTGCAATATTTTATTTAACAGCGCTTCAATATAGCTCTGTGACGTCATGTAAGGCTTTTACAATACTTACCTTTTTTTTAAATATCATCAACGTCACTCACTGCTTTGCTCCTCAAAGAGTACACACGGCTACACATCAAGCTATACATTTCCAGTTTTAGCTGACCTCGCACTGTATAGGTTTTTCGTACAATCAGAAGGCAGCTTATACTTGTTATGTATAGCTTGATGTGTAGCCGTGCGTACTTATTAGTATGCTAAAATACAGGCTCTCATCGACTTCGACTGCTGATGATACCCTAGCTTAGGTACCTTATTTAGTAGCGTAACCAGATCATAGTTTTAACTCACTATACACTGAAATTCTGCACCAATTTGTTTCAAGTCAATAAATTCCTTTTTTTGTACTTACCCACATTTTGTCAGCTATAAGGGCGAGAAAAAGCCCAATATTCCTGATGAAAAAATTTAATATCACTTTACCCAACATTTTTTTCTATGGGGATATATCTTCATGGATAGTCTCCGCCTGGGGAGAACGGAAGGTTATGTCGGACTACAGAAATCGAAAAAGTGAAGGTCGCAAAATGTAAAATGTCTGAACTCCGAACGTACAAAAATATTCAAAAGATGTTGTAACTAACTAACTATACAAATTAATACAAAAACAAAAAAATGTAATAATAAAAGCTTATCATAAAAGACAATATCCATTGATGTATCATATAGCTGTTATAGTATAACAAAATAAATTCCAAAACTTCGGTGCCTTAAGGCTCCTTCAAACAGGTACCTACGACACGTGACGCGAATCGCGAGCAGTGCCTTTGTGTCGCGTGCGATTCGCGTCGCGTGTCGTGCCTGTTTGCAGGAACCTTAATTAGCCACCTTTTTAGGTCACTAGCTCCGAACGGACTAACTATCGCCAAACGTCGAGTTTGGAGCAAAATTCTTATTAGATACTATTGGGCGCTGAGAAAATTCTTAAAATTTAGTGACAACTACTTAGTAACTTAGGTATTTAGATCATTAACTCCAAACTGACCAACAATTGGCAAAAGTCGGGTTAGTAGCAAAAGTTCTCCGCGAAAAGCTCTTTTTCATACTCGTACATGTATACAACGTATAACATTAAAATATGCGCAAAACCTCATACATCCCAATAAGAGCATTGAGTTAAAAGCATAATACAATTAACAAAACTATTTATTTTTAAAGCTAACTATTTTTTTTAAGAAAATCGTGTTGATCCTAGTATTGCTTAATGCGTTCGAAATTGAGTCTTAGTGCCTTAAAATAAGACTTAATTTTCTTTGGCTTAATCAGCTGATAGTATGGCAAAATATCATTTTTGAAAAAATCTATATTAAAAGTTACTGAAATCAATTTAGTAGTCAATTATGAACAAACTATTTTCAGGTTTTGCGCATTTAACGTTACACGTTGTATATAAGTACTGTAAACATAATTATTAATAAAACAAATATTTGAAAGCAAACATTTCGACAGCGATACATTGCTAATTGCTGCTGTGATATTTGTTCAGCCTTAATAAGTCATGTCATTTAAATTGCGGTAATTACATGAGACTGCAAATAGGAACCTAATTATTGTTTCAATATATCTTATAATTTTTTAATTTATTTATCTCCGAGGTTCTAATTTTAAAATTCTTATATTGTTAATGGTTATTTTTTTTAATAACCATAACTTAATTATAAGACCTTCTGTATCACCAAAATTCACACTAATAAATACTTTGACTTTGTTCTTGAAGAACCGCCTCGTTGGTCTAGAGGTCGCAAGCGCTACTACGGGGTATGAGGTCCTGTGTTCGATTCTACGGTCGGACAATGTGTCATTGGGTTTATTCATTAGGAATTTTTCAGGAGAAGTTCGGAGTCTGGATTTGTTCCCTGCTGATGGCCATAGGCTCGCCCCCCATTACATAGGACTTAGATATAACTGGCGAAATGTGCGTCCCCCTGCCTAACCCTTCGGGGGAACAAGAGCGGTGTTTTAAGTTATATTATCTTCGAAGTTCAAACGCTAGGCTATATGACTTCACAACTCTAATTTTGGTTAACCCTAAACTTCTTAAGGGGTTATTGAACTCCTGGGCCTAAAGCAAAATTGCCAATCGTAAATTTGTCATTTTAAGAAATTGGCATTGACCTAAGAGGTTTACGACCAGAAAATTCTAAGCTTGATTTTGGGTATTCATATTTTCATTAAAAAATCAATTGTTTCATTTCCTGGCCGGAAGTTTTAGATTTGGGCCCGAAATTAATTTAATTATTTAGGTACTCGTTTCTTTGATACGAATATAAGTCCAGAGCCTTAAATCACAAAACTTTACCAATTACAAATTTGTAAATTTTACTATTCCTTGTACCTACCACAAAACCTTACAAATATATAAACTGTAGTGACAAGTCTACAATTTAAACAACTCTCATGCTATAAAAATGCGAAAGAATTGTAGATTGCAAGTTAAAACTCACACATATTTGTAATTTCTGTGTTACGTAATTTTATCTAAATTTTGTATGTTTGTAGAGTTCTGTAGTATAAGGCTCAGCAGTATAGCCGTGATAATGAACAAAAATAATATAAAGTTACTAGCTGACCCCGCAAACGTCGTTTTGCAAAAAAAAAAGGTGTATGAAAAATAGATGTTGGCCGATTCTCAGACCTACCCGATATGCACACAAAATTTCATACAAATCGGTCCAGCCGTTTCGGAGGAGTTTAACCACAAACACCGCGACACGAGAATTTTATATATTAGATTGTAATCTCAATAAAATTTTGAGAACTAGCTTATAACTACAACAAAATAAAGTTGAAAGCTCCCAAACACGGTTGTCGGCTACCGCGTTCCAATAAATCTTCAAGTGTATCAACAGTGATATTTATTGTGCCCATCATAATACAAAGTGGAACCTATCTGATAATGCAATATTTATATCAAGAATGATTCATTACCATTGTAAGTAAATATTTATTCACGCAGGTATTTCAGTGCGTTGGTTCTGGTCGGTCTGTTTAATATCGTTTATCATAGTAGTTGAACCATTATTTATCAATACCTGTTTTTATGTACCTAGGTATTTTAAAGTGTTTAATTCTGTTTCACGTCTAGTAACGTTGTTTTTGTTTTTTTTTTGACCTTCAAGAATCGCTTTTCCAGAGGAACGTGTCGGTCTATTCTGCAAATAATATCACCTTGAAAACTTAAGTAAAGTCAGCTTGACGTGAGCTGTCAATATAGGTATTGACACTATTGACAGCTCATTTCGCAGCATTCGGTAGAATGACCTCACTGCAAGCTCACTTCACTAGCGTTGGTAGGTATTTGAGGCGATTACTATAGATAATCGATGCTGGCTTCAACGTCAACTGGACGACTTTGATTGACCGGCGAAGTTTACAGACCTGCTGTATTCCGAAAACTGAGAGAATACGTTCCTAACACCTGCCGATCGATTCTGTAAAAATGTCACCGTGATAACTTAGGTGAAGTGAACGTGAAGTGAGCTATCAATAGGGGCAATCCCTAACATCAGATGGAATGACAGCTCACTTCACCTTAGTTTTCACGGTGAGATTTTTACAGAATAGCACTGCTGTTAGTTGGACGCGATTAAGAACTAATTAACTTTAAATTAGAAAAGCACGTGTTCTTTTGTATTCAGCGTCTGTAGTAGTATTTTCACGGTTAGGTATTTTACCTCAAATTTTTGGATGATAGCGATCTCTATCGTTGTTGCTATATGGTTGCTGTCAGATGTAAAATAACTGTGAGTGGACTGCATACGCCGTGTGTTTTACGAATTTAAACATAAGTTGGTGACAGGGGTCAGGAACGCGTTCTCTCTGTGGTCAGAATATAGCAGCTCTATAAACTTCGTCATTCAATCATGTAACTTACAGGTGTCAGGAACTCATTCTCTCATCGGAGGGAGTGTGGCTAGCACAGACCGCACCTATACCTATTTACAGTTCATTCTATTTTTGTCCATCAGTATTAGCAGTCTGTTGACGTTTTCGACTCGGTATCTACATTGTTTTTTAAAGCCAATAATAGCACAAGGAATTTCAAACAGTTTCGATGTCTGTTTTTTCGACCTTTCAGATGTATCGCTAAACCTTATCATGATGACAGCTAGATGGGCACAGTCTGATATACTGTATTTTTTTACAGTCATCCTACTATCCTACTAATCCTATCCTACTAATTCCTACTATAATATTATAAATGCGAAAGTTTGTGAGGATGGATGGATGTTTGTTACTCTTTCACGCAAAAACTACTGAACGGATTTGGATGACGTTTGGCACACATATAGTTTATAACCAGGATTAACACATAGGATACTTTTTATCCCGATATTCCCACGGGATCGAAACTTACGCGGGTGAAACCGCGGGGCACAGCTAGTATTAAATAACACCATGACGAAAACCAATGTGGTATTCGTTAAACTGTATTGACAATTAAATGGATTTCTGGGTACAAAGTTTGAAAAAAGCGAGTGCAAATTTTACCAGCAAATAGGTCATCAGTGGATTAGACCAGTACATTATTATTTGCCTTATTGGTCTAGTGATCGCAAGCGCTACTGTTGAGCATGATTTCCTGGGTTCGATTCCCGGGTCGAGCAAAGTATTATTGGGATTTTCCATCTGTAATTTTTCAGTAGTAGCCTGTGGGTCTACTATAGGTACACCTCTGTCTATCCCTTCGGGACATACAGGCGTGATGACGTTATAACTATCTAATCTGCATTCGCGATTTATTTGCCAAAAATGTAATAAGAGTTTGTGGAAAAATAACTTTAAATCCTACACAATAAAGTTCAGTTTACGGTATAAATTCAAACATTTTTATAACTTTTTCAATAGTGCTAGTTTCTCTGAAATCAACTTAATTACAATTAAAATAAAGTTGATATTTGTTTAACTTGAAATAATATTAATTTGAAACAATTTTGAATAGACTTTAGGTAGGTACGTCAATCTAGAAACTGTTACTCATCTGAGTACATTTCATCATTATTTTATGACGGCATCCGTAGGAAGTGATGAGACGTTCTATTCATAGCTAAGACACGAGTCCGTAACCGTTGTTTTAAAATTAGGGAAATCGTATACCATGCTTCGGGCAGTTTATAATTAATTACAAACGTGGGGCTAGGGGGCGTTGGCCTTTGATCTATTTCTACACCTGACAGCTAGGCAAAGTTATACAACACAAAGATTATAGCACGATTACTTGCATTGTGTTTATTTGAATTACTGCCAGATACACGAACGGGTTGGGTGATTTGAACTGGCATTTTTGTGAGGATCTACGTCACAGCAATTTTGTTTATGTTTGAATAGTTTCATACCAATCTACCTCATCATTTGCCTAGCCTTTTTCCAACTATGTTGGGGTCGGCTTCCAGTCTAACCGGATGCAGCTGAATACCAGTATTTTACATGGAGCGACTGCCTATCTGACCTCCACAACCGAATTACTGGGTAATGCGATATCCCTTACTAAGATTGGTTGTCAGAGTTTCAGGCTACTGACGACCTGTAACGACTGTCAAAGAACTACGAATGACAGCAAACCAACAGCTTAATGTGCTTTTCTAAGCATGGAGGGGTCTTGGTATGTGAAGACGGTCATCCATCCACGGACTAACCGCGGCAAGCGTAGCTTAACCTGATCGATCGACCCATGCGACTGTTATTAGCCACAAGCCCAATCTACCTACAGAATATTCTGTCGAAAACTAAGATATCTGACACCATCTGTAGGTAGGATCAGCAATTTTTTTTTTTAAATCAGGTAATATAATTATGTTGTGCAGTTTTTGACATAATTTATTCTGGGATATTTTTGTTTCTTGTCTGATAAGTTTAGGGCATAACCGCGGTACGAGTAGAATATATTATATGGGTTTACTAGCTGCGCCCCGCGGTTCCACCCGCGTAAGTTTCGATCCCGTGGGAATATTGGGATAAAAAGTATCCTATGTATTATTCTGATGTATAAGCTATATTACTGTACAGTTTCATCAAAATCCGTTCAGTAGTTTTTGTGTGAAAGAGTAACATCCATCCATCCATCCTCACAAACTTTCGCAGTTTTAATATTAGTATGGGTTTATAAATAGTAACCTGTTAGCAAATGGCAACAAAGTAAGTTCATGTCGGAACTGACTTCAAGTAATAACTAGCGAAGTCTACCGATCTATTCTGTAATATCACCGTGAAAAGTTAGGTGACGTTAGCTGTCAATAGTGTCAATCCCTAGAACCAGGTGGCTTTTATTGCACACTTGCACTAGGTTACGGGGAGACCCCTTTATAGTCTCCCCAGGGATATGCTCTAGCAGGCGTTGCACAGAGGGGGTTATGGATCGGTCTTTTGAGAGGTAACGGTGCCCCTTTTTATGTGCAGATAGAAATCACCTTACCTAACCTAAGGGTCAGTGTGTACCTAATAAAGTCGAAGATGTCCAACATTTGCTGGTATAGAATGTGAAAAGAACAGGAGAGAGAGGGAGATAGTGATGCGGGAGTTAAAAGTTAATATGTATGATTTTGAGGCTTTCATTAGAATATTATTATCTAAACCTAATTCGGGAGAAGCAAAACTGATTTATGAAATGGTTGCTGCATCACTATTTCCCTAGCTTACGCAATATTTGTATTATTAATAATATAATAATACGTGTAATAATTAGTTAGATAGGGTATGATGAGGCTGACCTTTGTAAGATAAATAAAGAATATAAAAAAACCGAGGGTTCTAGACTTAATTACATTATATCAGCGATAACGAGGATGAAAGAAGAATAAGCTACCGAAAATTGTATGTCAATACTGTTGAAAGTTATTGTCGTTGTAGAAATATGAAACTTTTTGAAAGTACAGTCCTGTCACCATTATTTTCCTCTAACAGCAACCTTCTATTCTATTTTTATGAAATAGCAAGCAATGCTGATTTCAGCCATTCGGCCAATCTCAAAAGAGTTTTTTTTTTAAACAACTGAATCTATACTTATAATAAATCTGTAGAAGTGAAAATTCTGTACATTGAAAATATCCAAAAAAAAAATGGCAGGGGGTGTTACTAGACCAACACCGAACCCAAAAATGTAATTAAAAAAAAATTGTCTGTCTGTCTGTCTGTTTGTACAGGCATCACGCAAAAACTACCGGTTCGATTACGATGAAACTTGGTATAATTATTCTTTAATATCCTAGGCACCACACTGGGTTCTTATCCCGGAAAAGTATATACAAAAAAAACAAACTTAATTTTACGGTTCGATCCCTAGACCCGATTACTGTACCAACAGCAAATAATAAGTTTGTCGTAGGTTACGTCACCCGCAGTGGAGTTCACTAAGGGGCGCTACACACGGCTAAGATACTATAATATTTTATCTTAAGATTTAGCGCAGGCAGGCGATGCGATGAAAAATTTCACGCGGACGAAGTCGCGGGCAAAAGCTAGTAGACAAATAAAATTCTTCGATTCATATTGTTGAACACAATCTAAATCTTGTTGGGTTAGTAGGTATACCAATCCACGATGACGCGCCCCACTCTTCTTCCGAATCGTTAGTGTTTATCGCTAGTTAATTGCATTAGTGTTTTAGTTCTTTCGATACACTCTAATTACCCACTAATAATAATTCGTGTGTATTTACAAAACTAAAACACTAGCGGAATGTTGCACACTTCTGCTGTAAGCATTAGGAAAAAGAGTGGGGCGCGTCTTCGTGGATTGCACTATCTATACTGGCAACAGCAACTAATTAATTTTGACAGTGATGCATAATCAGACACAAATAACTATAAGAGGACTGTAATTGCCACTATTATAGGCCCTCTAAATAAAACTAACCTTCCTTTTTTTCTTTTTGATCAAAAGATAAAAAAAATAACTTTAATTGGACGTTGAAGTACAGTTGCCGTCACGTATAAAAACGCTGAGCGACAGTGGAGGGGGTGTGTCTGCGCACGGGTACAGTCGTGTCCTAAAGTACTAAGCTATTGTTTTGTTTAATATAAGTGGAGTAAGTAGGTTTTATTGTAGAATCATAATAGTTACTTTACTAGCGTCGTGCTCCCTTCATACCACCAAATTTATCGTTAAATCGCGTTCTTTTTACGTGACGGGACCAATCCAAACGTTTGTTTTAGAAATCAAACAAATGTATTCATCGTAAACGTCCACTTGTGAATATAGGACTCATAAAAACATCGCTTGGATAAACGATCTTGAATAGTGCCAGTGAAGGTGGGTTTTTGTAAAGAGACACAAAAATATCACCACCTTTTCACCTTTTTTCACACGGGTGTGAAGAAAGATGAAATTTTCGTTTTAACAAAATGTCCTAGTTGGTGTGGTGGTTGCCAGCGCTACTGCTAAGCATTCCTGGGTTCCATTCCCTGGTCATGCAAAGTGTTTTTGGGTTTTTCCATCTGGACTTTCTCAGTAGCAGCCCGGAGTCTGGATGATAGGGAGCGAGATTAACTGACCACTACTGGCTACTGGTTTAGAGGAAATGCGGGTGGTCATTTCTCCATAGAAACGCTCTCGACTGTTTTCTTTCTGGTTAATTAATGACTATAAAGCAAAATAATATTAACTACTTGTATGTCCCTATGTTTTCCTTTTTGTTGATACATTATTTTTATAAGCACTAGAACCCTCAAATAATGCCGATTTAAACCGCTGTCAACAGAGACTTATTGTACTTCACAACTATTAATGAAAAAAAGAAAAAACATAGGGACATAGTATATATCCTTCATATTCAGTTTATGAAATATCTTTCCTCGAATTATGACTTTTTACGAGTACTTAGGCTTTTTCAAAAGTATCTCCAACCGCATTTCCTTTCTCCTTATTACATGCGACTTAAACATAACTGGCGTTTGTACCTACTGTAAGTTCACCTTTTCCTAACCTTTCGGAAAACACAGGCGTGATATTATGTTATTTTAATTTGCTTCTCATGGTTTTGGCTGGTGTTAAGCACATGCGGCGGCATTGGTGCGTTTTACGAGTTCCAACGAACATTCCATTCCCATCTTTCCCATCCTTTTCTTTGGCGGCCACACATAATGAGCCTATAATGTTCCGGCTGCTGCGACACAGACTTTCTCTCTTCGGCAGAGACTGGGTTATAATCTAACACGTGGGCGTGCGCGTTGGTAGGTGTCATATGTCTTCAAATTGGTGGCGGCGACCACTTACCTACATCAGATTGGCCGTCTGCCTGATTGCCACAAAATACTATAAAAAGATCAAAACACAGGTTCCAGGCACATGTACGTGAGTGACTGAATCACTTTTACTTTTTACTGGCACATGGTTACAACTTAACGAACAATACATTTCCAAAATGAGCTGAGCGCCGATTTAGTCTCAGAAACGAAAGTTGCGAAATATTCATCGTCGGACGTAGCTCAAAAAAACTCACATCGAATTACACGCTACAAAATATCTATCCAATTCACTAATCGGCGTAAAACAACTTGGCACCTATGAACGGTGAATTTTGTTTTTGATCTATATTAATTACTACTTGCTAACTGCTTGGAATAGCGCCAAACGGTAGCGTGGAGTCATTAACACGACTGATTGTTCCTTTCTTAACTATGCTCTTTGGTTCCAGGTATTTACTTGCCCACGGGCCGGTATTTTATGTCCAGCAATACCGGAGTATGGCAGATGTGTCGATACGTCTTCCAGCCACAAAATAAGACTGTCTCGGTGACGGAGCCACCCATGAACATTACCGGGTTGACGGGCTCGTATCATACAAGTAAGTCGAATTTAATCGTATCTAAAGTAAGAAGGTGTAAGTATAAAATAAACAAAGACCGATTTCCGTTTGATGAATAGGAGGAGGCCTCAGCATGGGCAAAATAATAGATAAACAAAACTTAAGTACTCTTTTTAGTAAGTTTTGTTTAAATAGCACAAAACCTGAGGGCCAAATTCTCGTAATTTAAACCGTTCAAAATCTAGTCGCTGTCTCATCTCAGCGACAGACAAAACTCAAAAACTTGTCAAAAATGTAGGGTAATTATTATAGATTAGACTGTAAATGTTCTTAAATTCCCCGTCTGATATCATATTATTATAATCTATACTAATATTATAAAGAAAGAAAGCGAATTTTCTGTAAATGTGGTAATATCCGGAACCCCTAGTTGAAAAATTCTTTCACCATTTGAAAGGATTACTTCAGGTGGACATAGGCTAAGCTATACAAGGTTACTTTTCAATGACCAGCCAAATTTAAGCATATGGTACAGACCATCAAACTAAACAACTTTCTCCATGGGATCAACATCGTAATTGCGAATAAAAATTCAGCCGTCCCATACGTTTAGGTCGAGTAGGTATTGAAGTTTTCTATGGGACAGTTGATAAATTTTTTCGCGATTACGATATTGGTCCCAAGGAGAAAGTTGTTTAGTTTGATGGTCTGTACCACATTCTTAAATTTGGCTGGTCACTGAAAAGTAACCCTGTATATACTATGTAAAGAAGAAATAATACTACATAAATACTATATTGAATTCGTGCAAGCCGAGTACTTTTTGTCAGGTTATATTGTTCAGAACTTGTGCACGTGTCGTGTCGGGTCTTCACATGTTAATTGCACCCGTGCGTAGCCGAGAAAAGACAAGGAGATTTTTTAAAGAGTTTGATCATGAATCATGCACTATCGAGATTTTAACGTAGCTAGTAAATAGGTAGTTGGTATGTCTACCGCCTCCACACGATGCGGAGGCGGTAGATATTTCGTGGCGACATTATTATGTTTTGATATATAATTTTTATTTTTGTATAGTCTCTCTTTCGTGCGTATTTATTAGTAGTTTGATTATTTATAACACTGATGAGTTGACGAAAATGATAAACGCTTTAACTATAAATAAATTAAAAGTATCTTTGTAACAATGTCAATGACACAAGAGCGATAGGTAGTTCGTATTATTTTGTTTTGATGAGATTCCACACGAATTTCTTATCGTTACTGGCATTTAAAACCGTTTAGCAAAATAATTTACTCCAATATGCATTAGTAAATCAAACAATAGACCGTTTTATTAAAGCAAAATTAACCACAACAGTTTTGACCTAAACACCAATTTCACATTCCTTTGAAGACTCGAGGCTTTTTACTGACGCTGACGCGAAAATAGTCCATTCCTAAACAATGCGACGCCATGTTGAAAATTCGACAAAAAACCGCGAGAAATAAAGGCTCCCGCAGACAGGTGCGACGCCACTTTTGGATTTCCATGGAGTTTTTCAAGAAATTGTTTTATTAGGGCCTGTGCACACCACGTTTTTTAAACGCGCCGTTGACGCGCGTCTGTATCGCTACAGACGCGATACGCACGCGAGTCAGACGCAGCCTGTAGACGTTCTGTAGGATAAAAGCGCGCCGTCGAAGCACGTTTCTAAAACAAGCGTCAACGGCGCGTTTGTAGCGATACGCACGCGAGTCAGACGCAGCCTCTAGACCTTCTGTAGGATAAAAGCGCGCCGTCGACGCACGGTACTAAAACGCGCGTCAGCGGCGCGTTTAAAAAACGTGGTGTGCACAGGCCCTTAGAGTCACGTCGCGATTGTTTGCAGTCCTGAGCCTTTATCAGCTGCGGTTGGCAATGGCTGAAAAACAGTGTAAAAAATACATTAAAAAAATGGAACGTTTGAAAGTCTCACGTGAATTTTCACACCGATCTAAAGCTAACGCGTGTTTGTTTATTTTTCCCTGACACCTTCTGGTTTTACTCACTCAGTTTGCCCATTAGTTCCCGCTGGTTTACTTTACTATAACGTTGTTTTCTTTTCTTAGTTAAGAACTATTAAACATTTTTAATCTTCAATTAATTCTCGCAGACTGACAGACAGAAAGTTGATGCTAAAGTGTTAACTGGATACACGACTTTTTCTTCAAACAGTTTTAATCAAACACTGCGTGAGTAGGTAAACGTTTATGTATTTTTAACCGACTTCAAAAAAAGGAGAAGGTTCTCAGGTCGACGGTTTTTTTATTTTATAGTTTTACAATGTGGAGACGAAAATGTTGACAAATAAATCTTAGTAGCGATGGGCCGACTATGGATTTGGTAAGTCCATGACTGGCTATAGTAACTAAACTATTGGATATTATATAATTGTGGTTGAATTTTTGTTTGCAGACTGGGAACGTCAATAAATTTACGAAGTTTAATTATTGTCGCTTTGCAGTCTCCACCTTGTATACCTAACATTAATTCAAACTACGATTAAGATAGAAGATAATAATAAAGTTAATTATAATTTTATTATAATTTAAGTCACATCGTTGCACCTATCTTCTATTTAATTTCCTCCCAATTATATATAAGAAATAGGTAGTCCAGTATTTTGAATACACTACACAACCAACACATCATCTGCCTAGCCTTTTCCAAACTACGTTGGGGTGTGTCAGCTTTCAGTCTAACCGGATTTAGCTGAATACCAGTATTTTACATGGAGCGACTGCCTATCTGTCCTCCACAACCCAGCTACTGGGTAATACGATACCCCTTAGTAAGACTGGTATACCCCGTAACGATTGTCAAAGATCGACGAATGACAACTGGGACCAAAGGCTTAAAGTGCTTTCCGAGACACGGTGGGGTATCAACAGACCAAACCAGGCCAAATGATACACCAAAGCAAATCAAAAGTCATTTATTCAAACTAGGCTGAGAATCAGCACTTTTCGAACGTCAAAATTACAAAAGACTGTCCCCCAAAACGCCCGCCCTTCACCACTTCCTAGTGCTGGTGCACCTCTACATACCTTTTTGGGAAATATCGGTATGATGTATGTTATGTGTTTTATGCACGGAGTTAGTAACAACTAATGTGTGTAACTCAATCAAATACTGATCGTGATTATAAACAAGAATTTAGAATCATCGCAACACGTCACAAACCGTCCAACTAAAGTAGGTATTTTTTTGACACGGACACCATTTTTAGGAGACACGAACACGAGACGTACCATTTTGTATGTTAAAAAGCCAAACTCAAACTACATATTTAAAGGTTGAAAGAAGAATTTGCAATTCTTATTAAATAAACCTTACATGTCTCCCCCTTCTCCCTCAAGGTAGACCTGTTGGTCACAAATTCGTTTTCTTCCTTATAGTTTCTGACTCGTGATTTTTTTAGTTCATATAATTATAAAACATATATTCTTCATCACCGGTCTCTTCGTACTTCGCTTTCCTCTTAACTTCTGCTCATTTGTATACTTATGACTATCAAAACTACTACTTACTAAAAAACTAAACTAAACTATTACTATTATTAGGTACTTACTACTGCTTACTTTATCTTTATAAATTCTTCTGCGTTTTTATTTAGATTGGTAGCATCTATTTAAAAATTTTAAATAGTTAAAAAAATGAGACTTAATTCCTTCGATGTCTCGATTTATTTATTGCGGATAAATAACGGGCCTAGAGGGGCTCGTGGCTAAATAATAACAGCCGCACAGGTCGATCTATCAGGTTAAGCTACGCTTACCGCGGTTGGTCTGTGGATGGGTGACCATCTTTACATTCCGTGACCCATCCGTACCTCGGAAAGCACGTTAAGCCGTTGGTCTCGGCTGTCATTCGTGGATCCTTGACAGTCGTTACGGGTAGTCAGAAGCCCGAAAGTCTGACAACCAGTCTTACCAAGAAGTATCGTATTACCCAGTAACTGGGTTGTGGAGGTCAGATGGGCAGTCGCTCCATATAAAGCACTGGTATTCAGCTGCATCCGGTTACACTGGAACCCGACCCCAACATAGTTGGGAAAAAGGCTAGGCAGATGATGGATAAATAACGGGCCTATCAATTTTGATTAATCTATTTAAATTTAAAAAATAGATAAAAATTACACTTTATTGCTTTTAAGTCTCAATTTATTTATTGCGAATAAACTCAATGGGCCTATCAATTTTGATTAATTTATTTAAATTTAAAAAATAGATAAAAATTACCTACACTTTATTGCTTTTATGTCTTAATTTATTTATTGCGAATAAACTCAATGGGCCTATCAATTTTGATTAATCTATTTAAATTTAAAAAATAGATAAAAATTACACTTTATTGCTTTATGTCTCGATTTATTTATTGCGAATAAACTCAAAGGGCCTATCAATTTTGATTACGTCGTCGTAAATTATTTCAGATAAATGTTTTGAGAGTTTAAGAGCTATTTCTTGTAGGATTCTGCGAAACATTGTCATGTTTACGAGTCTGGTGACAAAGATAAATTAGGAAAGAATTTATGTCCATATCTATTTCTGTTCCTAGCAGCGTTGCTATGTGCCTATTTGAAGGGTCGGAATTACAGTAGGTTTATTCTGTGAAAATCTCACTGTGTTTAGAAGAAATGAGCTGTCATTACACTTGATTGACAGCTCACTTGACCTAAGTTTCGTGAGATTTTTGCATCCGACGAAGTGAGCTGTCAATAATGTCAATCGCAAGCATCTAGCATGATGGGATGACACTGACAGTTCATTTCACGCTCACTCCACCTAAGTTTTCACGGTGAGATGGTTACAGAATAGCACTGCAGAATACATCAGCTGGTACATGAGACGTTTCACCTTTGACTCTGGGATGGCAACGCATCAGCAACGATGCTTCTGGTATTACAGATAGGCGATGTTTTGTTAACTTGTTAATCAAATAGATTCCGTCAATCAAAAAATGTATAACAACACTGCAACATTAATAAAAAACAGAAGAATCTATAAAGTTCATTAGTCGTAAGTACACAAATGAAGAGAAGACGGGAGGAAAACGAAGTACAAAGAGACAGGTGATGAAGAAGATTCGTATAATTTATAAGAACTGAAAAAATCATAAGTCAAAATGTAGTATTCAGAAAGTAGTTTAGTAATTGCAAAGTCCCCACTAACGTAGTTACTATATAAAATATGTGTCTATACCTACTTAAGCGCTACTCAGGGTACCCCAGCTTAGTAACTGCGACTAATTGTGACAAAAGGGCAGAAAGTTAAAAAGAAGCTTATTTATTTAAAAAAAAGTGTGCATCATTAGAAGGCAAAAGTCTCTAGAGGTTCATTAATTTAAAAAAGCTTACATGAATAGAAGTTCTTATAGAATCAGTTAAATATTTCCCATTGAAAATGTACACGGAATCGTTCACGGAAATCCTCGGCCACGCTACACACGAATGCGTGGCTGGAAAACAAATGAACCGCGCAGCTAACGTGTATCCTCTCCGTAGAAGTGGCCGGTTGCCATTACCCAAAGGTTAGGAATATTTCGAGTTTATGCTGTGGTACAAATTTGGGTTAGAACTAGAATTTATGTAACTCAACTTGTCCTGCGGGCACAGCATTAGCGCGGAGTACACAAACGTCAGGTAAATTCGAATGATTTTAAGATTAAAAATACTTTATTCATATCAATGAGTGATAACTAAGTAATTGTGCTATCCGCATTTTATACCAAAGTGGTGTAAGTTGAATTTTCGATTAAAAAATCTGCTAGGGCCTCGGTTACTATAGGTACTTATGATATAGATTTATTAATAAGCGTTGGTGACATATCTTAACATTAATACCCGCCCATTTCCTCACCATCATATGTTCCCAAACTAATAATATTCTGCGTCATGCTATTAACCGTTGAATGGTGTGCAAAACCGTACATTTTGCTAAAATGACGCGCGTTGTAGTGTTTCCTCGTAAATTCAACGCGTTGGCCCAGACGCAAGCAGTTAATCCCTCACAATGTGTTTACCTATTATTAACACCTACAAATCTGTCGTTAGTTCCACGGTTTTCTCTTCACAGTTTGTGTTGGAGCACTTCGTTTATACGAATAACCACTTACATAGCAATTACTTTTTGTAAAGCACAGTTTTTTGTGCTCGCTGTATCTCCACAGGTTTTCTTAAAAGTAAATACCTACAAAGATAAAACTCACAGTTTATGCCATTCCACTGGATAGCTGTTTAGTTACTTCATCCACCTTCTGCTTAGCATTGACTGGGATTAGAAGTAAACAAAAAAAATATAAAAATGGACGTCTCATCTATTATAAAACACATATTTTCTCTGTAGATCTGTTCGTTGTTGCGCTTCTTTAGACAGAAGAAACACATATTCGATTTAGGTCCAATGATCCGACAGGTCCGATTTAGGTGATTTAGGATCTAGGTCGGTTTTAATTCTTAGATTATAGTTATATTATTATTGTTGCGACGATCTTCGTATAGCTGGTAGCAGCTGGATGAATACTGCCAAAAATCGAGTTGAATGGCGTGCAGTAGGAGAGGCCTATGTCCAGCAGTGGACTGCTATAGGCTGATTATGATTAATTATTGTTACTAATTATGAGGCTTCAATAAAATTGAAACAACTGCATGTCTTACATCGTATCGAGTTATTCCGGTTTGATCCCCTGAACCCCCTACACCCTCCCCCCCCCCTTGGATGCCCGCTAGATCTTCTTCTGTTTTAACCTCGTGTCTTATCCACTATAAACTTTTTCATTCTCAACACTTCGGAACACATGTCACGTCACCAATATTCTTCAGAGGCATATAATGTTATGGGTTCATTATGGTTTGTCCTGAATCATCCATTACTGCCGTCGGATTATGTCATCGGACACAAGAATTTAATACCACAGTTATTTGAAGATAGGAATGAGAAATATTATTGTGTGACTATAAATCATATTCATGTAGGTTAGTCGCTAGTAACAATAAACATTAAATTCATTCATTCACTAACAGGCAACGCAGAACCTGAACTGCTGGGTTTAGAAGCATAATATTTTGCATAAGAGTTCTTTATATAACGAAGGTGGGCACTAAGAAAGGATTTATGAAAATTCATCCCCCAACGAGGTTAAGTAGCGGATGAATGTTTGTATGGAAATTCGTCATTCCGTTGATGGGAAATCCCATCGGGTACACGGCTTGTACAGACCCCAGCACATCAAGCTACTACAATCTGTGAAATGTCTTTATTAGCTTTTCAACTTTATCGCTAAAGCATAAGGCTCAAAGTTGATTGGGAAAATTTTACAGTTTCGGGTAGCTTGATGTGCTGGTGTCTGTACCTAATAAGAAAGAAGTGATGTTTGGTTTTCCTATCTCTCCACGGAGCGAGACACTGCTGAACTGGGTCAATTGATTTAAAGACTGTTAGTACCCCTGGTGGTGTGCTCATTACACTAACCATCATTACAAGATAAACATATCTAGGCCGTAATACAGCCAGAAAATACAGTAGTTAAACAAAACGTTGTAATGAGTTCTAAAACCTCTGGCGACGTACTCTAGACGTAAAGATGTTGGCACACCTAGCAGGTTTCAACATGTTATCATTATTAATTTAATTTAACAACACATAATGTTTTACTTATGTATACTTAAATCACCAAAAGACACTCTCCGGTTGAGATTGGTGATGGCTTTTTGTTTTATTTATTTATTTTATTATTCATGTACAGTCGCCAAAGGAGATAAGTTAGATAATCCATAGACAAGTTTAGACGTGATTAAAATATTGGCTACTAAAAATAAGTCAATTTACGTCAGGCGCTGACTAATTTGACAGGACTAAACTAATATTTATCTTCTGTCTTTTTCATAATGAAATAGAAAGAAAAAGATGCACTGAACTTAAATTTAGTTTAACTAGTTTGTGAACAACAGAATCGGGGCCATAGTTGAAGTTTAACCGATTAATCACCGCTAGTGAGACACAATTGATTTTTCTATAGTAATAGGTCTTTATCGTGCCACGCCGGCTTTGATCGGTCAATAAGAAACCGATGAATATTTTCGAATAAAATTTAATTTAATTAATAGAAAACAAACAGTTAATTTATCAAATTAAATTTCATCCGAAAACATCAATCGGTTTCTTACTAAACCTCAACTAAGTATATCCAACGACATTGGTTACTTATCTCCTTTGGTGACCGTGCATGTTAAAATGGATAGAGATACGTGATTTTAACATTAGATTTTACAAAGGTACTGCTTATTTCTTTAGATATTTCTACCAAAGAAATGTATACAATAGAGATCAATTAGAGCTTTATGAAAATGAAAAATGTTTTATTGAATGCTTTATGTGCAAGGAGGATCGTGAAATCATAGTGCTTGGTGCACGTAGTATCGACTTTTACAAAACATTATGTAGTATAGGTATAAAGTAATGTTGTATGCATTTTCAAGACTACCATGAAAAGGCATATCCTACTCTTCCTATTGCAGGCCACAGCTGGACATAGCCCTCTCCCAAGTTGCACCATAATACCCAGTTTTCCACCTCCTGCACAACGCTTGGTTTACTTCGACCAAGAATCTTCCTCGACAAGCCACGTGTCACTGATAATGGGGCTAATTCTATTGTTCAGCAAATAAACTAAAATTAGAGTAGGTACTGCTTTTGCTGCTATTGCAAACAGTGTGAGAAATTAGGGACAGTTTAGACCCAACGATTTTATAATTAAAAAGAGGTTTATAAGTTACCTGCCTGACATTCGATCTTCAAAAACAGTACAATGTCATACTATTACATGGCACGTGGTTTGAGGATGGCATGTGGTAATTATCGGGAGCGAAAATGAAACTAACCGATGCGTAACTGGGCTAATTAGCCAAGTTTTGACGTGCCACTTGCGGAGCGTGTATATCCTATCTACTTCTTTTTACTTATACCTAATATCCATCGCTTAGACCAGTTAAACTCAATTTCTTTTCTGTCAACTTCAGCTGACGTTCCAAACGCGGTCGCATTTGGAACGTCAGCTTGCTGAAAGTTGTATGAAAGCAAGACATCACTTTAATTAGGTTAAACATCGTTCATTATCACATCATCATCATCATTCGTCATCAGCACCTATAATTGTGGCACACATTTTACATTACAATCCGAGGGTTTTGAAAGAAATCCCTAATCCATTGCTGTTCTGTTCGATTATTGTGGTCGATTGCCATTTTATGAGTGTTACACATTTACCTCGCTGGTTAGGGTGGTTAGATAAATAAATAAAAACTTTTTTATAAAATGGCTACTAAAATTCAATCTCTATTGTTTACTCCGCAGGGAATAGTTGAATAAACAGAATTTTATTGTTGAAGTGGGAGTGAAATCAAATACGAAAGATCACTCGAAGGTAACACCCCTTCTATAATTGCAGTGCCAACTAGAACACTAATAGGTATTAAAGATACAACTGATATATGTTTTAGTAAGGTCGATTTATTCACAGTAGAAAACGGTAGCATTTAAAGTCTAGGTGACTATGATCACGTATGTATTTCGCCATTCAAATGCAGACTTTTGTTTAAAATAGTGAGATTAAACAACGATCCAGTGATTTATGAACTGTTTTTTGAAGTAAAGATTTTCGTAGAGTGGATAAGTCTGACTGATTGATTTATCACAGTGATGTATGTAGGTAATTAGTAGTTGGTGACTTCTTGTAATACCTACTGGTATGTAGGAGCAGAGCGGTCATCATTATTTGCAGTAGATAAATACATATGAGCTACTAAATTGAAGACTAAAATAATGAAAAGACGGCCGATTAATTATAAGGAGATCTCGAGGCGGCAAACGTAGTATATGAGGCCCTCAGGCAGGGTATAGGGACGATTTTCACAGGGTGTCAGTGCTTGGTATTAAAAACATCATCATCGTCTGCCTAGCCTTTTTCCAACTGTATTGGGGTCGGCTTCCAATCTAACCAAACGCAGATGAATACCAGTATTTTACATGGAGCGATTGCCTATCTGGACTCCACAACCTAGTTACTGGGTAACACACGAAACTTCTTGGTAAGACTGTATCAGGCTTACGGGTTTCTGGCTACCCATACAGGCTGTTGAAAGATCTAGGTATGATAGGCGGGACCAACTGCAATTTTTAAATTATTGTTTAAACTTCGTAAGTATAATTATTACTGATTGCTGTTATAACTAAAATAATAAGTTGGAGAGGGAATCGTAGTTAAGTCTCACCGACACGATCTATCACTGTCACGATTTTATAAGAATTTAATGTTTATTCTTTTCTTGATACCATTTTTTGCAGCGTTTTTATTGAGATTTATTAGGTAGATTTTATTATATTTTATAAGAGCTGTAAATTATGCTGTCATAAACGTTTTATTTGTATAACTGCGTCTTCTTTATTACTTTATTATAATATATAAACACTTAATGCGGTTATAACAATCTTTGTACATATATTTGTATAAATACTTTATTATACATACTTAATATGAAGTCATGCCTTCGTCACATGCGTTCTGTAGTTTGTGTCTACTTTCAAACTACAGAACGCCACCTGCTACGATGATTACATATTCCTCTTGTTCCGTTTGCTTTATTAAAGGTAAATATAATTTAGCAATTGTAAATTATTATTATTAGCCTGTGATGTCCCACTACAGGGTAAAGGCCTCTCTACTCTCTTTCCACTTCTCTCTGATATTTAAAAATACTCTTAGTTATTATTTTTTTTCGTAGCTAGTCTTCGAAATACTTCCTATTTAATTATGCTATCATTCAAAGTTTCCGAGCTATCTTGGCGACCTAGGTAGTATTGAAAGCTGTTCTAGTGTCATTATAATATTTTTGTTGATAAATATATTGTGGTTTATTTAATTAACAAAAATCAAACAGTTATATATCAAATTAAATTTCATTTGAAAACATCAATCGGTTTCTTAGTAAACTTCAACATTCCTGCATTCTTATCTCCTTTGCTGACTGTACTTACATAAAATTGATTTGAAACACTTTCCCATCATTGTTATTAGTAGGATATAGTTCAGATCAATTGGTTTAACAAAAAATCAATTAAACCAATGATCATAAAATAAAATATACCTACACAAAAAAAACACATTAAACAATATTAAAATACAGTAGCCTCTAAAAGTTAGTCGACAATTTTCCAATTCAGCTATAACACAGGTATGTCAGCTGGTAACATTATGATTTAAAATTCTAGTGATCCAAACTGCACATTTTTATTGCAACATTTGACCTTTGACTTGTCATAAAAATAATCAAGAAATCCGTTAGGAGTACCTGATTATTTTTTTAAATTTTAAATCATAATGTGGACGTGAAGTAGAAAAATGTCAACTAATTTTTGGAGGCCACTGTTTAAGAATACAAATTAAATGATGTTTTTTGGTAAGCGCATCCACTCGGGAACGGATTGACCGATTTAGTTAATTTTCTTTATTTGGTTCGTAATACTCCGAATAAGATTTGTAGGGAAAGAAAAATTGCAAAAAGTTGCCCGAAAAATTGGAATATTTATGAAAAACTGAAAGTGGTTTTTTCTATGGGATTTTTGTAAGAACTCAAGATTACAAGACGTCTGTCGGGCCAGCATTTTCCTGAAAAAAAAAACCTTGGTTCAAAAAGTAAAAGCAATATTGACATGTTATATTATGAAACATTACATGTTATGAAAACCATACCCAATACTTAAAGTATTTTTTTACTGATTACACCGAATACATTTAGATACAAATGTTTGGTTGCGCCAGGAATGAATAGTCACATTCCGATATCTCACCAGTCGTCTTTTATAAAGAATTTTGCTAATGAACGATGGAAATAATACTCACTGTTATATATTATGCTATTTTATTTTTAAACAACAAACACCAGAGGCTCCTTCCAGAAAAACATGTTCAATTAAAAGCTCTCGATGTACTTCGGCCCTAACACAGACAATGTTTTAGTCGCGCCGCGGGTAGTGACCTCATGTCGCCTGTTAAGATTGTAATAATCATTATCGTTCTATTAAACTTGTCTGAGAATGATCTTTTAATATAAAGCTCACAGATTTCAATTTACAATTAATCTCTGGAATTACCTACCAGTCGGATTTGAAATCAGCATTTGATATCCCAATTTTTGAGAAAGGTTAAGATAGGCTATTTAACATTGTTGCGGAAAGATCGTACATTCCCGCGACCCCCGGCGTAGGTCTGAGATGGAACATCGGGGTGTTTTCTAGTCAATAAGAGTCAGATAGACCCCTCCGCCCCCACAGGGCGGAGCACATCCATGAGGATTTTCCACCCAGAACGAAAAAAAGGCTATTTAACATTAGGCTACGACCCTAAGAGCGGAACTAAGTACGGAGCTGAACAAAGGGTCGTAGGAAGCCGCGGGGACAAGCTAGTGTAGGTACTAGAATCACATAGAATCGATACTAAATACACACTTAGCACACGTTAAAGTGAAATCACTACAACGCTGCTTCTTGCATTACATTGTTTTGTTTTATTTTAATATGAATGCAGTATAATAAAGTGACGTCACGAACTCATTATCCGCTTTGTTTTACGTGTTATTTCGAACACAGTTTCTGATTCTGATACATAATCTAAATAATCTTTCATCACCCAAGATTGTTTAGTTCATGTCAAACAGTTTATTTTTGTGCCGACTGGTATCTGTTTCATAAATTATTTAACGTTAACAGCTATGAACCGCGTGAATATTAAATCATTAAACCAGGTGTTCACATTAACGTTCGAGAAAAAATACCCACCAACAATCTCGTAGAGCTGCGGAAACCGTCAAAATTTTCACGAATAGTTAAAAATTACGGCCACAGATGTAGATACACCTAGATAACGCAAGAGCAACTACTTCGCGTGCCAAAAATTGTACCAACTTACGTTCAAAAGTCGTAAGCCGCCACTTTCGGGCTCAGTCCTGCAGTGCGATTCTGTAACCATATCACAGTGAAAGCTTAGATGAAGTGAGCGTGGAGTTAGCTGTCAGTGTCATCCTGATGCTAGGGATTGATACTCTTGACAGCTCACTCTAAGCTCACTTCACCTAACTTTTCACGGTGAGATTTTTACAGAATCGATCGGCTGTGTATTGCTGGCTGGGAATGCGTGAGTGAGAAAGAGCGCTTGTGACGTCATAGTAAGTTCTTAAAAAATGGCACGTTTGGTTTTCATACAGATCATAATACTTGTGTTATCTAGGTCTATCTATAGCTGTGGTTACGGCCCACACAATAAGATTTATAGTCACCGATAAAAATACCACGTGAATTCTTTGGAGTCGCTAACTGCCCAAATCCGTGGATATCAACAGTTCGAGTCGTGTAAATAAATAAAGTAAAGCGGAATGGATGGCGAGAAGAAAAACAGTTCGGAACTGCGAACAGTATATGTCTAACACCTACATACCTACCACTACATGACTGCATTTGCGTAGCGAGAACATAATTATATTTCTTTACGATTTGCCCGAGTTTCACTGGTCGTTAAACGCTGTTCTTGTGTGCATCTTTAACAAGAATAGTATTTTTTTATTTTATTTGAAAGACTGAAATTATATTTTTAAGTAAGAGAGGAGAAGACCCGTAGCTGTAAGTAATAACAGTCACACGGGTTAATCTTCGAGGTAAAGCAACACTTGCCGAGGTCAGTCCGTAGATGGGTGCCATCTATTACATAACGAGACCCCTCCGTGCCACCCGTTGTTATTCGTTGATCTTTAACAGTCGTTACGGGTAGTCAGAAACCCGAAAGTCTGACAACCAGTCTTGCCAGGAGTATCGTGTTACCCAGCAACTGGGTTGTGGAGAATAAAGGCAGTTGATCCATGTGAAATACTGGTAATCAGCTGCATCTGGTTAGATTGGAAGCCGATCCCAGAATAGATGGAAAAGGCTAGGCAGATGATGTACATCTAGGTAAGAGGAGTAGGTAGTGACTCTCTTAAATTAACTTTCCCTTCAATCTTGTGTGAAAGAACTAGACGATTTTGTGTTCTCATTGCCTACACTTGTACGAATTTGCGGACAAAAGCTAGTTTCTGCATACCAACTAAGTATATAGATATGTCAACAAATTCATCTCGTATAATGATTGCATTTCTTGTATTATGCGTCACTCTAGATCCTCCCTCCATTGCATGATCGCATTGCACATGCATATCTTGGCACCAACCTCGTTCATTAGTAATTCAACACATTGTTTACAAATGCTATATAGGTATCTAGATATAGCTTCAAGAAACTAATGTATAGAATAATAATATGGTTCGTTGCCAGTTTGATTTGGATCTCACTTTCTATTATTGTTTACCAACATCGCTAAATGTTTTGGTTAACGTTTAGGTATAAGTACCTGATTCAATGAAGAGCAATAAATACAGCTAAGAGGTTTGGACATTATTCAAGCATGTTATTTCTACCAGTATCTAGCTAGACCATTCTAGAAAACGATCTTATCGCAATATAATTAAATCCTACCATCGATCTGGTCCATTCAGCCTTCAAAGCAAGAGTGAACTGGCATCTTCTGGGCACGCTCGTTCTACTGTAGACCTCACCGTTGGCGAGATCGAAATCAAGAGCAAGGCAATTTCACAACAAAAAAAAAATGCAATCATGATAAAGGTGGTTACCGGAATTCTAGCCATACATGAGTTCCATCACTAGTAAACTGATTAGATTTGTATGAAAGATTTCTACTCATTTGACCTGATGATGACGTAGGTTTTGGCCTGAAATCTAGATAATGTAACCTTTGAATGGCTACAAGAGCTAGTTAAAATTAAACGTGTGTTTGTTAAGTTTACCTAAATAATATTTTATCATAGCATGTCAGGAATGAAACGTTGTTTGTAAACAAAACATTTAAAAAAAAATCTAGTAGCACAACTGTTTATAGTTTATATAATTCATCATAATATTATAGCTTGAACATGTCGGGATAGTCACAAAAGTGGTAGACTTCATATAAACGCAGTTTCAACGAAATAGGTACACTAATGTCTTGTTGGTTCTAATAGTAGTTGGGACGTCTACATCCTGTGATCTAGATTACCATAGGATAAAAATAAACCTGCTATTTCTTCATATATTTTTATTATTACACTTCTTGTTTTAACTGCAATAACAAATGCAGTACTCTTTATTACTTATACAGTGTGGCGATTAGGTTATCACATTAATTGAAACTACGTATTCTACATTCATCATCTGCCTAACCTTTTCCCAACTATGTTGGGGTCGGCTTCTAGTCTAACCGGATGCAGCTGAATACCAGTATTTTAAATGGAGCGACTGCTTATCTGACCTCCACAACCCGGTTACTGGGTAATACGATACCCCTTGGTGAGACTGGTTCTCGGGTCGGACTTTCGGGCTATTGACTACCCGTAACGACTGTCAAAGATCCACGAATGACAGCCGGGACCAACGGTTTAATGTGCTTTCCGAGGCATGGAGGGGTCTCGGTACGTAAAGATGGAAACCCATCCACGGACCAACCGCGGCAAGCGTAGCTTAACCTGATTGATCGACCTGTGTGGCTGTTATTATTTAGCCACGGGCCCCTCGCCACGTATTCTACATTAGGTACGTATTTTAAACATACACAATTATAATAATTAATTAATATTCTAGCCGCGAGGCCAACATTAAACTTAATTTGTGATTATTTTGTAACAATCCCTTAGACTTTGTACTGAATTGTTGATACCATCGCTCGGTGCATGTTTAGTGCCTTATTATCAAGGGTGGTTTATGTCGTTCCAATTTTCAAGCTATTTATTTTGTTTAAAAAGACAGTTTCGAATTTGTAGGAAAATTTTGTATTTTACGAGTATTATTTTTACAGACTGGTTACAATTTGTAATAACAACTGTACTGTTTAATGTCATAACCTAATCGCCAATCTGTATAATTACCTACACTATATAAATACAGATGGACAACGCATTTCAAGTGGTTTCTTTTGTCTCTTGTGAGACATTTTCTTTTCTTATGGCATTCACTGCAGGGTATAGGTTTCCGCATCGTAGTCCGAATTTGACCTGTACCAAAAGGGGCTTCTACGGGTCATGTTAGGACCTTATATTAGACCAAGGGCCTAATTCTAGCGTCTGCAGACTAAAAACATAAGTCAAAAAGTAACACTTTTCAGAACTCAAAACTAACTCTTTTCGCTTTTTTTTTCGGGTAACCACTGAAAATCAGCGCTGTGTTGTGGGTCCCCTATAGGTCAGCATCATGCTGAGTGGAAGCCTTCTTGTCACAGTCATGACGTGCAGCCGTCGACTATCTCTGCTTTGTGCTCATGTATAAAGATATTTTATTTTGTTTTTATTGTAATATGTCATTAGAATTAATTATCTTTTTGTTTGTACGTGTTTCTGTGACAAATAAACCTATTTTTCTTTTTTCTCTTTCTTTCTTTCTAACACAACTTATGTTTTTTATAACGTCGCAAGATTCATGCCAATCAAGAGGTTGAAAAAGGACGCTACTTAGATTCGAGCCCGAACAACTTATGTGCTTTTAGTCTGCCGATATATTGATTTAAATTAATGATTTTGGTACAAAGAAAAGATTAAGCAATTTTTTGACTTACGAGTATATGCTTTAATTCGCCGATCCGACAATAATTGATGTAACCACTCTCTCTTGCAAGTCGCTCTATAGGAGAGTGTGCAGTAAAATTGATTTATGAAAAAAAAAAACACTATACCATCACGACTGTTTCCCAAAGGGTAAGGCAGAGATGTACTTAATTGTATACCCACATTTTGCAAGTTATGTTTAAGTCCCATGTACAGACGCCAGCACATCAAGCTATCCGAAATTGTAAAATTTTCCCAATCAACCTTGAACCTAATGCTTTAGGGATAAAGTTGAAAATCGATGCTGGCGTCTGTAGTATGCGGCGCGTAAAGTTTTTCAAAGCAAAATGTTTAGATTACATTAAACATACTTTGGCTGAAGAGTTCTTGTGGGTTGGTGGGTTGGCATTCTTGCAGAATAGTTACATCAACAATAAACCCCGGCTCTCGTTTTATAAGGTTGAAGCATACCATCGTCGAAGTTAATAATTGATTCTAAAAACTTGATTGAAAAATCTGTAATTAGTTCCTGACGACGGTGAAAAAAATGTCATGAGGAAACCTGGACTTCTAATTAACATAAGTGCGAAAACGCCAATCCGCCTTGAGCAAGCGAGGTAATCAATGCTCATGCATTTTCTTTATGATAAGAGGCCTTTGACCTGCAGTGAGACAATAATATTCTATATGCAGGCACCCATAATTAATCGAAAAGCATTCAGAAGATTTTCCAACTAAAATACGCATGACTAATAAGTATTAATCTTCGAGTAATTCAGTGAGTCATTAAAGAATTGTATATATTGCTTAGTCGATCGAAGCGCTAGGCACATGGAAACATTTATCTATAACAGTTACTGAAATAGAATTTAAATAGCACCATCCATTTCTCTTCAGCCCGTTAAAGTCTGGTAGGCAATCCCCAAGTTCCAACATTTATACAATATAAACACGACAATTGATGGACGGGTTGGTAATCGTAGTTTCATTACTACTACTAACAAATGCAATTTTACGATTCAGTTTATCTTTAGGGTCGATTCTGTATATCATGAGTCAGATTTCCAAGTGATACGATTCCTAATGGTACGCACAGCTACACATCAATCTATACATAACCAGTATAAGATAACCTCTGGTTTTACGAAAAAACTATACAATGCGAGGTCAGTTAAAACTGGATATGTATAGCTTGAATGTGTTATGTAGCCGTGTACCTATCTGAATAACCAATAAAACTCCTAACAGTTTTGAAACTATTAAATTAGTTTTAAGTATAACAAATGAGATTATTAAAATGAAGAAACAACTCGTAAAACGTTGATTAATGTAATTGAAGATGGCTTTCTGTAAATACATAAATCACTAGGGCCTATGAGCCACAACATTTAGCTCCGTGATATAATCTTTTGACATTAATTATTACTTGTCTCAACCAATAGAACTCAAATGAAAACATATAAATAGTAATCGTTTGTTGGATTAAAATAACACTTATGAATACCAGTATATTACTATCCCACTGCAGGACAGAGCAGTGTTGACTCAGGTTTTGGGATGCATGAAGAAGCGTCCTCGTGTAGCGCAGTTTGTTCCGCCAGTTACTCAACTGAACCGAGCGCTCGGCGCATCCTGGACAGTCACACCCAACATCTTATTTGACTGGGCAATTCTTTCTTTGCGGTGGTAGGGCTAACGCCCGCCTGGTTTGCGACCACCCTCCTACCGGAGTCCGACGTCAAGCAGCCTACTGTGTTTCCTCAATGCGTGGGAGTTCCAGTGCCTTCGGCTTCTTCCGGGCACGCTCGGTCCATCATAAACTTTCCATCAGGTGTGATGAAGGTCAAGAGCGGGCCCATTCAGCAATAAAAAAAAAAAAACTTACGACTTACGAGTTAGGTCGTGGGTTTGTACCCACGCAGCAGCATTGCTTTGTTACTTTTGTAAGCAGTGGGAACATTATAGGTTGATTATGCAGGGCAAATGCCTCTTCTCATACAAAGAAGACATTGATCACCACGCGTGCTGAAGACGAGTTGGCGATTACAGACTTATATTAGAAGTCCTAGATTTCGTCACTATTTTTTTTCTTCACTAATCTCGGTAAAATCCAAAAATATAGGTACTTGGTATCGATAAAATTGGATGCCAAATGTGACTGAGAAATATATCAAATCTATTTAGGTTTCATAAATTATGCAGACTTAGCTAGCCGAGACGCCGCACGTGTTGGGTTTATAATAAATTAATGATACAAGTCTGAACAAAACCCGTTAAATATTATTCAATAATATCTTCTGCTCGCATCTGCATGAAATTTCTTGCTCCCCACCCACCGTATCGCATCACTTTGCTCACCCGCGCCTTGACTTCGTTTTGGCTCCTAAGAATCATAGCATGATGGTAGGTAAATACCTTCCTCAAGAATTGGGCTATCAAATGCAAAAATAATTTCAAATCCGACTGATAATTCCAGAGATTAGCGCGTTCAAACAAACTCTTCAGCTTTACTATTAGTATAAACCTATATAAAGTCTATTCGAATTAATATTATTTCAAGTTAAACAAATATCAACTTTATTTCAATGGTTATTAAGTTGATTTCAGAGTGACTAGCACTATTGAAAAAGTTATTTTGGAGTTGTAGCGTAAACTGAACTTTATTGTGTAGTAGGTATTAAAGTTTTTTTCCATAAACCCTGTTTACAATTTTGGCAAATAAATCGCGAATGCAGATTAGGTATACAGGGTGGCAGGGAGACCTACGCGCAAGCTTTTACTATGGATTCAGTACACGATTCTCAACCCGAAAAACATAATTTTAAGGCGGTTTAAAAAATGGGGCTTCCGCCCATGGCAGAGGAAACTGCAGCGGTCGACACTCTTTGACGGTAACCACCGACACATCTGCACCAGAGACAACTACTTAACTGTATGCAACTGGCACCGACGAGTGTCGACGACTCGATGGCTGCAGCTCTACCGTTGGCTCGTGCCGCTCGTGTATATAAGCCCTTAGATGGACATGCGGCGAGTAGAGCACCCCAATCGTTTAACTTTTTAACCGCTTACGTTAGATTAATCCGACAAATATTTTCGTGCTCATTTCGCCAGGGTCATATATTTACGACCCTGGCGAAACCACAGCTTGTTTACTCTGTTTTTTCATTAAATAGGCTGTATTTTATCAGTTATTCGAAAAACAAACAAAAAATCGAATCACTGTGCCGGGCGCTGGGGGCACAACAACTGATAAAGTCGGGCGGTTAAAGGGTTAACATATTTTTAATCACAATCCGAAAAAAAAATCAAGGTAATTCCTAAACCATGGCTTCATTGTTGTTTGAAAAATGCGTCTGCTCAACAACATAAAACCGTAATTAAAATTGTTGAACTTCCAAAAAAAAGCATTGTACTAACTGTGTTATGCAAATACCTCACAGGATAGCAAATAAAAATCAAAAACTACACTCTACATAGTTCCATACATATTCTACGGTCACTGGTAACTCTGCAGCTATTAAATTTCTTGCCGCAGTGCGATAAACCGCGTATACGAGCCCCGCTTATCCGGTAACTAGTACCAGGCACCCATAACCGGGTAGGAGCGCGATAAGCAGCGATGTTCGGTAGGCAACGTAAAACATCCACGGTACCGCACTAGCAGTTAGTGACGTACTATAGCGAAATAGCTTTAGATACTTACCATATAAAATACAGCTAGAGTATGGTGAACTTTGACTGAAACTTGTAATTTTCATTTCTAAAATACATGCTTACAATATATAGAATGGTATAATAACTTAATTTTGAAAAATATTTAGGTAATTATGTGTATTCTTAAATAGGATAGTTATTAATAGTACTTGTTCGTATCAAAATTGTGCTCGAATAGTGAATTTGCACAAAAATCGTTCAAACTATACAATCTCAATTAAGTGGGCTACATAAGGCTATGTAGCCCACTTAATTGCATAGTTTTGTAGTATTTTTACCTGAAACCACCAAACTGGAACCTGGGTTCGCTAGACTAATACCTGAACCTGGACCTAATGTTCATATAACTAGTCTTTGAGAAAAGCCTATTTAATTGAGTTTATATGTTGTAATACTCATATAGATTGTTAATTTTGTAAATATGGTTTTATCAACCTGCTCTCAGAGGCTCGTCACACCATGAAAACACAAGCTACTGACCTGACCAATCCTCTTTTATAAAATCAATTGAACATTGATCGATTTTGAATTGAATATTAATTGATTAGATCGATTCTTTTGTCACATCACTATTTAAATTTCGTTAAAAAGTAGTAACACATAAGCTGTAATTTTACTGCAGCTAATTAAAAGTCCCCCATTTTTTAAAGATTAACCTAGCAAAATAAAAATAATGATATAAGAATGTATAAAAAATAAAAATGTTAATTATTGTATGTAGGATTCAACTTTTAGAAGTTAGAGCGGCTCTGCACTACATCCTTTCCGAATCCGAATTAAAGGTCAGACTTCAATCTGAATTGTGAATGTTCTAAATTTGGACGGATAGAGCTCGGATCTAGTGCGCAACCCCTCATACAAATAGGACTACGTTCACTTCGGACCAGCATTTCTCGGATTCGGATCGGATGTAATGCAGAACCGCGCTTACAAGTCAAAAACTGAAGGAAGTCCGAAAATTTCGAGGTTTTTCAAGCACCACGCAGTTAGCACACATGTCTTCCGAAGCTGCAAGTTTGGTTTTACACTATGGTATCTATTCTAACAACTTCCCAAAAAATCAGTACAGTGCATTTTTATGCGACGAGCGTAGATACAAAAATCGATTTATAGAGATTAAAAACTTAAAACAAAAGAACTCAGATTTTTTTACAATAAATTATTGTCATTAGGTACGAAAATTGGTTCTTCGGGCACGAAATTAAATTGGACACAAAATCGCATACGACAAAATTCAATATTTCATAAACGAACGAACTTTAAAAGCAATCAAAATAAGCCAATCTCTGTCCAAATAACGAAACAGATTTCCAAGTTAAGTACTTCTTTACAAGTGAAGTATTTCAATAAATCTTTTGAGAACGGTGCTAATGTATGGCCTTGGATTTGCTTGCAAATATTCTGAGACGTTGAACAGACCTACATTCCTGTCATGACGCATGTACAGAGGCCAGCACACCAAGCAACCCCAATCTGTTTAATATTCCCAATTGATTATGAACCTTATTTCTTTGCATTAAAGTTGAAAATCTACCAAAGAAATTTGACAGATTGAGGTAGCTTGATGTGCTGGCCTCTCTACCATCAAGATCGCTTATGTACACATGAACAGGAATAATGAATATAAAAACCGGTCAAGGGCCTTTAAAGGTTCCGAACCACCAACTATGACCCCGGGTTCGAAGCATAAGCGACTGTCGCGCGAATACGCGATCGGTGCGCTCATATGTTACTTTTTGTTCGGAAAATCGGAAGGCGCCCTCTGTCGGCGTGACCACGCGTTCCGACTCACCTACCGTATAAAGCCGTATAGAAATAGGCGCATGAACGGGAAGTTGCAGATACCAGCCCAATATACAATACAATACCGTAAAAATATACAGCCAGACAAATAGCCGGCGTAGTCTGAGTAATTCGGTGAAACCCGAAACATCACACTTCACACTAAAATAAGTAGGCGAAAGTTTGTGAGTGTGTTTGTTACTCTTTCACACAAAAACTACTGAACGGATTTGGATGAAATTTAGCACACAGATAGTTGTTATTCAGGAGGACACATGGTATACTTTCTATCCCGATGTTCCCACGGGATCGACACTTATACAGGTGAAATCGCGGGGCGCAGCTAGTTAGATTAAATTCGTACGATTGACAAGATCGTGACTGTTAGAATTAGGATTCATCATCATTATTGGTAGCTCCTTTTTGTGCCATGCTTCCTTGGTCTGTGCGAGTTTTGGTCTCATTCAGGTCTTCCCGGCGATCTTCTGTAGGTTGTACCCACCTGGCTATTGGTCTGCTAACACTCCTTTGGATTAGGATTACTACAAATTATTTTTATCTTAACAACAAGTGACACTTCACTTTTGTACCGAATACTTCCGCCCCTCGCTTTTTTGAGTCACAATACCATGAAGTGCCAGCATAAAACCTCTAAGAGCTTTCGAAGTAAAATTAAAATTTCCATTTTTATGTAGGTACCAACGTTTTTCTCGAGTTTAATTCCAACAGACAGATGGAAGTTAAGATGATAACAATGCTTACTGCCTCTTCTCGGAAAATACGGTTGATATGCCCATTAAAAGCTTTTTAGATTCTTTTTACGAAACTCCAAAATATATATTTATATTAATGGGCTAGATTGATTTTCCTTTTACACTGAAATATACAAGTGATAAAAATTAAAATTACTTTTTGATGAACATCGTTTTGCCTGTTATTGCTTTGGTTAATTTTCCAACCTTTGTTTTTTTCTATTCTTTAATCATATACCTACGATATTATTGGTCGATTTTTTCAACCACATACCATATATGCGTTTTTTCTATGATAATGTTATGTGTTACAATTAAAGATAATTTATTTTTCTCGTGATCATGTTTAGTACCTAATTATATTTTATGAATAATTTTTATGTTCAACATCTACCGCACTTAACCGGCGCGGTATGGCATGGCATAATAAAATATTTTCGCAAGCGGAAATGGTTTTGAATTCACTCGCATTTTGTTGATATCGATACAAGGGGACTTGAGCATACCGCGGGATCTTGCGGTACCTAAGCCGTGGAAAGCTTCGGCATGCCGCACCTTTCAAACGTTAATGCTTTGCCGTACCTACCATGCCGTGACCAACTGATAGCCATTTGATGTTAATGATAGTGTTTAATTGCTACTCTCTTTGCAGAATGCACCAATTACTTGGCCCAGCCTGTGATGGACAAAGACCACCGTCCATTTGATTTAGCCTATGATGTTAATATAGCTAGTGAGTATATTTTTCTCTTTTATATATTGTTTATTAGCAAAGGACTTGTATTTAATTAATACAATAAAAAAATAACAATAACTGAAGCCTACAAAAGTCCATTGAAAGGTCCCCTAATAATTAAGGATCCTTAATAATTTAATTATTATTGTAATTTCCATAAAAAAATGACCAATTTATCATAAACATCTTCTTTGCGCCGTCATGGCAACTTTTCTCTTACGTTTCTATTAAAATGCCCGGATGCTGTAACCACACACCGCAGAACGATACAACCCCGTTAGATTTTCGCTTTTGTTTCGAATCCAATATCAGATGACAAAGGCAGGCAAGTCTTTTGTAACCAGATATAAATCGTACATATTCCACGCTATGCTATACAGGGTGGAATCGAAGTCATGGGCATTATTTTAACCTAAGGCACTACTCACGATACTGATTGCATTAGGGCTATTAATACGCAAATCAAAAATATTATTAATGCAAGTAAGGAAAACCTTAAAAATGTAGTAAGTCAAACCTACCCGATATGCACAAGGCTTATTATTGCAAATAAACACTTAAAGTAATTAAAACAAAATACTTCGTTAACGCCAATAATTGTTGAAATATCAAAATCTTAAAGCGCAATACAGCGCAAAGCGAAATGTAAACAAACATCACCTGCGCGCGCGCGGGTTTTTCCTTACAAGTAATAATAACAATGGGCTACAAGACATTCCGTCCGGCGGGATTCCCTGAACTCTCTCCGTCCCACTCCCTCACTCGCAAAAATACGAATATCACCCCCGCGCGGGGTATGCTTCCCGCCGCAACACGAAGTCACGAACCCGGAACCAGTGTCATAACGACTGCGCAGGTGCATTGACGCGTAATTGATTTATTGATCCCGTGACGTAATCGCCGTACTCGCCGCTCGCGGCATACGGTGCTTGGATTGCAGTGTATTAAGTGTTAGTGTAGTAGTTGTGTGTTGTGTGTGTGTTTGTGTACACGATGCCTCGACCGCGTAATGTGCAGGCTAGGTACACCAACCAACAATACCCACAAATGGTTGTAATTTACGATCGCGCAAGAAATTTAGTATGAACTCGTGAAATGTTCCATCGGCGCTACCCGAACGACCCTATTCCTTCACGGGGTCTCATTCCACCAGAAACACTCAGAACCTGTTGGATTTTTCGTCTTTTCACGTGCCAGCACATGCACAAGCTCGTGGAAGAGCACCCGTTTACCCTCTGTCACTTTACCGACAAATAAGGTTTTTTCAAAACAATCCACAAGCTAGGTACGTAAATGTTTTTTTTTAATGTATGTTAGTTGACGTAGTTTTGACCGTCCTGAGCCGGCAAAGTACGAAGGGAAAATTGGAATTTATTATGAATCAATTCATTGGCAACTTACGAATGTCACGTGAGTCGGGCGGGGTCAAAGAATTCACGCCCAATGACGCGCGTACGGCGTAGTGTACCTACGCATTTGCTATCGAGAAGCGCAACTAATTTGATACTTTGTATGACTTACTACATTTTAAGGTTTTCCATACTTGCATTAATAATATTTTTGATTTGCGTAATAGTAGCCCTAATGCAATTAGTATCATAAGTAGTACCTTAGGTTAAAATAATGCCCATGATATCAAATGCACCCTGTAGAGTTGTACTGTATTTGTATTATTTAATTTTGTTCCCCACTAAAGACGTGTACAATCGAAGCTTTATCAAATAAGTAATATTTTTGGTTTGGAAACTTTCTAATTTCCTATGTAACATGGATTCGGTCAAAAATGTCCCTGATATTGAATAATTTATTACAGTAAATGCCAGTGCAATGATCGTTTTTATGGCAATTGTCTAGGACATACTTTAATGTTTTTTTTGTTTACTAAGATTGTGATAATGTGCAAATATGGCTCATCTGCAGACTGTTTGGATTGATCCTACAATATTTTTAGGAATATTTAATTTATTCTTTTTTGCAGTTTAAATACTGATGAATATATCTAAAGTAGTGATTGCATTGACATACTTTTCTTTGTTTAGATTACGTAAGGACCATGATATCGTTTGGTATCATCAGCCTGTTCGTCATGGCGATGGGTTGTGGTTTCTCCGTATACACTTTCCACAACCCTCGATACATGTTCAAGCGTCTTGCCGCGGGCATACACTTCATTAGCAGTAAGTATTTCAAAAAAGTTGTGTTTTGTCAAATATGGGTCAGATAGGTTGCGTTGTTCAAACGAATACTGTTATTAGCATTGCAAATGTTTTGATCTTCCGTTTTGCTAGTGTTATTGGGGTTTTCCATTAGACATTTCAGGCTTCGCTACTGATAAATTCCAGATGCAAAACTTGTATTAATAAAAAAATAACTTTAAAAACTAAACCCCACTACTGAAAAGGATGAAACAAGAAAGTACCTTCCCGTGGTCGCATGCCGCTGTACTATAGTAGATTATACAACAAGTGAAAAAAAAGGGAATTTAATTCGAGGGACTACGTTGGATCCCGAGAGCAGCAAAGGATTCTAGAATAGAATCCCGAGCGTAGCGAGGTATTCTAGATTTGAATCCTGAGCGGAGCGAGGGATACAAGGACCGAGATGAATTATTTTTTTCACGAGTTGTGTACTCTACTTTTTACCATTGACTGCGAGAAAATAAATAGTAGTATAGTATTTATCACATTTTACTATAATTGCTGCTTTATTTCGAAATGATTCCGGAGTTAGTGTCTCATTTTCGTCACTGGAAGAACTCATTTTATTATAATTTATGTTATTAGATTTTCCAATGACTTAAAACAACGATAACAGATAGAAAAGAACCTAAAATGGCGGGTTTTTTTTTTTTATTATGGAATAGCTCCGTATAGCCAGCCAGTACGTACTTTCAGCACGTTTTATTTATTTTTGTATATAATTCGTATATTCGTGCTTGTTCCAAATTCAAAATGTTTTTATTCACTCAGTGACTAAAAGAGAGTTTTATTCACTGTTTTCGATGAATAAAATGCCCTTTTTCGAGTGGCAATGGTAAAAATATATTTTTACCATTGCCACTCGAAAAAGGGCATTTTACGAATATACGAATTATATACAAAAATAAATAAAACGTGCTGAAAGTACGTACTGGCTGGCTATACGGAGCTATTCCATAATAAAAAAAAAACCCGCCATTTTAGGTTCTTTTCTATCTGTTATCGTTGTTTTAAGTCATTGGAAAATCTAATAACATAAATTATAATAAAATGAGTTCTTCCAGTGACGAAAATGAGACACTAACTCCGGAATCATTTCGAAATAAAGCAGCAATTATAGTAAAATGTGATAAATACTATACTACTATTTGTTTTCTCGCAGTCAATGGTAAAAAGTAGAGTACACAACTCGTGAAAAAAATAATAATTCATCTCGGTCCTTGTATCCCTCGCTCCGCTCAGGATTCAAATCTAGAATACCTCGCTACGCTCGGGATTCTATTCTAGAATCCTTCGCTGCTCTCGGGATCCAACGTAGTCCCTCGAATTAAATTCCCTTTTTTTTCACTTGTTGTATAATCTACTATTTTACCATTGCCACTCGAAAAAGGGCATTTTATTCATCGAAAACAGTGAATAAAACTCTCTTTTAGTCACTGAGTGAATAAAAACATTTTGAATTTGGAACAAGCACGAATATACGAATTATATACAAAAATAAATAAAACGTGCTGAAAGTACGTACTGGCTGGCTATACGGAGCTATTCCATAATAAAAAAAAAACCCGCCATTTTAGGTTCTTTTCTATCTGTTATCGTTGTTATATGTCATTGGAAAATCTAATAACATAAATTATAATAAAATGAGTTCTTCCAGTGACGAAAATGAGACACTAACTCCGGAATCATTTCGAAATAAAGCAGCAATTATAGTAAAATGTGATAAATACTATACTACTATTTGTTTTCTCGCAGTTAATGGTAAAAAGTAGAGTACACAACTCGTGAAAAAAATAATAATTCATCTCGGTCCTTGTATCCCTCGCTCCGCTCAGGATTCAAATCTAGAATACCTCGCTACGCTCGGGATTCTATTCTAGAATCCTTCGCTGCTCTCGGGATCCAACGTAGTCCCTCGAATTAAATTCCCTTTTTTTTCACTTGTTGTATAATCTACTATTATAAGCTCCATAGCATGCGACCACGGGCAGGTAATTTCTTGTTTCATCGTTTTCAGTAGTCAGGTTTTAGTTTTTAAACTTATTTTTTATTTAATTATTTTGGGGCTTATTTCAGTAATATTTATATTTTTAAATGTGCCCTTTCATTTGATATCAAACAAGGCATCATACCAAAATATTTCTTTTAAAAATTATATATAAGTAATTACTTTATGTCTTCTAGAGGGCCGCCATATTAAATTTAGTGTGACGTCACATAGCCTATAACCAGCGGATGGTCAAGACGCTTCTAACTTTTGAAGTTATGAGGGAACAGATGAACATACATACATATATATTATATATAATATATATACCGGTTAAAGTCATATACCCTCCGTAGTCGGGTAAAAACACTATTAATGGCTAATGATACATACTAATAATTTACTTTTTTGCAGCCTCATGCACATTTGTAGTGGTGCAAGTAATGATGACTTCAGTAGATCATATGAAGAAAAACGTGAAATTTATCTACCCCGAAAAGGCCTACCATTAGTAAGTATTAATTTGTTTTTATCCCATATTGTTGTCGATCACTATTATATAGCATTGTTCATAATCTCAGATACTTTACATTCCATCGCCACTTAAACAGTTATCTACTTAGTGAAATGTAATCTAAGTTGATTTTTGAGTGACTATTTCATACAAAAAAAAACCTAATAAATTTTTGTTTGCAATGGAATTTGAACTTTGTTTTAATATGTATAAATATTTTCAAGTTATGGAACAACAAATTGAAATTACTATAAATATTGTTCCATAACTTGAAAATATTGTTATCTCAAATTCTTAATTTAAATATAATTTTATATTTTTGTTCATGTGTTAAAGTTCCAATTGTTATTATTCGATTATCTAATGTAGTGAATAATTTTGTTTAGCTTGTTTTCTTATTTATTTCTAAGTAATATATTGTAAGTACTATAACGTTCCCGCAAACAATGATCACCTCTTTTCAATATCATTTGGACATCAGTTCCAAAATTGTATAGGCTTCGAATGAACACCATTCGTGTGTTATTGCAAAATTCTATTGGCTCCTGTATACAATGATATGTTTTTGACGTATTACTAACTACTTTGATAGACGTTTGTATACGATCGGACCGGACTAACATCGTCCATTGTTTATGCGAGCATTATCATTTCACGCTGAAAGCATTCCATTGTAGAATTTTGTACAGACATTGTAAGCATACCGTGGCTATATTTCTTTTTTTTTTATTAATCTATTATCAGTTGACGTCACACTAATTTCTTCTTTTTCCACAGTTACAACATCAGTTTCTTCTTGGCCTGGTTCGTGGTTCTCGTCAACCTCTTCGCTGCTGCGTCTTTCCTCTGGTACTCCCGCAAGAGGAAAGGCGACAAAGCAGCAACAGACGAGCTGGCCATGGCCGATGAACCCACAATTATCGGCCGATGACGCTTCGTGCGACCCATTGTCACGCGACATCTTCCGTCGTGGGAAAGCTTCCTCAAATCTTTACTGAACAGTGCTCAAATGACCAATAGCTGTAACTATGTTCAAGTCTTCCACGTAATGTATTCTACAAAAATAAGACTAAGTGGTGCGGCCCGGATGACGTTTTGCCATTCGAAGCTGTTTACAAAATTGTTCGAATCGTCGGAATGTACTTTTGTTCAAAATAAAATCGGTGATATACTTAAAGCGACTAGCTGATTCTAATCGTCATTTAATCATGTTAACAAAATGAAGCCATGCTTTAGACAAATTTTCTAAAGCATGGCTTCATTTAGACAAAAGTTATTTACGAAAAGATAAGTATTTCAGATATATGTATTGTACTTATAGCCAGAAAATTTCGCGTCGAGTCGGTTTCTGATGTCGTTCATACTCGATGCAGCCTGATCTTATACCCGATTGGTTTAGAAAACGATGGAATTCGCCGGAGAAATCGCTTTCGATCACGAGCTGCAATGAACTCATCAGGTTAACTCGAGCAGAGACTTAATTTGAGTCGCATCACTAGCATAATTACACACCGTCAGTTTCAGCTTTTAGACGATTCTTGACTGATTCTGTTACCTTGAATTTAATTACACCCTGAATGTGAATCGTAACTTTTATATTAGTACGCCTTGTTAATCTTATAAGCGATGGAAAAAATAATCTTTATTGCGACATTTTTTTATTACCGGCTTGCAATATTTTTATGTGAAAAACGTATTTAAACTTTATGTATTCGCCTCGGACTTATAGGATTAACGAAGTTAACGTGCATCGTGTTATAAAATAGTGGTTTTTTATAATTAATAAAATATGCGTAATCTTTTGCGTTATTGTGTAAATATGTTGTACTATTACTATGCTGCCAGAGTGTAACTTGATTCTAGTCAAACCTATATTATAGTGCATATGTTTGTAAGGATCACTTCCGTCATTTGTTTGAATATTTTATGGTGAAACTCATGTTCTTCTCCATAGTGTAAACAGAAAGGGGAACTTATATTTGTATTAATGGAATTCCTCATCCATATACGAACAAATCGAGTTGGGACCAACAGGACATTAAATTCTCTACTGTCTAAACATCGGAGACTTATTTATAGAACTTATGGAGCGGGGAGCGCAGGAAACGCTATCTTAGGAATAAAGTAGGTAAGTTTGAGTTAAAACAGTTACGGAATGCATCCTGAAGAGTGGTCTTGTTTATTCCATTATATTTGCATTATCGTGTGTATTGATGTTATGTACGTTCTTCTTATACATAATTCTTTTTTATTGAATAAACTTTTTAAACTTTATTCGTGATTTTTTTGATCCAACCATAAACTTCTATTTTTTGCACTGCCGGGAAAAGATCGACCTTTCTCCTTTCCGCTTCTCTCTGTCTTGAGCTAGTGTGGATCAATCCAGTTTGTAGGCGTCAAGGTCGTCCCGCCATCATACTTCTCGAGTCTGCCTCGGTGTTGCCGGACGTCCTCTGGGACCCACATGGTGGTAGATTTGGCCCATGACTCGTTCGACATGCGGCAAAACGTGTACGGTTAAGCTTCTATCTAAAATTAATTTAAATGACAGGTCATCCAAAACGACTTTCGGGTATAATTAAAGTATGTTTATGCTGAAGTGTCAAAATGTTATGAATTAAATAATTAAGAACGGTTTCACACGTTTTGGTAACTATATTGTAGTAATGTTCTGGATTGATTTACTGCGGTCCAAGTCTTTAACATTTTACAACAGAAAAATGTCGTACAAACTTTCGACGGTAGTTATTTTGGGATGAGCATTGTCGAAAGTCTGGCATCGGCCCAGAGTTGAGCTGTGACACTGCCAACGTCAACAGAGGTCAGTGGCCTAAAAAAAAACTGATGAAAGAAAAGGCCAGCAGTTCTAATGGTCTGCTGCTGGGTTCTGATGGCCTAAACTTCAGCTTCCTACCCCCAGTTGATACGCAGTGAAAAAAAGTGAAGTTATATAACGAGTAAGTTAAACACCATAAGGCCCTTATACACGACACGGTTTTGTCTGGCAACGAGCTTCCATTGTAATCCGTAGAAAACCTTGTCTACCTACACACGGCGTATTAATCAAGCGATAGAAAAAACGTGTTCCGTCAACAAGCTTCCATAGTAATCCATACAACACTGACAACCGTGCATACTCACGCCGAATAAACCGTAGTTTTTCACGGCAAGAAAAACGAGTGTGTACAAAGGGCCTTATGGTTTTCAACAACGTGAACTGTAGAGCAATTCTCGTAATCTAAAACGTTCAAAATGTAGTCGCACTCTCATCTCGGCGACAAACAAATGTCAAAAACTTGTCAAAATGTAGGGAAATTTGAAGTATTTTTGACAGGTTGAGACTGAGATCAGACTGAACGTTTTTAAAAATTACGAGAATCGCCCCTCAGATATTTTATGTCGCCTATGCCGACACAAAAGACTATTAAAATAAATGGTGTGTCATGTCAAATTAAAATGGCTGTGGTTTTTTTTTCTTTTGTTTCATTTGTGCCTAAAAAATCTGGTCGAGATAGACCAGATTTTTAAGCACAAATGAAACAAAAGCTGTACTATGGACACACTTTATTTAATTTAGAGCTGATTTTTCAATCGTCTGATAACTTTAATCGAGAAATATTTTTGAAATTTCGACAGTTATTTCATACAAAAACTGTCAAACGTCAATTTTATTCCTCGAATAAAAATTATCTGGCGATGGAAAAATCAGCTCTTAAGGAATTTTCCTGATCACAGTAATAACACCATTATTTTAATATGATTATTAGACTTAAAACGAAAACTTACAAAATAAACAAAATTCATGCAGTATCTCACAATGGCATGAGCAAAATCTCGCCAACTTATTCTAATTATTTACGTTTAATAGTTCGTCTCTTTCAGTTTTAAACCGGAAACATTCCATCAACGTAATATGCACTGTCCTCTAAACAGTAAGGCACCGGTCACGCGGTCCTCGAGCGCTGCTCATGCGGTACGCGACTAGCGTAAGCGACATGCGCGCGCGTGTCCAATAATGACAGCTCACTTTAAAATCGCTTCACCTAAGTCATCACGGTGATCTTTTTACAGAATAGCACCGCTGTTCCCGTCCGTCGCTCCGTCGTTCATCGGTCGCCGTCGCGGTGGCACGTAGCATGCTCTAAACAACTTCTTTGACTAGTACTCTTCGCAGTCGCTCGCTGTTACAAGACGCGTGTCACTTGAGCGTGTAGCTCATGGGTACTGGTCTTACCACATGGCCCATGGTAACATAACGATTATCATCAACATCTGGCAATAACAGTAACAAGCCAAGACAAGCTGTAAAGCATACTATACTATGTTGAATCAACTTCAACAACTCCTGTAGGTCAAGAATGTTCGAGAATGTTCAGTGGAAAGTATGTGGTCCAACCAGACCACTACCACCATCCAGACCAACCAGAGAAAGCTCGATAAATTCTAGTATAATGATTAAACTGACGTCAACCCTAGGTCAGAAATTAAAATTTTGAGAAAGAAAAAAAAACATGAGGTACTAGTTTCCACTTCCTTCCATATCAAACGGGAAGTTTAAGAAAAGACCCAGTACTCGAAGTTTAAAACTGAACTTCAGTTTCAGTGTACCACGGCAGTGAGCCGCTGCCAGAGACGGTATTGTCAACACTTCCATTTCTGTGCTTTCCATACAAACTTAAAGTAAGTACATATGAGTCGATGACCGGCGGAGTAATTGCGTAACTCTGACTCACATAAAATGACAATTAATCGCAATAGGCAACATTATCATCATTCGTTTTGACAGTTCACCCACGCTCATTGCGTATTACCTTTATGAATTTTTCAAATCTATGAAGCAATGGATAAGCAATGGATATCCTTCAAAACTCTCGGATGGTGATTGAAAGTTTGCTAGCATTTAGGGTGTGGGTTCAAACCCCAGAGATTAGACAAAACAGCACACAAAACATACCCTTTCGAAAAATGAAGGTGATGTTATGTAGCTATAAACATAATAACTGAAAGTGGAGGTAAGTGCCTACAAAAACACCTCAAGGAACAAAAAACATGTCTTAGAAAGAATCAATATGCAATACACTTGCCAGAGGTCTCCTTTAAATGTCCATTAATGCGATGCAAGTTTCTTGCCTATGGCTCACAATGAAATTAAAGCAACAAATGAGTTGCATCGTCTCTGTTTAAGTTTTATTATTGCTTAAACTTATGGCATGCAGAACGATAAATGAGTTTAGTTCGGTAAATAAAAAGTAAGTGTGGCTCGCGTTGCAAGCTTCCTCCCTTTCTCGCATTCCGCTCAAGTCAAGAAGGAAGTTCTCCAAAATTTCCCATTCCCCATTGTTCCATTCATGTACTGCTAACTTAACCCGCTCTGATTTTTATCTAGCAAAGAACCTTAATTTATTTTCCGACTCCATGTGGTTTAAACTGAAAGTCCCGGGCTACTTCTACTAATTCCATATAATAAAAATAATGATGATGATTAATATAAATAAATGATGTTCGTTGGTAAGCGCACAACTTCAGAATGGCTAGACAGTTTTGAAGTTTTTGTATTTTAAAATTTTCGTAATAGTTCGAATGGGGTTTTGAAAAAACGAAAAATTTAAAAGTTGCCGGAAAAATGGGAAAATTCGGGATTACAGAAAGTGCATTTTTTATTGAAAATAGACACGACAACGTCCGTCGGGTCAGCTAGTTATAAATAAAAATTCGAGTTGCTCCGTTGTTCTAATAATAGGTAAAAAGTACAAGATCGTTTCTATAAGAAATTCAAAAATAGCTAAGTTTATTGCGACGAACCAACTTCAGTTTAACATTGGATGACCTTTAAGAGAGAATAATCAGTTTTTCACATCAAACACTTCAACACGTACAGTTCAGTTTTAGTCTATTTTAGTGATACTTAGTGATGCTTTAAACTCTTAAGAAAAAGCTTGTTGGTTTTAGAAAATACCGTTTTTAGCAAAATGATCTTTGTAAACCGTACCACGAAAAAAACTGTAATTTCATTTCTTGAAATGGCCTAAGGTTGAGTTTTAAATGTTTTGTGAAGCAGATATTATGCAAATACAAACAATAATTTCCCTCGCATGTTATACAGAAAACTTATAACACCTCTCAGTTTTTGTCGGGGGTTACAAATACAACAAATGAATGGAAATATACAGAAATTCAAATAAGGAAATGGTAATTGAATGGACTATGCTCGGAGTTTGCGTGATCCAATCGGAAATGAAGAGATCTGCAAGAGAACTAAGGCTACCGCGACATAGCCCGGAAAATTGGCAAACTTAAGTGACTGTGGGCACTTGAGCAGAACAGAAGGCCGTTGGGGCTGAAGGGTTTATGGTTGTTCTGAAGTGGCGACTACGTGCCGGAAGGTGCAGCGTTGGTAAAAAGATGAACTGATGATCTAATGAAGGTTGCGGGAATCCAATATATGCGAAAAGCACAGGACCGGTCGATGTGACTAGGTATGTTTTCAATCAAGTCATACGGCTGAATTGATGAAAATAAAAGAAAAACAATAAGTATGTGTTCAATTCAATGAACTATGAAAACCCGACAATATTCTTTGTACAACAATTTTGCGCCTTAAAAACAACCTCATTTTTTATGTCCGCATGCATCTGGAACTGGCATCAAAGCTTTGAAAGCCGTTCAATACTCGTTTATTAGTTGTTATGACAACCATTCAACAGTCTTCGCATGTTGTGCTGGGAAGATAATGGAGTGAAATAATTTCGGGTTATAACCTTAAGCAGATCAATAAAAGTCGAGTAATTCAAACGAATCACGCGATATGCCTGGAACTGAGGTATGCTTCTACATTTTTGTCCCTTTCAATTTAATTAACATGATACTTTTTGCATGCAATCGAATTGTTACGTCAACGTCTGCTTCAGGCTTTCGTTCATAGAACTTTGCACGAACCCCGTCCCCTGTGACTTCATTATTAGCATTTATAATGTTCTCGGGTATAGCCCGATGAATTACTGCTACGTTTTTTGCATAATTTATTTTACGATGCCGACGATTCAAAAATATGTTTCATTACGCAGGAATATTAAGGGGAGGTTTTATATTGCTGCTATATATTTTGACCTTATTCCTGTTACGTATTTTGCCTAAGTGTTTTCATCCATTTCTAGAGTACCGTTATTGCTTTTAATTAAGGAAATTTATGATGTTGTTTTTGTGATGTTTGGTTGGGTTTGACCGTTGCGTAAAATTTAAATATTGGTAACGCAATCTCTGAACATCCCGCTTCAGCAATAGGTTAAACTGTGTGTTTTAGGTTAGGGCAATCAATCGCGAATTTTGCTAACTGATTTTAACTGCATTATCTACATAATACCATAAAGCATACATCGACGCGCAAACTGTAACCATGGATTCAGCTCAAGCAGCCAAATTTTTTGCAGGTTATTAAAAAAATAAGCTGTTCTATACATTCTGACCGCGTTGGTATGACACTTTTCTATGAATCAGGAGATTTTTTTTATATTAACGTCAAAAAAAAGGTCTAGATTCATGTGCTGAATTCATGAATCACAGTTTGTGCGTCGATCAAGAAGGTACAAGGTGTCAGGAACATTGTAAGGAGTTAGTTTTGATTAACTAACGAAACGAAACGTAACGAAACGAAACGAAACTTTTTACATAAGTATATAAATATTTTCAGCCCAAAGTAGGTATCAAAACTGTCTATTAAAAATATGATCACGTTGTTTAAGTTTCCTAAACATAGCGGCGGCGAAAGCTTCCTCAGTTGGTTGCCTCCGTCACTAAGTATGTTCGTAAAATATTAGTCTGATGAAACAAACTAAAGGTTACACTGCCTATCCGACTATGAACACTACCTACCAGTGACAATACGATACTTGTACGTAACTCTTTAAAATGTTTTAACAAATTATAGGATAAACCAAAGACAAAAAAGAAAGTAAGGACAAAACATAAACCTCATTCTGATACTACTATCAAAGCCACGGGAACCCGCGATGAAGAAGGCGATGCAAGCTCTGATTCTGATAGTGTATCCACCGGTAAGTCAAAAAACCATTACTTTTGTGCTACGATAGGTATAGTCGACCTCGTAATTTCTTTACCATCCTAAAGTTAAATGTCATCATACGACAAGCACCTTAAACTGCGTAACACACTACCAAATACAATCTGAATCATTTTGAAAGATTATGCTAATCCTATTCCTTCATATGTTGGAAACATTTGTCTGCTCAATTTCAACTGTCTTTATTAGGCTCTTCAAAAAATTGTGTTCACTGTTACTTTACAATTTTTACAGTCAGTTATAGCAATTGATACGGTTTACGCCATCGAGAGTCCCTTCCCGAAGGGTTTATGTGTTTAATATACCTATAGCAATATCATAATACCAATCTCGATGTTTTGATTTTTCGAATATACCCGTGCGTAGCAGGAATATAATAAGATATAATGTATTGAGTGGGTGGGTTGAGTGAGTTGTGGAGTGAGTGTGGCAATTCGGCCCTTTTAAAATTACATTCTTTGTCCAAATTCTGCACCTCCAACAATCATTTAAGAGTAATTAATTAACTTTCCAGTAAGTGATCAGCAACTAGATGACACAGACAAAGAACGAAGTTCCCAGATTGGATTTAATATAGCCACGTCGGCTACTATTCACGTGGACCGGGAAGAGTACTTGCAAGCTCACAGAGATCTCACGTTAGAGCGCAACCATCAACAACTGCTCAACAACATACTCCATAGACGACTTGCTGAATATTACAAGTACTAAGTATACCATAAATATATAATGTGGAGACGACAATACGACATTAGATACACACAAGTTAATCTATTGTCGTTTCCACCTTATATAAGAATGTATAAGGCGGGGTGGCATTAATCACTGCCAGCCAGGTGGTAAATCGAAAACATAGGTATTCGGGTAAATGGCCGCTCGGCTTAGTTAGCATTACGTATATAATAGTGAACCACACATCAGTGGCAACATTTGCATTACGAAAATCACTCTTTATGCTACGATATAAAGGCGCTATCAATGTCAAATTGTTGATGATGTGAGATTGACCGTACCCGCCGAGCCGGGTGGTAAAAATCAACTACAAAATGCCGATTCAGCGAAGATAGATGCCGAACAGTTTTTCCGATCAGCACGAGCCGAATGTTAGTCGAACATAGTTATCTATTTATTCGTGACGGCTTTGTTATTCAACAGATACTGCCAAATGGAATGTGCCGGCCGACCCGAACATCTTTGTAGCACACCACATACCGTTTTTTACTGCAGGCAGTATCTCTAAACCACAGCAGGAGCTATTTAAATGTTCATGTTGCCAAAAGAAGAAAAAAAAACGAAACATTTCCTTGCATTGTCTTTGATTAATTTCTTTGACTAAAACTGAAGTCATTCGACTGTTAAATAATAGCCAGACGTGGCACATTTTATGCATCGTGCAAATTATCAACCACATACCTACATTTTGGAATGACGCCATAAATAATATAGGTACACTCGCCCGCACAATACACGTGGCAGTAAAATTGTAAAAATACGAGTAACAAGACAAAACATAACGATCAAGAATAAAACTTTTCAACCGTAAAATAAAACTGACAGTATATTTATTTTTCTAGTCATCGTCGCGACTTTGGCGCAAACATCTGAGTTGCTCATTTGTATTGAAAGAAAATACTAGCCCACTGAACTGTGTACAAATAACAAGAAGTTGTATAATACTTTGGCAGGCATACTGCTCGTGTTGTCATGTCTGCCAGAAGGCCGATATTTTTGTAATTCATTGTATCGGTGAACAAATTGTTGAAAAATCATGACTTTTGATGTGATTTAGGTAGATCTTGCTGATGTGTTAACTAATCGTAAACCACTTCGTTATGAATTAAAGAAAAAATATTATGATAGGTATACAATTCCACAAATTTATCGTTTTTCAACGTTTTTTTTTTTTCTTATAACCTATATACATTCTCGCAATTCCTAGCGAAAATGTAGCTCACGCTAAACGCCTAGGAATTTTATTTACAACATTGTTGTTTACTATGTTTTTGATAATATGTACTCTAAATCAATCACATTAAATGCAAATCTTGCAAGATATGAGCAAATACCTAGATATAAAATTATTATTGTGGCATTAACTTCATATTATTTATGTTCGAGATGTTTCTCGAATCCCATAAACCCTTACTTTCCAGAAAACGTAAATGTGAACATGTTTTGAAGCCTTTGGAGGGGGCTGTAGATATGGAAGAAAAATATCAACAGAAATTGTATTCTTACGAAGAATTGAAGAAAAAGGCAGAGAGTGAAATCACTGATGTAAGCCTCAAATTAATGCTCATAATGATAGGTTGATAATAGACAAGTAAATAGTAGTTTGTACAACTGTTGCATAAGTTATTATTAATAAAATATTTTAGTTGTTTAAGCATCATAAATAGAACCATAATTTGCACTTTTACAATTTCTAACGTAACGATTTTATTGCGGTGAAAAAGTATGGCACAGCTAATTTTTTTTAATAACCCTTAAATATTTCAACGCAGGGCGGCTCAGAATCATGTACTGAATTCATGGTTACAGTTTTCGCATTGTTTAAAAAAAATGTCCTGTATATTTTATAAAGGAAACAATAAATAGTAGACTTTTAATTTCACCATTTATTCAACGTAGTAATTTTTCAATTTCATTTGACTTAAAAGCTTATTTTCATGTAGATAAAACAGAAAGTTTCTGAAGTTGAGCAAAAATATGCTGGTAGATTGGAGCATGCTAACACGAAGTTTGATGGGTTGCAACACCTCGAGCGGACTACCGGCTCGGGACTAATTTACTCAAGAAAAGGGAAACCTATTGCTGATAAGGTAAGACTTTACTGAGATACGAATTCACTCTAGGACAGAGGACTCTCAGCGCATGCACATAACGGTCTGATATGATAAACAAATTGACACCCCACGTGAGTATAGGTGTAAGGCTGGATTTAGTGCTCGACCGACGGTCAGTGCTGACATCGGTTGCGCACCGATTTATATCGGTCGGTGCTACAGTAAACACGCCCATTTATCGTCAGCGTTTTGGTATGCGTGTCTGACGGTAGGTACACGACCGACGTCAGTGTAAGAGGACACAGGCCTGAAGCTAGGGTTTTCTAGAAAATCGGTGACCGCATAACGGCCACAGTGACGTCTGTCATGAAAATAATGACAATGGCAAAGATTTAGTTCGCTAGATACGCCCAACCGCGTCAAAAGATAATCGCGTTTCTGCTTCGTTTTGACACCTCTGACACACAGTGACGCAGTGACTTGATTGTCATGGAAACGCTATATAATAATGTATGAGCTTACTCTTCTCAGTTTGGAGACGCGCAGTAGAGTATTTTTGCGTTTTTAAGTACGGTGAGGGCAAATCTAGCGATTTAAATCATTGGGCAGCAGAGTTTGAATTTACGGTGTCAAAAACACTCTCTAGGAAAACGCATCAACTTACGTTCACAGGTAATGTTTCAGTGACGTCGTTCACCGGTAAATTGCGGACGCTATGAGCAGTCACCGTTCTCCTACAAAATCGTAGTTTGATGGCCGTATATTAATAGGTAATTTAAATCGGAAGACAATTTCCTTATCAATTAATTTCCCTGACTTTACATTATCGAACTTTATAAAAACAGTAAAGGACTGCCATCGATCATATACGTAGTGCTAAGACGATTACCAAATTCAATACTAATAAAAAAAATCTGAACAATTGAGCTCTTGGTGAACACTTTGCTTCACTATTTTAATTTTGGATTAGGTACGCCCTAAAGACTGAACCTCAAAAATCACCTGTATAAACTGATATAACTCAGTTGAGACTGAATTTGAAACAAAATTTCGTTTGTTATATTTATTATTTTCATATTTATTTTCTAATGTATAGAGTTTTGATAATGGACACCAGAAAAAATGAGCATTATGTTTACAATGACCAAAAGTGGTGCGTTATAATTTTTTTGGCAAAACCATACACATAATGGGTACCTATTAATATACATATCTAAGCAAGCTAAACAAACACAAAAAGTTTTTATAAGCTCATGTCTTCAACTAGTAGATAATTACCGTCATACATCGAACCTCTGTCATTCCAGCTCATTTCAGTAATCGTTTGTGTATAAGTACCTACTTTATAGTATTCCTGTAATTACTGGACTTAGGAGGTCAGAAAGACAGTTGCTCCATGTAAAATACTGGTATTCAGCTGCATCCAGTTAGGCTGGAAGGCAACCCCAAAATAGTTGGGAAAACTCTAGGCTTATGATGATTTTAAATAGTATTATACTAACTGCAGACTGTGGAGCGATTCCTAACTCTTCAAAGGCGCAAGAGTGAACAATCCTCTGCGCTCTGTCTGCGGTACATACGCGCGAGGAACGCCGTCGCCGAACTTGAGGCTATAGTGAAGAAGCTGGAAACCCTGGGCCCAGGACTTTACGTATGGCAATATGAACAGCTCAATATTGATAATCAGAATTATAATAATAAAATTGAAGGTAATTTATTTTAAATAGCTTTTTATAATTTGTCGTTTTGATCTCATACATATAACATATACGAAGCATGTAAGGATCGTAGCAGTTGGCGTTCTGTAGTTTGTGCCTACCACCATGGAAAAAAGGTGTGAGTTTTATCTTATAATTTTAAGATATTGGTGTTATTAAAACTCTCAATGATACCTAAAATGGTTGAGTTAAATGGTGGTGATCCATATCCAGTTATGTTCGTGAACGGGCGCCGTCAGTAGGAACTGGTCATCTCTTAGCCACCACGGCTTATTTTAATTTAATTTTATTTTCAGTTCTGAATAGTTCTTTTTTAGTACGGATGCCTTTAAGATGCACGTCTTTCTACATCGTTCTCACATGTATAATTTCAACATGAATGATGTAACCAAGATTTTTGTAACAATTTTATGATTTAAAAGAGTGTCCGTGGAGTTTCTTGCCCGTTCTTCTCCACAGGTACCTACGCTTTGGAATGGGCAACTAGCTTCATCTTTCTGACTGACCGACCCTTGACAATTCAAAAGTGCCTATAATTGGTTTATTTGAAATAAATGCTTTGAGTTTGAGTTTAAAGATAAAAACTTGGAAATATTTGCGGAGCACGTACTTAATCTACACTACCGACAATCACAAAAAAACATTTCCAAAAGAATATTTTTGTTATTGTTTGCGTTGTATTATATTGTTTTTTTGTGTTTGTAGATGCTTTCATGGAGCTGACACCATTTTCAATTACCCTTATCAAAACACATTACTTTTTCAACAGAACGTGAAGATGAGCTTATAAAAAACCGTGCGAAATGCACAGAGCATAACCAAATCTTGGCTCATATTAGAGAAAAGATGCATCACACTGATGAGGTCATTGACTTCGCTGAATGTGATCTTGGGGACGCTGAAATAGAGTTTTATAGGGCCAGAGAAGATTTGGGCACGGTTAAGGTAATTATTTTTTCTTAGCTGTTGTTTTTATTGGAAAAGCTAAAACTTTCATTGCCAGTTCTTAAGATACGCTTTACTATTTGTTCATTTATGTCTGTCATTCGGCACCTTTCACTCGAAGTAAAATGTCTGAAAACAAAATGAATCAAAAGTGAAATATGAATACAATGGTGAACCTACTTAATGATGCTGGATTTCAGCATTCGACATCTTTCACTTTCGCTTAGAATGATCAAAAAAATAAATGAAATGAGTAGATGAACGTTCATTTCTATGTAATTTTGTCGTTACGTGTGATTATGGAATGAAACATGAAGGAACATTCTAATCCATTGCATCATAGGTTTGGAAAATTCTTCGGTTCAACAACTTAAATAACGCAATGAACCTGAACTGTTAACATGAAACCCATTGCGATCAATTTTCATTTTAGCCTCCTTTATATTCCGTTGTGTAGCGTCTGTATAGTTACACAACGCTTTGTCTTCTTCTTTCGAAAGTCAAATTACTGACGACTGAAAGACAGAAATCGGTGTGTAACTATTCATCTGATATAATACGTTTATTAGTAAGGGGGTATGAGTATTACGCAATTACCCCGCTTTTAAGCATTTTCATTCAGTTGAATGTGATTCTTCATCATTCGCTTGCCCTAATCCCAACTTATCTGGGGTTGGCACAACATGTATTCTTCTCCTACACTTTTTTATTAATCGTCATCTCAGAAGTCACCCCCATTTCTAGCCATATTTTTCATACAGCCCACCCTGAAAGCTAGAGTGGTTCTCAGTACATTACATACTATTGCTACTATTAATTAAAAAACTCTCTTTTAAGGTTCAGTACCTCAAAAGGAAAAACGGTTCCATTTTAATATCACTTCGTTGTCCGTCTGTCTGTCAAGACCCTTTTTCTCAAGAACGCGTAGAGTTATCAAGTTGAAATTAATATCAAATACTCAAGGCTGCAATCCCTTGAGGCAGTGAGAAAGTTAAACTTCTAAGTCAACGCAATCAAAAGATATGGGTGTTTATGTTCCGCTTATGCCGCATATTTTGACACTCGCAAGGGAATCAAACCCAATAGGATACTTCCCGTTCACCTAGAGTCGTGAAATTTAGCAAGAAGCAAGGTCATGTAGCAAAAGTAAAAGAGAAATCCGAAAACTGTAAATTTGTAGTTACATACCTACTTGTAAGGAACCCTCGTTGCGCGAGTCCGACTCACACTTGACCGGTTTTTTTTTTATATTGAACAGATGCATCGCAATAAACTACGTTGGTCCGTGGAGGATGAGAGACTGAAAGCCGGCCTCCTAACAAGAAAAGATTTATTGCACGACTTCCAAGATTCCATGGACGAGGTAAACTATAATTTATTTGACACTAGTGCTCTAGGTTATAGTATTTTATCTTACGAAGCGACGCATGCTTTACTTGTGTGACCAAGTGTACAAACACGCTGTGAATGTGTGCGTGAAGACGAGTAGCGTCAGCACGCAACACACACACACACACACTGCTTAACAATTAATTTCCTTGACTATAGCTATGGAAAAAAGAAAAAGTATTTTAAGAACCTGCTTCATAAAATAAACTCTGTTTATACATATACTTATGTAAAAGCTAAAATTAAAAAAAAAATACTGAACAGCGAACTTTATTTGTGCCAACAAATTAACGCTGACTTGAAAATTCAGAAATGTTCAGTGGGAAAGTTAGTGTAAAAAGACTCAATATTTATTGCCTTTTATCACTAGCACTAGGCGACACCTAAATAATTTCACAGATTACTTACTTTTTGATCTTTATAAGAAACAGGATCAAGAGGCACCAAAAAATGTTTTTATTAAAATTTCCCATTTTCTTGCTGAATCACCTACATTTTTTTCAAAATCTGTTCTCAAAAACTTAAGGGACAATCTCCTAAGACCGTTTTCCTGTAGCTACAGTGGTTAAGGCCCTTATTGCCCCATCTCAAAATCCAACCTGTATAACAAGCTCTGTCTGACTAGGTGGTGACATTAGCGCAGAGGAAGAAGAGCCTTGAGGCACAGGTCCTGAAAGCCTCACAAGAATTGAGGAACGCTCGCAAGAACATACAGATTCAGGGTAGTTTACCACATCATAATGAAACTATATGAAATAGCGACAATTAGGGCTACACGTACCACAACCACACCACATCGCAGTGACAAAATGTTGACAATCACTGGTTACGTGTGTATAGTATGGCTGCAGCTTCTTGCAGTTGCGTCGTGGTAACTACAAAATTTATTTATTTATTTATATATACTTTATTGTACAGAGGCCAGCACATCAAGCTACCCCAATCTGTCAGATTTTCCCAGTTGAATATGAACCTTATTCCTTTGTGCTAAAGTTGAAAATCTATCAAAGAAATTTGACAGATTGGGGTAAAGGTTGACCTGCTGGCGTCTGTACACCACAAAAATACAACAAATAAAGATAAATGATAATGATAAATGATTTTATTTCTGTAAGTAGGTTTGTACAAACACTTTTACACACTTTTAGATGAGGTCGGCGTTTCCTATCTGACTACTCTGAGAAAAAAGGCCGAAACAAACTCAGAGGTCATAGTCTCTTTTAAAGTCCAGACATAATCTTGGTCAGATCATGTGGAGACCATGTAGATTGGTGTCTGAAGTGGTCTTTTGAGGAAAGAACCACACAGTTTGATACATCAAACACTACAAAATATACAATGGGCGGCCAATTCAATTTGGGTGGGCAATTTCGATGTGGTTGCGTTATCGCTAGTAGTTGCGACGTGGTTACGTTGTGGCTAGTGTTTGTAGACAGGTTGCGTTGTAGCTGCAACCTGACCATGTGGCCGGTTCGCCCACATGGTTGATTTTGACGGCCAAATGTGGTCTGTGTGAATAAATTATCATTTTCATACAAATTAGCGCCTGTCCAAATGTTGTCGTTGTGGTGTGGTTGTAGTACGTGTGATCGAGCCCTTATACCCAACTTAATGCCAAGTTAAGGGACTAATCACACTTATTCAGCTGTGTTCAGCTTTTGTCAATAGAAAACAATGATTTTGTATGAGATGCGTACGCATCCGTTCAGCCGCGGAAAGCTGATCGGACTTCATACAACATCAAACAAAAGGACAAAAGCTGAACAGAGCTGAATAAGTGTGGTTAGTCCCTAAGTCTCTAGTCAAGGGACACTGGTAGGTACTGCAGCTATTCGCATATTTAATGATTTGCTTGTGTTTACTACTCAAGCAGATCATTAGATCATTCAGATCACTTCGTACCTCTGGTCAGATGTTTACCCTCTGTGAGATGTTTGTACCTATGGCCTTATTCAATGACGTAAACTGTGCTACGATACAAGTGTTTCGGTCGTCAAGCTGGGGTTTCCTAAGACTACGCCTGGCCGCCACATAGCGTCTGCATTTTACCCATAAATGACGTTACAGAACCGTTGTTTAGGAAAGTAAATAATTCGTGTTTTCCTAGAGCATTTTTTGACATCGTAAATTCAAACACCGGTGCTATCATTTTCATGATGGCCATCACTGCGGCCGTTATGTGTGGCGACCACTGTTTTTCTAGCAAACCGTAGCTTTAGGCTGCTTTTCCACCAGAGTTGTGCTATGCAGCTATGCTGCGAGGATGTGAAAGCTAAGCTACGAAACTATGCGACCGTTTCCATTAATGCTAAGCTGTGTAGCAGAGCGAGTAAGATGTAATATGAAGATGCGCCGCCGTGGGATTGCTGTGCGAAAAAGTTGCTCAGCTCGAGCTATGCGATGCATCGATAGTAGGGAAGGCACGGGGAGTAATCTACTCTGCATAGCTCCCATCCATAGCACGCATCCTTCCGTATGCTATGTGGACCAATGAATATGATGGGGATCTAATCGCATCCGTAACAACGTCGCATAGCACATCTCTGATGGAAAAGCGGTCTTAGGCGAGAAACGCTTAAAGTGCATGGTGAATGAATTAAATTAAATATTTTTGCCTATTATTATGTATACCTCATTAACTTTGACTTTGTTTTCAAATAAAGGTGAAATAGACGTCTGCATTATATCGAATATCTGTATTAAATAGTTCAGAAGCGTTTATATTATGTATTTTGAAGTGTATTCGATGGAAGTAAATATTTGTTTTATATGGTGCACTAAGTATTTCTTGCCTCGTATTTTTTTAGTCTTTATGCAAAATGCTTGTTATTTTTATCTCAATTTTTAAACTTTCCCTATTTGTTAGTTGAATTTGAAATATTGTTATCGTTATTCAAAATCGGTGTAAAAATATTATGAAATAAAATGTTTTATTCCATTTTCATTATCTTTCAATTACTATTGAAGATCGTACTCACCGCGAGCATTCGCTTCGCGTAGGTGTATTGCAAAAATTAATTACCTACGTTCTTTATCCATGCTTTTTTGTTACACAACGAACGTTCATTCGTGGAACCAAGTCAACGGCCCATATCCATAAGAGTTTTTAATACAACTGAGACTTTACCATACTTATTTATTTATTTATATATACTTTATTGTACACCACAAAAATACAACAAGTAAAGATACATCAAACACTTCAAAATATACAATGGGCGGCCTTATCGCTTTCTGCGATCTCTTCCAGGCAACCTTAGGATGGACAGTGATTTTCCTGGACATAAAATGGGGCTGTCGTTGGTGCAAATATAATGTATACAATACACTAAAATATATATACAGATATATACATATCCAAAATTATAGATACATAAATACATACATACTAAATACATAAGCAACGAAAATAAAAGAAGACAGTAGATGATTGCAGTTAGGACAACAATATCACAAAGACAAGTAGTGTTCCTTTACGAGTCTTTTGAACACATATAACGACTGCGCGCGTTTTATTTCAACTGGCAATGCATTCCACAAACGAGCGGCCTGGACAGTAAAGGATTTATCAAGGAAGGTTGTGGAATGCATAGGCATTTTGAGCTTCAAGTTATCTGATGACCTTAAAAATTTCGTATGGGAGTCACAAAGAAACTGGAAACGCTTCTTGAGATAGAGTGGGGTGTAAGGGGAAAAGAGCACATTGTACAAGAGGGAAAGAATATGAGCATTCCGACGGAGGCGAATTGGTAACCACTTGAGCTTCACACGAAATTCGGAAACATGGTCATATTTGCGCAGACCGAATATGAACCTTATACAAAAATTTTGAAGCCGCTCAAGTTTTTCCAGTTGGTCTTGGGTAAGATCAAGGTAGCTGGCATCAGCATAGTCAAGGATGGGTAGAAGAAGCGATTGTGCAAGCGCAATCTTAGTGGCAGTCGGCAGGAAATTTCGCAATCTCTTCAAAGAAGCAGCGGATGCAAATAACTTGCGGCTAACTTCCTGTAGCTGGGCAGTCCAAGAGAATGCCTTATCAATAAATACTTCCTTTATTTAATTTTTAGGGACTGAAAATCTCGATGGCATTATTCGAAAACTTGTTTCCCTTTAAAAGCTAACTTTTCTTTTAAAATATTAATAATCGCTAAACATACATGGGGGATTTTGGAAAGCCCTTGGTAAGAGACTTCTTAATATAAGTTTATACATTGCAATTAATTGAATAGCGTAATTTTTGCCTTGATAGGGTTAATGTAAAATCTTGCTTATTTAGGTAACGTTACGCTTAGTTTATATTCAAGAAAAGAATTAGCAGGAACACATGACGAACAACAAAAGTTTTGATAACACTATTTCATTATTTTGTGTTGTTTAGTTTCCATCCATTTTACTTTGCTATACCCCGAGTTTTTAATACTTTATCCAATTAATAAACACACTGAAATTGGAAAGCGTTGTAATATAACGTTCACACAACTTATATAATCTTAACACACTCAGTTTCGGATTTAAACGAAAACTAAGTATCCCGACCCAAACTAACTTTAACAACATAAATATCAGTAACTTAACAATGTATAGCTTAACATTGGGTTAAGTAACAACATCCTGCGTTACCGGTTCCGTAGCGTTTTAGCATTAACGAGCTTGCCTGTGGGTATCATGGAAGATAAAGAACTTTCCAATTAGAGAACTTATTTTGCATGCATATTCCGGTCGAACTGATTATGTGAAACTTCTATTTTCAAGCGCTATTGTTTATAGAAGAAACATTTGTATCATTCAGATATTGTTTTCTGCAATAAAGAGTCAGACTTTCGTGCTTCTGACGAATCCGTAACGACTATCAATGATCCAGGAATGACAGCCAGGACCAACGGTTTAACATGCTTTCCGAGGCACGGAGGGTTCTTGGTATTTAAAGATGGTCACCCATCCACGGACCAACCGCAGCAAGCGCAGCTTAATCTGATCGATCGACCCGTGCGGCTGTTATTACTTAGCCAGAAGCCCCTCCAACAGATACAAAGTATTGCGAAGAGAATGGAAAAGTAATTACTCCTAAACCTGCAGCCGATCGCTATCTTCTTTGATAAATCGTATGTCTTCTCGAAAACCCCCTGTTTATACAGTACTGTGAGTAAAGTTATTTAAATTGGAATACAAAATAAAACAAGTTATAAAAAAAAAAAAATATTATTAGAAAAAATCGATTATAACTCGTATATATCTATTATTATGTCCATAAGAATTTAGAGTATAAGGCACTGTTATTGTACTACATGTATTATGTATTTTTCACTGACTAGTTGCATTGGTTGCATTGTCTTTTGTTTCTTAAATCATGATGATCCTGTTTTGTGGTCTGAGAGTCTGACTGATTCTGGTTGTTCGACTACGTCTCTGGTCAGTGAGCCATGTTTCCATCCTTCGGGGTAGCCGAATTGCCGGACGTCATCCCACCATTGCTGCTTGCCATCTGCCCAGATGCAGTAGATGACGTTTGTGCCTACCAACACTGCAAAGCACACCCAAAAGGCCACTCGCCATTGCGCCAGGGTAGACTGTAACAGAACAAGAAGAAAGAATTAATCTTGATACATGTTTCTGATTCTTTCCACTGCCTAGAGAAGATCAGGTGGACGGAATTCGGAAAGTGGAAAATCAGCCCCGAGCCTCTATTTTTTAAAATCTCTGTGACTACAATGTAAACAAAGATAGCATACAAGTTCCCGGGAAACAATTACCTTCTCAATTATAAACCAACGTAGAAGGATCCTTTCTCAACTTACAGCCGAACCCAATAACCTATTTTCAGTTGGTCGCTACTGATGGTAGCCAGTATAAATCATAACTGCCAGTATAATAATTATAATCATACAGATCGCTACTGATACCTATAGATTAGTGAGGCGTTAAAACCAGAGATAGGTTTTTCTACCTCCAGTATACCAAAACTGGTGATAGGTAGGTAATTGGGTTTGGTCGTTACACAACTATTACCTACTAATTAATTAAATAAAATGAAAAATAAATATCATTTATTACAGGCAATTATTAAACCTATATCATACAGACACATTAACTATCATAGGCCATAGGCAATAACATAATAACAACAACATAACACAGATAGACTATTAAAATACACAAATACAATAACTAAAAATATATTGTAATTATCAATCGTAGTCTAACTTGTCTCGTTAATTTATCTACTTTTGAAATCATCCATCATTTTACTAGAATGAAAGAACCTTCAAAAGCACTAAAATCAAAAGCAACAAGAAAAATCCAATACGAAGAATTCAGAATCGAAAATAGGTCAAGTTTGATTTGTTACAATAGCTTTTGTTTCTCAAAAGTATAGGTTAACCAGAATACTTTGATCTTGTTTTCTTGGATCTTGTTTCTGATTCATGTGCTTGTGTTTTGACACTGAAACATTAAGATAATTATCGGCCACTTTGCTCTAGATATTTATTGTATACGAATGAAGAGGCAAATCAAAAATAAATTTTATTTTTAAAGCACCGTAAAATTTTATGGACTATAAAAATCGATCAATCGAATCAATGAATGTTTTGCATTATTGTAAAAGCGTATTACGAAATTAATTCGATAGCGGTTAAGATTTATTTAATTGGACCTTTTTTTAAAGCTCTCCATCTGTAACATTTTGTGCAGCCCAATTTATTTACTATCTCCAGTCCGTCAGAAAAATAATGAGTTTCATAAACATTATTAATCATTATAATTTTTATTTTTCATAGCTATGCGTTCTTTGATGTGTGCATAAATCTGTTCAACGGATGCTGACCCTGATTAGATACTAAATATTCTAACGAGTTTGTTTGAATGCGCTAATCTGATTGGTAGAGTCAGATTTGAAAAATTGTTTTTGAATTTTATAGCTCAATTCTTGAGGAAGGTTAGTGGTTAAACTTCACGCTGCCGCCCTTACGCCGAGCGAGGCGGATAAAACCGCGGGGTACAGCTAGTGTTCGATAAAATATATCGTAACTGACATAAGTTCTACTCTCTCGACTGTACGTGCCATTACCCGCCGACTTATCGTAAGTGACATAATATATTTTGTACCTAAACAGCGTTTTTCATCGCAAACGACATTTTAAACTATAACGGAGAATGGTTCGTTGACTTTCCCGCTAAAATTCAAAAATAACTAAAGTAATAGCAAATCTTAAATTTCAATTTAATATCGCAAGTATTAGTAAAAATAATTTTAAAAAATGCTTTTGTAGATTTTTGTCGCTTACGATATTTCGGCGGTAATGGCTCGTGTAGGTACTACAGGCATTATTGCGTAAAAATATCTCGTGTACTAGTATATTAGAATACCCTTATCCTTCGTACGGATGCTATCTAGTAATGTAGCGACATGTCAAAATCTCAAGATTTCAGTGCTATATCAAAGTCAAATATTAATGTATTATGCACATAAACCTTCCGGAATGAATCCTCTAAGTGATGGTGAAAATTGGTTCAATTTCTGTTGCAAAAAAAAAATCTGCTATTTCATAGTTCTCTACTGTGTCAAGTTCAATACCTACCTGACCAAAATGTATGAAACAGCTGATTTTAATTTTTTTTATTTCAGAGTTGATCCTATAGTGAAAGTTGTTCATATTTATGGGTAGAACAGGCTATAAAAATATGGAACCGGTAAAAAAAATCATCTGTATATACTGGGTGGGCCAAAAGAAATCACCCTATTGGAAGATGCTCTCATTTTTGCAAATGGCCGCCAATGTCAAATCTGTTTTGACGTTTGTGGATTAGACAGATTCAGAATACAAGTGAACAAGCCATGGAGCGATACACTCCCCAAGAACGCGGAATAATCGTGTCTATTTTTTTGCGTAACAATTCGTCTGTGGTGTTGGCGCAGCGCGAATTCCGTCACCGATTCCCCGGCCGTCCGACACCGACTACGCAAACACTGCGCCGTTTAGCCACCAATCTTGAAGAGTATGGGACCACACGAGACGTTGCCAAGAGTGGTCGACCCCGGAGCGCCCGTTCTGCCGAGAATATCGCCGCTTTTACTGAGGATGTCGAGCTGTCGCCGGAAACATCGACCAGACGCCGTGCCACGCAATTAGCCATCAGCCGGACGTCTCTAAGGCGAATTTTGGTCAAAGACCTGCGCATGTTCCCGTATAAAGTCCAGTCCGTGCATCATCTGCTGCCTGCCGACCGCCACAACCGATATTCTGAAGGCAGCGTTCCCGGGTCGCCTCATCTCTCGTTTTGGCGATTTGCACTGGCCCGCAAGATCGCCCGATTTAAGCGTTCCATACTTTTTTTGTGGGGTTTTTTGAAGTTCCGTGGTTACGTAAACAAGCCCGAGACTCTGGAAGCCCTCAAGGACAACATTCGACATGAATGCGAGATTCTGTCGCCCGAAGTTCTCGCCAAAGTGATGAAAAATGCCGTAAAACGAGCCCATATGGCAATCAATTGTGACGGCGCCCATTTGACCGATATAATATTCTCGACTTGACCAATAAAATTCTAAAGGTTCAAATAAACATAATCAAAAAACAGAATCGAAGTTTTTCATTCAGAAAAAAAAGAGAGCCAAACAACATCGGATGACTTCTTTTGGCCCACCTTGTACAAACACATACATACAGACATGGATGGTATCAACGAACATTCATTCAAAAGGATACAATAAACATTGTCTTCCTCTAAACGTCTTAAAATTTTATGCGAATTCCTATCGTAAACTGAGCTAAGTGAAGTTAAATCCATTCACTCGTGAGTTTTTACGAGGTAAAAAGCACTTAACCTAGATGAAGATTGTATGGAGACTTACATCAGGCGTCAGTAGGCCGATTAGATACGGCGTGATGATGCCAGCGAAGGTTGATGTCGTATTTACTAGTGACGTCAGCGTGCCGGCGTAGTTCGGGGCCAAATCCAGCGCGTTCACCTGAAATTAAGTTTTTTGTTATGAATGTTAGTGCATTTAGGAGGGTATTTGTTTTATTGTCAACGTCATTTGTTTGTTTTTTAATTTAATCGATTTCAGTTTCTGTTTGAAAATATAGTAATAAAAAAAATACTATTTAAAAATCTTAAATTCATTTATTCTTTCATCTCACTGACAGATAACTCATAGCCTAAACAAACCTTTAAACCGGTCTAGAAGGATTTTTGAAAATGTATCCCCTAAAGTGGTTAATTGGGGGATGAACGTTTGTATGGAAGTTTGCCAGTTTTGCCAATGGAAACAAGAACTTAACGAGAAGTATCAATATAATATTAATAGGATTAGCGAGCTCGAAACACTCGTATAATGTGCTAGCAACCTTCACCCTAAATATTTGTGCTAATTTCCAAAGTCAATCCATTACTATTTAACTCCTCCTCAGATTTGTTATTATATAAGAAAATATTTCCTTAATATTTATCCGTTAGAGGAATTATTGAGAGGGATACGTTAATTAATATTTACGCTCCCTTACAACAATAAGAAACCCAAGGCCCCTTTTCGTAAACAACACTGTGTAAACAAAGTAACGTAACTTATTGCTCAGCGCCTATATTTCGCCGAAAGTGAAGTGTTATACGGTTCTGAGAAAACCACAAAAACCTTTCTCAGGGTCTATTATTACTCGTTATAAGAAACCCTTGGGAATAAAGTAATACGAGGCTTACTGGATTAAGGAAAATTCTTAAAAAAACTTAGTCCAGAAATTTTAATAAGTACTTTATATTTTTTAAGGAAGATACAAGATTTTGGACTCGGCATAAACTGGAACTTGGCCCTATAAGATTTTATTGTTTTGATGTAACAAGGATTAAGTGGGGTTTTATGGTGTATTTTATATATTACTAGCTGACCCGGCAGACTTCGTACTGCCTCAATCGATAAATATAAGACCTAAACTTTTGTATAAATTAATTTTAAAACAAACAAAACGAATCCGTATTTAATAAAAAAAAAACATTTTTTGAATGAAGCATGATGTGTTACTTATTATTATTTAGCAATAAAGTTCAAATTGACTCTACATTTTATGTAGAAAACGTTTGTATGGGAAATAGAAAAGGGCTGCTTTTAGGGTTTTCCCGGGAATTATTCGATTTTTTCTCACCTTTTAAACCTTTCCTAGACCTCCATGAACATTTCAAGACCAAGATAAGATAATTCCGTTCAGCCGTTCTCGAGTTTTAGCGAGACTAATGAACAGCAATTCATTTTTATATATATAGATTTTACATGTTTTCATTCGCCCCACAAGCGGATATTATATTTGCAAAAAAAAACGAATTGAATGGTTTAAAACAAAGTAGATCGGCGGGCTCTCCGTCTGGCTTTAAAGCGAACAATTAATTTTAAAAACGTCGCCGTTATTTAGAACATGTTACAGGGCTATTTACAAGTAGGTATGTTCTGTTCTAAGAGTATATTCTGATAACAATGTAAACAAAAGGGTGAGAAAACGTAGACAATTTGGAATGGCACTCACAAAGTTGATTTATTATTTGAATAATTAAACTCTAAATTCTAAATTGAATCTTCTAAAGATGATTTCCATACAATAAATTGTGGTTAATTTTATAACCTCAATTCCCGTCGATGATTGTCAAGTACAATTTAATTATGTTATTGAAACAATAACCGCTGAAGAAGCTAGTAAGATAAACGTTGAAACCTTCTAAATACAGAAGAATGTTTTTCTTTTACCCTTTACTGAGTGATTGCGTAAGAATTTAACCTGCACAGGGTTTATTTACATTTTTAACAGAGACTTTTTGAACAGACTATAGGTGGATAAGGTACCTTCATGCCGCTGTAAAAGCCTCCCATGAGAGCCATTGAGAGAACGAAGTACACCATTGCAGCAGTTCTGTCACAGCCGGAGTAGGATGCCAGGATGATACAGATAGCGGGACCGGTGGCAGCTGTAATAAAATGTATATGTGTTGACGGATGTAGTTTTATTTGTAAAAACATATCTTTCTTTTTTTTAAGTCATGAAGTTCTTTGGTATGTTCTAGTGAGTCAGGGGATTTATGTTTTCCACCATTTTGGTTTTTATAAAGCTATAAATGACCATCACTTTGATTAGGGTGATGGTCATTTATATCTTTAATACCTGAACAAGGTCGTTGTACTCATCATTTTGACCTTCTTTTGAACAACTTTTACCCTGAAATCTTCAAAAAAAACTATAAAGGTATTTTTTTTACTAGGTCTTGGTATGCACGGCGACATATCAAGCTATACATAAATTTCCAGTATAAGCTGACTTCTCATTGTGCGAAAAGCATATACAATGCGAGGTCAGCTAAATCTGAAAATGTGTAGCTTGATAAATGTCGCCGTGTTTACTGGTAGGTCCCTGGTCCAGTAAAAAAATAATTGTAAAACTTCATACCGACAGTTGTGTGAATAATTCTTCCAGTCTTGATGGTATGCCAGCCTTTCTTGATACAAATATCGCAGACCAATCCGAAGAGGAAGGAGGAAATCCACATAGCGATATAAGGCAAGGCAGTGAGCGTGCCAGTGGTTTTGATGTTGAACTTCAGAACATCGTGGGAATATTTAGGAAGATCCGTTACCATTGTGTAGTAACCCCAGTCGTGGCCAACCTGGAAGTAGAAAAGCATACTTGATTACACTATGAAAAGAAAAATGAAGAAGTCGAAAAAAAATGAGAAAAAAAGCGTGCAACCAAACGCTTTTTTTACGGCCGAATTAGGGAACTACATCTTCTATTCTTCTAATTTTCTCTTCAATTCGGAGAAATACGGTCGGTATCACATCATTGGTATCGATTATCGGTACAATCGGTATTGCCCCGAAAACAATTAGGTAGGTACCTTAAAATAATACCGATTCTTAAGTTTAATTAAATGGTCAGACTTTATAATATACCAGCACACCAAAAGCGTATAAAAGCGGAACACACTATCACAATCCAAAAAATTTTGAAGGAATTTCATAAACCATTATTTCTTGAGTTTGAAAAATTATTAATTTAGTAGACAACGTTGACGCAATGAATATTGTAAAATACATTGAGATTGTTAGTGTGTGACGCAATTACACCGCGCGCTGATTTTGCTTTATTTTTGTCAATTAATCAAATAGAGCGTCGTCATGTGAATATCATTATTTTATTTTCGCTAAAAATACTCGCATAAAAATGTTGCGGATAGTGAGCACTCACTACCGTGAAATGAATATCTCTTGTAATTATAGTAATAATTGAAGTGTCAATATTAATTATCTCCCAAATTACGCAATCATATACACGACGATCAATAATGCCTTGGCAACGCATTGGCAGCTCAACACGCTTACATGCTCTCAAGACGCGTAATATTTAATCTAAATATTCCATCAAATTAAGATGCTCATCATTAATTCATTTGTTTTCTCTTCATATAAATGCTTGGCTCCATTCGCTCCTCTCGCTCGAAACCGTGGTATGTTCATATTTTTGTATGCATAATAATTTGTAAGCTATGCCAGTAAAGTTGGAGATGGGGAATCATCAATTTAATAAGATTAAGAAAAGGGATACGTATTTTCAATAAAAGAAGTTACTAAAAAACCGATGGATGGTTTGTTTGAAAGATTATATGTCTATAAAGGAGGGAAGTTGTGTGAAAGAATAAGACTTCTGTATATAGCATGCAGCATGTATGCCTTTTTTGCACTTGCAAATCAAATAAATTACGGAAACTGAACTTTATATCATCAGTATTAAAGTTCTAAGTTAGTATAAGCGCAACGTTGAGCCTTTAAACCATTGTTTAACAGTTTCAGAATGTGATATGAATGCAAATTAGTTGTTGTTGTTGTTCAGAACTGAAAACTCAATTATTACTTTAGAGTTCTAATCCAATGTGGTGGACTATGTGTATGATGATTACGTTGCAACATACTTTAATACATAATTCGTCTTGTTCGTAAGTACGTAAAAAGACGATCGGTACAATTTCCCTAAGAACATAATCTATGTGTTCTGTTTGGTCCATTAGTCGTCCGGGCCCGCTCGTTAAGCCAACCATAAAGGAAAAGTCACAACAACGTTCTACTATTACTTTCCATTTTTCTACATACTTTCTGAAAGGATGCTACATTTATTTAACATACCGAGCACTTCATAGTAAACGGTTCCTGAGTTCCTAAGTAAGCGACGCCATTTTATCTTCCCTTAGATAGTTTCAGTAACGCGTATCGATGGAATTGCAATATTTGCCTCCTAAGACATTCCGATATCCAATAAGTGTCGGGAAAGAATTTACTAAAATTGGTTAGCTGTTAAAACAGGAAAGTATTCCTAAAGCCGAAGTCAAACGGGCAGGTGCTTAGTTTTGGAGTCACGTTTGGTGAGTAACGAACTACATAATTATATTAGTTATGCAGCGTAGCAACAAGTGTCAATGTGCGCTAGAGCATGGTAAAAGTGTAAACAAACCCTGTTCAAGTTACTAATGGGAATTGGTAAAATAATCATCTGTATTTAGAGGGTTTCAACTTTACACCTTACAACTTTTTTCACAGTTACGTACGTTAATTGAGGTTATAAAATTAACCTCAATTATCAAATATCTTTAAGATGATTTAAATTGAGAATATCGGGTTGAAGTATTCATACAATCAAATCAAAGCACGCAATTTATAAATATCTCTTTAAATTGGCATCCACAGGTACGTTTTCTGATCCACTTGTTTACGTTTTCATCAAATTCTTTTCGAACAGATCATAGCACGCAGCCTAGCTCTAAGCAGCAAGCGAAGTACGTGCCTGTGTGGCTTCGACCTAAGGGGCTATCTCCACGGGCCACTGCTCTACGACGGTTCAGTTGTTGTACGATCGCTGACTAATCTACATGATAGAGCTATTCTGGCATCTGACGTCACGATCATTAACGATGCTCGGACGTCGTCTGCGACGAATGCAATTTTCCTTCCCTAGGAGGCTCCTGCTGAAACGTCACTTAACCTCATTGACTGTTACTCACTGTATCATTGCGCTGATATGCTCTATTGAATGTATTTAGACACATGATGTATTCTGGAGGCCAAGCTTACTAACATGCTAACGTTGCAATGGTCTCTGCATTCTGCTTCTGCATTGTTGTCTGCATTGTGCAAATTTTGTATTGCAAATCTGTCAAAAACTTACAACTTTTGTGAATTAGAACACTTTAGCATCGTGACTGAGCTGCTTTCTTGATTGCAGTATTCTATAATGCAGAAACCTATCTTTTAGAAATACATATTTCTAAGTCATTCGTTGTTCCAAAAAAGATTTGTGGGTGTATTTATCCGATGTTTTATTTATAGGCAGGCAACGTAACATTGTTTTGCATGTGTTTTGCATACGAATACTATGGATAAACTAGTCAAACTTATGTGTCAGGCCGTAACCACAACAATGCATGCCTTGGTAATGAGAATAATACATATAAAGATTGTATAGTTCTAGAGTCACTAAATGGTTAGGATTAACATTAAACTTATGGAGGATGATAACGTCATTCGATACAATTCCACACAACTGTTGTAAAAACCTAACGTAAAACTCGTAACCACTTGTTCCTCGTTCCACTTTTTACAGAAAATGTGGACACGTGGTCACGGTATTTTTATTGTCGGTTTCTGCAAACCGACAGTTAAAAAAAATAAAAAATGTACTTACAAAATACCGCACTTTTACTATAGTATTTTAATTTTATTTTCTATGCAATGCAGCGTGCAGCATAACTATTCACAACCATTCGATAAGCTTACGTCCCGAATCAAACATAAATCAATCTTATCGAAGCATTCATCTAGACGTAGTTCACAATTCCGAAATTTTGACAGATTAAACCAAATAGACGAGGACTAGGCAAATCAGGTAATCGAAAATGTGTCATTTTTGACTCAAAAGCCTGTTGAATTGTTGTGAATGAGCTATGCTGTTTAATCTATTCGATCCTGTGGTTACGTTTGGCAAACTATGAGGTTTCAAAAGGTCAGTTGGGTAGATCCTACATTATCAATTATTGTTAGTGAATAAATAAATAAATAAGTACCTTTGTACTCAAATTATAATTAAGTATGTCATATCCCTATGTCTTGTGTGTACATAAATAATAAAATAAATAAATTAAATAAATAAATTATCTACCTCCTATATGTATGGCCTTGTGGCTAGCGAACCAAACAAAGTTGCGTAAGTAATTACTTTTGTATTGTACCTATGATTGTGTGTATGTCCGACATGAGCACAAACATTGTTATTTTATTATTAGGTAAAATTAAATCCTTCCTGTCGTGTGTGGTTTTACAGAGATGAATAATGCATGAGTGTGAATGATGCCAGTGACGGAAAAATTGTTTAGCACTACAGAAACTATAGGTAGGTCTGATTTTCTTCAATAAGAAAATAAAGCAAACAAAATAATACTTCTTCGACACCAACAGTAATTAGGAAATATTTTGGTGGCAGTCGTGTATTATCGTACAAAATGAACATTAAAGGAAGGGGCAATCGCACAGGCTAATTGTTTATCACACTTAGGTACTATATGGCAACGCCTTTCATTTTCATAATTCAAAAACATCCATTGCGGTATTTACGTTGTCGAACAGACGAATTACCGGTGTACAATTGTACACTCAGGGAAATCATTTGTAAAGCAAATTGATAACCTACATCATTATTTATATTATTATTTATTTCTTTATCCTCACACTGGAACGCCATTTAGCATTTACACCAACGGAGCGAAAAAATTACTTCATGTGTTACTTTCCATCTATCCTGTGCGCGGTGGACATCGAACGAGCGGCGATGGATCACGCACGGTTACGCATCGTCAAGACATTTCTCCATAGCCCCATTACTCCTTCCATATAGCGCATATTTTTAATAATTTTTGAAATTTATCATTGTAGAGCCATTTCAAAAAACTGTCAAGAATGACTGTTGTGATTCGATTATACGGTCAATTTAAGTAAGTAATCAATTTGGTTAAGCATCCCTCACTTTACAACAAACTAATAACAGGGCTAAGCCAATACCCGAAGCAGTATCAATAGCCATCAATTTAAATAAAAAAACTACGCTTATGTGTGACCTTCAACAAACCGTGTGCGCTAAAAACAACATTATATTCAGAAGGTGAATCTATAACTATAGGAATAAAATAATGCCTGCTTGTTGTGGTTGCCAAGCACGGCTACAAACGTAGAATATGGTTCTGGGTGTGGTTTCTTTACCAAATCAGGGGCCTTATTCTCTATGGCACAATGAACGAAATCGCTCGAAATGTACGCGAGATTAGTTAAGGAATTGAGATTGACGTGGTTTCGAGTGAGGAATCGTTAAATGGTCAAAGTGAATCAGGGCCCAGGCAGTATCTGTAGGTATCCAAGATGAACCAAAAAGAACAGGCAGTAGGTACGACATATTTTAAAACCCTCATATCTTTGGCCTGGATAGTACTAAAGAGCTCAAATTCTCAGAATAACATGTAGTTGTAGTTAGTAGAGTTTAGAGTTACCGAAACGGCCAAGCCATACATTTTCACCAATATGTAAGATTTTTAGAGTTAGGGGCTTGGATCTGATAACTTTTTAATAGTGTTTAAAATATTTTGATGGGATTTTATTCAAAATCGGTCTGAATGGATGTTGATCAAGAATACCGAGGTTACATCTAGAGGGTCCATTTGTGATGTAGTACAAGAAAATGGTAACACGTTTATTTTGTATGGAAAGTGTTGCCATAGACGCCAACTCTGGCAGCGGCCGCCGTTGTGGCGTCTCCGTGCTCTGTGGACTGGACTTTCTGCCTTCTTTTCTATTTGGTTGTTATTAAGTGTTTCTGTTTTATAATTCAGTCAAGGTCTCGCTTATGACGGAGCGATTAAACAATATCTCATTTCGTGAGCCGACTTACGTATATTTTAAAATTATGGTTTTTAAATTATTCTTGCCGAGATCATTTTAAAATTTCCTAAGTATAAAATACATAATTATTATACTTTCATAATATATATAATATCACGTCTATATTCTCCGAAGGGTTAGTCAGACTTGTAACTATAGTACACCCACATTGTATTTATTTAAAATATTTTTTATTGCTTCCAATTGCTTTACTCACTCATAGTTTTTTTTTTTCATTTAGATGGGCATTATAATGCATTGCTTCATGTTATTGTAAAAATGAAAGGGTTAGTGTGTAAAGTACGTAATTACCCCATGGTCTCGAGCTAAATGCTCAAGCGACGCGCGTCTTGCTATAGCGCCTGCGAAGAAAGCATGTGCCAACACGCACCGCTCGAAATCGTGAACAGTTAGGTAATATTAATAATAATAATAAAAAAATAAAACAAAATGTAATTATATAAGTAAGTATGTATAGACAAATAAAGTATAGTAATAAAATTAGGCAGGGGTCATAGTTCTTCCATAGTTCTTGGTAACTAGTCCACTTTAGCCACTCAAACCCATAGTCCAATTTTTTATTTTTCCATATCCTGCAATAGTCCTACACCAACCGAGGGTTATCCTTGGGTTCACTTTCATAGTGCATACAGGGATAATCGTCGGTTGCTGCATTTCATTAAAATTTCCTAAGGAGCCTCTGCAAGTTGGCTTCGGCCCCTCGTACGCCTTCCAAAAGACCGGGACCCCAAGGTCCCGAGATATATAAAATAAAAATAAAAATATAATAATCTTTATTTATATAAAAAAGGTGGGAGTAAAGTATTAATAAAACTATTTGCGGTTTATTATCGCTATTAACGTAATTGTGGTGGGACTGGTGGTTGGTCTAAGTGCGCGCGTTGGACATTGTTTTGATGCTAAATATAAAATATTGTTGCCTCAATGGGTTCAGTGTCGGAAGATAAAATAAAATTTTCACGGTTTATTAACATGTGGTTAAAAATCTGTTGATAGTATATATAACTAAACCTACAATAATAATAATATATGCCTAAGGGCCGGCGCACACCTGGCGACGCGCAGCGCGACGTGGTAGTCACTGCCAAACAAATATCAACGTTGTATGCCTAAAATTAAAATTGAGAATAACCAGTAGTGCTATTCTGTAAAAATCTCACCGTGAAAACATAGGTGAAATGAGCTGTCACTTCACCTGATGTTAGGGATTACCCCTATTGATAGCTCACTTCACGCTCACTTCACCTAAGTTATCACGGTGAGATTTTTATAGAATCGACCGGCTGAGGCGCACAGCTCTTTCCGCTTAGATGCGCTCTCGAGCTAATGGAAGTTTATTTATTTTCAACTTTATTTAAAGTAGGTGGTGCAAGGTCGATATTTGCTTGACAGTAACGAATGCGTTGCGCTGCACCACGCCATTATGTGCCTTGGCCTTTGTCCATTACAAATTAATGAACTTAAAGCTAAATCTATGTCCCGTTTGTAAAAAAAAATGTACTATTTTAAAATAACATTATAATGAGCTATAAATATGAATATCCAAGAATTGTGTTTTGTATCGATACACAATTCCTGGATTTTAATGTTTGTTAGATTTGATTCGTTAATAACATGTTATTTATAAATGTTAATTATCTACGAAAAAACAAAAATGACAAATTCTCAAAACAACACAATAAACAGATAAGATCCATTCACTGCACCGCTGTGTTATGATTGCTATTAGGTAGGTACTTATATTATGATAAAAATATTTTTCCACCAGACATCGAATGACAGATAAAGATGCGGCAAAATACTTTGAGCATGTAGAATTTTCGCCACATAAGTGGTTTATTCATAAACCGCGTTGCTTAAAGTTAAGTAATCATTAAACTGCTGCTTATTTTTTGACGTTTGAACGTCTCTAGCTCTGGCCACACTGAGGCGAATCTCGTACGGGATGCGGGACGGAGAAGAATAGAAAGTAACCGTGAGTAACCATTCAGACGCAGCAGGATCCGCGCTTTCTTGATCTCATACATGAGCATCCTCGGGTTGTCAATTGCCGCGCAGAATCCTCGGGGTTCCCGAGGTATCAGAACGGGTGCTAATATATCGCATCCTCAGAGCCACGCAGTTTCCGCGCGGAATCCTCGGAACTTCCGATGAGACACGTTGAGAACCCCGAACGGGTATTAACATTATTAGGGTACTTACTGCAGCCCAAACAAGCGCCCACACCGGTGCTGATCGCAGTATCGCCTTCCAGGGCACCGGGTCTATGTTGTTGATGCTCTCAGAAGTCGTCACATTGTTGTTTAAGTACGTGAGCTCTTTCTTAGATATGTAAGGATGGCTGTTCGGTGTGCTGTAGCAGAAAAGACTCTGAAAAAATAAAGTTTAAGATAGACAAATAAAACAGAGAGAACACATAGTCCTTCATTTGATTTAACTACTTTTGTCAACCTTGGAACTTCCGCCAAACCTAGCTAGAGAAATTCTTATGACGGGGATTTTTTATTCAAGCCATACCATAGTATAATGTACATACGGCTACACATTAAGCTATACATTTCCAGTTTTAGCCGACCTCGCATTGGTTGCGGTTTTTCGTACAATCAGAGGTCTCTGGTTATGTATAGCTTGATGTATAGCCGTGCGTACCAAAATGTTATCCGGATTTTGTAAATACATATGTACGTACTATGTACGTATTGTACATAGAAAGTAATAAAAGCACTATCCACAAATCAAATCGAGCAATAAACGTCTTTCAACCCAGCATCAGTCAACACCAATCACTCAACACTAATCCATATTATTATCCCACAAGTGGTCATAAAATCGCCGTAAAGCAATCCATCAATATACGCACGAAGAAAAGCACACGGTAATTTGCCCGTAACGGTACCGATTTCGTACCCACTAATTTTGTACACAGCTTTCGTAGCAATTTTTTGCAAAAGCCTCACTAATTTTATTTATTGGGTTTGCCTCTCCGGGGACTGTGATTAATTGGCTTTGTTTAAGTTCATTTTGGAAGTTGGTTGTTTTAAAATGCTGTTGATATGATCATTCTTCTTTGTAATAGGGAAGTGTACTGCATCTATTATGTAAACTGTAGCAATGAATGTATACAGTCATTTTGTTATTAATGTATACTTATCTTGATGATAACTATCGAGTAGATGTCAATAGTCCGAAGTTTCAGAAGAGAAATTTGAATGAAAATTGGCTAATTGTTACCTGTTTGTGTCAATTTTTCGAAGAGTAGAGAATACTTCAAAGACTAGCATTGTGATCATTGCATTCAAAGTTAAGTTTTAATTAATAATCAAAATTTCGAAATGATCATAAACTTAAAATATGTTCTTCATCTTTTTTATCAACGGCTTATTTTTTATATTGTTTTACCCCCTTAACACGTATTATATCAGATGAATAGTTACACACCGATTTTTCTTTTTCAGTCGTCAGCAAATTGACTTTCGAAAGAAGAAGACAAAGTGTTGTGTAACTATACAGACGCTATACTACGTTTATTAGTAATAGGGTTAATAAATAGTGGCACACTTAGCCCTATGCTTGTAGCTCCTTAGTTTGAATAAAATTGAAGCAAAAAATTACTTGCGTCGTCTAAACACTGTTTACACGGTGCAGCTTTTACGTCTGCTTCAACTTATAGCAGGCCACTAGCAATTAAATCGCATCGTGTAAATCAGGCTTTATGTGGAGAAAATGTACTTACCCATAGTAAGAACCACAAGATTCCAAATCCTCCAAAGAAGTAGAACACATACGCCCAGTCTCTTCCATCGGCCAACAATACTCCTGACATGAAAGACCCGAAGATGTTGCCGATCTGAGCTCCTCCGAACACGAGCGCTCCTTGGAATGACCGTTCATGGGGCGGGACCCATCTCGCCAACATTATCATAAGGGCAGGCATCGTGGGACCCTGTGAAATAAGTTTATATTTTTTTTATTACATCATCATCTTACAGCAGTCCACTGCTGGACTTAAGCCTCTTTTATGGCACGCCATTCAACTAAAGACATTCATGTTATCATTCTTCTTTTTTTCTAAACTTAATCTCTAAAATTTGTAAGACTTCACGAATCAATTCAAGGAAGCAGAAATTCGTGTTGAAAACATATTTTTGATTATTATTTACCTTTTTCGAACGGGAAAATAGCATGTGATTTCTAATTATATTTTATTATTTATTATCATCATCTACCTAGCCATTTCCTATCTACCTACCTATTATCTTGCGGTCGGATTCCAGTCTTGTCAGATGCATCTGAATATCAGTACTGAGCGATATCTGCCAACCAGTACCAGAACCCAGTGAGTATTCTAGTTACTGGATAACACGACACCCCTTGGTAAGACTGGATAACTCTTGGTAAACTGGTTTTCCCTTGGTAAGATTGTATACCCCTTGGCAAGACTTTAATTTCTGCCTAGCCTTTTCCCAACTAGCTTGGGGTCGGCTTCTATATTTTGATTGGTAAGACTTTATTAAAAAAAAAAATGCATAGATAGGTAACAGTGCTCGCTTTTGCACGTAAAAAGTACAACTTGTACACTGGGTCAAGTGTTAGCTTTTCACAGAACTCACAAAAATTCTACCTTCAGTCGGAATTTTCCGTCTAAAAACGTTAAATTTATTTTTTTCATCTTTTTGTTAAAGCTCTTTGTTATTCAAAGTCAGCACCGTATTAGCGTACCTGCCCTTAAAAGCTTTGTACGTAGATATAGCTCGTGACCGACATGCTCTTGTTTCCCCTTTGAAATTCAATTCATTCCATGAAAGAAAAACTTTTTAACAAAAAAAAAACCGACTTCCATAAAAAAACACTACAAAGTGAAAAATAACTTTGATTTCGGAAGTCGGTGTCTTTGGATCTGTATTTTAGTTTATTGCCACCGACTTCCGAAATCAAAGTTATTTTTCACTTTGTAGTGTTTTTTATGGAAGTCGGTTTTTTTTTTTGTTAAAAAGTTTTTATTTCTCGCTTTTTAGTGGGACTGTTTATAATGCATCAAGCTCATCGCCTTTTACAAAATATTACTTTTCCCGATACAGGGACGTTAATTGTTGAGGAGTTCTCCTGGTACTCCACCATCAGCTCCATTTCACCATTCGCATTGTGACGAGCATAAATTGCTTAGCAACAATATTAAAGTAATCGAATCGCAACCTGTGAAATACTTATTATTGAGTAGTCCCGGTGGCCCTCTGTGGTCTTCATCATCAGTTTTACTTCACTAAATTTTGCTTTCCGAAAGCAAATGCACGAGTTAGTATAAATAATACCCGAATCTCTATAGGTGTGCCTATAATATTTGAAGAGTTCCTTCGATTTCTCCAGGATCCCGCTGATAATCCTGGCAGCATCAGGCCAGACTTATGTCAACATTGCATTGAACTTAAAATTTAGTCCTGTTTAAAATGAGGCCAAACACGACTAAGGTGCTGTAATTTCAAGGTTTGTACTTTTTCTGATGCTCCTGGCATCAAGTCTCTGTGTAGGTACTTCGGTGTTTCTCATTAACAGTACGTTTATCCACACATCGAGCCCTTTTCAATGAGCCTAAACACGATATATCTGCTGTTAGTTGTCGAGGAGTTAGGTACTCCGCAGACTATCCTGACTGCAGCATCAGGTCATGACTTGATGATCATGAGACCAAATGTGGCAAATGCCCTATCAAACATCAAAACAATTTACTAAAACTGTCCTTGTCTGTTCGAGTAACTTTTACTGTTAAGAAGTTGTACCTTCCATCATCAGCTCAGCTACCTGAGATGGTGACAACCATACGCAAATACACAAGATACTTCATAAAATATGCGAAAAACAATAAGTGAGCCTATAAAATTTGAGGGTTGCCCTCGATTTCTCTAAGATCCCATCATCAGATCCTAACTTGGTGACAATGGAACCACCTCAGAACTATGTACTTTCGAACAAAAAAAGAATTTTGAAAATCCGTCGACAATTGGCAGAGTATTCGATGAACAAACATACAAAAAAAAAAAAAACATCCGAACATAGTACCTCCTCCTTTTTGTGAAGTCGGTAACAAAGAATAGAGGGCAGGCAAATGTTTGATTAAAGCTAGAAAAGTCGACCACTGCTAAACATACAGAACATTTCTATTGCAGGGAACTATTATCGCATTCAATGTTTATTAAAATATATTTTTTTATCTCTAGCTAGTTCTAAAAGACATTGATATTCATTTTACAAAATTGGAAAAAAATGCAGTATAATTTCCACCATACACTGCAAGAAATAAGCAGTAAATATTATTAATGAAAAAACATTGATCTGAACTGCTTTAAAAATGTTCCATAGGTATGAGCCTAACGTTCAAATCAGTATTTTTTACTGATCCGAAAACAGTTAAGTACTTCAGGCAAAATGTTACCGTCATGACAGTAAACTTTAACTTTTTCTCAGTAAATATGTAGTACATTCAATCGTTAAACGTTAATATTTTGTTTTTTATTGTTTTAATATGTCATTGGTAATACGGGCTGTCCGCAACTTCACGTCAATGCGCGTATTTTGCGTACTGAAAGTAATACTGTATCTTTTATTGTTTTACAAACATTTCTTCTTACTGTATAAAGCCAGTAAGTCTTAATAAAATCGCTTTAATGTGGTGTAGTAAGATTTTTTTTTTAGTATAGCTCCACCAACTTATTTAATGGGATATTACCAAGAGGTAGTATCAAATGTTTTACAAAACTCAGTTGTTACTAACCTAGGTTGACCTACCTATGGTGTTACAGTATCTTAAGATTTTATTAAATAATTATGTATAAGAAATAATAATATCATACTTAGATTAGAGATCATTACGAATGACTTATAATTGTGTCTAAGTATATCAGGTACATTGTTATATTTTATATATATGTCTGATAGACCTATGATCATATATTTATGATAGTGTAATTATATCCCCAAGTGACAATCTCACACTGGGGGTAATTATGGATTAGGAAAAAATGCTTGCAAATTGTATAAAGGTAAAAATCTTACTCAAAGTATCGGGGTTTCTCTATTGGTTGCCAAAGTATAAGCAACAGGCGCTATGTAGAAGCTAATAACCTATTTCAGAAGGAAGAGCTTATGTAATAGTGTCACTAATCGTCTTTGCAAATAAATAAATAATTTACTGAGAAGTCTTTGAAGGAGTATGTAAGGATCGTAGCAGCTGGCGTTCTATAATTTCTGAGTGTTTATATACTTATGTATGTATTTAAGTCACACACACCCCAACCGAATGTTTCTCTTCGAGCTATCGAGCTGACTTTTTTTCCCAGTCTAAACTATAAATAATTATAATTGTTTCGGAAAGCCCTTGGAGAGCGGCGCCAAAAAATTGTTTTGAACTAGGTACTTTAGATAAACAGGCCACGCTGTATATATGCTCATGTCAGTAGGTACAAGATTGAATGAAACTTCATCCATGACACTTTTGTATCGATTTCATTCATGCACCAATGCGTTAGGAAACTAAGATTTTCCATTAGGTACTCGTTTTATTGATTACGTTCAAGTATTGGAGTGTAAAGTATATAGGTAATCTGTATTATATTTTAAGTGCTGTTTATTTTATTTTATCTTATTATCTATTTGTTTAATCTGTACTATATTTTTTATCTGCCTTGGTTTGCGATCGTCTTTTACACTCAAAAAAAGAAAAAATCCGCGCTGTGCTGTGAGTCTGATATTGATCAGCATAATGTTGAGTGGAAGCCTTCTTGTCTCAGTCATGACGTGCTGCCAATGAAAATGACATAACACCACTTGAGTCAAGTGTACAAATACTTGTTATCGATGTGTTACATTCTGCATTGTGACACTCATTGTTTTGTTCCTATGCAGCCAAGTGACTACACGATCAATTCCCTAATACGAGTATTTTAATCTATTATGAACTTCAAGAACTTATTTGGGCCCCTCTTATTTATTTATTTCCAAAATAATTTAGATACAATATTTATGTTCAATTAATTAAACCCGACTACTTCAGAAGCAGTTATAGCACGAAGGAATCTTGAGAATAATAAGTAGTATCTAAGTCTTCTGACATTTTATATGTATAAAATTCTCGAATATCTTAAGACGAATCCCGACAACGTTGTTTAGGACAAAAAATAAATATTAAAAGTTTAATTACAGTAAAAAAATAACGCCGGAAATGTAGGTCGAGGGGTTTTTTAGCGCTTGGAAACAAATTGCTGTTGTTTTTCTTCTTGAATAAATAAAATTATCATATTTTGTTCGCGCGCGATTCCTCTGTTGAACTGATAAGTTGTTGCTGAGCACCACTAAAAAGATAATGAATCTGACCCATTTTCGTAGGAGGAAAAGTACAGGAATACATCACACTAATATTGTAAAGGCGATAGTTTCTTGCTTCTTCACGCTCAAACGGCTGGACCAATTTTGATAGAATTTTGTATGGAGGTAGCTGATACCCTGGATTAACATATATGCTACTTCCCCCCCCCCCTTTATCCCGATATTCTCACGGGATCGACCCTTATGCGGGTAATACCGCGGGGTGCAGCTAGTATGTCCATAAATATATACATATAGAATTGCCAGATAAACTAATTTATTTTCAGACTACCTATTGAAAGACGACTCGATCTAATGCTAAAATAGTCTAAAAGCTCGTATTTATTTTACCACTTTTGACAACTTTCTGTAGGTAGATAACTGATACTTCAATAACACTGAAACGATCTAACTGTCTTACAGACAAATACTTGCACGCCATAAATCGACAAGGTATTGTCAATTTATTTAATATGTAATATCGTTTATTACGGATCACACATAAAAATACACACAATCCTTATAGAATTTAGTAAACTATTTATGACGTGCAAGTGACATTAAAATTAAGGGTGTTATAGCAATTACGAGGTCGATTATACACCAACAAATCTAAATGTAAGAAAGGTAAGAAGCCATTTTATATAGATCGAGAGCGAGACCCCATCGCTTCGTAGGCAAAGAGTTTTAGAGTGAATTCTTTTTCGGTGCTGCTATAATTATAACAACTCACATAGTCAGATAAATTAGTTATACAGGCTGGGCAAAAAATCGTGAATCAAACGAAACAGGACGACAGCTGGGGTTATTTGCAGTAAAAAATTTATCTGTGGGCAGTGCCCTAACTTGATCACCTTAAAAGTTATGACAATTTGAGTGTTTACAGTAAGGTTCTAAAGTTACAAATAATTTTTCGTGAGACTTCAAAGATATTGAAAATAGTGCCAATACTGATAAATCAGGGTACCCACTATCATGAAAACACTTTTGTAGTGATGATGCTTTTTTTTTGTATTTTTTTTTTTTTTACTGCAAATAATTTGTTTCGTTGGATCCACAATTTTTTACCCACCCTGTATATGATCTACAAATAACTCTCCCTATCACCATAAAGACCATAATTATCGACATAAGACTCACCTCCCCCATTCCTTGCAGGATTCGCAATATAAACAGCCATGTTGCTCCACCAGCTCTTATCACGATCGGCGTAAGGAACGTGAATACTGCTGTACTTAGCAGTCCACAACCAAGGGTCCATTTTCCTCCGAATTTTTCAGCTAAGTACCCTCCTGGTACTTGCGTCGCTGCATATCCATAGTAGAAGCCGCTTAGAATTAATCCTTGTGTTTTTTCGTCCCAATCGAAGCTTGCGTACTGCAAAAAAATTACATACATTGTAGTATAGACTAGGTACTGAAAGGTAGCAGAGTTTTATGTGACGAAAATCACGAAATTGGGAAAATATTTTGTGAATTGCATCAAGTTACAGTTGGAAAATGAAAAATGTCAAACTTTTAATTTTAAATGAAAATATTTATATATAAATAAAAAAATAAAAAAAAAATATATTTTTTTTATTAATATTAATTTTTAATTTATTTTTATTTATTTTTTTAATTCTGCTTCTACCAAAATAACAGTTTAAGGTACACAGGCAAAAGCTTATAAATGTAGGAACTTCATCCAACATCGTGTTACTTGATATGGCTAAGGTAATTAGGTGAGCCCGCGTCATTCCCCGCTCAGTGCATAAACGTGAAGCAAATGTAATCTATTTTTATTTTAATACCTGCTTAGTAATCTGTTCCGCCATTTTAGCATAATTTAAGGTCGGTGAGTCGGTATCGTTAGAGGGACTCGAGGTGATTATTAATTGTAGGATGACATGTAAATAATATTTATTTATTATACTGAAGTGGTCCCACGTTCTGCGTTCGTCTTTGAATATTATTCTGTATGTGTTGTTGATACTTCAAGTTACACGGGTTTCTAACTAATTAATTATCCTTAGGTGTAGTTGCGGCTATTCTTAGGAGCGCAAGCCTGCATGCATGAGCGTTGAAAAGGCATAACGTACATACGATGCGAATGACAGATAAAAAGATAGAAAGAAAGAACATACATTTCCAAAACTATTCGAAATCGGGAAACGTTGATTTTATTTTCGCTTTAATTAGGTATACACTTTGACCTCTATTAAGTAGATATAAACGATGTTTAATTCTTTCTTGTACAGATGCCAAGCACATCAAGCTACCCGAAACTAAAATTTTCCCAATCAACTTTGAACCTTATTTAACGATAAAATTTAAAATCTATTAAGGAAATTTGACAGATTGTAGTAGCTTGAGCGGCTGGCGTCTGTACATCAAGAACTAAATAAAAAAAGGAAACAGCTAAGCTTAATGCTCCCGTAGACAGGCGCGATGCGACTCAAGTAGAACAATTGATAACTGAAGTTTTCGTAGAAATTGTTCAGCTAGAGTCGCGTCGCGCCCCTCTCCGGGAGCCTTTATAGTAACAAACAACTGTCTGCAGAATAATTTTTACAATAAGTTTTAACCAACAAAATCGAATCAAATATATTTCAAAAGGTGACGTACCTAACACAGCAGTTACCTAATTATAAGAACTGAAACATCTATACAAGATAGGTACTGTTTATCAAACATGTGCAAACATTATGAACGTAGACGTTTCGTGTCAAAAAGTTAAATGCTTTTAAAATGCAAATTCGCAATTTATAGTCTCTTTGCACTCACTAAAGGACATTCAAATGAGGACAGAGTACAGAACAGATAAAAGAGGGACAGAGTATATGATATCATCGTTTCTGTTTACATGAATAATAAATCAAAATGTATGAATGTATTTTGTCTCTGTATGTGGTTTTTATTTTATGCATCTGCTGGATTATAAATAAATAAAAACAATTGCAAGTGCAGCACCGTACATGTGGTAGAAGTGTAACTTCTTAAAAAACAAATAGCAAGTTAGATTTAGTATGAGAGATAGAATTATATCTTTCTTCTCTCTTATGTAACGAAATATGCCTAAGTGTGACGCGTCCTTACAATTGCCCAATTATCGAATCGCCGCCTATGAGTCTTCACAGTTTTCAAAAAATGTTGGGGACACTCTCTCCCTCACGAAACATTACATAACATAACATAACATAACATAATCAGCCTATAATGTTCCCACTGCTGGACACAGGCCTCCACGAAACATTAGGTACATTATGAAATTTATTATAATGTAAATTCTTGTCTATCAGTTGAGTGACTGTAAAATGAAATGTTCAAATCAAAATAAAATTTACCTATGAGTACATTCAACCTGTATTTTTAAAAACTATAATGTTGATAGTTTTGTTTTGTGATACTTAACTCACTATAAAATTAATATCATATACATACATGGTGAGTTGTTCAAGTGGGCGTGGTTGGCCAAATCCGAAACTATGAGGAATAGCGAAAAGTACTCAAAGGAGTTTCGTGCTCAATTTTGATGAAAACTAAAACCGCATCATTTGATTTTTGAAAAATCAATATATCTAGCCAGGAATCGACCCCGTTAATTTTGAAAAAAGAAACACACACGGTATTATTACACCATTCGATAGTGTCGCTAATAAGGATAGAATTCTGGAAAATATTGGATTTTAATAAACTGCTTCGAGGTTTGAAAAATTCGCCCGATCAACAACGTAAATAACACAATGAATATTGATGAACTGTCAAAATAAAATGCATTGCCATTGTGTGTTAATAGCAATTACCCCGCAGGTTTCCAAACGACGTTTTCCTTCACCGATGACAGTAATATCCAAGATAAATCAGAAAGTACATACATACAATACCTTTTGAAAATACTCATGATAACTAAGAGACAAACCAGTATATTCCCTGTCATTGTTATTCATAGATGTTTTTATGGTCAAGTTAGTTGCAAGTCTTTAGTCATTGTGAACATTATTAACACAAACATATTCAAGGACCATAATATTCTTAACAGTCACAATCATTTTTAATTCATAAAAAATGAAGTGGTGGCAAAGATCAAATGACCAATACCCATTAGTTTACAGTGGTCATCATTAACTCATAATTAACGACAATTAAACAAACAACCTCCACTATTGCGCAAACAACAGCTGAAAATAACAACGAGGATTGACATATTTATTGACCCTTCAGGAGTTCCCATGGGACCTAATTACAGAGATCATGGGAATAACTAACATAGAAGCAGTCGCACAGTGGATAAACGCTGAAATTTATATTCAGGTCTCTTTCTCCCTGATGAAATATCCTATGAGTTAAAAAGAGAGAGTACTGTGTTTTTTTTCCTCTTTTTGCTCGATTTAAGCAGTATACAACTTTGGTTACCAGGACTACAACAAAATTAAGTCACTAGCAATGCAATAAATTGTAACGACACATCACGAAAACAAATTATGAAAAAAAAAATTAATATGCTCCATTATAATAATAAATTATAATAATAAAAGTATGTTAGGTTATACCAAGGAAGTGAACAAGTGTTACGAATCCTGAAATATGAAAAAAAATACTGTTCCGTACCAAAGTGCAATAATACTTCACGATGAAAATGTACAGTAAGCCTTTTTGTTTACATATTTCAGAGTTGGTCATATACTAAAAAAAAAAACATTTTCATTAGTAGGTAGGTACTATACTCCCAGTATGTCCTTCATTTAACCTTACACACAGTTCTAACTTTACAACTACATAGGTAATACGGGTCCGCAACTCCACGTCAATGCGCATATTTTGAATAAAAAAAAATTTTTTTCATCAACTTCAACTTTCTGACTGTCCGACTATTTAATTTTGACAATTCAAAAATGCCTGTAAATGGTTTAATTGAAATAAATGCTTTGAGTTTGAGGTCATGTAGTTTCATGTAAAAAAAGTTCGTTAGCTCACTAACATTCACCTTCCTCAATAAAGTATCTTAGTGCAGCTACAGAGTGTGGAGCTTAAGTATTTTAATGTCACGTTATTTAGTAACGACAACCTGCTCGCTTCTCGACTTTAGTTAGAACCTGATTTGTTCTAGTGGTATTTACTATAGGATAAAGCTAGTGGAACGGCTCTCGTAGGCCTTGGTTCTAACATCTACATTACTTAAAATTCGATGTGTACAGTTTTCAACTCAGAGCGAGAGATAGTTGCTAGAGAATAAAGCTGCAAGGAACTTGGATTAAATTTTAAAGAAAATTAAAATAAAACGAAACTTGAAAAAAAAGTCACTTTAATTTTCTAAATTGGCCTTATGGTTTATTTCAGCGATTTTCTCTATTACCTGTAGTTTAAAAGTTACCAAAGATGGCAAGAAAGTACCCTGTATATTTGCCAATACCTAACCACCGAAAAGTCACAAAGGGATAATAAGATTGTAACCCAACGACCTAAACCCAAACAGAAAGTTATTAGTCAGTGATTAAAAATTTTATAGCAGTTTCTAAATTGACGTCATAAAACTCTAGCCTGAAACTTATTTTATGAGTAAAATTTTGCGGTTACAGTTTTTCCTACTGAATCAACTACCAGAGGATGCAAGCAATACTCAGTGAAGCCAAGTTGAGAAGGTATTTAAGTCGAAACAATAAACCTATTTGCTTTTTTTTTTAATTTAATTTAGTATCTAGTGTAAATAGTTAGTTACAAATATAATCTGAAAAATAAAATTTTTACTTAAAAAAAAACTCATTGAACTTCACCTGAAGAAGGTATGTCGGACATTTTCGACACAAATCCAAAGTGAAAGTTATTAGTCAGTGATTAAAACTTTTATAGCCATTTCTAAAATTGACGTCATAAAACTCTATCTTGAAACTCATTTGATGAGTAAAATAAGGCCCTTGTTTTCCTATTGAAATACCTAACAGAGGATACACGCATAATTCAATGATGTCGAGAAGGTAAGTAGAAAGAAAAAAATTAAAATAACGTCATCTGAAGTAGGCACGTGGGACATTTCTCTAAATCCAAACTGCAAGTGATTAAAACTTTTAAAACAATTACGTTATTGACGTCATAAAAGTCTATCTTGAGATAAATAAGGGCGTTGTTTTACTGATACTCACAGGTTTCTCGGCAATAATAGTAGTGACGTTATTAATAAAATCATCGCTTGGACAGGCATCAGGGTCGACGTAATTCGAGCCGCCACCGTTAGTGCGGTTGACCATCTGTGTGATAGCAAGGTTGAGGCAGACCCGCATCGTGTATGCGTTGCACACCCCTAGCAGGCCCATCACGCCGAGAATGTACCGTTGAGGGATCACGCAACCTGGGGAAAACAAAAGATAGTTAATAAAGTAACATGCCTAACATCACGCCTGTAACCTCTGGAGAGTTACGAGGTGTACCTATTGGATATGTACAACCTCATTTCACTAGTGATGTTTATGTTCCATGTAACAGGGGGCGATCTTATTCCCATTAATCGAGCACAAATCCAAACTCCAAACTTCTACTAAGAAATTCCTTTATTTAATTCTGTTATTTTGCTTTCTTTTATGGGTTTTCAAACGAGTATTTGTAGTAAATTTCAACTTAATCGCTTAATTAGATTCGGAGCAAATTGGTTGGGTTAATTACAAGGGTTCTGTTTTTTTCATTCAGACGTACAGCACCCTAAAAAGAGCAGGAACTGGCATGAAACAAACAAGGATGAAATCTGAATGTGTGACTGGAAATTCCCGTTTTACCTCATTTTAAGGATATTTCCTCTAACACTCAAACCAGCCAAAAATACTGAGGAAATAAATAAGGAAAATCATAATTGCGTAAACTGTTTCTCACTGGGTGTAATCAATTGTGGTGTATGACACTTGTAATTAATTATGGCAGCTCATTTTAGCACTCATATTGGGTATATGGTAAATACGGTAAATACATGCCTTGCAATGCCTTGCAATGACCCGTATTTATAATTAGCGACTTTGTCCGTGTGAAATTTCACCCTCCTCCCATTCATCCTCTTAGGGGTGGAATTTTGAAAAACACTTTCTCAGTGGATACCTACTGTCCACAAAGAAAACACCCTCCAAATTTCATGTCATTAGGACCAGCAGCTTAGGCTATGCGGTGATATATCAGTCAGTCAGGACTTTACATTTTATATTTAAACAAGGATAAGCCATGACACACATTGGTTCCCAGAAAGAAATACCAGTTATTTCTCTCAGGAATTTCTCAGTAGATTAATACTAGATACGTGCCTAGTTGCCATGGCACCTAAACATAACTGCTGAAATCTATACTAATATTATAAAGCTGAAGAGTTTGTTTGTTTGTTTGTTTGAACGCGCTAATCTCAGGAACTACTGGTCCGATTTGAAAAACAGTGTTAGATAGCCCATTCATCGAGGAAGGCTATAGACTATATATCATCACGCTAAAACCAATAGGAGCGGAGCACCAATGAAGAATGTTTCAAAATCGGGGGATTTTTTTCCTATTGAGAGCTTCCGCTGCGTGCGCTGCGTAAACGGTTAAAGTTTCGCAAAAATCATATATGACAGAATTGTTCCCCTTTAAAAGCTTTAAAAAAAAATCCGCGACAGCATATGTCTATCTTTTAAGGTTAGCTCACTATAACCTCTTTTATGCTAACCAAATTTGTTCTAAAATAATGCATTATTTGCGAAGGTGTTTTTATAAACATGGTATTAATCCTTATCCAAATAAATACGTTATTCATCACATGTATTTAATTTTGAACAAAATTGCCTGTGACATCATTTGATTTCAATGTATATCTTAGGAGATATCATAGTTTTAAAATAATACTAATAATAAAGCTGAAGAGTTTGTTTGTTTGAAACACGGTTTGAAAGCTCTAAATCTCTGGAAGTATTGGTCGCATATATAAAAATATTTTTGCGTTTGATAGCCCAGTTCTTGAGGAAGGCTATATTCTATTAAATTTGACGCTAGGATCCTTAGGAGTTGAGCAAAAAGAAAAAAAGTCTGAAGTTTTCGCCAAGCGAAAACGAAGTAATAGCGCAGGCCGGCGACACGTTGCGACGGGGTGGGTCGGGGAAACAAAAAAATTTACGCGGACGAAGTCGCGGGCAGAAGCTAGTCAATTATAATATAAGTGTAAATTTTTACTTTTTACTTTCTTTTTACATTGGTTGAAATGTCACCCTGTAGTTCGGGAAAAGCACGCATGATGTCATACAGGTTGAAATAGAAAAAATGCGACAAATTGAAATGGGAGATTGTACTCTTCATTATGAACAACTTTTACTAAGGGACCAAAGCAGCAATCGCGAAAAAAAATCAGCTGTTCCCTACATTTTGACGAGTTAAGCGAACATAAATGTAGGGAACAGCAGATTTTTTTTCGCGATTTCAGGTTTGATTCGATAGTAAAAGTTGTTCATAATGATGAGTACAATCTCCCATTTCAATAAATTTGTCGCTTGTTTTCAATTTCACCCTGTATAATGTTATTCTGTATGTACTGTAGGTACGAGTATGTCCCGAGCCTCCGACTCAAGGTAGTAGTAGAAACCGGCCCAGGTTTCAGTCGGTAGGAGTCTGACAAAACCATGATGATCCATGACGATTACCACAAAGAATAAAAAAAATGTATGTGGTTGCGGATGATTTTAATTCTGCCCTCACTTTCCTCATTTTGGCTTTAGAGCCCTCGAAAAAAGAGAGAGAGAGAGAAAGTAGTATGGAGAGTGCATAAAGCTTTTTCGTTAAGTGACGACTTCTACCACTTTACTCCTACCACAAGCCGAATTAAAGAACTTCGTTCCAAAAGTGTATACTATAATAGTCTATCACATATTTTCATTCATAATTAGCCTAGGTATATTGTTCCCAGTGCTGGGACACAGGCCTCCTCGCTTCGACAGGGAGTGGTAGATGTCACATGTCTTCGAATTTTTGGTTCTAGGACATGCCAGTTTCCTCACGATAATTTCCTTCACCGTTTTGAGAGCAGTGGTGATGAAATAACTTACAGAAAGTAAAACGCCTGTCTGGGTTCGAACCTACGACCTATAACTCGTAAGTCGCAGCTATTATTACTGGGCCACCACTGCTCTCCGTAATCTATTACATCTATCTACTTATAATTTCTATTCATTACAAATTTCAACAAAATCCCTTTAAGCTGCAATGTATAATGTATCACATTGTCTGTCTTATAAGTAGAGTGCAATTTTCGTTCCGAGACTTCAGCCATTTGGTGAGATTATTACTTTTCATGACAGCTCAAGATGAGTCAGTTTGAAAGGAGAAGTTTTCTGCATGAAGTATAATTATTACGTTCTTGAAATTATTTATTATTCAGTACTGCCAACGTAATTTTGTAGCTTGCCTTGCATTAAAAGGTCAGACTTGTGATAAATTACTTTAAAAATCCTGTTCTTTATGATTTTTGCAGACCGTGTTTGCTTTTAAAATGATCTAGTAACGATCTAGTAGTACTTATTATTTTATTTAATACTTCAAGGGGTGGACCTAATGCCATTTTCTGCCAGTCAACCTTTGGCTTATTCAGAAACAAAAAATTATAAAAAAACGAATACGATTTCACAAATTACCCTTGATGTCACTTGAACTCATTAACTACCCACATAATATTTAAAACAAAAGAAAACAGTCGAAGAGAACCTCGTCCTTTTTTAAGTCAGTAAAAAATAAACGCAACTAGCCCTCGTTCCCAATTTCCCGCTCGTGATTCTGCTTTATGAAAGGAAATGGGTTAATCTGGTACTTACAAATCGATTCACTTAGCCGAGTGACTGTACGCCGGCAATGTCACCCGATACTCCGATAGGATATCTACTCTAGTTTCTGATATCTTGTCACAAAGTAAATATACGCTAAGCTATTTGTGCTAAAGATATTTAGTTAGACTCTTGATAAACACTAACGAAAATGAGTGAAAATAAACCGCAATTTATAAACAAAATTAGACATTGGAAACTTTTTATAATCGACATTTTTTTGGTATTCCAAGAAAGTGTCGAATATAAAAACTTTCCAAAGTTTTTGATGTAATAAATGGTTAATGTACCCTCTGCCCATTGGCAGAGGTTACTTCAAACATTTTTTTTTTGGCATTTGTCAGTTTATTTACACTACTTAAAAATAATAATAAAAAACTACTGCTAGCTTATACAGGGTTATTGGAAGAACATTAACAACCTCTTAAGAGGTCATTGTACTCATCATTATGAACAACTTTTACTATGAGACCAAACCTGCAATCGAAAAATAAAATCGGATGTTCCCTACATTTATGTTCGCATAACTCGTCAAAATGTAGGGATCAGCTGATTTTTTTTGCGATATCAGGTTTGGTCCCATAGTAAAAGTTGTTCCTAATGATGTATACAATGACATCTTAAGAGGTTGTTAATGTTTTTCCAATAACCCTGTATAGGTCGGTACAGATGACAGATTACTGTTTGAATATACGTGGGGGGGACTCAGACCCGCAAGCAATTTATTATTGGAAGGTACTTTGATCTAGGTCACACAAATATGAAATATTTTCAAAAATCTACTGGTTCTTTGACAAAAGATTAGGTACTTTTTCAAGGTATATTGACTTTACACCATTATCCATATAAGGTGCCGCCATTACAAAATAACTACAAAACCGAGGACGGCAGCTCAATTCAGCGTCTTGTTTCACAACATTCCGCCCACTTGCGGATTATAGCCCTTTACTTTCAACCGAGATTCGATTGGAAGACTGTAAGTTCAATGCTCTGTGGCGGTATCAAATTTTAATTGCAAAACAGTATGTCTGCCATACTCAACACTTGCAAAAGTTGAGCAATACGAGGGCTCGCAACTGTTTCGAGTGAATTAATTAGTGTATCCGAATGCCTGTATAGCTTTACCACTACTGGAACACAGGCTTCCTCTCTGTGAGATGGAGCGGAAAGTGGGTAAATGCATAAAACCAACACTGGATTACGGAATCCAACTCGTGGACTCAGTGATGATTGAATAAATCAGCAATTTTTGCCTTTTCGTGTTTGGTCCCTTGGTAAGAGCACAGGTAAGAGCTTCTCCTTTTCGGGTTAAGAGTAAACAAACTCTTATGTTTTATAGGTAGGTGTAATATTCCGAATCATATTATTATTCTGCCTGCCTTTGTTACATACTTAATTCAATGATAACATGCAACGAAAGTTCTTCAGGCGTGAAATTCTACGTTTATTCTATTAAAAGGTAAATATCTCAATCGAGATCAAGTAACAGATCCTGATCGAGGTACATGATCATTTATTTGTAATCGCTAACCCGCAGGGTAATTGCGTAACACATTATGAGTAGCAATCGGTTTCATTTTGACAGTTCAACAACATTCATTGCGTTATTTACGTTGTTGAGTAGACACACTTTTCGAACGTGTAAGGAGCAATGGATTAGCAATAAGCTTCAAAATGATTCAAATTGAGAGTAATAGTGTGTTACGCAATTAGGGTGCTGAATCGTGTAATTATTGCTTGTTATCTTGGCTTCAACGGAAGGGACGTAAAGATCGCTGTCTAATATGAAAACAGACCTTGGCGAAATTCAAATATCTCTTGGTGCTTTATTATCCGAATAACAGGAAGAAGTGTGCAAGTGATCTATATTTCTTCGTCAGGAATGTTATGATCCCAAGATTCTACTTAAATAAAAAATGGCGACCCCTTGTAATTAAACGAGCAAAGGTTTGCTACTGATAAAGTAGTGTGAGGACACTCAGCTGTTTTAATTGCGACCACTAGACCATCAAGGAATTCTGTTTTTTTTTTCAGAATTAGCTTTTCATTGGTACTTAAGTAAGTAAATATAATTTATCGATGTCAAAGTAGGTATTAGGAAACAAAATAGGAACTTTATTTTGAGATATAGAAAATTCGCTTCTATGATAACGGACCTAAATATTTATCTGATAAGGTTAATAATAATGTTACTATTACAATTTTATAGTTGTCGGGCACCTTCATTATTATCGTCAACTACTGTATTATTATATGATACTAGCAACGCCCCGCGGTTTTACCCACATAAGTGTCCATCCCGTGAAAATATCGGGATAAAAAGAATCTTATGTGTTAATCTAATGTACTTATAAGCTATATTTTTGTAAAGTTTTATCAAAATCCGTTCAATAGTTTTTGCGGGAAAGAGTAACAAATATTCATATCCACGGAAACTTTCGCGTTTATAATATTAGTAGGATTATAGGATTTAGGCACTTCTAGTAAACTAGAGACATGATTAATGTTTTAGGGATGGGTGGGTATGGTATCATATTATTTTGTCCATACTGATGAATCTTAATGAATTAGGGACGGGTTGTAATACAGTCGGTAAATTTTGCCGGCTTCATTATAAAACAAAGTTTATATTTAGACCCAGGTTTATACCATCGAGCCATAAATTTCGAACGTAATTTCGACAAAGTGAAAGTTCTATTTCCAAAAACTGACGTAAAATCTGATTTCAAGTTATCAATTTTGGAGTTATTCAGAATCTTACCGAGCTTTAAATAAAGTTGAAAATACAATAACTGGCTCAAAAAGTGAAATCTGTTACAAATAACAAGACGTTTAAAGTTTTCTATCTTTTGCTTCTTAAATAGAAGTAAGGATTGCGGTAGCACTTAGTTTAATAGTCCTCAATTGCCTCGATAGAACTTCAACGTAATTATGAACAAGGTAATGTAATTAAGAAATCAGAAACTTGCTATAATACCTATAGGAAAGAACTTAGAAACAGGTCGCGTAATTATTAATGGTAAAGGAAAACAAGACTTGGCCAGAAGCCAGGTTATAACACTAAACTTATGCCTGTCTATGATACAAACATATCTCTTATTTATTGTAGTTCCTTCAAGCCTTCGTATAATTTGGCGAAACGAATCCAGACTAATATTATGAATGCGAAAGTAACTTTATCTGTCTGTCTGTGTTACCTTTTCACGCCTTAACGCGTGAACGGATTTGGCACACTGATAAACCGTGACCTAGTTGGTTAATTTCAGACGTCCAAGCGCGTGAAGCCGCGGGCAAAAGCTAGTAGATATCTAATAATTTCTGAATTTCATATTTCTAGCTAAAAGTCTGAATTCGTCTCTAGAAAATATAAAATTATGTAAATATTTGAAATGTGAAATGAAAGTTTTTTGTGAACAATAATTGAATTGCATGGATACCGAGTATCAAATGCTTTAAATATTTAATTAACTTTACATTTTATGCATACTTATCTGCACGGTGTTTTCACCTGATTCAGTAATCCTATCCTACTATCCTACTAATCCTACTAATATTATAATTGCGAAAGTTTGTGAGGATGGATAGATGGATGTTTGTTACTCTTTCACGCAAAAACTACAGAACGGATTTTGATGAAACTTTACAGTAATATAGTTTATACATCAGAATAACACATAGGATACTTTTTATCCCGATATTCTCACGGGATCAAAACTTACGCGGGTGAAACCGCGGGGCGCAGCTAGTGTTTAATATTATTTCATCAAGCTTATCAATGTTCTATTTTCGCAGTGATTAACTGAATTCTATTTTTATTTGTGGTTTCTATGGTTTTATGACAAGTAGCTGAGTTAATGCATCATTATCGTCTTTTCAGCGTATATACGTATCATATGTCCTAACCGTAATCTAGGGTCAATGTCAACCAATCCATGTGGCAAATTTCATCCAAATGACCAAATCCGTCCAGCCATTTTAGCGTGAAAGCGTCAAGAAACAAAAAAACAGTCAAATCTTTTCTCTTTATTATAATATTAGTTCTATATAAAACAAAATCCCTTTTCGTATCTGACTGTGTAATAAATTAGATTTTCTAAAGGGCTTTAAACCTATTGGCCTCGCCTTGGTCAGCCATTTTGAATTTTTTGCAAAGGCAAAGTCAAAATGTTTTTATTCCTTAAATTCCCCCTTTCTAATTCCTACCGCCTTAAATACTTAATAATATATTTCGATGCGATTACATAAGAAGTAATAATTATAATTGTAACACATCATTCAGCATCGGACGAAGCGATGTTCAGCGTTAATTAATGTTTTTATTAATATAACGAGATGAAAATATTTGGACTCATTAAAGCTGTCTTTAATTCTATTTATCTCGGCAATGTGACACTTTAAGATATCATGTTATATGACATTTTTGTTCCTTCTATATGTCCTCTATATATATATATATATATTTATATTATGGTGCGACGCCATTTTGAAAAATAATCAAAATGGCGAACTGGGTCGAGGCCAGTCTCCATACAAAATGTATTGTGAAAGGGTATTGGGTGAAAGGGGGGTTTTCACCCAATCCCCTTTCACAATACATTTTGATACAAATTTCACCATCATTTAGAGCATAATTTAGAACATTATATATAACATAGAAATCTCATTGTTTTGACAAGCCGCCACACCAGTAGATCCTACCCGTGCGAGGCATGAACGGGTCGCCAGTTATTATTATAATCAATCACTGCTACCCTAACGATCACCAATTAGCACTACACTATCATCATGTATGTGATAAATCTTGCCTTAGTCCCGAAGGGGTAGTCAACATCTTAATTATGTGAAACACTTTTTCATGACAATTTGAAGGATTTGCAAGAAATTCATACTTCATAACATGTTCTAAATTTTGTCAGTTCAACAAAAATTATTGAACAGACGAATCCATCTTCCCCAGTGACAGTGAAATGAGCCACTCTGCAGAGAAGTGCAGAACAGTTTGCTTGACTCGTCTGCTACTACTGCGGAGCGTGCGCGCCAGCTGGCTGTGGGTAAGTGGGAGTCGGGTCTTTGGCTTCATATACTACCTTCGTCGAACATAGGTACCTACTTTGTTCGACGACAATACTTACACTACTACTGCCACACTGCTTCGCTGCGACTAGGAGCTCTTTGCTGTTCTCCTAAGATGTCAAAAGCCTCGGACAACACGGCCTATCTTGCAGCTGAAGTGCGGGTCGCTTAGCACGGCACGCTCTTGTCACCGTCGGCATTCCAGCTATATTAGAACCCAATGGCTTGGCACGCGATGATGGCAATAGACCGGCTGGCATGTCTTTATTTCCATGAAAGGTGGGTAGGCCTTTAGTGTGGGACGCAACGTGCTGGGTAGTTTGTTGCCCCACTTCTCTTTCCCAGCTAGCTCTAGGAAGTAGTGAAGGGCGGGCATTTTGAAGGACCGTCCTAAGTAATTTTAACGTTCAAAAAGTGCTGATTTTCAGCGTCATTTTTATAAATGACTTTTGGTTTTGATGGTATATAATTTATCACGAATCATCACCACCCTTCACCTGTCACCCAGTCACGATCTTTTTACTTGCAACTTCAAAATTAAGGCATCATCACTGTAGTCAAAGGCTGGGCTACGAAATATTATTAAAAGAACACAAAAGTAGGTAGGATTGGTAGTGAGCCTCCACGACATGGAAGTAACGTGCCAACTTTCAAATTACCCGAGTAATGTTCTTAGGAAAAGTCTATTTAACTCATACAGCTAACCGCACATCAGTGGTAACAATTTGACATTAACAGCAATTTTATGTCGTAGCAGTAAGGGCGAGTTTCGCAGCGTACCTAAGTGTTACCTTTGGGAAATCGCTCCCAGCATAACACGCGGTAAGTATATATTACTTTAGCAGTGTATGAGAAAGTTAGTAAGCTGGCTTGGGTAGTACAAAGTACGTACAATGAAATCTAAGTAAAGAGAAAAGGTGTACAAATAAGGTAGCTATATTTTTTTGTATTTGATATTTAGGTATGTAGGTACAGTAATAATAGAGCCTAAAAAGTCGCGACTTCGTCCGCGCGAAATTATCCCCCACATGCGCTTTACTTCGTTTTTGCTTGGAGTTCTTTCTGACTCGTTGCTCGACTGCTAAGAGTCAAAGCTTGATGTTAAAGCCTATAACCTTCCTCAGCTATTAAATGCAAAATGATTTTATCAAATCTGACGGTTAGTTCCAGAGATTCAACCAAACAAACACAAAAACAAACAAATTCTTCAGCTTTATTATTAATATTAGTGTAGCAGTAGGTACCGGTAACTGGTACAAGTAAAAAAAGGGAAATAAATTGTATATCTAATTAACTGTCAACTTAAATTGTCCGTTTATTCAAATCATCACTGGTATTCTTTGACAGTTGTATAAACTGTCCATATTACGGCAAATTGTCGTAGTGTAGTCAATTTGTTTCGGTGAGTGTATATAATTAATTAATTCGAGTGGTTTTACCGATAGTGTGTTATCTAAAGTGCTGAAGGCCACACATGGCGTTTCCATTAGACAGTCTATTCTCGGTTTACACCTACTGTCACTAACAGCTGATATGATAATACTAATACTGACTTATCCGCACTAAAAGCATGCTTCACAATACATCCATCATTATCATCTGTCTAGCCTTTTCCCAACTACGTTGGGGTCGGCTTCCAGTCTAACCGGATGCAGCTGAATACCAGCATGTATTTAGTTTATTATTTTTATTTAGATTTCTCACAAGGCACCCCGACCAAATGGGTTAGGTTAGAACTGTGATCAACCGTGTGCGAGCTGAGAGAGAGAAGTGAGGCGATCTCTACTTCCAAAAGCCAGGCGGTTAACTAAACGGCTAATTTAACCAGTTAGTTGCGAGATATAGTTATATTAATAATAATAAATCTGAAGAGTTTATTTGTGTTCTTGTTTCTTTGTTTGAACGCGCTAATCTATGGAACTACCACTCGGATTTGAAAAATTCTTTCTGCATTTAATAGCCCAATTTTTGAGAAAGGCTATAGGCTACTTAACATTACGCTAGGACCTTAGAAGCCGAGCAAAAATAACGAAAGTCAGAAATAATGCTAAGCGAAATCGAAGTAATAGCGTGGGTAGGCGATGCGATGCGACGGGGTGGGTTGGGGAAACATGAAATTTCACTTGGACGAAGTCGTGAGCAGAAGCTATATGTTATATGAATACAAGGTATAATGAAAATAACTGAAAACCTCTGGTCATTGTACTCATCATTATGAACAACTACATTATTAGTGGACAAAATGGGAAATCGTGAAAAAAAAAATCTGCTTACATTTTGTCGAGTAATGCGAAAATCAGCTGATCTTTACATTTTCTCGAGTAATGCAAATATAAATGTATGGAGCAGTAGATTTTTTAGCAGCGGAGTTTCGACACGATATGGGTGGTCACCCATCCACTGACCAACCGCAGGAATCGCAGAATCTTCGTAGAGCTCTTAGGTACTTAGCCATGAGCCCCTGCGAAGTCGTACCAGTGAACACAGAATGACATAATACTCACATAGTTATAACAACCTCCATCGACATCGTTTACAGTGTAATCCTTAGTTAAAGTTATATTATGACGTGATCTAACTATCCACCACTATCTTTTGGCCGCTGACCAATATTCAGATACCGTTGCACTGTATCAAAGCTCAATTTGTATTCCAATCGCGTTAATTTTCTGCTGTGACTACAATTTGCAAACAGTTTAACGAAATTCGAAACTTTAAAATAACATGGAATATAAATTATGGGGTTTCAGAAGGTTTTTAAAAATTATGTTCCGGTTTTCAACTTATATTCTAACCTATTTTTTTTTTTAATTAAGTTATTATTTTTATGCTTATAATATATATGTACTAGCTGACCCCGGCGAACTTCGTACCGCCTAAATGTATAAGAAAATAATAATCTTAATTTTTTTTCGTAACTTTTTCCCATGTTTGTTTATTCTGCTATCGGGGCGTAGAAAAGTCCAACAAACCAGAGATCATAAAAATCGATCCAGCCGTTCTCGAGTTATAAATGGTGTAACTAACCCGACTTTGTTATAATATTTAAAGATGTGTCAGTGTGTGAGTGCATAAGTGCCAAAATTTTATTTTTCTTCTTTATGTGTAAAATCATATTTCATGACAGATAATTTTTAAACTGTGGTCGTATCTATTCATAAATATTTGAAACTAGGTTCTCCGCAGTTTTACCAGCATGAAGATTCTCAATAAAGCGTGTATTTTTTTTGGCTTATAAAGTGTCCTATTTCACTCGAGAGTAGTCATAGCTTAATATCAATGCAAGATTTTTGTAACTGGATTAGTATTTCCAGAGATTTTCTATTATAAACTACTTTACCTAGTTTAGATGGTTTAGATTTTTCATACTACTCAAACAGGATTATATCTTGTTTTATGCTATGGTAAGGCATACAAGCTGCACTCTGTGGACATCTGCAGTACTAGGGGTACAGGTGCTTTACATTTCCCTACCTATCTTGCGTAGGCCTTGCTGTTTATTCGAAGAAGGTCATGTTAGAATATAGGTTTCAAAAATATATTACTCAATTAAATAACTTATTATTTATTATAGTTATTATTTCAATTTGCAACAATAAATCAGACTATAATGTTCACTGAAATATCAGACTAAATAAGTTCTACACTAATACCTATAAAGGGTGTACTAAAATCCCTAGAAAAACTTAAAAAGTTCGATAACTGGAAAACAACCCAATATGGACCCCATGTTATCGGGGTCGAAAATATTTCAAATTAGTTCTAACCCATTTCAAGGAATGCACCTAATTATTATCAATGTCTCTGTATACTTAGTAACCTGAATATCACAGTTTAATGACAGCACGCAGCGGTCGTAAAAAAGGAAAATAAAACGACTCAATACCAGAAAATCGAATTATCTTGAAGCTTTAGCAACAATAATGAACTAAACCATGGCTAATACACACTCGCAGAACCCACTACTTTAATTGCATTAATTTGATCTACTTATTATCTAATAGGCTACGCTGTGTGGCTTCGAAGATACATTAGCGCCATGCATTAGATAACAATTGATTGAGTATAGGTATTGGACTGTCAGTAAGTATATTTTACCATCATCTGCCTGCCTTTTCCCAACTATGTTAGGTTCGGCTTCCAGTTTAACTGGATGCAGCTGAATACCAGTATTTTTCATGAAGCGACTGCCTATCTGACCTCCACAACCTAGATAGTAATAGGATACCCCTTGGTAAGTACGACTACTTTTAACGAGCTTTTCGGGCACGGTGGGGTCTCGTTAAGTAATGGATGGTAACCAATCCAAGAATCGAGCTTCGATCGACCCGTGCCGCTTATTATTTAGCCACAGAGCCCTCATGTGTTAGTATTAATACAGAGTACTTTTTTCACTGGGACAATAGGGGAAAATCTGAATCTGTAAGAGATACGGGGAAACTGTCTTAAGAAATAGTAACGGTATTTTCATGTTTTTTGCGCAATTTATGTTTTGCTCAAGTGCAAGTTGTCCATAAAAATTACTCAAATTGAAAAACTGAACAACAGAAGTTGGTCAAATTAAGTAAAACATTTTTAATTTTTTTTTTCATAACATAGCTAATGTTTCCTTAGACAATTTCTAAGTAAAAAAAAATGTCTTCCTTGTTTTGATATGATATCAAGATCGAAGTCATAATAAGTTTTTTTTTTTACTTATTTGGTAAAAATCGACTCGACAATCAATCTACACGTGCGACTTATTTAACCACGTGTCCCTCCTGATGATATATCTTATCACTAACGTAGTAAAATAAACACTGATTCCGACTACCTTAGTAACAAGCTAAACTTAATTCAAATTATTTTCATCTATTTCTTTCTAGTAAAACATGAAAGGGACGGATAGGAATAAGAGCGGTCAGTATAAGTCATACATTTAGTATATATATATGATTTTAGTTGAACTAAAACTTCCATAAATATAATTGATTATCTTTGACATCTCTTACATAGTTCTTAAATGTCACTATTTTTTCCACTAGCTGTAAAACCTGATTTACACGATGCCATGATGTAATTTAATTGCTTGTGGCGTACCTGTTGAAGCTACAATACAATTTGGACCGTCTAAACAGCTGTGTTTAGACGATGTAAGTCATTTGTTGCTTCAATTTTATTTTCACGCCACAGGCAAGAAACTTACAACGTGTAAATAAGGCTTTAGAGGTGTCAATTCTCTCGTCTATTAAGCAGACTTATTACGTTCGGGAACAATAGAAAAAGTAATTGTGTCTCATTGGTGACAGTTGAGCTCCTAGTTGAAGTTTAGATTTTGAAAAAGGAAATCGGCGCCATTGTCATTAAAATAATAAAGCTGTACTTACATGACCGCAAGGCTCTTGTAAGGCCGTTGTCAGGTGGTCGTCGTATCCGAATGTTCTGGCCGAGCAGCTTATGAGCTTGAACCCGAGCTTCCGTGTCGTCCAAATCAGCCATATCGAAGCTCTAAAAGTTTTTTCGATATCCTGAAATAGAATGAAGTGTGCTTAGTGGAGATCAGGTATATTGTGATAACTGATAAGCTTTTAATATGGGTAGCTGAAATATTTACTGTTTTTTGCACTCCTAAGGTAGGAAGTAGGTAAAGTCAGGGCTTCCTAACTTTGACTAAAACATACAGGAAGTTTTTCTTTTACCGGTCCAAGTTATTACAGGCTGTTCTACCCATGAATATAAACAACTTTCACTTTAGGACCACCTCTGAAATCAAGAAAAAAATCTGCTGTTTCATACAAAAGTCACCTACTTGACCAAAATGTATGAAACAGCAGTTTTTTTCGTGATTTCAGAGTTGGTCCAGTAGTGAAAGTTGTTCATATTCATATATAAAAATTTGGAATTGGTAAAAAAACTCAACCTGTATGATTATTGTTCATGATATTCTAAAATTGCTGTAATTATTTGATAGTTGAATGAAATGGCTATGAAATGGCCAATTGGCATAATGTGTCTATTTGATAATCAATTAATTTTCTTGACCGTACATATATTCCGTTTCATATGTTCCATCAACTTATGATACGGAATATTAATAATTTTCCCACAACGCATATTGTTTTTGTATTTATTTGTATAGTTAGTCATTTAATTTACTACTCATTTTAAATAGTTAGTTGAGTTATTTTATAATTTTTTTTTATATTTATAAAAAAAATAATATGATTGAATTAACATATTATTATTGTATTAAAACTTGTTTTTTTTTTAATTATCATAAAATAATATTTCCATAAGAAATTTAAATTAAATTGTTAGTACGTAGATACCTACGTACTAATAATTCAATTTATAATTAGAATTAAAATTAGAGAAGGTGTACGTAACCTTCTCCAATGTTATGTAATAAGGGTTTTTTTACCATCCATATTAATATTATAAATGCGAAAGTGTGTCTGTCTGTTACCTCTTCACGCTTAAGCCGCTGAACCGATTTAGATGAAATTTTGTATAGAGATAGTTTGAGTCCCGGGAAAGGACATAGGATAGTTTTAACCACGATATTCTTACGAGATCGACATTTATGCGGGTGAAACCGTGGGGCGCTGCTAGTGATAAATGATTTTATTTCTGTAAGTAGGTTCGTACAAACACTTTTACTCGTCCATCATATTTTTTTGAAATAGATGTGGTCGGCTTTTTCTATCTGACTATTCTGAGAAGGAAGCCTGTAACAAACTTAGAGGTTCACAGTCTCTTTTAAAGTCCAGACATAATTTTGTTCAGAATGAATGTTATCGTGTCAGTAGATAGTTATCTATATTTTTAGTACCAATGTACCTACATATTATGTGTTTTACTCAAATCTGATACATACGTACAAGAGTGATTGAAATCGCTCCTAACCTAGACCTCTGGCGTGGTTCAAGGGTAGAAGTTGCGTCCGATATCAATGTAGGTAATGCCGATAAATACAATGTTTACTGTAACTAAGGCGCTATCGTTATTTTTTACTTATTTTTTAGCAATAAATTATATTTTAACATTGTTCTTTAGAAGCTAAAATTTATATTCACTCACAAAATTTTAGGGGAATTGCATGTGATTATTGACTTGTGTTCATTTAATTAATGAAATATACTTTTGGTTTATATAAATTTACTTACTTCTTCATAGATTTAACAGCACTAAAATGTTGAATATAAGTAAGCACATAATGCTTATTAACTCCGTAATAAGTACAAACATACAAGCAAAACTTTGACTAATTAACAGCCATAATTACAACTCTGTCAGAGACACAAGAAATTATTCTGTAGAAATACTTATGTAAATTAATTTCCGTTAGTTTTTTTAACGCTATTATATACCTATTGCAAAATCGTAACTGAAATGTCAAAAGCACACGAGCTCTAACGCACTCCATTCTAAAAACGTTAAATTGTGATACGTTTCAAACTAAAACGAATAATTAAAATGTGCAAAAACCGTAAACCAGACACTTCAATTACAAGCTAAGCAAATAAAAACCATACATTCATACATAAAATCAATATAAACTGAACAATTATTCGCCAGATGGTTTCGTAACTAAAACAGATCAATTCAACTTACACAATAATTAATCAAGAAAAAATCCAGAAATTCACACTAAACACACTTGCAAAAAAAAAATGGCACATTACATTATTTTAATAGTTTAAAAAATATACAAGCACACTCGATGTGAACAACAAACGCGAGAACAGTGACACGAATTAGCGATATTTATCGTGTAAAATAATGTTCGAGTATTTATTTATCAATTATGCGCAACATATAAGGCTACGGGCCGCGTGGTCGACGCCGGCGCATAGCGAATATTGTCAACTGTTCCGCCGCACAGCCAGCACGAGGTTGTCGGCCTTGAATGGAATAAACAATTTTATACACTGGCGATACCTGTTGCGGGGTCAGCGATATTGAAAAGTGTAGAGTGATACTCATCCGATCCGCCCCGTTTGAATTGCGAATCCGTTACGATTTTTTTCACACGATTATGTACTCTTACTTCATACTCTTTAAGCTCAATTCAGTCTCAGAAATTTATAGCAACGTGTGTTGTTTTTTCATGTTCATGTATGAAATACACATTATTGCTTTTACGAGTATTTCTATTTATAATCGTAGTAGTAACAATTTTACGGACAGTTCAGAGGTTTTATGTTTTATTGTAGGTACCTATTCGAAAATCGCTTAATCTTTTTGTTCTGCCACTGCATGTAGTCAAAACATAAGTTATCAGTAAGTTAATTTCGTGTTTGTAATAACGTTTTTTTCGAAGTAATCGTAACAGAGAATAATTTATGTCGTGGACTTGACATCTACATGAAGATAAGTAGGCAGTGACTTGTTCCTGATAGAGCTTTACGAGTTGTACGAATACTCAAACGCGAAGCAATAAATATTGTTTTTCTTTAATAGAATTGTACTCTATTTTAATTAAATATAATGTTTGGCAGCTGGATTAATTAAACTTAATAAGATTTTTTTTTAAATATTTTTGCTTTATAATAAACTACCGGCTGGTCCGGCACGAGTGGATATTTATTTTTTAAACATTTTATTTTTTCTTGCAATCAAAAAAGCCTATATTGATCAGTGATAATGTAGCATTCAAATGGTGAAAGAATTTTTAAAATCGGTCTAGCACTTTTTGAGCCAATTCGTTATAAACATACATACAAACCTTTCCTCTTTATAATATTAGTATAGATTAATAATGTGAATTATAGTCACGTTAAATTGCTAAACTTTTATCATTGTTGTCTTCTGTCAATATCCATTTGAAAACCATCACCCAAAAACAATTTGAATCAAAATTGGAGGGTTTAAAGATATTCATAATCCATTGCTTCATAGGTTTGAAAAACTTGTCTGCCAACAACGTTCATAACGCAATGAACGTTGCTGAATTGTCAAAATGAATCGCAATGCAATCTACTGCCATTTGATGTGTGCTATGCACCGCTTAGTGGGTATTCTACATAAGCATTTTTAAATTATTTTGATGGAAGAAAATCTATTTTAAATCTCATGTTTAATATAAAAAACACGTATGTATTCCCCAAAGGGTAAGGCAGAGATGCACCTAAAGTACACTCACATTTCGTAAATTATGTTAAAGTCCCAAGTACAAATGGAAATCTTATACTCGTACATAAATCTTATAATATCCAGGGTTACTTGTAATTCGACGTATATCCGCCAGGAGCTGATAGTGGCGCCAAAATGCAACAAATCGAACCCGCCATATGTATGGCCGAAATTCAATAGTTTTCGAGATATTTTAATTTTAAGGGATTTTCGGTATCATTCCAAATAAAAAATAAAAAAAACTACATATTGAATGGGTACCGTTAAAAAAGGTATTGTATCTGGCACTTCAATTAAGCTATGAACATAATTAAAAGTAATTAATTCAACAAAATAATTAAAATGATGAGCCCATTCAATATGTAGTTTTTTTATTTGGAATTATACCGAAAATCCCTTGAAATTAAAATATTTCAAAAACTATTGTATTTCGGCCATACATACGAGGGGTTCAATTTGTTGCATTTTGGCCCCTCTATCAGCTCCCCCTCCCGCACCGCGCAGCTACCTCAAGCAACGTCTCAGTTAAGCGGTCGACCTATAGGAATGTTAATAGTGACGTCATTCGTCTGGTCTCAAAACTGGTTTAACTAAATTTTGCTAAAATTGTCTACTAAACTTCAACAAAAAATAACTCAGCTGAAGGTCACTATTTTCTCATGAATATTTAATATTGATGTCTTCATTGTTTAAACTAAATCGAAGTATGAGATACGTAATGGTTGCTGGGGATACTTACCTACTTATTTGTTACACTGACATGAATATGGCAAACACAGACACCTACACAGATTCATTCGTCATTATTTATTAGATTTCGTAACTTAAGGTCTACTGGCAGTATAAATTCCAGTACAATTATGAGAGGAATACCAGGAAAAAAAACCAAAGTCGTTAGAAGCCATGCTTATCAATCAACTCAGCCTATCGTAGTCCACTGCTGGACATAGGCCTGTCCCAGGTGGCATCACAACACGCTGTCCTCCGCCTTCGACATCTGTAAGTCAGTCCTAGCCACCTTTATATTTATTTTATTTATTTATCTATTTATTTCAGGCATCAAGGCCCATACAAACACATACAATACAATATTAATATAACTTAAAAATACTATAAATACATAAACCATTATAATTACACTAAAAAGCTAACTAACACACACGAAGTGTCTGCGTCGTATTTCGGTGACTGGTGTCATGTAGCCGGCCACGTAACCGGCGGTACACAACACCCTTCGGTCAGAACTCTTCCTTGAGGAACTTTTCGAGATGATGTGTCGGAACACGCACCACGAACGACTTGAAGTTCTTGTTGTGACGCGACTCCAACTTCTCGACCCTCAAAGTCCAGTTGGTCTTCACACGCATGTACTCTACGATCTCCTCAACCTTCGTGGAGTGGTACAGTCTGGACACGTACAGCTGTAGTTACTTTCACAGCATCATGTCTTACGGTATTTTGTTGTGGGGACGGGCTGCAGATATTGAATCTATCTTCATTCTGCAAAAGAGGGCTATCAGAGCTATCTACAACCTCAGCAGACGTGAATCTCTAAGGGAACTGTTTAAAAAAATTAACATCATGACGGTTCCTTGTCAATATATATATGAAAACATTATGTACGTTCGAAAAAATCTACATCTTTTTAGTAAGATATGTGACAGGCATAATTTTAACACTAGAAATAGGAACAAATTAGATCAACCTCGTTTCAGATTGTCTAAAGTAAAAACTTCTTTTATGGGTTATTGTGTAGAGTGTTATAATAAAATACCACTCGATATTCTTCAACTAAATGAGAAGAAATTTAAAACATGCATTAAACGCACACTATGTAGACAAGCATACTATAAGTTGGATGATTATATCGTAGATAAAAATGCTTGGCTAAATGCTGGTCCTGCTCCACAGACACTTGGGCTCACTAGTTAAAATTTCAATATTAATTTGGAAGACATGCTTCCCTTTTTTTCTTTTCTTTTTTTTTTAAGTGTTTCTGACATTCGAATTTAATGTGTATTTTTAATTCAATCAAGTTTTAATTGTTACTTTAATATCTTATACCTCTTTCTAGTAAAATTTTATTCATCTCGTAAATAAATTGGTAACGATAGTTTTGTATAATTTAGAAGCATTTTTTTTATTTTTTTATTTTAATTTTGTAAATGTAAGAACCATGGATCCGTTCATTATAATTTTTTTATATTGACTTGAAAGAGCATGGCAGTTGAGAATGTGTCATGCTCACTTAAATGTCTCACTGATGGTGGCGCGTGTGTTGGATCATTCGGTTCCCTTCAAAATGGTTGAGCTGGATGGTGCTGATCCATGCGTCATGTTCGTGAACGGGCGCTGTCAGTTGAGACTGGTCATCTCTTAGCTGCCAGGGCTTCTTTTTAATCTTATAACTGTCTTGAATTGTTTCTTCATAACATTGTTCTCACATATAGAAGCAACAAGAATACTGTACTCAGGATTTTGTAATATCTTAATTTAAAAGAGTGTCCTTGGAGTTTCTTGCCCGTTCTTCTCCAAGAGATCTACGTTTTGGAATGGGCAACTAGCTTCAACTTTCTGACTAACTGACCGACTAGTTAATTTTGACAATTCAAAAGTGCCTGGAAATGGTTTAATTGAAATAAATGCTTTGAGTTTGAGTTTGAGTTTGAGTTTGCTGCGTCGTTGGGATTGCGGGACACAGCAGCATGTTGGGTCCTGCCAGCGCGGTGCCGCAGTTTTTAAGGTCGTCGCTCCATCTAGCTGGGGAGCATCCCACACTACGCTTGCCTATACGATGCTTCACTTCAGGACTCGTCTGCTAATACATATTTTAAATGCAAAAGTACAGATGCCATCACATCAAGTAACCCGAAACTGTAAAATTTTCCCAATCAACTTTATAACTTATGCTTTAGCGATAAAGTTTCAAATATAGTAAATAAATTTGACAGATTGTAGTAGCTTGATGTGTCGACGTCTGTACCTCTGTCTTTTCGTCTGTCTGACTGTCTGTTGTTAACTTTTCACACCATAACTGAAAGCTGCCAGCAAAGGGTATGGAATAATTTTGCACACGGATAAACCATGACCTGGATTAGGATGGATATTGGATACCTTTTATTCCGGTACTATGTTCCCGTGGGATATTTTCCAATCTCCGCGGGCGAAGCCAGGGGTAAAAGCTGGTAATTTAATATTTTCTTTTAAACATAGTTGGTACGGACGGCTACACATCAAGCTGTACATAACCAGTATAAACTGAATTCTGATTATACGAAATACCTATATACAGTGCGAGGTCAGCTAAAACTGGACATGTATAGCTTGATGTGTAGCCGTGTGTACCTACATACATACCTACTATACGTCATCCATTGCAGTTAAAACCGGTACAATTCACAATGTAGGTTAATATGCAGCTACATTAACCTTATTTTGAACAATTTATCGTAATCAGAAATGCTAGTCAATGAATCAAACGTTATCACAATGTTTTAACATTCAACTTGAATTTAAATTTTGTTCAACGGTGGCCTTCAGAGCTGTGAATCGTGCGTACCTATGAGAATTCAAGTATATGAACTTGTGAAGTAGGAAAATCTGACAGTCAAGACACGTACAGTCAGCGATAAAGTCGATAAAATATCTGCTGCTTTTACACATCATCTAAATTGACGCATTTTTCAATAAATATTGTATTTCAGCATTTCAAAATAATAGCTAAGAGCGGAACACTTACTAATTGTCTTTTAATTTTACTTTATGTTCAAATTTTAATTAGGTAAATATTTAACTGAATGATATAAAAAAAAACTGAAGTGATAATCAACTGATGTCTCTGACTGACATACATATTCATTGAGAAACAATATTTCAGCGACATCTCTTTGTGTCGTGGGATAAATGTTGCTAATGATAATTTATTAGTCTTATGATTAACTAGCGATCCGCTTTGCTTTGCACGGGTAAATTTTACAGATTTAAACATATCAAGATGTTTGTGCCAATTCTAAGAGAAATATTTATGTTTTATACGCCGTCATAAAAATTATTGAAAAGTTACCTAAGTGATCGTGAAAACTAACATCATGAGCAATCACACAGACAAACATGGAATAAAGTATACAAAAATATATAAAATAAAATTAATAAAAATAGAGTAGACATACCGAAGACTTTACTTTTGTGTTACAAAAATTTGTTGCAAAATAAAAGTGTTTCAAATATGAAAAAAATACTGGAGTCGAGCCTAGCTTGCGGATTTTATTTATTATTTTTTAGTAAACAAGAAAAGTGCATTTAATCCCCAAAGGGACAAGAAGAATCTTAATTAATCGCATCGATAACGACATTAGGTTCAATGTAATAAAACAACGAGAAACACTCTTATCACCGACCACAAATCCAATTCCGGGCTGCAAATAAGATACGAACAAGGAAATTCATTTCAACCATGAACCGAGTCACTTCAGAATCTTAAATAATACTTATAACCACAGAACAGATAAAAGAGATTTTATCTATTTCGTGCTTACAACTATGAAGCTGTTAACCGCGTCTTTGCTCGCGTGAAGGTCAGAACGATAAAAAAACTGTTAAGTTGTGGTACCCCTCCCACTAATTAGTATTGCCATACACTAAGGGCCGATTTTACCAAAGTCAGATATCGTTTATCCGTGGAATAAAATTGACGTCTGACGGTTTTAGTATGGAAAAACAGCCAAAAATTCAAAATGTATTCTCAGAAAAGGATTTATTCTTTACATATATAAATATTTGGTGAAATTTGCCCTAAGTAGATTAAATATGTATTATTGCAGATAAGTCAAAAAATATTCAGGCAAAGTAAATTTATTTACTTTGCTTGAATATTTTTTTTTTTTTTTATTGATAGTTCAATCTTGATTTGAATCATTTTGAAGGATTTCGCTAATCTATTGGTTCATATATTCGAAATGAAATCCGTTGCTGTTGATAGTGTGTTACGCAATTATCCCGCAGTACTCTTAACCAAAGAATGGAATTCGACATCTTTCATAATATATTTGACTGTTTAGTGGTCCTTGTCACGAGACAATACATTGTTTACTGTGCTTAGTATTCAAAAGGGCAAGAGCAAATTAAATACAATCGTCTAACAACTTGTCGTTTCACCCTATTTGACTTTACAACCGCAAAAAACGTTCGCCATAAAGAGTCCAATCAACTCGAGTGTCGTCATGAAGGCTTATCTTATGGTCATGGACAAATATGTATCCGAAGTCGAACGTAGCCTATTTCTAGGCCAATTTTATCGGAGCTTAGATTTTACTTCGACGGACGACGTAAAAAAAGTGGCTTTTTTTTAACGTAGAGAAATGCTCGTGCATACTGCACTACCACGGGGAGATAGTGCAGTTATGTGTAACTCTAACGCACAAAACTCCACGGTGTCCTCCTCCGCCGCTTATGGCGGGAACACGGGCACGCGTTAGCACTCGAGACAGACTGGATACGGAAGGCGGAGTGTGTTGTGGCGTAGTCTGGGAGAGGCCTTATGTGCAGCAGTGGACTGCGATAAGCTGAGTTAATTGGTTGACAGTAGACCGCACGCCGAAGAATAGAAGTTACAATAGAATAAGAGGTCAGCTTATACTGTTTTACTTACACTTGACTTGCGGTCGGCCGTACCTAACTATTCTTACACTCGTAGTCGGCTAGTCACTTCTTCCTCTCTGTCACTGTGATTTTCATTCTTGTGACTGTGTGTCACCGTCATTTTCATTCAACGATTGTAGGTACAGACGCCAGCACATCAAGCTACTACAATCTGTCAAATTTTTTTAATAGATTTTCAACTTTATCACTAAACCATAGGTATGGTTCAAAGTTGATTGGGAAAATTTGACAGTTTCGTGTAGCTTGATGTGCTGGCGCCTATACATGTTTACAAATATGCATTAAATTTTGTTAATTTTACCCTTGAACAACAAACAAAAGCCCACCTACAATTTGAATGGGCCGCATCGCAACGCAAAAATCATCCGATGTCTCTTTCGAACATTTTGTATGGACCCTCGCACACTATATGCAGGCCGCACTGCGCTTTTTTGTAATTCAATGCGCTGTGGCTCGATGCGGTTTGAATAATATGCTTAGCTTAAGGGGGAAACGCCAGGCTAGCGCATTGATATTTCATGAAATCATCATTCAATAAGGTTCTAAGGACTTAAAGGGTTGTATATTGATGATTTTAATGATTATAATTCTGTAAACACATATGTACTTGTTATTGTCGCGAATCATATTTTGTTCAACATATAACCTGACACTGATCTGCAAATTGCAAAAAACGTAAGAAAATTTGAATTTTGTGTTGCGAATAACCCTAATAAGTGACAATGAAAACAGTACCTACATAAAATGTTTTAATTTTTAACGTGTCAAAGGTACAAGCTTATAAGATTTCTCACCTTCACAAAAGATCCTTGGAAGTTTTCTCTCGAATCCTTTGATAGATAGACAAAAGACAGGAGTAAGTTCCTTCCCAGTTCTTTCAAAGGAAGGGATTTACTTAGGCATCTATACTATATTTCTAACTGATCTTATTTCATTCAAAACTACCTGTGAATGATGTTACTGAAATAAAGCTTTGACTCTAAATCAGCCAACCAACAAAAATACTAATCAAATTAACAATAGGAACTCCAAAAAACTTCCACCATTGGCTTTAATCCGGAAATAACCAAATGGCCAATTAGCAAGTACTGTAGTCATTGCCATAGTACCACGGGATATGACTTTGTGTTTTGCATACAGGGTTACTTAGTACTCATACACACCAGTGACGAAGGTACCATACAACTCGATTCCCGCCGGCTTCCCTTCGAAAATTCAGAACACAACCAGTCTATAGTCAATTCATCATTGAAATATAATGAAACGTTTTATTGACTTTTTTTTTTGCTCCGGCTTACCTCTGTCATAAATTCACCCTTTGCCACTGATACACACGAGCAACACGAGTGTACAGAGGCAACTGCAACCGTATACGCATACAACTTGTAACGTTAACTGCGCAAAACCTCATACACCCCAACGTCGTCGTCCCTACGTCCCCCTACGTCGACGGAGGGAGCGGGGCTCCTACTTCTGTGTAAAGGGTTTAAAGTAACCTAACCAAACCTAGCCTCGGGGTGCCCTTCACTCGCTCTTGCCCTCAAGCTCTCCGCCGGCCCGGCGCGTCCATCGAATACATTTTTTAGCCAGCCGTTTTGTTTCGGTTAGACGTAAGTTTAGCCGGCTAATCTTAAGTTTATGTTCACACTCACCTTTAGCCGTAACATATACATCAAATGAACATTATACCTTTTGATCAATAGCGCAAATGTTGTTATCGCAAACAAAAATATTCGATGAAATGAAAATTATGTTAATTGATATTATACAAATTGATTATTTTCTTAAACGGTGTTCGAATTAGTAACATTACATCAAAAGTTGTTATACCAAACAAGGGTGAACCCATAGTGAACCGGTAAAATCAACACTTAGTAGTATTTATAAAACATTACCTTAAATTACATTATCTTAAATGAAAGAAAAGACAATCCAGTTTGTTAGCAATGACACCCAAGAGACTGTTGGAGCTGGCACGCACTCTGCACAAAAGGGATGCGACAGGCTCGCGTCTGATCGCCGTGAAGCTGTCAGTTTGCGCGTCCGCGAACTTGGGTACCTAACGGGGTGTCCTACCTGCGTGACCCGTTGTCCTAGGTGAGCGACGGGACGCGACACGTAGCGACGAGACGCGACGCGACGTAATGCGACCAATACTTCATGCGACGTGTGTCCTATGTTGTAGTCATTCGTGAGCGACAAACGCGGCAATCTCAGTGCATTATTGTTTTAATTATGGGCATGTATGGCATATTTTAAATACTTAGCCCTACAAAAACTTCGTAAACAAAGAAATCGTAAAAAAAGAAAGAAACAAGTTTGGAGAGTTCATCATTTATATCCGTAAAGAAATAATAATCCACGTTTGTTTAAAGAGTATTGTGGTTTATTACCATGCACTTTCGATTATATTGTTGCAGCTATTAAACCTTTTATTCAACTATCAATAAACAATTTTCAAAAACCTATTTCTATTGAGAAGAGGATGTTATTGACTTTAAGGTAAGAAAAAAGCACTGGTAGGTACTTATAATAATAAATATTTAAATATTAATAAACTATTGCGATGCAAAATTTGGATTGAAATTAGGAATTAATAAACTATTGCGATGCAAAATTTGGATTGAAATTAGGAATGGTGTTTTTGCTTTGAAATACGTTTGCCAATGCACGTTTCCAAGTTGTCACTTCACACTGCGTCGCGTCTCGTCGCGCAAAAAACAAGTCCGCACGCCGTCGCGTTTCTTCGCACACGGATTAAGCCGACAACGTAGGCCATAAGTATATACAACGACTATTTGTTATTTTCGCGTTGCGTCGCGTCGCGTCGCATTGTCGCGTTTTTTGTTCACCTAGGACAACGGGTGAGCGACGAATACGTCGCAGCGCGACGCTGCAAATGCGACAAACGCGATCAACTCAACGACATACCCTGCTTGCGACGAGACGCGACGTAACGCGTACTTGTTTTGAGGGTGACCAGACGCGACTCCACGAACTACGAAATGGTTGATTCAGAAGCGTTGATCGCCACAGTGTGAGTAAAGATTGTTGTGGGATAGAAAAAAAAGTCAAAAAAGTTATAAGTCTGTACTTTAAATATGAACTTTCTAGCAAAATTGAAACACTTCTCCATGATTCGAGAAGTAATGACCAAAATCACGTAGGACATTATTTGGTCGCGTGTAGCATCGCGTTGCATTGCATCGTGTCGTGTCGTGTCGCGTCGCGTCGCGTCGTATTCGTCGCTCACGTAGGACACCCCGTAAGGCACTACAAAAACGTGGCAGCCCCAACAGCATCCTGAATGCATATTCATAGCAAATAAAAGTTGCCTATAGCATTAAGTCCGCCTCTGTGCTTGAAGTATTAAATAAATAAACAAAAAATTGTAAGTTGTGTTGTAATCATATTTGAGTACAACACTTGCAAGTAGCAAGATTAAAATGCATAACCAAAGCTACTGCTGCTTGGTTAGAACCTCATCTGTTGATATAGGGTGCATGATATGAAACTGTATGACGAATCAAAAGTTGAGTTGCAGTATTTAGTAAAATACTGCAACACAACTTTTGATACGCTAGCAAGTATCAAGATTAAATGCATAGCCATTTTCTCTACCCGCTCGTCTGTTGGCATGAAGGGTGCGTGACGTCGTAACCATTATAATAACAAATAGAATTTTTTTCCTAGTAAAAACATCACAAGTCTCCATCACTACAATGAACGTTCGGGTCTGTCTTCATGGATGTAGCGCAAATGATGTGTGCCTCAATCTGCTAGCAAATCACTGATATTTAAGTTAGTAGGTACTATATAAAAAAAAACAATGAGTACTTACTTTTTTGTGAGAGACAAAAAATATCATACAATTTGCTACGGTAATCATCGCTATATAGCTTTTTTTGGAAGAGCGGTGACCGCCACATGCGGCCGTAAGGTCTCGGTGTTGAAGTCAGTGATAGCGGGGCGGCGGCGGCGGCGGCGGTGCGAAGAGCGGCGTAGTATTGTGTTATGAGAAATTAGTGTCTTTGTTCTTGAACGAAATGTCTAAACAGCGACGACAATATCTTTTTGATACAAGATTTTGAAACGTCGGTCGTTAATAAGCAAAAAATAAAATGCACTACGTCAATGCAGATGCGCGGGCACCGCTAGACTGTGGTGCGCATTGCTCGTGCGCCGCACCCCGCACCCCTGCCTTCGAGGCCAAGTCCATAAAAACATATGCATTGAAACACGCCGTTTTTTTTTTGTGGATGGGAAATCATCAAATGACCCCTCCCGCTCAGGGTGAAGCAGAAGGGAGTGTCAGACTCTTACTGACTAAAACCCACCCGTGTTCCTTCCTTAGCCCTTTATGTTCTGGGGCAGCGGTAACCCTTTCGGACAATCCCGCTGCCCCGTCAGGCTACGGACCTTACGGGCCCCTTCCTTGTGATGCTGACGTCTCTTTGAGGCGCGCGCGGAACACGCCGCTGCCCGCGCCGCCGCCACTGCCGCCGCCGCGCTGCACCCGCTGACTTCGTGTCCGTAGCCTTATGTCCAAATACACAGCGTTTTTTGACACCATAATGTCAAATATTGGTGAAAAAGACAGATTTTCATGACGTCCGTTATAAACTTGAGGGGAACGCTTTTCTAAAAACCGTAGCTTTAGAGCTCACGACCACACGAGCGAGTAGGCCGCATGGCAGTAATAACAAAACCAGTATAAGCTGGCCTCTTATTCTAATGAAACTCCGTAGTACGCTAGACCAGCTCAAAGTCAAAATGTTGCCACCGATGTGCTGACGACTGTTCAATGTAAGTATTCCTTGGGTCGTCCGTTCATCTAACTGGGGGCGTTTAGTTTGCATATAGTATACCTACATATAATATATTATCATATATTTTTCATTGCGTTATTTCGTTTTGCGTTCCCACACTACGCTTGCTGATACGCGGTCTCCACTACAGGACTCGTCTGCTCCACCGGCCATCAGTCCTTCAGTTTACTTACTCTGCAAGCTATGTCGGTAACTCGGGTTCTTTTCCGGACCTGCTGAAAAGCTAGTCTTTATACCATGGCAAGACCTAATAGGTATGTCAGCAGTGGAGGCCCAGTGGTAACGGCTGTGGCTTACGAGTAGTAAGCTTAGCTTTAGTTAGGTCGTAGGTTCGAATCCAGACAGACGCTTTACTTTATGTAAATCATTTCATCAGAACTGGAGGGAAAACATTGTGAGGAAACCGACATGTCCTAGCACCAAAAATTCGAAGACATGTGTGCCCCGCGTGATGGATTACAGCCGACTCTCTGTCATAGAATGTGTTCCAGCAGTGGGAATATTATAGGCTGATTATGGAGAGCTAATATTCCGGTATAACTGAAAAAAAAAGAAATAAAGAAGAAGAAAATCTAGAATAAAAATGTATAGAACTTAATCAACACCTCCTAAATAACCATTGGCTTTGAGTAATTCATACGCTAACCTTGTAATTACTCCGTAACACTGATAGCGGCATAAACTCGTATAATGTATTATGTAGATACACAATTCCTTGTCGGAATATATCCATCGGTACGTAGACATATTTGGCTATTATCTGGCTGGCTTTGAGTTTATTTATATACCGATTTGGGAAAAGCGTGGCCTAGTTTGATGGTTTGTTTTATTTTTGCGAGATAAGAGAATAACATAGGTATCTATTTTTGGTTTCGTTGTGGGTTTCGTATGTTCACTAGCTGCATAGAAAGAGGCACTGAAAAGGTTAAAGAATTATTTAAATACACACATCAAAAGTGTCTAGGGATCAAGCATTTTTATGCGGATTTCTTGAGATTGAGATGTGGCTTTGTAATAAATTTATGATTTTATAAATTTATATGGATCCTTTTTGGTGCATTTCATAATTTGAATCAGGAACTGTGAATCAAATTCGAGTAAAAGATGAAAATCAGCTGTCAATATTTTCCCTATAAAAACATACAACGCATTGAAGACATTATTAGTGCTACTGTTTCCCTACTACTGATTAAAACCAACGTTATTATGGAGCGGCGACGTCATTTAAGCAGGGAAGAAATGCTCAGAGCCGTGGGAATGATAGAAGCTGGTTCCCGGCAACGTACTGTGGCTTTAGCTCTGAATACAAGTCAGAGTGTTATCAGTCGACTTTGGACACGTTACCGAAGCACTGGTACCGTGGCTGAGCGCCATGGAGGACGGTATCGCTGCACCACACGGAGACAAGACCGATACATTCAAATCTTAACTCGAAGAGCTCCAACAATAACCGCCATGATGTTAGCCGTGAGGCTTCATCACTCTTCAGGGAACTTAATTAGCGACCAAACAGTCAGAAACCGCTTGCATGAAGTGAACCTTCATTCCCGAAGACCGCTACGGGTACCACCTATAGCAATGCACAATCGTAGGATTCGATATCAATGGGCTCTTGAACACAGAAATTGGGCAGAAGAACAATGGCGTTTCGTGTGCTTTTCTGAGTCTCGTTTTGGTATGAGACCGGATACAAGACGTATACGACACTGGAGAACCCCTGGACGCCAACAGCGATTAAAATCCTGCCAGGAAGTCCATCCTTATAGTGGTGGAACCATCATGGTATGGGCGGGTATTTGGATCGGCGGAAGAACTGAGTTGATTTGGATCAGAGGCAACCTCAACGCTCAAATTTATGCTGAGACGATTGTATCAGACGTCATCGTTCCTCTACAAGTGCAAATCGGTCCCTTATTTCAGTTAATGCATGATAATGCACGACCGCACACCGCAAGAGTTGTAAGACAGACTTTCGCCGCAGCTAACATCAATGTCCTGCCCTGGCCTGCTCAGTCGCCAGACTTGAACCCGATTGAGCATGCATGGGATATGCTACAGAGAAGAGCTCTGCCGAATATGGAGGGTATCCAGTCGCAAGAAGACCTTTTTTTGTTGTTGCAACGAACATGGGCGGCCATTCCACAGCGTGATTTGGATGAACTCATTTTGAGTATGCCAAACCGATGTTCTTGTGTTGTTAGTGTTCGCGGTAGAAACACGGATTATTAATTGTTTAAGTTACCCAATAAAATTTTAGAGAAAACTGTTATTTCAGTCTTTTTTTCGAACTTTTGTGTTAGTGGTTCAAATGTCAAAAATCCCTTTATTAGGAAAATGGCAAATTTCTTTATTAATGCAAAGGTGACTTGGTTTATCGTTACTGTGACAAACGAAAACACTTTATTTGATGAATCCTTAAAGAAAATTTGAATTAATATCAATCAGGAGAAAAGTTATTGCAAAAATATATGTTGATCCCTAGACACTTTTGATGTGTGTAGTTCTTTTTCACTCATAGCCGGTATGTCATGTCACCTTCTCACTTTCACTGTCATTTTCATTCTTAGGCTCAACTTTTCATTGACCTGTTCATTAATAAGTACTTATTTAATTTTATGTCTTCTATCCTTGTAAGGCGTCATCACTATAGCCATTCGCGAAACAAATTCTATCTAACGAGAGGCCAATGCCAGCAATAGATCATCATCATCATCTCTAGCCTTTTCCCAACTATATTGGGGTCGGCATCAAGTGTGACCGGATCCAACTGAATACCAGTATTTTACAAGCGTCTACTGCCTATCTGACCTCCACAACCCTGACTGGGTTGTGGAAGTAAGATAGGCAGAGGGTCAGATAGGCTGTTTAAAACACGATACCCCATAGTATGATGGGTTGCCAGATTTTCAGGCTTCTCACGACCCGTGACGATTGTCAAGGATCCACGAATGAGAGCCCCGACCGCTACCCAGTCCGACTGTAACACTAGATTCTTGAAGGGAAACCCTAATAAAGCCCCTTAACCTTGTGACAGGCAATAAGGATATTACCAAGCAGTTTATCCTTGGCTAACTTTTTTTGTCACCATTTCGATTTAAGTTAGACAAAAAACGTACATAACCTACATACTAGTTCATAGTATTACCCCGCGTTTACACCAATGTAACAGTGTTGTATCTACTGTTTTGTTTGTCGTTTACTTATAAAAAATGTTGTGAAGACTTGTTTGTTGTATGTGTAATTGTGTATATCGTAGCCAGATCTTAGAATTGATCATTTCATTAAGTGTTCGGTCATTTCAAGAAGTGTTTGTGTTTCATGAAATGGCCAGCTAAAATTGACCATATCGTTTAAACGTCAATGTTTGATTAATAATTATATGACGTCTGACCATAAATTATTAATGTAGGTTATCCATGGTTTAAGGTATAGTAAAAATTCTAAATAAAGAAGGGACTGTTGTATTGCTCTTGTAGGTAGGTACAAACAATAGCTTAAAAATGAAATAAAAATCTTAGAAAACTGTTATTTTAGTATTATTTTTTAACAAAAACAAAGCGATATCAACGCCTCTGCCGCTGGATACTATTTTACGATATGATGACTAATGTTCGCCACATCTTGAAGTAGTTGTGGCTTTAATTGTTAATATCATCAAACGTTGAGTATTCACTGATCCGGCCGGACCACATCATGATGTGACAAACGGTCGGTGTTCTATTTCATGAAATATTTCATGAAGTTTCATCAAATGGTCGACGCTTCATGAAATGATGAACTCTAAGATCCGACAAATTAAACTTGTAAAAAACAGTCACAAATGTTAACAATGTGAGTAATTTTTTTAACAAAACATGTGAAACACTGTCAATACATGTTAATTATACGTGACATATACGTGAATATATTTTACAAATTTAATTTATAACTACATAGATAGGAAAAATTGTAACGAAATCAAAACTGTAGGTACATTTTTTTATAGTAATTTCTACGAGGTGTGGGGAACGTGTTTGATGCAGAAAATATCGTTTTAATTTTTTTATTCGTTTATCTGTTTGGCTGGATGCGTGATCCGGATTGGCGCAAAAACTAAACTGATTTGGATGAAATTTGACACACAAATAGATTATAACCTTGATTAACACATAGTACTTTCAATCCCGGTAGTAAGTACGTTCCCGTGGGTTTTTTTTTCAACATCTACGCGGGCGAAGCCGCGGATAAAAGCTAGTTGAAAATATGTTGGTATCACAACCTAATCATAATCGATCATGTGGATGTGAACGCGGGGTTAGAATGATACATCATGGTGCTATTTATAGAACTTGTTACTCAGCAATTTATTCCATTTTGAGACAAATGGTAAACATTGTACTACGTCGATTTTTTTCGTCAGTCTTTTTGTTCTATAGTCAAATTCTTTTAGACTTAGAACCTCTTTTTATTTCAATTTTTTTATTGCTGAAGAGCCTATACTACCTCAGCTAAAACTCACTCTTTATCTCGCTCGCACGATACTGCTCGCGGACTGAGTGAGAGCGAGACAGAGTGCGGTGCTAGGCGGCAGGCAGCGCCAATAGTTTAGGTATTTGCTTTTTACGGTGAAAATAATGGTAATAAAAAAAAAGTAAATAACATAAGACCTGCTTTATAGTTAGTTCAGTTAGTGTACAAAGTTTCATGATCTAATTTGAAGTATTTTTTGAATACCATCGGTTTATTCTTCGGTTTGGAGGTAACTTTGGAATTTTTTTCTATCGAGTAAATTTTATGGAATCGTTTTTTCGTCTAACATAAGACCTAACATTAATCCTCAACTTTACCATATATTTATTTCAAAATTAATGCTGCAGTATTTTCGACATAACGGAGGATCATGCTAAGCCATTTGAGGTAGTATAGGCCCTGAATGGGCCCGCTCTTGACCTCGATCACGCCTGATAGAAAGCGAAGGTTGAGGTCTATGATGGAACGAGCGTGCCCCGAAGATGCCTGTTCACTCTTGCTTTAAAGGCAGATGGGTTAAAGGTCGAAGGGAACACAGACGCCGGCAGAGAGTTCCACACTTTGGCTGTGCGCATAATAAATGTGGAGGAGATGCGCTGAGTACGAGTGGTCGGAATATCAAACAACTGCGGATGGAACCCTGCAGTATATCTTGTAGTAAGGTAGTGAAAGGGCGATGGTGGGATCAGATCGCGGAGCTTCTGCGTACACTCTCCGAAGTACAGTCCATAGAGGACCGACAGGAACATCACGCCTCTCTCTAGTAGAATTTTATTTACGTTGATCACCGCGTTAGTCAATATTGGAGTAAAATCTTCATAGCAGCTTATTTAGAAGTGTGCTATTAAGGTATAGTGGCATGAAATCGTCGGTGCCCGTCACCTTTTCCCATTTGGGTCTTCCATTATTTTTGACTAGCTGCGCCCCGCGGTTTCACCCGCGTAAGTTTCGATTCCGTGGGAATATCGGGATAAAAAGTATTTTATGTGTTATTCTGATGTATAAGCTACATTACTGTAAAGTTTCATAAAAATCTGTTCAGTAGTTTTTGCGTGAAAGAGTAACAAACATCCATCCATCCATCCTCACAAACTTTCGCATTTATAATATTAGTAGGAAGTGTTCATAAAATTTTATGAAACTGCCCTTTACATAATATCTTAACCTCTTCTCTATCCAGGCCATTATACAGTGTAGCAAGGACTTCGACGCATAACATATTACCATGGATTCAGTACCTACATGATTCTGATCCCTCCTACAATGAAATTTATAGCCTGATATAAAAAAAAAATGTTTAAGTGCGAGCCGGACTCGCGCACCGAGAGGTAAGTAAATAGTTTATCACGGGAATCGTGTCTCGAATATATTTCCCGTGTTTTCGGATTTTTACTTTACTTGTGCTATATGAAATTGCTTGTTGCCAAATTTCATGATTTTAGGTCAACGGTACGGTAGGTTTTGATTCCCTTGCGAGTGTCAAAATATGTGGCATAAACGGAAAATAGACGCCCGTATCTTTTGATTGTGTTGACTTAGAAGTTTGTTTTTTTGTTCACTGCTTCAAGGGATTGTAGCCGTGAGTATTTGATAATATTAATTTCAACTTGATAACTCCACGCGTTCTTGAGAAAACGGGTCTTGACAGACGGACAGGCAAACGGGCAACGAAGTGATCTTATAAGTGTTCCATTTTTCTTTTTGAATTACGGAACCCTAAAAATTAACTGTTCAGTTCACTTTGACCGCGACTTACAGTTTTCTATGAAACAACAGTTTTTTTTTATAAATTACAACCGGCGAAAAAAAATTACTTTATAAACTAGGTCTAGTCTAGAATCATGTGCTGAATGGTTACAGTTTGCACGTCGATGTTTCCACTCTGTACACCCTATAATTTATTGAATGTCAAGTATGGATCAAATCGAATAGGGGCGTGGGCAAGGTCATTTCCAAACTTTTTAACCAAAAAATCATAAATAAGAACTATCAGGGTTATCTAAAAAAAATTATTTGATAGCCCTGATGGTTTTTTTCTCTGAGCATTATGCGAAGTGATTGAAGAAAACAAAAATTGGTCATAACTTTTGAGCCGTAAAAAAATTCACTGACATTGTCAGGGTTAAAAAGTTTGCAAAATGACCTTGGCCACGCCCCTATTTGATATGATCCATACTTCAACCTGCATTCATCATTATTCTCTTGCCCCAATTTATTTGGGATTGGCGCAACTTGACTTTTTCTTCCACAAATCTCTTTTAGTCATCATTCCAGTCGTCAGCCCATTTGTAGTCGTAATATCATCTTGTTTTTTCAAATATTGACACTAACACAAAATAATAAGGCATAGGTCGGCTGCGCAATTTCAAAATCTAGCAACTGACATAAAAAAATAAAATCGGTGTTTGCGCATATGACTTGCTAGATATCTAGCAAGTCAAATATGCCAAAACAGCGATTATTTTAGAAATGTCAGTTATTGCTAGGTTTTGAAAATTCAGAGCCGAGTTTAATGTAATGTTGGCAAAATGACATTCGTTAACCAAATATGAGAACAAAAAAAAACATGTTTCCGAACAAACACATGAACATGTTGTTTGTTGTTAAAACATGTTATCTACCTACAACTTACCTATGAATAATTTATCAGCCAACATGAGGAATGTCACTAGTTCGAAATTTATTGTCTCTGGGTAACAATACTTGTTGTCCCTGCGCGAAATATAACGGACATGAAATGTTGATGAATGTATTTCGCAAGTTTTGTTAGATATTATATTCTAGAATTTTATTATACTATTCTATTTTATTAGATGGTCCTACAGTTCAGTGCAATAATTTAAATTAAAATCCATAGCTTGTGACCTAAGGTCCATTCAAATCTTTATTTCCAATTGATGATATTTCCATAAATAAATTAATTTCAACTTTATGTAGACTATACTTATTATGTTGATTTTAAAATGATTAATCATAAAAAAATGAAGTTGTAGCGCAAACATAACTGTGTATTTTTAATACAGGTATTTTTCCTAAAACTCGTATTTGTTTACATGTTTAGAAACTAAATTTCGAATGCAGATAATCTGTGTTCGAAATTTAGCTAGGAATGTCTGGGATACTGTTAACATCCATCATAATCAACGACGTCAAGGGTGGAACCTCAGTAATGGCTACATCGTCATCATAAGAAGTTACCTAACCATTATATACTTTGCAGTAGATATCTATAGATTACTCAACCAGCATTAGTTATTTAATAAAACGATTAAAGGTATCTATTTGTAGAAGCATTTAACTAAAACAAGTATACATACCTACTTATAGCTAGTATTATACACTTTGATCCGGTTTTCTACAGTAAGTTTCCAGAAGGTATTAAACGGAAAGGGCTAGCACGTGTAGTAGAATAGTTATATTAGTAGATTTAGGTGCATTTGGTGGAACAAAAAAAAATAAAAAATATCATTACATTTAAAATGGCTCTGGCCGCCATCATCTCGCGACCAGTGTCTAGTTCTCTGTTAAAATTGTATACTGGGATAGATTCTGTTTAAATGGATAGGTTCCGTTTAAACTGGAAGGATGATGCGTGGGCTTGCAAAAGATGGAATGAATGGAGGCTCAGAAGTGGGACAGCGCAGGCTAGTAAAAATTCGGTATAGTCGACCGTGTAAATGTTTTACCAGTATTAAAAATAATTTAAACTTTATTATGGTTGCCATTATCGTACTTTTACATAGACAAACCTTGGCATTAATGCCGTGCAAGGGTCATTCAACCTTAGGGTGTGAAACCGACTACGAAGTCGATTAAACAAGGTGGGGCAAAAGTAATGTCATGTCATGTCAATGTGAGTTAGCTTCCATTTGGTTGGAAATAAAATTGAGCCCTGTTTTCAAAGAAAGTTTATTAAAAGGTGTAGAATTTATAAAAAAAATATATATATTGGACAAACAACCACCTCCTGAGTTTGTGCTCGTTGTACGACTTTTTGAATTTTTCTCGCAAAATAACCTCAAAATTGGTGCTTTCTTCTTCAATGGTAGCCATCATTGAAGAAAAACGCATTAGACTTCTAAGATTCTTGATTTGTTCTGGTAATCGCGAGATTTCAAAAAGCCCTAAAGAAACAAGTCTAGCGCCGCCAGATCCAGCAATCTGGCCGACCAGTGGCCGAAACGCGAGATCAGACGGCCCGGAATTGGTGTTTCAAAATTTACATCATTGCTGTATGAGCTGCGTGACTATGTATATCGCTCCATTGCATTGTCAACTAATCCTTTATTCTTTAACATAATTATGTATCAAATCACGATATTTGTGACATTACTTTTGCCCCACCTTGTACTTGTTAACCCTATGTCGCTCAACCATATTAGAATAGAATACTTACTTTTTATTATGTACACACCATATAAAGATCCACCCTTAGAATATTAACACGTATCGCCCCACCCTTAAATACACCACAAAAAAAGCAATCAACCCAACACACAGGAAAATAAATATGTGTATAAATTAGTATGAGTCGAAGATGGTGGATGTAATAATATTATGTAATAAACTAATCTGCATTCGCAAATTATTTGTCAAAAAGGTAAACAAATATAAATGTATGAATAAATAACTTTAAAGCCTACACAATAAAGTATAGTTTACGCTACAATTTCAAATATTTTATAACTTTTGCAATAGTGCTAGTCGCTCTGAAATCAAATTAATTACTATTAGAATAAAGTTGATATTTTTTAAATTTGAAATAACATCAATTTGAAACAAATTTGAATAGACTTTAGATATTAATTATTAACTAGCGACCCGCCCCTGCTTCGCACGGCATTAACGATTTGACAAATCATCGACGCTTCTTTATTATGCAGGATGGTAGGTGGCGGGCACATCAACTCGCAAACTGTAACCTTAAATTCAGCACATGATTTTAGACCCGCTAGCGTAGACATTCTTCGTCAGTTATCAACAAATAATCAGCAGTTCCATGCATTTTGAACGCGTACGTTTGCACTTTTCTATGGAACAGCTGTAGAGACCTGCACCCTAATTGTGTAACACACTATCAGTCTCAATCTGAATAATTTTGAAGGATGTTGCTAATCCATTGCTTCATAATGTTCGAAAATGTGTCTGCTCAACAACGTAAACAACGCAATGAATGTAGTTGTAATGTGAAAATGTAAGCCATTGCTACTGATAGTCTGTTACGCAATTAGGGACCTGGAAAAGGACTCAGGCTACTTTTCAGCTATTTACACTGCCTCAGGTAATAGATGGGATATGATGGGATATGAGCATAATTCGCGTATATCTTGCTAAAACTGCACTCACGCGCAAAAGTATCATCTGGATGGCTCCAACTATAGGTATTTAGCAAGCGTTGGAAGGAGCTAAGTATCAATGCGTTCAAACGTCAGTTGATAGCGTTTTTATAGCAAAAATTGTTTTTTTAAACGTTGCCCTACATTAGGAATTTCTCCTTTAGTGTGGGTGCGTTTAAAAACATTTAAACTCACTTATACAAACAGTATACATATTATGGTGTGTCTGAATTTTTAGTAAAAAAACTTGTCTGACATTGATTTTATTATAATGTTTATTGATGTTCTATTGATTAATAGTTATTTATGCAACTCTTGTATAATAAGGGGTATTAAAACACCAATGTGGGTTTATCACACGAGGCATAGCCGAGTGTCCCCCCGAAAACAAAAAAAAAAGGTCGGGCAAACTGGTATTGGGTTTTCCCATTAGGAATTTTCAGTAGCACCCGAGAATTGTGATTGTGGATTGTTACCTATATTTTGTTCCCAGGCTTGAATAATGAACACGCTAATTATACCATTTGGTTGCGCAACCTAGTAATTTTAATCATTTAGTGTTTTACTGCATGATGTCAGCATGCTTGTGTTTATAATTAATGCCTCCCAAGACCATTCATATAATAGGTATCTACTCGTACTGTGTCGTAACAGGTCAGAGTGGATTTCGTCACGGATATGCGATAAACATAATACATACGGTTTGAGTATTGTTCTGATTCTTAGAATTATATATGTTGTTGAGCAATAATGATTTTAATCATGGCAATAAACTTGAATCAGTTTATGAGATTCGCAGTTAAGTTGTTATTCTTTAAAGCTTAACTAAATATCAATAAAATTGGTAAAACAAGCTTGCTGATACGGTTAAGTAATTAATTCTAATTTTAAAATCACTAATGCCCGTTTTCACTAACAGTACGTGACACCTCAAACTAAAGCCGCACTGTTGGATTTTCAACCCTCGGTACTCAGTCGAGCGTTCAAAATCCAACGATTCATTTTTATAAGGCATTTAAGGTGTAGTATCTTGCTAATGAAAATGTACAGACGCCAGCACATCAAGCTACCAAAAGCTGTCAAATTTCTTTAATAGATTTTCAACGTTATCGGTAAAGCATAAGGCTCAAAGTTGATTGGAAAAATTTGACAGTTTCCTGACTACTACCTGCCAGGCAGGAGCCTGGCAGGTAGTCTAGTATTATATTCAGCTGCCTGCTTCTTTTATTTTATGGTGTGAGCAATATCTAATTAATACTCAGTAATGTCATTCTTTGACTGTTTGTGATCTTAAATATGACATGAGTCCAACAGCTAAATATGACTATGTTATTACAATGTATCTTTTTGTGTCTTATTCTACACATGAGTACGAGTATAAATATGTTTACTATGTCAATCAATCACATTTAGTAATAAATAACAGTGTAGTTTGAATCGGCCATTGCAATACCCAATGAACGACTACACAGATTGTACTGACATATTTAAAGCAATTGAATACAATTGGCAGTTGTTAACACTGTATAGATTTATCATAAACTAGCGACCCGTCTTGCTTCGCATGGATAAAATGGCGACTTGTCAAAAAAACATCGTTTCTGCGCTATATCTAAGTGAAACTTTGTTGTATTATACACACAAACCTTTCGGAATAAATGCACCAAACGACGTTGAAGGTACTACTAACTCACCCCTACTTCACAAAGGTACCTACTTATGTAGCGACATGTCACAACATTAAGATTTATGTGCATCATTCAAGTTAATTATGCAAGTATTATACACGTATACCTTCTGGAATAAATTGTCCAAACGATGTGGAATCGAATGAAAATTGTAGGTATACTTTTTAAGATCTAAATTCTAAACTATCACACAAACAGACACGAAAACCTTAGCTTAAAAACAATGTATCGATTCAACTCCAAAATTCTACACAGCAAGACAGGGTACATATAACTTAATAATAGAATCATAATATTAATAATTTAATGCACGAATTTACTCATTCATTACATTACAACGGCAAAGTGTATTTACATAATTTACTATTGACAAGGCTAAATTATTATATTTACTATTCAACACACACCGTTTGACTAGACTCAGCGCTTGGTACAGAATACAAGATACTCGATTTAAATACGCGATTAGATAACTTGTAGTCTAACCCCCTTACTATAAAACGTATTATATCAGATGAATAGTTACACACAGATTTCTCTATTTCAGTCGTCAGTAATTTGACAAGACAAAGCGTTGTGTAACTATAAAGACGACAGACAACGTTTATTAGTAAGGGGATATAAAGACATACATAATATTCATTCGTTATGGTAGACGTAAAACGGTGAATGGAGCCAATTCAAACTTCACTTAGGTTGAAATCCTGAGCCTATCGTGCCACTCCCCTTCGGGTATTTACGCACTCTGGTAAGGAAACGCACCAGAGACCGACATGGGAAACTATGGACGGACCACGGTGATTGCAGGCAGGCTAGGGAAGCACTTCTCACATTGGGTGGCCGCATCTCAAAACAGGTTCTCCGTCTAACTAAACAGAAGCTGCGTATAGTTACTGCAGCTTTAACTGGCCACGGGTCATTTAATAAACACCTCTTTGTCATAGGAGTAACAGACAGTCCGCGGTGCAGGGCCTGCATGGAGGGCGATGAGACAGCGGCACATGTGCTACTAAACTGCCCGATGGTCGCCACATATAGGGCAAAGTACTTCGGTAACCCAGGTACCCTACGTGAGACGGTCAGTAACATCAAGGCGTTGCTGGCCTTCCTCGAGGAGCTGGGGTGGATCGAATAAACGATTTTCCCACCCGTACGCAAAATACGCGCATTGACGTGGAGTTGCGGACACCAGCCCTTTTACCTTACCTTACCTTACCTTAGGTTGAAATCATCTAATTGTGACACAGACAAATAGCTTTGTCGTTATAAGACGGTGGTCCAGTGATAGCGGCCCCGAATTACCAGTTGTAACATCTACCAACCCGCACTGGGCCCTCATGGTGGATTACGGCCCACTCCCGCTTACAGAGAGGAGACCTGTGTCCCAGCAGTGGGAATGTTATGGGCTGATTATCCGTTTTATGACGTCCAAGTGACAGTCAACTTAAGGCCACTGAATATTTATAATAAGTGGTGTTTTGAAATATCCATTGTATGTCGCCTGAAGGCTGAAAGGACATTCGTGCGCTTTCAACTTCGACTGTCATTAAGTACCAAGAGGGGCCTTTCCCCAGAAGTCAGGTGCTAAGTAATTAACTAGCGGTCCGTCCCGGCTTCGCACGGGTGGAAAAAAAAGAAAAAAAAAAGCCTATATTAATCAGTGATAATGTAGCATTCAAATGGTGAAACATACTTTTAAAATCGGTGCAGTACTTTTTGAGCTAATTCGTTACAAACATACATACAAATCTATCCTTTTTATAATATTAGTATAGTTTGGAAACTATCAAAAAAATGCTAATACCGCATTGCTACCTGTAAGTTTGCATTAATATAAAGATTTTAATCACACTGAAAGTTACTCTGTGTAATTTTTTATGGTGCACATTTAAATTTATTGTATCTATATCTTTTTCTGTACGCAAAATACGCGCATTGACTTGGACCTATTATCTGTTATATCTTCATTCTCCTCGTCTCTACTTACCTTGTTGATTCTTGTACGTTACGTAGATTGCTCCTCTCATTACATAAGAGTACCTACACCGTAGGTACATAGGTACATCAACATACCTACCAAATATAAAAAAACATAGGGAAATACATACATAGTAACTTTGATCATACCAGAAACTTTAGTAGGTAATGGACCGTCGGTCTCGTGGTCGCAAGTGCGACTGTTGAGCGTGGGATCCTGGGTTCGATTCCCGGGTCGGGCAAAGTGTTATTGAATTTTTCCATTAGAAAATTCTTAGTAACAGCCTGGAGTTTGGCAGTTGGTGATATGATACCCCCGTGCCTCGGAAAGCACATTAAGCCGTTGGTCCTGCGCCTGATCTCTGTCCGGTCGTGTCGGATCGCCGTCCTATCGGCCTATGAGAGTGAGGGAAGAGGGAGTGCACTTGTGTCTGCACGCGCACTTGTGCACTGTATTACCTCCTGCGTATCCGGCTATTAATCTCCGTTGAGATTGGCCACCGTGACTGAAATCGGTCTGGAGGCTACCTATTATTATTAATACTGTCGGACCGTCGTACTAAGGTTTTTCCTAGCACGGGGGTCATTGATCATTTATTTTGTGCCAGGCTATTTGCATGTTTAATTTACCTAAATGTCACCTTGTTTCTGATTTTTATAAGTCAAATGAATATTTAATTCTAATTCCAGTACATTAGGTCGGCTGTTCTACTGTAGCGAAGTATTTACAAATTATATAAACAAATAAAGTGCCCCAAGAATATTATTAGAAGTTATTTAAGCAAAATAATTTAAAAGTCTGTTAGGAGTCATTAAACTTTAGGGAGGTACTCAAAACTTCTCTCACAACTTTATTGCTGTAATAATTTCATCAGGCGGTCTACTCAAAACAAGCTTTTTCACTTAATTTTAAAAGTCGGTAGCAAAATAAAAAAGCATAGTTTTAACAATATTTTATTTTTAACCATTTAAAAAGGAAAACTTTTCATTAATTTGTTAATTCACGATAGTCTAGTAAGACTACTCAATGTATTCTAAACTATTTATTACAAAATTATCACATTCGCTGCAAATTACGTTAGGAAAATTTATTGAAATAACCTATTTTATTAAACTAGTTTTAAATTATATTACCTACATGGCTAAGTATTTGATAACTCAATATTGTTTTATTTGCATTGAATGCGAATAGGTATCCAACATTCTGTAAAGTAATTGCTTATTAAATTAATACGACTTATTATTATAAATTATAAAATAAAAATGGGAGACGTAATGACAAGTTTAACTTTAAGAAGACGCTCTAATAATGTTCCGAAAGCTGTCTTAATAATATTTTATTCAATATACAACAAGCTTAGGTTCGAGTTAAGATATGAAAATGGAAAAAAACAGCTCTTACAGAGTATTTATAACTGGAATGAAGCTCAGGTATTCGTAAGAAAGAATAATTTAAATGAAATAACAATAAATATGCAAAATGACGTGAACAATATATTTTGTAAACTAATGCAACTACACGAATTTTAAGATGGCACATCAACAAATTCATTGATATAAAGTTCAAGTTTGTTAAGGTAAACAAATTATACGGAATTAATCAAAAGATACCAAAAACTCTTAAAAGTTTTTGAATTAACTATTTAAATACTTACCAAAGTAATTAGTTATCTACCTGGTTACATACATTTCACTTTAAAAAGAAAACTGAAATCGAAATCGCCAATGGAAATCGAATGATTAATGTTTTTTGTATATTCAACGCGTCAGCACTGGTACAACCACAGATATAGATAGATCTAGATAACGCAAGTATCACGATCTTTATGAAAACCAAGCGTGCCATTTTTTTTACTACCTACTATGACGTCACAAGCGCTCTTTCAAAATTCACGCTCACCCGCGAAAGTGGCGGCTTACGATTTTTGAACGTAAGTTGGTGAGATTTTTGGCACGCGAAGTAGTTGCTAATAATTATCTAAGTATATGTCTGTGGCAGTGGCGTGCATTGGTTTTCAGAATAGGTAGGCAGGCACTAGGCCGGGTCTAGTTTACGCAGACGCGGTCATTAATCAGAAACATAAAACAAAAGTATCTATTTTGAATGTTCAAATTATTTTCTTACCCACTTATGATAATTTAGTGAGGTTCTTAATTCTGCACAGACACTAAAATGTAATTGACAGGCTTTTGGTGATTTATCGAGGTAGGCAGTGCTTATATGCCTTTATGCAATGCACGCCACTGATCTGTGGGTACAACCAATATTCAATCACCATGACGTATATAACAATAATTCCAATTGGTATTTCAAAACACGCCTTAAAAACCAATCGTCATTCAATCCAAATGAATCCTCATTCCAATTAACTAGTCGCACCGCAATTAAAATTCTAGGCCAAGTTCTCTTATTTACGGCAGTACCGACTTCGTTATGGCCTGGCACGGTATAGTTTCTCAGCCTTCGGCCTGATTAAGCCAGGGCCTCGAATGAATAAACTTCCACTCTTCGTCTCAATTAATATCATCTACTTTGCTATAATACTTAGCTAATCACAATAGTTCTTAAAAATACTTAAGTCAACTTAATAATATTTTTGACAGCATAGACCACAGAAGGATCATCATATCAGCCGGAAGACCTCTACTGCTGGATATAGGCCATCAATTTGCCCGGTTCTGCGCTTCTTGTATCCAGCGGATTCCTGCAGCCTTCACAAGGTCACCGGTCGACCTTGATGACAGAATGATGAATGCACTCATAACAGAAAAAATAAGTTTAAAAACTGAAATCAGACTACTGAAAAGGATGAAACAAGAAAGTACCTTCCTGTGGTCGCATGGCTTATAAGTATGTTAGTACAGCGGCATGCGCCCACGGGAATCCTTTCAATAGTCGGGTTTTAGGTTTTAAACTTATTTTTTATTTAATTATTTTGGGGCTTATTGCAATGACATTTATATTTTTTTAAATGTGCTAATCAAGCCCTTTCATTTGACACCCAACAAGGTACCATCCCAAAAATATTTATTTTTAAAATCATTCCTCCTCTAGAGGGGGCCATATTGAATTTAATGTGACGTCGCGTAGCCTGTAACCAGCGGACGGTCAAGACGCTTCTAACGATACCTCATTTGTCAAATTATTATAAGTACTTTTGAAGTTATGTGGGAACAGAAGAATATACATACATACACAAATACCGGTTAAAATCACCGTACCATATAGGTACCCTCCGTAGTCGAGTAAAAAGCATAATATTTCATTTCATCACTCAGAGACAATAAATCTCATAAAACTAACATTAATCACCGCCATTTTGGTTAGTTTGTTGACAAATTATGTACAATCTAATACCCTTATTGAAGAGTTTACAAGTGGGCTTTAGTCTGTATTCAAACTCGAATGGGAACAAACATATAACCAAAATTTTTCAAAGAATCAGTTTAAAAATAGCCTATCGTCTCAAGATATTCTTATCACAACACTTGAAATTATTTCGAAGAGTTTCTTGCTTCGACTGCTTTGTTTTTTTCTTTGTTCTTCTCTTGATCTTGGTTGGCCATCTTAAGAGGCCCGTGCTTCCAATCTTCAGGGTAGCCGTACTGTCTGACGTCATCCCACCATTGCTGCTTACCATCCGCCCAGAAGATGTAGACTACGTTTGTGCCTACTAGGACTGCGAAGCATACCCAGAATGCAATCCGCCATTGGGCCAGTGTTGACTGGAAAAGAGAAAATGTATAAAAAAAAGAAAATAAGATTTAAAACTGGAGAAAATAACTGTTATGCAAATTAACTACCAAAATTCCGCAATATTCAAATCACTACTGTCATTCTTTGACAGTTGTATGAAATGGCACGATTGACGTCAATTTGCTTAGCAGTTCATGTCCTTGACGGTAAGTCATGAACTTTCAGATGGGAAAATAATCACAGGAAAACATTGCCACGCAAAAAACAACACTCCTGCAAATAGTTTCCACCAAGGACGTAGATGATGGACGTTTGAAGAGATCCTTCCATTTCTCCAGGATCCCATCATTAGATTCTGACCTGATGGCAATGAGACCACCTGGAAAGTATACCCTTTCAAACAAAAAAATAATTTTTCAAATCAGTTTAGCCGTCTTCGAATAATCGGGGAATATACAGTTAAAAAAAGATTCCGACGAACTGAGAACCTCCTCCTTGTTTTGAAGTCGGTTAATAACAACCGGTGACTGATTAGAACCATTATCGAGTCTTTCTATATGGAGATTGACGCACTGTCAACAAGATTGAAGCAACTTCAAAGACATCAAGTTCGCATTAAAGCCACAAACTCGACATCTTGTCGATAATTGACACTGAGTTGAAAATGTATTATTAATAATGGCCTATTTATTGTTGGAAACGAAGTTCTGGGTGACGAGGCTTTTTTGTGGGTGATTTTATTTTTTGAAAATCGGGAAGAGCCGGCTACGTGATCGGTTGTTGCCATTGATATATTTTTCTATTTTATGAGTTTTTTTCGTTTTTTTCATCTTCTCTAAGTCGATATCGGCCTAGACAAGTGGCAATCGCTCTAAAAGGGTCTCGCATTTCTACATAAACTTTCATCGGAGTTGCTATGATCTTTTCTTTACCTTATGTCAGTCCCATACATTACGACTGTTAGTTTCTATAAACCCTCAGAACACAGGTACATACACATATTATTTTCTATGTTTTTGACATAGAAAATAATATGTGTTTGTACCTGTGCTGTGGGCTCTTGAATCATGTGTAGTTTTAAATTGCAAGCAAAATATTAAGTGGGAACTAGAATTTAAGTTCAGCCTAGTTTCAAACAATCTTTGACAAAACTAACTTTGGGTCAAAAGCATCATTACCACGATTTCTATTGCTGGGAAAATGATTACATATTTCAGTCAACGTGTTAGTTCACTAGACGGTTAATTAGGGATGGCTTGTCCAAAGCCCCTCCGTGTTTCCAATGCAACATCAACAGGCCTCTAAACTTCTAAAAACAAAGCAGCTGGTATATTTTCATTCGTAGGTAAAGTCGTAGTTAATTCGTAGGAGGGGCCTGTGGCACAGGTCGATCAATCAGTATAAGCTACGCTTACCGTGGTTGGTCTGTGGATGGGTAACCATCTTTACATACAGAGACCCCTCCGTACCTCGGAAAGCACGCGGCTGTCATTCGTGGATCTTTGACAGTCGCTATTGGTAGTCAGAAGCCCAAAAGTCAGACAACCAGTCTTGTCAAGTGGTATCGTATTACCTAGTCACTGGGTTGTGGAGGTCAGATAGGCAGTCGCTCCATGTAAAATAGTATTCAGCTGCATCCAGTTAGACTGGAAGCCGACCCCAACATATTTGGGAAAAGGCTAGGCAGATAATGAGGTAAAGTCGTAATTGATTTTTTTTTACCGACAGCGTCGAAGCACAAAAAAAAGATAATGTTTTAGGTGTTAGGCTTTAAAATTGTAACCGCACCAAAACAAATTTTAAGAATTTACATTCATTAGGTATAGCAAAATATAGCCTTACTGATCAATATAGGCGAAACCTAAATTAATGCCTAAATAAAAGCGAGCTGTTGAATTTTCAACGCTTGGCTCAGCAGCCAAAAGTTGAAAATCATAGAAATGTTGCTTTGAGCTTTTGAGGGGGGCCATGATAAAATAAAAGTGTGTCATATACCCAGGAAGATACAAAAGGAAAAAAGCTAAGCCAAAATGGGGCCTTTATAACTAAATTCTAAATGTCTACCTGGGCTACCTCAACAACTCCATCATGAATGTTCTCGGGTAATAGAAGTTGCTTCACAAAATATTTTTTCTGTACCCTTATAAAGTACTTCCATACGATGTGTTTATTTTTTAGCAATCTATTAGAAACTTTTCTCTCTCTCTCAGTGATGAAATGAAATACCTACTGAGTTTAGACGATGCAAGTAATTTGTTGCTTTTTTATAATATGCCACACGCAATAAAGTGCATCATGTGGATAGGGCTTTTAAATGATCAGGACTTATCAAATCATAGAAGAGGTTTTCCGATTTTTTTTTCTAAGCTTTAGGTCCTTTATACACGGCACGTTTTCTGTACGGTACGGATAAACCGCGCCGAAGAAAAAGTCCCTTACAACAAGCTTCCTTAATGATCCATACAATACTAGTGACCGCACCTACACACGGCGAATAAACGTAGTTTTTCACAGCAAGAAGAACGGTTGTGTAAAGTCGCCAGCACATCAAGCTACTACAATCTGTAAAATTTCTTTAATAGATTTTCAACTTTATTGCTAAAGCATAAGGTTGAAGGTTGATTGGGAAAATTTAACAGTTTCGGGTAGCTTGATGTGCTGGCGTCTGTACAAAGGGCCTAACAGTTACCTGTATTTACGTACATATAGATAGAGCATAGAACAATAAAAAACGATGTTAATACTTACATCAGGCGTCAACAACCCTATCAAATAGGGTGTTATAATTCCAGAGATGGTGGAAGTCCCGTTGATCATCGCAGTTAGGGAGCCAGCATAGTTTGGTGCCAGATCCAACGCGTTTACCTACAACCATAATTAAGAATTAATGTGAAGCCCAAGACTTGCCAAATTACCTTCGTACACAGAAATAAATGTGTTCACGTGGGTGTAAAGGCCTCGTAAAAATGTTCTAAATTTGTGTAGTTCTGGCTGAATATGAATGAAAAGTTTCAAGTTTTTGATGTTTTTTTTTTTAATTGTAAACACGTTGACTGCCAGACAACAACAATAGATTTTCTATTGTTCGCGGTCAACGCGGTGGTGGTCATTTTTCAATCATCTGGTAACTTTCTTCGAGGAATAATTTTGAAATGTTGACAGTTGTTTCATACAAAAACTGACAATCGTCAATTTTATTCTTCGAATAAAATTTATCTGACGATGGAAAAAACAGCCCATATACTCACACTCAACACTTTATGCTTCCAACATGAAGCTACCAAATAAGTAGGTACATATCTGTTATAATACTATTATTGTAAGGAGGTATTAATTTGTAAATTTGCATGTAGGGGTAATAAATCTGAACTGCTGATCCGATTCCAAAAATTATTTCACCAATGGCAAGCTACAGTATTGTCGAGTTTCGTATGATATTTTATATTAAAACAAGAAATTTCACGCGGCGAAGTCGCTGGCAGAAGCTAGTTCTCAGTAAAAATCTGACAGAATTCACAATAATCTACTAAAAACATTTTTTTCGTATCCAAGTCAGTCCCCAATGCATAGTAGTTATTGTCACAATTTCGTTTCATTATTGTAATTTAGTTGCACCAAGTGCGCCATATACCAAACGTTCCCATAGGGGCCAATAATCATTCCGGGGTATCCCAAGTTTAAATAGGTTGGTGTGAATTTCCAGGAATCAAACCACTTTGGCCCGGAGCCACAAAATAGATAGTTACAAAAGGTCGGCTTCAGACAACGAACGAAAATGCACGCACACATGTAAATACTTTTCACGTTCCGCGTGTCACTCGCGACTGGCATTTGTTTGGTATCGCCAAATGTACCTATGCATCTATGTGTGCATGCACATGTTTTCCTTGATAAAAAATGTAGTGACGACAATCTATACAAAAATAGTAGGTAACGTCAAAACTGTACACTGAATATTTTTTGAAAAAAAAAGTAATTGCTACGACGTATGGGAACGAGTCTGATGTCAAAAATATCATTTTATAATTTTTGCTATTTTTCAAAAAACGGCTGAACAGATTTGCATGAAAATTACACAGATAGTATTACCTAAGTACCCTATGTGTTAATCTAGATTCTAAACTGCCGGTCGATTCTGTAAACATCTCACCGTGATAACTTAGGTGAAGTGAGCTATCAATAGGGGTATTCCCTAACATCAGGTGGAGTGACAGCTCACTTCACCTAAGTTTTCAGGGTGAAATTTTTACAGAATAGCACTACTTTTTATTATCTGGATTATCACATGGGATACTTTGCGGTCCCGGCACTACGCACCGGTGGGATTTTATTCCAATATCCTCGCGGGCGAAGCCGCGGGTAAAAGCTATTACGACAATAAATGAAAGCACTGGCAATACTAATGCATAGGAGTACATTAAACATAACATCGAAATTAAAAAAGTGTTTTTTTCAAAAAAACTAAATATTCGTACCCACCTTGTAGAGTCAACCTTCTATCTATTTTGTGCGCCTTGGCCCGAGCTGAGTCACTTAAGCATGAAATTTCTGTGATACCAATCCACCGCTTGACTGGGTTACGAACAACCATAGCCACATAATTAGAAATGGAACTGAGTTGAACGATTTAGTTCATTGCAAAAAGAGTTATGGTCAAGCGAAAAAGATGTTATAAAGGCATGTATGCGAAGTAAAATTTTTTAGGAATCAAATGGTGGCATGAGGCGAGTGTGAGTGATTGAACATGCGCGATAGTTCTTAGTGCCTATGTTCAAACTTGCCAAGATATTCCGGCCGTAGTGTACCAACATCGTAATCTCGAAAAAAATATTAAGTATCCCATTCAAAATTTCAATACCTACTCGATCCAAATGTTAGGGACAGCGAATATTTTTTTCGCGATTACGATGTTCGTCCCATAGAAAAAGTTGTCCAGTTGATGGTCTGTACCACAACCTTTTATATGACCACACTTTTCTGATACAAGCTGTACTTATACCTATTTATGAGGTCAAAGACACGAGAATAAAAAAAACCAATTTCATCAGCAGTTCGTTGACAATGAGACATTCTCATACCAACATTCGCCAGCAGAAAATATCAAAGGTACACAATTTTATACGTGACCCTATAAGCTGGAGATCATCAAAATTCAGGTCACACTCCTGTTTCTGACGCAATAAAGTAGTACTATCATCTACAGACTTATCTTGTGAAGCTTCTGAAGCTTTTAACCGAAATAATGGAATTAGAATATTATTAAGGCGCAACTTAGGAATGAAATAAGAAATACAAGTGAATGAAATTATGCATCGTGTGTGAGTGTGAAATTAGTATTTTTTATCTACTGTTTTATGAAGTTCATTAAATCTATCATAATAAACGTTCTCGAAAAGAACTCTACTACAAAGTTATAATTCAATTCAACGAATTTTCCTAAACCTTCACTTTTAACCTGCGTAATCCAATTTTGCAAGCAAATAAACTCACAAATCACTCCCCAACGAGTCACAAACAACACTTCAGACGCATTATCAGGATATTATTCCGCAAACATATCGGAAAATTACTTTATTACCTTCATCCCGCTGTAGAAGCCTCCCATGAGCGCCATCGAGGCTATGAAATAAGCGACGGCGGCAAACCGATCGCAGCCCGCGTATGATGCCAATATGATACATATTGCTGGCCCGGCAGCAGCTGGAACAAATGTCAGGGAATTTATGAAACGTGCCACAATGTAATAAAGAACAATCTCGAAGAAACACGTCGAAGTCATCTGTGTTACTATCTTCTTTGGAAGTAATTTTAGGACGTGTTACATGGATGTTTTTCAATAGCGTAGGAATAAATGGCGAATATCTCTATAAATTATCGGAAGAATAATACAAATGTTTTGATGGAAATAAGTATCTTTTTGTAAACGACAGATTGCATAGTGGGATTTTTTTACGGGAGTCATCACCTTCCTGCCCTTGTCCCATGTTATGTGGGATCGGCGCAACACATTTCTTTTTTCCTCTGTCAACCGCCACGATATAATTCAAGCCTATTTCTTTCATAACATTACTCACACAACCCAACCATATTTTCTTTGGTCTTTCTCTCCCTTGCCATCCATCAATTTTTTTACAGGAGTACGATAGAAATTTCAAAGAAGAGCCCGTGGCTAAATAATAACAGCCGCACAGGTTGATCGATCAGGTTAAGCTACGCTTGCCGCGGTTGGTCTATGGGTAGGTGACCATCTTTACATACGACCCCTCCGTGCCTCGGAGAGCACGTTAAGCGGTTGGTCCCGGCTGTCACTCGTGGATCTTTGACAGTCGTTACGGGTAGTCAGAAGCCCGAAAGTCTGACAACCAATCTTACCAACGGGTACCGTATTACCCACTAACTGGGTTGTGCAGGTCAGATAGGAACTCGTTCCATGTAAAATACTGGTATTCAACTGCATCCGGTTATATTGGAAGCCGACTCCAACATAGTTGGGAAAAGGCTAGGCAGATGATAATGATAGCAAAATGAAATCGATTTTGATTGGAAATTTGAAAGTGACGTGTCACCCAATTAGGCTGTTGCTTTAGCTACTGAACGTCATTATTAGTCCGACTGTTATCAGTTTATGTCGTACTAAAAACTAAAATAAAAATCAAGTTGTAGCTGCAACAGCCAATTACGGAGCCTCGTGCCGTTTGGTTCCAACTCGATAGTTGAGCAAGTTATTGTTCTCGGCTGAATGCCATTGCAGATGTTGTTTTTTTTATGGTCAAGTTGATAACTTAGATGGAATTATAGCCTAGCTAGAGTAAGAATGTAGCAGGAAAATAATTGGGAAAAATCGAATGATTGCGAAAATCCTTCGATTATATCAAGGTGCCGCCGGATTATTGGAAACAAAGAAAGATTTTCGTAAATATATAAGCTATTAACAGAGTTATAGCAAAAAAAGATTAAGTTTAGCCCGATAAAGATATTATACATTACACATAACATCACGCCTGGCTTTCCCTTTCTTTATTTTTTGGCAGAGGTGTGTCTGTAGTACGTTCGCCAGTTATGTTTAAGTTCTATGTAATCACACTTAATATTATAAGGGCGAAAGTTTGTGAGTGTGTTTGTATATTTGTTACTTCTTCACGCACAAACGGCTTAACGGGTTTGGATGAAATTTGGCACACCGATAGTTTATAATCAGGATTAACACATAGGATTATTTTTATCCCGATAGGACTCCCACGGGATCGAAACTTATGCGAGTGAAACCGCGGGGCGCGGCTAGTAGGATACTAAGGCGAAAAATAAATAAATCAATATTACCTATTGTCGTATGAATAATTCGTCCTGTCTTTATCGTGTGCCACTTTCTCTTCACACAAACATCACACACCCAGCCGAATATAAAGGAGCTTATCCACATGGCGAGGTAAGGTATCGCTGTCAAAGTACCCGTGGCTGCGATGTTGAACTTGAGGACATCTGTCATGTATTTAGGGAGATCTGTCACCATTGTGTAGTAACCCCAGTCGTGGCCAATCTGGAAAACATAATATAAACATTTTAAAAGAGAAAGCTGTTAAATACACGTGATTTGTTTCCTTTGCCATTACAGATAATAATAAATCTAATGCGACCAATAACGTTACTATTATTATTACACCACTTTTCAGGTAATAATATATGATAAAAAAAGAGAAAAAAGTACAGATAAGTAGAGTACCAGTAAATAACAATTACGTTTCTATAATTAAGATAATGTTATGGTTTTACAGAAATAAATTAATTTCGTAGAATGCCACGCTATCTTCCAAACAATAGTTGCCCCAATTAATTTTCTCTATGAGAGTAGCTAAGCAGAGGAGCCTTTTTATTACGTAAACGTTTATTATTATCCAATTAGAGGGTAGAACGTGCTTTGTTCGAATGTCCTCGTGTTCGAGGCAGTAGTTCTGTATAAACCTACCTTCCGGTTTTGTTCGGTTCGGTTTTACCGGTATTGGTTCCTAACAAGCAATTTCTGCTACGAATGGACTTCTATAGGATGACTTGAAGAAAATTTAACATATTAGGTCGGGGCAAAAGTATTTTCGTATTTTTCATACAAAAAAAAAAAAATTTTTTTAGGTTTCATTTTTTATTTATTTATAATATGTATGTGCCGTTTTGATCGATGACTTGTTGCCATCTTGTGGGCAATGCCATGATCCCATTGCTGTAGAAGTTTTGAGATTTTTTATCAAAAAAATCTGACAGGTAGTTTTCACAGTGTTCTTTTGAGGTTAACTTTATGCTTCCTGAAGAGTTCTGAAGTGACCGAAACAGGTGAAAATCTGATGAAGCAAGATCAGGGCTATACGGAGGATGCATCAACATATCCCAGCCAAGCTCTCTCAATTTTTGCTGAGTGGCTATAGATGAGTGCGGTCTGGCGTTGTCGTGATGAAACACCACGCCCTTCCTTTTCACCAGCTCCGGCCGGTTTTTCTCAATAGCTTCTTTTGATCTCATCAGTTGTTGGCAGTAGAGGTCAGAATCGATAGTTTTACCCGGCGGCAAAAGCTCATAGTGGACGAATCCTTTCCAATCCCACCAAACACACAGCATCACTTTGTTCCGAGACAGGCCGGGCTTTGCCACGGTCTGTGGGGCTTGTCCATGCTTCGACCACGATCTTTTTCGGACATTCTTATCAGAAGTGATCCATTTTTCATCACCCGCAATCAACCGTTTAAGAAATAGGTCGGAATTACTACGTTTCAACAAAGAATCGCAAATGGAAACACGTTGGATTAAGTTTCTCTCAGTGAGATCATGTGGTACCCAAATATCAAGTTTTTTCTGGTACCCAGACTTTTGTAAATGCCGTAAAACTGTTTTGTGATCAACATCCAGTTCTTCAGCAATATCATAACTACTAATATGTCGATCTTGCTCCACTTTTTCGAAAATGGCACTGATTTTATCCGTGACAGGGCGTCCAGAGCGAGCTTCAACCTTCACACTAAAATTTCCTGACTTGAAACGCTTGAACCACATTTGTGCTACTCGTATTGATACCGCATTAGGTCCGTAAACCGCACAAATTTTATTCGCGGCGTTCGTCGCATTTTTACATTTTTTGTAATAAAATTTAAAAATGTACCGAATTTCTTCGTCACGTACGTTCATGTTGCTTGCTTGAAAAACAATTGAGAAATGGCGGGAACTAGTTTTTTTTTATATATTGCATCTTTAGAACGTCAACATTTAATAGTATTAAAACCAGCCAGTTTCATTCAGTACTGCCAAAGAGGTTTGATTACTAACAATAGATTCAAAATACGAAAATATTTTTGCCCCGACCAATTAATGAAATAATTCGTTATTCGAATCTCGATCCAAATTTCCAAAGGCTTATTTTTTTTTAATATTAATGTATTCAAAAAGCCCAATTGTGGGCAGTCTCATTATTGGATGTTATAAAAACTGTGTTCAGCCTGACTTGCTGTGATAGATCTATGTACGTACTGCATTATTCTTCCACACCAGCATCATTTAGCAGCACTTTTAGTACCAATATTGATATCGCCTCAAAAATACAGCTAGGTTAAACGAGTATACTTTAAGAGACTGTAGTACCTACTCATGAAATTGAACAACTTTCACTATGGGACTAACCCTGAAATGTTACAAAAAAAAACAGCTATTCCCTACAAAGCATAAATCCTACGCGATCAAAATGTAGGAAACAGCTGATTATATTAGGTACCTACAGATTATATTACTAATATTAATACAGATATATTCATATTTATTTTACTACAGATTTAGATATCAGCCAATCTATCGATAAGTATAAGAAATGTCTTAAAAATTTATTGTGATTGTTTTTTTTTTTAATTTTTAAGTTAGGTATTTTATTATTCTATGCTTTAAATTATTGTTTTTATGTTCCATTGTCTAAATTTTTCCTATATTATGTATTAGGTATTTAATTTGTTAGCTTAGTTGTTCATTTTGTTGTGCATGTTGTGGTCTCCTGTAATTGAAAGAGTGCACCTACAAAATACTTTAACGTCCATTAAGTTTATCATGTTTAATGTATATCTTTTGTTAGAGATCCTAAATTAAATTATTATTTTTATTTCAGAGTGGTGTATATAGTAAAAAGTTGCACCTATGTAACACGTTTAACCTAACATTTTGTATAACTCTGACCCTATTTGATTCTGAATAAAAACTTACAGCAGCAAACAACAGTGCCCAAACAGGCACACAGCGGACTATAGCCTTCCAAGGTACCGGGTCCCTGACACTCTTAGTATCAGCGCTGGTAACAGTCTCGTTCAAATACTTTAGCTCCTCTTCAGAAATGTACGGATGCGTATTTGGCGTACTGTAGCACAGGATACTCTGAAATCGAAATTGATGTTATATTAATACTAGCTTTTGCCCGCGGCTTCGCCCTAATGGGAAATTGACGGAAATCATTCGACGAAATTTATCCTACAGAAACGTATTACCGGGATAAAATGTATGCGACATCCTAACCTATTATTGTCTGCCTGTTTGCCAAACTTTCATCGATATCCGTGAAAAGGGTCTGGACAGAGTTACTTTCGCATTTATAATGTTTTTATAATTAAAGACCATTTTCAAAGGAGAAGCTAGAAAAAGATTAAAACTCTCTTAATATAGATTAAGAGAGTTTTAATCTTTTTCTAGCTTCTAACTTTTGCGGGGTTTAAAAGTAGGACAACATTCATTATTAGGGTTAATTGTTATTATTAGCAGATATGGATCAGGGCAATTTAAGCATATTTTAAAATCATGAAAGTATTATTTATGGAAATCAGTGCTCAGATCGTGTCTGTTAAATGAATTTAAATGGGTAAATACCATCGGTTATATATTTAAGTTTAAACCCATATTCTATCCAAACCTTGTTTCCCAATTGATTTCATTTCCACTCACATACATATCAGCTTGACTTAGATTTTAAAAAGTCATAAAATTTAGTAAAAAAATATATACTTTGTGAAATTGAAAACATGCGACAAATCGAAATAAGAGGTGCAGCAACTGATACATAATCATTATAAATTATCATTTCCCAAATCTAAATTCTTGAAAAATGGTGCAATTATTGTCTTAGCTAGTGCAAATTAAGTTATTGCCTTCAACTAGACAGGAATTATCGTCATTCCAGTAAACTTTCAAAAATAAATAATAATAAATATTAAAAATAAATTTATTAGATAATAAATCATCTTTAATGCCTAGCCTTTTCCCAACTATGTTGCGGTCGGTTTCCAGTCTAACCGGATACAGCTGAATACCAGTATTTTACATGGAGCGACTGCCTATCTGACCTCCACAACCCAGTTACTGTGTAATACAATACCCCTTGGTAAGACTGGTTGTCATTCGGGCTTCTGACTACCCGTACCGACTGTCAAAGATCCACGAATGACAGCCGGGACCAACGGCTTAACATGCTTTCCGAAGCACGGACTTTCGGTATGTAAAGATCATCAGCCATCCAACCGATCGATCCACAGACCAACCACGGCAAGCGTAGCTTAACCTGATCGATCAATCTGTGCGGCTGTTATTATTTAACCACAAAATACCTAAAAAGGGGGGTCCCCCTTATTAGGTATTTTTCCAAAACTCTGTTTACATCTCTGAAAACTAAATTTCGAACGTAATAACTTAGTGCTTTTACCTACAAGTATAATAGAAAAGGACAGTCGATCACCTTCAGTGGCGTTCTGTCCTCTTGATAATTATGTACTTACTTATAATTGTTCATGTTTAATAAACCTTAATTGCTAACTAGCATGTAGTTAGTAGGTAAGCCCTTACATTACTAAACGTTATTAATGTTTTATGACTCTGTGTATAGCAGAGTTTTATCATAGTGAACATCTATAATAGCTGCAATAACAACGAAAGCTATATTCTCTTTTTGTGTTTATATTTTAAAAATATTCTCAATTCACTAACAAGAGATCATAAGACAAAGTTCAGTGTTAAGCATTCATCATCTCACAAATAACACTATTTCAATTTTAATAGATAAAGGGTAGTCGCTCCATCTGATACTTGTGTTTGGTCATCCTTTGGACGGTGGATATCTTACCTATATTTAAGAATCTTTATTGGCAGTCAGATTTGGTTAGGGTATAATAGGACTGGTATGCATTTTTTTTTTTTTTGATATCACCACTCGCAGTTGTGCAACTCATGGAGGTTGCCATACTGCTTAACCGGGCTATCCTGTGGTGGCCAAAAATTACTTTAAGGCCCCCAGCCAGGGCTTACAAACTAAGGATTTTTAATTAAATGACTAAACACTAAGGGCACCCCCTGTGGGGTTCGGGCCTCGGCTTAGTGGGTCATTGAGGGGAGGGCAGCAATGGTCAGGCTGGGTCGGATTATTATTATTTGGGGAATTTAAAGCTACTTGCTCAGCGGCGCGGCCTGGATTGGTATGCACTATGTGTAAAAGTCCTTATAATAAATTTAAAAAAAGAGGCTTTAGATCACGTGGTATTTTGAGTTGTAGCGGTATCTACAGCGACACATGCGAACAACGCGTCATACTGACATCACGCAATATCCTGCCTCTCGCAAGCAGAGTTTGCCGCGCAACTATGTAGCATATATGCGACGGTCCGACTTGGTTGCCCGCCAGACAAAACACCCGTCTGTTCGTAGGATCCTCCCTTTTCTTTGGAGTATGACTGAACTTTACACCCTGTTCCTCACACCTTTATAGAGTCTTTTTTAATTTTTTTTTAATTACACAATAATTAATTTAATTTCCTCTAGCGATCTAGAGAAAGCACTCTATAAAATGGCTGTAACTTCGCGTAGTTAGGGTGAGACGAGAGCGAAAAAAACACCAACATTTATATTCTATAAAAACGGAATGCTACTCACCCAAGCCAAAAACCACAGTATTCCAAAACATCCGAAGAAGTAGAATACATTAGCCCAGTCTCCATCACCAGCCATGAGGAACCCAGACATGAAGGAACCGAAGATATTTCCGATCTGTGCTCCTCCGAACACAAGAGCACCTTGTCTTGAGCGCTCGTGAGGCGGGACCCAGCGGGCTAGCACGATCATCAAGGCTGGCATTGTAGGACCCTGAAATTAGTGAAGAAGGCATTATTATTGGTTAAATTAAAACTTAAATACATAATGTAATACATGTAGTATGAAAACTCGTAACACGGATTGCCACTTAAGTAAGCTTGTCCCGTCATTATAATGGCCGTCATAAGAAGCTGTCATTTTGTGTTCCTATTTGACATTAAGGTGTCAAAAACACCCTGATTTCGGTAGCTGTTATTGTATTAACGTCAACCGCTTTTTAGAAAACCAAAGCTTTTAAAGGGTTACTTAAAAGTCGGTGTCAGACGCACAATGGGAAGCCAGTTCTGGTATGTATGTACTATGTTGACCATTCGTCGGTGGTAACACTTTGATCTTCAGCTGGCCTTTTGTAGTACAGGGTTTTAGTGAATAACAGGCCAGAGAAAAACACTAGATATACTACTGTGGTGAAATTCTGTAAAAAGATCACCGTGATAACATAAGTGAAATGAGCTTTAAGTGAGCTGTCATTCAACTTGATGCTAGGGATTGACACTAATGACAGCTCACTTTAAGATCACTTCACCTAAGTTTTCACGGTGATATTTTTACAGAATAGCATTATTGGATTTTTTACGATGTGATACGCCAGAAGAAAAGGCTACACTGTTAAGTTTCCAAAGAACTAAAATATAACATCAGAACAAAAATATTGCTTTTGTATGCAATATTATTTTATATTATTTTAATCAGCGATTACGGGTGGTTGATTAGAGAGTAATGAATGAAATGAAAGTTCATGAATATAATTCTATTGGGAACCCAGGTTCAATAGTGGAGATTACGGCCATTATTTAAATTACGTTTTAATAACTAAGCGTTTTGTAAATGTACCTATGTATTTTTCTTAAATACTTTGTTTTTAGGGGCGTTCATATTTTAAAATCATACCTAATAACATTGATGCGAATGCAATTCTATCCTTTGTAAGAATTGAATGGAAAACTTTGCATTGTTTACTTTGAAAAATACTTTTCTGAGTTCAGCATAAGTCGTTGAATTTTGTTGATAATTTTGGCTTTAAATTTTCTTAGTCTTCGAGGTTATATAATTATTTATTTATCTATGTATTTCAGGCATCAAGGCCCATATAAACACATACAATACAATATTAATATAACTTAAAAATAATATAAATACGTACAAATTATATTAAACACTAAAAAACTAACGCACACGAAGTGTCTGCGTCGTGTTTCACTGACTGGTGTCATGTAGCCGGCCACGAAACCGGCGGTACACAACACCCTGCAGCTAGAACTACACACTATACTCTTATAACTACGAGAACTTGGAATTTGATTAAACTATAAGTGCAGGAACCTTGAGGTGCATTCGTGAGAGGTGTAGAAGCAGACACGATAAAAACAAGGCTGTGGCTGTATTTGCACGATTTGATGACTAATTTGTCACTTGTCATTGAATTGGAATAATTAAAGCTATAACAAAGTACTGCAATATTGTTCTAATACTGTAAAATCCTTTTGCCTCTAGAATGTGAATTGGCATAGATAGGTCTTATTAAATATTCTTATTCATTTTATTATTATTCCAAAAGTAATGTAGCATAACTCGCTACCGGCGTGCGCGTATGGGCAGTATTGCTTCAAATGTTCGACAATTTTGTCTGCTCAACAACGTAATGTCAAAATAAAAATCATTCGTAATTTGGTGTATTACGCAACTATCCGCAGATGTGTCAACATAAACGAAGGAAGAAGTATGTACAGACGCCAGCACATCAAGCTACCCGAAACTGTAAAATGTTCCTAATCAACTTTGAACCTTATGCTTTAGCGATAAAGTTGAAAATCTATTAAAAAAAATTGACAGATTGTAGTAGATTGATGTGCTGGCGTCTGTACCTAAGGAAGGATTGTGTTCAGTAGTGTCTGCCAATCCTCATGACAAGAAGATGCGAGTTTAATGTAACTTAATTTTCTAATAAGATTGTATTCTGTTGAACTTAACCTTATTTTAACTTTAATATACAATTTAAATTTAATTCCCTACTAATAAGTTCAGTTATTTTAACAAAGTGGAACAATAAATTTGTCGCATTTTTGTATTGTTCTGAACAACAATGGCGCCCCAACTACGCATTGTTTACGTTTATATGTATTAAAAATATTCTCATAAAAGACGTTTTTACTGTCATGTCCACAATGTTTTACCTAATCTTGTTAATTTGCAAACAATAAAATTACTACGGTAATCTTCACATGGTTGGTTTTGAATTAAAATAATAAAAGGCTATAGTTATATAGATGCCTTCGCAGACACTGGCATTGGAGCACTTTTCAACCTTATTAGTAATGGATATAAAGGTAAAAATTGATCACAACGACCATAGTCAGCCAGCCATGTATGTTCGTTATCGCAGGAATGCGAGGAACGTCATTGAAAATCCTGAAGCGACGTTTTCTTGTTTTTGTATATGACTTTGTAATTGTAAATATAAGCCAAAATGTAAATAAGTGAACTGTATTTTATGGTGCTTGTATATACAAAATAAAAGGTGCAAAAGCCATTGGATCCGCGCACTTGTTTCCATGAGTAGGTAGGTACCTAATAGTTGATGAGGATAAAGCCAAAGTATTTATTAGTGCGATTTTTGGTGATATAACAGGTCTTACAGGTATTACACGTGCAGGGAAGGCATTGGTAACAGTCAGCCTCGCCACAAACCTGCTGACTGAGCTAATCTTTTTACTACAGATTGTACTAAAACTAAGTACTGTCATATATAGGGTTATTTTAAATTGACTAGCTAAACTCCGCAGACGCTATGGGTTATCATGGTTATCGGATGCAGCTAAATACCAGTATTTTACATAGAGCGACTACCTATCTCACCTCCACAACCCAGTGACTAGGTAATACGATACCCCTTGGTAAGACTGGTTGTCAGATTTTCGGGCTTCTGACTACCCGTAACGGCTGTCAAAAATCCACGAATGACAGCCGGGACCAACGACTTAACGTGCTTTCCGAGGCGATGCTATGGGTATCGACATCTAAATACGATTAAAAAAAAGTTTTGGTCTTTTTACTTAAAATATTATGCTTGAGAAAAACTGTATTTTTAATGTTTTATCGTGTTTAGATATTGATACCCATCACGTACGCAAAGTTTAAACAAAAAAAAACTGTTTTTTAAACTGATATTTCAAGTGACAACAATAACTGCGGTCGATGACCTCACAAAAAAAACACCAAAATTTATTTTTTGTTTCATCGTGTTTATTATCAATGATGTGTATCAATACACATCGCGTCTGCGGAATTTAGCTAGTCAGTTTAAAATTCCCCTGTTTATCTTGTCCCAACTACCAACATGACAGAAGATGATACTGTATACAAACCGCAAAAAATGCCTGAATATGCACTTGAACGTTCCATTACATTATGTAATAATACAGCATAATAAAGTTATCTCTATTCCCTTTTGGAATACTCTAGATCATAAATATTACACATAATTCACTTACCTCGCCCATACCTTGCAGTACTCGTAGGATAAACAGCCAGGTGGCGCCCCCTGCCTTCACCACCACAGGTGTAAGCAAGGTAAATATGGCTGTACTTAACAAGCCAATGCCCAGAGTCCATTTACCTCCATATCTCTCGGCTAAGTAACCCCCGGGGACGTGAGTAATGGCGTACCCATAATAAAATCCACTGAGGATTAACCCTTGAGTAGATTCTGACCAGTCGAATATTGCGTACTGAAATCAAAGAATGTTTTTATTAGTCATCTTCATTTATTAGAGAATGTCTTCTGCCCGCGACTTCGTCCGCGTGACTATATCATTGTAAGCGACAAATGTGTAACAAAACAAAAGCGCCAGCACATCAAGCTACTATAATTTATCAAATTTATTTAATAGATTTTCACCTTTATCGCTTACGCATAAGGTTTAAAGCTGATTGGGAAATTTTACAGTTTCGGGTAGCTTGATGTGCTGGCGTCGGTAATTAATGTTTCGATTCTTGTCTTACTAAAGTGATTGTGTCGGCAATTTATTACCTACGTCATCATATTTTAGGTTATAAGAGTGATTATAAGGGTGATATTACCTACCTTTTTATTCCTACTTCTAGACCAATTATGCTGTAACCTATGTTACAACTTGCAAAAACTTATTGCGTAGCATTTGTTACAATAACTTGTTTACAAATCTGTAGCGAAGCGGCGATATAGACTATACCTATAACTGTAGATATTTGTGGAGACAAAGAAAATCCAATTTAACGTCTTATTAAAAAATATAGGTGGTACAGTGAAATATTTTCTGTTATGCTTGTACTTCACTTTATTTTTCATTTGGCATGACAATGGATATTTTAAATTAATTTTATCCGTCGAACAATGAAGCTGAAACGCAATTATTTGGCTTGTCTGTCAATGGAATCAAAGCGATTGGTTTATTTTATTTTTGCTGGGTACCTACCCAAATACCTACTCGTGCCACTTGAGGAGATCCATTGATATCATTGATTACCAAATGGAAAGGAAATACAAAATTTTAGGTGTTAATATTTTTAGTGCAAGATACGCACTTCGATTTTACTTTAGTAAGTAAAGTAAGTGTCTCATAAGAATGTGTTTTTTTAATAACAATATTCACGTTCAAATAAAGCACTTGCTCACACGAATATGAACCTTTTTTTACGAATAACAATAAAGGTTACATTCGCATGAAACGCTTCCTTTACTTAGCAAAATAAAGTCAAAGTGCGGTCTGTAAACCTTGTCTTAAGAGCATTTCCCAAAATAATTTTGATGGACTGACTGTTCATAAAATGATTGGCTGATTTTGTGAAAAAATATATACCTAACAATTAAGTATTATATACCTACTTATATCATACTAAGGATTTGACGGTAAGTAACAAAAAATCATTCTATTTTAGCATACACACATAAAAGTGTTCAAATTGAGAAAGAAAATATCACGACTTGTGAACGGTGTGTACTCTGTCCTTACGAGTTATAATTTGTGTAAACATTTTCTATGAAAAAATTACATTTGATGATGTCAATATAAGCACAAAATATTATTATGTAGTCAAACATCACGGTAAATCCCTAAGGCAAAACAACATTAGAAGCCAAAGTATGAATAATAAAGGTAAATTTATTGTACAGAGGCCATCACATCAAGCTACCCCAATCTGTCAGATTTTCCCAAATGAATATGAACCTTATTCCTTTGTGCTAAAGTTGAAAATCTATCAAAGAAATTTGACAGATTGGGGTAGGTTGACCTGCTGGCGTCTGTACAGACCGAAATCTGGATTTGTACCCAGTTGATGTCAATTTGTGCCCCCTATTAGGACTAATCTGCGTTAGCGATTTAGCTGCCAAACATGTAAACAAATGAGTTTATGGAAAAATAACTTTAATCAGTAAATGGTACAACTTCAAACATTTTTATATATTTTTCAATATTGCTAGTCACTCTGAAATCAATTTAATTACTATTATATACATATAATAAAGTTCATATTTGTCTAACTTGAAATAACGTCAATTGGAAACATAAATTTGAATAGACATTAGGTATTTATGGTAACACATTTACTTGCGACCCGACTTAATAAAACTTAGAGATTTTTACACATAAAGTTTGCGAAATAAATTCTCTAACTAAATTTAGATATTCATAACAGTGTAAATGCTTTGTTATGTCATATTCAAAATTTGCAAACTTTAGTATGTAAGTATACATATGTAGGTACCTACTATAACTTCGAACAACAATAGCGATTAGGAACTAAAACACTTCGCTTATAAACCTTAACTTTCAAACATAGAGTTTATTATCGTTTGCAATATACCTATTTACTAATTTGGTTGAAAAGTAAACGTATTTACCGTAAACGACACCACAAGGGCCATCGTGGCGAAGGGCTGCCCGCAAGGGGGTGTCCTTTCGCCGCTTCTATGGAACCTGGTCGTAGACAGTCTCATAAAAGAACTGAACGACAAAGGTTACTTTACCGTAGGCTACGCCGACGACATAACCATAATAATAAATGGCACCCACGAAAACACCCTGTGCAACCTAATGCGCCAGGCCCTGAAAATAATAGAGAATTGGTGTGGAAAACACCAACTATCAGTGAACCCCACAAAAACCGATTTAGTTCTCTTTACAAAAAAGAGGAAATTGACAACACTAAAACTGCCAAGTTTCTTTGGTACAACCCTAAGCCTATCAACTGAAACCAAATACCTGGGCATATTCTTGGACAAACAGCTGAATTGGGCAAAACATACCAACTACATTACTACGAAAGCCAGCATATCCCTGTGGCAATGCAAGCGTATGCTTGGCAAGAATTGGGGGATAAGCCCCAAGGTCACTCACTGGCTATACACCACAGTCATCCGACCAATCATTACATACGGCTCATTAGTCTGGTGGCCCAGAACAGACCTGAGCACAGCACAGAGAGATCTCGAAAAACTGCAGCGGTTCGCGTGTGTGGCAATCACTAGCTGCATGAGAACTACACCCACTGCTGCCCTACAGGCTATGCTTGGGCTGCCGCCCCTACACCTCATAGTGCGGGAACAGGCGGCCCTGGCTGCCTTTAGGCTCCATATATCAGGTACCCTAAGCAGAGATTCTAGGGTCAAACACACACGTCTAAAAGAAGATGCGATCAAATGGCAGCCAATGATGGCATCACCCTGCGACAAGGCCCCGAAACAATACTGCTCTCAAAAGCATTACAATATAGTGCTTAAAGAGGAGCAGTGCGACTACTCAGGCCCGAAAGAACTGAGAATTTACACTGATGGTTCAAAGACCGACTGCGGAACTGGAGTCGGAGTCTTCTCACACGACCTCAACATAAAAATATCCAGACCGCTGGGTATGCTCAACACTGTCTACCAAGCGGAGTGTGTGGGCATAATACAAGCGGCTTATTCCATAGCAGCCAGGAGAGTTACGGACGCTCGTATTCGCATACTCTCTGACAGCGCCTCAGTCCTTCAATCCCTAGGGAAGGAATGCATCACATCGAATCTAATACTAGAATGTCACAATGCGCTTGAACAGGTAACTGTTCTGAACCGCAATGTAGTGACGCTACAATGGATAAAAGGACATAGCGGATCGCTAGGTAACGACGCAGCTGACGAACTGGCCAGAAGAGGTTCCAGTACGTCAGTTTGTGGACCGGAACCTATCGTGCCCATCCCCTTCAACCAACTACGCAGGTGGCTACAGGAGCACACCCATACACAAGCAGAAAGTTGGTGGACGTCGTCACCAGGCTGCAGGCAGTCCAAGGAAGCTATGCCATCATTAGATGGCAGGCTAACCAGGCGCTTATTGCGACTGGACAGGAAAGGCTTGCGCCTGGTGACGGGGACCATCACGGGACACTGCTCGCTAAATAAACACTTCCACACCATAGGAATAACGGACAGTCCCCTGTGCAGAGCATGCATGGAGGCTGATGAAACTGTTGCGCATGTGCTCTTTGAGTGCACAGGTGTCACCCAGATTAGATCAGAAACCCTCGGGACACCCAGATCATACACAGATGTTCTAAACAAACCAGGAGACCTAATCAGCTTCTGGAGGGAGGTGGGCTGATTGGAATAACCACCGACGGCCGCCATGGCCCACGCACAATGGTCCAACTGAAGGACTAAGTGCGGAAACCAAACCCATAACATAGAACATAGAACACAGAAACGTATTTATGGGGTTGAAAAAACTGTGTTGCAAAATGAGACCACAACGTTATTAATTGTGGTCTTATTGTCCCGGCTATTTTTGACGCACTCATAGGAAATCTATTAATCTAGTACTATTGTTGATCGAAGTACAATAGTTTAAAAATACACTTTCAGAAAAAAATGGTAATAACGCGACAGTCACAACTGTGATTGACGTCACAAAATGTGAATCAAATTTACGAGTAACACGTGTTTGAAGTGTCTTGTGACATTTATGTAGGTACTTATAGTAAGTTTATCATCTCGAGTGCTTCAATAACAATGATAAAATGGGATTACATTGAGCCCTTCACATCAACCTGTATCTGGTATAAACTAGTTTAAATGTTGCACAATCGTTCCGAATAACTGACAGACAATAGTAACAAAGAGATTTGTTGTGCTAGATCGTGGTACCTACTTAATTGAAAATAGAAACTACATAATTATTTTAGTTCTCTATGATTTAACTTCTATCCACAGATATCAAAGGGGGTAACACGTAACACACTAACAGTTCGAACGGCTTTCATTTTGACAGTTGAAAAACATTCATTGCGTTATTTACGTTCTTGAGCAGACAATTTTTTCGAACATAAGAAACAATGGATTAGCAACATCGTGCAAAAACCGTGCCCAGGGCGTGGATAGAACCCTAATTTACTGTGACCACTCAGGCACTCAATGTATCCTTACCTACTTCAAAACCACATCAATTCCTTAGCTATTCCCGCCAATCTCGCGTTCATTTCGCGCTGTTTCGTTCATTGTGTCATAGATAATAAGGCCTCAGATCGTGCTCCGTTTAGGGTTAAAAAAAATAATAGTGTGTTAATTTTCTTATGAACTCGTTTGCACACGTCCGTGTTCGGGCCGGAGGGCGTCGGAGCTCAAGTGCCTGCAGCACGGCCCTGAATTATTTGTGGATACACTTTTAGGTTCGCAGTTGCTGCATATACTAAAGGCTTACTATAATACTTTCGTGAAAACCAAAGTTGAATGCAGATTGCAAAATGCCACAATATCTTATACAACGTGTAATGTTAAATGCGCTAGTTTGTTCATAATTGACTACTGAATCGATTTCAGTAATTTTTAATGTAGGTTTTTTTTCAAAAATGATGTACCATAATATCCGCCGATTGAGCCAAAGAAAATTAAGTCTTATTTTAAGGCAATAAGACTCGATTTTGAATGCATAAAGCAATGCTAGGATCAACACGATTTTCTTAATAAAAATAGCTTTAAAAAAATAGTTTTGTTCATTGTATTATGCTTTTAACTCAATGCTCTACTCGTAATTGGGGTGTATGAGGTTTTGCGCGTTTAACGTTACACGTTGTACCTATATAAAATTCAAAGTCCTGACTGACTGACTGATATATCAACGCACAGCCTAATCCGCTGGTCCTAGAGACATGAAAGAATCATGCCCACGGTCCCTACATTGATTGACCTGTCACTTGATTCGTTTTAAGGCTCGTACACACAGGCGCGACGCGACAGTGCGACGCGATTCTGCGATATATATCCGTAGAACAATTTCTATGGAAACGCGCGCGACACTTCACACAGGAGCGACCTGTCGCGCCGCGACACGGTCGCGGCGCGACGTGTAGCGCGACACAGGAGGAACATTTTGTATGGCGTCGCGGCCGCCGCCGCGATATCGCCGCGATATCGCCGCGACACCATACAAAATGAACATTTAGTATGGTGTCGCGGCGATATCGCGGCGGCGGCCGCGACACGACACGGAGAGTATAAATTCCAGAGCAATCCAAGCTGAGCTCAGTAGTAGACGATCTTCGTCACAAGACGAAGGCAGGTCTGTGCGTGTTTGCCCAGCGTGGGGCCCTAGGTTCGATTCCCCGGTCAGCCGACATAACCCAACCTAACCTAACAACTGTACCTAAGTTGTTCTATGTATCTCACGAAGGCGGGTTGGTCTAAGTAGCGTCAGTATCGCCCAAACTGGAACTGCCGCTCGGGCTACTAGGTGCTACTAGTGCTCTGTTTCGCGCCAAAATTTTGCGTCCCGTACCACCAACATATTAAGTAAAAAGAGAAAAGCTGTTCACAGTGAGGTCAGTAAACAATGTTTAAATATTTAATTGTAACATTTAATACCTACGTGATTCTAATGATGCATTGTTTGTTTTAGTCATCAAATGCTATACAGAACATAATGGGGGTTCTTAAAGCTATGTTGTTTTAAGAAACCAACGAAATATGACAAATATAGAAAAGCTTATTCCAGAAAGTTTTCAAAAAACACAACTAGCGAAACCTGGCGTAATAATACATACATGCAATTAGTGTGATTGATAAAGAAGCTGAATATATTAAACACTGTATTATGTACCGAATTTAAATGTATCTTAATTTTAGTTGTAAAATACTGATATCTAAATAAATTTATATCCCAAAAAATATTTTTATTTCATCACTAAACGAAACATAAATCTAAATAGGTACCTACCTACTTAAATTATTTTGTTCAATAACGATGAACTTCCTAATGCTACATGCAGTTCTTTAGCACACAAGAGCGCGTGTCTGTACTATACACAACACAAACACGTGCACATACTCACCCTCCTTCGTGAGATACAACAACTGTACTGAACTGCCTATCGATTCTGTAAAAATCTCACCGTGATAACATAGGTGAAGTGAGCGTGAACTGATCTATCAATGGAGGCAATCCCTAACATTAGGTGCAATGACAGCTCACTTCACCTTAGTTTTCACGGTGAGATTTTGAAAGATGTTGTCTGATATGGGTTATGTGGTACCTGAAATAAATTATATTATTATTATTATTTACAGAATATCACTGCTGTACCCAAGCTTGACCACACAAGCACGCACAAGGAAACTAGCGAATTCGGACGTGCTTTTACGATAAATATTCATAAAAAAAACCAAGGTTTTTTTATGACTATGTAGTTGCAATTAACTTTAATCCAAACCACCTGCCATTGCAAACTAAAAAGTCCTTGCAAATGTCAATCATTCTAATTTATACCTTATTGGAATGAGAGAAGAGTTACATTGTAAAGTATGTATTACTAGTGGATTTGGCGGCGCGCGGCGCGGTCAAATGAGTAACTACCTACCACAGAACATAAATACCCTAACGGGTACCTACATTTTTGAAGCTGCCGCAAGCCAGCCGCTCGTGCGCCGCGCCACGCGCACCAAGTCACTGCGATAGGTGCCTATATTATATGCGGATTTTGACTCAAAATTCGAATCTTTGTATTTTTATTTCGATTTCACATGAAAACTTTATTTTTACAAACAAGCTGCACATCTCCAATAAAAGCGCTAAGTTTGCCAGTCTGTGGAATGCTCGTCCCCTCCCTTAACCAGCCTGCTACTAGCTACCTATAATAGGTAGTGTAGGTAGGTACCTACGTACTAGGTACATTCTTCAATTTTCTCGATATTTGGAGTGACGTCACATCACATCGTCGTTCTACGAATGACAGCCAGGAACAACTGTGCTTTTCGAGCGGAGTTGTCTCGGTATGATAAGGAAGGTCACCCATCCACGGACTGACCTCGTTAAACGTTGCTTAATCTTGAAGATCGACCCGTACGGTTGCAATTACTCAACCACGAGCCTCTTTACGGTTATGTATACCCACATAAGCTGGTCGCTGGAAATTTTAATTTATTTAGGTAGGTATACGTACCTACCTAAATAAATTAAAATTTCCAGCGGCCTTTTGCGGTATTTTTTTCTATTTCTTTCAAATAAATTTGAATTGAAACGTGCCCTCATAAAAACTATGTATTTAAAGAAAATGAGATATCCAACAGATTGTCTTTATAAATTAAGCGATTTACTCTCAGTAAGAAAACTATACATAGTTCAAACTACACTAAAGAAACACAAGACCCTACCTTACGATGCATCTAAACTAGCAAAGCGAAGAAAACATGCTGTTGCAGAAGTCCCCCAAACAAAAACTTTAGTTGCCTCCATGCAATTTAATACACGATCTGCACGGTTATATAATAGAATAAATAAAGAAATATGTATATATAAAAACCAATATTATGAATGCAAAAAAAATATACTGAAATGGATCAAACCACTTACTTATAACGAAACGGAAGAGCTCTTGAAACCCACGATATAACCTATACTCTCACACAGGCACACAAACACACAACACACACACATACTCGCACACATGCACGCTCAAATTCATACACATTCACTCAGACACACAAACTATGCTTAGTCTTATGCCAATCTTCTCTTCTTACCTATGTTAAATAATTATGTTATTAGTATTTTATTACTTTTGTTATGGAAGAGCGGAGTCTTCTAATACAGGCATTGTTTGCTTAAAGGAAGGCTCCAATCACAAACTAATTGTTATAATCTTGTGGAAGAAATAAACAATTTTGAATTTTGAATTTTTTGAATTGCAACGTATATAGGTTGGTAGACACATGATTCTACATACAGACACTCAAGAAACATGAACCTCTTTTTGGGACAGTCGGGTAAAGAAATAGAACGGTTGGTTCTGGTAAACTGAGATTGGCTCCGATTCTGTTATTCCCAAACTAAATTAAATTTAAGTTCAGTGCATCTTTTTCTTTCTATTTCATTATGAAAAGGACAGAAGATAAATATAAGTTTAGTCCTGTCAAATTAGTCAGCGCCTGACGTAAATTGACGTATTTTTAGTAGCCAATTTTTTAATCTTTTCTAACTTGTCTATGGATTACCTAATTTGACAGGACGAAACTAATATTTTATCTTCTATCCTTTTCGTAATGAAATAGAAAGAAAAAGAAGCACTGAACTTAAATTTAGTTTAGTTTGTGAACAACAGAATCGGGGCCACTATCTACTCCCCTAAGCCCCAGAATATGAGATAGATTTTTCAGTTTACGGTACCAATATCAGATTTTGATCATAGTAGGTAATAATAATAATAATAATAAAGATTTATTTCTCTCAAAAAGGTACAGACATTGGTTCGTGACATATTATTTCAATCAAATTTGTAACCTTTGTGAGAGCTGGAGTCTGTAGTGGGTTCGGGACCTGTATGACAGATCTCCAGGCTCTCACCCTCATAAAACAATACTATTAATAAGCACTAATTTGTAAACATCAAAAGCCTTCACGTACAGAGAGGAATATTTAAAAACTATAATAGGAAAATGTTAAAACTAAAGATGGTCTGTGTGTAGATGTGTAGGTAGTGTATGGTGCGCGTTGCGTGTGTGTTGCGTGTTGTGTGTGTGTGTGTGAAAGTATATTTGTTAGGGTGAGTGTAGGTGTGTGTATTAAAATGTAGTCTACACTATCTAATTTATTTTAAAACAGTAATTTAAGGAAGTAAGTACTTATACTTACCTTGTTGATTGCAATTCCGTTGCAATTTGCCTCCATAGCCTGTCTTTTAGTCTTTTGTCTTTCTAGGAAGCATACCTCACATCATAAAGTACAGGCCTCGCCTGTAGGTACTAAAGAAATTAACAATTCTAAGTTCATATTTAGCTCATTATTGGTCTGACGACGGCTCATGCATAGACCTTTGCCTTAGACTTATGTGTACTTAATCGTTATTATTTCAATTAGTAAAGGCCATAATTTTGTGAACCATCAAACAACGCTTTTTTCGGTTTTTTTTTTTCATTGGTTTGACGGTAGTTAGCGTAATTTTTAAGTGAACGTGAAATAACCTGCCCTAGGTACGAGTAGTTCAGCTCGGAAGCCGTCGGCCACGCTCGGCCGACGGCTTCCGAGCACCAACGTAAGAGTCCGAGGTTGTTTCGATTTCTCGAGAAATTGTGTTTATTTCAGATCGTTTAATCAAAATTGAACTTGATTTTGTTAACGGATTAAAAAAAAGGAGGTAACGTAACATTGTATATTATCAGTAAAACTTGTTGAATTATTTTGTTTCATCAAATCGAAGAGTATGGGGTGGGTCGATTTTTTTGCACGCAAGTGTAATTTCCAATTTTTAATACAGCAGAAATAATGAAATGAAAATAAAAACTTCCTATTGCTTTCGCTGGGAAGAAGTGGCTCAACAAACTCCCCAGCAGCACAGCTGTCTGTTCAGTTAGGAAATACTTGCTTGTACACAATAGGTAGTAGATATGAAAAGTAATTACGAGAACCTAAGTAGGTACCTACTTAGGTTAGGTTGGATTGTGTCAGCCGACCGGGGAATCGAACCTAGGACCCCCGCTGGGCAAACACGCACAGACCTGCCTTCGTCCTCTGACGAAGATCGTCTACTACTGAGCTCAGCTTTTTTTTTTTTTTTTTTTGGAAATGGCATCTCGCAGTTCAACCTGTAGGAGGTTGTCGACTGCTTAACCGGACTTTCCTGTGGATGCCTTGAAGTTAAGGCCTCCAGCCAGGGCTTAAAAACTAACTAAAAACTAAGCGACTCACGCTAAGGGCACCCCCCGTGGGGTTCGGACCTCGGCTTAGGGCGTCGCTGGAAGAGGGCAGCAAGGGACAGGCTGGATCGGTATTATTTAGGGACGAATTTAAAACTACAGGCTCAGCGGCGCGGGCTGGCTCGAGCAAGGGTCGGGGTGGACTAGGTACGGGGCGTCGCGACGGGCCTCGACGGCGAGGACGATAGGACGGCTGTCTGGGCTTGTACTTGTTTAAAGTACTTGTTTTCTTGCTACTCTCCTGTAGGAGGGTCGTAGCGTCGTCGGGGAGGGTAAGAGTATGCCTTGGTCGGCGAATCCTACTTATGCGAGAGGGAGTGTATCGGGAGGCCGCCGCAATCAGGGGATTGGGGTGTTTGATGGCAAAATCAAAGAAGCGCTTGGAGAGGCGTTTCATGAACTGCTGGACGGTGGGGATCCTAAGATCGAGATGGAGGTTGATGTTCCGGACATAGAAGGGGGCTCCCGTGACCTTTCTAAGGAAACGGTTTTGAAGAGTCTGCATTTTATGCAGGTGACGAGGCTTGGCGTGTGCGAAGACTACGCAAGCGTAAGTCATGATAGGGCGGATGACCGCGGTGTAGAGTCGCAATTTGCACTTCAGTGACAATTTGCTTCGGGCAGTGAGAAGGAAGTGGAGCCTACCGAGAGCGAAAGCGGCTCGCGAACGAGCCGTCTTTATGTGCTCTCCGAAAGTGAGGTGACGGTCGAGGATAACTCCTAGGTACTTCGCTTGCTTACCCCAAGGTATCTGTTTGCCGTACATAGTGATAGGACTGGGGAGGGGGGGGGCGAATCGACTATGTTTGGAAAAGAGAACCGCCTGACTCTTGTCAGGGTTGACCTCGATTCTCCACTTCCGGAACCAAGCGCCTAGGACGTTTGCGGAAGTCTGGAGAGTACGGGCGATGGCGTCATGACAGCGACCCGTGTGATAAATGGCAGTGTCGTCGGCGAATAGAGCCAACTGTGCCTTTTTACACGTGGGAATGTCGCTGGTGAATAGGGTGAACAGGAGAGGGGAAATAACGGAACCCTGGGGGACTCCGGCACGGACGGGGTGAGGGGTGGAGAGTGCGCCCTCGACGCGGTAGCGAAAAGAGCGATCCGACAGGAAGTCTCGTAAGATGAGCACGAGACGGTCTGGCACCCCAAGAGAGTATAGCTTATATAATAAGCCATTGTGCCAAACTTTGTCGAATGCTTTCGCTATGTCGAAGAATAGGGCGCCTGTCGTAGCACTGCGCTGAAAGCCAGCGCTGGTGTGCTCGACGATGCGGTGGACTTGGTGGATGCAAGAGTGTTTGGTACGGAAACCAAACTGCTCGTTAGGGATGAGGCTCTTTGCCTCGGCATAGTCTTTGAGACGCTTAAAAATAAGCCTCTCGTAGATTTTGCCGAAGACGTTAAGCAGACTGATGGGGCGGTAGCTGGAGGGCTCAGACTTGGGTTTGCCTGGCTTTGGGATACCTATGACGGTGGCTTCTTTCCACGCGTTCGGGAAGATGTTGTTGCTCATGGCGCCATTGAAGATGGCGGTCATGAGTAGTATGAGTGGGGCGGGGAGGAGCTTGTACACCTTATTGGTGATACCGTCCGTGCCGGGAGCTTTGCGGGATTCGAGCCCCTTAATGATGTCTTGCACTTCGTCAGGAGTGACGGGAGGCAGAGGATCATCGGGGTCTTCGACTGGTGGGAGGGAGGCTCTACGTTCGACCTCAGCGTTCACCTTGTCGAGGTGTGCTCGGTCTACTGGTTGAGTGCTGGGGGAGCATTGGGACTCTAGGCTGTCGGCGAGGCATTCGGCCTTATCGGAGGGGTCAAATGCTACGGTCTTGTCGGGGCGTATGAGGGGAGGTATGGCTACTTCTTCAGGGGAACGTAGTTTCCTCTGAAGCTGCCAGAAGGCTTGGTGAGTGGGCTCAAGATCGCTGAGCGTCTTGTCCCAACCGTCGGAACGCCACTCCGCAATGCGTTTCTTTACAGCGCGCTGTAAATGGCGCATGTGGGCTTTGTTCGCGTCGCAAGGGAAGGAGTCGTAGGCACGAATGGCCGCGTTCTTCTCGGTTATCAGTTCACGTACGTCAGCCGGTAATTTCCAGCGATGGTCTTCCATCACTGGAACTTCCCGTGAGCAATCCGTCAATACGGATTGAACGTGCTCTGTAAACGAGTCGATCGCTCCCGTCGTGTCTGCGACTGAGACTATTTTGAGCTCAGCTTGGATTGCTCTGGAATTTATACTCTCCGTGTCGCGTCGCGGCCGCCGCCGCGATATCGCCGCGACACCATACTAAATGTTCATTTTGTATGGTGTCGCGGCGATATCGCGGCCGCGGCCGCGATTCGCGTCGCGCTAGTGTGAAAGGTGTTGCGTCGCGATAATATCGCAGAATCGCTCCGCGACACGTCGCGCGACAAGTCGCGCCAGTGTGTACGAGCCTTTACAGGTCTCGTCTACCTCCAGCTAGTGTTATATAAAAACAATTATCGTTTATAATAACACAATAACTTATCATCATTTTATTTAGCGGCCAGTAAAAAATGTTATTATGTAAATAAGTTTTTGAGGTTAATAACTGCTGTCAGATAGTTTGACAGCTGTTATAATCTCAAAAACTGTACGATAATTAAAATCTAATTGATTCCAAATCGCTGAGAGACTAACAATCACTCAGAAATAAATCCCTCATAGAGTATAGTAATATCTTCAATGTAATATCATCATCATGAAATCGGCGCGCGATCGCAAGCAGCAGTTATATTCTCGTAATATCCCGCCGACGACGTCATATATAGATCACAAAGCACTAAATCGGTATCCGTATGATGCAGGCCAAAGCAATCGTAAGTGGTAGGTGTCAAAGTCTGTGGAAAATGCAAAAGTTGTAAGGGTATCAGAAAATCCAAAATCGCACAGTACAAGAGCAGACGAACGACTGCAAAACGTCAAACAAATGACAGCATGTCATTCACTTAACGTTGCGGCTAAAGAAGTTCGTTTTACGCATAACCTGTCAACTGTGCACTTAAAATGGAACTTGTATATGACACGTTCCGTTTCAAAAAGGCTACGATAAATATAGTAACATTGCTATTTTTCCTGGCTTTATTTGAAAATTCAATTAAGCGATACGAAATAAGCAAAAAATGTGCAATTTTTTAAGATATTTTACATCACTAGACGCGTTAGAAAATTTTCAGGTCAAAACTTGACATGATTCTTTGTAAGGTGTGTTCTTTGTGAAGAATACCACTAAGACCGGGTTTTTCGAAATTCCACCCCAAGAGAGTGAATGGGGGGAGAGTGAAATTTCACGCGGACGAAGTCGCGGGCAGAAGTTAGTCTGGTATATGGTAGTAGGCCGCACATTAGTCTTAACGAAACTAGTCTGGGCTGGGCTAGAGAAGTGACGGGTCGTCAGTTTTGTAAGTGTCTTTCATAGTTTCTACTTTATTAAACAGCACCTTTTTATGTCCCAGCTGATAAAAGGCGAGTGTACTGCTATCAATCGGGTCCTCATTTCCTAACTTCGGGCTACTACTTAGAAATTTCTGATAAAAAAATACAATAACACTTTGCTTTATCTGAGAATCGAACCCAGGACCTCATGCTCATCAGTAGCACTTGCGACCACTAGACCAACGAAAAATCATATTTTCTAAAAAAAAAATATTCATAATTAAACAAAAAGAACCACTCACCGGTCTCGAACTGACAGTCCCATTCGTCAAAACCTCACTATCATCCGGGCACGCGTAAGGGTCATAGTGTTGTTCTTCGTTCTTCGTATTGTTCACCATCTGTGTGACGGCCAGGTTGAGGCAAACGCGCATAGTATACGCGTTGCAAACCGCCAGTAGCCCCATGATGCCCAGGACATACCGCTGAGGAATTAGGAACACTGAGCGGACAAAACGATCTCATGTAGTTAATATTTGCTGTGGTAGTGAAAATAGGGCATGGTGGTGGTTTTACAAAATATTTTTGTAAAACTGATAATACTAGTCGATACTATAATTTAGAATTATAGTCTGTTCTTAAATATTTGGATGAAAATATAAACAAATGGGTCAGAAATCGTGTGGATGGCAATTTGTATAGTGTCACTTACAAATTGAGTGCTTTGATTTTATTATTGGAATACCCTAATAACCTATTTTTTTTTTCTTATTTTACTTTAAAGATATTTTTGATTGCGACGAACATTCTGTTTAAAAAAATAACCTTAAATGTCAGGTTATTTTTTTAACCAGAATGTTCGTCGCAGAATTTTCAATTACAATTTCAAAATGTTATTCAAACAATAATTGTTGGATAAAGTGGTAAGATATAGATAAAGTTGAAACCTTCTAAACACAGATGAATGGTTTAAATACCCTTTCGTGGGTGACTTCGTCAGAATTTAACCGACACAGTTTTTGTTTACAGTTTCATCAAAAAGTTTTGATATTGATTTTAATATATCTACTCTGCGATGGATATTTGTATCGAAGAACTTTTCCAAGAGCAATAATTTGCTTCATTTTACATGTAGTTATTATTTCCCTATTCGTTTCTCGCCTATATAGGTATTTTGCCATACAGCAATTAAATTCCTCCTCAGACAAAGCGCTTACAAGGGAATCAATAGGATAAAAGAATTTCGCACATTGCACGTGGATCCAATAAATTCCACACGCTATGGGCGAGCTATATCTACTCTGTTCTATTTGCCTCGTGCACCCACTTCGCACGTAGGTAGGTAGGTATATTGTACCTAGAGTAGGTAAAACAGTAGGAATACTATGTTGAATAACAACTAAGATCAAAAATATTCTACGTCGTAGCAAGCTACACACTTATATTCGGATCGGCATTAATCGGCACATCCGGCTGGCAAATTCAAATATAATTATGCAGTAATTGGTTCGGGTTGGTTTTGTTCTCGACAAAAAATACTGTTCGAAATTACCCGAGCAAGTTAGTAGCACGCCTAATAAAATCGTTTCCTCTAACTTACGTCTTGAAATCGTTTGCCGCCATCTTGGTAACATTGCAACGTAGTTCTAGTTCCTTGCTCTCCAGCACTACTTTATTACCTGAAAATAATGAAAAAAGATTGAGCACACTGCACAAAGATAAAAGATTTCTGAGTAGTTTTATTTTTCTAAGAGTACTTATAAATAAGATAAAACAGCTCTTGATGACTGCTATCTTTGCAGATAAGCAGGCATTATGTGAGATATAGTTCTTAGTAATGATACAATATATATGTGGGGTCTTCTTGATCTGTATATATCGTGTATTGCCTTGATGATAATAAGTAATGTCACGAAAAAAGAAAAACGGCGTTACCTAGCTGAGTTTGTTTAGGTGTTTCTTCTCAGAATAGTAGAATAGGAAACTCCGGTCTCATCTAGGTTTTTAAACATTATAATCGACATTTAAGGGCGAATTTCACCAATGAAGCTGAACACAATCAGCACATCTAAACCGCCTCCAAGAGCTGTCAGTGTCAATAATACTTCGTTAGGAAGCGAAACTGGTACCTACCACTAATATGTAGGCTAAATGCTGAGGCACATATAAGTGGGTCGCACCGTAGCGCAGAAATCCTCCCGCATCACTTTCGACCACAGATATAGACCACCAAGATAACGCATGAGCAACTACTTCGTTTGCCAAAAATCGCACCAACTTCGTTCAAAAATCGTAAGCCGCCACTTTCTCGCTCAGTCCTGTGTACAGCAGTGCTATTCTGTAAAAATCTCACCGTGAAAACTTAGGTGAAGTGAGCTGTCACTCCACCTGATGTTAGGGATTCCCACTATTGATAGCTCACTTCACGCTCACTTCACCTAAGTTATCACGGTGAGATTTTTACGGAATCGACCGGCTGCTGGCTGGGTGAGCGTGAGTGAGAAAGAGCGCTTGTGAGTAGGTAATCAAAAAAAAAGGCAAGCTTAGTTTTCATACGGATTGTGATACTTGCGTTATCTAGGTCTGTCTATATCTGTGCTTTTGACTATCTTGTATTAATCATCTCACAGGAGGATCGCACCGTACATTTTTTGGATTGGAATGCGATACGCTGCGTCTCGATGCGGCTGTAACGTGCGCTTGGCGTAACAGCATGATTTAAACGCGTTCAGAGCAGTTTTGCTGTTTCACGAAGTACTAAGTATTTGGTTTTACGTGTCATGAGCCTGCCAGAACCTCTGGTACGTAAACATTCTGTTTACCAGTTTAAAGAAGTAGTGTCTTTCCTTGGATTACTAGGTTAGTACCTAAATCAAAATCTCTAATTTATAAAGCATTTATTATTTTTATGATAGAAAATCTCGGGACTACGAAGTTCCGGTCCTTTGGAAGGCGTACGACGAGCCGAAGCCAACTCGCAGAGGCCCCTTTAGACAATTTTAAATGGCATGAAACACCAACTGACGATCATCTCTGTACGCATCATACAAATATACTTACCCAAGGACAACCCCCGGTTGATGCTAGACTATTGCAGAACATGGAATAAAACATATTGAACTATGGGTTTGGGCGGTTATAGTATAATTGGTTACCTAGAACTACGGAAATGGTAATATAATATACACGGATAAAGTGGCAGGGGGTGACTTGCACGCTCCATAATGGGCCCTCGGAAACTGTGGCTAGCACTGAGTGATGTAGCGTTAATTTTTAGGGTTCCGTACCTCAAAAGGAAAAAAAAACGGAACCCTTATTGGATCACTTTGTTGCCCGTCCGTCCGTCCGTCTGTCTGTCAAGACCCTTTGTGTCTAAACACACTATGCCGAAGTTACGCGACCGAAGTTCAGCACAATTACGCCTGCAATGCTATTTGAATTACTGACCACACACTATGCCGAAATTACATCGTGTCATAGCGTACAGCCTAACTTCGGTCGGGCGTAAGTTCAGCGGCAACTTATTCTGTGAGCACACATTATACGCGACCGAAGTTCGGTTCGATTGCCGACGAAGATACGGGGGTGGGGAGCAGCGGGGAGTTGCGGAACTGAATTTCTGCCGCGTAAGTTCGGCACTTATGGTGTGTCATATCATCCGAATGCGTCGGAACGTAAAATCAGCCGCCGAACTTCGGTCGCGTAATTTCGGCATAGTGTGTTTAGACACTTATCTCGGGAACGCGTAAACGTATCGAGTCGAAATAAAAAACATATAGGTATTCAAATCTGCGGTACTTTGAAGATGTGAAAAAATCAAACAAAATGTATAGGGTACTTCCCGTTGACCTAGAATCATGACATTTGGCAAGAAGCAAGGTCATATAGCACAAGTAAAGGAAAAAACCGAAAACTGTAAATTTCTAGTTGCATACCTACCTACTTTGTACGGAACCTCGATACGGGAGTCTGACTCGCACTTGACCGGTTTTATAATAAGACAATGCAATGGTTGCTCCTTTTCCCTTTTCCTTACAGTTATTTACCTACTGCCGGAACTAAATAAAAAACTTTAAACTTCTTAGTATCTAATGAATAAGATAATGTTATGGTATTAGGTACAAATGGTTCTAGTAAGAATGAAATATCTGTTACGTCACCTTCAGGTATACGATTCGATGGACATTTGGGTCATTTTTTAATATATTTATCGACTTACTTACTATTGAATATTGTAATAATGTCTATGTTTGACATTGTGTCGTATTTTTACTATTAAATGATGTTTTGTTTTGTTTTTTAATGTTTTTTTTTTATATAAACTTATAAAATAAGTATTTTGTTACATCGAATTGCATAACTGCTTACTTTTTTTTTTGTGGAGCAGAAGGGAGTGTCAGACTCTTACTGACTAAAATCCACCCGTGTTCCTCCCTTAGCCCTTTATGTTCCGGGGCAGCGGTAACCCTTTCGGACAATCCCGCTGCCCCGGCAGGCTACGGCTCTTACGGGCCCCTTCCTTATATTGCTGACATCTCTTGGAGGCGCGCGTGGAACACGCACGCCCCGTCCGGCACGGGCCTGGTCCTAATCGGACGGAGAGTTATATCTATACTGACCCTGCCACCGTCGTAGGCGTAGGAGTGGGCTGTCTCCCACTCCTGTATCCATGGAGAAGACGCAAAAAAAACGTGCACCAGATGATGTGGTGGAGGCATGTTGGGTGTTAGGTTTTTTTGGGTTATACTAAATGGATGTTAGTAACACAGAAATTCAAATGAGAAACTTAAGTTTGTAGTGATATGACAAATGATTTTCTGGCTTCCGTTTTAATAACTATATAACTTTGCAGATCAGCACCCTAATTGCGTAACACACTATCAACAGGAATCTGAATCATTTTGAAGCAAATTGCTAATCCATTGCTTCATAAGTTCGAAAAATTTGTTTGCTCAACATGTCAAAAATAACGCAATGAATGTTGTTTAACTATCAAAATGAAATCAATTCCCATTCATAAAGTATTACGCAATTGCCTCGCTGTAGTCGACTAATAATGCAATTGTAAAGCTGGGTATTCACTGTGTTCGCGAAGCAACTGTGTTACGCGCATGTTTTACAACGACAAAGCATTGTTGCTGCGGAAACATAATGAATACTCAGCCTAATACCATGACAAAAAAAATATTACATCAAATAATTATTATTAAGTTGCATTTCATTAATTATTTTTGGATATCCAGTCACAAAATTGCTATATTCCTTCAATGGCAAATACCTACCAACCTGTTATTCACACACAATTCTACAGTGCATAATTTTGGTCGAGAAATGCGCCAATACTGGTCTACATAGTATGCCAAGGATAAGTAAAGTTTTAGTAGTAAACTAGTGAACTACTCTTTCAGGTCAATCACATCCCACAAAAAACATTTTCATGTAAAATGTTGCCAAGACGAGGCCACAATTATGACTCGCACTGTCAAAAAGTTATCAGATCTCATGTAGAGCCAAGCTTCTAACTCTACACTCCCTAACTCTACAAGCCCTAGCTTCACAAACTCTACACTTTAATCAAAATACGAGACTTGGCCGTTTCGTTACTACAAGAACTATTGTATAATAAAAGTAATGAACAGTGAGTACATTTTTCACCTTACGCCCATCTAATGGTAACAGGGCTTACCCATATTTTGTAGATAAAAAAAAAATTTAGATAAGAAAATTATTCAGTTAAAAAGAATAATGTTGTGTAACACATCTAAATAGATAACTCCGTTTTAAAAGAAGCTAAGAGGCTACATCCGATTGTAATAAAAAGCGCACATCGAGTAAGCTAGGTTTATCAAGTTTTAATATTTTTGATATATTAATTGTGTCCAAAAGCATTAAAGTTACGACGTACTTTATTGTACATATCTACTTATTTACAAAGTGCCAATCAAATAACACATTTCCTTTTATTTTCACCGGTTTTTATGTTCCCTATTACGAGTTATTACAGCTTCACGTCAAAGTTAGCAACCCAATTAATATCTCAATATCTAAATCAACACGTGTACCAGACATGCAATCAAAACATGTTAGCTTCCGGAATTGTGCAAAGATAGATATGTACAGTCAGCAAAGGAGATATGATGTTTTCGAACGAAATTTAATTTGATTAATTAATTGTTTGTTTTGTATTAATTAAATTAAATTTTGTTCGGTTTCTTACTAAACTTCAACTATATTCGACGACCCTGCATACTTATCTCCTTTGCTGACTGTACCTACTGCCGTGCATTAAAGTTTGACCGATATACGTCAAAGTTTGCGAACACACGCAATTGAAATAGTATTTTATATGTACAGTTACCTACTGGTATTAAAAGAAAAGAAAGAAAGAATAACACTTATTTGGCAAGAAAGCCATTCATTCATTTTTTTATCTGTAATGTGCGTTTTGTTTGTGCAGAATAAAAAATGTTTCTTTCTTCTTTTCTCTTTTTACTGTTAATGTGTTACGCAATTACACCGCAGATCGTGAAACATAAAATACAAATAAAAAATATTTTAAAAAGTGTAATGTTTTAACAACAGTGTGTGCGTCACAGCTGCGTCAAAAAATGCCATTTCAGCATAAATACTAGACATAATTATGACACTTGTTTTCAAATGAACCTTTAGGAATATAGCTAGAATTACTAACTACATGATTATTAGAAAATTATAAATAATACTAGCTGACCCCGCAAACGTCGTTTTGCAAAAAAAAAAAAAATAGGCGTATGAAAAATAAATGTTGGTCGATTTTCAGACCTACCGATATGCACACAAAATTTCATACAAATCGGTCCAGCGGTTTCGGAGGAGTTTGATAACAAACATCGCGACACGAGAATTTTATATAAATATTAGAAGTACGGTTATATGTACTATTAAATATATCCTATACAGTGTTATTTCCTTTTTTCTTTAGTATGGACAAACTTGAAAGTATTACAATAGAGATAGAACACCACCTCCTCGAATTATTGCGTCACACCTACATTACACCTTATACAATAACCCAATAACCTGTACGAAAAAAAAAAAACAAATAGGTATGTCAACACTAATTATGTACTAGGATCGGTTCCGTACTTGAAAAGACGATCAATTTCATTTTTATGGCCAAGGACGACGGACAGGTTATGTAAGCACCTGGGGTTCAGAATATTATTATGTAACTGGTGTAATATTTATTATGTAATCGAAATAAGGCAATCAATTCTAATGTGGTCGTGAAAAGTTTTCAAGGAGTAAAATAATAAATTGCCTGAGGTATTTGGAAAATAAAATTATATTTTAGAAACATAGAGTTTCTTACCTTGAACTAAAGCCAAACTTAGTGAGCAATACGAGACGCAAAGTTCTTGTGCCAAAACTACCACATTTAGCATTATAAGAAGCTAATGCTCATTTGACGTCCGGAAACCCGTTTACAAATAGTAGCCAAGGTTAGGCCAAAGAAACCAGGGCCGTACAAAAGCGCGATGGGTTAACGATGTCGTCAAAGTCGCGGGAAACTCCTGGATGGTGGATGGTGGTGGGAATCCTGGGATGCACTGAATTGGGAAATATGGCAGAAGAAAAGGGAGTGCTATACCCAGCCCAGCTGTAGGTAATTCCGAGCTAAAATGATAATGATAAATGCACATTTCTCCGAGCAAAAATTCGCGTGTGTAAGACTCGTGATTTCCAAAGTGAAAACTTTGTCTGCAGTAACCAAGCCGTTAACGTTAAACATTTTAGACATTGGTTTTATAGGGTTTTGTATGCAAAGTGTGCCAACGAGACTTATTTTTAAGGTTCCTCTGTCCGTCCATGTGTCACAAGCCTGTATCTTTTGAACCGTTATAGGAAGACAGTTGTAATTTACATTTTCACAGAGTGTGTACTACTATGGCTGCTATAACAATAATTAAATAAAATTAAAAATTAATAAAAAAGGAGGTCTTTAATTTTTAAATATTTTACCCATACAAGAATCGTGGAAAATATTGTACGGTGCGGTGTACGGAACCCTTCAAGCGCAAGTCCGACTCGCACATGGCCGCTTTTTATACTTATTTCGATCAATTTTAATGAATTCCAATTAATTTTAATGATAAGGATATTTCTATTACCGTGTGAATAATATTGGTCTTGAAATATGATAAATTAACATCAGTTGGAGTTATCCCATCACGATTTAAGGTTGCATCAGATACACTTATTAAATTCGAGTATCAATTTTCCTTTTACATAAATAAGTAATCTAAAATAACACTCATCGTTTACTGATTTCTCTGACCAACAGACAAAGATTCGAGGCTCTTACTTTTTCTAAGGTTTTTTTTGTGGATGGGTAATCATCAAATAAGCCCTCCCGCTCAGGGTAGAGCAGGAGGGAGTGTCAGACTCTTAGTGACTAAAACCCACCCGTGTTCCTTCCTTAGCCCTTTATGTTCCGGGGCAGCGGTAACTCTTTCGGACAATCCCGCTGCCCCGTTTTTCTAAGGCTATAAGGTTATTTTCATCACGTAGATTCACAGAACTAAAGTCTTTTGCAGCTGCTTGTAGTCTGCTGTTGAAGTATGATTAATAAACCTGTTAACTGTGCAGTTTCAATTTCGCAAACTTATGCTAATTGAGGTGAGGCTAAAGATATATAATCACGACTCAATGCTGAATTGAATCGTGATTATTTAGTAAATAGAACGCACACACTCGTAACATGAGGTTTCCCTCTTGCTAAAGTATATTTAGGACCTTGTTTCAAATTATTGTTGTTATTTCCACTTACATGAATATCAACTTTTTAACCATGTAAATGATTGAAGTTGTAGCGAAAAGGGCTGGCTTTTACCTTGGCCAGAGGCTAAGCATTGCCATACAGCGTGGTAATGCCACCAGTCTCTTGGGGGCATTACCAGTCGACAGCGATGCAGATGAATTTTTCAACGCTACATTTTAGTTTGTGGATAGTTTTTTGGATATAAATTTCTTATTTTTATTTATGAATTAGCTTGACATTTACATACGTATTATTTTAATTCTGTTTAAAAATTACAGCACAAATTGAACTTGTGTGTGAGGCCTGTACTTCTCAATTCTGTGCCTGAAAATACCTTGAACTTTAAGAAGAGTGAAGTAGCTCCTAATTTTTATGCTCCAACACAACAATTACAACAATTTACAATTTTTTTTAATGTACAATTTTCAACGGCCGTCCATCAATATTATTGACAATAAACATGGACGATTTATCTCGAACACGACAATACTCAAAGCATTAGTTCAGCTTATTTAATGCTATACATACCTACTTACATAATATATTTTTATGCAAATTTCTGTACCAATAGCATTAATATTTCAGAAAAATATTTTGGCATTTTGTTTTGAAAACACCTAAGTCAAGAGTTATCTTTGGTATTTCATAAAGTAGTACGCATTATAAATAAACTGGCTTCTGCCCGCGACTTCGTCCGCGTGAAAATTCTTGTTCCCCCGACCCACCTCGTCGCATCGCATCACCCGATTGCGCTATAACTTCGTTTTCGGCTTTGCTTTCTGACGTTTTTAGTTTTGCTTGGCTCCTAAGAGTCGTAGCATGATGTTAAATAGCCTATAAGCTTCCTCAAGAATTGGTCTATCAAATGCAAAAGATTTTTGTAATCCGACTAGTAGTTCCAGAGACTTGTGCAAACAAACAAACTCTTTAGCTTTATTAGATTAGTATAGTACGTAATCATACAAGTTTTTTTTTTATTTCAACATAAAAATAATTTACGGTTACATACTTCCTTAATAATTAAGCTATCTAGTAGATACAGTATTAATTACGTGCAAATCAAAAACCCGGTAGTTTTATTTTTCGCAAATTATTTCCTCAACCTATACCTACAGTTTTCAAGAAACTCTACAATATTCTCTGACAATATTCATGAACGTCAAAAATACTTTTTCGAGTTTTCTGTACAAAAAAAAAACGACCACATTCGGCAAAATGAAATGTGTATTTTAAAATTATTTTAATTGGAAACTTAAGTAAACAGAAATATCGGATAGGCACCAAAAAGAGAATCGATACCCAGCTGGATTTTCTACCGACCAATAAAAAAATGGGTATTTAGTCTGAACGGCCCAAATTTTTGTTTAGTCTTCAGACTAAACAAAAATCGGCCCAATTTTTGTTTAAACAAAAATTGTATAGTTTCACAGAATTTTCTTCTTTTGTTTTCTACCTTCGTTTAATTTGTATTTAGTACAGTATCTAATATTCTGCAGTCTTTTTTTTTCGCATTCTGAACTTATTACAAACTAATTAGCCTGTATTGTACCAGTGCAGGGCAAAGGCCTCCGTTTCCCTTTTCCATAAAATTCTGTCTTTTACAATAGTTAGGTACTGAAAAGAACTACTTATAGCCAATGTCTAAAGCGAATGTAGGTATACAGGGCCAAATAATTGAGGCAAGCATACAATAACGCTACTAAAATAGGTATTCTGAAACGGTTGGAACACGTTATCGATATCAAGATCTATTAGGCCATCAACAAAGTCAGGAAAAATAATTGACGACCAACTTAAATTGTCCGTATATTCAAATTACAACTGTCATTCTTTGATAGTTTTATGAAATTGTTATAACACGGCAAATTAACGTAGAATAACAATTTTCTTAAGAGCAAATTTTCCCTCGATTTTCGATTTTCTTAACCGAAACAAAACCGGCGTCGTGGCGTCGTTCCCGCTTTCATAAACATCCGGAATCACACGAGTGAACCTGATCTTGTATGCTGAACGAGGGCGGCTGCGACAGAGCACAAATCTAACTCACTCAATAACTCTATAAGGTCACCCACTTTCGGGCAATATTTAGTATTTTGGCTCTCAATACCGGACGCAGAGCACGTACCTCCACTCTCTTTATTAGATTGACGTTGTTATCGGTTATTCGGTTGAATAACGATTTCTGTTTTCATTTTTACCTGTTACGAGATTTGCATAACAAGGAATTTGTGTCAGTGTTGTTCAGATCGGTCGCGGTCGGTTCGTGGATGGGTGACCATCTATTATGTATTTATATATACTTTATTTTACACCAGAAAATACATAACAAAAAAAAACAATTATTACTACAAAACATACAATGGGCGGCCTTATTGCTTTCTGCGATCTCTTCCAGGCAACCTTGGAATGGACAGTGATTGCGTGGATATAATAAAATGGGGTGGCTATTACATATCCTCCTACCCTCGAAAAGCACTTGAAGCCGTTGTACCCGGCTGTTCTTCAAATATTCTTGACAGTCGGTACGGGTATTCAGAAGCCCAAAAGTCTGACAACCAGTCTTACCAAGGGGTATCGTGTTTCCCAGTAAATGGGTTGCGGGGGTCTGTTGAGCAGTCTCTCCATTGAAAATACTGGTATCAGCTGCATCCAGTTATACTGGATACCTACCCAACTAAGTTGGGAAAAACTGGGTAGATTAATTGTTGTTCAAATTTTAAGCAGTCATACCTTAATTTAGAATGCAGGTACGTATGACAACAAACATTAATTTACTCGTATATTGTACTACATTGATTTAATACTCAACTTTTAAGGTGCCACTCGACTTCAAGCTTTATTTATACCAGTCTCAAGATTTGTTTTTAGTAGATATGATTGAGCAAAGCACTGTTTATCATTAGTTTTATCGGTTAGTACTGCATTGTCAATACATTTAATCTTGACTTAGAACAACGTTTATAGATTTATTAACTAAGTTGTCTATTGAATGGCAGAATAAAATACAATCTCTTACAAAACAAACGGTAAATAAGGACTTATGAAGAAATAATCTTCTATAGTTTATTACTCTTTAAATTACATTTAGACACGAGACCCCTAATTTAAATAAGTAACCCCACTTGGGTTCGGGGTCTCGTATCAAAATGATAACAGCTACACGGGTCGATCGAAACTTTAGCTTCGCTTGGCGCGGTCAGTTCGTAGATGGGTGGCCATCCATTACATACCGGGACACGGAGGGGCCGTGTCCCGGAAAGTCCCGACTGTCATTCGTAGATCTTTGACAGTTGTTACGGGTATTCAGAAGCACAGTCTGAAAACCAGTCTACTACCAAGGGGTATCATGTTACCCAGTAACTGGGTTTTGCAGATAGGCAGTCAGTCCTTGTAAAAACCTGGTAGTCAGCTGCATCTGGTGAGACTGAAAGCCAACTCCAACATAGTTGGTAAAAGGCTAGGTAAATTGATTGATTGATATTTAATTTTTAATTCAAAGCAGTTTTAAACTGACCGTGTTCTTACATATGTACGAATTTTGAGATGCATGCAGTTTGTTCCAACAGTTACTCAACTGAACCGAACGCTCGGCGCATCCTAGATAGTCACACCCAACACCTTATCTGACTGGCCAATTCATCCCTTGCGGTAGTAGGGCTAATGCCCGCCTGGTTTACGACCACGCTCCCACCGGAGTCCCGCGTCAAGCAGCCTGCTGTGTTTCGTCGATGCGTGGAAGTTCCAGTGCCTTAGGCATCTTCTGGGCACGCTGTTCCATCATAGACTTCATCCATCGTTTTCGTTGTGTGATTGATGCCCAAACTCGTTTCGTATCGTGTTCGTTTACCAAATAAGACGTGTAAGGAAAGATACACTACCTATAGGTACGTGTGTTTTGTTGGAAATAATAATAACTACGTTGACCCTTTTAATGACAACATGAGAAATAACCTTGTGTTAGTAGGTAGGTACTGCTTTTTCCTGAAAGGTAATTGGGGAAAAACATTCGATGTCCGAGACAGGCACTAACTTATCATTTGCGTTGTGAATATCTTGAGGAAAATGAGGTTATCCTCATGCCTGATAGGTTCCTACTAAGATTTCATTTTTATTTTGATGTCTTGGTATACCTAAATATAATTGTAAGATACATGTTTTTTTACTGTTCGATTCTTCTTGTTTTCTTATTATATAAGTATGTATACAAAAATGGATGATATAATTATGCCGCTATACTAACATAGATAAAAGCCATTGTAGCATGCGACCACGAGAAGGTACTTTCTTGTTTCATCCTTTTCAGTAGTCGGGTATTAGTTTTTAAACTTTTTTTTTTCATACTTCTTAGAGCATGCTTTTTCAGTAGTCGGGTTTTTATAGTTTTTGAACCTATTTTTTTACTATTACTACCGGTACCAAACAAATATTTCCGTAAGTTAGAGTGGGAAAACAGATATAAAAATAACTTCAAGGTTGCCAATCGTGCGAGGTTCCTTGTCAAAATGTGAGATTTATGGGTACGCGACGGATACCTGAATTTAGTACCGGTACTTGTTTTGTTAGGTGGAATACCCGTACCCAGGTACTAAAATGGCAAGAACCTCTAAGTACCGATACAGATCATATACTCTTGGTATCGGTTCCAAGCTCTGGTCACAGTGTTAAATTTGCAACACATTTTGTTGACATTTGCACTATTTTCATGTCAAAGTGCCTGGGGCAAGGATAATCTAACGACGTTCATCATTTGAGTTGATAGTTCACACGAAAATCGATCGCTGACAAAATGTCTGAATGGATGAGTCTTCTTCGGTCCTAAAAATGTGGATATTAAATGGAGACCTTTGTCTAGTATCTTATACATAAATCCATAGTAAACGATTGCGACCAGCCACCCTGTATTTTATTCATAGGCAAAAATGACGAACTTCGACCCAAACTTTCATCTCCAATTTAATCACTTTGGGGGATTAATTTAAATCGAAAATCCTCTTTACTTACCTCCATCTTACAAATCAATGTCAATCTTTTAGACGCAGTGACCGAGTTGTCAGTCAGTGAATAAATTAATTTAAGAATTTTAATACATAGGTAATTAGATTTCAAAATAATCAGGGAACTATTTTTTTAAGTAGGAATTTGGTTACAGTTTATGAAAGGTTTTGGTATATAAACATTAAAACCTCTTAGGGTTGGTATATTTATAAACGTTGCCCAAAGTTAAGTAATGATTAGCGACTGTTGAACCATACATTTTTGACGTTTAAAAAGGTGATAACACTAGGCAACGTTCATAAATAAACCACTAAATATGTGGTCACTTTGGATCTTGGTTTTCTGAAAAAATATTTGTTATTATTATAGCAGTATGTAGGTATAATAGTATAAGTAAATCATCAGCTGATCTCATCACAGATGTCCTTATTTGAATACAGTAGGTATTCATTTGACGTATTAACATGAAGTAGGTAAATAACCATTCATTTAAACGGACCATGCGATTGTAAACAGCACATAAGCGAACATAAAAATGCTTACCTACTTATTTTGTTAGTAAAGTCAGCAACAAAATTCGGTTAAAACTTCAATTTTTTTAAAATCATTTATTGAGCAAAGTATTAACACTTCAGTTTTTTTAATCTGGGTTATTGAGCAAAATATTTGTTCAAAATTGCATTGTACTTTTGCTGCAATCTATATATACAAAAATGAATTGCTATTCGTTAGTCTCGCTAAAACTCGAGAACGGCTGAACGGAATTATCTTATCTTGGTCTTGAAATGTTCGTGGAGGTTTAGGGAAGGTTTAAAAGGTGAGAAAAATCGAATGATTCCCGGGAAAATCCTAAAACAGCCCTTTTCTATTTCTCATACAAAGGTTTTCTAAATAAAATGTAGAGTCAATTGTCTTTTATTTATTGATTGAGGCAGTACGAAGTCTGCCGGGTCAGCTAGTTTTGAATAAATATTTTGCTCAATAACTGAGATTAAAAAAACTGAAGTGTTAATGGACTTTTGTTGCTGACCGTACACATTTACACAATAGTACCTACAACATAAACCTAATCATATAGATAATACCACTAGTAAACATAAGATCATCATCATCATTTCAGCCGTAAGACGTCCACTGCTGGATATAGGCCTCCAAGCACCTCCACTTCAACTGGTTCTGTGCTTCTCGCATCCAACGGGTTTCTGCGGCCTTCACAAGGTCCACCTTGTGGGAGGCATACATATAATATAAACATTATAATAAATATAACATCACGCCTGAAGGGTTAGACAGAGGTGTACCTGTCTGTCCTATAGTACCTACAGTCAACAGCAAAAGTGGATGATGAAAATCAGAAATTCAATACTAATGAACGGAGTTCGCGTCAGAATTGTGAGGCGTCGAAGTGATTCAAAAGTATGTGGTTGTAAATTATACCAAACATTTACTACCTACTTCGACGCCACACAGTTCTGACGCAAATTCCGTTCATTAGTATTGAATTTCTGATTTTCATCATCTACTTTTGCTGTTGACTGTACCAACGGCTACACGTCAAGCTATACATTTCCAGTTTTAACTGACTTCGCATTGTATTGGTTTTTCATGCAATTAGAAGTCAGCCTATACTGGTTATGTATAGCCGTGCGTACCTACAGTACATTTCGCCAATTATATTCAAGAACAATATTATAAGGGGCCAACCTATTTGCCATCAACCGGACTCAAATCCAGACTCAGAGCGGTTATGGATAACCTAACAGAAAGAAAGAAAATTTGTTTCTTCTGCACAAAAAAAAAGCACATTACAAATAAAAAAGACATACTTAAATATAAACATACAACTCGTTCAAAAGCCTCGCACTCAAGCATATAAAATGTTGATAATTTTGTCCATCTTAGGGTAACCGTTTTCCCGGCACCGTGCTCCGCATTAGCGCTAGCTACCACTAGACCGACAGGGCTGTCTTCAGTGTGTAAACATACATAGTGTAAATATTATGACGTCACTTATCAATAATCTGTAGGCACCTCCGCGAATTGACCGCGTATCTAGAAGATTGTTAAAAACTCAAATTCTAACCTAGTAAAAAACGGCAGTGGTGGCTTAGTGAAAATGGCCGAGACCGACGACTTGTAGGTCGTAGTTTTAAACCCTGACAGGCGCTACACTTTGTGTAAATTATTTTATCACCACTGCTCTCAAAACATCGTGAGGAAACTGGCATGTCCTAGAAGCAAAAATTCGAAGACATGTGACATCTACCAACCCGCACGGGACCCACGTGGTGGGTTTCGGCCCACTCCTTCTCAGAGAGGAGGCCTGAGTCCCAGCAGTGGGAACATTATAGGCTGATTATGTAGAAAAAAGGTCTTCGAAATAGTGGTCTTTGTACAGACGCCAGCACATCAAGCTGTCTAAATCTGTAAAATTTTCCCAATCAACTTTGAATCTTATGCTGTAGCAATAAAGTTGAAAATCTATTAAATAAATTTGTCAGATTTTAGTAGCTTGATGTGCTGGCTGGTATTCTATAAGTATCAATGAAGTGATTTATGAGCTCTAAATTTGGAATTTTAAATACTACGGCGTTTCTTCTCATAGAGATATTGAGAGTTTAAGAAACAAAGATGGATTCGTCAAAGTTGTAGCATTATCTACTTACCTGTCGACCTCTATAATTGAAACGGAATTATGTAGGTAGATACCTACCTACTTCTATTAGTAGAGAATATTGCAAGCGTAGCCTGGGGAATAGGGAGAACCCCATTACAGCAGCAACTTGGGAGTTAATTGGTCCTAATAACGTCATCGACGGACCATAAGGGCCTGTGCAAACTGCAGACAGCGGCGTCTTTCTACGCATCAATTTCGCGCTGAAAATGCACTTAGTGCTGATTTTCGTAATGTACAAAATGCAACTTCGGCGAGCGTTCAATACGCGGAACATGCGTATCTAAACCGTCGTGTGCATATGGCTTAAGTATTCGCTACCACTTATCCCTTGGGAAATAATGTAGTATTACAGCTGTATAAGAAGTACAGCGTTAAGTATACTTCTTTTGAAACATTAAAGTAGGTGAACAAAAAATAACTAGCAATACCTTTGATTCTTTGATAAAAATAAAGTAACAAAAACATTTAGTAAGACATTTCCTGGGCCTTCTTATCCTTAAAAAAGTGGTCATAAAATACACACATATATTTCCTCAACGCAATTCTCGGGAACCAGTTATGTTTATTACTTGCAAATTAACTAAGTGATTGTCCTCACTTAATTCGCTTTAGCTGACGCGAACTGGATATATCTGGACCGCAATATTTGTTATGTTACTTTCCATTACATGACACGTTTTCATGACACAACAAAGCTACGTCGTGACGCAAAAAAACATAAACGCGGATTGTATCGAGACCTTTAAACTGTATGCAATGTTCCGTGTTTTATAAAGTTACATTTTAATAAAGGTGGCAATTGGAGACATTCATCCTACTAATTCTTTTGATGTTTGTTACTCAATCACGTGAAAACAGCTGAACAGATTTAGATTAAATTTGACAAACAGATAGTTTTATAACCTAGATTAACACAGGATACTTTTCACTTCATGTAACCGTACGTTCCCGTAGGATAATTTCTGGCATCCACGCGGGCGAAGCCGCTGGCAAAAGCTATTATTTGCCCTGAGCTGCTCCTGTTATGCATATTACTTATTTCTGAGTCAGCCAATAATAGTAAAAGTAACTTTTGCATAAAATTGTGCAGGCCAAACCTAAAAATAAAATGTAGCTTCTAGTTTATCAACCGTATTTTCTCAAGGTCAATTTGATTTTGTTTATAAATATTGATCAGTCAGACAAGTAGGGTAATTGTGTAACACACTATCAGTAACAATGGTTTTCATTTTGAGAGTTCAACAACATTAATTGCGTATTAATTTTCTTGTTGAGCAGACAAATTTTTCATTATAAAGCAATGCATTAGAATTATCCTTCAAAATGATTCAGATTATGATTGGGTTACGCAGTTCGGATGCTGGTTATAAAATATAGTGGTTATTTATGAAACAGATGAACATTTCTCTAAAAACGAAAAGCGAAACCAGATCAATCCTCTAGTGATGGTAAGAGATTTCGATTTAACACATCAGTGCTCTCTCGTAGCTGATAAAACGAAACACTTTTTGACGTCTCATACAATATCTAGGTAACTCAAACATCCTGTATAATATAGAAATATGGGATGTTTCTTTAAAACAAACAGCTTTTCCGATACTAATATCATCCTGGGGTCACTTAGTATTTCGAGACATCGCCAAGCGGTTGGTTTTCTCTTCACATAACTCGGTTATGTGAAGGCTATGTGGGCTGCCCTATTTTTCGGCCAAAGGATTAGCATTGCCATACGACAAATTTTTTAGGCCCTATGATTCTCCTCCTTATTAGGGTTCCGTACCTCAAAAAGAAAAGCGGAACCTTTATAAGATCACTTCGTTGTCCGTCTGTCTGTCAAGTTCGAGATCGAGGTATCAAGCTAAAAGTAATATCAAATACTCAGAGCTGCAATCCCTTGAAGTAGTGAAAAAATCAAATTTCTAAGTTAACGCAATCAAAATATACGGGCGATTATGTTACGTTTATGCCGCATATTTTGACACTCGCAAGGGAATCAAAGCCTATATAGGGTACTTCCCGTTGACCTAGAATCATGAAATTTGGCACGAAGCAATTTCATGTAGCACGAGTAAAGGAAAATAATTACCTGAAAACCATAAATTAGTAGTTACGTACCTGCACATATGTACGGAACCCTCGAAGCACCAATCTGACTCGCACTGGACTGGTTTTTTTATATACCTGTGCATTTCATTACTGCTCGTATGTTTTTTTTTTCTAACAAACACCTTATTTGCCATTAGTAACCACTTAACTACAATAATTATGACGTTAATTTATGCATTAAAGTTGCCGCGTTGCGACTGCATCGAAGGCCGCGGCCTAAATACACCTTAATTTATTTTTAACACATCTAACACTCAACCTGTATACAAACACAAAGTGAGGCAGCCTTGTTACTAGTTAGCGAGGAGTTAATGACTAATCAAGGGGGAAGCGCCATTTAATGAACATTTTATGCAATATTAATCAATAGGATTATATGAACTTAGAGAGCTGTAGGTATTGATGATTTTAGTGATTATAATTCTGTAGTCTTATTTATTACGGTCGCGAATCAGAATTATATTAACATAAAACCTGACACTGACCTATAATAGCAAATCAATATAATATTTACATAATATAAGCTAACATTTATATATGTAAGTACATACATATGAAAAAAGAAGCAAAAGAATCACAGGGCATAAAAAAATATAATTTAATGATGTTAATCAACATAATTCGGGGCTTGTTGCTAAGAAATAACAGTCGCACGGTTCGATCGATCAGGTGAAGCTACGCTTGCCGCGGTTGGTCCGTGGATGGGTGACCATCTTTACATACCAAGACCCCTCCGTGCCTTGGAAAGCACGTTAAACTGTTGGTCCCAGCTGTCATTCATGAATCTTTGACAGTCGTTACAGGTCGTCAGAAGCCCGAAAGTCTGACAACCAATCTTACCAAGGGGTATCGTATTATCCAGTAGCTGGGTTGTGGAGGTCAGATAGGCAGTCGCTTCATGCAAAATACTGATATTCAGCTGCATCCAATTAGACTGGATATCTATCCCAATATATTTGGGAAAAGGCCTAGGCAGCTGATGGCAGATGATGTCAATCAACATAATGTTGGTAGGTTATAGCCGTAGTTTTGACTCGAATAGAAATTATACTTTACAGTCGTTGACACCAGATAGATAGAAACATAACACTACTCCTGTAATCCTCAAAGGATTAAGCAGAGATGTGCCTATCGTACACCTATATTATGCCAGACATGCTTAAGTCCATAGACCATATAATAGGGGGCGAGCCTATTGCCATAGACCATGCATAACTCCAGACCCCGGACAGCTACTGAGAAACTCCCAATGGAAAAACCTAATAACACTTTTCTCGACCTGGGAATCGAACCCAGTACCTCATGCTCAGCAGTAGCGTTTGCGCCCACTAGACCAACGAGGCAGCGTACTTTACATTATACGCACCATCGTCTTTGACACGTCAAAATAGTTTAATTGATCAATAAGAACACTCCAATGAAACCAGTTCCAATGACGGCAACCACCTGTTATTTTGATTCTAAAATTAAAAGTAGGTTGGTATATAAATATAATAAGTTAGAGAGTTTATCAGCCCAAGGTCAATTCTGTCGCAGACCACAAGGTCGAATGTTCGCGTTGCTTAATCATAGCATTCATGGTCCAGCACTTATAATAACAATAATTACAAGAAATGTAGGCATGACTTCCAAACAATGATTGTATTTTGATCAAGGAGACTACCTATTATAGAAGGTGTTTATCTATAAAGCCCGTTTTGAATTGCCTCTCAGATTTTTCAAATGTTTTAAAAGTGCATAGTTTCATTTTAAAAGCGCGATTAAAGGTAAAATTGTCTCTAAAATGTTTTCAAAAACAAAGCAAGATTTTTTTTAATATTAGCACAATTTGTGATAGTACCCGTTTAATGACCTTGGACCTGGCTAAAGTCAAAGAAACCAGCTGCTGGTTTAGGCAATTTGGATTATATTTTTTACCTTGTTTGATGTTTTCTTATAAGATGTACAATGTGACCTTCAGGAGCGAGTTTTAAATGCGTCAAGGCTCTGCGCACGAAAAAAGTCCTCTTTTGTCAATTTCTTATCTAATTATGACAAAGATTGAAAAAATTTAAACATTAAGTCTGTGTAACTATAAAAGTAATGTTTTCGTGGCGCTAAACTATTCGTGTCAGTCAGAGCACCAGTTTTGTTCGCCATTGATTTTCTGGGGCACACTTGCGCGTTCCTCGGTTGTCCTATATAATTCTAAGATAACAGCTAACTCAGGGTTTATCAAATAATTCATCTTGCGCCACCAAGAGTTGGAGGTAAACCTAAAGTTAAACTTTTAAATATTAAGCCCACCGATGCGATGTGGGAGATCTATGTGGGAGGCTAAACTCTGGGTTAGTGTTAGTAATATCAAAATAAAAAAATATTATTAAGAGATGGCTACACAATTTTCGTTCATTCATTTTTGGTCGTCGATGGAACTGCAGTGTTCCCAGTTCAAAAATCACTAATTTCAGGATGTCTAACCCGGTGTTACTTTATAGAAGTGAAACGAGTTATTAGAGTTACGATGTTAGTTACTTAACTCTGAGTTTACAAACTCTACATTTATTATTTTAACCCGCGAGCAAGTGGGCCTCACTAAAGATATCGTATCATCATAAAATAAGATATTTCAAGGATATATAAATACTAATGTTTGATTTTTAAACTTCTAATTGTTTGCTAATTAATAGGAAAAATACATTACTAACTGGGTTTTTGTGAAGATAGGTTTTGCAACATTATTTTTCTGCTGTATTTAGTATCAAAGTTGAAAAAGTAATCCAGCCACGTGCAAGTACTTTTTTAACTTTGATACTAAATACAGCAGAAAAATAATGTTAAGAAGTACAGGCCTGAATTACTGGGCAGCGGGATTGTCCGAAAGGGTTACCGCTGCCCCGGAACATAAAGGGCTAAGGAAGGAACACGGGTGGGATTTAGTCAGTAAGAGTCTGACACTCCCTTCTGCTCCACCCAGAGCGAGAGGGGTCATTTGATGATTTCCCATCCTCAAACAAAAAAAAAAAGCCACGTGTACGTCATTTTTTTAGGAAAATTTGTTGCGAATTTTAGCGATTTTCCATGAACACTTAATTTATTTAAAAAAATCCCTTTTGGCTACATGCTAAACAGAGACATCGAATTTTCAAATCTTAAATAATTTGTTTAAATTCTTTTCCCGTTCTCACAATTAATGATAAAAAATTATCAAAATCAGTCGATTTCGTGCATGGCTCTAGACTCGATATTATTTTGTCCTATTTTCTTTCTCACCAAATCTTTGCTTTAATAATAATATACAGGTTTGTATGCCCAGTTCTTAGGTATAGGAAACCACAAAATACCAATGATACCAATATTACTATTAAAATTGCCTAAAGAAACTGCCTTAGAGCATCCCCCGTAGATGCATTGAGAAAGTTGGCAACGTCGCAAATTGCTGTGAAATGCTTTGATTAATTCGTTAATATTACTAAGTAAATGAAATTATGATATATCGTTCCGTAGTTTACTAAAATATTGATTACTTATTTTTAGTGTTTAGTGTAGTTGAATGTACCTTTTAAACATTCGATTGTATATTCTTTCAGACTAAACAGTAGGTAAATTAGCGATCTTAAAGGCTCCCACAGACAGGCGCATCGCGTCGCGTGACGCGATTCTATTAGAACAACAATTTATATGAAAACTTAATGGAAATTGTTTTACCAGAATCGCGTCGGACCGTCGTGTCTCGCCTTTCTGCGGGAGCCTTTATGAATCGTTCATAAGCGTACTTAGTACCGATTAGCAATCTGTTAACATTTATCGATACCCTCGCGAAGGGCATATTGTGCAAGTTCTCAAGCATCCATTGTTACTAAATGTTGGTTAGTTTTTATATAACACGAAGCTACCTGTGATAAATATACTCTCTCTGCATAACCCTTCGGATAAATAAGGCGTGAAGTTATGTATGTATCACGGAAAACGAAAAGGACTGCGGCTAAGCTTAAATGTATGGTGAAAGTAAAAGAAAACTTTTTACACAAAAAACAACCGACTTGCAAAGAAAACATTACAAAGTAAAAAATAACTTTAATTTCGGATGTAGGTGTCGTTGGTTCCGCATTTTCGTTTTTTGACACCGACTTCCGAAATTAAGTCCCCTTTTTTGAAGTCGGTTAAAAACTACCGCTAGAAAGGGGGTGACATCAAAACTGAGACGACGATTAACAGTAGATAGGGCAGAAGAAACCATGTTGTGCCGACCTTCAACGAGCAGATTCCAAGTTTTGAGTAAAATAAAGATACCTACTAACCAACTCAATTCAGTGATCATCTCTTCCACAAAATAAATCATTAAAAAGAAAGTAAGAAAAATAGGTTTATTTGTCACAGAAACACGTGCAAACAAAAAGATAATTAATTCTAATGACAGCATTATATTTATATTATAAACAAAAAATATCTTTACACACGAGCACAAACCAGAGATAGTCGACGGCTGCACGTCATGACTGTGACAAGAAGGTTTCCACGACCATAATCATTCAGTTAAATATAGATTTCCATTGTTCCTAAAAATATCTCTATTGCAAAATTTTAGTAACTAACAATAATTTGAAATCTTCATGCAGTATCGACTAACGAGTTACCTATGTCATGGGAAACTGACATTATAAAGTTAAATCGGGTGAACGCAGCATTATGAAAGGACCGACAAAATCGTAGATTTGCTAAGTCAAGCCGGTGATTAACTTAAGTGGTTTTAATCTGTGCTTAGGCATTCGAATATAACGAAACGATACTAACTTAAACATTACATGTTGTAATTTAAATGGTTTTGGGCCTGAAAAGAGGTCATGGGTTTCATCAAATCATTTTTTATGTGAAGAACCCTTAAAAAAATCTGCGGCTCTATAACTCGACAAATTGTAGGAAATAGCAGATTTTTTTTACGATTTCATGGTTCGTTGTATGGTAAAATTTGTTCATTATGATGAGTACAATGACCCCTCGTCAAGTCCAATATCCTAGAAAGTACACCTTCTATATGGCATCATGCATCTTGACATCTTCATCTGTTATATCAATGTTTTTGAAGTAATAGAAGAAAATGCGGTAGGCGGAGGACGGGGTGTTGTGGTGCAGCCGGTAGAGGCATAGGATCCAGCCGATCGATTCTGTAAAAATGTCACCGTGATAACTTAGGTGAAGTGAGCGTGAAGTGAGCTATCAATAGGGGCAATCCCTAACATCAGATGGAATGACAGCTCACTTCACCTTAGTATTTACGGTGAGACTTTTACAGAATAGCACTGCTGTAGTGGACTGTGATAGGCTAAAATGATTGATCGAGAAGAAAATGCATTTACAAATATAGAAACTGTATAAAAATAATACAATATAATATTAATGTATGCACTTACTGACCGGAAGCGTTACTATTGTCTTTCCGCAGACAACGGCCATTTTTTAATTTCAAGCAGAACGTAAGTACCTACTGCTTTTTTAGAAGCGTTCATGATAATTTCAAGCATATAGATGCAATGCGACCTAAAGCCACTGACCGTTTCTTACAAGGAGCATAAAACACCGAAACAGTAGGCTAATTCTGCTAATTTAAAAAGTTCAAAATCTAGTCGCAGTCTCATCTCGGCGACAAACAAATGTCAAAAACTTGTCAAAATGTAGGGAAATTTGAAGTAAGTATTTTTGACAGATTGAGACTGAGATCAGACTGTGAACGTTCTTAAAAATTACGAGAATTGCCCCTCAGCTATGTCTTCAATCGACTTAAACAAAAAGTAATTGACAACTATCTCAGGCCGTAACTGATAATGTTACCAAAAGAAAATGTGTCTCAGACTTTATTTCAATTTCAACCCAGAATTTGACCTAAACTCAAAAACCAGTTAGTGGGCTTTTTTTTTTTTTGTGGATGGGAAATCATCCAATGACCCCTCCCGCTCTGGGTGGAGCAGAAGGGAGTGTCAGACTCTTACTGACTAAAACCCACCCGTGTTCCTTCCTTAGCCCTTTGTGTTCCGGGGTAGCGGTAACCCTTTCGGACAATCCCGCTGCTTTCGGACAATCCCGCTGCTTTCGGACAATCCCGCTGCTTTTGGACAATCCCGCTGCTTTCGGACAATCCCGCTGCCAGTTAGTGGGCTGGGGACCTAATTATCGACCAGTACCTAACTACCGCCAAGTCAACGGAATACACCTCGCATTCAATGAATTAATTAAGGTGTAACTTAGTAGCACTGACACTAATGTGCGTTGGCGCATTTATACAATTTGGCGCGCTTTGGCCTGCCGCGGCTATAATGTGCGCTTAGCTTTAGGGCTATCTAGCGTCAGTTACACAATTTCTTTACTATACGATACTTCACATGGTTACATCAGACCTTGAATATTGGCAGAGTCAATATTTACAAATTTGCACTTTGACCAGGTATTGAAAAATAAATTATTTTTAGCGTGTTGATCAGTTAAAAATTATACCAGCTGCATCTCGTAAATCACGATTTTATTAATTTAAGGGGGATGCGCTACGGTAGCTCGCGAAATTATTTATTCTTTGTTTTTTTGAAATTTTCAGGTTAGGTTGTATGCTGATGTTGATTCGAGACCGCAAAAAAATATAACTTTACATAATTATAATCATTCGAATTAGCAATAAAACTCCTTTTAAATTATAATTTGCCTAAAATGTCATGATTTCATGATGTAGTCATTCAATAGGGTAATATGGACTTAGAGAGATTTGAATGATTATAATTCTATAAATAAATATTTTTGCTGGAATATATTTAGATCAACATACAATCTGATACAGACTTGAAAATCGCAACAACGCAAGAGAATTTGAATTTCGCGGGCTATCCTGACGCTTTTGGCGGGCAAATTTTTCAATAGGTGGACAACTAATAAATTATCTCCTTCTCTCTGTGAGAAGAAGTGGGCTATAATCCACCACACAAGATCAATCAATCAATCAATTATTGAGGTGTTGATGGATGTTTCATGTATCTTCGATCTTTTGGTTCTAGGACATTCCCGTTTCCTCACGATATTTTCCTTCACCATTTGCTGAATAAATAAATTACACAAAGTAGAGCCTGACTGGGTTCGAACACTTCGAATCCTCGACCTACAACCAGCCCCGGATCTACGATTTTATCGAACCGGGGCAATAACTTGATAGTACCCCCCAAAGTGTTTGAGAAAAACTGTTAAAACTGACAAATGGGTAGCATTTTTTGTGACCATTTGTGAAAAAAATAATCCTTTAATAAATTTAAACTTTTATTATCTATTAGCTAATAACTGTCATTTGTGACATAAAACATAAATTCAGAAAAAATATATAAGTAACCAGGAAAGACTACACCTTTACACGGCGTGCTTTCTTTACTGCGAAAGAATCTATTACCTCCTCAAAGTCCGTCGCATAGCCAGTTTTGTTTTCAATGGCTAGGATCATAAACAAACAGTGTTTGTCAGTTGAGGCAGTTATCACTAGGTTTTCACTACCACTTTTGTTTCTTAACTTACCTACGACTATCATAAATTGAAGGTCAAGTGTATTGACCGAACCACAAACCTTACAGCATGCGACCATGACATCATGTTGGAATGTTGTTTTTTTTGCCCAAGTAGTACTTAGGTTATGAATGTACTCGGATACTTGTAATTACTTTGTATTAGCATCTAGTACCTTTCCGTGCACGCGACGTTTGCATATAATAGTCTACCTGTATTGTATACACGATTCTCTCACGATTTCCGATGGGTTTGGCACATTTGAGTGGACTAACAGTAATGTGACTGGTCTTTCCTACGTTGAACGACCAGTATGACGTAGACTATTGTATGAACGTGACTGTACAGTATCCTAAGAATTACAGGAAAAAAAAATAATGCTAACACCTATCAAACATAAATTACCTGCGCTCATTTACTTCTGCAACGACATATTGATATTGGGGTTAATAGTCGGGCATGTCAAAAAAGGACTAAGTGTTTAATTAAGTTAAAACATCATCATAAATACTACGACTAAATATGGGCCACTAAAATTACCCATTGAATTTGACAAAGAGGATTGATGGTAATCACATGTCATGGTAGATTATGTTTTTTTTTTGCAGACAGGAAAACTTAAGCTAAAGGCCGATTCAAACTTCATGGCGGCTCTGAAATGCGTTACTCGCTGAGCATTACCTCACCCCTCACCCCCGCTAACACGTGAATTTGTTACTGCGCTACGAATCGCCTCATGGTTCGAGCTCCATAAAGTTTGAATCGGATTGTACTATCATGCTCCCTTTACGACATTAAAACAGACAGGGCAATGGCTCCCCACTATATTTAATTAATTCTGCCCGCAACTTCATCCGTGTGAATTTTTTTGTTCCCCGACCCATCCCATCGCATCGCATCACCTGCCTGCGCTATTACTTCGTTTTCTGACTTTTTTAGTGTTCCGTATCTCAAAAGGAAAAAACGGAACCCTTAAAGTTTTCTTTTTGATTAACTTATAAGAGTTCTAGCGTGATGTTTAATAGCCTATAATAGTCTTCCTCAAGAATTGGGCTATCAAGTGCAAAAAGATTTTTATAAAACCGACCGATACCTCCAGAGAATAGAGCTTTCAAACAAACAAACTCTTCAGATTTACTATTAGTATTATTTTAAAACTATGGTATCTTAAGATATTCATTGAAATCTAATGATGCCAAGGGCAATTTTGTTCAAAATTAAATACTTGCGTTGAATAACGTATTTATTTGGATAAGTATTAATATCATGTTTATAAAAAAACCTTCGCAAATAATGCATTATTTTAGAACGATTACTTACCATAAAAAAAAAAAACTTTATAGTGATTCAACCTTAAAAGATAGACATAATGCTGTCGCGGACTTTTTTTTTGAAATTTTAAAGGGGAACAATTCCGTCATACATGATTTTTGCGTAACTTTAACCGATTTTTTCCCGTTTTTGCAACATTTTTCATTAATGCTCCGTTCCTATTGGTCGTAGCGTAATGTTATATCGCCTTTAACCTTCCTGGATAAATGCACTATCTAACACAAAAATATTTTTTCAATTCGAACCAGCCGATCGATTCTGTAAAAATCTCACCGTGATAACTTAGGTGAAGTGAGCGTGAAGTGAGCTATTAATAGGAGCGATTCCTAACATCAGGTGGAATGACAGCTCACTTCACGCTAACTTCACCTAAGTTATCACCGTGAGATTCTTACAGAATACCACTGCAGTAGTTCCTGAGATTAGCGCATTCAACTAAACAAACAAACAAACTCTTCAGCTTTATAATATTAGTATAGATATGAAAAACCTCAGGGTAATTTTACTCATTATTAGGATCAACTTTTAATTTGGGACCAATAGACTGCTAAAAAAAAACAGGTGTTCCCTGCATTTTGTCGACTTGAGCGATAAATGTAATTAGCAGCTGATTCATTTTGACCCCTCAAAATTTTTTCAGTCCGGTCTATTCCTTGATATGCAATGGTCGCTGTAGCACCATGTACATGAGGCTACAGGAGCTAGTGCGAATCTTGGGGTTCATTCGATTAATCGAGTCTGGTTTAACCACGCTGGGATCGGTGCAATTCATTCATATACACTTATAACCATTGGAAAATTGTTCATCCAACCAAAAAAAAAGTTCAGTATTTACTATTACTACAATAATACGAGTAGGCAATAGGTACCTTTCAACAAAAACAAAAGTCAAGATCAGACAGATCAAGACCAAACTCTTGATTGATACCAATCAAATCGTGATTGATTAAATAATTATAAACTATTAATAAATGACTCAATAGCGATATGACCTTTTATTGATATGCGAACTAGTTGAATTAATTATTTGCATTTTTAATGTTATTTAAGTATTTTGTAAGATTCGATTTTATTTGGATTTTATTGTATAAATGTGTTCATAACTTAATTTGTTATGTTTATATTGAAACCGAATTAAGAAAAAAGTAATTTGTTCTTAACAGGTAGATAACCTAACGTGAACCTTAGGACGAAAATGTTTTTATAATTTATTTACATTCTTAAATAAAAACTCTATGTAAAATTAACAGAAGAAGAGAAGCCATATGAAGAGAGAGACGAGAGAAGGACGTATAGTGACCTTATTGTTGACTAGCAGCGCCCCGCGGCTTTATCCACATAAGTGTCGATCCCGTGGGAATACCGGAATAAAAAGTATCACATATGTTAATCCAGGGTGTTAGTTACCTCCGTATCTATCAAGGTTTATCAAAATTGGTCTAGCCGTTTGTGCATAAAGAAGTAACAATCATACAAACACACACACAAACTTTCGCCTTTATAATATAAGTGTGATCTTACTAATATCGCCCCGCGGTAAAAATCTCACCGTGAAAGCTAAGGTGAAGTGAGCTGTCATTCCACCTAGTGGTTAGGGACCCTATTGATAGCTCACTTCACCTAAGTTATCACCGTGATTTTTTTATAGAATAAATCGGCTGATACCTATAAGAAAGTAAACGAACCAAAAGGAGTATGGATCGAAGCAGGTGGTGTTCTGTAGTTTCTGCGTGGGCCATGAAAACAAGGTGTGAGTTTACATAATGTGTGTGTGTACTTCGAATAAGAGTTCGATAAGAGTGTTAAGATTCAATCAATCAATCAAACATCTAAACAATAACTATTTCTTAATCAGATGACGAATCGATAAGATAATTTATTCGATACACATCGATTGACAGGTATCTAGATAAAAATGATCTCGAATCAAAATAATTGTGAACATACAAGGAATATTTTGATAAGCATTGAAGATAACATAAATATGAGGAAGTCGCGTTACATCCGCTACGCGTAGCGTCCGTTTATGGCTCTATAGTAGTATAGTAAGTATATTTTATTCATTTATTTTATTTATTACATGACATGATTTAAAGTATTCTTGAAGGCGATTTTTTCTCGGATCAGTCGCGTTACAGCCGTTCTACCTAAAAGTACACTCAACGCTAGCAGAACTTTTTTAATAAAAAAACAATCGACTTCAAAAAAACTGTTCAGCCGTTTTAGCGTAACAAACAAACACACAAAAAAACGCAGACGAAGTCGCTTGTATTATTCTAATTTCTATGAGTACACGTACCTCCAAATACATTAGTATCAATAAACGCAGCATTAAGTTAGTACATTGAACTCCTAATTTAACATTTAACTGTTAACTTTGGTAAATACCCGATTCAGGTGCTCAAAATAAAACAACTTGTTCAACGTTTCAAAACAAGTCTTTGTTATTTTTTCTTTGTTGTTAGCGCAAATATTAAGAAATAAAAATAGAAAGAAAAATATTCAAAGCAGTTCACGTATTTGGAAACGAAGATTGAATTAATGGGCATGCTTCATTGCATTGACCTATTAGTAGATAGGTGAGAATTGAGTTATATACAGATACAGGCTTAAAAAAAGAAAAGTAGTAATAATAATACTTGAAAATACAAGCATTCATGATTATTTAATAAGCAAATCAAATCAGTTTTAATTTTATGCGTCAAAAAGTAGGATAAGTCCTCTTAACAAGATCTTTTGCGATTTCCCAAAAATCATCTTTTTTGAGTTAAGTCAGTATTCCATTATGCATGAGATTTGTTAAAATAATAGATGTTTATGTCAAATAAAATAATTGCAATCAATAATGTGTACCTACAGTGAGTAGGAAGATATCGTAGCAACATTATTGATTAGGTTCCTACCTGGCTGATAATATAGCACATACACAACCATACATAACTTTAGTTTAATCATACATTTTCCGAGGTTTAAGTTTGGCATAACTGTGCGTTACTTTTCCAGCCGTTATCGTTCTATTATAGCTGTTGTATCTCCTTAGTTTCTCCTCAATCATCTGCCTAGCATTTTCCCAACTATTTTGGCGTCGGCTTCCAGTCTTACCGGATCCACCTCAATACCAGTATTTTACATGGAACGACTGGCTCTTATTAGGTAATACGATACTCTTGGTAAGACTAATTGTCGGACTTTTTGGGCTTCTGACTACCCGTAACGATTAACAAAGATCTACGAATGACAGCGTCTCGGCTCGGAGCGACCGCGGCAAGCGTGACCTTCAATTCACGGGTGTGCGGCTGATGTTATTTAGCCACGAGCCCCTCCAACCAACTATAAGGTATTAACTTCAGTTTAACCATGCATGTTTTGGGATAACTTTACTACAGATTCATTTTATTGGCCGCGTACCTACTGCTCTTGCTACAAAAAGAAACAAAATTCTTGCAAAAAAGAAGAAGACACAAAACTTGCAAGTCACAGTATTACACACAAGAAGTGGTTAAACTTGACCCAATGCTGGTTTTAATTTAAAATTCATCGCCGAATCAATCGGTAATGGACTATTGATGGTAATAAACTGGTTTTTCATCAGTTGTTTCTATTGCAATTTTTAACTACTTGTTCATATTACATAAAAATATTTGAACTTTTTGAGAATGTTACAATTCGGTTTACCTAAATTGTGTTTGAGTTATAACATGTTTTACGAAGCATCGCTGTAGGGTTTGGTCGACGGTGCAAATTCAATGCTAAATAATGGTTTGTAATGTTAATTACTTTCTTAATACTAGGTATAACAGCTGTGCTGCTAGGGAGTTTGTTCCGCCACTTCTTCTTCCCCGCTAAAGCACTAGGAAGTGGTGAAGAGCAATCGTTTTAACCAGTGATGATTCTCAACCTAACTTAAATAAATGACTTTTGATGTTGTATGACATAAGGGGTCATTTTTGAGTATGACCTACGAATCAGTAGTAGTCTGGTGTATGAAAATTATGTTGTACGGTCAGCAGCAAAAGTTAATTAACACTTTAGTGTTTTTAATCTAAGTTATTGGGCAAAACATTTGTTCAAAATTGCAGCTGAATTACAATGAAATTTCGAACAAATATTTTGCTCAATAACTGAGATTAAAAACACTGAAGTGTTAATATTTTGCTCAATAACTGAGATTAAAAAAACTGAAGTGTTAATCGACTTTTGCTGCTGACTGTACAAATCACTGCTATGAGTGTAGAACCGTCATTGCCTTTTTTCCAAGAGGATAAGCAGAAACTACAGAACGCCACCTGCAACAATCCTTACATAATCCTTCAGGTATTTATACCTATGTATATAAGGAATTTAAATAAAAAATATAAGAACCTGAACAAATAACACCTATCTATTATTTCACAAAATCGATATAAATTTTGTGCATTCAAAAACCAAGTTTTTCCGGTTGTCAACATTTTAAATTATTCATAATAGGATTTTTATCAGTTTATAATTTTCGTTGTTGTTAATTTTTCTCAAAATACTCGTAAAAATATTTCAGCGAGGGTGCATGCTGAAAGTTGACAACGTTGCAAATAGTTTATTTATTTATCTTAGCCAACAATTTATTGTTTACACAATACAGTTAACAAATAATTTCAAATGCAACAATTACTTATGGTTTAACATATTATTACATACCTATCCAAAAAGAATATTTACAATTATAGCTGTTATTAAATAATTTTTGTTAATCCATGCGTAACAATAATAATAACAACAATTACATTATAAATAATTAAATTAAAAAAATCATTAAAATGTAATTAACATTCTCATTAAAAAATAAAAATAATTTAATTCATATACATATTAAAACATATTAAACTTACATTAATAGCGAAATCATTGGTTGTGAGAATAATGCTCAAAAATGATTTAATAGTGGTCATGGTGTATATCCGTAGCATCGCTGCAAACGTTTACATTTTTACACATAGTTGACAGCTATTTGCAACGTTGTCAACTTGCTTATGCAATATTACCAACTAAGTGTAAAAATTAAATTATGAAGTATCGCTCTATTTTGCTCTTTTTTTTTGTGGATGGGACATCATCAAATGACGCCTCCCACTCTGGGTGGAGCAGAAGGGAGTGTCAGACTCTTATTGATTAAACCCATCTGTGTTCTTTCCTTAACCCTATGTTCCGGGGCAGCGGTAACCCTTTCGGACAATCCCGGGGGCCTCTATTTTGCACTAAAATATTGATTATGAATTGCAAATTACATACGTCATATGTCAACTAGCCTATTATTAGTTTTACGAGTAACTTTCAAAAAGATGTGAGAAAATAACGTTTCTTCTTTTCGTTTTTCGTTAATAATAATAAGGAAAAACGAAAGTAAAAAAACAATACTCACGATAATAATAACGTGAGTATTGTCACTTATTTGAGTCACGTACCAAAAACTATTCAATGATAGTTTAAATTGTCTATTATTTATGCCATTCTAACCTTTAAGGAGACAGTATTAAAGCTGAAATTGCTTGCATTAATGAAATATTAAAATTTAGAAAAATATAATTTTCAAACAAAACTTGCAAAAACAATCATGTTTAAAATTAAATATAAGTTTCTTATCATTGTGTATTTAGGAAAGAACTGCAGTGAAAACAGTAAAGATTTATAATAATAAATAGGTATTTAAGGATTGTTTTCATTGTCACTGCGTTTTAAGTACGGTTTGGTTGGGTTTTAAATATCTGACTATTAACTAAATGTAACTACCAAAATAACGAAGTATGGGAGAAAAAGAGCGGTGGTGGTCCAGTGATAACGGCCCTAATTTATAGATCGTGGGTTCAGAAGCCAGGCAGGCGCTTTACCTTGTGTAAATAATTTCATTACTCTCAAAACGGCGAAGGAAAATACCGTGAGGAGACCGGCATGTCACAGAACAAAAAATTCGAAGACATGTGACATCTACCTACCCGCACTGGACCCGCGATTCACACAAAGACACACCCAACGACAGGTCACAAGAAAATAATATTTAGGGTATCAGTCTTCGCACAAATCGTCTTATTATGATGGAGGATGTACCTGCTGCCACAGCCTTCAGGATGCTAGTGTGACTGCCTATTATTCTGCTCAGGAGTGAGGCCGTTTTTTGCGGATGATGGCATGAAATCCATCGGTATAAGTGCCTATTTATTGACTCTCTCTATTGCTTATTTTTAGAGCACAATCATATTTTATTCTCCCGTGTTGGCACGAGGTGAGAATTTACTTTTTTAATTATTATATTAACTACTAGCGACACGCCCCTGCTTCGCACGGTTTTTACGACTTGAAAAAGCACCAAATTTTGATAATTATAATTATGTTAATTAAACTGTCTCTCATCTCATTCTGCTCAGAAGTGAGGCCATTTGGCAGCGGGATAGTCCGAAAGGGTTACCGCTACCCCGGAACACAAAGGGCTAAGGAAGGAACACGGATGGGTTTTCTGGGTCAGTAAGAGTCTGACACTCCTTTCTGCTCCACCCAGAGCGGGAGGAGTCATTTGATGATTTCCCATCCACAAAAAAAAAAAGTGAGGCCATTTTTTGCGGATGATGGCATGAAATCCATCAAAATATTGACTCTTTGCTTATAGCCCAATCGTGTTTTATTCCCTCGGCACGAGGTGAGAATTTACGTCTTTCATTACTTTTAAATATTTATGTTTTTCATTATTATTATTTTAAGGTAAGCACATGATTTTTTCTCTTAGCTCTTTGCCTGGTTTCATCCACATTTACGGGCCAAGTCAAGTAAATGCAGCGTGTGGTGTGTAAGATTTTATAATTTTTTATGTGTTGTGATGAGCTCCAACTTTGTTCTCTTCTATCTGCATGAACTTCCTGACATTTCTGAATATTTCATCCTATTATTTACTTGCTATTAGGTATGTACAGATTCTTTCCGCGGAATTTTAGAGTTTTTAATATTAGGTATTGGAATCCACGTGTAAAAACTCAAAGAGGCTTAAATAGATAGGTACCTAAGCATTAGATACAGATTGCATAAAATTACTTTCTACGTTGTGAAACTATAATTGATAAGTGCTTACTGTAACCCACTGGGTTATTCCAGAATTGTATCGTTATCTACTCGTAGACATAATTATATTATAAATCTAGACTACTTGTAGACATAATATCTGTAGAATATGGCCTCAATCCTGAGCAGAATAAAAGGCAGTCACAATAGCATCGAAGGAAGGCTACGGCGGCTGATACTTCCTCCGCCATAATAAGGCAATTTATACGAAGACTTATAACGTTGTTTCCATTTCCCCTTGTGTCTAGTTGTAAGGTGGTCTTTTCATGAATTCGTCTATATTGAAGTTACTAAACAATACTATTTTAAGGACAAATCTGCAGGCCAATTCCCGTAATAGAAAACGTTCAAAATCTAGTTGTAATCTCATCTCAGCGACAATCAATGTCACAAACTTGTTAAAAATGTAAGGAAATTAGAGGTATTTTTGACAGATTGAGACTGAGATCAGACTGTGAACGTACTTAAAATTACGAGAATTTCCCTTCAGTAGAGCAGCTAACAATTTATGGATCAGTTAGTTGTCCGATATAATTATTTACGACTAGCTGACCCAGCAGACTTCGTACTGCCTCAATCGATAAATAAAAGACAATTGACTCTATATTTTATTTAGAAAACGTTTGTATGGGAAATAGAAAAAGGCCGTTTTTAGGGTTTTCCCGGGAATTGTTCGATTTTTTCTCACCTTTTAAACCTTCCTTAGACCTCCACGAACATTTCAAGACCAAGATAAGATAAATCCGTTCAGCCGTTCTCGAGTTTTAGCGAGACTATAACGAACAGCAATTCATTTTTATATATATAGATTTAAGTTTTACTTTCACTTTGATTACAATATTCAATTTAGTTTTCTAAAATCGTTTGCAATTACTTATCTATTCTTTCATAAACTCTAGTGGTAAATAGCATTATGTATCACAAATCTGGTCCCTAAGATACAGGCGCCGCCTATTTTGGGGACCGCCGCATAAATCCAAATGACAATCGCTAACTGTTACAGACCGACTTTAAGTTAATTATAGGTTAATATTGTAATATTGGTTCAATAAATTTATATGATTATTATTATTAGGTATAATGATTTTATTATTTTTATAAATAACAAAAATGTTTACGAAATCTTTCAACCATATAATTTAGTTCTTTACCAACATCCTAAAATGAATGCAAAATCGTCCGATAGTGAAGCAAGATACCAGCTGCGTTGTTCGACATTTAAATGTTGCTAAACACCGCTGTTTAATTACCCGCACTGGGCTTTACGGTTACTTATATACAACTACCAGGCCTTGTAAAGATAGCCTCTATCTTTACTGCCTATGAATACTGAGTAATAGCTTCTAAAGTGGGTACTTAAGCACATAATCATACTGCAAAATACTAAAGAACAGTTTAAATTTGTAACTATAATGTTGGCAATATTGGTTCTCTTTCGATTGGCACTCGCTCGGATTAAATTTTGATTCGATTTTCAATTTTAATACCTAGTGTCAGCCATTTTGTTTTCTGTGTTTAAATTGATATAAATAACGTAAAATAAAAGATAATTATGCCAGATATGTAGGTATAGATAGAGCGCAGACAATTAAATTAATTATAGTAAATTATTTTTATAAAAATACTAGCGGCCTGTCGCGGCTTCGCACGGGTGGACATTTTTTTTTCTTGCAATTAGAAAAGCCTATATTAATCAGTGATAATGTAAAGATAATGATAATGTATGTGGTGAAAGAATTTTTAAAATCGGTGCAGTACTTTTTGAGCCAATTCGTTACAAACATACATACAAATCTTTCCTTTATATAATATTAGTATAGATATTAATATAGATTAAATACCTCAGAAAATTTGTACCAATTTAAAAAAGTGGTACTTAAGAATGCAATATAAAATATAAAAATAGGGAAAATATTGAAACCTAACTTCATCCGTTTTCGATCAATCGAATTTCAAGAGCATCACTTGACATTCAATTTGTCACTGCATCCGGGTTGAATGCTGTTTTGACGTCTGCTATTGGCATCAACTTATCCTTATAGCATTAAATTACCTATTACTTACTATTTTTAGGTTTAAGTTATTGTATCAAATTTTGATTAAAAAAAAATTAGTTTCTAGAAAAGAACTAACTCATTATCATCATCTGCCTAATCTTTTTCCAACTATGTTGGGTTCAGCTTCCAATCTAACTGGATGCAGCTGAATACCAGTATTTTGCATGGAGCGACTGCCTATCTGACCTCCACAATCCAGTTACTGGGTAATACGATACCCCTTGTCAGCGAGCTTCTGACTACCCGTAACGTCTGTCAAAGATTCCCGAATGACAGCCGGGACAAACGGCTAAACGTGGTTTCCAAGGCACGGGGCGGTCTCAGTATGTAAAGATGGTCACCCATCCACAGACCAACCGCAGTAAGCGTAGCTTAACCTGATCGATCGACCTGTGTGGCTGTTAATATTTAGCCACGGGCCCTACTTAGAAAAGAACTAACTATAAGTATCTTATATAATTATGTATTTTCATGATTTAATATCAAATGCTTCCGAATAGCCTCAAACTATGACTATAACTTGAACTCACAGCTGGTATTTAATAAAAAGAATCAACATTTAAGACGCACACCCGATTAATAAATCAAAAATATTTGAACGATCAACTCGAATGTTGCTTACATAATTATCACTATTACTAATCAAATATAAGCAGAATTTTCATTATCAAGGTGAGAAACACGAGCTGCCAACCATCAAACAAAATAGAATTTTCATCACGGTACAGTGATTTTCCTCACTGAGTTTTCCTCTAAGCCACCTCGCACACTGTGCGGTAGTGCGATACCTCGACGACAAGACGCTTTTTTTTTTTGTTTTGAGGATGGGAAATCATCAAGTGACCCCACCCGCTCTGGGTGGAGCAGAAGGGAGTGTCAGACTCTTACTGACTAAAACCCAACCGTGTTCCTTCCTTAGCCCTTTGTGTTCCGGGCTAGCGGTAACCCTTTCGGACAATCCCGCTGCACGACAAGACGCTGACCTGTCGCATTCGACTATCATCGACGCGGTGATTGCGTAACACACAGTCAGTAGCAATGGTTTTCATTTTGACAGTTCAACAACATTCATTGCGTTATTTACGTTGTTGAGCAGACAAACTTTTCGAACTTGATGATTACATCAAATTCGAAAAATTTAATCCATAATATTGCTAATCCATTAGGATTAGCAATATTCTTCAAAATGATTCAGATTGTGATCGATAATGTGTTAGGCAATTAGGAGGCTGGTGTGCGCGTGCAGCGTCGGGACACTGAGCCAAGTAGCGAGAGCGTGCGGCTTAGGAGCCGAGCCGAGCCGAGGGTCTATATTTAAATTACGATGCTGCAACTCGACGCCAAGTATGTGGAGCTTTGAACAATAATATACGCTGTAATTACTACTGGCTAATCTCAATATTCCTAATAATATGGTTTACCTTTTCTTCTTTTTACTGACTAGTATTTGTTTTTATACATGACATGTTACTTCAAATAAAATCGTCACTAATTTCTATTCCAAAAATTACCACGTTTCCTTTAATTCCAACAATATATAAAAATTGTCGGCCGCAGCCTGTTGTTGCGTCTAGTCGCCGAGTTGTCGCAGTCGCAGGTCGCATAGTGTGCGGGGTGCTTAATAATATGGTTTGTTTACCATGACTGTAGTTAGTTCCTGTCTGCAGTAAATAGTGACGAGGAACATAGTGAGTTTCTAAATGAGCCGTTAAATGTTGATTTATATTATTTATTGTGTACTTTGCTCGCGGCTTTTCCCGCTTAGACGTCGGTAATTGACCCATGGGATAAAAGTATCCTATGTCTTACCCCAGGGCATGGTTTCCCTTTATGAGTGTGCTAAATTTTACGAAATCCATTCAGATGTTAAGGCGTTAAAAGGAACTGACAGACAGAGTTATATTTTTGCATATATTATATAATTCTAGTATAGTAAGTATTGTATAAACGGGTAAAGTATGGATTGGTACAAACGGCTACATATCAAGCTATACATTTCCCGTTTTAGCAGACCTTGCATTGTATACTTAGGTTTTTCGTACTAATGAGAAGTCAGCTTATACTGAAAATGTATAGCTTGATATGTCATTGTGCGTACCTATTTAAAACTTGTTCTTGTTTATTATGGTGTAATAGTTTTATCAATTCATCAAACTTAAAGAAAACTTTCTATAAACTCTCTTATGTTTACAGATTCTAAACAAACATTGTTTTTTCATTAAAGGCTGCCGTAAATCCTGGCTTATAGAAAGTCAAAGGCAGTGAAAGGCGGGTTGAGCCTTTAACCCTGCAACCTCTGCCTTCAAGTGGATTAACAACCCGGGGTCGAATTAGAACTCACGACACTGAAATCTCCGCCTTAACTTGGGGGTTAACCCTTTCTTCACCTTTTCAAAAGCGTTGACCTAGGCCTAAGACCCTTCTAACTCGCTTTAGGCCCACATGGTGGATTATGACCTTTCACAGAGAGGTAACCCGTGTCCCAGCAGCGATAACTTCATATGCTAAGATTATGCTTATGCTAAGACCCTTCTGATATTTATGAAAATAATATTATTATGATTATTTTACCTACAGCCAGGAATGTATACGCCAGTAACTTGCACAAATGTAAGCGAGCAGCTACATTCACCAATCAAATGCGGTGATGGCACAATGACTTCACAAATCATGATTACTAGGTATAGGTAGGGAATTTACTTGTTGACATATAAGGACATAAAGGTAATTAACCCTAATATTTGCTATGGTATATCACTTTTGACAACAATTCTCAGAAAATTGAACCTCACTAAGGTAGTTACTACCTACACAGCAAACAATCTCGTCTAAAATAATATTTATAAAGAGAAAAGATTAAATGTTTTGTTTGTTTCACGCTAAAATGGCCGAACAGATTTGAATGAAATTCGGTACATAGATAGACCATGACCCGCGAGGCAATTGCGTAACACATTATCAATGGGAGTCGGTTTCATTTTGGCAGTTCAACCACATTCATTGTTTTATTTACGTGTTGGGCAAACAAATTTTTCTTACTTATGAAGCAATGGATTATTTAGCAATTTGCCTCAAAATTATTCAGATTCCGATTGATAGTATGTTACGCAATTAGGGTGCTGGATTAGGACAGGACTTTTTATCTCGATATTCCCACGGGATCGAGACTTAAGCGGCTGAAACCACGGGGCGCAGCTAGTATTTAAATAAGTGCAAGTGATCATTATTTAACCTGAAGGTGAAGAAAAGCAATTACGAGATCGACTGAGTCTCTAATCATCCCGTAAAACGAAAAACTTGATTCTCGAAAACAGAACAACTGTTTGAATTTTGTATCTGCGAATAATAGAAGAAAGTGGCATCATATTCTTTCTCTAAAAGCAGAAACATCATTTTAATTAGCTACAATCATATAACGACAGTTAGATATACTTTTTTGGATTCATTACAATGGCAAAGAGACATAAAATGATAACTATCTTTAAGCGACAAACTAAAATTACCATGTTAGCGCCTTTATTAGCGAATTATGAAAATATGTTTTATGTAAGCAGTTATAATAAGAAATAAATTTAATAAGAGAGAGATTATAAATAAATAAAAATAAAAAAAATATTTTATTGATTTATTTATATAGAGAATTTAATTTATTCTTAAGGCTGTCTAAGGATCTCACTGACGTAAGTAAAATTGTATGGTACTCTCCAATTTATATCATTAATTATCACCATCATCATTGGCCAAAAAACAAAAAAAGCCAATTATTTTTAAAAGAGTAGAGAGAGCAGAATGGAGTAACTTGCCGACTTTTCTCCATAGGAAACGACCAACATGAACCGTGCACCTAGCTTCTGACGTTTCATAAGTGCCAAAGTAGAACAAAAAGGGAAAAAAATTTACTTTAAGTCTTATTCCACGCACTGTAGAGTAAATAAATTAAATTAAATCATTAGGTACCTACCTCTTATTTTACTTGGCGATTAGAATTATATGGATAGAGTTTTAAACAAAAGAAAACAACTAAAAATTTATATTCAAGCATAATATTGCAATAACTAAGCAGATAGTTTATTTTTGCGGTCTAAAATGTTACATGTAAGTTATAATAATAGTAGGGAAACTGTTTTTTTTTAGTGGTGTTGGCACCTTGTAGGTATTTTCTTACCATTCATGTAATTTTATTATTTAATCGTGCTTTTATTTGTTGTGCTACGTCTTTTGTGTGCACCAAATAAACAAAAAAAAAACATAAGTATTTCTTAAACATTTTAATAACTGCCCACTTTTAAATAAAAAAACCTTACCTACTTATGTTGTTAATCTTGCTTACATCCTAATCATAAAACAAATAGAAGCAATTATTGTTTTTATCTTTATATTCCTGTATTTATTTATCTAACACTCGTCTTTCCTATCTTTTAAGTTATAAAGCCTTCTGAGTTTTATACCTACGGCAGCGTCATAAAATATACCTGCCTCATTATACGCATCTCATCATGCATCATCTTTTCTATAATAAGTAATTATTTTTTATAAGTCAATCCTATCATGTAAACTGGGCTGTGAAGGTCAGATAGACGATAGTCGCTCCATGTAAAAAACTGTAAAGATGTAAATCTTGTCTAATGTCGGAATTGCGGGTAAATACTGAATCCTGTTATTTATTTAATGAAACAATGTATTACTGTGTCGCTTAGATAAGCGTAGATCCAATGAAAAAGGGGAATGTTCATGGTAAGCGATCTTGCCGCGCGAAGCGTAGGTATAGCCTGGGGAACTCTTCCACAACCCTTTCAAATCTAAACGATATCTTTGTCCGATGATTGTGATTTTTTTTATAGTTTTTCCTTAGATACAATAACTGTCAGACGTTAATTATATTCCACGGATAAACCATATCTGACGTTGGAAAAATCAGTCCTTTATGGAATTTCAATAATTTATTCAACCCGAGAAACTGCGGGCAAAAGCTAGATGGTTAGATATTTGTTGGATTTCTAACATTTGTTCATATTATGATTGCTTGTGTTTGTTACCAGTGTGCCAAAGTGCAGTTTGTTTGCAATGGACACTCTTAATTAATTTGACTTCATATTATTTAGAGTGCACGGCGGTAGAAAATTTTTAGATAGAGCGTAATACGAAAATCTGAAAACTATGGGTATTTGTTTAAATTTAAATAAATAACCTAGCTTATTTGTCACAAAAGGGTAGGCAGGTATAGTACTCCCACATTTTCCTAGTAAAAAAAAGTTTACTGGCAAAATATTAATGTTTTGATCTTTTGATTTTAATAAAAAAAACCTCGCCTGTTTTCTGCAAAACGGTAAGCAGTTACAGGCGTATGGTATTCCTACATTTTGCTAGTCTCACATCAATACGTTTAATTTAAAAAAATATATATTAATGTTCTGATAAAGTAAACGTAGTCAAACATTACATCAATAATTATTTGGACATGATAATTTGCAAATAGCTACCTCAACAAGGTTAGCATACATTCTATAAGTACATTCACAATAATACCTTTTTTCATTACCGAAAAAAACATTTAAATTATATTCAACTAGCAGCGCCCCGCGGTTTCACCCGCGTTAGTGTCGATCCCGTGGGAATATCGGGATAAAAAGTATCCTATGTGTTATTCTGATGTATAAACTATATTACTGTAAAGTTTCATCAAAATCCGTTCAGTAGTTTTTGCGTGAAAGAGTAACAAACATCTATCCTCACAAACTTTCGCATTTATAATATTAGTAGGATATAAAACAACGTTACAATTATAGCAGCTATTCGCATTTGATTACTATCAATAATGACGTACATAACCAACGGTCTGAAATAATTATAATTAAAATATATACGTACGAAGTATTCCGGAATTAGCGCATTGAGAAATTGTTATTATATAAATATTTATATATTCGAATCGTACATTCTTATTTAAAAGACTGGTGTTAAATTATTTTATAATATTTATTAAAAATGCATTTTTAAGGAAAATAGAGTGAAAGTAAAAAAACCCGAATAATATAGCAACTAATAAAACTATTTCAGTGAATACCTATAGTAAAACAACTTACAAAATAACACAAAATTAAATTCAAAATCAACCAGATAGTTAATATCAATGAGGTATTAAAATTATGGCAAAAATATTGATATACCTTTTCCACTCTCACCAGGTTCATTTTGATTAATAAAAAAATATAAGTAATAAAAATCACACTCACAGAAATCAGCCAAAAAATCCAGTGTTCCAATTTTCCTTTCAATATTTCGTTTCCCATTCAATCGTTGTGTTAACTTTACACGCGAACTTAAAGTAAGTCAAGTAAAGTAACAAACAGGCGAGCGACTGTGCGCTTGTTACTCGACTAGCCCGAGAATCAGCGCGTACGCAGCCTCAGTGTTCCGCCCACAGATCATGAAGATTGCGTGCAGATGTCATATAGATAGAAAGGTGCCTAGTTGTGTTGAGATGCGCTTTGATTTGTTTTAATTTAAATAATTTAATGAAATAGTTAACAGGTAGAGAGATTGTTTAGATTATTATTATAAAGTTTTTAAATATTATTAATTGGTTATCAAACAGCCAATCAGAATTGCGATGCTCGTAATTTTAAGAATGTTCACAGTCTGATCTCAGTCTCAATCTGTCACCATAAAAAAAGTCTCAATCTGTCAAAAATACCTCTAATTTCCCTATATTTTGACAAGTCTTTGACATTTGTTTGTCGCCGAGATGGTCTCATCTAGCGACTAGATTTTGAACGTTTTAAATTACGAGAATTCTGATCACTTGACATGCGCTTAATTTTACCACGTCTTTAATTTTCGTTCCAGATACCGGGTGAAAAACTTTCATCCTATTTGGGAAAAACTTAAGTAGCATTGAGTCGTTTGTATGACAGAAAGGCCTAGCCTATCAATAGGTAATTCTAGGCTGAAATTAAGATGCTGAATGGTAATGTAGAGGTACATTTTGAAGTTGATTTGTTAACAGTCAGCAAAAAAAAAAACTGTGGTTTTACAATTATCATAAAAACGCATTTGTGACCAACACAGAATGACTGGCCTTTAAAATTTGACTCTCCTAGTACAGGGAAATCAATTGTTAAGCAAATTGACATCCTACGTCAATCTGCTGTCATAGAAATTTCATACAAACATCAAAGAATAATAAGTTTATTGATTCATAAACAAGTGTTACAATATTTAGGAATGACTCTGGATCCCGCATTAGAATACCCTGTGTCGCAGGTTCGAGTCTCTTTCGACAGATAATATGAATTATAAAAGATAAGTTAACAAATGCAGCGGTTTCAGTATAATTAATTAAGCTGACTAAAAGGTAACTAAATGACAGTATAGTATAGTTTTGATTTTAATATACCTACCGACAAATTACCTAAGTCCATAGTCATTCATTTCCCTGGCTTTTTAAATTAATTAACGTATTTTTGAAAGCCCGTGGTTTTAAAATAATAAAAAAATACATGCGATTAACACAGAATTGACCTTTAGTAAATGCAACCAAAGCACTTAATATAAATTATCTTCTTGTACAAAAAGTAACTGACGGTAAAATCGTTTCTGTCCGATGGTCTTTGTTGCAGGTATATAAATCTGCTTTACCTTATAATTACCAGTAGCTACACGTGCTTCTCCCGCATATTAATACAAAACGCAGTAACAGGTGACTCGTATTATTTCACGAGACCAGTACTTTCGATTTTATACTTCCTTGTGCGACAAGGGCGAAGGAGCCACTTTCCGTTTTACACATCCCATATTTTCCTGAACGTAGCATTAATTTGAAGACACGAGTTCATTAACTTGAGTGTATAGCGTCATCAATGGTTACAAAACCAGTGTAAGCTGGCCTCTTATTCTAATGAATTGTTTAACAAACTATCAATCGTAACCTGAATAATTTTGAAGGATATTGCTAAACTATTGCTTCATATGTTCGAAAAATTGATCTGCTTAAAAACGTACTTAACGCAATGAATATTGTTGAGCTGTCAAAATTAAAGCCATTGCTACTGATAGTGTATTACGCAATGCAGAAGTTTGTAAAGTGTGATACACTGAAGATTTTACGGACACTAAGTAGTTTTGGTCTGTAGGAGTTCAATACACTTCTGCGCCTTCCAAAAAAAGAACCTACGAGGAACATATGTGAATAAAACAGTTTTGTTTTTTGCCTTGACGAATTCGGTAAACAACTCATCCTGTTATATACATAAAAGTTCTTGCAATTTATAGTCGAAAAACTTTTTTTATGATCATACCACTCCAATCCTGAAATTTGAATTATAGTCTCTTCCAAATATAACCTGAAATATCATATTTGAAAAATACACATGTGAGGCGGCGGGAATCAAATTTCCCGGAGGGGTTGCTACAATGCTATACTTAACTTGAAGGGCAAAATTAAGGCGTGTGGATGATTGTCAATGCAATTTTATTTTGGAAGGAAAGTGCTTTTTCCTATATAAAGGTATCAGTAGGTAATAAATAGAAAGGTGAAATCAAATGTAGGCGGTTTAAGCTTGTTTTGCGCACACACACAATCTACATTTTAAACTTCAACAATCCGAACGCGGACCAGTGGATCGGTCAGTGGCGTATACGCGCGTCTGCGCTCGTACCATATAATAATACAAGTACAGTCTGAGGGCGACAACAGCGCACTTTTACGAACAAAATGAATACCTGTGAAAACTGTGAGTTAATCCTTATTTATTTTTAGGCAAAATACTACCTACCTCTAAAATCTTCACTATGTAATTCATGTGCAAACCTAAAAATAAGAAATACAGATTCTAGAACCATTACCCTTTGTGTCAAATTAAACTGGAACCCCTAGGGACTGGCCGCCATTTTCTAGTCAATGGCCAAGCTGGATGTGACCTTGGAATAAATACGTTTCAACCCAGTACACCTGCATATTAATAGTTAGTTTTAAAACTGGATTTTTAAGGTTGCGGTCTCGGAGGAAAACTTTTAAAACATATAAATTAATGACAAATGTGATCAAGTGACAGACTTGGACTTGTGATTAGGTACCCTTGTGAGATTAGGTAGCTTTTACCCGCGGCTTCACCAATGTGGAGGTTGGAAATTATCCCACGACATCGTAATACCAAGATGAACCAACCCAGGTCATGTGCCAAATTTCATCGAAATTATTCCTTTAAGGCGTGAAAGGGTTCCAGACAGACATAAAGACTTACTTTCGCATTTATAGTAGGCGTTAGCTTGTTCAAAAACGCCCATACTATTCACCTAGAATAGTATGGGCGTTTTTGAACAAGCTTTTAATGCTCATATTGAAATCAGAAATTAAATTATCAAAAACAGAACCGGGGTTACCGACATAATCTGCTGATCAAGCAAGCTGAAGTGGCAGTGGGCTGGCCATGTTTAATGAAGGACCAATGGCTAGTGGAGCAGAAGAGTTCTGGAATGGAGAGAAATGGAGCAAGTGTAGAATGGGACGCATCGCATCAGCTAGATGGACTGGCGACCTTAAAAAGGTGGTTGGGACAGACTGAATGCGGATGGTGGAAGAGAGAGTGTTGTGGCGTAGCTTGGGAGAGGCCTTTGTCCAGCAGTGGACTTGATTTAGGAATTGGCTGAGTTGTAATCAACTCCCTCAAACTACCTCAAACTACCTCAATAGGTGGTAGCAGTGAACTGTTATAGGCTGAGTTGATTGATGATACATAGGTATTCAAGAGGTAGGTAGCAAAGTTACTCTACATTGCTGCAGCAACACGTTTTTGTGCAGCCTACCTTGCTGTATCGGGACTGCGCGCAACACAAGTTTTGTGCCAATAAATCCTAATAAAGTAGGTTATAGTAGACGACCTTATCAAAAAGGTGGCTGGGATACTGGAGGCGGAAGGCAGCAGACTGCCACCTTTAAGGTCTTCGGTCCATGTAGCTGGGGGCCGTCAACTGCATATATGTGTTGTAGCTCTAAAGGTGGATTTCGTAGTTCAAAAGTAATGACCGACCAGCGAGCGGTTGACTGTACATTACCTACCTACATACGTAACACCATCTCATAGCTTACTCGGTAACTACCACACTAAGAACGTTCACTGTTATACCATTAGATGGCGCTGTTTCATGGTTCAAATTATTATTGCGCTAAGGGCCAGTTTTTTCAAATACTTAAGTCAAACGATTATGAACTCGTTATTATTTGAAGCAATGCTTTTTTTTTGTTTGACGATAGTTAGCGCCATTTTTGACGTATACCTACGCGTGCGTCAAGTGGACGTGAAACAACCCGCTTTAAGTTTAGGATCGCTGATGTACTTTCTAAGTTACTAGACTTAGGGCTGATTTTTCAATAGTCAGATAGATAACTTTAATATGAAAAAAAAAACCCTGGCTAAACAAAACACCGTGAAGAGACCTAAAGTCGTCAACAAGCAAGGGCCAACGGGAGAGCCAGGACACAATCAGCTTGTATAAATATTACCTAAAAATTTCTTATACCAACGTTATATTGAGTACCTACTTAGATTAGTGTACAACTCACGCAATGAAATGATTTACACAAAGTTAAACGCCTGCCGGGGCTCGAACCCACGACCACCGTAAGTCGGGGCCATTACCACTGGGGTGGTGGCCCAGTGGTAATGACCCCGACTTACGGTGGTTGTTGTGTATATTGTATGCTGTCATATCATAATACGCTGTACGTGTCCAGACTGCACCATTCTACGAACGTTGAGGAGATCATGGAGTATATGCGTGTGAAGACCAGCTGGACTTTGAGGATCGAGAAGTTGGAGTCGCGTTACAACACGAACTTCAAGTCGTTCGTAGTGCGTGTTCCGACACATCATCTCGAGAAGTTTCTCAAGGAAGAGTTCTGGCCGAAGGGTGTTGTGTACCGCCGGTTTCGTGGCCGGCTACATGAGACCGGTCAGCGAAACACGACGCAGACACATCGTGTGTGTTAGTTTTAAGTGTAATTATAATGTTGTAGGTATGTATTTATTGTAGTTTTAAGTTATATTAATATTGTATTGTATGTGTTTATATAGGCCTCGTTACCTGAAATAAATTAATAACTCAATTTAATTATTATTATCAATAACTTGACATAATTGTTAATTTAAGGTATTGTAAGAATACTCCATGCTGTTTTCGTAAGCTTTGATTTTATATTAACAATCACGAACTCAACAGAAAAAGCAACATGTTTTGCAGTGCATGAGTGCAAATAAATAAATACAAGTTTGTGATAGATAGATAGATAAAACGTTTATTCAGTGCAACAAAAGACACAATACAGGTAGGTACTTAATAAATAAACATCGAAGAAGGTGAAAGAAAAAAAAAAAAATTAAAAAGATAAATTGACCCATGGACACCTCAACATCTATCACGGTCTCGATCACTACTGGGCGGTGTGTGTCTCATGGTTGCACCAAATGGGAGTCCAGCTCACCATATTCCAGGTACGATGATGAAAAAGACCTGATTTACTTTTACCGACCTGGGCTCGAATCCTGGAACCTACGTTCAGTAATCGCTCTTATAACCACTGACAATGAAATGTAACGATAACCAACATTTACAAATATACTTTGGGTTACTAAATATTTCATAATCTAATCCTTTCGCATCAAAATTCCACGGATTTTGATGTGGTTTTTACCATCACTTAAAGAAAGTGTTGTAGAAAGCTTGTGTCATATAATACGTTAGTACTAAACTAACATATTAAATATAATAAAAAAGTCGTAAGTATTGTCAAGTCGTAAAATCTGTGCGAAGGAGAAACGGGTCGCTAGTAATGAATAAATAACAAAAAATACAAAATATTGTATTTACACTCAATCATTTGATACAGGTGAATGGTCATGTTTAGGATAAACGACTTTCTTCTCTCCATCTACGGCTCGTTGTTGCAATGGTCCGTGTTTCCAGTTAGGAGGATAACCATACTTGTTCACGTCATCCCACCACTGTGGCTCGCCGGAACCCCAAATAAGATATACGATATTAGTTCCTGTTAGTACAATAAATACGGTCCAAAATGCTATTCGCCATTGTCCAATGGTTTGCTGAAAAAAATTAAAATTTACATTTGTATTCGAGAAAGATGCTCAAATCTCAATTCAAATCGGACAGATTTCATTGTCTAGTTTATAAGTTTATTATAAAGACCTTCCTGAAATTTTTCTGATTACAAAAAATATTTGAAATTACTCGACCAGTGAGCAACAAATAAAATTGAGTAATAACATAAATAATCTCACAGATAAAAACAATAAAGATAAAAAATGAAAAAACGATTCACTGATCTAATTTGATTATGCTAATCACGAATTTTATTGAGGAAGAAACGATTTTCCAGAAAAAAATTGTCCAAAAAATCTGTCAATTCTCCGCCTGAGTTAATTTATTCCGACATTTACAAGTTCGGTCGAGCGTAATGCCCTTCCCTAACTCTTTATTAAAAAAGATCCTATTTTTTGCATTTTTTTGTGAAGTACCGTTAGGCTATGATTTTTTCATTCGATTTCTTTATTTTTTTAAGAAAACTATATTTAACTATAACTATTTTTAACTCAGACTCTCGTCACTTCGATAAAGGTACAATGACGAAGTCTTAATATACTTTTCGATTCTAAACTCAGGTAATACTTAGTACTTACATCCGGAGTCAACAATCCAATCAGATACGGCGTAATAATGCCAGATATGGCAGCAATTCCATTAACGAACGCGGAGCATGTGCCAGCGTAGTTCGGAGCGATGTCCATGGCATTGATCTTGACACTGCTGTAAAAGCCTCCCATGAATGCCATCGAGGCTATGAAGAGGCCGACGGCCTCTGCTCGGTTGCAGCCGGAGTACGAGGCCAGAATGATAAAGAGAGCCGGTAGTGATGAAGCTGTGATACAAAAAAAAACGACCTTATTGATTCTTTAATCGGTGTCAATATTTTAGGCAAGTGTTTGTATCGCTGTTGTTCATTATTGACACATGAAAATGACGTTGAAGTTATAGATAATTTCACAAAATCTATTATAATAATAATAAGAGAAAGATATTACAAATATGCTATTTATTTATTAGACAATACTGCCTACAAACCAATTAATGTTGGTAAAAGTCGAAGTGCCGACAATTTTAAACGGCCTGATGTACATAAAAAAAATGTAGCCATGAATCAAACTGACAATTCAGCCTTGCAATATCTAGGAAGAGTTCAAAAGAGCAATTAAAGAAATTAAAATGTAACAACTACGCTATTGTTTAGCAATAGTTGCAAAATATACTGACGTCATTTCAAAACAATTACTGGAACCATACTTACAGACAGTGGTATAGATTTTCCTGCCAGTGCCGATACTATGCCATTTCTTCTTGATACATAAATCACATAAACTGGCAAATATGAAGGAGCAAACGTACATGGCTATGTACGGCAATGCTGACATGAGACCCGTTTCTTTGATATTGAACTTCAAGACATCAGAGAAATACTTGGGAAGATCTGTTATCATTGTAAAGTATCCCCAATCGTGGCCAACCTGCAAATTATGAAACATAAAAGAAATTCTTAAGAAAATATAATAAAACAAACCATTGATACAAAAAAAGCTCTTTCTTTTGTTTTATTCACAATGATTGCACAAATTATTTGGATTTTCACATTGGCATTACACATTTAGATAAATGGCGTATTTGGGACTTTATTCACGTTAGCGACAATAGCGAAATATCAATTTCAAATACTTCAAAATCAGTGGATAAGTATACAAACTTCAAAACAACGAAAGAGGTATAGTGATGCCACTAAATCAATATCATATTGATAATAAATGGAGATCAGTGTTCATATAGCAGAATCGACCATAATTTCGAATATCAACAAGCAAAGAAAATGTTCTGGACTTCCTTGTTACATGGCCTTGCCAGATTGCACTTTAAGGCAATTGCTATTACCTTTTGCTGTATTTAATACAGCTAGCCGACCCCAAAATAGTTGGGAAAAGGATGGGCAGATGATGATGAATACAGCTAGTATGCTAGGTGACATGATCCTAGCTTCTAGCGAACCATGGCACCATCATTATTTGCCTAGTCTTTTGCCAACTATGTGCAGGTCGACTTCCAGCCTAACTGGATGCAGCTGAATAGCAAGATTATACCTACATGGAACAACCACTTGGCATGGTTTCACCATTGTCATTGCCGCATTGACTCTTGGTGGCACACTGCATGATTTAGTTCGAGCTACGCTACTCATTTAGCGTGGCACCAACCGTAACTCCTAGCTATCTGGCTTTGGCTTTATAAAGATACTCACGGCCGCTAATACAAGGACCCACAAAGGACCCGATCGTAACAAAGCTTTAAATGGTACTGGGTCCAGCTTCTTATGTAAGCCAGATGCTGTTATATTGTTGTTTAAGAACTCCTTCTCTTCATCTGATATAAATGGATGGGAGTTCGGTGTGCTGTAGCATAGAAGCACCTGAAATGAAACCATTATTAAAAATTTACAAAAAAAAACATATAGTTATTAGTTAAATTATCATCCTCAAAATTAAGATCATCTTCAGTACTGTTTCAGTAATGGTACTTTATAACAACGTGACTATCTCAGTAATTGGGACTTCAAATAAGTTAAATGTGGAAATTTTTATATTAAATAGGTAAACAGATCTAAGAGCGTTAGACAGCATGCAACGACTCTCATATGTATTCACCAAATCTACGTGTAGAATCATGTAAAGTGCAGATGTTACCCGAAACATTCCACCCACATCAGTAAATCATACATTCATGTCCCATTTTACAGTGTTCATAAATTTTGTCATAAATGTGAAATATTTTCAATGAACTTTACCCAGAATAAGAACCATATAATTCCAAGTCCGCCAAAACAATAAAATACGTTTGCCCAGTCGCCGCCATCTGCTAACAGGAGTCCAGATATGTAGGGTCCAAGAATATTTCCAACTTGAGCTCCTCCGAATATCATTGCGCCAAATCTGGACCTTTCTGATGGAGGTACCCATCTCGCGAGTAAAAGTACAAATGCTGGTGTCACTGGACCCTGCAAAGAATTTTTGATTTAATTGATAGACTGTAAAGCTAAAAAAATATCAAACCCGGTTAAAAAATGTGCGTAAATGATTAACGATTATTATTTATAGTAATATTCTATGAATCATTTGACACGATTCCTATTTGACAAATTGTGATTTTATGTTAAGACAAAAAACAGCGAACGAACTCACCTCTCCAAAGCCTTCTACGACTCTAATGATGAACAGCCCGATTGCTCCACCGACCGTCACAGCCCAAGGAGTAAGCACAGTCGCCACAGAGGTCAGAAGAAGTCCGCAGCCCACGGTCCATTTACCTCCAAATTTCTCGGCTAACAGACCTCCAGGTAAATGGGTGATAACATAGCCATAATAAAAAGCGCTGAGAAGAAATCCTTGTGTTGCTTCGTCCCAGTCATACCGCTCTCGACCCTGATGACATTATTTTATATTACATAATAAAATATTTTGTAGTAATAAAGGAAGCTACCACTCTTTGTTATTTGCTGAAGTTATCACAGCAAGTGATAGAAACAGTGACGATAGTATAGGAAAAATATGTTGAGTACTGTTATGACATTCAAATATGTGAGCACTTTATTGCTCAGGATTTACGATATTTTTGTGAGTCTTTGCTGCATGATGTATTTCGTTAGGACTGCAGTGCTATCAAAGTCTTGTTTGTCGAAACCTTACTCATTCTGGAAATGCAGGTTTGAAGTTTTGTTATGATATTATCTGGGTTAAAACAATAGTTGGGGTATTTAAGGTGTTAAAAAATAAATATTTTCAAAATAGACCTTCTATAAATCAGGTAATGCGTTTGTCAAATTATTTACCGATCAAATCAAAAGGATTTTATTTTAAAGCAAACAAACATGCTTTGCCAATAGGGACTGGTATACCACAAACATCTTTGTTAAATTCTGGTACCTATGTGGCGTATGACATACATGCGCCAACTGTAGCATCACACAAAAACGTAACTTTTTGACAAGCGAGTTAAAATTCTCACAGGCGCTAATTTACACTTTAACTGTATGTGAAATAGACAGAATAGTAAAAAATCAACTGCTCCATGGTTTTTGTTGGCATAACTCGACAAAATCTAATAAACGGCATAATTTTTAGTTTGTCCCCCAGTAGACGTCGTTCATACATGTAGATCAGTACAAAGGCCTTATTTTCTGGTTTGTTCTGTAATATGGGTTATCGGAATAAGAAAAGTACCTACATTTGTACGGCAAAGTTCTAAAAACGTTCTGCGCACTACATCCGATATGAGTTTGAGATTCAAGTAGATACGATCCGAATCAGAAATGTTCTAAATTCGAACGGACAGAGGAACCCTCATGCATAGTATAGTATAGTAATAGGCTGTTCGTCAGTGGTAATACTTTGACCTGGAGTGTGCCTAGCGTGTGGATTTTTAATAGAATATGAGGCCAGCTTAGGGTGACTACCGAGATGACGACTAATAGATAAGTATGGAAGAAAAACACATGTAGCGCTGAACTCAAATAAATTGGGATAAAGGCAGGAGAATGAAGATGAGAAGGCCAGCTTAAAATGCTGGTTTTGTTAGCACTGACATGCAGCCTGCAGCTCCACGGCTACTTCAGACCGTCATTCATCGGATTCCGATTTATTGATTTAAAGGTTGTTTTCGTTTACCTCGAACACAACTGAAACGTTGTTAGTAGATGCGCTATAAGGGCTAGCATCATTGGCCGGATCAGGACACGTTTCCCCAATTATGTGTTCTCCAGGTTGCACGTGGAGTACCATCTGAGTGATCGTCATACTGAGACAGACTCTCATGGTGAAGGAGTTGCCCAAAGCGAACAGCCCCAGGATACCCAGGACATACCGCTGGGGGATGACCATCACTGGAAAGAGAAAAGCAATTTAAAAGCGTAGAATGGAATTGAAAAATGCTTATTTAGAAAATAGATAGACGCAGACGCCTATGTCGAAGTGTTGTATTATTTTGAATTATTACTACTACTATATTACGGGTACAGGTTATTTTATTAAGAGTTGTGCAAGTCTTTTTGATAGTTTTATCTTTTTATACCTTTTGTTTAAATATACTTTGTTTTTTACTACCACGAACCAGTGCATTTTATTTCGGTAGTTAATAAGAGTATAGCCATCATTAATCCGAAAGACGTCCACTGCTGAACATAGGCCTCCCCCAAGCACCGCTACTTTGATCGGGAAAGGGAAAGAGAAAAAGCAGGAAAGGTATTGCAGAGGAACTGGGTTGTGGCCATCAAATAGGCAGTCAATCCATATAAAATACTGATATTCAGCTGCATCCGTTTATACTGGAAGCCAACATAGTTGGAAAAATGCTAGGCAGATAACGACGATCTACTTGTTTAGGTAATTTAGTTAGTCTTTCAGCTAGTAAAAGCTGATGTTTCAACTAAACTATGTGCTGACGTACACATATCTGCCTACGTATTCAGCCTCCCGCATTATACCTAAGGTAGGTAATTATTTTGAGTAACGAGAAGATAATTATGGTGTCATATAAGTAACTAGCCGACCCGGTGAACGTCTTACCACCTCAGAATCAAAAAATAAAAAAGAAAAACAGTTAATCCGTTCTCTAGATATCAACAAAAAAGCTGTTCCATACAAAATGTATAAGAGAATGAAATAAATTCTTTTTTTTTTCGTGATTTTTTCCCATCTTTTAATTTACAGTTATTGTCTCGAGTACTCATCCTCAGTTTTTAACCGTGGTCTAACCACAACGTCGTAGAAAAAGTATGGAAATTACCAGGACAACGATGACAGACGATTACGAAGGTGAGCAGGTACTTTCCCTTTTGAAGGAAATAAACAACTGTCATTAGGTAAGGAAACTTTAAAGGAAATTCCAAATTACTTTAGAATTTCCTTTAAAGTTTCCTTAAAGTAAACCTCGCAAAATATTTTTTTAAGGGAACTGCGTGAGTATTGGGTCGTTTTTAAGTGGTACTAAGCGTTTATTTTTGGTTTAGGTACCTGTGTTACTTTTAATTATGTAAATTGTAGAATACCAGAGGGGCAATTTTCGTAATTTTAAAAACGTTCACAGTCTGACGGCCAATTCTCGTAATTTAAAACGTTCAAAATCTAGTCGCAGTCTCATCTCGGCGACAAACAAATGTGAAAAACTTGTCAAAATGTAAGGAAATTTCAGGTATTTTTGACAGATTGAGACTGAGATCAGACTGTGAAAGTTCTTAAAAATTACGAGAAATTGTCCCTTTGATCTTAGTCTCAATCTGTCAAAAATACCTATAATTTCCCTACATTTTGACAAGTTTTTGACATTTGTTTGTCGCTGAGATGTACTGTAAAATACTCTAGTTATTTTTTCTACGATAGCTAGCAATAAAATTGATACGTCATAATAACGTAGCGTTAAAACATCAGGTATTTGTTAAGTTACTATTCCTCAATTGAATGGCTTACGATTCTTTGTATCGGAAATGATATTAGGAAAGTCCTATTACTAATTACTAAATCTTTTAATAAGAATTCTATTAATGGTATAATTTGGTGGGATGGACATACCATAACTATCTTAGATTGAGTATTTACCTACGTTTGCACGAAGTCATTGTCTTAAGACGGTCGTACGCTCGAAATAATTACTGGCAAATTAACCATGGCAAATCTTTCCGTCCATAACCTGCATAGCAGTGGACGGTCGACTTTATCGTTGAGTCCATAGGAATCAACTAAGTATAGCGTGATCAATTATGTTTTTATCCTTCTCGTAACATAAAAAGATTGCATAATATCGATTGATAAATAATACTTTAAGTAAGGCGACTGTTTTACCTAAAGGCATTGTTCCTACTTCTGGTTAGTTATATTAGACAATCCAGTAAAAACAAATGGGTGAAGAAAAGTAATAATTTCATGAAATTAAATCAATATTTTTATTTACATTGTTGTTAGTAGTTCTGTGCTATAAGGCATCTAACAGACGACACACAATTTCACTGTATTATTTTTGCACCTTAAAATGGACAATAATCTTAATATAAAATCATCCGAAATGAAAACCACTCTACTTCATTGTGATAAGCAACCACATTAAATTACCTAATCGAATCGCAAACCGTGAAAGATTTATTATTGAGTAGTTCCGATGGTCATCTGTGGTCTTCATCGTCAATTCCACTTCACCGAATGGTGCTTTCTGAGAGCAAATGCAGGAGTTACTATAAAAAATACCCAAATCGCTATAGGTGTGCCTACAAAATTTGAGTGTTTTCCTCAATTTCCATGGGATTTCCTCATTAGATTCCGATTTGGTGACTATGGGACCACCTCGGGAGCATACCCTTTCAAACAAAAAAAGAATTTTGAAAATCCGTCGACAATTGGCGGAGTATTCGATGAACAAACATACAAAAAAAACACAATCATCCGAACATAGTACCTCCTCCTTTTTGTGAAGTCGGTAAAAATAATGTTAATCAAGTGAACGGTTCGTGCTCAAACGTCCAAAGAGGACTTCGTCTGTTAGAGACCTTACACTTTACGGCGCACAACTATGTATAATGCTGTTGATGACATACCGAGTACATATTCATTTCCGACATTTAAACAAAACAATAAAATATGAAATCACCAACCTTTGTTCAAAACACGCCGCCATCCCGTCAGAGTCATTTTGGCACTATCAACCACATAAAAAAACCTTAGATAGTAAAAACATATAAGCTACACTTCAAATTCTACTAAATCACAGGGTAACAATGATTCGGATGACAGAATTGACAACGTTAACCTTGTCTTACGAGCACTATCTGACAGATCTATGATAAGAAACACACTCAAAACATCTTGAAGATAAATAAAAACCCCGAGATAATTTCTACTCCAGCGAAGAAGCGTCTGTTTATTTCTATTTGTATTTTCCCTAGAATTGTGTGTTAATTTAACTAATTTATTAAGGAAGTGTCCTTTGCATGGTAATTTATCTTTGTTTCCTTATTTTTCAGTTAGTAAATTTAGTAAGTTCGGAAAGGTCAGATGCGACCGGTGTGCGTATCTGACCAGATATATGAATGTAAACGAAGCAAAAGAAGTATGTAAGGATCGTAGCAGATAACATTCTGTAGTTTCTGGTCACCCATATGGGAAAAAAGCGTTACTTTATGTATATGTATGTATAATAAGTTCCTCAGTGGATATTACACACGAGTAATGGTACGAAAGTTAGGTAAAAGCCGATAGGTATTTAGATAATAATAATCACATAATCATATTGTTAAAATACTTTATCCACTCGCGTGTCCTAGGGAAATACCTAGGTTTTTCCAGGGTTACCAGATTGGGTACTTTTTTCACAATTTGTGGATAAAAATTTGGCTCCTAGAGAATGAACGAAAGTTACCACTTCGCAAAGCACAGAATATCCGAACGGACGAAAGTTTGTAAAAATTTGTTGTGGTAAACAACAAATTTTATTTTTTTGTGTTATTTTACAACTTTCTAATTATTTTGTGTACAAAATGTTCGCCAAAACAAGATAATGGACAAGTTGACAGGTGCGCTTCTATTCTATTCTATTTTTTTTTATGGCAATGGTGCCGATGTCGACAATTCTGCCAATGTCAGACGTGTTATGAGAAAACGTGCGAAAAGAAATTTAAAAAAAATTCTAAATCCAATGCTAGGTATTCATTATATCCTTGGATTTAATGTGAAACTTGTTGACGAGTGTTAGTAGATACACTGAAACAATTAAAAAAAAAATATATATATATATTATTTGTTAATTATATTATTAAATATGAAAGAATTACATGTATAATTATCGTACAAATATCATCACGCGGATAAAATGCATCAAAGCTTCATAGAGCTTTGGGGAAGAATGTGTTAGTAGAGATGGAAAGTTAGTTGGGACAGGGATCTTTAATTTAGGGAGATGGCTATATAAGTCATGGGCTGGGTTATTATTGGAGCAGTTAAAAAAGATGTGCTCCAGAGTACCATCATCCAACCCACATTCGCAGAGCGATGTGTCTCTGACCCGGATTTTGTGAAGGAATACCGGGGAACAACAATGGCCTATGCGAAGACGGGAAATAGTAGATATTACCCTCTTTGATATTTTAAAACCAAGGCTTAGGTGTAACATTAGGCTGAATTGCGTGATAAAAAGCACCTTTCCGTTTGCTTGAATTTTGCCACTGTACCTGCCATGAAGTTAGCAAGCTCTTTTTTGGAAGGCTCAGCAAATAGTAGCCCTGACATTGGAAGTGCTTAAGGTCAGCAGTCTGGGACGTAACGGCATCCTTAGCAAGAGCGTCCACATATTCGTTTCCTCTTATGCCACAATGACTTCGAATACAAACCAAGTGAACGGTTTTGTGATTCTTGGCACAAGAGAAAAGAGATTTTTTTATTTGGAGTAGAATTGGACTTTGCAGTTTGCTCTTGAAAGGGTTCTTCTCCAAAGCTTGCAAGCAACTCAGTGAGTCTGTAAATATGACACCAAATTGTATGCTATGGGCTTCTATAAATAAACACGCTTCTAATATGGCCACGCACTCGCCCGTGAACACAGATGATTGCATAGGGCATTTGAATTTCAGAACAATTTTAGAGTTTTGGTAGTATACCGCAGCACCAGTGCAACTTGCATCTGAGAATTTGGAGGCGTCAGTGAAAAATCTTTCGAAGTTGGACCATCGCTCACCAACCGCCGCATTGAAAATAGAGTCCGCCGAAGGAGATTTTTTCGTTATGCCAATATTGTAAAAGATATCAGGTTTAAAACATATAGTATCATAATCAAAACTGTAAATAGGGAGTTTCGGAAACTGAATAATCGGGGAATCTAAATTTTTATAACAGCGGAAGGATTTTAAAAACAAAGGGACTTCTTTATGGTTCCAATAACTGGAACTTCGGCATACAACATCCAAGTCATCCATTTTTTGGACAAGAGGGTGGGAGGATTTGGTAATGACTCTAGCCCAAAATCTCGATGCCAGATACTGCCTTCTCAAGGCCAACGGTGGTTCGGCGCACTCTACCTGCAATGAGTTAATTGGTGAGGACTTCATACAACCCGATATGATCCGTAGACACTTAGCCTGAATTTTGTCTAACCTTGCCAAAGCACTTTTGTTGCAGGGAATTAAAAGGAAAGATAGTCGTAGTCCAGGACGCTCCGGATTAAGGCATTGTATACCAATTTCATGGAGTAGGGATGTGCACCCCACCAGACACCGGCAAGCACTTTTAATACGGGAATAGTTCTCTCGCATCTATTAACTAAATAATTTAGATGGTGTACGCCACTCAATTTGGAATCTAAAAAAACGCCTAAAAATTTTACTTTTGAAGAAACCGGTACACAATGCCCTTGGATGTCCACTGAAATTTGTGGTATTAGCCTCCTGCAACAAAACACCACTACAGCACTTTTTGGGGCAGACAAACTCAGACCATGGGAGTTTAGCCATTGGTTCAAAGAGTTCAGGGATACGCAGAGAGATGCTGCAGCGTCGCTAACTGAGTTATCGGTGACATATAAAGCCAAGTCATCAGCATACTGAAGAATTCGACAGTCGTTATTGAGGCTTGAACCGATGTCAGCTGTATATAAATTGTACAGTAAAGGACTAAGCACAGAACCTTGTGGTAGGCCCTTCCATGACATCCTGACGTCAAATTCTTCACCTGGCACTCTCAGAACCAAAGACCTAGACATTAGTAAACTACAGATGCACTGTACCATTCTCTCCGGTATACTCAGCTGTTGCAATTTTTGCCTGAGAATGGGAAGAAGGACATTATCATATGCAGAGGAAATGTCTAAGAAGGCAGCGACTACGGATTCATTTTTCGAAAACGCTGAGCGTATGTCTGAAACCAAAACCCCAACACTATCCATTGTACTGAGTCCCTTTCTAAAACCAAATTGAGACCTAGGAAGTAAGTATCTAGGTTCTACTATAAATTCTAGTCGGTTCTTAGGTGTTCAAATATTTTTGCGAGGACTGATGACAAAGCGATTGGTCTGAAACTGTTTGGGTCATCAGCGTGTTTGGTGTTTGCCGGGTTTCAAAATAGGTATTATAATTTGAGTATTCCACTGATCAGGGACCCAGCCATTAGTGTAACAAAAATTTAAAATGTCTAAAAAAAAGTTTTTTGCTCTATGACCTGCGTGTGACATAAAGGAATAGACAATACCGTCTATACCAGGGGCAGAGTCATGAACATGTTTTAAAACCGAGTTAAGCTCCTGCATAGAAAATGGTGCATCTAAAGGATCCTCAGAAAGAATGTGAGCCGGCTGATTAAGTTCAGTTTCCGATGGTACATACGGAGGAGCCAGTTTATCAAAGAATTGCTCGGCAGTCTCTCGAGGGATGGGACAAGAAATTGAAGGGGAACATCCAGATCTAAAGCGGTTGATCTTCTTCCATACAACCGATAAAGGAGTGGAGGGGGACAAAGAACCACAAAAGTCAGCCCAACCAGCGCGTTTCTTTCTTCGCAGCAATCTTTTAGATTTAGCGAGGGTCCTGTTGAACGTGATTAGGTTATCGCTACTCATCGCCTCATTGTATATTCTTTCAGCATCATCCCTTTCCCTTATGGCTGCTGTGCATTCCTGATCCCACCATGGTGGGGGAGGAATCTGCCCACGTGCTGAGTTTTTAACAGGGAAGCATGACTCTGCACTAGTTGTTATGGCCGAAATGAGGTTATTATAACAGCTTGACACATGGAGGGGACTAAGGGAATCAAAATCGCGAGAAGCTAAATTTGGAAGTGAATCAATTTTGTCCTCCAATAATGAGGAATACTTTGCCCAATCAGGATTAGACAAATTATACCTCAAGAGTGGAGGACTCGATTTTTCTAAATAAGTTTTATCAGCCAAAGATATTATAATTGGATAGTGGTCACTCCCATGTGACAAGCTGGTACATTCCCAATGACACGACGCTGCGATATCCAGTGAGCAAAATATGAGGTCAACACAGCTCTTATGCTGTCCAGGAAGAGACCTACGAGTTGGGCAACCATTGTTTAAAATACACAGGTTAAGGTCATCTAAGATTTCAACCAAACCTTCCCCAAAAGAGTCGCAACGTTCAGAACCCCACCTAAAGTGATGGCAGTTGAAGTCCCCCATAACAAGTACAGGGCCTTCTATGTTTTCCAAAGTTTGCTTTAAGATTGGAAGGAAACGTTGGCGAGGGTGAGCAATATAGACAGATAAAAGGGTTATACCCTCCACCCTACCAGCCACAATGTTAATATCATCATCCATGGAAGGGAAAGATACAGCCACAAGTGGAACATGAGTGTGCTAGTAAGCTGTTGATGTGCTGTTTTATCACAAGAGGGAGAAAGGGGAGCATGGATCTTTGGCTTAAGAAACACAGTTTTGCGGTATGACTGAGTCTGTGATTTAGCAATGTCTGCATAGCTACGAGTAGAAATAGGAACAGTTTTACTTGCCTCAGAGTACAAAATTACTTTCTCAGCCATAAGTGATTTAATAGTTTTCTGCCTGCTGTACTCCGGACAGGCTTTGCTATCAGCAAAGTGACTTCCAGAGCACAACACGCAGAAAGCTTCGCTCTCAGCAATGCTGCAACCAACACTGGGGTGATCATTGCCACACTTGCTGCAGCGGGGTTTGGAACGACAAAGAGATTCTACATGACCAAATCGGCAACACTTGCGGCATTGAATCGTGGGGTAAACATACTGTTCTACAGTAAGAGATGTATAAAAACAGATAATTCGGTTTGGTAAGACTTCGCCATCAAATGTGATGACACAAGTTTCTGTGGGCCTGTATTCAGTTAAACCATCTTTGTTAACTTTCCTGTTCAATCGCCTAACTTTTATAATTGGACCACAGCCTACTGGAACTTTTAAATATGTTAGGACTTCGTCTTCTGAGAAGTCAGTAGGAATGCCACTTACAACACCCATACGGGTTATATTGAAGGACGGAATCACTGCTTCATATAAATTTGTGCCTAAAACATTATTTGATAGGAAAGCGTTAGCATCCTGAGGGGATGAAAACTCAACAGATACGCGGTTTCTACCAACACGCTTGACTGCAACAATATTTGATAAATTCTGGTTTGCCAAAAAGCGTCCAAATGTAACTGGGTGTAGGGTAGTTCCAGAATTGGCTTGAGTCTCCTGACGAGAAACATGGACAATGAATGGGCCTTTGTCTATGCAGAGTACCTAACACGGCCTACGTGGGTTCTCGGTTGTTTGTTAGGGCGGTTGGATAAATTCTCTTCATTACCGGGGCGTTTGCGTAATTTAGTCTGGGATGGAAGGATTTGGGACTCCAGATTACAGACCACATCTGCAAACTGGCTTAATGGGTTGGGAGTGGGAGTTGGGTAAGTTGTAGAAAAACCGGATAGCGGGGTAATAGGCGAATCATCAGGAGGATCTGGGGGTTTATTTTTATCCAAATTCATATTGGTTAGGGATAATTGTGACCAATATCGTTACAAAAAAACAAACACTAAATAAACCTGACAGCAGGTAACAACGAGACAAAACACAAACAATCACAATAACAAGTCACAATAAACACAATATCACATAAAAACAGCAAAGAGAATAAAAATTCGAACACACGTGTTACCCAAAAGCACACTGTGGCGAGAATCCAGGTGCACTTATCAGTGGCTACTTTATTTAATGTCATTAAAACTGTTCCATAGTGGTGAATAATAGTACCTACAAACTTTTTGCCTTTGGGTAAAATTTAGAAAAATTGTACCATTTTGGAGAAAAATTATTTCAAATTTAGGAATAAATAAAGAATGACATCTGGCAACCCTAGTAACTTGTAATTATTACGTTTTAAATCTGTAATATCTTCGAAAATATTATAATTAAAAAAAAAACTTCAAAACTAAAACCCGGCTACGGAAAAATCCCTCTCTAAAAAATATGAAAAAAAAAGTTTAAAACTAAAACCCACTACAGTATTGTACAGACGCCAGCAGGTCAACCTACCCCAATCTGTCAAATTTCTTTGATAGATTTTCAACTTTAGCACAAAGAAATAAGGTTCATATTTAATTGGGAAAATCTGACAGATTGGGGTAGTACAAAAAAGTCCGTATTAGACCCGCATAACAACTACAAATCGAAATAAAAGCAGACAAAAAAAAAAAAATAAAGTGAAAAATAAAAAAAAGTAAAAAAGTAAAAAGTAAAAGTAAAAAATAAAGTTTTATTTAAAGTGGCTTGTAATGAATCGCTTTTAGTTCCTTAGTGCAGTGTATTAAACACGCGTGCTTTTTACTTTATATTACCGCAAACAATGTTCGCTGAGTCTAACTTGCATTTTCTCAGTTACATCTTTTAACCGTACTGTTGTCTTGTCACATCATTCTCTGCCTATCGAAAAAAAAAAAAAAAACTGTTTCTGGTTTACGTAAAGACTTGAGTAGACCTAAATATTGCTGTCATTCGTGGTCAGTCGTTTCGCCGCCTTTGACAGTCGTTACGGGTAGTCAGAAGCCCGAATGTCTGAGAACCAGTCTTACCAAGGGATATCGTATTACCCAGTAACTGGGTTGTGGAGTTCAGATATACAGTTACTCCATGTAAAATACTGGTATTCAGCTGCATCCGGTTAGACTGGAAGCCGACCCCAACAATATCTCCCACGGCGACGGCTAGTATTCGCTGAGATTGGCCGCCATGGCCAAAATTCCGTCTGGAGTACTATTATTAGTTGGAAAAATAAATTATATGTAGTAGAAAAGACCAAGTTTTCCAAAAATGGATACTTTGACAAATAATGCCACTGTTCTAAGTCATAAGGGCGCACCCTGAGCTGTTAGTCCTACAATCACCCTCGTTGCTGACTATCTGTTCATTTTGTAAGCACAGTCATTCAGCTAGAGTGAAACTTATATAAATTACTAGCTGCGCCCCGCGGTTTCACCCGCGTACGTTTTGATCCCGTAAGAATATCGGAATAAAAAGTATCCTATGTGTTATTCTGATGTATAAGCTATATTACTGTAAAGTTTCATCAAAATCCGTTCAGTAGTTTTTGCGTGAAAGAGTAACAAACATCCATACATCCATCCTCACAAACTTTCGCATTTATAATATTAGTAGGAAGTAGGATAAGTTAATATCGATACTATTTAAAATTTGAAAATTATTAGAAGACATGTTTCACTAGGAGGAATATAGATGCCTAAGGAGTCAAAGTCAAAAAGTCAAAGTCAAAACGTTTATTGCAAACTAAGTGTAAAATGTTGGTGTTATGTTAGTAGGTACTTATGACTTAGCAGCCTTTTACAAGCATTGCAATTTTATCATTCGCCTGCCCTTATCATCATAAATTAGCATGCATTAACATTATTATTATCTTTTATATTAATACAATTACATTGAGAAATTAGTTACGTCAAAATTAAATGTCAATAATAATGAATTTAATACAATGTCATCATTTTCAGGTAGTACAAATTATAATTTTATATTATGTTAATTAGTTAGTTGATAGACTAGATGTTATTGTTTGTATTGGACCATAGATATATTTCTTACATTTTTATGTATAGGACAGATCGCCACTTTTGGACTCTAAATATTCTTTTACTGAGTAGAAACATTTTTGGATTAGGTATAGTTTTAGCCTTTTTTGAAATATTGTTACAGATTTTTCAGTTTTAAATATGTTGGGTAACTTATTATATATTTTTATTATTATATTTATATCTTATTTTTATTTTTATTGAATCTTGGGAACCGGTAGCGGTTCCCAAGATTCCTTTGCTTAGTTTGGGAGTCAAAGGCATCAACTACTTATATATAATAACTAGCTTCTGCCCGCGACTTCGTCCGCGTAAATTTTTTTTGTTTCCCCGATCCACCCCGCCGCAACGTGTCGCCGGCCTGCGCCTATTACTTCGTTTTCGCTTGGCGAAAACTTCCGACTTTTTTTCTTTTTGCTCAACTCCTAAGGGTCCTAGCGTCAAGTTTAATAGAATATAGCCTTCCTCAAGAACTGGGCTATCAAACGCAAAAATATTTTTATATATGTGACCAATACTTCCAGAGATTTAGAGCTTTCAAACCGTGTTTCAAATAAACAAACTCTTCAGCTTTATTATTAGTATTATTTTAAAACTATGATATCTCCTAAGATATTCATTGAAATCAAATGATGTCACAGGCAATTTTGTTCAAAATTAAATACATGTGATGAATAACGTATTTATTTGGATAAGGATTAACACCATGTTTATAAAAACACCTTCGCAAATAATGTATTATTTTAGAACAAATTTGGTTAGCATAAAAGAGGTTATAGTGAGCTAACCTTAAAAGATAGACATATGCTCTCGCGGACTTTTTTTTAAAGCTTTTAAAGGGGAACAATTCTGTCATATATGATTTTTGCGAAACTTTAACCGTTTACGCAGCGCACGCAGCGGAAGCTCTCAATAGGAAAAAAAATCCCCCAATTTTGAAACATTCTTCATTGGTGCTCCGCTCCTATTGGTTTTAGCGTGATGATATATAGCCTATAGCCTTCCTCGATGAATGGGCTATCTAACACTGAAAGAGTTTTCCAAATCGGACCAGTAGTTCCTGAGATTAGCGCGTTCAAACAAACAAACAAACTCTTCAGCTTTATAATATTAGTATAGACAAGTACTTAATCATAGAACGACATAATATATCTATCATCGTTACATGATTTTATTGTAAACGAGTAGGTATAGGTCTATCCTACTTACTAAAAAGACGGATTAAAGTTAAAACCTCCATTTTAACCATATATATTTCAACTTTATTCTGCATTTATTAATAAGGTAGCCTAATTAGGTACCTATAAAAAATAAAAATTCAGCGTTTGACGTTTTTCTAGCTGACTGTTTTTTTTTTCCTAAATCTGTGAATGCAATTAGCAATTACTCAATAAGTTTAGAAAAGCCTCCTAAGAACATTTTTGGTTTCAAAAATCTACCCTGTGTAGTTACTCATTTTAGAGCTAAGCGCACATTACAACGTCAGGCCGCGCCGCAACGCAGCAATGGATCTTCGCATTACAATTCCAATATTATAAATGCCAAAGTGTGTCTTTCTGTTTGTTACCTCTTCACCCGATTTAGATTTAAATTTGGTAAGTATAGAGATAGTTTGAGTCCCGAGAAAGGACATATGATAGTTTTTATCCCGATATTCCCACGGGATCGAAACTTATGCGGGGCGCAGCTAGTTCTTAAAAAAGTGATACGTATTCATACATTGTAAACTATTATTCTTTGGTAATATTGAAAAACATCGTGTTGAAACCGGCAAGTCTTAAAACCAAAAATTCGGAGACATGTCACATCTACCAACCTGCACTGGGCTTGCGAAGTAGATTACACCCCACACAACTCCCTGGTCTGTGTCCTAGCAGTGGGAACATTATTGCTATATTGGAATGATGACGTGATGACATAATGGAATCATTATAACTAATTGAGTAATTTGTAGTCTTCATTTTGCTTCGTGGATCTTTGACAGCCGTTACGGGTAGTCAGAAGCTCGAAAATCTGACAACCAGTCTTACCAAGGTGTATCGTATTACCCAGTCACTGGGTTGTGAAGGTCAGATAGGCAGTCGCTCCATGTAAAATACTGGTATTCAGCTGCATCCGGTTAGACTGGAAGCCGACCCCAACATAGTTGGGAAAAGGCTAGGCAGATGATGATTTTGCTACGAACGACACAAAAAATGGATAGTTATTGCAGTTAACATTGTCATAACCCTTGATTGTTTATCGATTGCGTGTGTGCACACTTAGTGACCGATGATTTTGACATTTGAGACTTTTCTAGTAGGTACCCATACTTCGGTTGTTCCAGAAGATTCTACTCATCCTTATACGGAGCTGTATTGATTATACAACATGCATAAAATAAAACGTAGATAAATAACTCAATATTTTTTAAAGATAGTTTAGTGTTTTAATACAAATCGTTTCTGATATAAAATCATCAAGCAAAAGGTACTTAATTGATACAAATATTTATTCCAGTTTCTTCTAAGATTGCGTTTTATTATAATGCTTGATCATTTCTAAGGCAATATCACTAGTTTAAGGTTACACCTATAAACTATATTGTAGTAAATTAGATTATACCTGGTGTAGTTTAGTTACTATAATTTATTTCATATGAATTTACAGTGAGCCAGTTTTATTTCTAGATGTTTATTTCGAAGATAAAGTAAATTGTCAGTTTTAAATAAATAACTGAATTTCGATCTCAGATACTATGTTCTTATAACAGAAACTGGCTTGTGGGTTTAAACCATGTCCATGTCTAAAGAAAAACCTTGTTTTTGCAGCAGAAATATGAGGGCAAAATAAGTTGCAATCGCTTTCAAAGTGTTTCGTAATTCTACAACAACTTTTAACAGGATTAACATCAGCTTTTTTGCTTTCGATAGTTTAATTTGTCAATTCAATACATTTTTGACTTTTCCATCATCGTGAATCGCTATTAAAATGTGACTTGGCCCTCTGGCTCTCTTTCTTATAACTTAAACTACCACTACTTAATTGATGCCTCCAGCTAAACTAAAGTCGAAATAAAACAACGAAAATACGTCTTTTTAATAATCTTATTCATAAATAACAAAATTATCCTAAATATAATATTTACAGAACATTATGTTTACATTAACAGTCGGTTTATTTTTTTTCCTTCTCGCTTTTTTCTTTTTTCTCTCCTTCTGAGTCCGTGGGTCTGGCTGGCAGGTCGCCATGGGCCCAGCCATCTGGGTACCCATGGGTTTTGACGTCATCCCACCATAATTGTTCTCCTCTCGCGAAGAGTACGTAAATTACGTTTGTGAAGACTAGAACTCCTAAGCAGACCCAAAACGCTACACGCCATTGTTTCAGTGTTGCCTGTAAAGAACAGAAAATAAAGTTATAATATGAAAAGTATGAACCATTGCTAGCAGAGGCACGTTTTAAGGAACGTTTATAATAAGAGAGCTACATCTCCATATCCTTGCTTTTGGCTTACATTGTTGTCTTATTGTACATTAGTCAAATAATTCACGTAAATAAAGTAGTTTGTTTCACATTTTACATTCTACACCTAAATAATGTCCACACTCATGTGCTTTCATCTTCAATTAAGCCCTTTTGAGAGGCAGGGAGTGACGCCATGACACATGCCTCAAAACTGGTCGAAGATTTGGTTAATAAAAGCAGATATTTTATGTAAAGCCTATCCACACTAAAATAGGCTAGTTAGGCACGGCAATTAGCAAATAAGAGAAAACTGATTTGTTTATTTTCAATATGTTTCAGTTGAAGATTTTGTTTTCCCTATCTTGGAAGGAGTATGTAACCAGCTTAATATTCAAGAAGAATTTAAGTGGACATCTCAAAATTTAAAAAAAAAAACTCGTGACGCGCTTTTAAGACGAATTACGTCACAGAGGCTTTTTTTACCTATGTCTTTTTGTATAAGTCAACGATGACAGGTTCAAGATTTATTGGTAACTGATAAACTGAAGATTATATAAATGATAAAAATGCTACGAAATTGCTTATCGGATCTTCGAAATCTATCTTTTGTAATAGCTAGGTATTTGATGAGTTTGTTTATTCATAGTTGTAAAATAGCCTAGCCTAATTGTTTTTATCGAAAACCCGTTATCATAATGCATATTGCATAGTTTCGTTAATCGTAATACTTGATTTAATAAGTAAATATCTACAATTTATAACTTTATTACTTTACAATTTATAACTTTTTAACTTTAAACCTTTGATTTACAGGATGCAAATGAATATGTCTGTACATCAAAGTTTTGAGTTTATAGATAAAAACTTTATACCACCCTTTAGCACTTTTTCTAATGTTACATCAAGAGATAACAAGTTGTGTGGAAATCGGTTGTCATGGAATTGACATGTGACGCGGAGGAACAAGGAATATTTCGTGAGGAAATTTTCGAGTATAAATTAATAATTTGGCTACAAAAGCAGAGGAAGATCAAAGAAACGAAAGATGAGCTTTCTGAAAGATAATATGGCTAGAAATGGGTGATCACACCCAGTTTTCATCGCAGTTATCAGAGTGAAAATATTGTCAGCTTAAATCAAATAGAAGACCGCTATTTTTCCGATAGCTGTTTGCTGTCGGGGGCAAGGCACGTCCAAGTCAGGTTATCGAAATGTGTCATTTTCGATTCGATAGCCTGTCGGATGATTGTGAATAGCTATGCTGATTTAGACTAGACACGGAACAAATTGTGTTTAGATACCTATATAATTTATTGACAAGCTGAAATTGAGTGCTTCAGGAAAATATCGCATTACTACTATTATGTACCTACATATTTATCTTTCAATTTGCATTTTCATTTTTTCAGTTTAAAACTGAAATACTTACCTACATACCAAAATATTATTTACCATTCAACTATTATGTAGTTAATTGAATATTAATGAGATAGCAAACATTTAATATATGTAATGTAAATATTTCGATGACTATAGCGTACATACACTGTACAAAATTTTTTTTGTTTTGTAATTTCAGATTTGGTCCCCTGGTAAAAGTTGTTCATAATAATGAGTACAATTAACTCTTAAGAGGTTGTTAATGTTTTTCCTATAACCCTGTATAGTGTACTAGTATAGTGTATACCGTAAAAAGTTGGAGCAATTTTTTGTTGAAAAACAATTAAGTGTTTCCCCTGAAAGTCACAAAATACTTAAGAAGTAGACAAGGGTTAATATACTGAACAAATATCATATAAAATATTTGAATAAACACGGCATGGCCTGTGGCATTAAGTCCGCCTTTGTACATTTGTGTGCTTAAAGTATTAAATAAATAAATAAACATGACCTTTTCACTAAATCAATTGAACCATTGTACTCTTCAAAGCTAAAAAAGTATACATATAGTTAAAAAAATTAACTTACATCTGGCGTCAATAGCCCTATGAGATATGGTGTAATGACGCCCGAAATTGCTGCGATTCCATTGACCATGGCTGTGGTAGTTCCTGCGTAGTTTGGAGTGATGTCCAGCGGGTTGATCTTCATACCACTGTAGTAGGCTCCCATGAGGGTCATGGCGAATATGAACCAGAAGACGGCCAGTGTCGTATCGCAGCCGGAGTAGGAGGCCATGATGATGCAGATACCAGGACCAGTGGCCGCTGCGAACAGAAATATATAATGAAAAGAGCCGTCCCGTCGGACTGTGGAAGCAAGGCAAAAACCCCAGGGACGATTTTTAACGCGATGATTATTGATCGCGCACTCGATTTTCAACTCTCGGTGCTGAGCCGAGCATTAAGAATTCAACAGACAGCATCCTGGCGCGTCACATAAATACACTGTTGGATTTTTAACTATTGGCGCTAAGCAGTGTGTTGAAAATCCAGTCGATCAATCAATCAACATAGCCTATTGCAGTCCACCGCTGGACATTTGCCTCCCCAAGCTGTATCACAACACCCTGCCCTCCGCCTTCCGCATCCAGTTTGTCCCAGCCATCTTTTTTAGGTCGTCCGTCCATCTAACGGGGCGTCCCTTACTATGCTTGGCAATACACGGTCTCGACTACAGGACTTGTCCGCTCCACCGGCCATCGGTCCTTCGACAAACATAGCTAGCCCACTGCCACTTCAGTTTTTTTTTACTCTGCAAGCTGTATCGGTAACACCAGTTATTTTCCGAATAATTTAATTCCTGATTTTATACTTCAAAGAGACTCCGAGCATAGCTCGCCTTGAATTTGTGGACCAGCCCGACCGGCAGTGTCCACGTTTCGGCACCATATAATATTCTGACGGGCAGGACGCACTAGTTGAAGACCTTAGTCTTCAATCACTGCGGGATAGGCAACGAGAAGACTTGACGGAGTTCTCTAAATGCTGCCCAACCCAACTGGATCCTTCTGTAGGCTTCTTTCTCAAATTTGTGTCTACAGAGGTGGATTACTTGCCGTAGGTAGACATAATTCTTTACAACTTCGAGAAGCGACCCTTTGATGTAGATTGGAATCGGCAAGACGTGCGAATTGTACATGAGTTTCATCTCGTCTAAATTCATGCTGAGGCCAACACGCCGAGAGCCGCCATTTAGGCTGTGCAGCATTTGCTCTAGCTTTCTTAGCGTCTCTGTCATTATGACGATGCCATCGGTAAACCGAAGAAGAGAAAAGTTAGATAGCTAGAGCTCGAGAAGCTAAGTTTTGAAATAGGATAAAAGTTTGAATTACTTAATGCTGACAAGAGTCGTCGAGGACTATTTGTTATAAATTCATTTTAAAAATTACTTTAAGGATTTTAATCCGAAACCTTTTTTACAACTTTAATTAAATGCTCTTAACAAACTACATTCATGACTTACCAATAGTAGTGTAAAGTTTCCTGGCGGTTCTAATACTGTGAATATTTCTCTTCACGCAGAAATCACATACTAGACCGAAGAAGAAGGAAGAAATCCACATCGCCACGTACGGCAAGGCTGACAGAAGACCAGTGGACTTGATGTTGAACTTCAGAATATCTGTCATGTACTTAGGAAGATCCGTGATCATTGTGAAGTAGCCCCAATCATGTCCAATCTATTAAAATAAAATCACATATCTTTATAAGGCTCCTATCAGTCTCGAGCGATGCGAATTGCGTCAAGTGACACGCGCGTACGTCACTTGTTTCCGTCTGTGTCACCGTACATAGGTGACTATAACCGCACGATTTTCGCCGCCCGGCAAAAATCTACTGTCTAAATCGCAATTCGGCTAGGCCGCGGATGACTAAAATCAACCATCAAAATGCTCAGTCGCAGGCGATCGCCTGCCGCATGATGGTGATTACCAAATATGATTTTGATAAAAAATGAACTAGGTTTACAAACATTAAAAAAACATTGTACTTATTTAAAACAAGTCTTCAAACCAAACGATTGACATAAAAAGCACGATATTTCAATTTTACATAATTTAATCAGCTCATAATATTTCCATTGCTGGGACACAGGTTTCCTTCTCCCTGTGAGGGGGGAGGGCCCGCTTGGTGGATTACGGCCCATTTTAAAGTGATTTAGCGATAAATGTTTTTAGAGATTTGTGGTGTAAGTGGATCAAAGAGAACTAAAGGACAAAAAAAAGATTTAATTACTTACACCGGCAATAATCAAGGCCCACAGAGGCACAGATCTGAGCAGCGCCTTCCACGGGATGGGATCCAACTTCTTCGAATTAGTGTGGATCAAAGCGTCCACATTCTGGTTCAGGAACTTCTTTTCGCTGTCTGATATAAACGGGTGTGTGTTCGGAGTACTGTAGCATAACACTGACTAGAAGAAAAATATAAGCTTTAGTATTAATATAAAGGATAATTTTTGAGGTTTAGATCAATTCGGGCTTGTAAAACTTTTTTTTGTGCAGATAGCTGCACGTCAGTGGAAACATGTGAACTAAAAAAACTAGTCTTAATGCTACGACATACCTAAATGCGCTTTCAATGTATGTAAAAATCAATATTGGATATCGAGATCCATATTTAACTTAGAGAGACATTCATCACGTGCTATTTCGTAAAGTTTTCTCCTCAAGAATGAATAAGTGACGAACATTGTCGAAAGAAAAATCGTTTCGTAATTTCGTGAATTCCCATTTTGATACCTTTCGAATTCAAAATATGTTTAGGAAATAACGCAACAAAAGCTATCCAAACTCAACCATTTTCCAAAACCATACACTATTTTAATAACTGAAAAAGTTTACAATCGAAACATGCAACGGTTTAACTGTAAAATAAAACTGTCCAATAAGTACTCTAAAATAAAACGCCACCAGATTGGAAACAAATTGGAAACTGAATCGATAAAAAAAAAACAGAGCAACACTGCACTTCGACAGAATATATTGTTCGTGTAATACGATTGTGAACCAATTACGATGTAAAAGTTTATTTTACTCATTTTGGTATTTGATATGTGGCAATTGTCGATACTATTTTCTGTTTATTGTCCCATTTAAATATAAATGTAAGTATTTTCACTATAGTAGTCATTTCAATTTACATGTTTTAGGAAGTTTTTCTTTAGGGCTATCGTCATGAATTAAATGAGAATCAAACTCAAACTCAAACTCAAAGCATTTATTTCAATTAAACCATTTACAGGCACTTTTGAATTGTCAAGAAGTCGGTCAGTCAGGAAAAAATGAAGCTAGTTGCCCATTCCAAAGCGTAGTAGGTACCTATGGAGAAGAACAGGCAAGAAACTCCATGGACACTCTTTTTAAATAATATTTTTACAAAATTATTAGTTACATCATATGTTGAATTTATAATATGTGAGAACGATGTAAAAAATAAATAAAAATCAAGTACGCGTTAAAAGTGTCCAGAGTACAGCAAATAGTAACAAAATAACAATCCAAAAATAAAATAATTAAAAATAAGCCGTGGCAGCTAAAAGATGACCAGCCCCAACTGACGGCGCCCGTTCACGAACATGACGCATGGATCAGCACCATCCAGCTCAACCATTTTGTAGGGAACCGAATGATCCAACACACACGCCACCGTCAGCGAGACACTTGAGCGAGCATGTCATACTATCAGCCGCCAGGGCACATACTTTGGTAATAACATTAGCAGTGTTTAACATGCCCTTTTGTCTACATGTTATAGGAACAAATCCAAATGGTCTGGCCAAATTCTGGCCAGCGGGATAATTGTGTAACACACTTAACAGTATCAATAGCTTTTTATTTTGACAGTTCAACAACATACATAGCGTTATTTACCTTGCTGAGCAGACAAATTTTTCGAACATAATAAATTATGAAGCAATGGTTTAGCAATATCCTTCAAAATTATCCAGATTGTGATTGGAAATTTGTTACGCAATTACGGTGCAGACCTCGTTTATATTTCCATTGACACGTTAAAAAGAAAAAGAGCAAGGCAGAAGCGGGCTGATTACCCAGTAAGTACGAACATGCCATTACAAGTGGCGATATTTTAGTCATTAAAGTATCGCAATCGGGCACAAACATAAATGGCGAAATGTAGGCGTACAGACGCCAGCACATCAAGCTACCCGAAACTGTAAAATTTTCCCAATCCACCTTGAACCTTAGACTGTGGCGATAAAGTTGGAAATCTATTAAAGAAATTTGACACATTGTAGTAGCTTACGTTGCTGGCGTCTGTACTATGGATACAGCTCTGCCAAGCTTTTGGGTATTACAGGCGTGATGTTATGTTATGTAAAGTATAGCAAAGGCCCATTCCACTTATCTGCTATCGGACATAAGGGAAGCAGAGAAGTGGAGTAGAGTCGGTGTATAATTCTACCGATTTTAGGTACAGTACCTACAAACTGATCAGATTTGTACATACATGACTTAGGTATTTTAAATTAATTCTAACTCTGATTGCTATCACGAATAATTAATAAATCTGATATTTACATAGATTTATGTTCGTACTATTTTATGCAAACATCAATTTTATTAATGCACTGTTAGTAGTACACTCATGTAAGTAAAAACTGATGTGTATAGAAAATATTGTTTTTACACTTCACAAAAACATGATCACGATGAAAAACAAGATGTAAGGTCTGTGGTCTTTGCATGACGTGATACATAGATGCATATTAATAGATTGAGTAGGTTATTAATTTCCATCGTGTGATTTTGGCCGCCATCTATACTCTTTTTATAAAGAGGTAAAGTTTGTGAGGTTGTAGAGGGTAATTTCTGGATCTACTGAACTGATTTTGAAAATTATTTCACTAATGGTAAGCTACAGTGTTGCCAATTGTCATAGGATATAATTTATGTTAAAACGAGAATTTTCACGCGGATGAAGTCGCGGGCAGATGCTAGTTATATTATTAAATTTTACTACCCGTCGCGCGTCTAATTAGCAGACACAATAGAAATTGAATTGTTATCGGTACACATGGTGTACAATCGACGTGCGAAGAGTTAAAAGACATTTTGTTTGTTTAGAAAGGAATAGGTGCCGATGGTCATTTGTTTTAAGGTACCTAAGAAAAGCATTTGGTTTTCCTTCGCGGTAATTGCGTAACACACTATCAGTAGCAATGGCATTCTCATTTTGACAGTTCAACAACATTCATTGCATTATTTACTTTGTTGAGCAGACAAATTTTCCGAACATATGAAGCAATGCAATCTTTCAAAATGTATTACAGAATAGAGTGCTGGTGTTGCAGTTATCGATTGCCGTAACCACATTTTCTTCAAAGGAGTGAACAAGTTTACAGGAATTAATTAAATTGTCTGGTGAAACTTCACACAGACCTGACGGGTAATCTATACAGAGATATATGCCGTTAGAACTAGACCGCGCTCTTGACAAGATGATTTGACTTAGCAGAATATTTTTTTTTAAACTCACCCAACACAAGAACCACAACAGGCCTAATCCTCCAAACATGTAGAAGACATTCTCCCAACTTCCGTTATGCATGATGAGCCCGGAGAAGTAGGATCCAGCAATGTTGCCTATCTGTGCTCCTCCGAAGACGATGGCCCCGATACGTGCTCGCTCTGCTTTGGGGGCCCATTTCGACAGCATGGCCATTAGAGCTGGCATTGTTGGACCCTATGAGAAAATATGTTCGTTATTGTAACGTTTCCAGTTTTCAGTGGGCTATCGAAATTAAAAATAATGCAAGAGAAGATTGGACGGTAAAGGCCAAAGGCTATTTATAGAGAGATAATTTCATAATAACACCATCATATTAATTATTATTTATTAATTTTGGTAATACGGTGTTTGGCCGGTTTTTTTTTAAGTTGCTTAAGTCGCTTTTATTAAACTATTTTTAGATAGCTCTCAAAAACAGGTTATTAATGATACCATACCATACCTGTCTATCCTTTTTAAATTAATGAATTAAATGATTTAAGTACGTGGTATCAGGTTGTTATTTATTTATTAAAACTTTATGCAAAAGTAAAAACTGTACAAAGGCGGACTTAATGCTTTGGGCATTTTCTACCAGTCTACCTTAGGGTGATGCAGAGACAATACACAGTAGGTGCAATAACAGAAAACAAATTAGAAAAAAATATAACTAAAATATATAAGATAAGAATAAATACATAAATACAACAAAATAAAAAAAAGTTATGAGAGATAAACAAAAAAATCTACAACAACACACAATGTCTATTACAACGAACCATTAATAATATTAACCATTGCTGTTATTGGTTTGAGGTACTCGTGGGGATTTCCTTTTAATATTCGTATAGTTAGAGATGTAAATATTACATCTCGACCACATCCTTGTACGCTAAGCCATTGACTTGAAGAGGTTCACTTACATTTCAAGAGGGTTTTATGTATATTATAGTCAAAAATCCTTGAGCTGTTAATGAATTATAAAGTCATATACCTATTTAAAGTATAGATGTATTTTTTACTTTGGAGGTCGATTTTTCATGTCTAAAATTGAACCTAACTCAGCCAAACATAATACATCGCAACTATGACAAAGTCAAATCATTTATTTCAAATAGGCACTGATAAGGTACTTTTGAACGTCAAAATTTACAAGAGAATATAATTGATTCTAGCTGTCCATTCTAAAAGGTAAATTTGTTCGGAGATGAATGGGCAAGAAACTCCTTACTTATTCTTTTAAACATCAAACAATATAATTTCACTCACCTCTCCAAAACCTTCAATAACTCTCAGAATGAAGAGCGCAGTGGCTCCTCCCAATTTGACCGTAATGGGCGTGATGAAGGTGCAGATAGCAGTCGACAGAAGTCCAAAGCCGAGCACCCATTTACCGCCGAATCTTTCAGCCAACATTCCTCCGGGAATATGGGTCAAAACATAGCCATAGTAAAAAGACCCCAGGATCAAACCCTGGGTAGCTTCACTCCATTCAAACAGCATGTCCTGTTAAAATAATAGTAAAGTCAATGAAAATAATTATTGAGCCAACTTACACTATTAATATTCTAATCACAACTGTCATTCTTTTGACAGTTGTATAATATGGCTATAAAGCCAAGCGCTCATTACAGCCGCAAAAGGCCACATAGAGCACATCGCGTTTTCATACAAAGAAGTGCGGCGCGGCTGTAGTTTGCTTTGATTCATAGAAAATGTAATAATCCTAGACAAGTATTTTGGCCATGGCGGCCAATCTCAATGGAGACGCCTTCGGTGCGGCAAATACAGGTGTACACTCTCTCTTCCCTCTCCGTCATAGTCCGATGGGACGGCAATTCGATACGACCGGAGAGAGATCAGGCGAAAATGTACGAAAGTGATATTTGCAATGCGTTGCATTACGGCTTACCCCAATATGCGTTACAAGGCAAACAGACTTAGTGTCAATTTGACAAACGATTAATTTCCCTGACTGTACATTATAGTCATTGTTATCATAATAGTTATGAAAGATTATTAAATAACAGGTGTATCATTATCAGGCGGTGCTATTTATATTATTGGCCACTTCACTTGGATCATTGAGGCAGTCTTTTGTTATTGTAGGTGTGGCGCGTGGCATACCTTTGTTTCGACATGCTATCTATTTAGGTACGTCCACACTCGTGTGCTTTCGTCTACAACTTGCATTACTTTTGTGAGGTAATATGCGGCTGACGTCAAACAAAAAATCTTGAACAAGTTGAGAATTTAAAAGAAGTAGGTAAAGAAATATGCAATTTCAAGGCTGACACACATTTGAGCCGACTGCACCGCAACACAAAACTTTCCAACATCACTTTCAAACATTTTGTATGAACCATCGAAAGAAAGAAAGAAAGAGAGTTAGAGGCTAGAGGCGGGCCGCACCACGCTTTATTGTACCTGGAAAGCTTTGCACTGCAGACCAATCTGGTTGTACTGTGCGTAACTTTATAGGTACTAGGGAATGCAATATCAACCCTTTTTTTCGAGATTGAATCTCTTGAAGGCAATATCGTTCGAGATCTCGAACGAGAATTCGAGACAGAGCGTGCGCGACTTAACACATATGGTTCTTATGAAGCCATTTTCAATATAATAATTAATGATTCCATAATAGGTACCGGTAGGCGCGATCATTAAAATTATTCTCCATCGCAACGACCAATGAACTCATGATTGACCTCAAACAAATACATGACATGAATACAATTTATGTTTGTTTTGACAAACGTTCTTCGGTAACTCTTTAGCAATTCATTTCCTTGTCGAACCAATAAAAATCAATATGCGGTTGAAATCAAATAAATGGTTCACGTGGCATACATTATGTACTGCGAATATGACTTCGTATTTAAAGTTGAATTATGTTTGGAATCACGAATGATTGATTTACTTTGCGGTTTACCTACACTGGATTTTTTCGAGGCCGGCTCAGATACTTTTTATAGATGTACCGACGCGTACCGCAACGGCTGGTTTGAGGTAGTGAAAAATATAGAGCTGGTAGGATTTAGGAGGTCTTTGCCCAGCAATGGGCCAGTATTTACTAGTAAAATGTTATGTTACTATGTTGGTAACACATTGCTTTTATAAAATGTACAAATAATAATAATATAATAACAATAATATTCCACAACTATCACACAACGCTGTCTAGTCCCAAGCTAAGCAGAGCTTGTGTTATGGATACTAGACAACTGATAAACATACTTATATATTTCTAAATATATAAATATTATAGATAAATTACACCAAATGCTAACAACTAGCAGAGCTATAATACAGGGTGGCGAGTTAGTCACCTTCATCCATCAAGGGGGTGATTTTACCTATCATACTAAAAAAAAATGCAATGTAAAAAACATCAAATCCCTATAAAACAGAAGACAGACTATTTCGAAGCCTTTGTTTTTTTTATTTGTACGAATCGAATACCGTTTTCTTATGAAAAGATGTTCAATAGAACAAACAGAATTAACCCCTTAGCGAAAGCTGGTCACTTAATTTGCTAAGCTTCACTGGTGAATTAAATCGCCACCCTGTTGATATTCATAAATTATCATTCCGCCTCAAGCCAGCACATTCAAAGAATAGACGTATTCATAATCGCAACGTGAAAAAAGCTAGGCAGCATAGCCAGGCTGGCTGGGGTAAGCACAATCAGCCTGTAACGTCCTCACTGCTGGAACACAAGCCTCCTCTCTGCGTGAGGGAGTGGGCCATAAACCACCAATTGCGGGTTGGTGTATATCACATGTCTTCGAAGTTTTAGTTCTAGGACATGCCAGTTTCGTCACGATTTTTTTTTCACGGTTTTGAGACCAGTGATGATGATATAAATTACACAAAATAAAGTGATTGCTTGGTATCGAACCTAAGATCTACAACTCTTAAGGCGGGGTCGTTATCACTGGGCCACCAGTGGTAAGACAGGCAAGAGCATTTTGAATTCAGCGTAATACACATATTACGCTGAATTCAAAATGCTCTCGTAATCTAAATAGTAAACAACATAAGTACCTACGCTTGAGACAATAATCTCATGATAATAGTATCATTTATCTTACTCCTCTACCACCTAAGGATACTATCAGATGGCAGTTTACTTTGTATTTAGATATCATTGTCTAAATGCCTACATTTCAGATAAATTAGTCGGTAAATAGTACTATTAAGAGGGTGCATTCTGAAAGATACAAGCAAAGTCGCAAATAACTATTAATTATTAACCTTTATGTATCTATACTTACTAATAATAAAGTAGAAGTTTGTTTGAACGCTCTAATCTCGGAAAATACGAGTCACTTTTTTTTTAGATTTCTTAACCTAATTCTTGAGAAAGATTGTAGGCTACTTAAAATCACGCTAAGACCCCCTTAGGACCTGAGCAAAAACAAAAAAGTCAGAAGGAACGCTAAGGGAAAACTAAGTGAGTAATAGCGCGGGCGTGATACGGTCGAACCGATTCGGACAATTAGTAGTCCGAATTGGGTTTTTCTGGAAAGAGAAATCGGAAAAAAATCCCGGAAGATGTGTAAATTCGGGGAAAACTAAACGTACTTTTTCCTATGGAATTTCTGTTACCTATGAAAAATAGAACGACGTCTGTCAGGTCTGCTATTTTGCCAATATTACTGAATTAAAGTATTAAATATCGCTCTGCCATGATGAATTGTAATAATAACACTCAATTAGGTGTTGTAACAGTTTTGGGTGTAAAAAACATTTGAAAACATTTCAAATGCTTTTTTACACTTAAAACTTATTTTTCAGTGTTACAATATTTAATAATCAATATTTTAGTGCACTAAAGAGAGACACTATCCATTTTATTCAGTAAATACCTGCGCCCCGCGGTTTCGATGGGAATATCGAGATAAAAAGTATTCTATGTCATAATCCAAGTCATGATTTACCCATGTGCTAAATTTTATCCAAATCCGTTCAGCCGTTTTAGCATGAAAGCGTAACAAACAAATATACAAATATCAAATCTCTTTTCTTTATCATATAACGGCTATATAATATAATTGGACTAGACAATATAGTTGTCAACACAATATAGTTGTCAGCAACGTGTAAATCAAATTATTAAATAAATCATTTTGCTTACATGGCAGTTGATTTTTTATATAACATCGCCTTGGATGATTTTAGAGAGGTGTTATAATTGGGTTTTAAATAAATAAATCTATACTAATATTATAAAGAGGAAAGATTTGTATGTTGGTTTGTAACGGATTGGCTCAAAAAGTACTGGACCGGTTTTAAAAATTCTTTCACCATTTCAATGCTACATTATCACTGATTAATATAGGCTTAATAATTGCAAGAAAAAAATAAAATGTTTAAAAAATAAATGTCCACCCGTGCGAAGCCGGGACGGGCCGCTAGTAATAAATAAAACAACGACGTTAACAACTTATCGAATTCATCCTCTTAATTTGCCGTATATTCCGCTTCCGCAGTCTAAATCTTTTAATTGTAAAACATGCAGTCAAAGTGACTTCTGCGCTGCCACCGATAACGCCGTGGAAGTGGCAAAGTTTTAGTGGCACTACTTGATAAAGGCTTGGTTGGCTATAAAATAAATTTGCAGATTATGTTGACGTTTCCTCACTGTCCGCGACTCTGCGACCGTTCGCAAAAACTAACTTACTTTCATCAGCTTGAAGAAAAAAGTTAATTGAACAAAAAATAATTGTAACAAATCGATTTAAAGTAATGAAAAAGCGCACTGTTTATTTAAGTTTTTTAGTCTGAAATAAATCTAGTTACAAAGTTTTTCTTAACGCTTTCCACAACAATTTAATTGAACAGAGTTTTATGAATACTATGATAGTTTGTCTCATACTAATACAAAAGACTTCAATATTTATTTAAAGATGAAATGCAAACGATTAGAGTTGACTTTTTCTCAATATAAAAGTGGTAAGTAGCAACTTGCTGGGTGGCGACAAAGACCGCTAGTATCAAGTTTAATAAACTTTGGCATCCGACAGTAGGTTCAGCCGACCGCATGTCTCGTCATTTTACCCGCTCATGGATATGTATGACTTCTATCACGTGGATAGAAACGAGGTGCCCCGACTAGTTTCGGCGCGGATAGATCGCGGACCCGAAAATTCACGCGTAAAAGATAATTCGAACATACACGAAATTTTAATATTGAAGGGCCCGTGGCTAAATAATAACAGCCGCACAGGTCGATCGATCAGGTTAAGCTACGCTTACCGCGGTTGGTCTATGGATGGGTGACCATCTTTACATACCGAGACCCCTCCGCGCCTCGGAAAGCACGTTAAGCCGTTTATCCCGGCTGTCATTCGTGGATCTTTGACTGTCGTTACGGGTAGTCAGAAGCCCGAAAGTCTGACAACCAGTCTTACCAAGGGTTATCGTATTACCTACCCAGTAACTGGGTTGTGAAGGTCAGATAGGCAGTCGCTTCATGTAAAATTCTGGCATTTAGCTGCATTCTGTTAGACAGGCAGCCGACCCCAACATAGTTGGGAAAAGGCTAGGCAGATGATGATGACACGAAATTTTAATATTCACGTGATTCAAGGTACACAAGGGTAGCAGGGACATCGATGCGCAAACTGTAACCAAAACATGATTCTAAACCCGAACATTTTGATTTTTTTTGTCAGTTATTTTAAAAAAAATTAAAAATTCTGCTGTATCATAGAAAAATGCAATACCTACGCGATCAAAATATACAGTAAAATATACAAAGTGTACAGCATTTTCTTTTGATAACGTTTGAAATTCAACGGGTTCGTGTTTTGAACCATTTACATAGGTACTGAATCCAGATAACAGGTTTTGTGTCGATATTCCTGCCACCCTGTGTACTTATATAAACAAACATAAATTTTAGGTCTGGTTGGCATGCGCAGAAACAGACTTGACTTAACCAGAGCTAAGTAAGGCATTGGAACAATACAGGCTAGTTAGATACTACACTTACTATAGTTTTTTTTATTAACTATAGGATTTAATAAACACTTGCTCTCATACGCATGTTAAGATGAGGAATATAGGGCGCATTTAGTAGCTGGGAAGATGCTATAGTGTTTTATAATTTTTTTTTTTTTTGTACTCACTTGATCAGCTCTTTCAGAATAAAAGCTCCTAATGACAGTCGTGTTCATTTCATCCCCGTATCGGTCCTTGCATACTAGGGGGTCCAAGTTGTCTTCAGATGAAACAGAATTTGACTTCTTCACCATCTGAGTGATGGCCAGGTTCAAGCAGACTCGCATAGTATACGCATTGGCCACGGCCAACAAGGCCATGATAGCCAAGACATACCTCTGCGGTATTATGAACACTGAAAGAAAATAACAAACTGTTTAGCATAACATAACGCCTGTTATCACCAAAGAGTTAGGCAAAGGTGTTCCTATAGTAAAGTTACATCCACAATTTAGCCGCAGTAAGCGAAAAGGACGAACCTCGGCCAAAAATGTAAAGAAAAATAAACCTTACTAAATAAAAAAGGCACATCCATTAAGGCTCATTTTTCTCCATTCTATTTCCTCAGATGCGCCCCTTTTACTAACGCCGGCAGATTATGCTTAAGTCCTAGGTAAATAATAGGGTACAAAGCTAGACTCGTGGCTACTGAGAATATGTTTTGGATAGAAAAACCCAGTAACACAATGCACGACCCGGCAATCTAACCCATGGGTCCTCATGCTCTCATGCTAGCGCTTGCATTATACTCAGCACTAGTGCTATAATGCTAGTGCACGAGGCAGTAAAAAAAAGAATGAATCAATAATAAGTAAGAATCAATGAAGATGTGAATACAAGCTAACCTCGAATTTAATTCAATAGCACGGACTGTCATGAGCCTTTATGAATTAACCACGAGAATCAAAAATAAGTACAAGGATTCAGTGTTACTGGGGTCCTACTTTTTCCTCAAAAACACTAATCACAATACATGACACAAGGCTAATTTTCATAAAAATATTTAAATTACTACTTGGTACGACTTGACAAAATCTTTTAGATTTAAATGTTACATTTAAAACTTCCGGAATAAATTCTCTAAATGATGGTGAAATTCACAAGCAGGCACGAAAAACAACTTTAATTCATAATATGTATAGTTATAGAAGATTGTTTTTGTTTATAACTTAGAATAAGTAATGTTGAAAGCAAATAAAATTTAATATGTTGGTGTTAAATTCCGCACAAGCAGATGCCTCATCTTATCCTGCTGCAGCCACTTTAGCCAGAAATTATAAAAAATTTCTATCGAAATACAATAAATTAAGGATATAATTTAAAAGTGAAAAATATTAATTATAATTGTTTATATATTTTATTGTTATGGTAGGAATTCTTATTGTGTATGGTAGGTTATTGATATCTATATATTTGATGTACTTAATAATAATATTTTTGTCGACCCTCTATACTACCTACATGCAACGAGTAATAAAATAACTATAAACAAAATAAATAATGAGTGTAAAAATATGTATTTTTAGTAACGACATGGCATAAAAATTAAATAACTCCACAAATCACTTGAAACTAATTAAATACTTACATTTTGATAACGCCAATCGCCATCCCGTTAACATTTTGAAGCTTTACCTTTAACAAAATAAGACTTCAATTAGGCATAACACACACTGACACAGCACTGTTCATTTGTAAGACGGACTCTTGCGCACGGTCGGGACACGACTATTTGGCTCAAAGGCTAATCAGGAAAAAGTATGGCAGCGTCTGGGCACGGAGTTTTCATTGAGATGACGCTACCGGATTACGGTAGCAAGGTCGCTTTGTACAACATCTGCTTTTTTTTAAATTGGCCTGTGCGAAACGGGACTTAACCCAATAAGTGTTCCGTAGGTACTAGTAATTGGTATGAGGAAACGTTTGAAATGTGCCAAATAAGGGTAGGTACCTGGTTGTTTTTGTACGATCAATGGTGCCGTATTTTTTGTAGGTAATTTTAACACCTTTTAATACCTAGGCCCTGTTATATGGGACTTAAACATAACTGGCAAAATTTGGGTGTACCCTATATACACCTCTACCTAACCCTTTGGGGATTACAGGCGTGATGTTATATTTTAGTACAGACGCCAGCACATCAAGCTACCCGAAACTGTCAAATTTTCCCAATCGACCTTGAACCCAACGCTTAAGCGATAAAGTTGAAAATCTATTAAATAAATTTGACAGATTGTAGTAGCTTAATGTGCTGCTTGTACAATAATATTTATAATTACTGTGAACAAAATTACTGTACTTATAAAATATTTCCAATGATACCTTTTTAATATCTTACACATAATCTGCGTTCGAGATTTATTTGCCAAAAATGTAAACAAATATTGATTAATGGAAAAATAACTTTAATTCCTACACAATAAAGTTCAGTTTACGCTACAACTTCAAACATTTTTGTAACTTTTTCGATAGTGCTAGTCACTCTGAAATCAACTTAATAATCATTGAAATAAAGTTGATATCAATTTGTTTAATTTGAGATAAGGTAGGGGTGTGCAGCACTGCGCACTTTTAATATTGGTATGACAATAGATTTTTGTATTACTTACAGGAAAAAAAAAAGGTTTTTGTTTATAAAAATACAGGGTGGAATTGAAGTCATGGGCATTATTTTAACCTAAGGCACTACTCACGATACTGATTGCATTAGGGCTATTAATACGCAAATCAAAAATATTATTAATGCAATTAAGGAAAACCTTAAAAATGTAGTAAGTCAAATTGCACAAGGCTTATTATTGCAAATAAACACTTAAAGTAATTAAAACAAAATACTTCGTTAACGCCAATAAATGTTGAAGTATCAAAATCTTAAAGCGCAGTACAGCGCAAAGCGAAATGTAAACAAACATCACCTGCGCGCGCGCGGGTTTTTCCTTACAAGTAATAATAACAATGGGCTAAAAGACATGCCGTCCGGCGGGATTCCCTGAACTCTCTCCGTCCCACTCCCTCACTCGCAAAAATACGAATATCACCCCCGCGCGGGGTCTGCTTCCCGCCGCAACGTGAACCCGGAACCAGTGTCATAACGACTGCGCAGGTGCATTGACGCGTAATTGATTTATTGATCCCGTGATGTAATCGCCGTACTCGCCGCTCGCGTCATACGGTGCTTGGATTGCAGTGTATTAAGTGTTAGTGTAGTATTTGTGTGTTTGTGTACACGATGCCTCGACCGCGTAATGTGCAGGCTAGGTACACCAACCAACAATACCCACAAATGGTTGTATGAACTCGTGAAATGTTCCATCGCCGCAACCCAAACGACCCTATTCCTTCACGGGGTCTCATTCCATCAGAACCACTAAGAACCTGTTGGATTTTTCGTCTTTTCACGTGCCAGCACATGCACAAGCTCGTGGAATCTTACCAAGAATAAAATAGAATAGAATAGAATAGTCCTTTATTTGCACAGAAAGTAGGTACAAGTTACAGATGTTAAGTTTATAAATATGATCCTATACTAACTACCTTAACTAAGGCATGCAAACAGTTTAGCTACTTATAATAATAAAGACTCATTAATGTTTTTGTTATTTACACATTCAATCAAATAAATTTATGATTACCATGTCAAGATGAAATTCAGTACATTATTTAAAATAGGCAATACAATACATAATGTCGAGTTTACTAAAATGGGATTATAAATTCGTCAAGTTCGAGGTCAATACAGTTAAATTAAAAACATAAATAATTTAGTACAAGTCAGGAATGCAAAGATGTCATTTTATCAATTTAAATTCATATCGGTCAGAAATTCGGCAATTGAGTAATAACATTTATTAATTAATAGATCTTTCAATTTCTTTTTGAAAAGGGGTATCGTATTACCTAGTAACTGGGTTGTGGAGGTCAGATAGGCAGTCGCCCCATATGAAATACCCAATGGTATTCAGCTGCATCTGGGTAGACTGGAAGCCGTCCCCAACATACTTGGGAAAAGGCTAGGCAGATGATGAAATAATTTCTACGCTAGGGGGAATACACAGTATGGTTATGTTTTTTCCTGTACAAAAAAAAAAATCCAAGTTTATATGCATCAAGAAAATGAACCCTGGTTTTTTCATTTCCTACAAAATTAGTGTTTAACCGACGAAATTAATACCTAGGTAAACCTTTAAGGATAAAATAAGGTAACAGTTGTTATAAAATGACTAAGGAAACTATACAGATAAAGAACGATACGTCATCAAGGATTTTACATATATTTTATACTAGCTTCTGCCCACAACTTCGTCCGCGCGAAATTTCTTGTCTCACCCCGTCGCATTGCATTATCTGCCCGCGCAATCACATAGTTTTCGCTAAGCGTTCTTTCTGCCTTTTTTTTTAAAAAGCCTTCCTCTACAATCTGGCTATCAAATGTAAAAATAATTTTCAAATCCGGCCGGTAGTTTCAGAGATAAGCGCGTTCAAACAAACAATCTCTTCAGCTATATTATTAGTATATAGGTAACGTACTACTAATGAAGTTTCCCATGTAACATTAGTAACGTAAGAAAAAAACATTTTATATAAGTACAGACCAGGACATCAAGCTACCCGAAATTGTAAAATTTTCCCAATCAACTTTGAACCTTATGCTTTAGCGATAAAGTTGAAAATTATTAGAGAAATTTGACGGATTGTAGTAGCTTGATGTGCTGGCGTCTGGACAAGCGACCCGCCCCTGCTTTAGACGGTTTTGTTGACTTGAAAAAACTTCGAGATTTATTTATTATACAGTGCAACACTTATTCGGTCAAAATATATGAATGAAACAACATATTTTTTTAATACCCGAAAATATTTCAACCAAAATTTTTCAAAATTGATATTAAACTAAAGTTTAATATCAATTTATTATACACATAAACTTTCCGGAATAACTTCTCTAAATAACAATGAAAACGGCATCAAAATCCGTTGCGAAAAGAACAATATGGTCACACAGACTGTTACAAAAAGCGACTATAATTTTTTAATATGTTTAGAAGACCGCGACAAACTCACGGAATGCTAAAACCGTTTCAAAACGTTTTCAAGTTCAATGTTTCATAACAACTGCTACTAACAATAAGTATCTATTTATAAAGAAAATCGTTTATTTACATAGTAAACTCCATAGAAGTCATTTTCCTATACACATTTGTATTTTACAGCAAATCATATAACGTTTTCAAGTTCAATGTTTGATAGCAATTGCTACTAACACTAAGTATCTATTTATAAAGAAAATCGTTTACTTACATAGTAAACTCCATAGAAGTCATTTTCCTATACACATTTGTATTTTACAGCAAATCATAAAACTTGTCTGGTTTCACTTAAGGTCATGGCATGGCCCTCATCATTAAGGAAACGGTAACTCTAGGAAGTGTCGCAGTCACGCAACCATATTACTCAAACAATGAAAACTTTCAGTGTCAAAAAAAATGATTGAGTGAGTTAAAGAAAATTAACTGTTATTGAGCAGTGGACCAGTGGTAGAGGGTAGTAGTGGTGGTCGAAACCAGACAGACGCTTTACTTTATGTAAATTATTTAATCACCACTGCTCTCAAAATGGAAACCGGCATGTCCTAGAACCAAAAATTCGAAGACATGTGACATCTACCAACCCGCACTGGTCCCGCGTGGTGTCTTGTCAGTCCAGTGGAAACATTACAGGCGGATCATGCTGTTTCCGGTTATAGTTGGCCCAGATGAACTAATTAGGAAGTGACTTAATTGCCTTTACTCTTATTTAGCAGCCAGAAAGTAGATTAGGCTTTTATGATAAAATATGTTCCTGAGGATTATTTTTGTAATCATAAATCATTTATAATCATAAATCATTTATTTGCCTGAAACATGGGTACACAAGATGTTAAATTAAATTATAGCACAGGACATATTTCACCCTCATTACGGGCATGCAAATTATAGTTAATTACAACAATTATTTCAATGAAATTAATTTAAATTACAATTACCTATATTTGAATTATTACAATTTAAATTATTATTAGAAAAATGGTGATTACAATTACTTAAATTATTATTAAAGATAAAGTCACAGGAAGTAAGAGGAAATACCAGTATATTAGTGGACACCAAATCGGCATGTGCTGTTATTCAAAAAATCTATAACAGTGTAGAAACTTTCCTGGATTAACCATTTTCGCAAGGCACAACAGAACCTTTTATATGGCAGGTCAATCATTCCTTTGGGCAAAGAGTTATATATTAGAGGTGCCATATAGGCACAGTTCTTTCTGAACTTGTATGAATGCGGATGGCGGTAAGGGCAGACCAAAGAAACTATGGATGTAGGTACTGTGTGAAAGATTAAATGGCTAATAAGGCATAGTTGCTGATGGAAAGGTGCAACCAAGCGGTGCAAGAGGTTATTCTTGACAAAATGATAATTTATTCATAAAACTGACAACTTAACAGGATTGGTCCTTGTTGGAGGATAATATAGCAATATCAAACTGAAATTAAAGTGGATTTTTCCTTTTCGTTGCTAGTAAATAAAACAGAAGGAAAATTATATTTTATTTAACCTCTGCAACGCAAAAACATGACAGGTATAAGTAACCTTGGGATGGAGGAACTTCTAAAGAGGAACTCGGTATCCTAGGGAAATAGTTTAACAAATGTTGTTACAATTAATGTTTTTTTATTGTGTAGGCACGTGCACTAAGAGCTCATGCCGCTATGAAAAGATTAGATAGTCAGCAAGATTGATAGAATTGCCAACTGTCTAGGGTATATTACAATTAAGGCTGACGCAGATTTGGGTGGGCCGCACCATATCATCACTTTCGTACATTTTGTATGAACCATCGCACACTACAGGCGAGCTGCACTGTGTTTTTTTGTATTAAAATGCGATGCAATGCGGACCTGTGTGGCTTTAATGTGCGCTTCGTTTTTTTTTCATTATGCTTCCTTCCTCGAGAGACAGACAGACAGAGACAGAGAGATTGAGACAGTCTGTAAGTCACATTTAGGCCACTACCACAAAAAGTACCATTATGTGCCCTCTCTGGGCAATAAATACATTGTATATTTGGAGTTTGGGCGTTCATAATTAAGAAGCCAACTCCTATACTCCACACTAAGAAGCCCCTCTGACAAAGTTATCATTATCACAATATGCACGGTAACTATTTTATAAGTTTCACGCCCGTTCTTCTTTATAGAGATCTACGTTTTGGAATGGGCAACAAGCTTCAACTTTCTGACTAACTAGCCGACATTTTGATCATTCAAAAGTGCCTGTAAATGGTTACATGAATTAGAGTTTGTAAAGTAGGTAGTTAATGCATCGGCCTTTTTTTCACTACAATTCATCTGGAAGTGGTTAGACTTGAAGTCGACCCCAACATGTTGTGAAAAGGCAGATGATCGATCTATATCCGCGTCATTAATTATTGTTTGGTTCAGAACTGCTTTCAATTGATTTGACTGTAAAGAGTCACTTTATCAATTGATTATTAATTGAAAAAAATGCCTTATTATTTCTTAACTCAAAAAACCACTATTCAGCTTAATGTATATAGGTACTGGAGAATCTTTACGACACTATTAAAGTTGATAATAATCATCTTCACAAGGCGAACGGGCTTATGAATTAAATAAATCACATTCCTATTAGGTACCATTGCTTTTACGGAAAAAAAATTAATTACCTACTTAATGGATCGTATTATAATCTAAACATATTATTAAAAATTAAAGTCTTTTTGTGTCTGTCTGTGTGATCGCGTTGTCATTCTAAACTACGCAGCAGATTTTGATGCGGTTTTCACAATAATTAAGAGAATTTATTCCGGAATATTTATATGTATACTATATTAATATTAAAGTAACATGTAATAAAAAAATCTTGACGTTTTGTCAAGTCGTAAAAACCGTGTGAAGTAGAGGCGGCTCGCTAGTAATGTTAAAAAAAACTATAAACTTGTTTTTGTTTATACAGTCTTCATAATGTGCACATATCGAAATGAGGAAAATTATGCTTAATTTTATCGACGGAAAAAATATTTTAAAAATCTAAAAAAAATGTCTACGTGCTTTATGTGGTACCTAAGTATTGTACGTCGGTAGTCGAGTGCAAGGTCTTTCTTTAACAGTTGATAGAAAATGTTTTGATTGAGTTATAACCATAGTATTTTTACTTTTAGAAAGCTGATAAGATGGTGAATAATTTATTTATTGAAATATTTTACAATTATTGTAAAAATTGTTGAAAAACTCTCAGATTTAAAAAAAAAACACCTTAAAAAAGTCATTACTGAGTTTGTTTCATCGTGCATTATGCCAGTGTCGCGGGCACATCACCGATTAATTTGTATTGACAATGTCAATTAATATGTGTCGTCTTTGGTCCCTGGCCCTGACGTCAAGCAATGGGCAAAATTTTCAGAAATGCATGAGTACGAGGCTTTTGACTACATTTTAAGTGTATATTTTATGTCTTTTTTTTATTTGTAATGTGCGTTTTGTTTATGCAAAATACACAATGTTTCTTTCTTTTTTCTTTTCAGAATCGCAAACCGTCGCGCGTTATGTACTAGGCAGAAACCTATTGTACCTATTGGTAATCAAAATTTAGACGGGCAAACTATATTTTACAACTAGCTGCGCCCCGCGGTTTTAAACCAAATAAGCCTCGCTCCCGTGGGAATATGGGGATAAAAAGTGTCTATGTTCTAACCCAGGTCATGTTCTACCAATGTGCTAAATTTCATCCAAATCCGTTCAGCCGTTTTAGCGTGAAAGCGTAAATACACATGTAAAAAATCTTATCTTTTTTCTCTTTATAATATTAGTTTATAAAAACAATTGATTGTGGGTTTGTCATTTAGATTCTAGGCGATTGCTATCACTTAACTTAAGAGTTCTTCAAAATGGTGAAAGATAAAAATAACTGAACCTGGCGGCGACGGTGACTTGAAAGCAAATAATTGAGTTTTGTATGCACCATATTCTTATTTCTAAATTGCAGCCGATTTTCTTTACAATTACGAAAACTTGCGGAGGCGAGGTTTCGTTCCAAACCTACTAGAACATCATTTGTTTTGTTTGTTTTTAATGCAAAACTACGAAACAACTCCAAAACTCAGTTTGAAACTTTAAAATAATTGAATATTATTCATTTGACTTAACTAATATAATTTTATTCTTTCGTGCAATTACTTAGTATTATGCTAATTGCAACATTGCACACGCTTTAAGAATTTTTACTAACAATAACCAGAAAAGGGTGTTGTCTTTGTGCTCTATAAGATATTGCTAAGATCCGATTTCCTAAGGGCTGGGGAGGTCTGCTATCCGACACTTTTCATGGCAAAGATAAACGAAGGACCAGGATTTATAAAGCAGACTACGTACCTTAGGCCCAAACTAACTTTATAATATTAAATCACCATAAAGCGAGAGAAATCGTGTAGGAATAAAGTTATATCATGTTTTCAGGTACTTAATGGACAAAGTTGCAGACGTTTACTACGATTCCGTTTAAAACGTTGCTAATTTGTTACGAAATATTTAAACGTGACTCGATTGTTAAAATGTTAAGAAAATAAAATAATATCAAAGCGAAGCAATATCACGGAAAAGGTTGTCTTTTATATATAATAAAAACTTTTTTACAAAAAAAAAAAAAAAAACAACCGACTTCCATAAAAAAGCACTACAAAGTGAAAAATAACTTTAATTTCGGAAGTCGGTGTTGTTGTTTACGCATTTTCGTTTTTTGACACTGACTTCCGAAATTACCTAAAGTTATTTTTCACTTTGTAGTGATTTTTTTAGAAGTCGGTTGTATTTATTTTGTAAAAAGGTTTTAATTTTTTACTTTTTAGTTGCTCACACATATCCATATAACACTACTTGCTATGTAAATATCAGTGACAGAAAGCTATTAAAACATCATCAGTATAAACTAAGCGGAAAAAATCCTATTATTAAACACATCTGCGTACCTCTTTAGGGTACAAGCGTGATGTTATGTTGTATGATTGCGTATACAATGCATACATATGCGATAGCAGCAATCGCGGTTGATTTGCTGGCATTTATTGAAGAGTTCTATTGTCTGTCTCCGAAACTCATCATCAGGTCTTTACAAAATTTAAATGGAACCATTTCGAATTAAACCCCTTTCGAACAAAAAAGAATTTTGCAAATCCGTCTATATATGAAGGAGTTATGCCCGAACATACATAAAAATAAAAATAAACATATATACATCCGAATAGAGAACCTCCTTCTTTTTTAGAAGTCGATTAAAAAGTCATGATTTATACCTACTAACTTGATGTTGCAGAAAACAAAAAATATTTATGAATGTAAGCAGATTACATAGGTACATTGATAGATAAGTTAAGACCGACTATACTAACATTCTTATAACCACAACACTTCCATGAAAATAAAACACAAACGTTTATTCTTATTATAATATTACATGGAAAACAATTTGCGGGAAGCATATAGGTATTTGAAATTGACTGAGTAAATACTTAGGTACATCAATATTATATATCTAACAAATAATATCGGTACCCATGTCAGAAAACATTTGTTGAATAAATTATATAATCGGTATCTACTTATGGAAAAAAGCAATCGAGGCAAAATTATCGTAGCGTGTGCCGTACTATGTGTTTCTTCTTATCGTCCTTAAGGGAAGAAAGCGTTAGTTTATGTATGTATGGTACGGAAAAAATCCAAAATGCCATACAAATTGCGGTTAAAATAGCTTTTCTATATAAGAAAATGCAAAGATATTTTGTTGGTTCTATTAATAGGAAAATTAATAAAAAATATTTCGCGTCATCAAAATTGTCTCGAGGTTTACAAGTAGCCACTAAAGAGTTCTAATATACACCTCCTGGCTCTACTATCAGATCAGCTCTTGGATACCAAATTATAGTTTTGTCATCCGAACTACATGTATATACAAAGTTTCATTTCGATACTATAATTAGAAGTAGATTAAAATTGACTTATAATATTTTATTACATTGTTTGCTAGTTAGTTACCAGTGAAGCTCATGAAAGTGTGTTAAAAACAATCAAACAGGCACCTTAATCAAACATGACCCGTCCTGACACGGTAATTCGTTAGTCATTGTCAAATCTTAGTTTATCAATTCGTGAAATAATAAAATTACAATTCAATCGATTTGTTTGATTTAATAAACGTAAACATTATTCTTAGGTGGCGAAAATCTAAACACCCTGGAACTTAGGAAGATCGAGAACAATGAGTAAGGAAACGGGCCAATAATATAACAATGTCAACAATATAATAATGTTACAATTTTAACTTTAAGTACAGTCACGAGGATAAACACCTTACCTTTAAGCACGATTCAAAAGCGATTTTCTCCAAAAGTAATGATAGTAAGTTTACCGTGTTAGGAGCATAGTATTTTTGGAACCATAAATAGGTCGGTTCTCAACGTTGCAATCTTTGTTAGATAGGTTATAAATATATACTTAGCTAATTAGCCTAGTTACGTAACGTCTTGTCTCTTTTTCGCTCCCGATAATTACACGTGTCATCTAATAGTATGACATTGTGCCTTTCATGAAGATCGAATATCTATTCGGTAGATAGCCTATATACCTCTTTTTACTTATAATATAATCGCTCGTGACTGTACAGTCAGCCTCAAAAAGATGTGTATCGACAAGAATTCGTTTGATTGTCTACAATCTATGTTCCGCAGATAGTTACGTTATTTATTTATTTATTTATTTAAATATATTATTTATACAGGGTGTGGCGTAAATAATGGATAATCCTGAAACTGTCGACTGGCCAGATTATCATCTATCATTTACCCCACTTATATCACCATATACAGGGGCCCAACAATCCATAATTCCCTAGAAAACATGTTAAAATTTGAGAATAAGTATTTTTTGCAAAGTTATCTTAGGTTATAAAAAAAAAACTTGATACTGGTCTAATGACACAAATATTAAGGAATAACATAAACAAAACAGAACGAGAAAATTTCGCCAATTGTAGAAATGGCAGCTGATTATGTATGAGTAAGTACGATTTTTATTTAAAATATCAATCATTTGGTCATCCATAGGTAGGCATATGGTGATATAAGTGGGGTAAATGATAGATGATAATCTGGCCAGTCGACAGTTTCAGGGTTTATATCCATTATTTACGCCACACCCTGTATGCTGTATATTTCATGAAATTATCAAATGCTATTTCAATTGAATAGAAACATTCCACGCGTGTAGTGGAATTCCCTGCCACAATCTGCGTTTCCCTATACCTAGACATCTAGAAAAGCGAAATCTTCAAATCGAGGATGAATGAAAACAAAATAATGAAAACATCTAGCGAGCTAAGTGTGTACCATAGTCAAACACATCATCGCTTAACATGAGCCAATCTGTTCTGTGAAAATCTCATCGTGAAATTTTGGTGAACTGATCTGCCATCCCCAGCATCAGGTGAATGACTGCTCACTTCAAGATCACATCACCTAAGTTTTCACAGTGAGATTTTTATAGCAGGTGAGATAGTGGCGAAGTGGTTTGAGTCACGAGTCTAACAATAATGAACAGAATTTGATGATCAGATTTTTGCCGTTATTTTGACAAAAAGTGTTGATAATTTAAGTCCTAGTTAAGGAGTAGAATCAAGATATCATTTTGGTTCTGTGGGCCAAGCAAAGAATTTTCTAGCCACATATTGTGCTAAGTATTACACAATATTTGTTTTCACACCTAAAAATATTATTTAAACAATGATTACTTACGTGGTAAAGTTTAAGTTTCCCCTTAAACAAATATTTTCCTTTATTATTTGCTAAAGGAGTAGCAAGCAAGCAGTATCTATCTTATCATTTCCTTAAATTTTCAATGTTACATTTAGAATTATGTTCATTATAGTATGAAGATTGAACATAACGTCTCTGTTGATACATAATAAAGGCGTATTATTGGGGCTACTGTTTTGCGTTGCGATGCGGCCTATAGATTAAAAGCGATTTAGAATTTTCGCAACGCTGCGTTATGACGCGGCCTGCCCAAAGACGCGCGAGCCTGCACTAGAGAGGTAACAATTCAAATTCAAAATTTCAATCAGTCTAAAACAATTACTATGAATCCTAATGTGCTTTGGCGCCTTTTTGCAACGCAGCGGGCTGCGAGCCTCCGCGTGCGAATGTGTGGGTAACTTAACAAAGTTTTTTTGGAACTTTGACACAAGCGGCCATTAACAGGAATTATGAAACCTCAGATTTCAGGTTCCAATTTCTCACTATCTAGCATCATGTATGTTGCAGATGTAAAATCTATCTTCTTCTTAACATACATAAATTACGTGTCACTTTGTTTGTCCGCAATGGACTCGTAAACTACTGAACCGATTTTAATAAAATTTTGCACACTGCGTGCAGTTTCATCCAACTTGGAAGATAGGATAGTTTTTTTGTCGGGGCAAAAGTATTTTCGTATTTTTCATACAAAAAAAAAAATTGTTTTAGGTTAAATTTTTTATTTATTTATAATATGTATGTGCCGTTTTGATCGATGACTTGTTGCCATCTTGTGGGCAATGCCATGATCCCATTGCTGTAGAAGTTTTGAGATTTTTTATCAAAAAAATCTGACAGGTAGTTTTCACAGTGTTCTTTTGAGGTTAACTTTATGCTTCCTAAAGAGTTCTGAAGTGACCGAAACAGGTGAAAATCTGATGGAGCAAGATCAGGGCTATACGGAGGATGCATCAACACATCCCAGCCAAGCTCTCTCAATTTTTGCTGAGTGGCTATAGATGAGTGCGGTCTGGCGTTGTCGTGATGAAACACCACGCCCTTCCTATTCACCAGCTCCGGCCGGTTTTTCTCAATACCTTCTTTTAACCTCATCAGTCGTTGACAGTAGAGGTCAGAATCGATAGTTTTACCCGGCGGCAAAAGCTCATAGTGGACGATTCCTTTCCAATCCCACCAAACACACAGCATCACTTTGTTCCGAGTCAGGCCGGGCTTTGCCACGGTCTGTGGGGCTTTTCCATGCTTCGACCACGATCTTTTTCGGACATTCTTATCGTAAGTGATACATTTTTGATCACCCGTAATCAACCGTTTAAGAAATGGGTCGGAATTATTACGTTTCAACAAAGAATCGCAAATGGAAACACGTTGCATTAAGTTTCTCTCAGTGAGATCATGTGGTACCCAAATATCAAGTTTTTTCTTGTACCCAGACTTTTGTAAATGCCGTAAAACTGTTTTGTGATCAACATCCAGTTCTTCAGCAATATCATAACTATTAATATGTCGATCTTGCTCCACTTTTTCAAAAATGGCACTGATTTTATCCGTGACAGGGCGTCCAGAGCGAGCTTCATCCTTCACACTAAAATTTCCTGACTTGAAACGCTTGAACCTCATTTGTGCTACTCGTATTGATACCGCATTAGGTCCGTAAACCGCACAAATTTTATTCGCGGCGTTCGTCGCATTTTTACCTTGTTTGTAATAAAATTTTAAAATGTACCGAATTTCTTCGTCACATACGTTCATGTTGCTTGCTTGAAAAACAATTGAGAAATAGCGGGAACTAGTTTTTTTTTTAATTTATTGCATCTTTAAAACGTCAACATTTAATAGTATTAAAACCAGCCAGTTACATTCAGTACTGCCAAAGAGGTTTGATTACTAACAATAGATTCAAAATACGAAAATATTTTTGCCCCGACCTATTATAATCGCAATATTATTTTATTGCGAATATTGCCAGGAGGTTTGTATGAAAGAAAGTTTCGGAAATTTGAAAAAAAAATGCACCCGTCAGAAGCGGGGTGGGCCGCCAGTAGGTAGTTATATATTATAAAACAAAGTCGGGTTAGTTACATCATTTATAACTCAAGAACGGCTGGACCGATATTTACAATCTTTGATTTTTTGGATTTATCTCCGTCCGATTAGCAGAATAACTATTTTATCATGGGTAAAATTTCAAGAAAAAATAAAAATGAAGATAGTTCATTTTCTTATACATTTAGGTAGGCGGTACGAAGTTCTCCAGGTCAGCTAGTATCTTATATAAAAAGTGCAAGTATTTAATAACACGTGTTATCAAATTCATAATAAAATATTATAAGTCCATTGTTTGTAATGAAAAAGGGTTAGAAACAATGAGCTGTATGTGTAGTAGGAATGAGTTTATAAACTCGAACACGTTATGATTATATTATTACAGCTATGTCGAATCGTACTATTGCATTCATCAAGGACGTAATTAAATTGAGTACCTACTAACAGTTAGGCACTAAGTATATACATACATTTAATACTCAAAGGTTTATTTTTAAAAAAATCTACCATAGTTTTATTTTTATATCCTGTATTAAAAAAGTCTCTTCACTTAATTATGTCAGGAAATAATCATTAATCTGTAGGTATCATAATAAATTCTATATTAATTATAATACGATATAATAACCAATAGTACCTACCGCCCTAGGTACTTATTTGGCGACCGATTAATTATTAAATAATCACAAATTGATTATTTTGATTTACAAATATCTACACTATACGCACGTTACATTTGTGGTCACACTTGCACTAAGAAAAACACGTAGGTATGTATAGACGCGGTCAATGTCAAAATGTTACGACTAATGTACGGTGAAATTATTTATAATATTAAATACATACTAAGTATTTAATATTAAAAATAATTTATTAAAATTACTAAAATACTACCTACCGAAAAGTTCGATGCGGTTCTCTGAACTATTTAAAAAAAATCACCGTAAAGAAATATCAGCTTAAATGTAATAAATTTATTCAAATACCTAATAAGAAAATTCCTACCACTAGTCTTTGATAATAATTTCACTGAAATATAATACAATGTAACACCTTCTCAAACTAATTATTTGGGACAACACCTTGGGTCACACCAGATTCTGAACGGTGATAAAAAAAAAATATCTGAGAATATTCAACTTTAAAAACAAAACAATATCTTTGATCGCACGCCTCAATTTTCACAGATAAGAAAGCAAAAATAAAACTTACTTGTAACTTTTTAAAATTGGAACACGTTTTTCTTTTATGCCATGAGCGCGTGTAACGTGTCTCGTTCGGAACTTGAAATAACAGATAGTTATGTTGTAGCAGGCCATTATAATAATATTTTCATTGTGGTTTAGAGACGACGGTATCGATATGATTGACGTTATCATCTGAATTATTTTATGCTACCTTTTATGCATCCGCGATCGTAGGGATCTTATGGGGGATATTTCTTATCTATGGTAAGTACTTAAGGACCTTAATACCTCGGTTTCCTTTATTCGTTTGAAAGGTATTTTTACTCATCTTACAAAACGTTAAGCAATTTTTATTTATACATAGGTACTATATCAGTCCGCATGTCAGTGGTTACAAAACAAGCGGGGTGATTGCGTAACAAACTATCAGTAGCAATGGGTTTCATTTTGACAGTTCAACCACATACATTGCGCTATTTACGTTGTTGAGCAGACACATTTTTTGAACTTATGAAGCAATGGTTTAGCAATATCTTTCAAAATGATTCAGATTGAGATTGATAATGTGTTCCGGAATTACAGTATAAGCGGGCTTCTTATTGTATTAAAAGTATGTACTACGCTAGGCTAGCTCAAGGTTAAAGTGTTACCAGCGACGTACAGTGAAAAGTACCAATATAATGTTATTACATTGTTAAAATGTGGTCCTGATGGCTGCTAGCTAGATGAAATAAGATGATTACGCAGTGGTAGACAGCGAAATTCAAATTTTCTTACGTTTTTTGCAATTTGCAGGTCAGTGTCAGGTTGTATCTTGATCAAAATATGATTTGCGACTATAACAGGTACGTACATATTTACAGAATTATACTCGTAATCATTAGAATAATTAATACATCTTTGTAAGTTAAATTTGTACCGTATGAACAAATCTCATGGAAAACTGCCTATGGTTCAAATCTGACTTAAAGAGAGATTTTAACATAACTATTACAGTCGCGAATCATATTTTGATCAAGATACAACCTGACACTGACCTACAAATTGCAAAAAACGTAAGAAAATTTGAATTTCGCGGTCTATCACTGCGCATTCACCTTAGGTAAAATAAAACATGCCAAGATTTTTAAAAATGTAATGTTGCTACATGTCGTGGTGGCAGATGTATATTTTCTTGATTTTGGGTTTGAAACCATGATAGTACCAATTTAATATATTAAATAACTACTATTACTTATAGGCATCAATCACTTTCCTACACATCTGAGATAATATCAGATCACTGAAGTGTGGTGAAAAATAAAATAAAAATTGTAACAACATAACATAACATAACCAGCCTATAATGTCCCCACTGCTGGGACACAGGCCTCCTCTCTAGGAGAGGGAGTGGGCCGTAATCCACCACGCCGGCCCAGTGTGGGTTGGTAGATGTCAAATGTCTTTGAATTTTTGGTTCTAGGACATGCCGGTTTCCTCACGATGTATTCCTTCACCTTTTTTAAGAGCAATGGTGATGAAATAATTTACACAAAGTAAAGCGCCTAACGGGGTTCGAACCTACGACCTACAACTCGTAAGTCGCGGCCGTTACCACTGGGCCACCAATGCTCTCCAAAAATTGAAACAAGCTACGATTAAATATTAAAAGTTACCTAATCATTTTTTTAAAACTGGTCTTTCGCTTAGCTTATTACAAAATAATAAAATCTGAGTTTTTCCTTAATTATTTGTATTGGGAAAATTAAGGAGCTAAAAGCTAAAACCACTCGTTATATTTTGTGCCGCTACACAAACCTTCTATTATAGCCATTGACTTAATCATAGTAATAGCCGCACGGGTCGATCGATCAGGTTAAGCTACGCTTGCCGCGGTTGGTTCGAGGATGGTTGACCATCTTTAAATACCGAGACCCCTCCGTGACTCGGAAAGTACGATAAGCCGTTGTTCCCGGCTGTCATTCGTGGATCTTTGACAGTCGTTACGGGTAGCCAGAAGCCCGAAAGTTTGTCGTCCAGTACTAAGGAGTATCGTTTTTCCAGTAACTGGGCTGTGGAGGGCTATGCAGACGCATGTGTATGCACCATCCGCTACTCATTCTCATTCTATTTTTTTATACGCATACTCTCAGACAGCATGGCTGTTCTGCATGCGCTGAACAGTTATACAGTTGACTCTAGGCTAATATGCGAGTATCATCTGCGCCTCAACCAGGTGGGTAACCTCAATAAAATAACCATTAAATGGATCAAAGAACACAGCGGTTCGCTAGGCAGCGATGCAGCCGACGAGCTTGCTAGAAGGGGGTCGAGCATGGCACCAGTGGGATCTGAGCCTATCGCACCACTCCCCTTCGGGTATTTACGCACTCTGGTTAGGAAACGCACCAGAGACGAACATGAAAAACTTTGGACGTACCAAGGCGAATGCAGGCAGGCTAGGGAAGCAATTCCCACATTGGATGGCCGCCTCACGAAACAGGTTCTCCGTCTATCTAAACAAATGCTGCGTATAGTTACTGCAGCGATAACTGGCCACGGGTCATTTAATAAACGCCTCTTTGTCATAGGAGTAACAGACAGTCCGCTGTGCAGGGCCTGCATGGAGGACGACGAGACAGCGGCACATGTGCTTCTAAACTGCCCGGTGATCGCCACGTACAAGGCAAAATACTTCGGTAACCCCGGTACCCTACGTGAGACGGTCAGTAACACAAAGGCGTTGCTGGCCTTCCTTGAGGAGCTGGGGTGGATCGAATAATCGATTTTCCCACCCGTACGCAAAATACGCGCATTGACGTGGAGTTGCGAACACCAGCCAGTATTACCTATTACCTATAATATTATTCTATTTTTTTTATCTGAGTTGACGCTGAATATGTCCACAAAAGAAGCTGAACGCAATCAGCAACGTAAATAAAAAACGTAAACAAGAATACGATGAGTATGATCGCAGAAAGAAATCAAAAGAGAACCTTTGTTTTCTTTATGAAGAGTTCGTTGCACTAAGCTCAGATTAAATTATTAAGTAATGAGATCATAAACTATATTTGCTGAATAAATAAAATTACTTGAAGTTGACGAGTCAGTGATCGCAGCAGTTATATACCTACTTATATTATTTATGTACATAGAGTAATAAATACATATTGCAAAACGGCTCCGTTTGTCTGCACGTTAGTGCACTTATAAGTAGGGAACTACCATACGTTCAAGTTCAAGTCACAATCGCATCTCAACGACAATCACTGACTAAAAACTTGTCAACGGAAAATTAAAGGCTTTCTGGACAGATTTGAGTTTTCACCAATACTTGCCTTGACTTTATCTCGACAAGTATTGGTGTAAACCTAAATGGTCACAAACTGTTTTCTGGCCTAGCCTTTTCCCAACTATATTGGGGTCGGCTTCCAGTATAACCGGATGCAGCTGAATACCAGGTTTTTACATGGAGCGAATGCCTCCACAACCTTGTTACTGAGTATAAGTATATTAAAATAATAGGTATCCTCTCACGTGGCATCTAAGGAATTCTTACCTACACCTTTATCTGAGGGCTTTTTTTTTTTGTTTTCGGGTTGGAAAATTCTCATGGATGTCTTCCGACCTGGGGCGGGCGGAAGGGTCTGTCAGACTCTTACTGACTAAAAACCACCCCGGTGTTCCATCTCCCACCTACGCCGGGAGTTCTCACACCTACGCCGGGGGTTTACCTAGGCAAAGTGACATTCTATCAGGGATGACGATGGTGGTTAAGTCAAAAATGTATGAAACTAACAGAAGCTACCGACCTCATCTAATTTTACAACATATTTTATTTTGACACAAGTGTTGTTTTTATAGAAATATGTCAATCCTATTAAAAGTCGAGACTTAGGTACAATATATTAACTCGCGTCATCATGGTGTTTTGCTAAGTACTAACATGTTTAGTTTACATAAAGATACCTTTATTAAAATTTTTACGATATTTGTATCGTTGGGCCGTCGATTGATCTGAAAACAAATGTAGAGACGCCAGCACATCAACCTACCCGAAAATGTCAAATTTTGCTTTGTCTGTACTTTTCGCACTTACCAACTTGGAAGTACGATAGGTACACTTGTTTTCAGCTAATCTTTGGTCACACGACTTAAGACTATGCCGACCGCACAGTGGCACCCTCATAGTTTGTTTGTTTATTTCATACAATTTAGAATGAAAATGCAGAAAATAAGCACGTTAAGTTGTGCTTCACAAGATTATACGTTAATATTATTAGAAACGGCAGTTTTATCTTGTTTAGTTTTATAATAATCGTAAAACGGAATATAGTGGCCACTGGGCCACTATATTCCGTTTTAAGGATTATAATAAAACTAAACAATGTAAAATAATATTAACGTATAATCTTGTGAAGCACAACTTAACGTGCTTATTTTCTGCATTCTGATTCTAAATTGTATGAAATAAGCAAACAAACGATGAGAGCGCCACTGTGAGGTCGGCATAGTCTTAAACTTGCAATTTATTTTTATATCGGCTTATCGCAACACCGTGTGACAAATTTAGATAGATACATCATTGGCACGTTTCAAAATTTATCTGGATCATGTGGCCAATCTCTTTGAGTGCCTACAGAGACGTAGTCAGCTATCTGCACGCGTCAATAAGCTCTTGTCAGATTGAGATCGTTTCAGTTTTCAATTTTCTATACAACACTTTAGATATGAGAGGTGCAAGGGGTAGCCGAGCCCGTATTTTCTTGGGGAATAACGGAGGAACCCGAAAGGTTAGGCAGATATGGAGCTATAATACCTATAGGTTCACATAACTGGCGAAATGTGTGTATACAGGGTGACTGAGGAAGGGTGTCGCCAACTTAAGGGTGTGGTACAGACCATCAAACTGAGCAACTTTTACCCGGGGACCAACATCGTAATCGTGAATAAAAATCAGTCGTCCCATACATTTGATCAAGAAGGTATTGCAGTTTTGTAAGGGACGACTGATTTCTTATTCACGATTACGATGTTGGTCCACGGGTAAAAGTTGTTCAGTTTGATGGTCTGTACAGTCAACAGCAAAAGTAGATGATGAAATTCAGAAATTCAATACTAATGAACGGAGTTCGCGTCAGAACTGTGTGGCGTCGAAGTGTCGTTATGTGATTGTAAATTATACCAAACATTTACTACTTCGACGGCACACAGTTCTGACGCGAACTCCGTTCATTAATAAGTCTTGAATTTCTGATTTTCATCATCTACTTTTGCTGTTGACTGTACCACACCCTTAAGTTGGCGACACCCTTTCTCAGACATCATGTGTACAGGGTGGGCAAAAAATCGTGGATCAAGCGAAACAGGGCGACAGCTGGGGTAATTTGCAGTAAATAAAATAAATATAAGAAAAAAAATAGTATAATCTCTACAAAAGTGCTTATATGATAGTGGGTACCATGATTTATCAGTATTGGCATTTTTATCAATATCTTTTGTCTCACGAAAAATTATTTGGAACTTTAGAACCTTCTGTAAACACTCAAATTGTCATAACTTATAAGGAGATCAAGTTAGGGCACTGCCACAGAGAATTTTTTTACTGCAAATAACCCCAGCTGTCGCTCTGTTTCGTTTGATCCACGATTTTTGGCCACCTGTATAATGTGTAACATTTCGTCAGTTATGTTTAAGTTCCATCTAATAGGGGACTAGCCTATTGCCATCGACCGGGCACAAATCCGGGCTATTACTAACAAATTCCAAATGAAAAAACCCAAAAACACTATGCTTAATCTGGGAATCGAACCCAGGAACAATAACAAAGCAACAACAAGTCTCAACAGTGACATCTTTCGACTGAATGGACATCTCTTTTTTATGATAATACTAGCAGCGCCCCGCTGTTTCACCCGTATAAGTGTCGATCCCATGAGAATATCGGAATAATAAATATCCTATGTGCTATTCTGATGTATAAGCTATATAATTGTAAAGTTTCATCAAAATTCGTTCAGTAGTTTTTACGTCAAAGAGTAACAAACATCCATCCTTACAAACTTTTGCGTTTAAATATTAGTAGGAAGTAGGACTTCTAGCTACTCGTAGTTATGCCGTGATGGCAATGGCATGGAGGGTTACTAAGACCTCGGGGTTCGGTAAGGTTCTGATAATTATTAGAAATGAGTTTATCATTTTATTTTTGTTTTTTTATATAAATATTTATATACAATCTCTTCTTTCTCTTCTTCCGCATTGCTGTTGGTGGGAAAAGTGCCCAAATGGCTGGGAGCGGCGGTTGTCACGTTGGAAAACAATGCTGATTTTAGCCTAAGAATAGACCAGCCCTCTGGTAACGTGAAGAGTTGACCAACCACTTAGTAATGTTCCAAAATACTCGATGAGCGCTCAGACCCCTAACAACCCCTGTCGCTTCAACCTCAAACGGCTCAATCATATTATAACTGCCATAATGACTCGATTATCTGAAAATAATTAACTAATAACTAACTAATATTCATATGTGCAATGTGATTGAGTGCGAAATGTAGATAGGTACTTATTGCAAGAATGATTAAACTTCGTGTACTTAATATAATAGTCTTTAACACTTTGATGGCTTTAGGAGTGTTTTTGTAAAAGGCCGCATACATTTTAGTACAAGGTCATATAGATAGAAGTAAGTTGCAAAACAATAGCTCACTTTCAATGTTTGAATTCATCGTATCGCTTCTTCAAAATATCTTATCTACGAGTATATTTATCTGATGCCCTATACCGACGTACCTACATAGGTACCTGTAGATTGACATGAAGGTCATCAAAGCACCCTGTGATGTACCGCATGAACGAAATAAATGGGTAAAATCTCGTTCTTATTTAAGATTTAGAAGATAATAGAATCATCATCTGCCTAGCCTTTTCCCAACTATGTTGGGGTCGGCTTCCAGTGTAACCGAATGCAGCTGAATACCAGAATTTTACGTGGAACGACTGCCTATCTGACCTCCACAACCCAGTTACTGGGTAGTACGATACCCCTTGGTAAGACTGGTTGACAGAATTTCGCGCTTCTGACTGTCAAAAATCTACGAATGACAGCCGGGACCAACGGCTTAGCGTGCTTTCCGAGGCACGGAGGGGCCTTCGTATGTAAAGATGGTCACCCATCTACGGATCAACCGCGGGAAGCGTAGGAGAGGGCTCCTAATTTTAAGAACGTTCACAGTCTGATCTCAGTCTCAATCTGTCAAAAATACGTCTAATTTCCCTACATTTTGATAAGTTTTTGACATTTGTCACCGAGATGAGACTGCGACTAGATTTTGAACGTTTTATATTACGAGAATTGGCCGTCAGATCGATCGACTCGTGTGGCTTATATAGCCACAATTTCCTTAGAAGATAATAGAACCTTATCTAATATACATTTTCAATCTGACTTTTGTTACTAGTGTCTGTCTGATGCCTATCTTGAAATGTCTTCATCCTATTGTTACAATAGATTGCCCACTCGTTAACTTGCAACTTCAACTTTTGACTTAAACTTTTAAAATAGCATCTAGCGTCAGCGCATAGCTTACAATTAGTAGAAACGTCAGCTTTGATAAGCCGAATCAGCGCTTATCGGGATAGACGCACGCGCAGCATGACTGTTTTCTTTTGTTTACTGGGAAAAAGGCAGAAAGAATACCTAGTAGATCATCATTATCTGCCCAACATTTACCCAACAACATTGGGGTCGGCTTCCAGTATAAACGGATGCAGCTGAATACCAGTGTTTCACACGGAGCGACTACCTATCTAACCGACCTCCGGGGAGAGAGGTCGAGGAGTGTTGGATTTTTACCTCACTAGAACCACCCCGGTGATCACCATCAGCACATATGGGTGGTCCCGGTTCCTTTTAAAAGACCAATTCGGGAACCCCTCCATACAACGCCTTTAAGGAACATCCCTGGGGAGACTGTAAAGGGGCCTCCCCTGAGCCTCGCTATACACGGCAGCTCGTGACCACTGTGCCACCGTCTTCCCTGGGGTCACTTGGTAGGCGGACAGAGTCCCTGTTCTGTGCGCCCGCAACCCCAAAGGTCCACCTGCCTTGATTGGTAATTGGGTTTCGGCGTATTAGGCGCCAAGGCGGTTGCCGAGGACCTCCACAACCTAGTTACTGGATACTTTTTCTTTTTGTGTTCTTTCTCTGCGTCTTGTTTACCAGGAAATAAACATATTTTCTTTTTTCATTCTTTAATATACCTTGGTAAGACTGGTAGACGGACTTTCGGGCTACGGACTACGCGTACTGTCAAAGATCTACATGTCGCGTGCAAGCGATTTCTCAATTGCGAAATTCATAATTTTACCAATTTTTCCAACCATGGATAGGTACGCAAGGCTACACATCAAGCTATACATTACCGGTATAAGCTGACTTTATTATACGAAAAATCCATACAATGCGAGGTCAGCTAAAATTGGAAATGTATCACTTGATGTTTAGCCGTGTGTACATCATTTCCTTGGGGAATAAACTAGCAATATATCGATTGCAGCAATAAATTGCTGGCTAACTGTAAGTAACAACATTAACTTCAACTCTTCTTAAGTGGCTTTCGTGGACATGATATCCATTCAAATCTTTTAAAATCATCTTTTATACAGTATCAAATTAAAACAGTTAGTAAGACTCCGCAGAGGTGATCGGTACCGATATTCTAAACATGATAAAACAATTTTCTTTTTTCTATTTTGTGAAAGAACGTTATACTTAGTCCATATAGATTAACGACTCATAGATGCTTCGATTACTATTTTGTAGTAGATTTTTTATCCTCTCATACTAACACACTTACATACAAGCCAAGCCATTTAAGTCATTTATTTTTAACTGTGGAGTTACATCCAGATTCTTTTCTATAGGAAACGACCAATTGTAACCTTGCACCTTAAATGTTAAATTGACAGGGTAACAAAAATACCTAAAAAAGTTCGATGTGTGAGATTCGTTTCGCATAAACCACTGGGCCGTTTTTTATAAAACGTCAATACGATATTTTTAAGTAATGCCTAAATATTATTATCACCGCTCGTGTGTTTGATCCCCATAAGTCTTCAGAGACCCCTTTGAGTAGAGGCTTTACATAAATACTTCAACTGGTTCAGTCTTCAACACTATCAGGTTTAGGATTATGTTCAAGTCGCTTCACAGTGGAATCTAGTGCGTAGTCATATACGTCATTGATCCCTTTGCGATACATTATCTGATTGGCAGTTTATTTGAATAAATTTTTGGTTCGTCGCTCTGATAATCTAACATTTTTCCGAAGATTTTTTCTTATACACAGCACGTGATACTATTTTATTTCATAAAACTACTGATCTGTAGATTTGTAGATAAACGACTGCTGCCTGCGACATCGACTGCATGAAATTACAAAAAATATGACACCCAGCAATTATACTGTAACTTACCATTAATACGCTTAATTAATTTACTGTAGAATGTACTTACTACAAATACCCCTTTAAGGAATAAATATTATTATTATTTTTATTTCCTTTATTTCATTATATATACATATAAATTATAAGTATTTTTAAATATTAGAATATAAAAAATATAAAAACATTTAAAAACATAAAAAATAGTAGGCCACCGGTATCGGGAACAGAGTCCAAGCTACCGGTGATTAGGGCTCCAGAGAGAGGAACCTCCTCACAATGCGAGCCGTATCAAGGAGTACTCCTTCTGAATCAGGCCCTTGATCCAACCGCCTAACGAGAGCCTCGATAGATGTTGATCGAGGCTTTCGGCCATCAAGCCATTGGCTGATACGACAATCGGCACAATGACAGCCGAGCTCACATTCCAATGTCAACAACCTCTTGTGCTAAGTCGAGATATTTAATTTGTTTCTCTTTCTCAGCTTTCACGAGGTTCCCGTCATGTGGAATGGTAACATCAACAATCATTGTGCGGCGCGCTAATCGATCTATCACCACTATACCAGGCTTATTGGCGACAATAGACCTGTCAGTAATGATAGATCGATCCCAATATAACGTGACGTGTTCATTTTCAAGAACTGGGTCGGGCACATACTTGTAATACGGTACCTCAGAATCCACAAGTTTATATTTCAAAGCAAGTTTTATTATTATTTTTATTATTATTATTAATAAAAAATATTCGGAATCGGATCATTAGTTCCGAAGATTACCCCCTACAAACAAACTCACAAATTCTACCTCTTTATAATATTATTAATAGTAATTATTCTAGATATCCAAGTAGATATTTCAAACAAGAAAAGTTAGAGGGATTTACAGACGCCAGCACATACCGGAAACTGTAAAATTTTCCCAGTCAACTTTGAACCGTATACTTTAGGAATAAAGTTGAAAATCCATAATAGCAAAGTATAGAAGTGTGTTAGAGAGGGACACCTTTGCCCAAAAGTATGAAAATATGAGCTACATAGATACAACTAACTTTTTAATCCTAGAATAATGACACAAAAAGTCGTGTCGAACGATGAAGAGTCTAACTAAACACTTGATAAAACTAGCCCCAGAAGATCAGAATTAATTTTCTCAATTTGAATTTTTTATAACATCACGTCTTATTTCCCAAAGGCAGCTGTTCCCTACATTTTGACGGGTTATGCGAACATACTTAAATCTAGGGAATAGCTGATTTTTTTTCGCGATTTCAGGTTTGTTCCCATAGTAAAAGTTGTTTATAATGATGAGTACAATGACGCCTTAACAGGTTTTGCGTTAATTCAATAACACGGTATATAGTACACCCATATTTCGCCAATTATATTACATGGGACGAGCCTGTCGCCATAAACCGGGCTACTACTGAGAGTTTTGATGGGAAACCCCGATAACACTGCCCGAGCTAAGCATTGCCCGAGAACCTCATGTTCAGAAGGCCAATTCTCGTAATTTAAAACATTCAAAATCTAGTCGCTAACTTGTCAAAATGTAGGGAAACTAGACGTATTTTTGATAGATTGAGACTGAGATCAGACTGTGAACGATCTTAAAATTACGAGAATTGCCCCTCAGTAGTAGCACTTTGTGACTACGGACCAATAAGGCAGTCTCTTGTTCACTGCAAAATGCTTACACTACACGTTTTTCGTTCAATAATAACTGTTCTTGTTAATTTATTATTTATGTACTAGAGGAAGTTGCTAGACGACCGTGAAAATCTGTCACGCCTTAATTTAGCACGACGAAACTATTCAGATTTTTACTTGTTGTGTAAGTAAAAGTAAAATTATTATTACTACATTGTTGTATTACATTGTTGTTCACAATGAGTTCAGCATTTTTACACTTTAGTACTGCAAAGTTAAAATATTGTGCTTCGTTTTGCTTTAGCTAAAATGTTATCTACTTTACCAATATAAATGATACATTGATAACATTTTCAACATTAAACGAAACAGAAGTAGAGCATTTCTAGCCTGGTATATAAAACGGATAATAAAGATTATATTTTAAGCGCTGATTTTTCAATCGACAGATAATTTTTATTCGTAGAATTAAATTGATGTCTGTCAGATTTTATATTGAAGAACTGTCAAAAAATTTAAAAAAATCCTCGGATAAAATTATCTGGCGTTAGAACAATCAGACCTAAATCTGATAACCAGTCTTACCAAGGGGTATCGTGTTACCCAGTAACTGGGTTGTGGGGTCAGATAGACAGTCTCTCCATGATAAATATTAGTATTCAGCTGCATACGGTTAGACTAGAAGTCGACCCCAACATAGTTGGGAAAAGGCTAGGTAGATGATGAATAAAGATACTAACTTCTGGATCTTATCACTTGTCAGATTCTTGTAGATCTGCGTCAGAAAACTTTCAATGCGTACACCTACCAAGATACGGTCAAATTCGATAAGATACACTGCTAGTTTTACACATCTTTTAAAATCTAATCTAAATTCAATACCATAGCTCATATATCGGGTTATTATACCTACTAATAATTTCATTTCAGTTCCGATTCTAAATATTTAGTTCAATAAATAAGATTTTAAAAAACTGAAGTAGTATTGACTTCATCGGTGACTATACCTACCTTAGTAATGACTTTTGTAGAAACGACGTGCTGTTTCTCTTTGAACCCAAGTAAGTACATTTGGTACGTCCACATCAAGCTAATACAACCTGTCAAATTTCTTTAATAGATTTTCAACCTTATCGCTACAGTTAACTGGAAGTATTTGAATCCTAATGTTTTATGTGGAGCAACTGCCCATCCGAATTCCATAACCCAGTTACTGGGTAACAAGTTGCCCCTTACCCGTGCCTTTACTTAGTCTTTAGACGAGCTGTCACTTTCGAGTTTTTGATTACTCGTAACGAGTGTCAAAGCGATCGTCGCGCGAATACGCGATCGTCGTGTTCATGTGCCACTTTTTGTTCGGACACCCTTTGTCGGTGCGACCACGCGTTCCCCTTCATCGAATAAAAAGTGAGTTATGAACGCGACGACCGCTTTCTACCCGAAACGATCAATCGCAATTGATCAATTGAAATAAATGGCCATTGTAGATAGTAATTTTGTCAATCGCTTCAATTGCATTTCGTAGGCGAACAATTTAAGCATCAATGTGTAATTAATCACGTAAAAATTGGCAATTGCAATTGATCGTTTCGGAGACCATTTAGGACGTGGGAAAATGACAGCCGGGATCAACGGCTCAACCTGCTTTCCGAGGCACAGAGGGCGCTCTTTATCTAGAAGTATGTAAGTGAATTTACATATTCTTACTACGTAGAGAACGCGGCGGCTTCCTTTGATCATAAAATCTAGATTGAGAGCAGTATGCAGCCAATACATTATCTTTCTCTAGACTCATCTTTTATTTATATTGTCCTTAGCATAGTAACATAAATTATATAGAGAGTATGCCTACCTACCGTCGTTATCATTAACTACTTTCACACGAACTACGGGACTTATACTTATTTATAAAATGCTTCGATAGAGGATCTTGTACTGATATTATCGTAATCATAACACGTGCTATTTATCAATTGATGCTGTTTCATTTTATCATTAGTATCAGACGTTTTAAAAACAATGTTGTCCTCACACCTTAAGGCGACTACAGGACTTAAACGCAAAAAACGCAAGTATTATAATGCCTAAAAGTATAATTATGATTGACGAAAAAATATGATATTCTTCAGGATATATGCTAGTTAGATAGTGTATTGAAAACATAATACAACTAAGTAATTAGATACGATAGAAAAAAAATCATGAAGATACCTCTAAAAACTTTCTTTTCACAATTAAAACCATATTAATATACATACAATAATTTTGATGTTTTGTCTATTTTATTCTACAAGCAACATACTAAGCTAGTGTTTTAATTTTTTAGTCCAAATAATAGATTTCTTGTAAATAGATAATTGCTTCATATTTTGCAATAAATTACCAGCGTTGGGTCATCGCGCTTCTCTTTCTTTTTCATGCAGTCCGACAGTGACCGCGCTTTAGGTCATGTAGTCCCCTTAAAATTGACTTTTATTTGAACTTTTATTTATATTAGAGAATTTTAAATAGTCATAATCATCATCATCTTTACAGCCAGAAATTGTCTAATGCAAAAAACGCAAGTATTATAATGATTCTCTACATCATCGATCTACCTACCATGTGACGGTACCCACACTGCATTTTGCAGCAACTTAGGTACACGGTGGTCGCTCCAGAACCCTTCAACCACATCGGCCATCTGTTCTGCGAGCAATTTGCGCCGTTGCTGCTTAAGTTTGCCAATCGTCCGGGCTACGTCGATAACCTTAGTTCCCGGAATGATCTTCTTACTGATGATTTTCTAACTCCGAGCATAGGCAATCCTTTGGGTGACCTAGAGTAGGTATAATAGTGTTTTAAAGTGCACTTGTGTCTACGCAAACACTTGTGCACTACTGATTGGTCGCCATGGCCGAAATTCGGTCTGGAGGACTTTATAGTAATATTATTATTATAGAATTATTGTGTTTTTCAAAGCGCTAGGTTCATTCGCCCTTATGAGCAAATCCCATACGGAATTTTGGGGCCTCATAAAAATCAGATATTTAGAAAAACGAACCCGTAAAATTGAATCGTAACACTTTGAAATTTATTACGACAAAAAAGGAAAAAAAAGTTAACAATCATAGCACAGAGTAGGTATCTATATTGTTATCCTGAACTACAGCATTTTTTTCTTCGTATTGTCTCAACTGCAGCGATTAAAGAGAAAAACCGAATCGAAAAACTGTAGTTAGAGTTATTTATGGAACAACTTCGTAAGTTGTAATAGTCTCGTGTAGTAACCGAAGTACCTGCTAATTTCCACGATACGGGGGAGTTGCGTAGTACTTATGTTCGTGTCACTTAAGTCTGAGGGTTAACTTTGAGGAAACTAATAAGGCCAAGATTAATAAACATTACTAAGCACGTGCTTTGGCTAAACATTATTCCTGTCACTGTCGCACAACTGTCAAACTACAAGTGCAAGATAGGGACGGGAACATTTCTAAGCCCTAAGACGTACTTTCATGAAAGTAATAATAAAAGTTTTATGTTTTTAATAAGCCAGATAAACATCAGTCATCTTCAACAGCACTTATTAATCTTGTGAATCTAGCCTAACAACACCGAAACAGGAAGATCACCCCCATAAATAAAACACATCAGTATTATGATAATAAGGTTTCTTGTTCGATTAATACTAGTTTACAATAAGATTACTTTACCATCCTTAACGTACAAGTAATAATTAGGTGTATGTTCACAATGTACAATTATGTATGTAATTTTTTTTGTCTTATTCTGAGTATAGTCCACCGGGCCGCCGGGCACAAGGGCACTTTAAGATAACGTCCACTGTTAGTTTTTCAAAGAAGGTAATCGAGAAGTTTCACACACACAGTCAAACACGATACTAGGTATTATAAATTATAAGTAATAGCTGCGTTGAGTTTCCATCAAGTGAAATTAGCACGCTTCTCAAAAGTAGCGTGTTACAAATAACGTGTTACTTTTGAGTAGCGTCGTGAACGATGGGCTTTAACGTTACGACTGTAGTTGTGTTTAGACCCCGTTGTTAAGAATAAACGCTACTGCAGCAGTATCGTTACTTATCTTCGTAATAAATTGAAAAGTACTTACGTTTAAACAAATGTTTGATAAGAAGAAATGTGCAGTTTCATGGTATTATTTTGAAATAGCTGTATCTAAGCTAGAAATTATTACATGAATTCAATTAAACGGTTTTATGTTATTATAATATTTATATTCGTCACAAGACCGTTTCATATTTTGAGAGCATTACTTTTCGATTGTGTACAAAAATATTCTTTATTTATTAAAATCACTTAGGTACCACTTTTAGCAAGTGATTTTACCAAATAAAACGTTACTTTCTAAAATAAATTAAGACAATTTTATCTTTCATTGATACGCACATTAGTAATTCATCTTCGACAATTAATTATGATTTTTATTGCTTTTTGCACGTTTATTGAAGACTTCTGAGCAAAATATGCATCCGTTCACGGTAAAGTGAGCTATATGATGAAGTTACTTGCGTCATTTTTGTATAGATTTCTTTGAACAATTTGGTACATAAAAATTCAAAACATCGAAAGCGATTTTTCATCACAAAGGCCAATTTACCGCGGACCAACGCGTTATAAGTAAGTACACTAAATTATTTAATATTAATTCATAAGAAGTAAATAAGTGCCTACATAACTAAGTATTTTAGTGTTTTTATATAGAGAAAAAATAATTGTGCTGAACAGAATAATCTTGAACGAAAAATTAGTGGTTTCAGACTTTTCAAATGGTTTTCTTTTTCAATTTGTGCTGAATATAACAGCGTTTTTCATTCAATTTTATAATTTTACACTCTTCAAAAAAAACAGTTACATAAAAATATTTTGTGCAACGGTAAATTACGAATTTACTCTAAAGTTTTAAAAGCCTGCACAAATCTTTGAAATATACTGTCAAATGTTATGTAAGCTACGGTATCCTAGTAAAACGATGGCCGCCCTATAGTGTCCGCAATTACTCAAACGTTACTTATAAACGTAAGACGGTATGTATTCTAGAGAGCGTTTTTTTACATCGTAAAGTCAAACCCCGCTGCCATCATTTTTACACCGTAAAGTCAAACCCCGCTGCCATCATTTTTACACCGTAAAGTCAAACCCCGCTACCATCATTTTCACAGCGTAAAGCCAAACCCGCTTCCATCAGTTTTACACCGTAAAGTCAAATCCCGCCGCCATCATTACCATGACAGCCGTCACAGCGGCCGTTATGTGTCGGCCACCGCTTTCCTCGGAAAACCGTAGCTTTAGGTGCAATTATAAGTTATTAACGGAAATAACAAAACCCAAACAAATCACTTGACTAGAGAATTATCAACAGATTAATTTGAGGCTTTTAAAAACCAGGGGTGAGTCTTTTACACAAAAAGTCACTAAATAAAATAAAATATCTATAAAAATATAATCATTTCGTTTCCATTTGACAACACTTATGCTTCTTTGGCATTCGTGAAGATTTATGTTTTTTTTTTTTTTTTTACTTTTTTTATAGGCTCTCGTTTAGCCTTCATCTCATCTGATCAAAAGCGATGATGCGGTCGAACGATGGCTCAGGCATGCCTAAATAGGTATATAATAATCTTTTAAAATGATGTACGTTTTATAAACGAGTGTAGTAGCGTCGCTCTAACGATTATGATTAACATCTTAAACGCTACCCCAGACAGGCGCGACGCGACGGTGCGACGCAATTCTGATAGAACAAAAAGTTTTCATAGTATTGAAATTGTTTTACTAGAGTCGCGCCACGCTTGTCTGCGGGAGCCTCAATACGGCAGCAACTGCGAATCAGGGTAATAAATGCTCATCACAATTGTCACTGGGTCAAGTAGCTGTGAACGAGCCACTTAAGTGCCACCGAACGGAAACATTAATGAAACTAAAGTATGTGCGCAATTTATGAGTTAAAACATATCTTAATCTCACTAAATACAGTATCTACAATGATTTCGTGCCAGTTGTAGGTACAAAACTCGTCACACACACGCGCACACGCAATCTCGATTATCATTCCTTAGCAAAATAATTGTTAAATTACAATGATCACCATTTTCGCTTGATTAAATTTATATATTTACACTCTTTAAACTAAAAATATTATAATTAACATAGTGACTAGTATTAAATGTAAATTCGTAATAAAACATGTAAAGTATGAATGATAGTGACCGATAAAGTCTCTCCTAAGCTGTCTGTAGTAAAATAAATATCCCTAAATATAAACGGTATATATATTTACTAGCATATTATATAAAATAAATGTTAATCTACGCAGACTTGATACAGCTATATAAATTGACGAAATCAAAAATCCATTAGAATACTTACACATAGACTGAATTCGTTCATATACGGTGAACTTAATAGATGAAAAATATGTTTTTAACGTTATAATATTTACATTATTTAGTAATATACTAAATTATGTATATTTTGACACTGTTACGAGATCGCGTTAGGTCACATTTGCGGAGAGGAAATATTAGAATAGATTATTGTTTGTTTAAATTGTATTGTGTGCGAAATGTTATTATTATTAGTTCTGTGTACATACGTAAAAATCTCGTGTATAGATACAGACTTAATAATATACAATGTGACGTAACGAGGCTCCCGTAAGACTCACGCGCACGCAACATAACCACACATAACACGACTCACCTACCGCCGTAACATTATTATTTTATTTTACAGAATATTTACATCAGTAAGTCGCGTCTGCAATGTTAGTTCTATATCCGTGGATTTAGCACAATTATTTTTATTTAAAATTCAATTTGGATCGAATTTATTTCACGAGTATATTGGCAGCCATTCATGAACATCGCTATGTTTTACAAAATCAGACTTAACACATTGCATTTTAGAATTAAATATTCAATGATTTAAATCACGACATCGAAAATATGCTGGAAAAATAAATTCGACCATTCGCACTTGAAATTCGGGACAAATCATGAGTCCGCAAAACAACAAACCTTAACACGCAACAATACGTCTCTATCGATAAATTAAATAATCGATGAAATATTCGCATAGGTACACTTTAAGATAGTCTAGTTCGACGATTATAAAATCTTAAAAGATCGCCTAGATAGTAACTAGAGCTCACTCATACCGACACGTTCGTTCAAGTGGGCAGTAGCGATAGCGACACAGCACACTATATACAGAAACTCAACATTGAATGAGTAGGTGATATCCAAAAATACAGTCCAACAGATTAGTGAGTCAATTAACATTTTTATTTTGATAAACGTTAATTTTTTTCGTGTCAATGTGTGTGCTCATCATGTCATTCTAAACCATTAACCACTTATTGCGCATAGGAGACCAAATTGTTGCTTGTCATGGAATTACTTCGACTGGCAGTGAGGAGATTTGTTTCGTCGCCAGTACGCAATAAGAGAAGATTGAGTTTCTGTAGCAGTGTAACTGTATAGCGAGGTGACGATGTAAGGTTTGGGCAGCGACGGCGTGGGATCGGGCGGCGGGTGTGGGCGCTAGGCGGCGGCGCGGCGCTGGCACTCGGGAGGCGCGGGGGCGCACACGGGCGGCGCGGGGGCGCACGCGGGGGGCGCGGGGCGAGGGGGCGGCGGCGGCGGGGGCGCCCGGGCCGCGCGCCGTCATACCCCGTCCAGCTGCCGCACGCGCACGTCCTGCGACGCGCACATGTCGGGCGCAAACGGTAAGCACGTGAAGTATGCGCATGCCGCGCACTCGTACGCCGGCGCCGCGTAGAACAACGCGACCAGCGCGCATAGCATCCCGCCCGCCGACACCATACAGACCCAAACTAACGCTATCTTTCTTCGCCTCTCATAAGGCCCGAAGGTTATGAATGGCAGCAGCGCGTACGCGAGTAAGAATCCGAACACGAAGCCGAAGACGTGCGCGAAGTTATCAATCCAGGGCAGAAGACCCAGGAGGAACAACGCGAAGGCTATACCGACTAATTTTAAGATTGCCCGCTTCGGATGCCTCAGGAGAGGCCACGCGCCTATCACTTCTACTATTAAACACGCCAGAAGACCGAAATGTGATCCAGCGGGCCCCACCTGTAAGAGAAAATATCATGTTTGAGCACTTTGTCCTTAAGAACTCAAGAAGCAGTATATAGTCTCTGACCAAAAGCCAAATTACAAGAACACACGATAAGTTGACTCACCTCCGCTCTATAAGGTTCAAATATGGCTGAAGCCATATTCCCGGCGACCCCACTCCCTAAATATATGGTAGCTATTCTAACTGGCCCGGCCATCTTCTCCAGATCCCTCATAAAGAGCCATTGCAACGCCAACGTGGCAGCCAGGTGCAGGAGACCGGCGTGGACGAACAAAGATGTCCATGCACGGTACAGCTGGTCTGGTCGACGTCGCCTCATGAAAGGTAGCATACCACAGACGTCGTCGAGACAAGACACCTGAAATTGAATGCAGGTATTGAAGCAAGTGAAGTTAGAGATGATAAGGTAAAAAGGCGAATTGTGTTTTCAGAAAACGCTGTGTTTTAATGTTTGCTGAAATGTTACAGGGTAATAAGTATTTCACAGAGCACATATTACCACGCGATATTAACTGAAGGCAGGCTTGAATTAAGAAACCAGTATTCACCATCCATATTATTACTATAAATAGATTTGAAAGTTACTCTGTCTGTATGTTACCTTTTAACGTCTAAACCACTGAACGGATTCCGATATAATATGGCAAGAATAGGTAGCATCCTGGGGAAGGTCACAGGCAACTTTTTGCCCCGTCGCACGTTTCCATAAAATGATTTCCAACATCCACGCGGGCAAAGCCGCGAGCGGAAGCTATTTTAGATATAAATCAGGGTCTTTCACCATTTTTTTAGCTCAAACATCCAATAATCTTGCCATGTTGGCGAGGACTGCAATGTCTAATAGCAAGCTTCTTCATTTTCCTATCAGTTTCCTGTCTATGCAAGGAACAGAGCTACGTCAACTAACCTGTGAACATAAAGACGCTTCCTCGTGAAAATAACCCTTGACGAAGTCACAGTGTTCTCTGGTTGTGATGACACATTGACCATGGACTCCTATGCAGCAGGGGTGGCCTATGACCTCACAGGCCATGTGTTCTGCTGCGTGGCCGGCCCGACCAGCGGCCGCAGATCCGTCTAGAACTGATTTGCGGCAGATCGGCCATTTTGTGATGTCGTCTGGCCATTCATGCGGTGCTATCGATCGCGGCGCTTCGCAGAACCTGTAAGAAATTTTAAAAAAATGTTAGTAGTTTATCAAAAATCATACACTAAAGAGCAATTTTCTAAGAAGTAGAGGGATTTTAGAAGCAGCAGTTACTTTGTTGTATATAATATACCAGTCTTGGGAACACACAGAAGATGATTGGGCATTTCGAGACCATACGAGTATCACATTAAAATATCTTCTAACTTGTTTTAATATTTAAACTTATTTTCATATGTTGCACATAAACCAACCATGGCAAATTACCAGCTTCGACTATGTATTAAAAGGACTTTATGTTATGGTAAGTATTTTTGTAAGAAAAATGTCAGGTGCTTACTTGGGATCTAATCCGCAAACGGACCCTGATATCCGACCTCCAGGCCCCGACTCCCCCGAAGACCATTTCTTCCACGTCGAGATGGTGGTCTGAAAGGTAGACAAACCAAAGTTCACGGTTGACAAGCTTATGCGTCGCCCAAAACTGGGTGTGACCCACGGCGCGAGAAGCGTTTGAAGACTTAACTATGGCTAAAAATATTAACATGCACAATTGGTTTCAAATCTGATAACTGGTTTTATGAAAGAGTGTCGTGTTACCCAGCAACAGGATTGTAGTATTCGAAGAAAATATACTGGTGCTTAGCTACATCCGATTCGACTGGAAGCTAACCCAAGCACAATTGAGACAAGGCTAGGCAGATGACTTCATTTGCACCCCAGAAGTTGCCTTTTACTATTTACCTATCTTGAGCCGGTTTTGTCAAAGGATGGATATCCTCTTTCTGAATAAGTATGGGTATTATAAAAGCGGGCTTAGCCTAGGTTGATGGATAGTGTAGTAAGCTCTCAGCATCCTATTATAACACTATACCAGTTTACCTAGGAAATAATTCTGGATAAGCAGATATTTTGATACAATTTAATCTGGGAGGTCCATGACTTGTTGCAACTATTTTCAAGGGGCTTATTTTGACCGGATCCCATAATCCGACCTCAGTTTGTGATATTCGTTAGGAATGTTTTGTTATGTTAAGCAGGTAATGAAATTTCACATCGTAATCTTAACCTATAAAGTTATCGAGATATATGCAGAAACATACCTTTGATATTAATCCTCGTATCTTTACGTAAGCGTGCGAAAAAATTTAATATTATAGATAGGGAATACTATACGGTTTACGCAGGTTTACGTAACTGCGTTTGCATTTAAACAGTCAAGTCAAAAAATATTTCGTATAAACCTTACCCATATCAATTTCACACAAATAAGGTGATCTGTAGGCTAATTCACATAATTTTATGACACGCCAATCCAGTTGCAGTTGAGATCAAGTTTGATCGCTAAACCGTACCTATTTTGCAACTGCGTTTGTCTATAACAGTAGAACGCGATCTTAATGTAATTGCCGTACGCGAATTTGACGCGAACGTATCTGACAGCGGTGGAGAATACGAAAAAGTGCAGTTTTATGGCACTGCAACCAATCTTAAAGAGATTAGTTGCAGTTAGGTACATGAATTAGCCTACTGAGCGTCAAACAGTCTTTCTTTACACATGAATCTATTGACCGCCCCAGTTGGATTAATAGGACAAATGTTTTCGTGCCCGTGCTGCCTCAGTCATATTTATACGACTGAAAACCTATGTCCGTTTTTTGTTTTGATTTAATTGCATGACCCTATTCGTCGTAGGAGAATTCGATTCATCCCCATTCATGTTTTTTATGCTTTTTATTTAAGAACACATAGACGTGACGTCTTTTCTTCTCCAGGAGAAAGTGATACCCACCGAACAATCAGCCTTAGACGACTGTACACATCCAGAATCGTCATTCCGTATGCAACAAGCCGTGTCTCGTTCTCTTCTCGCTGACGCTGCTATTGCCCGGGCTATTCTCGCGTCCTTTCGCATGCACGGAGCAAACTTTGCCCCCAGGTGGATCAGGTCAGCTGCGCGAGGACCCAGCCAAAATGACGCCGGCTCTTCCCATTCAACCTGGAAAATACGATAGTTAAGAAAATGTTAGTACGATTGGAATTTAATTTGTGTCTGAAATGTATTAATCAGGGTGGCGGGGACATTGAGGCGCAACTTGTAACCATGAATCCTGTCCAGACGCCAGCAGATCAAGCTACCCGAAACTGTCAAATTTTCCCAGTAAACTTTGAACCTTAGCTTAACGATACAGTTGAAAACCTATTAAAGAAATTTGTCAGATTGTAATAGCTTGATGTGGTGGCGTCTGTACATGATTCTGAAATTTTTCAACGGTTATATATTATTTCTGTACGAGATCTCAAATTAGCTGTCCAATACCTAACAACGAATAACTCAGACGTAGTCACGTACCTAGACTCAAAGAGAACTCATTAGCTTTAAGTACTTCGGTTTGAATGAGATACCTACCAAGAATATTGCGGGCTTTTTATATACAATGTGTCTTTGTGGATGCCCAAAAATATATCTACAAATGTTTGACTAGACTAAAGACATACCTACACAATTAAATTTCATTTTTCTCATTGATATTTATGGGAAAATTGTTAAAGTATAATATCAGAGTTTTTACACATTTTAATTTCATTTGTCACATTTTAATAATTCCTTACTCCCACTTTTTGTAAAATATTATAAATGCGCAATAATATTTTTACTCGTGCAAATCCACTAGAATTTGCCGCTTCAAACCCATTATTTATGAAAAAAAAAACTTAAACAACAATCAACGAAAATTACATAGACGAACCTTTTGCGGTCAGTCGTCGCTAAAAGATAGCATCATGAAAGACTACAGTAAGCAGTAAAAAGCAGACAAAAGGGGCGACTCACAAAGACTGTGTGACCTACATTCGGAGCTTGCTCACTAATACTCTTACTTTGTGACGCTTTCCCTTGCGTCACAATGAATACGTTCACCCTTTGTGGTTGCTACTTGCTAATTGTTAATTTCATATCGAGTTATAAGTTCTTGTTTCTTTTTGGTTGCAATGAGTACTTTTTTGAGTGCTTTGGTGTCTTTAATCACACTAATATTATAAAGGCGAAAGTTTGTGAGTGTGTTTGTATGTTTGTTACTTCTTCACGCACAAACGGCTGGACCAATTTTGATAAAATTTGGTATGGAGGTAGCTGATCCCTGGATTAACACATAGGATACATAGGATTTTTATACCGATATTTCTACGGGATCGAGACATAAGAGGGGTGAAACCAAGGGGCGCACATAAACATAGCATCACGCCTTTATTCACCGAAGGGTTAGACAGAAGTTTACGTACACCCACATTTTGCCAGTTATGGTTAAGTGACATGTAATAAGAGGCGAGCCTATTGCAATCAACCGGTCGTAAATCCACACTCCAGGGTGCTACTGAGAAATTCCGAATAGAAAAACCCAATAACACTTTGCCCGATCCGGAAGTTGAACCCAGGACCTCATCCTCAGCAGAAACGCTTGTGAGTACTAGTCGCTCCATGTAAAATATTGGTATTCAGCTGCAGCTGAATACCAATACTGCCTATCTGACCTCCACAACCACAACCACACCACTCCACAACTGGGTAATACGATACCCCTTGGTAACACTGGTTGTCAGACTTTCGGGCTTCTGACTACCCGTAACGACTGTCAAAGATCCACGAATGACAACCGGCACCAACGGCTTAACATGCTGTCCGAGGCACGGAAGGGTCTCGGTATGTAAAGATGGTCACCCACACAAAGAGTAACCGCGACTAGCGTAGCTTAACCTGGTCAATCGACCTATGTGGCTGTTATTATTTAGACACGGACCCCTACCGCAGACTCCTACGCGGTCAAAATGTATGACACAGCATTTTTTTAATAACCTACCTGTGATAAATTTCAATGAAAGAGGTTTCAGAATCACGCACTGAATCCATAGTATTAGGTTATGTCCCTGCAAATCTGTATATTTTTAACCTATCGCGAATTGACTATAACAACCATAAAAACTGAACAACTTTTCACATAACGTGTGAACTCTTAAAATCACTCGGGACCATCATAGCCCAGTAAAGAGCATAAATATATCACGATTTTGAACGCAATCCCCAAAGAACGGTTTTATATGCGACGCCACATAAAATTACCTATTCAAGTGTAAACAAAGTAGGCAATCAATATGCAATGTGTTGGAAACTGTGAATGATCAGTCTTATCATGGTAAAAAAATGTACGAGACGGCTGATGTTTTATATATTTCGGATTCTTAGAAAATGAGCACGGTAATAATATAACATGCAATAATATTCACATGAGTTCTTCTGTTGAAATAATGTGTGAACTCATAGACCGAAAATACTTCAAAAGTCTCAAGTCTTGGACTTATATTTACTATTGCCAAGTGCTTGATTGTTGTTGAGATTATAAATTTATTAAGTTCTTCAGTAACTTGTGATGGCGGAAAAAATCGTCAGGTGAAGCTTAAAGGCATTGCGTTGACAGATGGACCTCAAGCAGCTAAGTTTGCATAACCAAGATCGGAACGCGTCAACTGCACCCGCTCGTGTTTTTGAGCACCGTACTCAAATACAAGAGGGGCAGACTTTCGACGGGAGCCGCCGTCGGGTGTCGACGACTGCTGCAGTTGACGCATATCGTTGTGTATGAGCACTAAGGGTGTCGGTCGTTCGGCGACATGGACGGCTGATATTGTTATAGAACCAGAATAAGAATAGCACAGGAGCGTGAAGAGCGTGAAGACTCAAGGAGAAAAAGGCCTTTGCTCAGAAATGACTGAAGTTGGGCTGTGTATGATGAAGGAAGCTCTAATCAATTTACTCATTTATACAACCAATATTATCGGTATTGATTTAAACTATCTCATTTGTTAGCATAGGGCCCTTTGTACACGGCACGGTTTCCTTACGGTAAGTGCGCGCTAACCACACCGAATAATAATAATAATAATCGTGTGACCTTTTATTTATCTACTAGCGACCCGCCCCGGCTTCGCACGGGTGCAATACTGATACTAAGTACAGGTATTTCAAGAATATCTATATTAAATGCACAATGTATTTAAGGTACTTAATTGGATAAGGATTAATGCTGTATTGCTTAAAATCGCTTCGTAAATAAGTCATTATTTCTCGTAAAAAGTAAAGGATAAAAAATGATTATTGTGGGTTATGCCTAAGAGATAGACATATACCATCGGGGACTTTTTTGTAAACCTTTTTAAGGTGTACAATACTGTAGTACATTATTTTGACCTATCTCGTAGGGTTCAGCCAGCGTTTGAAAAGTAAGCGCAAAAAAATGTGTTTATTTACGACATCACATGCATGCATGTATTATATATATAAACCTTCCTCTTGAATCACTCTATCTATTAAAAAAACCGCATCAAAATCCGTTGCGTAGTTTTAAAGATCTAAGCGTTCAAAGGGACTATAAATAATACTATGTAGTGATGATGACACGGTTCTATGATATACGGCGACGACGCCGCGCCGTAGTGTCAACAACTTCCATAGCGAAACATACAACACTGACGACCGTGCCTACACACAGCCAATAATCCGTACTTTTTCACGGCACGGTGTCAACAAGGGCCTTACGGTAAGCCTGGCAGACATAGCTGCTAAACCATAATTAACTTCACAAAAATAAATGATTCTCCACTTACCTGCTGCAAACTCAAGCTCTTCACCAGGACTTGTCCCGAGTGTGTGTGCCTGCCGAACCCGACAGGTCCGAATCCGTAGCAGAGGAGTGACAGTAGCAGCACCAGGGTCTGCACTGTGCTCACCCACCACGTGAAGTAAGGGCGGTAGTCCGTCAGCTCGTCGAGCTGTCGTGCCACCTCCTCATGATGCGCCATCGACTTGCGAAGCGAACGCCTGGAATGTGAGTTTGAATGTTAGTCTTTTGTTAAGGAAAGCAGAATATGATGTTGGTGTGATCGGTCTGTGAATGACGAATAAGAAAGTATGTTTATAGTTGTACAGCACCCTAATGGCGTACCATGTTGTCGTTCAGAAAATGTACCCGTGGATACCAATTTACAACGCCACTAATAGAGTTCTTTGATCAAATTATTATTGAATACTTTAACCCGAAATTCTAATTTTAAATCACCCTAGAGATGTTTTTCATTAGTCCCATCATCAGCCTTTAATGTTCCCACTGCTGTTGTTAACAGGTCTCTCAGCGACGGGGAGTGGGCAGTCATCCACCACGCGGGACCAGTGCGGGTCGATAGATATCCCTTGTCTTCGATTTTTTGGTTCTAGAACATGCCGGTTTCCTCATTATGTTTTACTTCACCGTTTTGTTGATGATTGGGTGGTGATCAAATAATGTACACAAAGCAAATCATACCACTGGACCACCACCGCTTTCATTTATCAGTTGAGGTCAGTTTTATAACCTTAACTTACTTTATCTTAGATAATTTTTCAATTACAATTTAGCAATTATATTCAAACAACAATCATTGCTGGGAAAACTGGTGAGACATAAAGTTGATACCTTCTTGATACAGATTAATGTGTTACTAATTCCCTTTAGTAAGTGATTGCCTAAGAACATAATCTGAACAATGTTTGTTTACACTTCCATCTAATACTTTTGAAACAAACAGTACACAGACGTAATCATTATACCGATCGTATAGTTCAAAACGAATAAGCAGACAAGCAAAATTACATAATAGTCTAGACAAAAAACACATCCAAATTTTTATTACTATTTGCTGCAAAAACAGTTGCGAATATTTTAAAAAAAATGTCCACGGAGAAAAATTGGCATAATGCATAAATTACTGGCGTCGTATTCACGAAGTAAGTATTATTTCAAAAAGCCATTACAGCAAGTTTTAAGCGAGACTTGGCGTAAACACCGTGATATATTAGAGGCTCAGGTGAATTATGAGCGAGGACGACGCCGTACAGTTACAGTATCATTTTTTAATCCTTCTTTGTTACTTTAAAAGCAAGATTCATTAGAATGTTCCTAGTAAATTAAGAGAAGTTGTGTTGATGATGTTTTCACACTTTAGTAGACAGACTTTAGCACTGTTCAATTATAGCTTAAGTAGTAAGAGGCTGTAAACATGCTAAGAAGTCAGCAATGGGTTTTTTAACGACAGAGAGAGCTCGGATTTATATAGATAATTCCGAGCTCTCTCTATAGAGTAGTAGAGACATTATGAATGCAAAAAGCTGTCAAATTAGATAATCCATAGACAAGATTAGACGTGATTAAAAAATTGGCTACTAAAAATACGTCAATTTACGTCAGGCGCTGATTAATTTGACAGGACTAAACTAATATTTATCTTCTGTCCTTTTCATAATGAAATAGAAAGAAAAAGATGCACTGAACTTAAATTTAATTTAGTTTGTGAACAACAGAATCGGGGCCATTATCTATTTTTGTGAGACCGGTGGGAGTTCCTCTCTCCTTTCATGTTTATTTTTATGTACATATGTACATATATATATATTTAGATTAGTATAATATACCTACTTTATGTATGTATTTATTGTATTATGTAAATGGTACCACACAGTCTACCTACAGTATTTTTACCTCCTTCCCCTTTTTAATCCATCCAAAGGTTGTCTTTAAAAGATCGCTCTTAGCGAAAAGACCGCCCATTGTGTCACCATTTGTAAAATTTCTATATATAAGTCTGTAATTTTGTGTGGTATACATAATAAAGAGTATTCTATTCTTAAACGCTATAAAAAAAGTGTGTACCTACTTAGAAAATGTTCGCAACGATCATGAATTTGGTCACGTGTTTCGTCTAAGCCTATTCAAAATGATCATAGCTCCCGTCGTCTACAGATCATCACAAACTTAATTTGGTAATATTATTACATGAAAACCGTTTGGTAGTCAATATTCGACTGCTTGAGTTATTCCAAGAAATAGAGTTTATTATGTGACCCACAAATACCTCTTGCGGCTTGATTAAACCATCAGGCGGTCTTAGCAATTCTAGAATTTGGAATGAAGTTGATCAAATTCACACTAATTATAATATTTTAAACTAGCTGCGCCCCGCGGTTTCACCCGGGTAAATTTCGATCCCGAGGGAATATCGGTATAAAAAGTATCCTATGTGTTATTCTGATGTATAAGCTATATTACTGTACAGTTTCATCAAAATCTGTTCAGTAGTTTTTGCGTGAAAGAGTAACAAACATCCATCCATCCATCCTCACAAACTTTCGCATTTATAATATTAGTAGGATAGGATACGGCGTGAGACCACCGACAGCGAAAACCTGTAGGTAACAGCCTTCCGGATATCAGTATCAGGAAGACTTTCTATAATAAGCAGCCTATAGTATCTCCACTGCTGGGACATAGGCCTCCTTTCTGTGAGAAGGAGTGGGCCGTAATCCACCACGCAGGCTCAGTGCGGGTTGGTAGATGTCACGTCTTAAAATTTTTGGTTCCGGTTTCCTCACGATGTTTTCCTTCACCGTTTTGAGAGCAGTGGTGATGAAATAATTTACACAAAGTAAAGCGCTTGTCTGGGTTCGAACCTACGACCAGCAACCTACCTTTTTAGATAATACGACTACAATAATATCTTATATTTTTTTGTTTTTATTATATATACTGTCATTAGAATAATTTTTTTTTTGTTTGCACGTGTTTCTGTGACAAATAACCCTATTTTTCTTTTCTTTTCTTTTTAACAATATATATGTGTTTTTATGAGTTTTACTAGTTTATATAAGAATAAACAATTATACTACGATTTAACTTTTCTCTGACCTCAGCCCTTTTATTCCCACAAATTTGGGAGAGGTATAGGTACTGTTGTATATTTTACAACAGTCGGGGTACCGTAATGATTCCTGTTATAATGACACTTTAGGGGATCTAACTTTCTTTTCAGTGAATTTCAGTGTGTTTTCTGTTTGTTTCGTAGCAAATATATAATGTTGAAATGTAGGCGTCCACTGTGCATACAGATCTGGCCACCGCTTCGGGGATTTCACGTGTGATATATTATTTATTTATTTAATACTTCAAGCACATAAATTTACAGAGGCGGACTTAATGCCATAGGCATTTTCTACCAGTTAACCTTTGGGTGATATTATAACAATACAATAGTTATTTTTGCAACAAGAGAGCAAAGTCGTTTTTTGCTGCGAGAGCTGATTTTGAATCTTGAGTGTGGCGAGGGATTCAAAGGCACGAGATGCAAAAAACTTTGCTCTCGTGTAACACACATAACTTTTCACTTCAGCAGCGAGAACACTTGAGGAGATAAAATATATTAATTACGTAACATTATTGAAACTAGAAATAAATATTTACAGGTTAAATATCAGTTTTATTTGCAGTAAATACTTATTTTCGTTTAAATACAACCATAAGTTAAAAATTCAATAAATTACATTAAAAGACATAATTAGCTTTTTGCAAAATTTCTTTAGTTCGTACGAAATTCCGAACGTGTTTGTCTTTGAGGTCGAATTCAAAATCGGAACTTCGAAAGGGCTGGTCTTTGTCTCTCTCTCTTTCTAATGGCGGGAAAGAAATATAGTGTGAATGTTTTGAATTGTATAACTAACCCAAGGCTGAATAAGATATTCACGGCTAGCTGAAAAAAAAAATAAAAAGTTACTTGATCTCACTCAGTGAGCAAAATCGCATTTTGCTCACTGATTTCATACAGCAAAACCTACATGTTTAAGCTACTGAAGTGAAAAAATATTTCAACATCCGGTGCCCAAGAAATTAGGGCGTTCAGAAAATTAGGCGCCTGTTGAACTGTGACAGCATAAGAAGGTGCATTGAATCATCTAAAAAGAGAAAGAAAGAAAAAGTATTTATTGCGACTCGTACAGGATCTCATCATCATGAGCTTACAGCAGTCCACTGCTTTACATAGGCGTCTCCTATTGCACGCCATTCAATTCAATTTCGACAACTTGATCCAGCTGCTACCATCCGAGCCGCATCAATCATCATCTCATACATAATGCCAATACCAAAAATACGAAATACCTTCAAAATATCGTGAATGTTTACAGCTGAAAGAAGTCTTTTAATAGAGTACGACTGTATTTTAATCGAGTTAATAGTTAGTATGAACGTATTTTGATGACGTCAACATCGCCCTATTATATTGAACCAGTAAATAAACAGAATAAAGTGGGTCAAGGACAGTTTTAATAAACTTTGTCCTAGATCCATGTGTTCTTGATGGTTTTATTCGCTTATTACTAGAATTACGATGATTTAAAGCATTGTAGCGATTTCAGACAGTTTGAGTTCCGAGAAAATAGATGTAGGTACCTAGTAGAGATCAGATATTTCCATGTATCTTTCAGTGGATGTTAACAAGGTCAATGAAGGTGCGGCGGGTTCACGAATGAGTGCTAACGCGTGCTCGTGTTCCCGCCGTAGGCGGCAGAGGAGGATACCGTGGAGTTTTAGTGGGTAAGAGTCTCACATAACTGCACTATCTCCCCGTGGTAGTGCAGAATGCATTTCCCCACGATAAAAAAAAAAGGTCAATGAATGTTTTGTAACATGGAAAAGTAAGAATTTGATTATAAAAACGATTATTGCCAAGAATGTTTAATGATGAATAATAGCGTTTCATTTTAATATGTTGTTAGCCAATGAATGAAATTCTCCTAAAAAATTTAAAACCAAAAAATATTGTTAAGCCTACAAGTAAATTGCATTAAATTCCTGTTTGTTGATTAATAATGTTATTCTCTTAGAAAAATAAAATTAGTTAAACCTATAAATTGAGCTCAATTCCTGCAGGTCGTGTGACCCATACTATATCGGATAGACTTTACATAAACAGAAAAGAATACCATATCAATATTCGGACTTATAGGTCCTATCTACACAGATCAACACGCTGAACACTGTATGAGGCTAACGAAATAAAAACAGCAAGAACGCCCCTCAGTGGGAACTCTTTAATAATTACGCGATGGGTCGATACCGGTCGTCGACCGCGTGGAAATAATTCTCTGAGCAACTGCTTTACTCGCTCTTTGTTTTCCCCAGCGTTTTGCGCCAAAAAGGCTTAAAAACGAAGCGTTTTCCAACTTTTTCGGTATGTATTAAAAGTTGTTTTTATGATTCGTTTGGTTTTGAAGGGGGATTTTTGTGTTGGGACTTGGAAAAGCGGATAATTTTAGAATTTTGCAGGCTTGTCTGACTTTGTTATGAATGTTATGTTGTAAGAAGCATGTTTATCCACTGTACGGCAAATTGAGCGTACTAACGTTTTGTGTGTTGCTTTTGTTAATAAACATTTCAAGCGTTTTAGCTATTGTATTTTTGTTCAGGTCATATTTGCTGATTAATATTCCAGTTAGTGAATAAAACATTTAACATTAATCATCTGCCTAGCCTTTTCCCAACTATGTTGGGGTCAGCTTCCAGTCTAACCGGATGCAGCTGAATACCAGTGTTTTACATGGAGCGACTGCCTATCTGACCTCCACAACCAAGTTACTGGGTAATACGATACCCCTTGGTAAGACTGGTTGTCAGACTTTCGGGCTTCTGACTACCCGTAACGACTGTCTAAGATCCACGAATGACAGCCGGGACCAACGGCTTAACGTGCTTTCCGAGGCACGGAGGGGTCTCGGTATGTAAAGATAGTCACCAATCCACAGACCAACCGCGGCAAGCGTAGCTTAACCTGACCGATCGACCTGTGCGGCTGTTATTATTTAGCGACGGGCCCCTCCCAAAAAAAAAACAACCTTTAACATTAATGTGGTACAATATTATCTTCTTGTCAGACAAGATATCTGGGCCAACAAAGCGACGACCTAAAAATCCTCATAACCAAATCCTCATACTTTACAGCATTTAGTTAAAGAAATATCTCCGTTGATGTAGGCTGGAAGGATCAGCACTAAATTAACTGGATCCCTCCGTAGCAACCTAAGGATTGTCCTCAATTTGCCAGCATGGTTGGCTGAGTTAGCTATCTGTGTGTTACATAAATCTTCGTTACTTTCAGCTTAATACCAGACTCATGTTATAAAAATGTTCTGCCGCAAGTTATTTTGACGCAGACCTTAGGGAAACATCGGGAATTCTCAGAATAGGTTGATATTAAAACTGTGGCTCGGTAATACTATAATTGTTATACCCGTCAGGATTGTTCATTGAAACTGTCCCTAGAATTTTTCATAGACTGAATGAATGTCCATCTGCTGTAGATCTTTTTCAGTCTGATTCTAATATTACCAAGGGGTGTTACCCAGTGTCTAGGTTGTGGGAGGTTAAAAAGGCAGTCGCTCTATATAAAACACTAATATGCAGCTGCATCCAGTTAATCTCGAAGCCGACCCCATATAGTTGGGTAAAGGCAAGGAAATCAGCTGATAATGTCCCCCTCCTCTCTGTGCGAGGGTAAGGCCGTCATGTATTAGAATTTTTGGTTCTGGGTTTCCTTACGATGTTCTCCTTTACCGTTTTGAGAGCAGTGGTGATGAAAAAATTTACACAAATTAAAGTGCCTGTCTTGGTTTGAACCTGCGACCTAGGTACCACTACTCAACCAGGCCATAGCATGGTGATATTCCAGTCCTTACCTAAAGAATCTACCAACAACGCCCATGCCAAACTGCCTTCTGTTGGAGTTGTCTGCGAGTGGCTCCAGCATCGGTGTGTGGATGCGCGCTCCCCCCGCACCCCACGACACACTCCGCTCGGGCCTTCGGTACTCCACGCTGTTTGAACCGATTGGGGATCTCGCCCTGGAATCAGAAAAATATTTTTTAAGGGAGGTAATGTGAAACTGTGTTTTAACGGGGCCGTCGACGTCTATCTATCCATCCGTTCGTCTGTCACACGGTTAAAACTTTGAACTGTAATAGATAGCCTGTTGAGATCACTGAACACGTATGCAGAAAGTTCCATACATCATTGTCTATTTTCATTACACAGGAAAAAAAAATAAGCAGTGCGCAAACTATAACCATTAATTCAGTATAATTATGATTCTAGACACCCAACCTAGCGCAGAAATTTTTCGTTGGTTATAAAAAAAATATTAGTTGTTCCACAAATTTTGACCGCGTAGGTATTGCACTTTTACACGAAACAGCAGATTTTCTTTTTTAATAACTGACGAAAATTTTCTACGCTAAGTGATCTAGAATAAATTGCTGAATTCATGATAACAGCTTGCGCATTGGATATTTTTTTTCCTGTATACATGGTTTATTTTCAAAGACCAGCCAAATTTAAGGGTCGCCGCGGGAGACGCTCCGGGCGTCGGGAGCCGCGTGAGACTCCCGGCCACCGTAGGCGCGGGCCTGCGGGCGGAAAGTAATGGGTAACTCTCCGTCCGATCAGGACCAGGCCCGTACTGGACGGCGCGTACGTGTTCTACGCGCGCCTCAAAGAGATGTCAGCAATAAGGAAGGGGCCCGTAAGGGCCATAGCCTGGCGGGGGAGCGGGATTGTCCGAAAGGGTTACCGCTGCCCCGGAATATAAAGGGCTAAGGAAGGAACACGGGTGGGTTTTAGTCAGTAAGAGTTTGACACTCCTTTCTGCTCCACCCAGAGCGGGAGGAGTCATTTGATGATTTCCCATCCACAAAAAAAAAAGTCAAATTTAAGGGTGTGGGACAGACCATCAAACTGAACAACTTTCTCCATGGGACCAATATCGTAATCGCGAAAACAACTGTCCCATAGAAAACTTCAATACCTACTCGATCAATATTTTAAAAAAGTACCACAGTAGGGACAGGACTTTTATGAAAAAAAAAAGGAATCCGCAAACTCGAACGTTAGTCTAGCAACACTTCTACTGTTTTCTGTTTGGAAAATTATCGACGCAATTTTCGGCCTCTGATGTATCATAGGTAACATACCTATGATACATCAGAGGCCGAAAATTACATACGTACATACGTATGTAGCTATATAATTTGAAAAGAATGTCTGGCGTAAACACGCCGAACTTTCTGTCGTGTTTATTACGACAGATGTGTTGCTACACAAAGGGGCTTGTAACTATATAATAACAGACGCACGGGTCGATCTTCAAGGTTATGCCACGCTGACTTAGGTCAGTCTGGAGGCCCTTTCGTGTCTTGGAAAGCACGTTTAACTGTTCTCGCTGTCATTTTTAAATCTTTGACAGTCGTCAGATGCCCAAAATTCTGACAACCAGTCTTACCAAGGGCATCTTGTTACCCAGTAACTAGGTTGTGGAGGTCAGGTATGCGATCTCTCTATGTAAAATACTGGTATTCAGCGGCTGGGAAAAGGTTAGGCAGATTGACTGTGTTATTTCACTTTTTTTTACAAGTAGGTACGTATAGAACAGGATTTTCATTGAGAACAATTAATGAAAGAGGACTTTTGCTGTCTACCTACATCCTACAGTATATTTTTTTTTTTTCTAAAATGTCTAATACCTACTTATGTAACTTGCTTCCTCGTAGTTTCAATTTTTTTCTTGCAACACCTCAAACATAAACCCTGTACGGGGTACACTGTAAATTATACATAGATATATATATATAAATAGACATACGCTACGTATGTCAGCATAGTCCGAAGATTTAATCTCCGATCACAGACCCTTGTCACAAAGATTTGGGACTGATACCCGCGTGAAACACGCATGCGCGGTGAGGCGTCTGTTTTTTATTTCCTTTTACACGACATATCAACATACATAGCTGCAGTGCGTTCCTTTCTTCGACCGTGGGTATCTGACATATAACAGTTGAAATGTATCGTATGTCAGTAGTATGTATTTCAACTTGAAATATTAGGTAAAGTTACAACATACATTCAAACTTAAAAAATGTAGGGGAGGCCAGAGTTTCAATTAAAAGGGGTCAATCTTCAATTCTTCAATTCTTCTAAAACTATACACTGTAGGTACCTACTTAATGGATTGTGAAAGACTTTTTAATAAACTTTTAAATTAGAACAACATTTTTTGGTTAGAAAACCGCTGAGGTCATAAAACATTGACAGTTATAAAAATAAAATCGTTGGCTTCGCAAAAGAAATCAATCAATTATGATTAGCATAAAATAAAAAGAAAATTAAAAGGTCAGCGTTTGTATGCCGAGAAGATTAATCGACTGACATGCTGTCAGACTAGCTTGACTATCAAGTAGTCGATATACAAACAAAAGACACGAGAACATTGTAAATAGGAACAAACATTTTATTTTCTGCATAACATAACCAGCCTTTAGTATTGTTTTGCTATAATGTAGTTGTTGTTACAGGCCTAATCTCGGTGAGACGAAGTGGACCGTAATCCAACACGCAAGCAGGAATTTTAAAATGTAAAAAAAAATCATTTTTGACAATTGGACTGAAACTAGTTCGTAATTTTTTTTAAGAAACAAATGTCTACTTTATGTTTTAACCGAGATTTTTTTATCATCAATAAGAATATTTTTTCAATAACGATTCAGTCTTGTTCGATCAAATAAAATATAAAGAAAAAAAAAAACAAAGCTATATTGAAAAAAACTTAATTAACGTTACCAATTGGCCTCAGTTCAACTGTGAAAGATATCAGGCGAATTATAAACAAAAAATACACCCGAATGTGAACGACCGCACGCCCGGTCGATAGTTCACCGCAAGCTTAAATTATAGCGAAAATTAATTACAATCTAACATTCCCATGATACATTTTAAAAAGTTACTCATGTGAAATTAGCACTTTATACGGTTAAATTGTAAATGACAAGTACTTCTGAGGACTGAGTAAGTAAATACAAGAAAATCGAGTATTATATCATGAATGACTCTGAGAAACCTGTGTAAAATGATACATTTTAAAAAGTTAATCATGTGAAAATAGCATGATATGCGGTTAAATTGTAAATTACAAGTGCTTTTGAAGACTGAGTCAATAAATACAAGAAAATCGAGTATGATCTGAATTACTGAGAGAACTCTGTAAAATGGTAGCGAGATCATGTACGCATAACTCGACACTGGGTATCGTGTTACCCACTGACTGGGTTGTAGTGGCTAGATAACCAGTCGTTCCATGTAAAGTACCGGTATTCACTTTCATCCGCTTAGACTGGAAGCTGAGTCCGACATAGTTGTGAAGAGGTTGGCAAATGGATTCAAATCGACAGAATGCAGGGAACAGTAGATTTTTTTTAATATTTCAGAGTTGTTCCCATAGTTAAAGTTGTTCTTTTTTATGAGTCAATAAAGATTTTTTTATTACGTTTAACCTAAACTACGTTTTAATGGCGGTCCTACACGCTACGGCCTAACGGAGAGGTCTAACTGTGCAAGTGTGTGTATTGGAATACTGCACACTTGAATAAACCTCTAAACAAGTGGCAACCGCTTGCAAAGCATTTCGTATTTCTACAACAACTTTCAACAGGATTGACATAAGCCGTTCGGTAGCTTATGTAATGTTATCCAATACATTTTTAACTGGTCTATCATCGTTATCACTGATAAATGTCACTTTGTATAGGCCCTCTGCACAAGTAGACCCATCCGATGAACCGTAGCGTGTATGGCTTAAGTAAAAACACTTATAAGCTCTATATTACAAATTCCTCACACGTTACACTATATAATAAACGAGGTAATTAATCTGTCGAGCTGGCAACATGGCGCAGCTAGATCTGGTCGGAACAGGATTATTAGGCAAACTTAGCTGCTACAACTTGACGTGGTTTACTTAGTACCGCGGCTTTATACCGCTATTACTCGTACAGCTTCATTTTCAGTTATGAACTTCGGGAATTACCACGGAATAACCAAGTACATTGTCTATGTAGCTATAGTTCTACATTATTAAACAGAAGGAGGTTATTTGATTACTTTGCTATAAAAATGGGAGATGAAATTGTGAAACTGTTTAATATGTTTTTCAAAATAATGGGTCGCTTTCGATTGTTTGTTGTTTAGCTATAAGCACTGGCAAAGGGAACTTTACATCATGCAGGCTGACAGAAAAATGGTTCTGGCTGAAAATTAATCAAATCCAAACACTCAAGCAACTTTGGAAGCACTTTAAATTGTAAAAGGAGTCGTTTTATCTAAATATTCATTAATTTACAAAAACAAAAATTATTTGTCTATTATTTTCCAATACTCTAACTGACGGACTAAATAGATTTTCAATTTATTGATGGTGGAAACTAGACGGGCTGGAGTAAACACGGCTTGTTAAACATAAGTAGATAAAATCAAAAGAGGCTATATATTATTGCTATCTGCTTAGAGACAATAAGGTGTCTATGTACTGTTAGTATTATTAAAGTTCTACAGTAGGTACTGTACGATAAATATCAGGTTCTCTATTGTTAATACGAAAAGATCAATTATCTTCCTGAATAATAAGTAGTATTTTGCCAAATTCGTTTAGAGACTACTACGATAAACCATTTGTACTCACCCCTTAGATCCGTCAACATTATCGGCTTCGTCGTGATGCTGCAGTGGCGTGGCTGACGTCGGTGGCGTGAAGAACACGTCATCGACGTCACCGTCGTCATGCGAAGGCGCTCCCCCGCGGAACGATCTCGACCATTGTGCCGAAGTCGACTGACGCGAGCGCCGCGTCACCGCCTGAGGAAGGTGATCGAGGTTAGGTTCAAAGGTTGCCTCTACATAACATAACATAATCAGTCTACAATGTTCCCACCGCTGGAAGACAGGTCTCCTCTCTTCGAGAAAGAGTGGGCTTTATATAGGGCGGGTTGGTGGATGATGTGACATCTATCAACCCGCACTGGGCCCGCGTCTTCGATTTTTTTTATTATAGGATATGCTGGTTTCCTCACGATATTTACCTTCACCGTTTTGAGAACAGTGGTGATGAAATAATTTACACAAAGTAAAGCGCCTGTCTGAGTTCGAACCTATGACCTAGAACTCGTTACCACTGGGCCACCACTGCTCTCAATACTTTAGAAGAAAATCGCTCGTGATTGAACTCTGAACAATAATTATCATTTTCACCCATTAACTATTTTCGAAGATACAGTGTCCAATCAACTACCAAAAATCCTGACCCACATCCATCAAAACAAGATGTAAACGTCCTTCAAGACAATCAAAGGCAATCAAGAACATAACATGTTTTTCTTTTACTCAAGATAGCCTGAAAAAATGCCCCTGAACCTTTTTACCTGACTTCGCAACGCAAAGGAGGGTAATTTGTTTATCACTCTATATTTGTATGTTTGATCTTTTGTGGCGCTCTAGAGACCAAACGCGTGGGCCAATATTGATGATTCTTACATCAATCAATTTTCGTTAAAATTTTGTGAGTGTCATGAAAGACAAGACAATAATCAAAATTCAATACGGCGACAAGTAGACGCCATATTGTGAAAAGGAAACAAATGAAAGTCTACGTCTAGTCTTTGAAAATCATCTTTAGGTTTCTTACACTATAACTTATGAGCTTTTTTATAAGGAAAAAAGTGTTATCAGATCATTTTCTTTAGCCGCTTTTCACCCAACTGCGACTGAGCCCAAAAGACAGGAGCCTAAAAGGCTTATGATATTTTATTATCGACCACAGAGCACGGAGACCCCTCGGCGGTCGGTGCTGGAGGCGGCATTGTCAACACTTTTCATTCAAGCCATCCGCTTCATCGTTTTACTCGTATTACGATACAAATGTCATATAGAAACGGACAGCTTTGAAGGCGGTAAAGCTTTGGTTTCTTAGGAAAGCGGTTCCATCATAAAAAAATGGCCGTCAAGAAAATCTGTCATTTACATCAATCAGTATTTGACGTTAAGTCAAAGCCCTCTGCCCAAAGATTTAAATCGCTAGATTTGCTCACTGTTAGCACGCAAAAAAGTGCCCATACTGAGAAGAATGAGCTTACACATTATTAAAAATAGCATTTCCATGATAATCTAGTCAAGGTCATTGTGTATCAGAGGAGTCAAAACGAAACAGAAACGTGACACTTTCGGCAATTCCGAGCTCTGTTGTTTTGACTTATTTCATCTATATCTATCCATACTAATAATAAAGCTAAAAGGGGCCCGTGGCTAAATAATAATAGCCACACAGATCGACCGATCAGGTTAAGCTTCGCTTGCCGCGGTTGGTCTGTGGATGGGTGACAATCTACAGAGTTGATACGACCGAGGGGCATTAAATTACACTACGTATACTATACGTGTTTAGTATTAATTCGATATGGTATAAAAATAAAAAGCGCCATAAATGAGATTTTTTTTTTTCAAACAAACTAAATAGCTTACAAATCAGAGTAAAACGCAAACACCCTTTGTAAATAAAGGAGAAACCCAAACTTCATAAAAACTTGGGCCTGGTGACTGACCTTAGATACCTACTTAACAAAATAAAGTGGCAACGTCCAACGCAACTCGAAACACGTGTGGATTTTCCAAACTGCAGTACCGGAGATTTTGCCGATTCCAGATGTGCCGGTCCGAGTAAAAGTACTCTCATCGGTCCATATTAAATTAGTTAAGAAATGACGGTCTTCGGATGTTTTATTTAGTAGCCATTAACTGTTGCTGATCGGCAAGTCTCTCGATAACAAAGTTTGCACCTTCCGGTATTTAGAAGGTTTGCGTTTTTTACGTTTTAGAACCTTGTGGATAGTTCTATGGCAACATCTAAACTGCCGGGCGGCTCTGTGGAGACTCGTCGGGCTGCGGGAAAAATTGTCTAAAATTCTTTCGTCCCAAGCAGCGGGCATTTGCCGCGGTGGCACTCCCTCCTGTCTCCTGTCTACTCTCACAGCACTATACGTTTATTGTCCCGTAATCTTTGTACTGCCAACTGTATGGTGCGGGCATTCCTAGGGCAATTGCGGCTATCACCATACCTTTCTCTGTAAGTTCGTAGAGCTAACGTTGCGTTTCCACGGCATTCGCCGTAGATTAAAATCATATCAGTGTATTCTGACGCCGTGTCAGTTACACGAGGTATTTTTGAACACTTTAATTATACACACACACAACCAAAGTTTAACTATCACAATAAAAACAGTCAATTAAAAAAAAAAACAATAACACTAATTAATAATAATCCCAAGTTACGTGTCCTGTCACAGTAAAAAAAAGGAATACTGTCTTAAACTTATTTAGTGTCCTATCACAATAACAAAACAAAATCACAATTATTGTCAGCGCACGAGTTCGACAAAACAATAAGGGCGCAGGAGCTTCCGCGTACGTACCTACGTTCCGGAAGGGTAGCGTCGGCGCACTGAAAAAACAAGTTTTTGGAGGCCCCACTTACTGATCGCAAGCACAAAATACAGAGAGTACAGAAGTCAATCTTCATACAAAGTGCGCTCGAGCAACGAATGGAGCAATAAAAAAAAAATATAACTGTTCAGTGGACGGTTGTTTAAACGGTGAATTGTCGTTTTTTAATCTACCAGTTGTTTCAGAGAGGTAAGTAGGTATTTGCTTGTATTTCGATGGTTTTTATTAACGTAACACAGCAGTTAGGTACGTAGGTAAGCGCCCCGGCCCCCAGTCCCGCGCCGTAAAGTAAAAGCGAACATGACTTTGTAGCACTTTGTGACAAATTTGTAATGTAACAATAACATTAAAATTAAAATATTTTAGTTATTATTGGTTTTTTCGTTTCTTCCTGTTTCATTCTCAACAATAAATCAAACAACTAGATGCGAGTGCCACTACCACGATAGTTTTTTGTGCATAAGCCAAAGTTGACAACCATAGCGCGACCGCCGAGCGTAGGTATGAAAAGAGAAGTACACAGATGTGATTGACTTCTGTACTCTCGGTATTTTGTGTCGCAAGGATCTAAGATACAATAGCAACACACTGACATATTTCTATTTCTTTTACGTACGTGATGTTTTGCTAATAGGATTGTCACTCTCTTATGTGCGTATTGGTTTATGACTTGCGTAAGAGCGGCAACAACGTATCGTAGATTTATCGTTTTAAGGTGCATGACCTATGCGCTATACGCATTGGTCATGCACCTTACATAATCAGCTGTTAGGAAAAATACATCGTGTTCAAACGGGGCAAAAACTTAAAAAATCATTTGCGACTAAACTACTGTTTCAATTTAATTGATTTTTGGTAAAGAGCTTGATAATGATACCTAGTATAGGCAGTTTAAAGGAAAGCCCCTCTGTCGTATCAACTTTGTATAAATACCGAGACCCCTCCGTGCCTCGGCAAGCACGTTAAGCCGTTGGTCCCGGCTATCATTCGCGGATCTTTGACATTGTCGTTAAGGGTAGTCAGAAGCCCGAAAGTCTGACAACTAGTCTTACCAAGGGGTATCGTATTGTGGAGGTCAGGTAGGCAATCGCTTCTTGTAAAATTTCTTGTAAAATACTAGTATTCAGCTGCATCCGGTTAGACTGGAAGCCGACCGCAACATAGTTGGGAAAAGGCTAGGCAGATGATGACCAATAAAAAAGCTGAAGAGTTTGTTTGTTTGAACAAGCTAATCTCTGCAACTGCTGGACGGTTTTGAAAAAATATTTTCCCATTCGATAACCCAATTCTTGAGGAAGGCTGTAGGCTTTTAAATCACGCTATGATCCTTAGGAACCGAGCAAAAAGATAACGAAGAGAGAAAACGAAGTGACAGCGCGGGCAGATAAGCGATATGACGGGGTAGGTCGGGGGAAAAAGAAATTTCACGCGGCCAAAGTTGCAGGCAGACGCTCGTTTATTATACAGTTTCAATAAAAATGTTGGTTGTTTCAAACCCTCTATAGTCGTAAGTTATTTGTTGTTAATAAATGCCATCACAATATCGTGCCAAGGGGCAGTAAGCTACAAGCGTGTTCAAACTAATATTATTAATGTTTCAAAGTCTAATATAGGTCAATAAGGATGATAGCACATGTTAGATATACATAACACTATGCTGATTGAACAATGTTTTGCATCAATTTGAATATAGATTAGCACACTTTTTGAACTAAGGACCAACGCCAGATAATTTTAACGGAGGAATACTTTTCATTTTTTGACAGTTCTTCCCTACAAAGATTGAATAATCAGTCCTTAATCTCGTGTAATTAATTTGGTTCTTGCCTTGCAAAACCTTGGACACTACACAACTGTCATAGAGGTTTTATTGATAACATTAACGTAGCATAAATAGATTGGGCTGGACACATCTGCCGCATGTCAGACGATCAGTGGGCCAAACTTACGACCCAGTGAGTCCCGCTTAATGGCAAACGACATCGCGACAGGTCCAGACGGAGAAGGCGGAATGAGCTGGACTGGATAATAATAATAATAATAATAATAATAACCAAAACAAAACATCAAACCAGCATGGCAACAGAGGTTAGAAAAAGACATAGAAAAATTAAGAGCAGACTGTAGTAGGCTTACACAATACATTAATAACATCAGGTCAAGTAAAGTAGTAAGGAGAGTTGAGGCTATATTTAGGAGCAGTATCACGCACACTAGACACGAAAATAACAACAAAAAACCTGAAGAGTTCTTAGACACCTTAAAACAAAAACTAGCTATTAAGGTTCATAGACTCAGAAGATACAAAAAAGCACAACAGCGTAAAAACGATAATGCCATATTCGCTACTAATGAAAAAATATTTTATAGAAACCTACACAAACCAGACACCGACACAAATGATGAGAATAACACAGATGCAACTAATCAACCTACAAAAGAACAACTTGAAACATATTGGTCTAGTATTTGGGAAGAACAAGAACAACATAACGACAAAGCAACGTGGATAACAGAAGAAGAAACAAAATGGAGGGCAATAGAGGAAATGGAATTTGTAGAGATTACAGAGGCCGATATCACACACTTAACAGGCAGATTACATAATTGGAAATCTCCCGGTATAGACAAAATACACAATTTTTGGTACAAAAAGTTAACTATTTTATACAAACCCATAGCAAAAAACTTAACAAAAATGATATTAGGACAACAAAATATACCCGATTTTATTGCAACAGGTATAACATACATGTTGCCTAAAACTAAAAATTCACCACAACCCTCCCAGTACAGACCAATCACATGCCTACCCACAATATATAAAATATTAACATCAGCTATAACAATGAAAATTAACTCACACATTGAATACCACAACATAATGGCAGAGGAACAGAAGGGATGCAGGCGGGGCCATATGGGATGCAAAGAGCAGTTAATCATTGATTCTACTATCCATAAACATGCCACCACAAAGAATAGAAATCTTCATTGTACCTACATCGATTATAAAAAAGCTTTCGACAGTGTTCCACATTCTTGGTTGATACAAATACTAGAAATTTATAGGATAAACTCAAAAATAATAGATTTCCTACGAAACATAATGCCACTATGGAAAACCACACTTCAAATAAATTGCAATCACAATAATATTACAACGCGACAAATATCAATTAAGAAGGGTATCTACCAAGGTGATTCACTGAGTCCCCTATGGTTTTGTCTTGCACTAAACCCCCTATCTCATCTGCTGCAGCGCTGTCGGGCCGGGTATTGTCTCAAACACACTACAGAACAAACAACAGTCTCACATCTCATTTATATGGACGATATTAAATTATATGCACAAACTGAAAAAGATATGAAGATACTAGTAGAAGCTACAGCAGAGTTTAGCTTAGATATAAAGATGCAATTTGGTCTGGATAAATGCAAAACACTTCATATCATGCGCGGCAAGATACAACCCGGCAACTATGTCGTAAACAACACAGACACCATAACAGCAATGGAGCCGACCGACTTATATAAATATTTAGGGTACACGCAACTAAAGGGAATAGATCATGTTAGGATTAAAGAAACACTTACTACAGAGTACAAAAGGAGACTTAACGCCATATGTAAAACACAACTTTCTAGTAAAAATCTCATCAAGGCCTTTAATACATTTGCCATCCCCATACTAACGTACTCATTCGGAGTTATTAAATGGACAAAAACAGACACGGACCAATTAGAACGAACCACACGCACCACTCTTACAAAACATAACAATTTACATCCTAAATCTGCAATAGAAAGGCTCACTATCAAAAGGCAAAGCGGAGGGAGAGGCCTAATAGACATCCAGCACCTTTGGAGGAAACAAGTCTGTCGACTAAAAACATTCTTTCAGTCAAAATCTCGCACTAGTAACATTCATAAAGCCATAGTTCAAAATGATTTTAACTACACCCCACTTAACTTAAATAAACAGCTAGATACTCCACAAAATACTAGCGATGACCCGCAGAAACAAAAAATTGAGGACTGGAAGAAAAAGGTTCTTCATGGCCGACATCCTCATGACCTAGAACAATCCCATGTAAACCAACTAGCCTCAAATAAGTTTCTTAAAATAGGCAATTTATTCCCAGAAACTGAAGGATTTATAATTGCGATACAAGACCAGATTATTAACACAAAAAATTATAGAAAATTTATTATCAAAGATCCAACAGTAACAAATGATAAATGTCGCAAGTGTCACACTCAACCAGAAACAATTCAACACATAACAGGAGCGTGCACAACTCTCACTCAAACAGACTACACGCATAGGCACAATCAGGTATCAAATATAATTCATCAAAAATTAGCACTCAAATACACACTCATACAAGACACAAACACTCCTTACTACAATTATACACCACAAACTATCTTAGAAAATGACACACATAAACTTTACTATGACCGTGCCATTCTCACCGATAGAACAATTCACTACAATAGACCGGATATAACCCTACAGGATAAAATAAATAAAGTTACTTACCTAATAGATATAGCCATTCCCAACACACATAACATTCAGAAGACAATATCTGAAAAAATTAGTAAATACGCAGAACTCAAAGATGAAGTAACTAGAATATGGCGCCAACAAAAAGTGTACGTGGTCCCGATAGTCCTCTCCACAACAGGCGTCATTCCAAATCACCTTCTCCATAACCTTAAGTTAATAAACCTAAAAGAAACTGTCTATATCACCCTCCAAAAAGCTGCAATATTAAACACATGTCGCATTGTCAGAAAGTTCATGCAAATAGATGAAAACGAAATAGGTTCTCATCACAACACCTCCTTAACATAACACAACACATGCTGCATTTACTTGGTTTCGGCCCGTAAATGTAGTAAAAACCAGCCAAAGAGCTGAGAAGAAAAAACACTACAAATAATAATAATAATAATATTTATTTATTTGTTAACATAGGTAAACCAATACAGATCTTATTTTAATATGCAGAGCGCTATGTTATGCCTAAAGGCGTACAAATGTGGTGTGCAATTCTTGCTGACGAAAACGAATTTAATGATTAAAAAAAAACAACCGACTTCAAAAATAAAAACACTACAAAGTGTAAAATAACTTTAATTTTAATTTTGGAAGTCGGTGTCTTTGTTTTTGTATTTACGTTTTTGCCACCGACTTCCAAAATTAAAATTAAAGTTATTTTACACTTTGTAGTGTTTTTATTTTTGAAGTCGGTTGTTTTTTTTTGTTAAAAAGTTTTTATTTTTTACTTTTTATAGTCAGAGTGCATCTCATGACAATTCCAATAAGCCCAAACACGGCTAGAATACATGGTTTTATTACGAAGTTCCGGTACCTACCTTCCAGCTTCATCATCAGATCGGTTTGATGGTACCATTTTCGTCAGAACCATTTATTTAAATTTGCTTCGTCATAGTCGCTTAACTATCTTAATCGAGATATCTTATCGCCACCCGTGAAATACTTATTATCATTGAAGAGTTCCTGTGGCTATCTGTGGTCTCCTTCATCAGTTCCACTTCACCAAATTATACTTTTTGAATGCAAATGCTTGATATGTTGATGAAAATACCAAAATTGCTATATGTATGCCTATAATATTTGAGGAGTTCCCTCAATTCCTCATGGATCCCATCATCAGAACTGGATTTTGACAAAAATGGGACCAATCTGGAAGCATATCCTTTCAAATAAAACAAAAAAATTCCAAATCGGTTCATAAATGACGGCGTACTGAGGTAACAAACATAAAAAAAAAAATACAACCGAATTGATAACCTCCTCCTTTTTGAAGTCGGTTAAAAAAGAAAAACATGCAAAATTATTATAACATCGGAGAGAAAAAAATCTATATTATATCAAATTTAAGAAATGAATAATGAAAATGTCAAAAAAAAATCTATGTCAAAATAATTAAAACATTTGCAAAATAAATAAAATGTCCCAAAAATTAAAATAGTTAAAATGTCCAAATAATTAAAATGTCAAAAGAATAAAATGTCAAAATAATTAGAATTTCAAAATAGTTTAGAATGTCAAAATAATTCAAATGATTCATGGCGCGATTTATTATCAAAATAATACTTCGCGATCTCTGCACGATTTCCATAGCGTCTACGTCCCTACAGCTCTGCCGACAGAATGATCGAAGATCTGCGTCGTGTGCGTTGAGTCTGTGAAAAATCCGCGACCGACTTTTTGCGCGCCATGCAGACTTTTTGTGCGCCGCAGACTCGATCGCACAAAAAGTGTGCCGTCTGCGCTGTACCTAAATGTGGAGCACACACACTAAAATGTAATTGCCAGTCAATTTTGGTGATTTATCGAGGTAGGCACTGCTTATATGCCTAGCAATGCATTAAGGGCTAAAAAAACAGCCAATTATGTTCCAACTGCTGGGACACAGGCCCGCTCTCTATGAGAGGGAGTGGGATACACTAACGTAAGCATCTTCATAATTATTTAAATGCGCTAGTGTGGTGGATACCACACTAGCGCATCTACATCATCAGCCTACAGCAGTCCACTGCTGGACATAAGCATCTTCTATTGCACATCATTCAACTCGGTTTTCAGCAACTCTCATACAGCAGCGCACCTACGCCTCTGCCTAACTCTTCGGGAAAATAGGCGTGCAGTCATTTTTTTTCATATAAAAACACAGTCAATCCGTTTGAACACGATAAACTCAAAAACTACGGAACGGATTTTAATACCATTTTCACCAATGGACGGATTCATGAGAAAGGTTTACGTGTATAATTCATCAAGGTTTTGTGTGAAATGGCTGAAATATGACGATGATTGTTGAAGATCGGAAAAAAATCATGTAGACTGGGAGCTTTAGTAGCGTGCGCCGCGTAAACCAATAGAGTTACATGAAAAGCCCGATAGACCCAGTAGTACGTTCCCATGGGATATTTTCCGACATTCACGCGGGCGAGGCCGCGGGCAAAAGCTAGTGCTATTTACACTTTACTTATTACATGTTTTTTGCAAATGGTGCATTTTCTTTATTTGCGGAAATAAGGCATCTGGTACCTTTTCCTACATGCGAAATATGTTAAGTATAAATTAACAAAAACTCCCCTTCATAATATTATTTACATTTGAGAACATACAGAAAAGCTAAAAACATACGCGTACACCATCTTTTTCGGAAAAGCTTAATAAGGTAAAAAAGCCTTTTAAAATATTACACAGAGTAATAACCTTATAGGTACACTCATGGAGAAATATGAGGGGGGATTAAAAATTCCTTCGATGAAATACGGGTATAGTCGAGGACAGAACGCGTTTCACTGACAAAGCCAGTGATATTACAAAGTTACGAACCAGAGTCAGTGAATAGATTTGAACACTAGCTTTACAACTGTCGTAACAATAACTGGGACTTGAAAGCGCTGAACTAGCTATCAAATTTAATTTAAATACTAACTCTAAAAGTGATGTTTTGATAAGAGACATTATATTTGTTCTAAACTAAAAGATTTGATTTTTTGTATGTTTGTTTGCTACACTTTCACGCTAAAACGGCTGAACGGAGGGTAGATCATAATCTGGATTAGGACATGGAATCCTTTTTATCCCGATCCCGGGATCGAGACTTATGTGGGTGAAACCGGGGCACAGTAAGTCTAAAATAAAAAGAATACTTATGCTACGATGCTTATAGACACTGACGGTCGGGCTGGTTTACAAATTCAAGGTCGCTCAGCGCGGTGTGGAGCGAGCTATGCTGGGAGTCTCTTCGAAGGATAAAATCAGGAATGAAATTGTCCGAAAAAGAACCGTAGTTATCGACATAGCTTGCAGAGTAAGCAAACTGAAGTGGCTGGGCTGGCTGTTTGTCGAAGGACCGACGACCGATGGAGCAGACAAGTCCTTGAGTGGAGACCGCGTATCAGCAAGCGTAGTGTAGGACGTCCCCCAGCTAGATGGACGGACGACCCAAAGAAAGTGGCTGGAACGGACTGGATGAGGAAGGCGGAGGACAGGGTGTTGTGGCGCAGCCTGGGAGAGGCCTATGTCCAGCAGTGGACTGCAATAGGCTGAGTTGATTGATTGATTGACTTATGCTAAAGTACGCGTGCATGTTATTGAAAGTAAGAGCAGATAGAGTAACATACGCAGGTCTTGAAACTATGACGTGGCCACGACCCCAGAATTGGACAAACGATGCAAGGAGGATTGCTAAAGCAATTGGTACCTTTATCACTTATACATTTTTAAGCATACGGACTCACTAAAACGGAACTAGGTACAGACGCCAGCACATCAAGCTACCCAAAACTGTCAAATTTTCCCAATCAACTTTGAACCTAATGCTTGAGCGATAAAGTTGAAAATCTGTTAAAGAAATTTCACAGATTTTAGTAGCTTGATGTTCTGTCGTCTGTACATGCGGACAATGCATCCGTGACCAAAAAAACCGGCCAAGTAGGACTCGTACACGAAGGGTTCCGTACCACCGTACAATTATTTCATTTTAATTATTTGTTATTACATCGGCAATTAAAAAAATAAAAATAAAATAACATAAATAAAAATAAATAACATCAATTTTCACTCTCTCTGAAAATTGTCTACCTATTACGATTCATGAGATACAACCCGCTGACAAACAGACGGACGGACGGATGGACGAACAACGGAGACTTGGTAATAAGCAAGCAAGGCACCCTTCGGGTACGAACACCTAGAAACGAGGAACAGAAGTTACAAAAGTTTCAAAAACTAACCATCAATGCTTAAATCTCGCGTGATAGACATCTCTATATGTTATATAACTAACCAACATTGGCAACACATTTCAACCAACTCACAACTAAATCCCTACAATTTTCATAAGCCCCTCAAAGGGCCCGAAAAATCGCAATAAACATGGCTACCGCTAAAAGAAACCGTTCACGTCAGCTGCTTTACAGGAAGCAGTAGTTCGCAGTCCGGCTAGTTCCTTCCTTGGGATATTGCCGGAAAAGGGGGGGGGGCGAATAGCTCCGATTATTTACGATGCCATAACGGCCGCCTCTACCCAAAAGACATCACTTTTATAATTTATTGCTCGGAAATATCGCGGTCTAATTCGTCCGCCCGTATATTATAATATTTAGAGGGTTATATGGACAGCAATATTATGGTATGGGTTACCTATAATTTTGTGCAAGGTTCTGGTGTTAACGCGGCAGTTTTTAAATTCGTGTATTTACTTTTACCAGACGTGCAGAAGTAAAAGAAAAATTGATTATTCTGCAAAAATAAAATCATCATCATCAGCCGGAAGACGACCACTGCTGAACAAAAGCCTCCCCCTTAGACCACCACGCCGAACGACAATCCGCCACTTGCATCCATCGGTTGCCCGCGACTCTCACGATGTCGTCGGTCCACCTAGCGGGAGGCCTGCCTACGCTGCGTCTTCCGGTTCGAAAAAAAAAATGCATATCCTAAAATCAACTCAAAATACAACACAAAGTAAAACTTTAGTATTCGACAAATAAAAATAACACAAGTTTTACAATGTTGTCTCAAAACTGTAAAGTTGCATCTGTCAGAGGAAATGCCTCATTTTTCATAAGAACATCTTAGAAAAGCATTGCACTACACAACCTGTATATTTAATAAAACATAGTCCTCGCAACTGCATTAAAAACAACATAAACAAAAATAAACTAACTTCTAATACAACGTTATTAAGAGACAATTTCCAGTGCAAAATAAAGTGAACATAAAATAACATAACATAACTGATACTGTTCGTAATAAATACACGGACTTAATCTTATTAGTTATGTAGTAACTTCCGAGCTACGAGTGCTACGAGAGCTACGCGGCTACGGCGTAGCAATCGCGTAGCCACGAAGTGGAGTTGGCGGCGCGTGATATGATTTTGAATTATACGAAGCTTAAAGCTTGAATAGATGATCGACTAAACTATTTTGTGCTGTTACTATGTATTTGTGTTTCCTAGAGAATATGTAATGAACTAACACATACAAATAAGAAAAAAAAGACTACTAATGTAACATTGAGGTAGTTAATTCATTATTTTTTTAAGCAATTAATAAGATATGCGTTAAAATATATACACTGGATAAACTTTTAATACTAAATAATGTAACAAACTATTAAAATAAACATATGTTATAACTAACCTAACCTAAATAAAACGATTAAAAAACTTAAAAATGGCGTCGAAAGATTCCACCGCATCGCTGTCGACTGGTAATGTACCCAAGAGACTGGCGACATTGTCACGTTGTGTGGCAATACGTAGTCTCTGGCCAAGGTCAAACCTAACCCTTGAGTCACGGGAAGTATCAATCAGAAGGCCAATTGTCGTAATTTTAAATTATTCAAAATCTAGTCGCAGTCTCATCTCGGCGACAAACAAATGTCAAAAACATGTCAAAATGTAGGGGAAATTAGAGGTATTTTTGACAGATTGAAACTGAGATCTGAAGGCCAATTCTCGTAATTTAAAACGGTTAAAATCTCGTCGCAATCTCATCTCGGCGACAAACAAATGTCAAAAACTTGTCAAAATGTAGGGAAATTAGACGTATTTTTGACAGATTGAGACTGAGATCAGAATCTGAACGTTCTTAAAATTACGAGAATTGCCCCTCAGATGTTTGGTGATTTAAGCAATTTAACTGTAGTCAGTAAAAAATTCAAAAAGGTTTTTGTTATGTTATAACTACCAAACTAAAATTCGGTTCATTCTCGCAACTAAAGACGTAATTTTACCAAAATTTGGGTCACATAGGTTACATTTACTTTAAATAAAATGTTTGCTTAAAATATAAATTTAAAAGGGTCCCTTTATTACTGAAATACTGAGATTCACATTTAAACTTTACGTCCCATTCTTTTGACCTCGCTATAACCACCTTTCTATGTTTGGTTTTACTACGTAGTACCTACAAATGTATATTTTAAATCCAACAAACATTTTTAGGTCAACCAGATTTGTTACGTGTTTTATACCTTTTCATACTTTCACGTCAGTTTTGTAATTCGTAACTCATTCTCGAATAAAAGAATGTCGGTAGTACCTAATTCGATTCAGGCCAAATAAATTGGGTTAGGAAACAGGAGAAGATCTTAAAGGAGATATTTCGAGGAAAAGTTATTTATGTCCTAGTATTAAAATCAATTTATATGCTAGTCTAACTCAATCTCTCATCAATTTCATTAATAATTATATTCTGATTATTTAGATACATATTAGGCAATCAATGTGGAAAATGTACATAGGTACCTATGTAAATTCACAAAAAAATAGTTTTAGTTCATAATTTAATTTATGTTACGAACAAAACCTTACCTGGTCATATGGTATAGAAAACCTTACTTTAAACATCTCACGATTCAATGGAGTGACCTATTAAAAAACAATTTCACACTTATTTTCCCATCAAATGAATCTTCTATCAACATCTATAACAAACACCAACTTACACTCTATTCGCATGATTTAGGACAACACCAATCATTACCGAGATCCTCAATATGCCTAATATAGGTCAACACAACCATTTATATCAACTATCTCTAAATTAACTAACCTATAAATTACTCATCCCTCTGAAATCGGTGACCTAATTCGTCTCAAAATCTGGTACAAACGTGTATAAGCTATGTACACATACGCAATTTTATCATGAGCCAAGCCACATAGTACGGCGTGTATTTATAAGTCTCGGTGCACACATAGGGCGGTCCATTAAAGCTATGTGTTAGCTGGTTTAGGATTTCACACGGCCTGCAAGAGCTTTTAGCATAGTTAAAACACAACAACTTTTCCGTGAGATATTTAGCCAACTTTTAAATGGTTAACGCGTGAAACTGGGTTAGCGGCTAACTTGTGCACCTGTGGTCATAAGTGGACGTTGTTAGTGTTGAATTATCATAATTTTAAGCTACATTATACATATTATTTAACTTCCATTCCAGGTTTGCATTTTGTATTCATAAAAGCGTTCCATTCATTCTTCCAGAGAATCTCATTAATTTCGCGTTTTCATGGTGTTAAGGATGGTTATAATATGGCGAACGTTTGGTCTCAAAGATCTTATCTAAATTCGGTAGCCTTTACAATATGTATGTATATATTAAAATTGTATGCACAAAAACCATAGATACAAAGGCGGACTTAATGCCTGAGGCATTTAATCGTTTAAATCGTTGTTACTTTTCACCGGTACGTTGTTTTTCAATAAATACAAATAATATACACACATCAAAAGTGTCTAGGGATCAAGCATTTTTATGCGGATTTCTTGAGATTGAGATGTGGCTTTGTAATAAATTTATGATTTTATAAATTTATATGGATCCTTTTTGGTGCATTTCATAATTTGAATCAGGAACTGTGAATCAAATTCGAGTAAAAGATGAAAATCAGCTGTCAATATTTTCCCTATAAAAACATACAACGCATTGAAGACATTATTAGTGCTACTGTTTCCCTACTACTGATTAAAACCAACGTTATTATGGAGCGGCGACGTCATTTAAGCAGGGAAGAAATGCTCAGAGCCGTGGGAATGATAGAAGCTGGTTCCCGGCAACGTACTGTGGCTTTAGCTCTGAATACAAGTCAGAGTGTTATCAGTCGACTTTGGACACGTTACCGAAGCACTGGTACCGTGGCTGAGCGCCATGGAGGACGGTATCGCTGCACCACACGGAGACAAGACCGATACATTCAAATCTTAACTCGAAGAGCTCCAACAATAACCGCCATGATGTTAGCCGTGAGGCTTCATCACTCTTCAGGGAACTTAATTAGCGACCAAACAGTCAGAAACCGCTTGCATGAAGTGAACCTTCATTCCCGAAGACCGCTACGGGTACCACCTATAGCAATGCACAATCGTAGGATTCGATATCAATGGGCTCTTGAACACAGAAATTGGGCAGAAGAACAATGGCGTTTCGTGTGCTTTTCTGATGAGTCTCGTTTTGGTATGAGACCGGATACAAGACGTATACGACACTGGAGAACCCCTGGACGCCAACAGCGATTAAAATCCTGCCAGGAAGTCCATCCTTATAGTGGTGGAACCATCATGGTATGGGCGGGTATTTGGATCGGCGGAAGAACTGAGTTGATTTGGATCAGAGGCAACCTCAACGCTCAAATTTATGCTGAGACGATTGTATCAGACGTCATCGTTCCTCTACAAGTGCAAATCGGTCCCTTATTTCAGTTAATGCATGATAATGCACGACCGCACACCGCAAGAGTTGTAAGACAGACTCTCGCCGCAGCTAACATCAATGTCCTGCCCTGGCCTGCTCAGTCGCCAGACTTGAACCCGATTGAGCATGCATGGGATATGCTACAGAGAAGAGCTCTGCCGAATATGGAGGGTATCCAGTCGCAAGAAGACCTTTTTTTGTTGTTGCAACGAACATGGGCGGCCATTCCACAGCGTGATTTGGATGAACTCATTTTGAGTATGCCAAACCGATGTTCTTGTGTTGTTAGTGTTCGCGGTAGAAACACGGATTATTAATTGTTTAAGTTACCCAGTAAAATTTTAGAGAAAACTGTTATTTCAGTCTTTTTTTCGAACTTTTGTGTTAGTGGTTCAAATGTCAAAAATCCCTTTATTAGGAAAATGGCAAATTTCTTTATTAATGCAAAGGTGACTTGGTTTATCGTTACTGTGACAAACGAAAACACTTTATTTGATGAATCCTTAAAGAAAATTTTAATTAATATCAATCAGGAGAAAAGTTATTGCAAAAATATATGTTGATCCCTAGACACTTTTGATGTGTGTATTTCAAACAATACTTCTAAACTTGAAAGCACACAATTCAGTACCTTTCTATTTTTATTTTATCATCAAGGGGACCGATCAGTATTCAAGTCTTGCCATCAATAAAGAATTGGTAAGGCGAAGTAGAATACCAATTTAATTCTACTAAAAAATAACCTTATTGAAATTAGATTACTTATTCTAAAATTCCGTTTGCAAGAAAGTCGATTCCAATGAGAAGTAAAATGTTTTCTGTTTGAGTAGTTTTCATCGACAATTTAAGAGAATATTGTAAGAAGTTATATTATAGCATTCTAGTTAAAGAAATCCATTTCATTTTTCAACAATGCCTCGTCAGTCCAGTGCTCGCAAACGCGACTGAGTAAGAAGTCCTGGGTTAGAGTCCCAAGTTAAGTTTTATTGGGATTGTCACTAAGTTTTTTTGTGGCAACCCGGAGTCTAAATTTGTGTCCAGTTCGTGGCAATAGACTCACCCCCTATTACATGTGACTTAAACATAACTAGTGAAATGGGATACTATAGGTGCACCTCTGCCTTACCCTTCGGAGAATGCAGGCGTGATATTATATAATTTTCCTACAGACTTTGAATGTTTGATTAATTAATAAGTAAAAATAATACAAAATGTCTTAGAATATATGGCCCAAAAATGCATAGTTTTGAAGATATCATGTATCCAAGTTTCATTGATAAATACGAGTAATTTACTTTCATTCATACCAATTATTCATATTTAAAGCTAAGAAAATGCGATGTTGTCATAATTATTTCACTTAAGGGTGTTTTACATGAATAATCGTGACTTTGTCGAATTATTTTGTATGAAACACGAAAAAAAAATGATAATTGAAAAATAATTCATATAGGTACCAGTTGATTTTTTGATATGGTCTCATTCATACCCTAGAGTTATGGGATATTAAAAAAAAAACACCTTGTATTTATTATCCTCGAAATAGAAACATTCAAACGAAGGCTCTATGATCCACCGAAATTACACTTAGCGGTGGATTCGATTATCGCGCGTCTAATACACTCTGGCCCATGATTCTCACTAAAAACTATTCGATAATAATACTAAGGGCTGATTTTTCCATCGCCAGATAACTTTAAGTCGAGAAACAAAATTCACGTTTGACAGTTTTTGTTTGAAACAACTGTCAAAATGTCAAAATTATTCCTCGAATAACGTTCTCAGATGATTGAAAAATCAGTCCTAAGTGAAATTGAAATGAGTAATTTAAGTAAGCTCTGACAGCTTTACATTTTTTAAGGTTTCGTACCACAACAGGAAAAAATGGATCAATTATGGGTTCCATTTTTTTAAATTGTAAAATTGATGTTGCAAGCATGTTTAAGAAAAACTGGTGCAACAAACCCCACAGCAAAACATCCCTGTCTGTTAAGTTACAAAATATATTACCTGCGAATACTCTCCTAACTGTAGCAAACATTATACAGCACTACATCCCCGTCTATTGAAGAGCACGTCACGTCCGCTAGCAGGCAGGTACACCAGTCATTACCATAACAAGGTTGGCTCTTACTACCCGTAAGAGCAGAGAACGATATCTGGACTTTAAAAGAGAATGTGACCTCTGAATTTGTTTCGGCCTTTCTCCTTCGAGTCACTTCTCATCTAGATTTAAAATATGATTGACGTATATAGATAGTGCAATCCACGAAGACGCGCCCCACTCTTTTTCCTAATGCTTACAGCACAAGTATGCAACATTCCACTAGTGTTTTAGTTTTGTTGATACACACTAATTATTATTAGTGGGTAATTAGTGTGTATCGAAAAAACTAAAACTGTAGTGAAATTAACTAGCGATAACCACTAACGATTCGGAAGAAGAGTGGGGCGCGTCTTCGTGGATCGCAAGCTTTCTGTATTTGTATAAACCTATTTTTAAAAATAAAATCAATCATCATCTATCAATCGATGATCGCGGTGTGTTTGTTGACAGTTCAAGCACCCTGGTCTACTTTAAATTAAAACCTCTGACACATCAATTGTTTTTTTATTCGAAGCAGCGCAAGAATAGCATACCAGGAAGGACTTGGGGTAGGCCTCACTGGTATAGCAAAGGCTAGAAATAAAATCGATTTGTTTAGTACTTATTGTTTAAGAAGAAATGGCACCAAACAACCCTAAGGCGGGAAATACTGTTACGCCGACGTCGGTCGCTGATGTCAGTCGCGTACCGATTTATATGGACTCGCGCTCGCTGACCGTCGGTGCTACAGTAATAATAGCCTCCCCGACCAATTTCGGTCATGGTGGCCAATCTCAACGGAGATTAGCCAGGTACGGAGGAGATATTATAGTGCACAAGTGTGTGCGCAGACACAGGTGCACTCTCTGTTCCTTTACTCTCACAGTCCGATGGGACGGCAATCCGAGACGACCGAGAGAGATCAGGTGCAGGACCAACGGCTTTTACGTGCTTTCCGAGGCACGGGGTTATTAAATCGCCAACTTCCAAACTCCGGACTGTTACTAAGAAATTCCTAATGGAAAACCCAATAACACTTTGTACGACCCGGGAATCGCACCCAGGACCCCACGCTCAGCTTAAGAAGAATTCAGGCCTAAGCAAAATGTCCCTGTTTGTAAAATTATTATTTATTATGAGCCTGTTGTGCAAGGCTATGCCTCTCTTCCGTTCAATCCTTCCTTGTGCAATTTGAGCCCAATCCTTTAGTTTTTACTGTTTAGTTACAAAATATATTAGCTATACACTCCTTCTTACTGTGGTAAATATTAAAGAGCACTACATCCTCTTTCATTGGAGATCACGTCACGTTCGCTAGCAGGTAGGTGCACCAGTTATTATCATAACAAGGTTGGCTCTTACTGGCACGTGACAGCCGAAGTCCTCGCGTTTGGCTCTTATCGAATATTCTAGAGCGTAGGAAATAAAATCATCGTGCGAATTTTCGATGTATGGGAAAATCTGTTTTTATATTGTTATTAAGTGAGCGTAAATAGATTTCTATTTTTATTGTTCTTAAAAGGCGATTATTTTGAATTATGTTGCTTGTGATAATTCACTTTCTTAACATTTCTAAAACAGTCTGATTGCATTTGACCAGCACGTCAACTGCACACTGACTGCATGCGGACTGTGTAGTCGGCAGCCAAAATGTTATTGTGAAGCTGGAGTGAAATTCAAATGCATTCTGTGTACTTAAGCCCTTAGTACCTATCTTTAGGACAAGACATCGCAGTGGCATCAGCAAAAATGTTAATTCTATATCTATAATAATTCTACAAATTCCAACAAATATTTTAGGCAGATAAATATATATTTTATGATGCATAGGTGAACGCTCAGTAGATATAATAGTAATAGTTGTATTTTTTGTTATATATTTTCTGGTATACAATAAAGTATAATATATATAAAACAGAGCGAACTCACAAAACATCACGTTCAGAAAATCGTCACACGGATGCATTCTTTAAAAACTATCCATATTGTAAACTAATAAGATCCAATTTGGAACGCACTCGGAAAAGGTCGCATCTAAGCATCCTTACAAAGTAACAAGATGTCTTCAAGTCTTATATTTTACGATACACCTACAGTCTAACATATACTATATTTAACGTAATAAGTTGCAACCGTATGCCGCACATCAATACCGATGCTACATCGCCAGGATGACGCCACATATAATATTTATGACTCTGACCATTAATATGGAATTATTTCTGAGATATAAACTGATATCAGATGAGATTATTTTTTTTTGGAATGACTTATTAAAGCCATTTCAAACAAAATACTAAACTATCAAAGATCGAGTACAGACCTAATGGTCTGTACTCGATTTTTGGTAATTTAGTATTTTTTTCTAAAGTTATTGTTTTTATTACAATTCCTGACAGCTTTAATTGCGAAAGGCATTAACTCCTTAAAACGTAACTTGCATTGAAAGCAAGTTAGTTAATTGTTCTTTAAAGCTAAGTGCTGTTATTTTTATTAGTTCGAACATGACACTGTGTTGGGTCACGTAATACAAGGCTTTAAAATACATGAGGTGCTGGTTTCGTGAACCTATGTTTGCTTACTATAAAGTGACAGTCAACATGAAATGGAGTTGTGTTGGTTACAGTATTCGTGCGATATTGAAATACGAGTAGTTCATAGCTAGCAGGCATTGCCACCCTTTTGGTAATGATTTTTCTTCAACAGAGTCACAGACTCGCACATTAAACCTACAGTAACACAGTGTACTTACAGTAACAACATAAGAAAGCCCGGTAAGCGTGAGCCTAGCAACGCTGTCCTTCCCGGGTAGCGGCAGGGACGGCGGCGTGGGCTCCTCGAGCGGCGCCGGCGCAGGGAGCACGTCGGGCCGCTCCCGCGCACGCCCCCGCGCCTCTCTGGGTGCTGCGCCCGACGCTCCGTACATACTGCGGGGAGATATATGGTTAGAATCTCAAGAATACAACATAAAATAGATTATTCACCAAGAGCATAAAGTAATGTCTTATGTCAATGGCACCATTTTGAATCCCGAGTGGAACGAAGGATTCTTGTGCACCCGAGGGCAGCGAGGGATTTAAGCTCACCTAAAACGAAGAGACCTTTATTTCTAAAGAGATTACTCGGCTGGACCTGGAGCTATAATGACTTACGTTACGTTAGCATGACATATAATTTGCGTTTATTGAGCAGGAGAAAAATAAATAGTTTTCTGAATTTCAGTTATGGCGGTCACTCGCCCGGAAACTAGCCACCACGAGATGTAATTATAGTGGGTGCGCAAACACAGGTGCTTCTCTGTTTTCCACTCTCAGAGTCTAATAGGCTGACAATCCTGATACGACCGGGGAAAAATCTGATGCAGAACCGACGCTTAGCGACATATAGATGTGTGTGCAAATAAGACTTAGATATGGTACAAAGTGCGTTTAAATCCTAAATAAAATGTATGTTTATGATATTATTTTTAACCGACATACCTCAAATTGTAATTTTAATGCGTAACTATGCAATCGATAATGTTAATAGTAACCTTATAATCTGTCCTGTAAAAGTACAATACAATATTATATATACCTAACATTTCCACGCCACACTTGGCACAATGTGATGATATCATTCACCAATCATAAGAACATAATAATATGCATATTGGGACAGATAAATGATTATGATTATAAGTATGCAGTCCAACGTCGATATCGACATATTTTGAGATATATGATAATAATGATATATTTAAAGAACGAATTAAATAAAAGAAAATAATAAAGTATTTTGAGGCGATGCTCGACCGCGATCTGGTATCCTTAAAACACTATCATCAGTTTTCAGCAACGTACAGACGTCAGCACATCAAGCTACTATAATCTGCCAAATTTCTTTAATAGATTTTCAACTTTTTTTGTTCAAGCATAAAGTTCAAATTTGATTCTGAAAATTTGGCAGTTTTGGGTAGCTTGATGTTCTGGCCTCTGTACATACTTTCTGAGTCAACACTGACTCACGTTTAGGGGTAACAAAACAACAATAAACCTCTTAACACACAAAAAATTATTTGTGTTACAAAGTCTTCTTGTATATAGCCTACAGCAAATCCTTTCTATCTGATCTGATTTATTTTCCCATTAAGCTGGCTTTGTATTTAAACAAGGTACGAGTAGCATCAAAAGAAGTTACTCGGAAAACCAAACAAAATACATTTTTATTTTAACTTTTGTAAATAGAGAAGTGAAATAAATACAAATGTTACCTTTTCCAAATACGTTTCCCTCTTTTTTAATATGGCAATGTTTTTGCGCCACGGAACCGCTACAAATATGTTTTAATTGTTCATATTGTACTCATGTGTACTCGTACCATTTCAGCGTTTTTTGTATTTTTTTTTTTTGTTTTGTTCATTCGCACCTACTACTGATTCATAAAGCCCCAGGTTTATTTATTATTTTGTACAAGCTGTAGCGATACCTCTGCGGTTAAAACCTCACCTCTTAGGTTAAACCATTTTTTTCCAAATAATGTCTGATCTTTTAGTGTTTTTTTTTTTCAAACGGAATTCATGTTTTTGGCATGACAGCAAAAATATTGGATAGAGAGGAAAATTATCTTGATTTAGTTACTTGACAGTTGTTGACCTGGTTTCACCTGAATTAATTTGAATATTCCTGGTAATCTGTTCCCAAATTGCTAATATTATACATACATGCATGTACTGATTTCTGCCAGCGTGCAATGATTATAGTCTTGATCATCAGAAGCTGAACACACTGACTGTTGTAACGAATTCTCCAAACCTGGTGTAGAGCCAGTTAAAAAGGGTGTTTTGCTTTTTTCCCGGATACCGAATCGTCTACTGGTTTGCAAGTCGCATGTTGTTGCATACTTCAATTTAGCTGCAGAGTTTCCCTGTATTTTGAGTCTCACACGGCGTTGGCTGCTAAGCTTCGTGACCGCCTTCGCCTGTGTCCAGGAAACTAAGATCGAATACCATTTTTCTTTTCTTTTTAACACTTAGCTCCCTGACCTTTTTTATCTCAGGACAACTTAGCTAATGAATTCCTTTAGAAATCTGTGCATATTAGTTCTAACAAGCCTAAAACCCGTTATAAAATTGTATCCTAAATAATATCCTGAATTTGATAATATCTTCTAATTTCTCGTTTTTTTCCTTATATTTTTAAAGTCACAATAATTGTCATGTAATTAATAACAATGTTTTATATTTAGATTTTTTGTTAAATTTAATATTTGAAATGTTATTTACAAAATAAATTATACAATTAATCTTCAACGCAGTGATTCTACTTATTAAGCTACAAAACCTACATAAAGAAATAAAATAATTTATCATAGATGACCTGCTCCACTTTCTAAAACTCTGCTGGAACTAAGTACAAATATTTAGGTATACTATATATGTATATACTAACTGAAAAACGTGCTAAGAATCAACACAAAAGACGAGAGAAACATTTTAAAGTTATTTGACACAGTAACGTATTCCATACTTGCAACGGAATTTATTTTACATTCAATTTCAGCTCAATGTTGGCATTGCAGACGTAACTTATGAAAGCCGTCAAATAAATATCGTGCATCGACACCGGGAAAACTGAGAAATATTCTAAACAACTATCGAGATAGTGCACACACATATTTTTGTGAAATATGTGTGTGTTTGTTTTATAAATTGTTTGCTAAAAAATGTATACTTTGGTCAGCTGAACGTTTATGTCCTGCTCATTTGTAAATTAAAAAAAATTCTGCCTTCGCCTTGGATTTTTCATGCTTTTCGTGTCCAGATTATTAATTTTTGGTTAAATGTCAATGCCATACTTAATGTCTTTATTTATCCTAATATTATAAAGAGAAAAGATATGATTTTTGTACGTTTGTTTCTTACGCTTTCACGTTAAAACGGATTTAAATGAAATTATACACATGGGTAGACCATGACCTGGATTAGGACATAGGCTACTTTTTATCCCGACATTCCCACGGGATCGAGACTTATGCGATTGAAACCGCGGGGCGCAGCTAGTTTATAAAGTATTCAATATGACATTCCTAGTCCTTTAGTTACAGCAAAATACAGTTTATAAACGCTTTTAAAGACACAGAGTTTTATCATCATCTCATGAAGAGTTAGGCCACCTTAATAGAAATTAAGGTTTCCACAAAGACTAAACGGAGCGAAATATCTATAAGCTCAATCGAAACGTTCCTTCGACCACGTACAATCGAACTCAAGGAGTTTAAGAAATTCCTTTATGCCGCTAAAGTGCACGACGCCAATAAAAATGCTTATACCGTGCAACCTTCTCTGGATTTAGGGAAAAAGTTCGTGTGAATGTGTCGAATTGTAAAATTGTGCAACTTTTTTGCATCATCTAGGTATGTAAGTTTAGTGCTGACCTATTATTCCTCTTTGCTTTGTCATTCTACTGAGCAACTACCGTTTGAATGTCAAAACGTTACATAACTTAATTACTGGGAATCTATTCACATACCAACCATGTATTTAAGCAAATATACTCTAATTACTTCAGACTATGTAACATCTAGTCCATATATCACAATATTTCAAACTTCGATCGTGTAATCCCGAGCAACCACAAACAAATGTAAATTTAACACTAGCACACAGTCTCTAAGCGTCTGAAGTTCAACTACCAGGAGTCAAGAATTAACAGGAGCATTAATAAAGTTGCCTCGCCCGGACGTCCCGGCGGGTAAACAACTCATTGTCGAATGACTTACTTCCTCAGCTAGACACCCTTTTACGTTATGGTGTCCTGGTAGATTATGTGCAATTAAGAATGGCTGTTTCTTGAAATTGGGTTCCATGGAGATAATCAAAGGTATGCTCAGTATAATTACGACTTTGTATCACAAATCTTGAAAAGATTTACTACTTGGAAGGGATCAAATCTGCATAAATATTTTTGAAAAGATTTACTACTTGGAAGGGATCAAATCTGCATAAATATTTTTAAAAATCTACAATGAAACTTCCCTTCATATAATAAAAATAAAGCATCTGCTAACTACTGCTCTAAGCTGTAAGTAATAGAATTAATTTTACAATATCTAAAACTTTCTATTATGAGGAAATATAAGAAAAGTTATAATTTGTTGTTTATTTCAATAAGTGACATGCATTTTTTATCCTAGTTATTTTACAAACTGAAACATCGACCGATATCTTTAAACTAATGAACAAAACCTGCTCCTTTGAAAGAAAGGAATTCAATCTAATTACAGTGAGCCAAACCTAATTTTCTTGTGCCCAGTTAACTAAGTTCCACGCAAGAATACAAAATGCCTATAAAGAGTGTCGTCACAGCTACCGACGGCGAATAGTTACGTTTAATTTTATTATCCCGGGAGACTGCCCGGTATTGGCAACCGTTCCCGGTTGTACCGGGATTATTCTGCTTTGTAGTCCATTTCGTGAGCCTGTACTGATGCGATTGTACGTTGAATGGAACAATCGATGTCGATGTATCGGGTGAATTGATTATTCAAAGATGGCTTTGTAAATTGTGAGTTCTGATTAATTTTCAATTTGATTAAATTCATTGAACTCCTTAAGTTTTGAGTTGAGCTCTATGATTACTGACAAATGCGTACACTGACTGGATAGGTCCACTCAATCTGTCAAAAGACCATTTCAGACATCAATCTACATGGTCTTCACATGATCTGACCAAGATTATGTCTGGACTTTAAAAAATACTATGACCTCTGAGTAGTCAGATAGGAATGTAGTTTTTAAAACATGATCGACGTGTAAAAGTGTTTTTCTTTTAGTTTTTTGTGCATTGCTAGTTATTTATAGTGCGCTTTTGTAATTTCTAAAGTGACGACATTATCGTGGACGTCTATGTTATTCACGTTATAAATGTATGGAAATACGTGCACGTTATAACGTAATTGTGGAAGGAAATTTAAAAGCGTTTTCATAATGATTTCCATACAATTTACTCTCCTGGGTTTTGAGATGCCGTAACGTGGACGTATACGATAATATCGTCTTAATAGAAATTATAAAATCGCACATGGGTTGACATTCGAAAAATGCTCGTATAGTCGATTATGTAATTTCATCATCTGCCTAGCCTTTTCCTATGTTGCTTCCAGTCTGACCGGAAGCAGCTGAATACCAGTATTTTACATGGAGCGACTGCCTATCTGACCTCCACGAACCAGTTATTGGGTAATACGATACCCCTTGGTAAGACTGGTTGTCAGACTTTCGGGCTTCTGACGACCTGTAACAACTGTCAAAGATCCATAAAGGAAAGCCGGGATCAACGGTTTTAGGTACTTCCCGAGGCACGGAGGGGTCTTGGTATGTATAGATGGTCAACCATCCACAGACCAACCGCGGCAAGCGTAGCTTAACCTGATCGATCGAACCATGAGGCTTTTATTATTTAGCCACAAGCCACTCTTTCGATTATGTCATTTCTTACCCATTTTTACCACAAGCCCATCATCTAAGGATTCTATGATAATCGATGTCACTGATTTACCAACTTCGTTAAGAATTCATTAAACACCCTATAAATACAATAAATTATCTTGCTAAATGTTAAACTACGGCTTAGACTACACCCCAGAACTGCTCAAGGAAAACAAAGTCGGATTGCTTCCGTGGAAATTGAATTCTGTATCAATCTCGCTGGGACGAGTTAAGGCTATGTCAACTTGTTAGACGAAACTTTCCTCTTATTATTGTTTTGAAATAACTATCAGAGAATGTATTGTTAGATACAGTTAAGGAAATTATTTATTTATCAAATAAATTAATTGACACACTATGTAATTTTGTTTTTACAGTTATTCGTAAAACTGTCAAAGAATAACAGTTGTGTATTGAATACGGACAATTTAATGGGTGTTTGTATATTCACCTGTTTGTTTGGTGATAGATAAATTATTAATATCCCTGCCTGTCCTAACCTATAGATATATGTTCTACTTATGAGAGGATATTATATTGCTACTTTTCTCGAGTCTCATCATCATCTGCCTAGCCTTTTCCCAACTATGTTGGGGTCGGCTTCTCCAGTCTATTATATGTAAATATTTATTATAGGGGCGGGTTGGTAGTATATATTATTATATTATACTCCCGTGCAAAGCAGAGGCGGGTCGGTTTACGACTTGACAAAACATCGAGATTTCTTAACTATATAAAAGTTTAATATTTATGTATTATACACATAACTCTTCCAGTATAAATTCTGTCAATGATGGTTAAGCCCGCATCTAAATCCGTTGCGCAGTTTAGAGGAAAAACACTAAAATAAATGGCTTTTGTTTTATAATATTTATGGAATACATATAGATTCTTTTGGAGGCTGATGTTCAAATGTCTTTATTTAATTTACTTTTACATAAATCACAGGCTGTTTAAATATTAGAATCAAGGTATCAGTTCATCAAAATCTATTAAGAAAAGTGTAAGAATAATAGAAACTATATAAAGCTTTCTCCAAGAAATTATCTTTTATCAAAGTCTCAGTAGTTTTTCACACAACTTTTTTTCACTGAAATATATACCTAGTTTAATTTAATTTCACTTCATAATGACGCAACAGGCTTCATGATCGGCAATTAATAAACGGTTTTACAATCGGTTTCCATGATACAGTTTTACGACAAATTGCCCACGCTTAAAACATTTTAATATACCGTTTCCAGTCAAATGACATAATAAAAACCATTGTCAATTAATAAACCATTGTGAAATTGCGTGATGTGTCACAAAATTACAATACGGAGCAACTTTATGAAGTGTTCAATGAGAACATTATTAGTCAATGATACGTACAAACGTATGTTGCAGTTAATTTTGCTCGAAATTTATTTGATGTGAAATGTAAACCGTATTTCATATGAGCAATTAGTGGGAACATTGCTCTATCATGCGTAAACCGATCCGGTTTGGTGTATTCGGAAATTATGGCGGTTGAACCATTTTGTTAATACTAGTATAAATTGGCTATCAGGGATTTTTTTAGGAGAATAAACATATATACACTGGATAAACTTCTAATACAAAATAAACTATTAAAATAAAAATATAATATCCTAACTTAACTAAAACTATTTTAAAAAATATGGCGTATGAATATCGCGTTCAAATATGGCGTATGAATACGAGTATGGCGTTAACTTATGGCGTCAAAAAATTCATCCGTAATATATCCAAGCGATTGGCGATATTGCCACGGGATTTTTGTTGTTATAAATTCGAGTACTAGATATACAGTCGGCCGCATGTCAGTGGTAACTAAACCATAACACCACAAGAACAGACTATAAGCTGACCTATAACAGGACTATAAGTTGATTGAAACTCATCTGTACTAGATCAACTCAACGTCAAAGAGTGAAAACCACGGACGCGTGATCGACTGTAGGTACAGTAGGTACATCAGACGATGGCCGTTTTGCGTAGTTCTGACGCATATTTTTCCCCAATCTTGTTCTTTTTTGTGCTTGTGTTCTTTCCCTATGTCATGTCTTTAGCGCAAACGTAAACGTACTTTCTTTCTTATTTCTTTCTTTCAGGCAGTTTATACTGGTTTTGGTACCGGCTTGTAACATTCCAAGATAGTGTTCAGGTTGGAATTTACCTATTTGTTTCCTAATAATTTTATTATAAATTGTAATTTAATTTAAATCAACTTTCGTTTTTCGTTGATCTATGAGACTATGAAATAAAGCATTGTTCTAAATCTTCGATCAACAATTTCTAAATGATGCTGCCCACTACAATGGATAGAAAAAATCTTTTTTTTTTTTCGTTCTCATACTAGACCGTACTGTTTAAACAAATTACTTCCATAATCAAATTAAATTCATTTATTTCAGACTAATTATTTGTCCATAATTGTTAGTAACAAAGGTCTTAGAACTATGTTAGTCAATACTAAAATCAAAATCAAATCATCATTCTTATTATACAAAAAAAATCAAGTAATAAAATCACTCATGTCAACAACCCTATAAAAATATTATTGTACAAGTATCATCTTGTCACATAGAGCTATAATTACAAGTCTTTTCTTTCTTTTTGTTTATTTTATTGCAACAGATCAGTTTTGATTAACAAAATTATAAGTACCTACCTAGTTTGGCAAGTTCTAACCTAAGTTATTTTGCTAACGGTAATTTACTACTAAATTAATCCCATATGTAGGTAACAAGGGCAATGAAATGAATGGCCTGAATAAAATTAAATTACCTATTTGCGAACGATAGTATACATTATTAATATGAACAATAGAGTTAATTAGGTTTATTCGCGAAATTATATGGTGACTGGGTGGGAAACTTATTGATTAATGATGTGTACATACTTTAAAACACAAGGCAGGTTACCTTGAATACCTAATAGATACGTTGCTTACTCTTTGTTCGTGTAGGTATGTTGTTTTATTTAGAAGGACATAGATTGCGATTTTGATCAACAGCCTACGGTGAGATTAGCCTACGGTAAGGTTAAAACCTATCCAAGTCAGGATTCTCCAGTTTTCTAGCACGCTTCGCTCGCTCTTGCTCTTGTTGTGGAGGTGGAGCAGCTCTACGCTGAATTTTAATTGTATATGTTAATCTGTGTGTGTAACCTACTAACACTAGGTGTTAAGTAAACTTGTTACTAACCATATACTTTGTCTGTAATAAAGATAGGTCTTTCAATTCGAAATCTTTCTCAAAATCATTTTCCTACTTGAAGATGGTAATTTAAGCTGTCAAGGCTTGACTAAGCAGGTCCTCTAATAAGGGACTCGTAGCTGGTCTAGACGATAGATTTGCAAGGTTATGCTGCGCTTGCTGCGATCAGCCCATTGATGGGTGACCGTTTCCTTAACAAATCGAGAACGCTCAGAGAGCAGCTAAAGCTGTCTGTTCTGCGCCTGATCTATCCGCAGTCATCCCAACGGGATATAGGAACAGAGAATGCATCTGTGTTTGCACATACACTTGTGCACTATAATATCTTCTGCGCTTTACTAGGCTAGGTGATAACCCAGCCTAGTAGGACCGCATTCGGCCAATATCAACTTTCGTTGTGGTTGGGCGCTGTAACCGAAATTAGGTCGACAGGCACATCATTTAATTAGGTATCTATTGTTTTGTTTTCGTTACCCCGGATACAGATATACATGTAGCTATTATGCAGAATGTAGATTAAATCCTTTTTCTAAGTTTACAGTATATTGTAGTGAACACTCACCTAATATCATCATCATCAGGATGATGGTCCGGTGGCAGGTCGGGCCGGAGGTCGCCGAGCGCCCGCGCCGCGTGCCTCCTCCGCCTCTCATACCACAGCCGTCTTTGTTCCCTCTCATTATTCTTCTGAACTCCGAAAAACGTTTGCGTTTCCCTCTTGAGGTAGTCTCGTACGGCGACTGTATGCGTTCGCCGTAATCTGACGCCATCTTCCTGGTCCTGCGGGGCGGGGTCGGGTGGGGGTTGCGTAGGCGCGGGCGGGGCGGACACGATGCGAGGAGGGGACGCGGGCGCGGGGAGCGGTGGCGCCGGCGCAGACGCTGCTGGTGATGATGACTGGCATGCCAGCTGCGGCGCCAGTAAGCCCGCGCTTGAACGCCTGTAACAATAGAGATGTTGTGGTTAGAATAGTCAATAAATGGGGAAGTCAATTTTAAAAATTGTAAATGTATAATAATCTGTAATTAATCCTTTTGGCGGGTCGTCATTTGCGCGAAATGCCTGTTTAGAACCTAAAAAAAGGGTTGTCTTTAAAAAAAGAACATTGTACAATTCCATAACGCTTGTAAAAACACGAACATCAAAAAACATTCCTCAAAGTACCTACACATTCAACGGCACAAATAAAACGAGCAACGATATCAGAATATAAACGATCGCACGTTTTTCCAGTTACATAAACTAATACCTATTGAAAATAAAAATAAACCAGCTTACATCAAATAACAACAACAACGGAATACACATAACAGATCTATGATGAGTAGCAACGGAATTCGTTATCCCGGTTCCCGAGTCATCGTGAAATTGGCCGAATTGATTCGGTATTTCCGATTGCAATTCCGTTCAAAATCGATTCGCACCGCCTGTAGTCAATCAAGCTATGGTTCGAAATTATTCGACTATTTAGATTCTATTTACTAGGAATTTATCGCAAACAGACTGGAATAATATTAATCAATGTTGAATGAATAAATATAAAAGAATAAAGGAAATAAAATGGTTTGTGTTTCTGCTATAAATTGTAAATGGAATTGCACATTTGTGATTCGTTAAGCTTTCTTCTTTTTGAACGATTCTTTTGTTTTTCTGAAGAGTACTTTTATTAATAGAATGCTTATACAAATTCAATTCCCACAACTGATTCTCCAATAACACAATACTTCTCTGTCCACAATTTTTAACGAGACCTGGAATGAAACGGAATTTTAGTAGCAAAAAAACAGGCGAAAAGTATCGTGGGACACCTGGCTAAAATCAAGTTCCTTTCGCGTTTAGAGCTAGACCGAAAAAAGTGTAACATTCTGACCGCCATGACACTTTTGTTACGTTTCGATTTAGATTTCATTCGCAAAGTGTGCAGAGTAAAACATACGATATTGAACTTCGTTCCAAAATCTTGTATGTTTGTATTTCTTATATGGAAGATACACAGACATTATGTCGTTGATCAAAATAACACCGTGCATCATTTCTTCTCAAAGTCATCCTAAAATTTTCTAAACAGGTTCAAGAAACTAAATAAGTTATTATAGTGTCGTGCATAACAAGTAAGGCTTTTTAGAATGCCATTTCTTTCATTACAGTGATAATCTCTTTCTCAAGCTCGATGTGTTATTTAAGCTTCCTGGTACCTTCTATCTTCAAAACATAGTCAGCCTACAATGTTCCCACTGCTGGGATACAGGCCTCCTCTCTGTGAGAGAGAGTAGGCCTTCTAACGGTGACATGTCGTCGATTTTTTTGATTCTAGGATATGCCGGTTTCCTCACAATGTTCTCCTTTACCGTTTTGAAATGAATGAAATAATTTACACAAAGTAAAGTGCCTGCTTGTCTTCAAACCCACTACCTACAACTCGTAAGTCGTGGCTGATACCACTGGGCTTCCGCTGCTGATAAACTTATCTTCATATTAAGACAAAATCACTTTGTATTTTTGCCTCTCAAAACAAAACTCACAAACACTTTCACATCTTGATATCACGTTTCCTTAACGACTCCTAAAGGTACCTGAGAGCCGTGCCTACCAACATACGCAGTCTATTCCACTATTATTTATGCGTCTGCAGCAGCGCAGTATTAGAATGGCAGACACAGGTGCGAGCTCAACGAGCCATAATTTTAACGTGAAGCAGAAACTGTAAATTAAGATACAGCGCCGTACTAAGTAATGTCTTTGACAAATTTACCTTATTATTGCGTGTACGTTCTGAATAGAAGATTAAGATGGTTTATGTTGGTGTTTTGTGTGCATATTAAGGTGATGTGTGTTGTTATGTAAGGTAGGTTGACAATGTAAGGAAATTGGGCGAGAAATTGTTTGAGGGAAGAATGAAGCTGGGTGATGCCGCGTCTGTGCCTGTTATGTTATGTTGTTTGATGATATTCTTTATGTTATCTTTGTTTATTTTTTTTCTCCTTTATTTCATTTACATACTTGTAATTTACATTTTTAAATATTATTATAAACAAAAATATTTAAAAATATAATAAATAGTAGTCCGCCGGTATCAAGAGCAGGATCCAAGCTACCGATGGTCAGGGCTCCAGAAAGAACCTCCTAACAATGCGGGCCGTGTCCAGTAGTACCGCTTTCTGAATGTTTATTCTTATTATTACTGTAAATCTCAATCGCTTGGTTTATTTGTTTTATAATTTAATTTGACTAATATTAGATAAGTATTTGTATTCAAAATGAAAAACATACTTAAATACATCTATACTAATATTATAAAGAGCCGATTTTAAAAATTCTTTCACCATTTGAATGCTACATTATAACTGATTAGTATAGGCTTTTTTAATTGCAAGAAAAAAATATAATGTTTAAAAAAAATAATGTCCACCCGTGCAAAGCCGGGACGGACCGCTAGTATACTTATAAAATTCAAAGTCCTGACTGAGTGATATATCAACGCACAACCTAAACCGCTGGTTCTAGAGACATGAAATTTGGAGGGTGTGTTCTTTGTGAAGGATGAGATTTCTTTTTTTTTCTTTGGTAACCAATAAGAAAGGGTTTTTCTAAATTCGACCCCTTAGAGGGTGAATAGGGGGAGGGTGCAACTTCACGCGGACAAAGTCACGGGCAGAAGCTAGTAAATTATATTTTAGAAAGATAACCTTTAGATTCACATTAAAGTAAGTGCGAAACTGTCCAAATAGCAGTTAAACAAGGCGGTAGATAAAATTTCTATACTTAGATACACTCAGGAGATCATCAATCCTTATCTACTGGTATTTACTTTCTTACGTACAAAGGTGTCAATGTACCCTTGAAATTCTCCTAAAATTACAACCCAGATTTAGTTAGGTACCAAACTAACATAAGTATCTAAATAAAGTAAGTAAGTTATCATAGTGTTTTTCTATATTTACTAACCTACCAGCAAACATAATCTAACTTATTAACCGTCAAAGTAATCGTTATTCAAATAAAATCTTTCAATTCACTGAATTGCCAAATCTTTACAAGTTTTAACAGCAATGTCATTTGCAGATAACACTTATTATTTAAGTATTTTTTAAATATTTATTCAAAATGGGCATTTCAAAAATATAGCTGACGCCTTTTCTAAGTTATCCTACAAGGACAAATGAAGGGTTAACAAAAAGTAGATTAAAATAATATAAATAATCTGATCAAAATAAATCCGACAGTAATAAAGCATACTTCGTTTATAAATAATATACATTGGATTTGTTTAAATATTACGAACGGAATTTACAGGATTTTTGTGTAAGTACTTGCCTAAGATTAAAAACGTTAAAAATGTTTAAATTTTAATTTAGATTATTTATAGGTACTTGAGTAATTTAATTAGTAGGAACATGATGTGATACCCCTTATTAATAAGCGTTGTATAGCGTCTGTATAGTTACACAACGCTTTGTCTTCTTCTTTCGAAAGTCAAATTACTGACGACTGAAAGAGAAAAATCGGTGTGTAACTTTAATTCATATGTTATAAATACGTTTATTAGTAAGAGAGTAAATGTTTATTAGAGGTCAGTGGTTACTTAACATCACGACAGAACGCATGGGAGCCCAGCAAAAACAAAAACAGTAACAAAGAACAAAAAATAATAATAATAAAGAACAAGAAAAAAAAATAATAAAGAACGCTCAGCGAAAACGAAGTAGGTAATAGCGCGGGCGGGCGATGCGATGCGATGGGGTGGTTTGAGAGCCAAAATTTCACGTTGAAGCAATCGCGAGTAGAAGATATTTTTAAATAAAACGATCTATAGGTCCCAATATGTATACCTATCTACCTATCTAAAGAGTCAAATCCCCAGACTATTACCCAGATCACCAGATATCGATCATCGTCCGCACCAGTATTCCACTCACGTCATTCCCCCAATAATGCAGATACCTAGTTTCCATCCGTGTTCCCCAGCTGATTGCTATTCTTACCGCTTGTCCAATATCGGGGCTATATTGCTCGGTATCGGGAAAATGTTATTAGGCCATACATCTTGGTACTTGACAAACAGATGTTTATCACATGTTTTGAAAATGATTTGCCGGTTGAAAAAGTAGGGGTACTGCAATATTGGGGTTTTAGACAAATAATACTACTTCTAGAATAAAATACTGGTTTTAGTTTATGAGCAGAAACAATTCTTTATGTAATAAAATTCTGTTGATCATAAATCTTATATGACTTAGCTATGTATCATTGGACGAGTTTGCGACACGTTCTTCACTTCACTTTGAAAACAATTAAACCACCGCAATTATTGCTTATAAAGTAAACAATAAACTCATTTGTCCAGCATCCATAACAATTTAACTTTGATATTTTTTCTTTCTTTTTTTTTTGACATTCTAGGACCAAATTGATAAACGTCACTTAGGGGCCATTCAAGTATTACATGAGCACCAAAGGCGGGAGGGGGGGGGGGCTTGCTTTGCTTATTTTTGATGAAATGGATATTAAATTCCTTTATAGTCTATAAATTCCATATTCATAGACTCATGAATAATAAAGAAACAAGAACAGATAAAAAAATATATACCAATGTTTACATGAGGGGGTAAGAGCTTTGCTTAATTTTGCTGACAGGGGGGAGGGGGTTAACATGACTACAATTCTGCTTACGTAATACTTGAATATCCCTTTAGCACATGTTCCCGCCTGTATCCTGCACTTCTAGTTTGACAGTTATGCGACAGTACAGTCAACAGCAGAAGTAGATGATGAAAATCGGAAATTCAATACTAATGAACGGAGTTCGCGTCAGAACTGTGTGGCGTCGAAGTGTCATTATGTGATTGTAAATTATACCAAACATTCACTACTTCGACGCCACACAGTTCTGACGCGAACTCCGTTCATTAATTAGTATTGAATTTTTGATTTTCATCATCTACTTTTGCTGTTGACTGTATCACAAATAATCCAAAGCTAAAGTACTTTATTAATCTCGGCCTTACATCGTCATCATTCTCTTGCCCTTATCCCAATTTATTCGGGGTCGACGACACATGTATTCTTCTTTCATAAATCTATATTAGTCGTCATCTCAGTACTCACCCCTTTTCTATTCATCTCATCCTTCACAAAGTCCATCAATTGTTTCTTTGGTCTTCCCCTACTCTTTTACCCATCCATATTCATACTGGAAACTTTCCTCACGACATTTTCCTCATTTCTACGATCTCGGCCTTACAGTCTAACCTAAATCCACAATTACCGTAAACTCAATAATTAGGCCAAGGGTGCATTAGGAAGTTCCTGATTAACATCAAATCTTCGGGAAAACTATTCAATTTGTTACCAAAGGACCTGCCTAGTAACTTAAATTATATTATCAGTACTTAATCTCCTCCAGTTGATAGTCTAAAGCCGTGTAACTGCGAACCCGGTCATAAGTCTAACGTTAATGGATAAGCATTTATAAAATACAAGGGTATTATTGTGGAATTCAAGACTGGAAGAAACAACATGTTTTTTAATTGAATTAGTGTTCTAGATTTTAGTATTATTTGTTTTTTTTTTTTAATACTAAGAGGTTTTTAATAAGATATAATGGTTAAATGAAAATTGTTGTTACAAAATATTTTTATAAAACGGTTTTATTTACTTTGCCCTGTTTGTCATTTGTCTTTTATTTTACCATTTATGTACACACATATATAAACAGACAAGAAAAAAAACAGAACAGAAAAATAGGTACAAAGGTGATGCTTATTTCATAAGAAATCTCTTTTGTTGTTGTTATTTGGGTATAATTTAGTACTTTAAATTTTACCCCCTTCCTGTTGGCAGATTGATCTAATATTTGGTACACACCTTTAGTTTTGATGACAATACAATTATATTTAATCAGTATCGTTGTAAACACAAGATGGCCGTCGCTACAAAATGGCGGATTACATATTTTTTCACAACCCCCTCAATATGGGTATCAAATGAAAGAGCTTGACTAGTAAAATACTGTACACTATGAAAAAATTCAAATCTAAGACGGCCGCCGGCAGGAAATGGCTGATATCATATTTGTTTCAATATTTCTAATTTCATATTTGTTTCAATATGGGTAATGGGTATCAAATGAAAGGACTTTTCAAGTAGTGCACGATTTAATTTTTTTGTCTGGTCAATGCCCTAGATTGATGAGGGAAGTAGTGTGATGACTGGTACCTGGGACCTAGCGAATTATTTTTTAGCTTTTATTACATTATCTACATCATTATTTTCGTTAAAACCGCTTTTGTTTTTTGGGTGTCTTGAATATCAGCAGAAACACTATATCAAACTTAAAAATATTTTTGTGGAGCACTCGAGTAGGTACAGACGCCAGCAAATCAAGCTACCACAATCTGTCAAATGTCTTTAATAGATTTTCAACTTTACCACTATTAGCATTAGGTTCAAGGATGATTGGGAAAATTTGGCAGTTTCGGGTAGCTTGATATGCTGACGTCTGTACGTATCCGCTCAAATTCAAAAACCTTCTTAGGGTTTCTGAATCCAACCAAATAAATAAAATGAGATACAAATAAATAAAAAATATTCAAGCAAACGCTTGAAAAAATACTGAGAACTGAAAATAACGAAAATTTTCAACTGAATTATGTATTCGGGACTTGTATCGTGAGGACTCATGAATAACGAGTTTCGTTATTTCAAGGAACGTTAACGTAACGAGACGAGCGTGTTTTTTTAATCCACCGTTTATTAAGCCGAAGGCTGTATCGCTTTCGGCCTGCGCCGATACGAAGAATGTACCTTTAAAAGTTACCTTTGTTTTTTTTAAATAAGGAGGTAATTTTTTTTTTTTTGTGATTGAATTGTGTTCGTTAACACAACATCACCTGCCTAGCCTTTTCCCAACTATGTTGGGGTCTGCTTCCAGTCTAACCGGATGCAGCTGAATAGCCAGTATTTTACATGGAGCGACTGCCTATCTGACCTCCACAACTCAGTTACTGGTTAATACGATAAGACGATATACGATGTCCCTTGGTAAGACTGGTTGTCAGACTTTCAGGCTTCTGTGACTGTCAAAGATCCACGAACGACAGCCGGGACCAACGGCTTAACGTACTTTCCGAGGCACGGAGAGGTCTCGGTATGTAAAGATGGTCAACCATCCACAGACCAACCGCGGCAAGCGTAGCTTAACCTGATCGGCTGTTATTATTTAGCCACGGGCCCCTCTGTTAACGAACACAACATAATGTAGATTTGTGTAGCGTTAGGTACTATGTTTTCACAACTCTAAGCATTTTTATTGAGTTAGATAGTATTTATTGCTTTTGTTTTATATAAACAATATTTTATGTGAGGATGACTGACTCACTTTCTGAGTTTATCTTAGACATTATTTACTTATAAAAAAAAACTTATGCACAAGTAATAAATACTGCACAAAGGCGGACTTAATGCCTGAGGCATTTTCTACCTGACAAAATAACGGTAATGCAGAGAAAAAACATGGCAGGTGCAACTTAAGAGCCTACACTACCTCAGCTAAAATTCACTCTTTAACTCGCTCGCACGATACTGCTTGTGGACTGAGTGAGAGCGAGACAGAGTGCGGTGCTAGGCGGCAGGCAGCGCCAATAGTTTAGGTATTGGCTTTTTACGGTGAAAATAATAGTAATTAAAAAAAAGTAAATAACATAAGACCTGCTTTATAGTTAGTTCGGTTAGTATACAAAGTTTCATGTTCTAATTTGAAGTATTTTTTGAATACCAGCGGTTTATTGTTCGGTTTAAAGGTAACTTTGGATTTTTTTTCTATCGAGAAAATTTTATGAAATCGTGTTTTCGTCTAACATAAGACCTAACATTAATCCTCAACTTTACCATATATTTATTTCAAAATTAATGCTGCAGTATTTTCGACATAGCGGAGGATCATGCTAAGCCATTTGAGGTAGTATAGGCCCTTAAGGGATATATAGCTTGTCACCAACAAGGGTGGTGAAAAAAGCGTATGCCTTCTCTGTATGAGAAGAGGCCTTTTCCCTGCACTGGAACGATAATAGTCTGGTATTATTATTTATTATTATTACTAGTACCACTAGAGCAGCAGTGGCCCAGTGGTAACGGCCCCGATTTACGAATCGTAGGTCGTGGGTTCGAACCGAGGCAAGCGCATTATTTTGTTTCTATAATTTATCTCAAAAAAAGGAAAACATCGCGAGGAAACCGGCATGTCCTAGAACCAAAAATTCGAAGACATGTGACATCTACCACTGGCTCGCACTGGGCCCGCGTGGCCCATTTGCTCTCGAAGAGAGGAGGCCTGTGTCCCAGCAGTGGGAACATTACAGGCTGATTATGTTATTATTATGGGAACTAGCTGCGCCCCGCGGTTTCACCCGCGTAAGTTTCGATCCCGTGGGAATATCGGGATAAAAAGTATCCTATGTGTTATTCTGATGTATCAGCTATATTACTGTGCAGTTTCATCAAAATCTGTTCAGTAGTTTTTGCGTGAAAGAGTAACAAACATCCATCCATCCATCCTCATAAACTTTCGCATTTATAATACAAGATATATATTATTATACTAGCTGCGCCCCGCGGTTTCACCCGCGTAAGTTTTGATCCCGTGGGAATATCGGGATAAAAAGTATCCTATGTGTTATTCTGATGTATAAGCTATATTACTGTAAAGTTTCATCAAAATCCGTTCAGTAGTTTTCGCGTGAAAGAGTAACAAACATCCATCCATCCATCCTCATAAACTTTTGCATTTATAATATTAAGTAGGATAGTAGGATAGTAGGATAGTAGGAAGTAGGATTATGTGGGAATATAATTATTACTATTAGTTATTTAAGTTTCTTCAATGCTAAGCGTACAAAAATAGCCTTTTATTTACTTTTAAAACTGTAACACAACATAAAACACGTTTTAATATAACATTTGAATTTTATTCAAATGTAACCGGACCACAGTATTAGGCAGTCTTACCAACCCATTTGTGTAAAGTATGTGAGCCCATTATGAGAATAAATGTGTGCAACTAACGATGCTTGCGTTAATTTTGATACTAGCTTTACCAGCCTCTACATATTTCAGTTACAATCTTTTTGAATAGTTGAAGTGGTGGTTTAAAATAAAAGAGTAATATTTAGTGCTGTAAGAAATTTAAAAAAACGATGGATGGACTATGTGAATGATGATATGGTTAGAAGGGGGGTGACTAACGAGATGACAACCAATAGAGAAGTATGGAAGAAAAAGACATTTTGCGCCGACCACAAATAAATTGGGATGAGGGCAGGAGAATGTTGATGATTTAGCTAGTGTTGTACAGACGCCAGCACATCAAGCTACCACAATATATAAAATTTCTTTATTAACTTTATCGCTACAGCATAAGGTTCAAAGTTAATTGGGAAAATTTGACAGTTTCAGGTAGCTAAGTTTGCAGTCATAAAAAAATAGGGATTATAAATGATAGAAATCGACCAGTCAATAGGTCTATGAACTATTAATTAAATATTAGAAAGGTGAGAACTTTGCTATGGGCAAAATTATCACACATGGCGTGTTTTTTAACATTTCTAAAGTATCACAGTTTGTGATTCTGTATTCATGTTACAATCTAGCCTATTCGCTAATAAGTAATTAAAACATAACTTAAGCTGCTAATTTAATATAAATTTAAGAAATCGTTCAATAACGTCTTACTTAATCACTTTATGTTAAGGGGAAGAATTTTCGTGTTCTTTATAATAGTCAGCGTGACATTAAAATGGAAATCAATAGCTCTCTTGTAATTATCGAGCATTCTAGACTTAGTAATTTTACATTAAGATATTCATGAAAAATTAATAAACTGTTGTAAAAAAAGCTCATCACTTTTTGTTAAAAAAAAAACAAGTATATTTGGTTGCCGACATAATAGATATTTTCTCATGCTCACTGAGCGAGTTCACAAAGGTAACGTTACACGTGATATTATGTGTGTAATTTGTAAATCTTATATTGTAAATTATTCTATGAACTGATAATTAACTATACACTACCGAGTTGGGACACTGTAATGGTAGCTTATGTACATATGTAATAAATAAATAATAATAAATAAGTCTGATGAAAACAAATTACTCTTCAAACACAACACAGATTGACGGACGAAATTAAACATCGCCCGACCGAAACTGAAGTGTGCACAAAATTTTAAAAGTTTTTAGTCGTAGCAAACCGTAGGCGCCTACGGCGCTACGTGGCTACGGCGTAGCAGTAATTTGTTATGCGGAACACGAACTCAATAACTCAAGTCGAAATCTAGAAGGAAAGAAGGATATATTAAAAGAACGTTGTGCAATTAACATTGCAATTTGCTATAATGCCGGCACTAAAATAAACAGAAGTATGCAACTGGATACTACAAAGCGTGCATATCTTACTTTGAAATGCTACCTACTTAGAATTTTAATTAAAGCCCCAGTTCTCTGTGTTTAAAACGCCTTTTTTTCTGAAATATTTAAACTTGACTCATATTATGTAGTTTAATTTCCATTATGGTAAATATAAGTAAATATTACCACACACCACATCACAGAATACCTAAAGTATTTGTCTCTCTTTTACTTTTTATAAACGACCGCTCTTAGCGATAAGACCGCGCATTGTGTCATTCTTTGTAAAATTTATATATTTATGTCTGTAATTTATAAGGTGTACATAATAAAGAGTATTCTATTCTATTTTATGCGTTTATTTAAATTAGAATATTCCTCTGCGTTTTTAGTAGATCAAAGTGACATTTAACTCAAAAATTAAATTTCAATTTGCGGGTTCACAAAACTCATCAGATTTGCACGCAACGGTAAATTATAGTCTTTAAATTCATCTTTCTCGTTAGATCGAATTTTGAATTGAATTTGATAACCTTAATTGAATTAAGATTTAGGATTAATCTAACATCAATTTAATAGTTTAGTCACACTAATTTTATAAACGCGAAAGTTTGTGAGTGTGTGTGTTTATTACTCCTTCACGCTCAAACGGCTAGCCTAAATTGGTCTAGACCAATTTTGATAAAATTTTGTTTGGAGGTAGCTGACACCCTGGATTAACATCTACTTATCTTTATTAATCCCGATATTCCCACGGGATCGACACTTATGCGGGTGAAACCGCGGGGCGCAGCTACTTATTAATACAAGTATAGTAGAGTATTACGTTATGTCATAAAATGGCTTAGTTAATAAGCGATACCTCTTTGTAATCGATATTCGTAATTTATTTTAAGTGGAGAGGAGGAACAAAACGCATGTGACTAAAAGAGCGATGAATAGAAATAATAATGGATGGAAAAGGAGAGGAAGGTCAAAGAAAAGATGGATGGATTGTGTATATATCATTATATGAACGAAAAAAAATAATTCTACACTCATATTTGTAATATTTATAGTGTGTATAATAAAGGGTTCACTAATATTTTACCAAAACACCACTGACAAATTCTTAGTTTACAACCAACGTTTCGTATACTATTTGTTTCACAAACAACTTATTCCGCAAATGTTTTATTTTATAAACGCTCGCTTTACAAACATTTATTTGGAAAATGCTTCTCTTTACAAATGTTTCGGACGTATTTAATAATTTATACATTTTTTATTTCATATTCAGATTCTTTTGGAAAAATCACGTTTATACTAAATACCTATAATTTCATAATACATTTTTTAAACCAGTCACAAAGTGATCATGAGGTTATTGCAAGTTAATATGGGTCGGTGGGTCGTCTTAGGGACGGAGTAAAAACGGTTTAAGAGCAAGAAGACGTAGTTGACGGAACCCAGCTTTGTGAGGGTATTTCTGTCTACAGGGTTTATAGGAACCTAATACGAAGGAGATGATGCGGGCTTGTTCGCTCGCCTTGCTCGCTCACTTGAGCCCCCGTCATCCCCTTCGAACCTACCCTGTCCGAGTCGAGGTGCCCCAAGTGCCCGAGCTCACTTCACTCGCTCTTGGACCGACACTTATTAAAATTTCTCAAATAAATTAAGTAAGTAGTAGAGGGGGGTGGGGCATGGTTTGTATAATAGTTGTTATATATTTTCTGGTGTACAATAAAGTATATATAAATACATAAATAATAATAAGTGAATATAAGTGAATTATTTGGCAAACTTGTTATTGTATAGTGATGAAATGACAAATCATGTTCTTGCCAATCATTTATTTTATTCTATTCTATTGATATAAAAGAGCAGAGAGTGAATGATAGCGTGACGGTTGACAGGGGAGAATGTAAGAAGAAAATGTGTTTCACCGACCCCATGTGACATGGAACAGGGGCCGAAGATGATGATTCACAGTTTATTTTAATGATAATAAACATCCTTATAATAATCTATCACACTAATATTATAAAGGCGAAAGTTTGTGAGTGTGTGTGTGTATGTTTGTCTCTTCTTCACGCTCAAACGGCTAGACTGATTTTGATAAAATGTACACATGATAGACGCCAATAGGTTGATAATGAAACGGTCGCCGTAGCCGAAAACGGCTTGGAAGGATTATTACTTTTTATCCCTACATTCCCATGTTATCGAAACTTATACGTGTGAAACCGCGGGGTGTAGCTAGTTTATAAATAATTCAAAGTCTAGACTAATATATCAACGCGCAGCCTAAACCGCTGGTCCTAGAGACATGAAATTTGGAGGGTGTGTTCTCTGTGAAGAATAGGAAAGAACGGGATTTCCGAAATTCCACCCCTAAAAGAGTGAATGGGGGGAGGGTAAAATTTCACGAGAACGAAGTTGCGGGCAGAAGCTAGTCTTAAATATATTATTTATGAACACAATAATAGTTATAAAAAAAAATCATTTTAAGTCATTAAAGCCTGTCTGTGAGCAGTGTTGGCCCAGTGGTAACGGCCGCGACTTATGAGTTGTAGGTCGTAGGTTCGAACCCTGGCAGGCGTTTCACTTTATGTAAATTATTTCATCACCACTGCTCTCAAAACTGTGAAGAAAAACCGAGCGAGGAAATCGGCATGTCCTAGAACCAACCAAAAATTCGAAGACATGATTGTGACCTCTACCAACCCGCACTGGGCCCGCGTGGTGGATTACGGCCCACTCCCTCTTATCGAGAGAATGCCTGTATCCCAACAGTGGGAACATTATAGGCTGTTTAAGCTAAAGCCTGTAAAAAGAAGCTAACAAACATAGAATATTACCTTGAAAACGTACCAACGTTGCCTCCATATTCAAATTATTTGCACTTAACACAGCCAAACTGTGGCCTCCCGTTGGTCAATTTTATATAATAGCTCAGTTAATTATCCAGTAGATCTAATTTCACACTACAACAGTACCGCGTAATTGAACTCAAATTCAAGCTATTCAAAACATTTAAGTATGGATATTCGGTTCTAGAAGAGTCAGTCTCACTACTATACATATATCCTGACTCGGAAGATCCTGTTTCATCTTTATGTACCTGTTAAATGGGCTGTTTATAAAGTATTATTATTTAAGGCTGTTTGTTAGCATTAATCTTTTTAAAGGCATCCACAATGTTCTTCAATCGCTTAAAAAATGCTTCTTTCTGAAAGAAAAGGATAGTTTTAATATTTAACTTGACTAAATAAGCACTAAATGAAACTTGTCTCAACAGTTTTTATTTATTTTCATTTTTATTTTTCAGTCCACCATTTGTAATTTAAGAATGCCATGTTTACAGCAAATGTTGTCGTGTTATAACATTGTAGTGGCATTAAAAACTATAGCGTGCATGAAGTTTTTAGTACTGAGTAATAAAATGTTTTCCTTGAAAACTAATAAAATTGTAGAATGAAAATGTTTAAATATGAAGAGACTTTCAAAGTGCAGTTAAACAAAATAACTTCTTTTTATTTAAAAAAAAAACGTTTGCGGTTGGGGGTCCCCGTCAGAAACGAACTTCAAATTCCTTACGCTGTACTGGCACGCACACACACACTCGTATATAGAATAGAATGCTCTTTATTATATAAATTACAGACATAAATATAGAAATTTTATAAAGGGTGACACAATCGGCGGTCTTATCGCTAAGAGCGATCATTTAAAGACAACCTTTGGATGGATTAAAAAGGGGAACAAGAGACAAACACTGTAGGTAGTCTGTGGGGTAACATTTATATAATACAAGAAATACATACATAAAGTATATTAAACTAATATAATAAATATATATACATATAATAATAAACATGAAAAAGGCGCAAAGAAAATATAATGATGATGTCTAGTGAGAAAGTCGCGTGGAGGGAGGGCATAGCGCTTTTTCCTTATGTGACGATTTCTACCAGTCAACTGCTATCGCAAGCCGCGTTAATAAACTTTGTTCCAATGATACAAAAAAATATTAAGTGAAAATTGAGCTACAAAAGAAAGGACTTCATTCATTTCGAACCCAAAAATTAAAGTGCCGGCCAGGAAAAAAAGTACTACTATCTTATGGGAATTGACCTCTTGAGCATTTTTCTGGTATTTTCAATCTCAAATAGCAGCTGGGAGTTAATTTTAGTCTTTCGCAGTAATATTAAAAATGCTCAAGATGTTATTTGCCATAAGAAAATACTACTTTTTCTTTGTGGCCACCACAAAATATTTGGGTATAAAATGTTCGACACTAGAATGACGTCCTTTATTTTCGAAAAACAAACGAAAAACCGGCCAGAACATTTGTCGAAAATTAAATATATTTTCTATATATATATTTATTTTCTGTATGTTCTGTCTATAAAAAAAATCTTACATTTTCACCAGTTAGGCGAACATAAATAACTGAACAGCAGATTTTTTTTCACAATTTCAGGTTTGGTCCCATAATAAAAGTTGTTTGTTATCATGAGTACAATCACGTGTTTAAGTAGCGGTCACTAATTACCAGTCACCCTATATAGGTATATATATATATATATATATATATTTATTTTCTGTATGTATATATATTATATATATATAGTTTCTCTGTCTCTCATAGAGAGGAGGCCTGTGTCCCAGCAGTGGGAAAATTATAGGCTGATTATGTGTAAATATATTTTCTAATCAACTTTTATTAGTATGTCATATCATGGGGGGCCTGCAGTAGTTCTAAAATACAGGCCTAGGCTTAGTTTAGACTCCTGAGGGGCAATTCTCGTAATTTTAAGAACGTTCATAGTACTTGGGACTTGATGAATAATCTTCCTCTTTGTAATCGGATGTTGTTTGTTTTTGTGCCTAAGTGTTACTACTAACATAGTTTTTAAGTTTTTCTTTTTTTTTTTCTTTTTATAATACTAACACGCTATGGGCCTTCGACGCCTGAAAATAAACGATTTTTATTTTTTATTTTATTTAATTTTTTTTTTTTTTTTTTATAGTCTGCTCTTAGTCCCAATCTGTCAAAAATACCTCTAATTTTCCTACATTTTTGACATTTGTTTGGCGCCGAGATGAGATTGCGTCTAGATTTTTAACATTTTTTAACCGCTGACGCGCCCGAAGCCAAAAATCGACCGCGAACAAAAACCCCCGATTGTCCCAATGCCAAAAATCGACCACGAACTGTCAGTTGAAAATGCCCGAATGCACGAAAGTTACCACGAAACATTCCGATTTTTTCAAATTTTTCTGTTAGAGCTACAACTTTGGTTTTAGTATTGTTGGAAAGTGTGTGAACGTAGCATTATAATGCAAAAAACCACGAAGTCATAGCGGGTAACACCATTTCACTATCTGTGGTTAAAAAATAAGAAAAATTCATGAGTATAATGTCACCCGCTCGACGGCGGTCCGCGCGATGAATATGTTCTTATAACTCGAAAGTTTTGAAGAAAAGTGCTTCTGTGTTATTTACATTAGATTCTGTATAAATGGAGCTATTTATTATATAAATAAAAAATATAGGTCACCGCGATAGATTTTACATGTAAATTAGGCAAAGTTTCCGTTAGCGTTACGTAAAAATCTAAAATGTCCCAGTGCACGAAAGTTACCACGAACATTTTAAATCACTGTAGTTTTGTTTTTAGAGCTATAAGTTTCTTTTTATTTTTCCTAGATAGTAAAATTAACGTAGTTTAATATGCAAAAAATTCTGAGGCTAAAAAGTGTCTACGAAATGAAATTAATAGCTTGACAATGAAAGTGGAATAAAGTACTCGTGCGGATTTCACCCGGTCGATGGGCGGTCCGGGCGATGAATATGTTCTTATATCTCGAAAGTTTTGAAGAAAAGTGCTTATGTGTTATTTACATTAGATTCTGTATAAATGGAGCTATTTATTAGATAAATAAAAAATATAGGTCAACGCGATGGATTTTGCAGGATAATTCATTTTTTCATTCATCGTCATTTTTACTTAATATTAATACCTGTCTATGTAGCTAGAATATATCTTAAGCCATTGTATTGTAAATCTCATCACCTTTATCATTATTATAGTACTACTGTAATATTGCGTATTGAAGAAGTATCCTATATTTTTATGTCACGCCATTCCGTACTTTGCTCCACCTGTTTGTTGTCAAAACCACGCATAACTCCTGTTGCAAATAGTAATAACAATGTTTATGATTGTATTCCATACCATAGGCCGTTTCGATCTGTCTCCACGCTTTTAAATACAACCCTAATCAATATTGCCTACTTTGTTCGTTGTTTACTGTTTTATAACCCGATTAAAAACAATGCATAAAAACAGTTTATCTCTTTTTTATCAGAACTGCAGAGGAATTCGCACCAAATTACACACTCTTTACACTAATATTCTTTCCTTCTCGTTTGACGTAATTATATTAACTGAGACATGGCTAACACCCAATATAATGGACAGTGAATATATAGATGACCGCTACTTAGTGTTTAGAGACGATCGTGACCGGGCCGCTTCAAACAAGCGCGAGGGTGGAGGGGTTCTGATAGCCGTTCTGCGCGAGCTCCGGCCCATACGAATGTTGACACGACCTCTCACTGGCATCGAACATGCTGTTATAAAGCTGCCTGCATCGCGATCTACCAAACACCACATAATTAGCGCTGCCTATATACCTCCTCGCACGCAGGATGACACATACTTGTCTCATTTACGCGTATTGGAAAATATTGTTACTGATCCATGCACTGAATCATTTTACCTAGCGGGCGATTATAATCTACCCGAAATTGAATGGCCTGTCTCCGGTAATTATTTGTCTACTCGGCCGCAAAACAACGTTACCCAGGGTTTATTTGATTTAATTTCTATCACGAATGCTTCACAATATAACAATATTAAGAATAACTTGGGTCGTGTCTTGGACTTACTCATTAGCAATACAGAATGTCAAATACAGGCTGACATCACACTGGTCCCGTCTGATAGTCACCATCCCCCATTTTCTGTTTTGACTTTACTTGAAACGAATTATACACCAATGAGGCGCCTGTCCACTAAAAAACATAATTATTATAAAGCTAACTATCAAGAAATTAATGTTGAACTTGACAAGACGAACTGGGATGAGCTTTTTTTAAATATCTCTAGTGAAAAAGCAGTTGATGTTTTTTATGAGTACCTATATGGCATAATTCGCGCACACGTCCCACTCAAAAGACCTAAGACATCTAGCTTTCCCGCTTGGTTTAACGCTCCACTCATTAAAATCTTCAAAAACAAAGAACGAGCATGGATAAGGTGGAAAAAGCAGCAAAACCTTTCAGATTATGAAAAATTCTCTGTTTATCGTAAACAGTTTAAACAACTGTCGGATCAGTGTTACACTAAGTATATGAAGTCGGTCGAAGACAGCATTCCGCTCAATGTCAGGCCATTTTGGTCATACATCTCCAACCATAGGCGAAGTTCCAGTCTTCCAGCAAACATGTATTACAAAAATATATCATCGAATTGCCCTGGCGAGATATGCTTACTGTTTTCGACATTCTTTAACTCTGTGTACGAGCCTTCAACCTTCGACCCTAAGAGCTGGGTACCTCCTAATATCCTTGATGAGAAATCAGCTTGTATTCCCCATATTTTTCTCAAAAAGTGTGACGTGCTCAAGTCATTATTGTCCTTGGATCTAAATAAGGGGCCTGGTCCAGATGGTCTTCCACCTACATTCTTTAAGCATACGGCGCAACAAATCTGTATTCCGCTCCATATCCTGTTCAACAAATGTTTAAGTGAAGGGGTATTTCCATGTATATGGAAAAGAGCCTTTGTTACTCCCATCTTCAAAAGTGGAGATAAAGCCAACATTGAAAATTATCGACCTATTTCTATTCTATCCACCTTGTCTAAGCTTTTCGAGAATTTAGTGCACGGTTATTTGTATCCACAACTGAGTCATCTCATTACTCCCGAACAGCATGGCTTTGTTCAGTCGCGATCTACCAGTACAAACTTAATGATTTTTACACAATTTTTATTTGAAAATATGGACAAAGGCACGCAGGTTGATGCTGTGTATACTGATTTTCGAAAGGCTTTCGACAGGGTGGACCACAAACTGCTTTTAGACAAAATTGCCTTCAACGGCATTCGAGGGAATTTGCTCAGATGGTTTGTGTCGTACATATTTCAGAGAACACAAAAAGTTGTCATCAATGGATACGAGTCCGAATACACAATTGTCGAATCCGGTGTGCCCCAAGGTTCAGTCTTGGGTCCTTTATTGTTTATCTTGTTCATTAACGACATAAAGGCCTGTATAGTTAATTCTAAATTCCTCATGTACGCCGACGACATCAAAATTTTTAAGTCCTGCACAAGTATGCAGGACTGCTTGCTATTACAGGATGATCTATACAGACTTTCGCAATATTGTCTTATGAATAAACTTCATCTCAGCTTGCCAAAATGTCATTATATTTTTTTTACCAAAAATAAAACAAGTATTAAATTTCCCTACACACTAAATGGCATAAACTTGAATATAACTAATTGCACGCGTGATCTCGGAGTACTACTTGATAGTAAGTTACATTTTGACATCCATATTGATAATATTATCAATAGAGCCTTTCAGATGTATGGATTCATAATGCGGTCTTGTAAAGACTTTAAAAAGTCTCATACTTTCCTCTTCTTGTACAAAACTTTAGTCCGTTCCCAGTTGGAATACGCGGTGCCCATTTGGAACCCATTTTATGAAAAATATAAGCACAGACTGGAAATGGTACAAAAAAAATTTCTTCGCACTACACATTATAAGTGTTACCATACCAAGATTTCCTATGCGGATCTGATGAAACAGTACAACATATTAAGCTTGGAGCACAGGCGTACACTGCTGGTGGTTATGATGCTGTTTGGCATATGCAACAATAGGTTTAATTGTGTGGAACTTTCAAATAAACTATGTTATGTAGTACCTAGGACTATTAGTCGACGGAAAGTGCGAGCAACCCGCTTGTTCTACACAGAGAAGTGTAGAACAAATGCTGGGGAGAGAGCTCCTCTCCGTCGATTATTAGAAACGTACAACTCACATTTTATAAATTTAGATATTTTCGCTCTTAATCAGAACAAATTTAGAAAAATGGCTATCGATTTACTTTCTGGTCTTCCTTAACGATGACTGCTTCTTGCTGATGTTATGGTGCGATCTGATTGGTGACTTCAGACTAAATCTGGACGGGGAGCTCTGTCTTGAGTTGGTTTGTGTGACTTTTCAGGTTTATTTTTATTTTCTTACCGTGCCTTTCTGTATACGTCCGTTTCCTTACTTCTTTTAAAATCGATATGATTCCGTGGACAATAGTGTGGGTTATGCGTTTGTTTACTTTTATACCATAACTAACTATTAATATTGTAACGCTTAACTGTTTTTTGTCCCAAATAAATTAAAAAATAATAATAAAAAAAAAAAAACAAAAATAATTCGACAAAGTGGTAAGTAGCGTAACGTAAACAAACAAGAACTGCCGCGCGCCCGAAAGTTACCACGAACATTTTAAGCCACTGTAGTTTTGTTTTTAGAGCTATAAGTTTCTTTTTATTTTTCCTCGATAGTAAAATTAACGTAGTTTAATATGCAAAAAATTTTGATGCTAAAAAGTGTCTACGAAATGAAATTAATAGCTTGAAAATGAAAGAGGAATAACGTTGTCGTGCGGTCGACGGGCGGTCCGGTGATATTATTTTTATCGTATTTCAAAACTATTAAATAAAATTGATTTTTTTCTTTTACCATTCGATTTTGTATGTATTGGGCTATTTTTTAGATAAATAAAAAACATAGGTCAACGCGATAGATTTTGCAGGATAATTCGACAAAGTGGTAAGCAGCGTAATGTAAACAAACTTATAAAATAAATTCTTATTGGAAAAAACCAAAACCAATTAGAATTAAAAAAAAGCTTTGTAATGGGCTCGGGTTTATCTACTTAAATATACAATCGTTAGTTTATAAGGGCTCCATAGAATTTTTTTGTGTAGGAGTCGTGTAACCGTCAAGTGCCGTCGAGTGGACCACCCGCCGCGCCTCCGTACTACGTAAACAATTAAATATAAACAATAAAACGATTAAACACAAATGTATGGGGACAGTCAAGCTTACGTAATCTAGATAGCCCGGGCGCGTCAGCGGATATTACGATAATTGGCCTCCAGATCTCCCGGAATAAATTACAAAAACTTAATACCTTGTGGAGATAATATAAACATTGTATAATATTTATAATCCTTTTCAGTTTCTTGTTTAACTTCACACGCAGTAGCCACCCACCACCTAATAAAGTTATTAAACACGTAGGTACGAGTATATGGGGTGCAATTTATTACATTTTTATGATATACCTACGAGTATTTGCAAAATCACCGCATCGTTATTAGAACATTTACGACGCTCCCCCACAGTCATAAAATATAAGAGGAAATGAGTTTTTTATAGTAGGTAAATTCCGCAGTCAAAACACAATGACTTGGTCATGGTCGAATTGGACAAGGCTGATAATTATCGCCTACTAGCCTTTTTACGAACCAAGAGGGCTGTAATGGCTGATATACATTTACATTAGTTAAGTAGCGAGTTTAGTTCAAGTAGCAAGTTATATCCAAACATCTGAAGGCCAATTCTCGTAATTTAAAATGTTCAAAATCCAGTCGCAATCTCGTCGCTGAGAGAGATCTGATTGAGTCTCAATCTGTCAAAAATACCTCTAAATACCCTAGTATAGGTATTTTTGACAGATTGAGACTGAGATTACACTGTGAACCTTCATAAAATTACGAGAATTGCCCCTATGTTCAAAAGTGATAGTTTTGTATTGTGAAGTGTCACGTATAGATGTCAAATAAGGACTACAGTCTATTCACAGATATTTTACCTCTGACAGCAGCAACTCAGTAGCAATATTATTGGAACGAGAATAAAGGTCACTAAGATTTTGACAGACTTGTCAATGCCAGCAAACAACAGCAACTTTATTTACAATCACTAAGAAGATTTTGACTGTGATGCAAAATCAAAGCTAAAAAAATAACTGTGGAAGGCCTGTACAGGTTAACTAATTCAAACGTAAATCAGCTTTAAGAGCGAGCTATCTCTATGATATCCGATTTGTTGTAAATTCGGCTGTAACTTGTGTCAACTACTCGATTCGACACGACAACGGCAGTTGTAGGAGGAAAAACATCAGTCCTCCCAAAATCACAAAATCGATAATACAGCAACTCCTTACTAGCACGGAATTCCCAATGTGTAAAAAGTAGTCTTATTTGTCTCAGATAGGAACGATACAATATTAGTTCTTTCTTTAGCTCACAGACCGAAAATACAGCAATATTGGCGACCATGAGCCACAACGGGTTTTCTGAGTTCATGTCAGTTGTACAACATAGGTAAGAAGGTGGTATAAAATAGAAAAAATAGGTATTGAGATCGAATGGCGGCAACGGCTTAAGAATATCAATTATGTAACTGTTACAGTACAGAATTAAGCATTCAAAAGTTATAAAAATTAGACAAGACTGTTTTCCATCCCACACATAACCGACAATCTGAGTTTACCAACATCTATCGATCCGCCCAAAGTTTCGCTACGACTCTCTCCGGCGACGATATAAATATTTTAGAAACGGTAAAATATATAGGTACGACTTGTACCTATAATTTCCACTTGTAGATGTTAGGGTGAGGTCGCATTGCTAGCGGGTTTATTAAGTCTTCTTCTTATTGAATCTATATAGTTACTATAATCAAAAATCATCATTATTGCTGGAAACTTTAAGCTTGTTTGTGTTCTGTGCAGTAACTTTAAGTGTTGATGTTGTATCCAACATACCACCAACCCGCATTTGACCCGCATGGTGGATTACGGCATACTCTCTCTCACAAAGAGGGGGCTTGTGTCCCATCAATGGGAACATTAAAGGCTGATTATGCATACTGCATAATATCTAATGTATCCTTCTTCATGTCTATTTCTGCAGACGTATTTTACATTTTACAATGCTTCCCTATAAACATATATTGTCGCGTAGCTTCCCATGAGAACAATTTAAGACGCCTGTCTATTTCACAGCTCTGACCACACGGCAAAAGATTCGATTCGATCCTAGAACGAAATAAATGTTTGTTCAGCCTACACCTCATATTTGTTCTGAGTCTGAGTCATACATACATAAACATTATTTAACAGAACCTCCTGGTGGGCAGTCGGTATTATTATTTATAGTATATCGTTTTTTTTTCCAGGCATAGATAATATTATTATTGCCTGAACCGATAACCCAACTTGGCGCAGAAAAATGAGGAGACTCGACTCCAAATAATAATACCAGAGACGGAAGAAGAAGATAATATATAAATGACTTCTCTCATATTCAATGTTACATATTTTCCAGTGAACAAGTATATCAGCATACCTACTTCATGATGAATCCGGATGCCATGGCTATGATTATTGTGTTATTATGAAATAAGAGAAATCATAAAATACGAGAATAATATGAACTCGCTACTCGCTTACTATAAGACCGCTACCTCACTACAATAGCGTGCTTTCCAGCAATATAATGTAGGGTCATGCTTATCCAGTGCATCTCTTCCGCGGTAGAAAGCGAGGGACTGTTTACTAACAAAACTTTGTACTCGTAAATCTTATTGTGAGTGTTGAAACTTCTGACCGACTGCTTTTCCTTATATTAATTTATTGCTATTTTGTGTACTGTGATTGGTGCGTTTTATTGCTCACACACGAGCGATACGCATCAACGGCAAATGCAACTGCAGCCGTCGATAAGTGTCGACAGCAGCCGTGAATGCGTGTCGGCGGCAGCGGTCGACAACATGCTGCTCGTGTAGTTGAGCACCGTACTCAAAGGCAGCCGCCGACGCGTCGACGACAGGCGTCGACGTACACCAACAGATGCAGTTGCGTCTGCCATTGACGCGTGTCCCTCATATACAGGGTGTCCCGGGAAGTATGGATCAAATCAAATAGGGGCGTGGGCAAAGTCATTTCCAAACTTTTTGATCCTGAGAATGTTGGTGTTTTCTACGGTTCAAAAGTTATGAGCAACTTTTGTTGTTTTCAATCACTTTGTATAGTCCTCAAAGAACAAAATTATTTTAATAAAACTACCAGGAACTGTTAATTTAAGTTTTTTAGGCAGCCCTGATAGTTTTCTTTAATGATTTTTTTTTTCTTTGAGCACTATGCGAAACGATTGAAAAAAATTGGTCATACTTTTGAACCGTAAAATAATTCTCAATCATCAATCTTTCTCAGGATCAAAAAATTTGGAAATGACCTTGCCCACGCCCCTATTCGATTTGACCAATACTTCCAGGGACACCCTGTATATGCACACTTAGCATGGATATCGCGGTCGTTGCCCGCCTACATTTATTGACAGATTATATTATTCTTCCTTTAAAAATGAAAATAAAGTTCTTTAACATAGACAATCGATATCTATAGTGATCTTTATCGTTTCTCACGAATGTAAAACGAGCAGTCCTACATATGATAGTTCATTGCATCTGCCATGTTAACTTTCTACCGGTTATGTTTGACTGGTAGAGAATACCGAAGGCAATACGTCTTTGTCTTTGTACCTTTTGGCCCTTTGACGCGATTTTCTTGCCGTGAAATACTACGGTTTATTCGCCGTGTGTAGGCACGGTCGTCAGTGCTGTATGGATCACTACGGAAGCTTATTGACCGACACGTTCTTTTACGATGCGCTTTATACGCCGTACCATAAAGAAACCGTGACATGTACAAAATGCCTTATAGTGTACAAAGTTTAATAAACAAATAAGAACAGTTTATTACAACGTCCTGCGTGTTCAATTTAATAATGCTTTTAGGATGCTGTTGGGACTACCGTGGCATTTTAGTGCTTCGGGAATGTTTGCAGAGGCTCGCACAGATGGTTTTCAAGCTAATATGCGAAAGAAAGCGGCCTCCTTACTACAGCGCCTGCATGGGAGTAACAACAGCATTCTAAAAATGATCGCTGCCAGAGCGGACTGCCCCTTTCAGGGATACTGGGTGGGGACATTCCTAGGTCTGGATTAAATTATGGTTTTTGAAAACTAACAATACTAACCTATTCATATAAGCATTATTGTCACTAACACCAAAATACTAAAAAAAATATGGACCTAGTCTGAAATAAAGTTTTATTCATTTATATTTATTATTTATTGATGTACTAGCGACCCGCCCCGGCTTCGCACGGGTGCAATGCTGATACTAAGTAAAGGTACTTCAAGAATGTCAGCACGCGCCGTCGGCCCCCGGCTGCGGCCGGTACCGCAGCAACCGCTATGTCCCTGCATTTTAAATCTGTAATATCTTCGAAAATATTCATTTAAATTACATCCTGTAAAGGGTCATATTTATCTATATTAAATGCACAATGTATTTAAGGTAGTAAATTGGATAAGGATTAATGCTGTATTGCTTAAAATCGCTTCGTAAATAAGCCATTATTTCTCGTAAAAAGTAAAGGATAAAAAATGATTATTGTGGGTTATCCCTAAGAGATAGACATATACCATCGCGGACTTTTTTGTAGACCTTTTTAAGGTGTACAATACTGTGGTACATTATTTTGACCTACCTCGTAGGGTTCAGCCAACGTTTGAAAAGTAAGCGCAAAAAAATGTGTTTATTTACGACATCACATTAGAAACCTCTAAAATTATCAGTGTTTCTCTACTATACATGCATGCATGTATTATATATATAAACCTTCCTCTTGAATCACTCTATCTATTAAAAAAAACCGCATCAAAATCCGTCGGTAGTTTTAAAGATCTAAGCGTACATAGGGACAGAGAAAGCGACTTTGTTTTATACTATGTAGTGATTAGAAAAACGGCAATGAACGCTTTTAGCATGATAAAATGCACCAAGCATAGTATTAAATGGGATTTCTTCACATTTGTTGTATCGTGGTTGTCTTTGTTCTGCGTTGCTGTACCTAATCCGCTTTAGTTAAACAGGTTGTGCAGTATTTGGTAGCGATTACGACTGCTTCTGTTATATCTATTTATGACTAACAAGAAATGTCATTTATTTTACTAGTCATAGTACCTGTATACTTTCAAAGCGTTTCGGGATTGACATAAGTTTTTCGATAGCTTATAACATCCCCATACATTTTTTTCTTAACCATAATCGTTATCGATAATAGAATGTCACTTTCTCTTGGCCCAGTGGTGATCCAGTGATATAGGCCCTAATAACTTACAACTTATTAGTCGTGAGTTCGAACCCAAGAAGTTTATTTAATTTCATCACCACTGCTCTCAAAATGATGAAGGAAAAATATCGTGAGGAAAAAAAATTCGAAGACATGTGGCATCCGCCAAACCGCACTGAGCCTGAATGGTGGATTACAGCCCACTCCCTCTCGAAGAGAGAAAGCTTGTGTCCCAGCAGTGGGAACATTATAAGCTGATTATGCTGGGCCCCCTGGTACGGTCAGCAGCAAAAGTCGATTAACACTTCAGTTTTTTAAATCTCAGTTACTGAGCAAAATATTTGTCCAAAATTGCAGCAGTAGTACTATCTATTTTGAACAAATATTTTGCTCAATAAATGAGTTTTAAAAAAACTGAAGTGTTAATATTTTGCTCAATAAATGAGATTTAAAAAACTGAAGTGTTAATCGACTTTTGCCCTACCCGTACGTACGAGAGAAGTCTAAAAACCAATAAACTATTAAACAAGTTACAAGTCACGGTAAAAGATTTTACAATAATGACTCAGCCTTTCTGTAAGCGAAAATAACTTTAATTGAATGAAATCTCTGACTAGTTGACGACAAACAGGAACTTTGAAGGTGGCTACTAAAATATTAGTCAATTTGTACGTTTAATGTTATTCAATAGATTTAAATCCGCTTATGTATGTAGTACCTACTTGCTTTACAATGTTGGTATAGGAAACTCGAAATTATACAATGATTTTCTAACTACTGGTACTCTGTCCGCACATCGAGTGATCTCAGGGAAGATGGCGCACAATGGTCAAGAGCTGCCTTGCAGTTAGGTTTCGGGGAGAGCCCTTTAAAGTCTCCCTAGAGATGTGCCCTTAAGAGTAAACTAGTCGCGAGCCCGAACTCGCTGGTGGTCATTGTCAAAAAGCACGCTGTCTCGCCTGGCTTCGTGTCCGACAGCGCTAATATCAGTGATGAGCAGTTAGACGCTAGTCTACACGAACAACGTCTAGTTGTCACGCACAGAAACACCGTTCCGAACTGGTAGGCGCGTAAAAAGATTTGAAAAGTGCTTCGGAAAATCGAGTTTTATGAGAAAACCACTGCATAAATCAATTACAAGTAAAGTTTATTGATCTCTTCGATAATTGAACTTTGTCGTTATGGACTTGGTTTTGAAGATTTTACAGTTCTTTTATTACTTATTGACACCCAAAGTTACGTTAAAAATAGCAAGAAAAACGAATCTTTGTTGGCTTATAACTTTTTGATGACTTTTTATTTTACTATTCTGTTTCCGTACAGACACAATTAATAATAAGTCATAACGATATCATGTTTAACTTTGGATGCACAATGTCAAACAGTAGAGTAATATTCTCCCGAAATTTGTATAGAAAAAATATCGAAAAGTGGCACCTTAAAGGCTTCGCGCAGAGGGGTGTCGGATTTGAGAGGTGGTTTTAGAGAGGTACCTACTTATGATACTTAAAATCTTATAGCTGTGAATTTGAGATTATGGTATAGGTATTAGGTAGACCTTTTTTACTAGTGAGCGAACAAGTTTAGTGACATACAACATAAATACAGGTTCTAGGCAGACAAGTTTGTAGCAAAACTTTTGTTGGATTTTAAAAAGGACAAAATTAGAAAAATTAAAAAAAAAACAGGTCAAGTGCAAGTCGGACTCGCGCACCGTGGGCACCGTACAAAATAAGTATGTAACTACAAATTTACGGTTTTCGGATTTTTTCTTTTACTTGTGCTACATGACCTTGCTTCTTGCCAAATTCCATGATTCTAAGTCAACAGGAAGTACCCTATACATTTTGATTCCCTTTTTTACGTTAACTTAGAAGTTTGATTGTTTCACAGCTTCAAGGGACCGCAAACCTGAATATATGGTTTTCATTTCAACTCGATACCTCCACGCGTTCCCGAGATAAAGGGTCTTGACAGACAGACAGATGGATGGAGGGACGGCTGGACGGACGGACAACAAAGTGATCCTATAAGGTTTCCGTTTTTCCTTTTGTGGTACGGAACCCTAAAAACATCTAGTGATCATCATTCTAAGATGCTCACTAGATGTTTTTAGATGTTTTTGATCATGATTAAAAGATTAGTCTTTTTCCGACCATGTTGGTGGGCCAGCTTTCAGTCTCTCCGGATAACGTTGAATACGTTTTTCAAGGAGCAACTGCCTATTTGACTTCCACAACATAAGTAAAAAAAAAGTAAAGCAAATATCATAAAATTCGCACATAATCTATGAAACACCGAAATATACTCTTCAATGCACTCTAAATTAAACCGTTACATTTTCCGCTCTGCAACTTGTTTTCAAATCGCAAAAGTAGTTATACCGTAGTTCGCTACGTGCCGATGTCGCCAAGTATCATGTTTCTTAGAGAGTACATTAATAATTCAGCAGGCAGACTCGGGGCGCATACAGCATCCTCCCGTCTCTATTAAGATTCGTTTTCACGCGAAGCGACATTGCAAAGTTTATCTTAGTTTGAAAATGGCGATTTGAAAGGGGAATATTATTTATCTGGTAGATTAAAATAGCGTAATACAAAACAGCCAATGAATTTCTTATATATATAACATCTAAAATTCCTGACTATTTCTCAGGTATTCACAAGGCAGATGTAAGTGGAAACGCCGGGAGGGGATGCCCTAGAAGGTCAAAGGTAATATAGTGATCTATTGGTAATGTTCTTCGGAAAATTCAGGTGCGTTGTAAGTACTTGCAACCGGTGTGCGTGTATGAATTTAAATGAAGAAAAAGGAGTATCTTAGGGTCGTAGCAGGTGGCGTTCTGTAGTTTCTGCATACCCTCATGGCAAAAAGACATGAATTCATGTAAGGATTTCCCAGCTAAATTGAGACCTGAAAATGTAAAATAAAATAAACATTTTTATCCCTGCTCTTTAATCGTCATAACACAACATCACAAAGAAAACGCCAACAGATCTTTCCTTTAAACTTCAATACAAAGACGCCAACACCGGACTGCAACGGAAAAATCAATACGACGCCCAGCACCCGTCATAGCCGCCACTCACAAAATCTAAACCAAAGTTACTGCAAGATTTATTCCTCACATCCACTACAGAGCTATCTCGTCTGAACGTGGCTTTACTCTAAAATATATAGGAAAAGTGCTCGTCTTAAGACACGGTAAATTCTTGTCTATCGGGACTGTTCACTCTAACATGTCGGATCGACGAGGTATAAATACTAATATCGGTACGCTATTCATATTAAAGTACATGTTATCGGTAGGAATAAATTGTATGTAGGAGACACGCAGTTTATTATCGAAAGCTTGTAATATATTTATATTTTTTGGTTCGTACGCGTTTCATGGTTGGTTATGAAATTGATGATGGTCAGGGATACATAGGATACGTTTAATGTAATGTAACTACCTAGTTTCTTTCCTAGCTTCATATTTTCTTCATTTTTATTTTATTAAACTTTTATAAATCTAGTCTTATCTATACAAGGTGAAATTTTAATCACCATTTTCCTCTTAAGGGGTCATTGTACACATCATTATGAACAACTTTTACTAAGGGACCAAACCTGAAATCGTGAAAAAAAAAACAGGTGTTTGATAAATTTATGTTCGCATAACTCGTCAAAATGCAGGGAGCAGCAGATTTTTTCTCGATTTCATGTTTGGTCCCATAGTAAAAGTTGTTCATAATGATGAGTGCAATAACCCCTTAATAGCCCCGTAATTACGAGAATTACCCCTCAGATGTAGGACCGTAAACGAAGCAAAAGAAGTCAGTAAGGATCGTCGCAGGTGGCATTCTGTAGTTTCTGACTACCCCCCTAGAAATAAGGCGTGAGTTTATTTATGTATGATAGCAATTACTGAAATGAAATTGAATAGGTATTAAACCTATTTTCGTTCTAATTTTATCTTAATACGCTTGCATTCTCAAAGATAGTTAATTTGATTTGACTTCATTTGCAAATAGAAATGATAAAAGAATATTCAACAGACGTAGACTAAATTATTATTTCAGAAATTAATTTACCACTGAAGAAATACTTATGCAATTAGTAGAGCCTTTGTGTATAGTAACTTTAATAAGCCTCTGGGAATGAATATTGATTCAATATAATTACAGATTATTTACATTAGGTACCTAGTTTAGTTAGTCAACATCAATAAACTAATTCTTGATAGGTAAGTACCTAATGAAAACTTTGTTTTAATCAATACTTCTATACTAACCCCCTTACTAATAAACGTATTATCAGCAACGTGACTTTCGAAAGAAGACAAAGCGACTTATACAGACGCTACACAACGTTTATTAGTAAGGGGAAAATATTACAAGCGTACGAAAATAACTTGGAATATCTGCCTGTTACCTTTTCACAGCTGAACGGAGTTTGATGAAATTTGGTTCGCAAATAGGTAGACCGTGACCTGAAATATGACATAGGATACTTTTTATCTGGGTAATAGGTCCCCGTAGGATAATTTGTTGAACTACACGCGGGGAAGCTAGTTTTGCATGAGTTTTATGCGAAACTAGCTCCTGGTCGTGTTATTTTTTAACTAGCTGTGCCCCGCAGTTTCACCTGCGTTAATTTGAGGAAAAAACCTACTAGGTAACTACATTACTTTAAGATATACCCTCATGACCGGCCGCCTTGCGAAGTTATTTTAAAACTATGATAAATCTCCTAAGATATTCACTGAAATCAAATGATGCAAGTGCATTTTAGTTCAAAATTAAATACTTGAGATGAATAACGTATTTATTTGAATAAGGATTAATTACATATTTATAAAAACACCTTCGCAAATAATGCATTATTTTGATTACCTTATAAAAGGTTTTAGCGAGTCAACCTTAAAAGATAGGCATAAGCGGGAACGATTCCGTCAAACATGATTTTTGCGTAATTTTAACCGTTTACGCAGCGTACGCAACGGAAGCTCTCAAAAGGAATAGTTTTTCCCGTTTTTGTAACATTTTTCATTTTTCATTGATGCTCCGCTCCTATTAGTCGTAGCGTGTTTTTATATAACCTATAGCCTTCCTCTATAAATAGACTATTCAATACAAAAATAATTTTTCAATTCGAACCAGCAGCTTCTAAGATTAGCGCGTTCAACCAAACAAACTCTTCAGATTTAAGAATAAAGAAATAATTAATTATTAATCGACCCGTGCGGCTGATATTACTTAGCCACAAGTCCCTTCGACTGTAAACTTTCTGAAAATATAAATATATATAACGTTATCAATAGCGTTTCAATATGGATACAATGCACCATTTATACGACTTCAACTGAAACGTGGTACAAACACAATGCTTTGTACACTGCTAACAACAAACAGTTGGCTGAAACCTGGCAAGTGTTTTGTAACTGAAGTTCATTCACTCCAGCAAACGTATAGAGAACATTGATACAAACGTCGTGAAAACGTCTATCTCAATATGTACTCTTTTCAATCGAGAATAACGCGTTCACTCGAAGAAAGGATAATAAATCTTTTAAACATAAAAATAAATGAAACTGAAGAATCTGTCAAAATAACAGTTTTTTTTACTAAATGCATATATTAGGTCCTTACATATGAAATTGGCGTTTTGTACGGGAGGAATATAAAGTAATTTTTTTTTTGTAAAATATATTTAATTAATCAAAGTATGCACCGTTGTTATCTATGCACTTTTGCCATCTCATAGGTAGTTCATTGATCCCTTTACAAAAAAAAACCATGGGGGCGAGAATCAATAAATTCTTTGAAGGCGGTTTGGACTACCGCATCGGAGTTGAATTTTTTCCTTGTAAGAAGTTGTCCAAATTCCGGAAAAAATGGTAATCTGTTGGAGCAAGGTCTGGGGAGTACGGCGGATGTCGCAGACATTCCAATTGTAGCTCATCTAACTTAGTAATTGTTTGTTGTGCAGTGTGTGGTCTTGCGTTGTCGTGAAGCAGAAGTGGCTTAGAGCGATTGACCAATCTCGGTTGTTTAGCAGCTAATTCTTCCTTCATAGTTTACAGTTGCTGACAAGAAATATCTGCCGTAATCGTTTGGCCAGATTTTAGAAAGCTGTAGTGAACGACACCGGCGCTAGTCCACCAAACACTCACAAGTAACTTTTTCTGAGTCAATTTTCGTTTAGGGCAGGAATTGGCTGGTTCTCCAGGGTTCAGCCATCGCGACGAGCGCTTCCGATTATTGTCGATTATTGTCGATTTAAAATCCCTTCATTATTGTGTCGGTTGAGCAAAGTAACCCAGCAGTCGACGCGTGTTCGCAAGTTTGATTCACTCAATACATGAGGTACCCATCGTTCAAGTTTTTTTACTTTCTCGATTTGCTTCAAGTGGATTAATACAGTTTTATCACTTACCCCGAAGCCTCCAGCTATCTCTGAAGTGATTTGTGATGGATCCGCTTCCACAATAGCCTTTAATTCTTCATTTTCCACTTTGGTCTCCGGCCGTCCACGGGGTTGGTTCTGAAGGTCGAAATTTCCAGAACGAAAACGTTGAAACCAAAAACGTACCGTGCTTTCTTTTGCGACACCAGCGCCGTACAAATCAGTAATCCTTCGAGCTGTTTCTGCAGCACTGGTGCCACGGTAGAACTCGTACTCGTAAATATACCGATATTTCATGTTTTCCATTGTGCGGTAATAAGCGACGCCAAAGAAAAAAATAATGAGGAAAAAACAAATGAATGACTGTTTTCAAAACTCAAATGTACCAGCTAAATCCTACTAATTCCTACTTTTCCTACTAATATTATAAATGCGAAAGTTTGTGAGGATGGATGGATGGATGTTTGTTACTCTTTCACGCAAAAACTACTCAACGGATTTTGATGAAACTTTACAGTAATATAGTTTATACATCAGAATAACACATAGGATACTTTTTATCCCGATATTCCCACGGGGTCAAAACTTACGCGGGTGAAACCGCGGGGCGCAGCTTGTGAATTTATAAATTTGAATTTGGAATTCTTAACCAAAGAGGAGATATTTCAGAGTTATACAAAAAAAAAACATTTAGTTTTCTCAAAGTGGTCAGTACGACAAAACGCTAATTTCATAAAAGTAAGGACCTAATATTAAAATATATACGGATCATATAAAACTAAACATTTTTATTTTCTTGTCTGTCTGTCTATTTGTTCCGGTTAATCTCCGAAACGACTGGACCGACCGAAATTGACAGGACTGATAGCTGATAGTATAAGAAGTAACGTACCACGTTCCCGTGGGATAATTTCCGACATCCACGCGGGCGAAGCTGCGGACAGAACTTAATTATGTATAGTATCCGTCACAAGAAGCTATAAATTTTATAATCAACATTCTTGACCTCACAACCCAAATGGATCAAATAAAAACAAATGCTAAAATTGTAATTTTATAATAATTTTAAAGGTTTAATTTGATTACTGCGAAGAGTTACTAGACCAACTGTGAGAATGATTATAATAATAATAATAACGTAATAGAATATTGTACACCTTATAGGTATGTTACTGGTGTGCTACTATTATAATAACTATAAGATCTTTTTCCACGTGTAACAAACAGTAAACGTTTTTAAATTCGGTTTTGTAATAACTTTTATTTTTTCATAGAGAAATAATTATGTTAACAAACACATTTAATTACTGTCGTCAGACGATTCCGAGTGTTCTGCATCTGCATTCTGCATCATTGACAGCGTCAGCGTGAACTTACGTCAATGTGACGGCCCAAATGTTTACATTCTATGAGTCAGACGCGTTCCAGTACCACAAAACATTAGACGACGAATATAACCCGACCAATTGAAATTGCTTGTTAGTTTCGTATTACACGTATGTTACTTTGAGTTGATTGAATTTGGGATAATTTGTTGTTGATTGAATTGTCGCTACGTAACATAATAGAAGTTCTCTATTTAAAAAATGTTTATCTACTCGTGACGGATACTTTAGTTCTCTATTTTTTCTATTGCTAAAGACGCATTAACCTGTCTTTGTGCACGTTTTGCACATGAGCACATAAAATAATAACAACTTTCAACTCAAAAAATCCTAACTCACTTCAAAAATCCCAGTACGATTTCACCAAAACATGTTTTTACTAGTTCAAACTCTTTATGATACTGCCGCGTTAGCCTTTCGAGGTGCATACCGTAAACTTGGACAGTTCTGAAAGTTACGAACAGTAACATTTCAGTCGGCTAGCCAACAAATAACCTACAATGCTTTTCCTGGGTAGTTCACGAGTTCCCTTGATGCCCATATAACGGGAATTGCGAGCATATGTATGTAGGCATACGAACTAATAGCTAAAAGTTTGAAAAGTTGCAAACAGCTATGCATCTTTGGTGAGGGTTATGTTCGATTTTTAAACGAACGAGTTTGTGATAAAGCCTAGGAAAGTGGTTTGAGACATCACTTTAGTATCAGCGTTCGCTAGTTTATCTTTTATGGGTAAGTTTACTTTAGACTATATTCGCCTGATCAACTACCTCATTTATCTACGCAGCGCTACTGCTGTACATGAAGCCCTGGGTTCGATTCCCGGGTCGGTGGTTTGCTGTTTTATAACCGAATTATAAAAAAGAAAGAGGTTCTTAATTCGTTGGATTTTTTTTTATGTTAAATATCTATTGGTGCGCCTTGGGATTAAAATCGACTCGGCATGAAACTATCTCATGCCCCGTTCTGTCAGAAAAATAAATTTATTTTTCACCATATAATTATTTATTGTTTTTTTTTAATTATAATTTATTTCAATAACCATCTATTTCAATGTTTTACATCTGTCGGGCGCCCCATGACAGCCATTTTTCTTTTAGGTAGCTGAAATAAAGGAGGTATCATTTTTTTTGGAGATTGATTGTTTTTTTTTTTTAATTCATACTATCTCTAGTTGTTTCAGCTGTTATAATTAGGTAGTTAATCTACCACCAATATTCAACCTACTAAAGATTACAATAATACCTAAATTATTAAAATCTTTACTAATTGGTCGTAGAATATGGTGCTAATTTGTAGTCTCGTTTTCAGTTGTTAGTTAGTGTCGTGCTGAAATAGTATTATTGTAATATCAGTTTAAAACGTGCTGCTACAATGGCGACTTTAATTTAACCCAGTATTGATAAAAATTATAACAAGATAAAATAATTCGTAATTTGAAAACTACTGTCTGTGCCGCTTGCCGACATAGAGCTCTCTTTTTTTCCTTCAAGTCGCCTTCTCTTTGCACGTTTATTCGTTTTAATTTCATTGAAGCGATGTTATGATCCGCGAGCCCAACAAAAAAAACTGTAGCGCAGGGCACTACAGTTTTTAAGTCTAGGTTGCTCCAAGGTGCTATTTTAAAAAAATGTAAATAAATAACTACTATCGTTTAATGAACTTAAGATATGTTCATAAAACTCGAAATTTGTATTAATGCCGCCATTAACGCGCCACGCTGTATATATAAGCATCGCTACGAACGTTCTATAGTAGAAGTCACCATCCATAATTATTACCTTTGCTTCAATCACTGATCAAAACATCAACACGGAGATGAATTCAGTACCAACCTCATTTGGTTCATATAACGGCTGACAGCACAGCCTCGACCATACATAAATTACTCCTAATGACGAACAATTCAAATGTAGGGTAAATAATACGAGTGTACATATGTGTGAGTACTTGGACATGTTGGCAAATAAGCCAGTTGCTAGGCAAAATTAATTTGTGTAGCAGGTAAGCACGTGAATCTGTTAGGGAAATTACGTGTTCAATAGTCATATTTTCTGTTAGTGTTATTGGTGGTTTTAATAATAGGTAAATCATGATCAATACCACGTTTACTTCAGTTATGTCATCATTCTCTTGCCCTTACCTTTATTTTGTCATCCTCAAATACAGGGTTCGAACTGTCAATGTCCTCGTTTAACCTCTGTTGAAAGCATCAGATACCTGGGAATAGTCTTGGACAGGAATCTAAATTTCAAGTCTCATATCGGTCTGCTAACTGGACGAGTTCGCAAACTGATATACATCTTTAAAACTCTCCGGCGTATTGCCAATCCCATTATAATACGTAATGTCTATTTCGCACTTTGCCTATCCATCGTAACATATTGCATTTCTTGTTGGGGTGGCGCGGCTAAAACCACCCTCAAGCCGCTAGAAGTAGCACATAGGGCCATATTAAAAGTAGCCACTTTTCGTCCTATTCTGTTTCCAACCGATCAACTATACAATGATTGCAAAGTGCTAAATGTTCGGCAACACTTCATACTACAGACAGTAATTCTGCAACACCGCAACACCCCATATAGAATAATAGAAGATAAAAAACGTAGTAAGCGTCGAAAAGATGGAATATGCACCTTGCCGCGTGTTCGCTCAACTTTTGTCAAGAGATTTTTTCATTTTCTTGGGCCGTTTCTATATAACAAGATAAACGAAGAGCGTCATATCTATGGTCTACCTTATTACAAATGCAAAAAGACTGTACAATCGTACCTCCAAGACAAGTCATATGACGAAACTGAAGGGATCTTGACATAGGTGAAGAACTTCGACAAGCACACCCTCACACACCACACACACCACACACCACACACCCAACGACACACACACACACACCCTCTTACACACACACCCTTTTACACACACACCCTCACACAAGCACACACATATATTTCTCAAGTTATTTTATTTTAACGATGGCAAAGAGTATCTTAAACTTTTAATTGTTTAACTCAATTCTTCGAAATTGTAACAGTAACATCCACGTATCATCACAGGCACTATGTAACTTTTGCGTCATTGTACCTTAGGGGACCGGACTGCTTCTCCTTAACACAGGTTTCCATAACCTAGCTAGGAGAGCAGTGCTCACCCACACGTTTGTAGAAATAGTACTTACTTTGTAAAACTGTATTTTTAACGTGTTCTACAATCCTTTGTTTTGAGTAAATACACACATCAAAAGTGTCTAGGGATCAACATATATTTTTGCAATAACTTTTCTCCTGATTGATATTAATTAAAATTTTCTTTAAGGATTCATCAAATAAAGTGTTTTCGTTTGTCACAGTAACGATAAACCAAGTCACCTTTGCATTAATAAAGAAATTTGCCATTTTCCTAATAAAGGGATTTTTGACATTTGAACCACTAACACAAAAGTTCGAAAAAAAGACTGAAATAACAGTTTTCTCTAAAATTTTATTGGGTAACTTAAACAATTAATAATCCGTGTTTCTACCGCGAACACTAACAACACAAGAACATCGGTTTGGCATACTCAAAATGAGTTCATCCAAATCACGCTGTGGAATGGCCGCCCATGTTCGTTGCAACAACAAAAAAAGGTCTTCTTGCGACTGGATACCCTCCATATTCGGCAGAGCTCTTCTCTGTAGCATATCCCATGCATGCTCAATCGGGTTCAAGTCTGGCGACTGAGCAGGCCAGGGCAGGACATTGATGTTAGCTGCGGCGAGAGTCTGTCTTACAACTCTTGCGGTGTGCGGTCGTGCATTATCATGCATTAACTGAAATAAGGGACCGATTTGCACTTGTAGAGGAACGATGACGTCTGATACAATCGTCTCAGCATAAATTTGAGCGTTGAAGTTGCCTCTGATCCAAATCAACTCAGTTCTTCCGCCGATCCAAATACCCGCTCATACCATGATGATTCCACCACTATAAGGATGGACTTCCTGGCAGGATTTTAATCGCTGTTGGCGTCCAGGGGTTCTCCAGTGTCGTATACGTCTTGTATCCGGTCTCATACCAAAACGAGACTCATCAGAAAAGCACACGAAACGCCATTGTTCTTCTGCCCAATTTCTGTGTTCAAGAGCCCATTGATATCGAATCCTACGATTGTGCATTGCTATAGGTGGTACCCGTAGCGGTCTTCGGGAATGAAGGTTCACTTCATGCAAGCGGTTTCTGACTGTTTGGTCGCTAATTAAGTTCCCTGAAGAGTGATGAAGCCTCACGGCTAACATCATGGCGGTTATTGTTGGAGCTCTTCGAGTTAAGATTTGAATGTATCGGTCTTGTCTCCGTGTGGTGCAGCGATACCGTCCTACATGGCGCTCAGCCACGGTACCAGTGCTTCGGTAACGTGTCCAAAGTCGACTGATAACACTCTGACTTGTATTCAGAGCTAAAGCCACAGTACGTTGCCGGGAACCAGCTTCTATCATTCCCACGGCTCTGAGCATTTCTTCCCTGCTTAAATGACGTCGCCGCTCCATAATAACGTTGGTTTTAATCAGTAGTAGGGAAACAGTAGCACTAATAATGTCTTCAATGCGTTGTATGTTTTTATAGGGAAAATATTGACAGCTGATTTTCATCTTTTACTCGAATTTGATTCACAGTTCCTGATTCAAATTATGAAATGCACCAAAAAGGATCCATATAAATTTATAAAATCATAAATTTATTACAAAGCCACATCTCAATCTCAAGAAATCCGCATAAAAATGCTTGATCCCTAGACACTTTTGATGTGTGTAAATAAATAATAAATAATTTTGGGTCGGCGCAACATAATTATCTTTTTATTCCATTTTTCTGTTAGTCGTCATCTCGGTAATCACTCCCTTTCTTGCCATATCATCTCTTACACAATCCATCCATCCTTTGTTTGGTTTTGCACGGAAAATCAATAACAAAATAATCCGAATAGCTGAAAACATATAAAAGTTAGGCTGAAAATCTCTAACAACCATAACGTCTAAATTAAAATTAATCTCCAAACTTGTAACTCGAAACCGTTACCCAACCCGAGTATAAAACGAGTACCTATTTTATAACCAGGTCATTGAAATCCAGACCTCAATCCCAGTATAGAAAATAACGTGGAAACGGGCTTTTGTCTGGCCAGTATAGACCGTCCAGCCTTTGAATATACAGAAATAATAATATGGACTACACAGTCAAATACCATACTCATAGCATGTTTACAATGCTCATAGTTTAGTGGTTTTCCCATTAAAACACGTGAGGGGATTATGTAAACGTCTAGACTTATTCCTATAGAGGAAGAGGTACAATTATTTTTTTGTAAGAGATGTTCTCGAGAAGTACAAAAATGGTTGATTTATTTCTTTTCTCAGACCTCAATTTGCCTGTAACGAGTTGTGTTAATTGTTTCACTGATACAGACTATTACCGAGTGCTATAGGATATATTATTCTACGTGGACGAAGTTGCGTGCAAAAGCGAAACTTTTGATAATTGATGGATGATAATAACCTAATATATTTTTTTCATGGTTTCTTAAACACGCACTTTAAAAAGATATACATAATTTTAATTTGATAGTAGGTAGATTTAGTATCTTTCTGCGTGGGTCTGTCTTCTAGATCCATAGATCTCAGAGGCTTACATAATTATTTTTTCTTCATAAAAGGCGAATTGTGGGTATATTATAGGCGCACCTCTGCTTAATCCTCCTAGGAATGCAAGCATATTATGGTATGTTATGTTCATTATCAGATAGAAATTAAAAAAAAAAAGTTCACTATTGATTAAAAAAATAGCGTGCTTCGTTTAGTGCATAAGTAATAACGACGGCATGCACTATCATGCAAGTAATTCTTCGTTTAAATACGAGCATAAAATACCCTATGACCTGTTTCCCACACTTATAAAATAGTGACGAGGTATATCATACAGAGACTTCAGCTTGTGTTGCATTTATTTCTATCTTTTAAATAAAACTTCAACAACCACAAAACTTTGCAAGTCTACAATTCTACATAATTGTTAAATTGTAGAAAATATAACACAGAGATTGACCTTGTCACTCCAATTATTTTAACATATTCCTAAGAGTTTTCCGTTACAATTGTGTGGCTCAGAGCTTTGAGGTACATACACTTTTAAGAAGATTTGTAAATTGTACAATTATATTTTTTTTATGATATAGGGCTCTAGCGTTGTGTACACAGGAAATACACCCCTTTTTGGGTGAAAGACAAAAACAACCACCTAGATAACAAACCTACTCAGTACTGAATTTCAGAAGTACCGAAGTCTTGGGAAAAATTTATGTGTTGGTATTAATAGAGAAGTAGACAGTGATCAAAAAGATATTGCCATCTAAAACAGCGGCAGTTTACAAAGAACTCCAAATTCAAAAAACAAATGACCCTAAAAATAAAATCAATCGTTTCGATTCTCAGCTCCCAGTCTCATTTCAACTCGGAGATATCTATGCAAAATCTCTATTGCTTAGCCAGCTTGTGTGACGAGCTACATAAGCTGTTAGCGGTAACTGGCAGCTTATTGGAAAGCAGCTTGGGGAGAAGCGGTCGATAGCCGACCCGGTAGCTATGAATTATTTCTTAGTGCATGGTGGACATCGTTCGTTGGCCTATAATAGATATGTGGAGGGGATTCGGAGCGCGGTCTTAAAGATTATGGAAGGGTAATCTTGTATGGTAGTTTTGTACAGTTTTAAGTAAAGTTTGTAATTACCGAGGGTTCGTTACTTACACAGTGAACGGACTCGGAGCTGTCTAGCACATTCGCAAAAAAAATGGAATACAATTAACTGCTAAATAAGTTAAGAGCTAGGTATTCGAGGCTGGTGAAATAGGCCTGGCTTATAACTTGATCCTTGATAATAGACTTCCAAAAGGTAGTTCTCAATTTTTCTGTAGGTAGGAACATATTTTCCCTAATGGAATAAATAAAACAAAGTTACAGATTACAAGATCATTAGTATTTTCATTCGTAAGTAGGTTAAATATTATTTCTTTTCATAAGTTGGTTATTAATTTCACAACTCCGTAGACAGAAACATAATAAAGTATATAAATAATGTTTATAAAGAGAGAAAACCTTAAAATCGGGGTGACCTACTTTGGGGTTTCAACTCATCCGCCCGTTAAACGCTGAAATGAAAATGTACGAAGTGAAAACAAAAAATATAACTTCAAAAAAACACGTCAGACGTCTTTGCTTATTATCATAATTTATTATGGCCAATTAACCATCTAGTTGCATAGTCAGCCTATAGTGTTCCCACTGCTGGGAACTCAGGCCATCTCTCGGCGAGAGAGAGCGGGCCGTAATCCACCACGCGGTCCCAGCACGGGTTGGTAGATGTCATTATGTCTTCGAACTTTGGTTCTAGGACATGCCGGTTTCCTCAAGATGTTTTCCTTCACCGTTTTGAGAGCAGTTGTGATGAAATAATTTACAAAAAGTAAAGCGCCTGTCAGGGTTCGAACCTACGACCTTTATCTTGTAAATCACGATCGTTACCACTGAGCCTCCACTGCTCCACCAACCATCTAATTATCTACTAACAATTAGGTTTCGAAAAAACTGTTCGACAATCTAGAAATGAAACTGTAGATTGTGTTTTTGATCACCACAAATTAAAAAAACATGATTTCCAAACAATCTCATTTATTTAAATAATAATAAAGTTAGTAAGTTAGTTAGTTTTCATGCAACTTATTCATTAAAAATAAACATTCTGAAACTTTTCAATTCGTCACAGCACGCGAATGAAATTTTATTTCCTTTGGAAGTGAGAGGAATTTAAAAAGTTGTCGTCGACACCGGCAGTTCCGCAATATGACGGAACTGTCATTAGCAGGCTAACGCTACGACTCAGGGCTGCCACTCTAGGAGACTTTAAACCTGAGGAAGGGGTTGAATCAATAAATACCGTTTTAAGAGAAACTGTGTTCCCAGCATTTCCATCTTCAAAAGGGTCAATTTTACTTACAGGGAATCGGAACGCAAAATTACCATCAAAGATGTGAAAATCGTGCTCTATTTTTTTATTACTATGTTTTCCACCTGAACAGCATTATTCGAGGAATAGCAAAAAACGCATTAGAGTTTTCTCATATAATATTATTTAAAAATATTTATTTAGTGGTTAATATGTTCATATGATTTTATGTACAAACAAAACAATTAAACATATTTAATAAGCATGTTTATTAAGATCTCAAAGCAATGTAAGAACAGTGGCGAGCTTTCCGAATATAATTCCCAGTAATAGTACTGAAATAATAAGAATAGGATTTCACAAAATTGTAACACGAGGCATGCATTTTCCTTCAATTTGACAAACGTTTCAACTACTGAAATAACCGACTACAAATCTATGTCCAACGAATTTTAGAAAAGATTGCTAAAACATTTCCAATATAACAGATGCAGCTGTGTTTATTTAAAATCATTACAAACCTTAAAAAAAACCTTAATTAAGTTAAAACTCCTTTTAAATTTTTATACTAAAAGATATTCGAAATGACCACAACTAACTTTGGTTAGCGAAAAACATTTGGCTCGCATAAATCTCTACATTTTATTACGAAACTACGAAACATTTAATAAAATACCGCTGTGTGTTCCCGGGATAACAAGCGCTACAGCGGCTTAAAACCCATTTCCATCCAACATTTTAACGCGTGCCAAAATCTGGCGCGTGCAATAAAATCGAACCCTGACCTAGAAACTTGCGTTTACTTACAAAAGATAAAAAATAATGTATGTATGGCACATTAAGAACCTAATATTAAGTGTCAAAATGTGCGTATAACAAAGACTTGTAACTATTTCTTAGTTTCATGTTATTATTTTAAAGTTTTTTTTTTTTTTTATTATGATAGCTTATCTTAAGTAATCTATTAGCAAATATGATATTTTTAAATCTCACTATGAATGTTAAAGCCCGCTCGCACCACAGAACACTAAATACTTATATGTTTAGCTCTAAACGAATTTAAAGCATTGGTCTATTTCCTTCAATCGTTTGAATATGACAGAGACAGAATTATTATATTAGTTTGTGAGGATGGATGGGTGGATGTTTGTTACTCTTTCACGCAAAAACTACGGAACGGATTTTGATGAAACTGTACAGTAATATAGCTTATACATCAGAATAACATATAGGATACTTTTTATCCCGATATTTCCACGGGATCGAAACTTACGCGGGTGAAACCGCGGGGCGCAGCTAGTTATAAATATATGTAGCACTAAACGCATTTAGTGATTTGAGGTGCTAGTGAGACTTAGTCAAAATCATATATTCAGACTGACCGTGAAAGATTGCAGACCTATATTTAACCCCTACTCAAGAGCTTGTAATCTTTCACACAAAAAAGTGTATCAACACTTCCATCACTTGTAAATCTCCAACGGCGTCAGCCCTAACATGTCACCTAGGTTATTTGGGCCAGCACTCCAGCTAATGGCAGGTCAGGCACGGACGAAACGCTTTTCATAATAATTACCTAGATATCGTTAATTATAATTTTACTGTCCATTAGGGATTTCCGATAAAGTTTACCGTTTAGTTTTCATTTTGTAATTTGTAAGCAAATTCAACAATTAAACTGTCAAAACAACGTTCAAAAGTTATGGCAGGTTCTTGAGACCTTAGAGGTTCATTCCTTAGTAGTATAAATTGGTAGCACGTGTAACTTCTGATCTGTAGGTACAGACGCCAGCTCACCAAGCTACCCGAAACTGTCAAATTTTTTCAATCAACTTTCAACCTTATGTATCCTACTTCCTACTTCCTACGATCCTACTATCCTACTTCCTACTATCCTACTAATATTATAAATGCGAAAGTTTGTGAGGATGGATGGATGGATGTTTGTTACTCTTTCACGCAAAAACTACTAAACGGATTTTGATGAAACTTTACAGTAATATAGTTTATACATCAGAATAACACAAAGCATACTTTTTATCCCGATATTCCCACGGGATCAAAACTTACGCGGGTGAATCCGCGGGGCGCAGCTAATCCTACTAATATTATAAATGCGAAAGTTTGTATGTATGGATGTATGGATGTTTGTTACTCTTTCACGCGAAAACTACTGAACGGATTTTGATGAAACTTTACAGTAATATAGCTTATACATCAGAATAACACATAGGATACTTTTTATCCCGATATTCCCACGGGATCAAAATTTACGCGGGTGAAACCGCGGGGCGCAGCTAGTATATTATAAATGCGAAAGTTTGTGAGGATGGATGGATGTTTGTTACTCTTTGACGCAAAAACTACTGAACAGATTTTGATGAAACTTTACAATAATATAGCTTATACATCAGAATAACACATAGAATACTTTTTATCTCGATATTCTCACGGGATCGACACTTAGTCGGGTGAAACCGCGGGGCGCTGCTAGTTAGCAATAATGTTGAAAATCTATTAAAGAAATTTGACAGATTGTAGTAGCTTGATGTGCTGGTGTCTGTACCCACTATCAAAACACGATAGGTACCTACGTTCAAGTAATATTTAAGTAATGTAGACGCAAAATACATACCTACCTATTACTGGAAAGACGATGTTCAATAAATGTACATTCGATACGTGTGGCATAAATACCAAAACTAATTTAATATAAGGCTAGGGGGAAAATGAGGAAAACTCAAAGTCGCGCGGAATTCGGCCTCCTTTTATCGCTCAGATTCATTCATCCCTAGCCAAATGCCAATAGAGATTTTGCTTTTGATGTTACATAGGTGATCAAGGCATCATAAAACGTATTTAATAATATAAAGTTAGATACATTTCACTAAAAACTCGTATAGCCTTACAAAGTCGGGTCCCAGCAGAATGCCAGCGCAAGCATTATGCTGAGATAGGAGGCTTTTTGATCTCACGCAGGTGTTTTTTTTTCTTGAAAATTTTGTTAGTTTTAAATGCTACTTTTTTTACTGACTGTATTTCCTGTGCGCGTCCCAAATGAAAAAAAAAAATCTTTCAAAGTTGAGATTCTACTCAAGGTTTACTAAAGCTAATGAGTCTTCGAGATATAATGAATCCATTATCTTTAATTAACCTTTCGTTGGCATCGTCTTCTTTTCAGACTCAGTAAGAAAGCATTCAATCCTAACAAATAAAAGAGTTTCTATTCTGAATTGACTTATTGACAGGCAACGGCCTCAACTAGCCACTAATGTTTATAGAACCTACTAACATTATGGAACGCAAGATATGATAATATCATTCAAACATGAAAATAATTAATTAATTTTAAAAAATATAAAGTTCTTAAAAAGAGTAAAAATCCTCTGAATCGATATTTTTTTCAAAACTTTTTAGGCTTTCTAAAAAGTGTATAGAATGTTCAGTTACCTGTCCGCATTACCTACGCATTTTATCGATACATGTGTATTCTGGACTCGCTAGTGATGCAAGCAAATCGTGCACATGTGGACGGAATTTTTTGGCTCCTACTTTCTCGGCTACCAGCGTGCCTGTACGCACGTCAAATGCCTTATCTAGACGACGTCCTAGCGGAGTAAGTTACGGTCAACAGCTAGTCACAAAGCAAAACCAATTTAAAAAAAACAACCGACTTCCAAAAAAACACAACAAAGTGAAAAATTACTTTAATTTCGGAAGTCGGTGTCGTTGGTTCCGCATTTTTGTTTTTTGACACTGATTTCCGAAATTAAAGTTATTTTTCACTTTGTTGTGTTTTTTTGGAAGTCAGTTGTTCTTTTTGTAAAAAAGTTTTTATTTTTCACTATTTAGTTGTACATACCCCACACAAATTCAATGCACACACACATACAAAATTCGCATAGAAATGCCGGAGATGCAGTACATTTATGCTGCATATAACTTCGTACATAAGAATAGCGACCTAATGTGTTATATACTAAAACCTTCCTGGATGTATGTAGATCACGTTAATGAAAGAACTATCAAGATTAGTTCATCAGTTTTCGAGAAAATCGAGGACATACAAACATACATACGGGTCGGGTCTTTTTTGAAGTCTGTTAAAAAGACCTTCCATCACAAATTCCGCTTTCCACTACTGGGGCACAGGCCTCCTCTCGGTGTGAGTAAGTGGGCCCCGTGCGGGTTGGTAGATGTCACATGTCTTCGAATTTTTGGTTCTAAGATATGCCGGTTTCCTCACGATGTTTTCCTTCGCCGTTTTGATAGCAGTGGTTATGAGATAATTTAAGCAAAGTAACGCGCCTGTCTGAGATTGTTTAAGTGAAGCTACTAGCAGTGATCATATAAAACTCACTGATCTTAGTATCCTGAAGTTAATATATTCTCAACTAGCGGCCCATCCCGGCTTCGCACGGGTGAAAAAAAAAAGAAAAAAGCCTATTAGCCAGTGATAATGTAGCATTCAAATGGTGAAAGAATTTTTAAAATCGGTCCAGTACTTTTTGAGCCAATTCGTTACAAACATACATACAAATCTTTCCTCTTTATAATATTAGTATAAATGACGCATTTCTTTCTATAGGTTTACGGGCTATTTTTAGAAACATTACAAGTAGGTTAGGTAGCTTCAATAATGTTAGTCACAAAAGATGTTCGTTATTGCCACCAAAAAAAAATGTATTCAAGATTGATCAAAACCTATTAAAAGATCATTCAATAATTAACAAAATTAATTAAAAATACACAATGGGCTTTCTCCTGCCTACATAATTAATTTAACGAGCTTAAGTTCATAATTTTGTTAATGACGGAGATATATCTTTCTGTACCGACATAGGTACCTAATCTTCATTACAGAGGCTACTCGCTTAGCGAAATTAATACACGAATTGGTGTGTAATAATCTCACAACTCGGTTCAATCAAGGTCATTCAACTGGCCGCCCATGCTGAAAATTTAATTTGATGAAATATAAATATTATTATGTGAGCAGTTGGTAAAAGAGTATAAAGACATGTCTTGTGTGTGCACTAGGCCTTTCTATATCATGGCCATCATTACAGATACATAGAATGTTCTTCGTTACGTTCACCATAAAAATTAAAGATATCGTCGTCGTCTGCGTATCCTTTTCCCAACCATTTTGGGGTCAGCTTCCAGTCTAACCGGATGCAGCTGAATACCAGTACTCTACATGGCGCGACTGCCTATCTGACCTCCACCTAGTTACTGGGTAATACGATACCCCTGGTAAGACTGGTTGACTGGCTTCTAACTACCCGTAACGACTGTCAAAGATCCACGAATGAAAGCCGGGACCAACGGCTTAGCGTGCATTCCGAGGCACGGAGGGATCTCGGTATGTAGAGAAAAAAAAAATTACAGATATAAATGTAGAAATTTTACAAGGGGTGACAAATGGGAGGTCTTATCGTTAAAAGCGATCTTTTAAAAACAACTTTTGAATGAATAAAGGAAGAAGGAGATATAATGCTGAAGGCAGTCAGTCAGTTATTTTAGTCAAATCTATGGCGTGCTCTTTCCAAGCGTGATAAATAGATATAAATTATACACGGATTTAAAAGGAGGTAGAATCAACTACCACTGCCAATACCTGGAACCTTTGCGGTCCCTTTTAGAATCACGTACTAAACATTTTAGGCAGCAATAGATATAAGAAAAACTCTTTCTTAGTGGATACCTACTCTTCACAAAGAACACACTCTCTTAGTTTCATGTCTCTAGGACCGGCGGTTTAAGCTGTGCGTTGATATATCAGTCAGTCAGGAATTTTAATTTTATATTTATAGATAGACTACAATTTATCATAATTATTATGAAATGGAAAATCAAAGCAAAATAAATTAGCACTAAAATGGCTTGATCTGGTTTGTTTTGAGTAACGCGATTGGTAGTCGAATACATACTAAGAACTTGTATTGGATAAACAATCTTACTATTGGACTAAACGTAGACGTACCTGAGGCGTAATAGTCTAGTGCTTAAGAGTCCCTATCAATTTCGCGGTGTAAAAGCAGAAAAAAAAAATTTTAGCGCAATATTCTCAACAACTTTAAGTTTATCTACCAAAATCAGTATTTATATTTTTATTTTGACTACTTATTTAATTGTAGTTATGTATCTAAATAATGCCCTATAAACTTAAATTCGTTCGTTCCTGTACTAAAATTTAAATTCGTAGAATTACTAGACAGGTGATAAATAACTTTGTATTAAAAAAATAACTATATAACCTTAAGTTATATAGTTATTTTTTTTAATATAAATATTGATTTTGGTAGATAAATAGCTCAAATTTTACACTTTTTATTTTACTCTTATAAATATTTAACACTTATTATTATTTTCAATAAATTCTTACGCATAGACAACGGTTTTGCACATGATTTTATTGGCTTTTTCAGCGTGATCAACATTTTTTTACAAGTACTAATTCATTAAACTTAAAAAAAAATTTAGACTTACTAATATACTATATGCCCAGTATTTAGATTTTTTTCAGATTGTTATTTGCTACTAGTAAGCTAAGGAAAACAATTGAAAAACATGGTGTTTCGTGCTTACATAAAAACGTGTGTTAGATTTTTTTTTTTTTGTAATTTACATTAAAGAGTTATCAAAATTTCAATTTGTAGACTTACTAGATAAAAAGTTGATAAATAACTGTGTATTTAAAAAAAACTAGTTACCTTAAGGTAATTGAGAAATTTGCGCTGATAAACATTGAATTTTCTGTTTTTAGACCGCGAAATTGATAGGGACTCTTAAAATCAGCATGCCAATAAACTTTACCGTCGTTTACAGTCAGCGTATCACATGGGTATCGGTCCTTATTGCTAATTTATGCTGAATTATGTACAAACAGTACGACCATGATATTGTTAGCACATGCAAATTGGACTAATAAGGCTGTTCAACCAACTATTGAACACTAAACTGCAAACACGCTTTAGATCAACAATATCGTAGGGTAGCGGTGTTCGCTCTAAATTGGTGACGTAATGGTTTTTGATTACGTAGGTAATTGTGGGGTAGAATTTAATAGCACAGATATAGATACACCTAGATAACGCAAGAGCTACTACTTCGCGTGCCAAAAATATCACCAACTTACGTTAGAAAATCTTAAGCCGCCATTTTCGCGCTCAGTCTTGTGTACTGCTGGCTGGGTGAGCGTGAGTGAGGAAGCGCGTTTGTGACGTCGTAGTAGGCAGTCAAAAAAATGGCACGCTTGGTTTTCATATAGATCGTGGTACTTGCGTTATCTAGGTCTATCTATATCTGTGGCCATAAGTATGTAGTTAGTTATTTAATTTAGTTCCTAATGTAAATAGTTACTTATTTTATAATATAGTACACATAATGTAAGTAATAGCAAAGTTAAAACGATCAGTGGGATGATTGCGTAACATACTAACAGTAGGAATGGCTTTTATTTTGACAGTTCAACAACATTCATTGCGTTATTTACGTTGTTGAGCAGAAAAAAATTCCTAACATATGAAGCAATGGATAATCAATATCCTTCAAAATGATTCAGATTGAGATTGATAGTGTGTTACGCAATTAGGATGCAGGTTCTCACCAATATCACCCCAACTACTTCCCCAAATATTTGCTTTTCTGAACTAATTTGCGTGAAGTTTACATACGATGCATCACGGAATGTCTCCTAGCAAATGATTTTAGATCGGTCGAGATATACGGCTAGCTATATGATAGACATTTGCCTTTTACGTCTCTCTCGAGAAATACTAGAGTGGTCTACACCACACGACGAAACACCTGCATAAAGGTATATAAAGTATACCTCGTCTAAACCTACACAGGTAAAGTATACCTTAACGTACACAAGTATATTAAACCCATACTTTCCCCGCTTCAGTGCTAAACCTAGTACATAACTTCGAAGTACATTCAGCTAGAAACATGTAGTACACAGCCTTCCACCGGGGAATGAAGGCTTTTAATATAAAAGCAAAGTTACTTTCATTGAGTAACTCCTGTACCTACGTATATACGGTATGACGTATATGCTGTTAAAAAGGATTTTTTTTAAACTTGCTGTTGGAGGGTCAAAAGGGTCTTGAATTTGGGTATAAAGTTTAGGGAAAGTTATGGACGCTAAAGATTATATAAGTTAGCAATATGTGCCAGACATAGACCAAATTATTGAAAATCTTTGTGTTACTTTAGCAAATAAATTTGCAAGACAAGCTAGAAACATCTGAACAGTAATCTCATAAATGTAGTGTTTTTAAAATCACAATTTAGAATGAACAGTAAATGTGAAGTTTGTGAAAATGCTTGTTAATCTATCACGCATAGAACGAATCATGTTCTGGTGATCACGAGGAAGGATTTTTTACCGAGTTCATGAAGTATTTCTCCTTAGAATACAAGTGAATGTAAGACGTAGCGTTGGAAGGCCTCCTACAAGGTGGACCGATGGAAAAGTAAAAGCCGCAGGAACCCGCTGGATGCGGGAAGCACAGAACCGGTCGAAGTGGAGGTGCTTGAGGGAGGCCTATGTCTAGCAGTGGACGTTTTTCGGCTGAAACGATGATGATGGTGACTAGTGAATTTGTAGGTCCAGCTAAAAAAGGGCTTTATTGAATTCATTGGTGAAACTTTATACAAGTAATGGATATCGGTAAAAAACAAAATGTTTTTAAATCATGACAAAACCTTCATTATCAGCATATAATGTTCCCACTACTGGGACATAGGCCTCCTCTCTTCGAGACGGGGCGGGCCGTAATCCACCACGCGGGCACAGTGCGGGTTGGTAGACGTCACGTGTCTTCGATTTTTTGGTTCTAGGACATGCCGAATTCCTCACGATGTTTTCGTTCACCGTTTTGAGAGCAGTGGTAATGGAAAAATTTACACAAAATAAAACGCCTGTCTAGGCTCGAAACTATAACCTGCAAATCGTAAGTCACAGCCATTACCACTTGGCTACCACTGCTTTTCTTGGCCGCCACTGGTTTACTTAGCCGCCACTGCGCTACTTGGCCAAAACTGCTCTTCTTGGCCACCATTGCTCTACTTGGCCTCCACTGCTCTTATTGGCTGAGAAGTCCTTGTAATCCCCAGAGGCTTAGACAAGCGTAACTTTAGCACACCCATACTGAAAATGACGATTTTAGGAAATCTTTTTTGTTGATGCATGAGAGGGAAAGGAAGTCCAACGAAAAAATGGTGAAGAACGAAGATATGGATTGTGTGAGGAATGATACGAAAAAGAAGGGAGCGAATGATAGCGCGACGGTTGCCAGGCGTGAATGGAAGAAGAAAAAGTAATGCAACGCCGACCCCAAGTAACATGGGAAAAGGCCAGGAAGATGATGATTGATGATGTTCATCACGACTGTAAAGTTTCACTAATTAAAAAGTCCTGTACTAAAATAACAGTAATATAAGTCAGCTTTGAAAGCGTGCACAGGACGATAAGAAGACGACTTTGTTGTTCTTTAATATTCCGATGATAGAGCAAATGTTTTATTACACACGCTCGTGGTACGCTCATATTCATATTCAGCAAAGTAATTACAAACTAATAATTGTTTTGTAACTGTTGTTGCGAATACAATTTATGTTTTGTAACTTTAACTAAGTATTTACATATCAAATGAGTTTTAGTAAAAAAGAGGCCCCATTTTATATATAGGTACTTCAGTTTTGATTTGTCTGTGGTGCTTTTTTTCACATATATATGTCAAAAAAAAAACACAAAAAAGTCGTAGCTAGGCAATGTACGTATATACCTAGCTACGACATTAATGCTTGACTTTGATTTATAAAACTAACTTCAAAGTCGGTGCACATTAACGATTCTTTGGAGTATTGCTGAGAGGGACCCAATTCATCCATATCTTCTTATCTTATTTTCATATTATGTAGGCAGTGGTTTTCTCTTTTATGTGTTTTGTGTGCATAAGTAAATAAACTAAATAATGTGCAACGAAATACCTAGAAGCATAAAAGTAGACGGGGAGATAACACAACCTGTCCAGGAATACCTTTACTTGGTCCAAGTAGTGTCTTTCCAGGCGAGGCAAGATAAAGAAATCACAAGATGAACGGAAAACGCCTGGAAGAGCTACTGGTCCTTGCAGTAGCTATTTAAGGGTGAGTTGCCTATGGCACTGAAACGCAGGCTCATGGTCACGACTGTGTATTCTTCCCATCTTAATCTATGGTGCACAAAGTCTTTGTCTAACATCCAGAAGTCCAAACTCAAGATCTGCCAACGAGCAATGGAGCGCATTATACTAGGCGTTAAATTAACGGATCGTGTTCAAAACACAATACTGCGCTCAAAAACAAAGTTAGCTGACGTGGGTCAAAAGGCTGTCCAACTCAAATGGAACTGGGCAGGATATATTGTCTACCGCGTGCCGGACAGGCTCTGGGCCCAAATAGCACAGATTTGGTGCCCTGAGACAGTGAGGCGGGGTTGCGGCAGACCACGTAGGAGATGGTGGGCTGGATAGGTTCCGTCAAAACTGGAAGGAGTACACCTGGGCTCGCGACAGATGGAAGGAGTGGAGGGTGGCCTTTGCCCAGGAGTGGGACAGCGTAAGCTAAAAAAAAAATTAATATTGTTACCCCGTAACTGGGTTGTAGATGTTATATAGGTAGTCACTCCATGTAAAATACTGATACTCAGCTGCATTGGTTAGACTGGAAGTCGTAACCATAGTTGGGAAAAGGCTAAACAAATTAATTGATTGATAAGTAGATAAACAATAAATAGTTTTTTTGAACCTTGCAAGTATCAAAACCAACTGGACTTTCAGCTATTCAATACGGTACAATCTAGTCACATAAACATTTATACAAATAAACGAACAGTGTCCGTTCGTCCAGTAAAAGGCTGACACCGCAAAGCGTTATTGCCGGCGAACGATCACAGAACACAAAAGCTTAGGCCCACTTTGATGTTAACACTCAAACATAATTGATAGCCGACGAGAGTCATTGGATATTTTATTAATTTAAGTTTCCTAATGCAAAGCTCCATCTTAAACCGGTGAAGGAAAACATCGTGAGGAAACCGGCATATCCTAGAAACAAAGAGATTACAGCCCACTCCACTCTCGAATAGAGGAGGCCTGTGCAGTGGGAGCATATTAGGGTGTTTATGCTAATCCTGAGCAAATTTTTCTCTTCTTCTTCTCCAGTAGTTAGAAAATCATTTCTTACTAACTGCGTTTGACGATTCAGACCATATACCTTATACCATAGTTTTTACAAATAAGCACAAAGCTATTGCTGGGTCTTGGGTTCGATTCAAGTATTATTGGGTTTTTCATCTGGAATTTCTCAGTAGCACAACAATAGGCTCGCCCACTATTTATATAAGTCTGTAGGAAAGTTAAAAAAAAATCAGATTTTAATTGGTAAAATAATAATGCTATTGGTAATGCTGGTTGTGGTATGGTATTGATATAATTGGCAATAAATTAAGTAGTTTTGTGACGAGACGGAAGCCTTAAATTTTTAAATACGATACGATAGAAAGTCCGGTTAAGGAGGTTTCCGGCGACTGGGAGCGAAATTAACTGGAACCATGGTCCCAGCTGCCGGATCCATTTAATTTAAATATTAAATATTTTCTTCCGGAGACTGGGACCATCCATATATTTTTTTTAAAACTTTTTGATTAAAAAATATAATTTATGTTTTTCATTTGACTGTACTGTGTTTGGCTTGAACAATGGGTATTTTATTATTCATTTATGGGTGGTCCCAGTCGCCGGAAGAAAAATATTGAAATTAAATAGATCCGGCAACTGGAACCGCGGTTCCAGTTAATTGCGGTCCCAGTCGCCGGAAACCACCGGTTAAGCAGCCGACAACCTCATGCCTGCGGAATGCAATACATAAAAAAAGAAAACAGTAGCTGCTGGAACCAAGAATTGTGCTCGATTGATGGCAATGTACTCGTCTCCTTATCATCTGCTTAGCTTTTCCCAAAAAGATTAAAGTTAGCTTCTAATACCCGTATTTTACACAGAACTAAGCTTATAAAGCTCGCCCCATATTACATGGGATTAAAAAAAAACTGTTGTTATGGTGTATCAAACACCTCTGCTTACTCCAGGGAATACAAGCGCGATTTTATGTTATAAATCTCTAAATAGCCAATTTGGTTTTCCATTTCCCTTCATCATTTCCGTAATGCGTTCCATCTAAATTCGGATCAAAGTCATTCTGTTGATGGCTCGTGTTACGTACAAATGCGTGACGTATTGCATCAATTAATCAAAATGGTCAGAATTGTTTATGAAACAATGTTTATTGGATACCAGTCAGTGACATGTTAAATTAATGTTATGTAAAAAACATAACTGGATATTTGTCAATGCTTTGTTGTGCTTACAACAGGCACCATAATTGCGTAAAATACATTCAATCACAATCTGAATCATTTTGATGGATATTCCTAATCCATTGCGTCATTTGTCCGATTTTTTTTTCTGCACAATAACGTTATAACGCAATGAGCGTTGTTGAACTGTCAAAACGAAATTCGTTGCTATTGTTAATGTGTGACACAATTCCCCGCTAGTTACAGTTGGAATAACTAAGCACGTAAATAAATAAATAAATCATCACACACGAAGGCTCTTGTGAAAAAAATATGCGCTCAAATGCCTACACGCACAAAAAAATCTTTAAAAATACTATGTCAGTATTTCAAGCCAAAATTAAAAGGAGAATTTACGAGTGCAATATAAATCATACTTGTTTATCCGTATTCCGAACTCGCATTGTTATGTATCGCACGTTGAACTCGCTATAATTTACTAAATGTATTACAAGTTAAATGAAAACGCTTATGCGAAGTCACACATTCGCACAATATTATGTGGAAAGCAAGTCCTGATCCAGAACAATGGTATTTAGATAGCTGTATGTCGCGGAAATCGTAAATGTTGTAGCTATGCCAGTTGACAGCATCATTTCTTGATTGTGAGATCACTGGTTGTACAATCTGTTCACATTTATTTTACCTTTGATTTTGCATCGCTGTCTAAATCACAGTGACCTTTATTCTCATTGTCATAAGGTTTCTGTTGGGTTGCTGTCATTGACAAGTGTGTCAAAATCATTGTTACCTTCATTCTCGTCATAATAAGGTTGCTGCTGTCAGAGGTGAAATAACAGTGAACGGACTGTGCCTACATAGAGAAACCTTTTGCTGTCTCAAATAACTTGTCAAACGAATTTAAGTAATCTATCTACCCAGTACTTTAATTTGGGCAGTTTTCTGAGTGCATGTGAGTTTATGGTACAGACGCCAGCACATCAAGCTACCCGATACTGTAAAATTTTCCCAATCAACTTTGAACCTTAGGCTTTAGCGATAAAGTTGGAAATCTATTAAAGAAATTTGACAGATTGTAGTAGCTTAATGTGCTGGGGTCTGTAGATAATAAAGCGTATTCTATTCTAAATACAAGATACTTTGAAATACGATCGCCTTCAAAAGTACCTACTAACGATGGAGTCGTGACCAAATATACTCAAGAAAAGGTTAGAACAATGATGAATAAGGAAATGTAAAGTTGGCGAGCAAATCATAAATTAATTAACAATGAAAGGCTGGTTAGAGTGCAGCAATTACTCTAAGATTGCGAGACTCCAATGCTACGGGCAGTGAGCCAACAGCCTCGGCGGCCATTTTAATAATTATGACTTATTTCATTAATACCCCGGTACGTGGTGCTGCCTGAATTGTCTCACAAATTAATGCAAGCTCTTTTATGCAAACACTGAGGAAATATTGTTTAAATTTTGCAATGAATCGGTGTTTTGTTGGGTTTTTTTTATTATAAGCTCGACTTGATTTCGATAGCCTGCTGGATAGAAAGCGTTTTCTATCGTCAACGCATATGAATATCATTGTTTTAATACTGAAGATAATAGTCCAAGTACCATTAAAATATGGCGATTTGACTTATTCTTATATGGAGGATGCTCTAAGGTAGCCCACGAAATTCAAATATTATTCGCGACCGTAACAAATACAGCTTTACAGAATTATTGTCATTACAATCAGCAATACAACTCCTTTAGTTAGAATTGCTGATACTAAACTGCAAATTGCAAAAAACTTTAGAAAATTTGAATTTCACGGGCTTCCCTGACGTATAAAAATCAGTTGACATTATGTTCGTACGTCGTCTTATCTTCAAAACTACACAACTGAATTCAATGAAATTTTGTAAGTAAATATTTATGAGTGGTTCTAGCTAGAAAGATAGGATAGATAGTTTTGGATCCGATAGGTGTCACTGTTGTCAAGAGCAGCCGTGCGAAGCAGGGGCGGTCCTTAGTATTTACTTTCTATAGGTACAGTACAGACGCTGTCAAACCGCAATTTTTATTCCTCAGGTGGAATTTATTTCAAGATTATAAAATCAGCCTTTAGTTAGATATCTCGGTTCAGCAAGTAATCAAAATGCTGACCCAAAGTTTTGAATATTCTTAAACCTTAAAACAAGAAGCTCTTAGTGTGACTTTAAACTAAAGTTTAAGTTTAAGTTTAAGTTTAAGTTTATTCATCAAAAAGTAAAATACAATGTGACGGATTCGGTGAGCCACAAACTAAGCATGGCTTGTATCTTGTGGCTCTAGTTACAGATTTGTTATGCCCAACAGTAATTAGGATTCAGTAATGACTTTGCTAAAGAAATCAGATTAATTCTAGGTGTATTTCCACCAGACACACGTGATTTATTGTTGTACATAAAGTACATATCTTTACCTTTTAGCTGACTTAATACCACAAACTTCAGAATTATTTATTGAATAAACAATAATATAATATGTATACGTAACTACTTACATGTTATTAATATAAAAAAGACAAGTCAAAATCAAAGCATTATTTCAATTAAACCATTTATCTATAGGCAGTTTTGAATTGACAAGGGTTTGGTCAGTTACTCAGAAGGTTCAAGCTAGTTACTGCTTTAATTAATTTCGAGTACAATATGCGTGGGGTCCGGGGTTCAATTCCCGGGTCGGGCAAAGTGTTATTGGGTTTTTCCATTAGGAATTATCTCAGTAATAGCTCGGAGTTTGGAGGTTAGTAGTTTGAAGCCCCCGTACATCGGCACGTAAAGCCGCTGGTCCTGCGCCTGATCTCTCCCCGGTCGTGTTGGATTGCCGTCCCACCGGACTATGAGAGTAAAGGATCAGAGAGTACTCTTGAGTATGCGCACACTCTTGTACACTATAATATCTCCTGCGCACCTGGCTAATTGCCATCGTGACCGAAATCGTTCGGGAGGATATTATTATTTTAACCATTAATTGACATAATATCTTCCTAATTACAAACTTAAATTAGGTATGATTATGATTCTCCCGTAATGACAACAGCTGATGAAGCACTAATTTCAATGCATACGAACTCTTGCTTTTCTGCTAAGATTGTATTTGGTATCATCCATAAGAGTCAACACACAGTCTTACGTTTCATCGAGTTACCAGCCAACGTTCTCATTATTCCTGAAACCACTTTAGATCCCAACTTATAGTCTCATAAATGAAACCCTCTTATTTTCCATTTCAGGAAACAAGTTCGCATCCTATCCTTATTCTATGTAAAATTGAATTAACCTCATGCCCTAAATATAAGGCCTGAACGAACATAGGTTTTTGTACCTGCCCGAGAAAAATTCAGGGAATTCGTATCGCTTTACGGGTCCACTAAACTCAGTGGAAAATTTCTCGGAATATACCTAAGGGACTAATTTATACATTCCTTGTCTTAGTGCTGCTCTGAGCTGGCTTAATTTTATCAAAAGAACTTGAGGAGCAAAGAAAAAAAAAGAACAAACGAAATTTCATTTATTCACAAACTTGATCAGCTATCAACTTCAAGGTATTAGCAATGGATGGCTCTGTAGGCAAGAAAAGTATTGTTAATTCAGAACAATGCCCACGTAACGTGTGTAGGTAGATGTCAACCAATAAGGAAAATTCGAAATCGACATAAATGACGTCGCAGGCAAATGGTCTATAACACATAACAATGGAATTATTAATAACATAAGATCAAAACTCACTCATTAAAAGACAGGACTAGCAAATTGTAATATATAAAGGAAACTAACGTAGAAAAGGAAACCGGGTAGGCGTAAGCGACGGATTTACCCTGTTGCCGACTTTCTAATAGAATGCTATTTCAATAGATACATTATTTTTACCCCTTATGAGAATTTTTCTACAGTACCGACCTCTCATTGTACGAAAACCTTATAAAATGAGAAATCAGGTTATACTAGAAAAGTAGGTATCACTTGATGTGTTATCGTGTGTAACACGTAGTTGAATATAACTCTGTTTGTAACCTCGAGTGTCACACTGCAAATTCAGTGAATCGTTATGATATGAAATGTCCACCAAAACTTTAACCTTTTACTGAGAAATTATGTTTGTAGAATAGTGAAAAAGTGTACACCTGGATTTCGATGATTTATTAATTATTGCCTCTACTTCGACTCCCGTTATTCCCAAAACAAAAAAAAAAACAGTCGCTTACAGAAGTTCACGCTACCTCAAATACATGCACTTAAAACAAAAAATATATTCCGGCTTCAATAAAATCATTACGAGCTTCGTGGCAGGCCAAGGCGGAGATGACGGTGCTAACTTGATTCCTACCAGAAGAACTGGCGAAAGTCAGAATTGTGTGGAAAAGAAAGAGTGAGGACTTTGCCCTGCTGTGGGGCTATACAGCCTAGTTAGATTAGAGCTTTGTTATAAATCCTATATAATAGAGGTGGAACCTATTACAAAAAAAGTAAAAATTCCGTCTCTGGACTACTATTAAAAATTTTCAAAAAAAAACCAATGAACACTTTACCCGACTCGTGGTCTAAGCCAGACCCCCCACGTTTCAAAATGCACTTATCGACCATTAGACGAGGCAGGCAGAATTAAAATTACTCATTCTTCAACGAAATAAACTGCGAAACAAAAGAACCATCAATGCAACTGTGTATGTGTAACCCCTTTTACATGATGCAAGTTGCTTGCCTGTAGCATACGACAAAATTGAGGCAACAAATGACTGCAGGCATCATGTCAACGCTGTATAGACGATGCTTTTATTCTTGCTTCAACTTTTTTGGCTTTCTCTGTCCCTTTGCTGAGTAAAGACCTCCCCCAAATCCTTTCAGCCATATTTTTCTAGAGCCACCTTGATCCAACACTTGCTGTACGGGACGGTATAGGCCGGCCTCGGCGGTACCGTGCATCCTCAAGCACCCACCTTGTGGGTTCACCTTGTGGGATCCCGTTGCCTCTTTATTTATAAACGTTCTTATTAATGATTGGCGACTGTTTAACCATACATTTCTGACGTTCAAATGACTCATAATATTAAGCAACTTATAAATGAACCCCTAAATTGCACCGTCTAAATCAGTAGATTTCAATTGCCAGAGTATTATGATATTTTAAGTTTTTGTTTTTGTATGCCTTAACCTGGGTCAAATAAATGTATTTTTTTTTCTTTTCTTTTTTTATATTATACATTTTTAAATTACTCATAATGTTAAGTCAGCCCTAATTAATCCATTAAGTATTTAAACTCACTAGTTTATTTATTTATTTATTCACAAGGCAACTACAACAGGCAATAATCACAATAAGTATATCACTACGTTCAAATTATAGGTTTCGACCTGACTATCACCCAAAGCGTAGTCGCACAACATGACCAGCAACAACAATAATAATGATAACAACTACAGTAACAAATAAAAATAAAACTTAATTGACAAAATATAGCTACAAGGTATGAGCGTCTGCCCTCCGACACACTACTACTTATGCAGGGAATGCGTAGGAGACCAAACAACCCAGGTTAAGTACATAATTGACACAGAGTTACATATTTCAAGAGAACAGTATTTAAAGTGTTACAAAATTAAAAGGAAAGAGTACATACAAGCCTTTTGAAAGCAGCGGCACGAGAATCGAAGATATCAATACTGTTATTGTCTTTTGAAATTTCATTGTAAAGTCGACACATTCTAATGATAGGGTTATAATAAGAGGTGTTATTTGTAAAGACCAGAAGTGCAAAAGTTTTCGGTATACGGGTGTTATACCTAATATTGATGTTTATGAGGGACAGCAGAGCTGAAGAGTCCAGCGTGGAATGTAGTATTTTATGCAGGTTGATTAAGTCCTGCTGTTTGCGACGAGCATGCAAAGATTTCAAATTGAATCTGAGAAGGCGTTCGGAATAGCTTTGTAGTGTTCTAGAGAAGCCGTAACGGTACGATACCCACTTAACACATTTTCTTTGCACACTCTCAATTCTGTCAGAGTGTACTGCGTAACACGGTGACCAGATTATTGAACAGTACTCCAATATATTTCTTACTAGGCTTTTATAAAGTAAAATGAAACTTTGAGGTTTTTTAAACCCTTTGGTAGTCCTTGATATAAAACCGAGAAGTTTCAATGCTCGATTCGTCATGCTACTGTAATGATCTCTAAAAGATAGTTGTTCATCAAACAACACGCCGAGATCTCTGGCCACGTGCTTCCGTTCCAACGATTGACCCTCGAGCCTGTAGTCATAAATGTTCTTCAAACGTTTTTTCGTAAACGTTATAACAAAACATTTGTTTATGTTTAATTTCATTCGATTAAGCGTACACCAGTCAGAAATGATATTTAAGTCATTCTGAAGGGATTCATTGTCGGAGATGTTTTTTATCGACGTGAATACCTTCAGATCATCTGCATACAACAGACAGGGACAGGTCAATTTTGTCACCAGATCATTAATAAAAATTATGAAAAGCAGGGGCCCCAAATGCGAACCCTGTGGAATGCCAGACGTAACATTAACTGGCAACGACAAGTATCCTCTGACAGAAACGAGTTGGCTCCTGTTTTTTAAATAAGACTGTATCCACCGGAACAGGGAACCATGTATACCATACAATTTCAGCTTCAAAAGCAGTACCTCATGGTTAACCTTATCAAAGGCTTTCCGAAAGTCCGTATAGACTGAGTCTACTTGACCACCCTTCGCGAAAGCAGTACACAGATAATTTTTGTACTCGAGCAGATTTGTGAGTGTTGATTTACTTCGAACAAATCCATGCTGGGATTGGGAAAGATACGGTTTAAAGTGAGAATAAAAATGCTGATACAGAGACGCTTCAAAAAGTTTTGCTATACCAGATAAAATACTTATGGGCCTGTAATTTGCGCAATCTGACTTGTCACCATCTTTATAAATGGGCACAACGTGCGCCTTTTTCCAGCATTTTGGAAACGTACCTAGTTTCAGCGATCGATTAAACAAATAGTAGAGTGGCAATGATAGCTCATCGGCACAGTTGACAAGGAAACGTGAAGGTATTCCGTCCGGACCAGCGCATTTATTATGATCCAGTTGTTTCAATGCACGCAAAACATAGTCGTGCTCAATATAAATCTCCGATAAAGAAGAGTTACATTCAATATTTGAGCATACCTCACCACTAGGGGGACTTCCAGACGTATCCTCAAAAACTGAACTAAAGAAGTCCGAAAATAATTCGCTAATTACTTGACTATCAGACGAAATCACTCCGCCGAACTTCATCGTTTGTGGTAAGCCATTGGTTTTTTTTCTGCTATTGACGAACTTCCAAAATGACTTGATATTATCAGATAAACAGTCCTCTGTGGATGTTATAAAGGAACCGTAGCATTCTTTAGTAAGAAACTTGCACCTACTGCGCAACATTGAGAAGGTGTCATAATCACGGGGGTTTTTATATTTTTTGAAACGTCTATGATATTTATTTTTCTCATTGAGACATTTTTTATGAGCTGGTGAGTGAGCAGAAAGGCTGTGCAGACTCACTCAACTTGGTTGTGGGAGTATGCTTGCTGATTATAGAGTTAAGAGCTATGTAAAACTCATCCACCGCCCGGTCTATATCACTTGGCAATAATAGCGTAGCCCAATCAACCTCTGCGATAGCCACCCTTACCTTCGCATAATCACACTTGTGGAAATTTAACCGTTCGATATTATTAGGTTTCATTTGTTTAGTCGGAATGCTGCCTTTTATACGTATACTTAAAGGAGGGTGATGATCATCAACCCGACTGAGTGGTTCATCGTTTAACATTACTTGGACACTATCGGAAGTACAAAGTACAAGGTCTAAAAATCTATTGTTTTTGTTAGGTTTATGATTAAACTGAGACAAGTTACAAAGGGCTAACAAATCCAACAAGAGAGAGGACTTAAAATCAGTAACTGAAATAGCATCAGCCAATTTGCTGCTTGAGGGCGTGGGTATCCATAACAAACCCGGAACATTAAAATCTCCAATAATTAGATTAACACAATTGTCACGAGAATCCGTAACAATCTTATGTGTATTCGTATAAAAAGCTTTAAGGTCACTATTTGGTAAATCCGGGGGAAGGTAACAAACACAAAGGTTGTACTGATTCTCACGAGAGTTGCTAGGCAAAATACTTACCCAAATATCCTCTACTCTGCTGTCCCATGAGGACTGTCTTATCACCTTGTAATGTTTTTTAATAGCTATTAAGACACCCCCTCCGTCGACCTTCGTTACACATGAACTTTCACGGTCTCTTCGAAACACGTTATACCGTTGGTCAAAGAGCTCGTTATCAAAAATACCAGAATTACAATTTGTTACCGTTAAGCAAATTATATCATAATTGCAATTTAGTGAGTTAACATATAAATCCTGCAATTTTGATCTTATTCTATTAACGTTCTGATAATAAATTAACATAAAAAGTACAGTAAATAGATCCAAATAAATAAATAACAACCGTGTAATTTAAATTAGACGAGCTTAGCTAAGCAACTAGTGTCTTTTATAAGAATAGCCTGCTCTTGCTCAATTTTCCTAACATAAATGCGGCCGTACTTCACCCATACAAACTTATAAGAATGTTCCTTAGCTGCCAGTTTCGTCGCGGCGTGAAGCCTCTTGCATTCGGGTGAGAGATGTTCCGCCAAGTAAATAGTGCGTTTATCTCCAGGAACGCCCAGGTGCAACGAGTTCAAGACGTTGTCTGTTTTGCCTTTATTATATTGCGTGAGGGCCGAGAGAAGTACATCACGTTGCCTTTCTGTTGGTAATGTTGCCAGTATGTTTCTTGGGCGGACAGATTCACTGTTAATTTTTGCAACGCGACGAATTGCTTGTAAGTCTGTATCAGGAATTGACACTTTTAATTCGTTACACAGATTCTTAAAAATCGCAACGAGGTTTTCATTTTTCCGTTCCGGTACACAATGAATTTCAATATTGCGGCTTCGCGACAGTTTTTCAATCGCTTGTAATCGACGTGTGAGTTCAGTCATGTCTGAGCGGAGTTTAAAGTTCTCAGACTCAAGCGACTGGATGGTATTCTTAACCGAAGCTAGGTTAACATTTAGGTCTTTTTGTTCAGCCGCTAGAAAATCTGTAGTGCGCGTAAAATCCTCTCTCAAGCTGTCGATCGCAGATGCTATTTCCTTCTTGATGTCTGCTGTTAGGGCAGCTCTAATGATTTCAAGCTTAGAATCAAGAAGTTGGCCGAATTGCTCATATGAAATAGAACAAGAAGGGTCCGACATATTAATAAGCGTTCCAGTAGTAATTTGAAGCGAAGACTTCTGCGGGGACACTTTTGAATCGCTAGCAGGATTGTCCAATAAATCATCGCAGGACATGTTAGCATCTTCGCGAAGAATATCAAATTGGTTTCGTACCGGAGTATTGTCGTGTTTGGGACGGGCTATGTTGTTACACGTAGGGCAAATCCAGTTCCGTTTAAATTCGTTATGATGACTTGTATAATATTCTTTAGTCATATTCAGGCATTTATAATCGTAAAAACTGCGGCATGACGAGCATACTAATAACTCTCCGCGATCTATACTTTTGCTACATGCCACACACTGCATCTTACCTATCGGTTATTGTTTTGATACAAAAATATAGATTTGTTAATTAGTAATCGCACCGAGTAGGTAGATGTGTTTAAATATGAATGTTATGTGAGTCACTTTGTCACAGCGAGCACTAAGCGAGCGATTTGCGAGTTGCCCTAGGTCAGGGACACGGTTGTTATTGGAGTTATGTAGTTAAGTTCTTGCTTATATCTCCGGTGTCTGTGGATCAATTTAAATCAAACAAGCGTCACCGCACACACCTTGTAACCGTTCACATAACTATATCAGTTTTACTGTGTTAACGACACTTTAAATCACTACGATCGCGGAAAAAAACAGCGAAGCAAAAATAAGATGTTGCTCTGTGCGCGACGGGTAGTTGATAACTCACTACTAACTACTAACTAGTCGTGGCTCCAAGCATTTTCTAACAACTAAACCATGGAATAAGAAGTCTAGCAGTGAAACTAATTAATTGTATCACCTGGCTCGTTCGATAAGGCGCTGGTCTAATTGCAATTAATTAAAAGAAAGCCTTTGTAGCCTCCGTGATGAAAATATAGACTATAGTCTAGCCTAGCCTTTTAGCCAAGAGTTCTTACCCAATGTACTTTGTTAAGAAATAGATTCTGGAGCCAAGTTTACTTAAGACTGGTTTTTTTTTTCTTTGAATTTCTTAATGGAAATTGGATCTTGATGAAACCATTTTTTATTGTATAGAACTTAAAAAAAAGTTAAAAAGTCTTGTAAGGCAATGTTTCTTTTATTACCAGCCATTATATATTAGAGAAAAGGCAATTTTTATAACATATCGTGTTTGCTATTGAAAAGAACAATATGACATCATACCCTATTTTTTTACCTGTAGTTACCTAATTATGTACTCATAGATATAGATATTTCTCCAGTTATGTACGATATATAGAGCCCTCAACCAGCCATAAATCCCGATTCCGGAATGCTAATGAGAAGTTCCAGATAGAAAAACCGCAATTAATTTTTTTACCGATCGAACCCCGAACCTCATGGTCAGCAGTAGCGCTTGCCCACTATAACAACGAGGCCAACGAACAACTATAAAAAATCTAGCTCCAAAAAACCTGTATCAATCTGAAATCATACTAAGAAAGCCGATTATAGTATTGACAGTCCGATTATCCTGGACAGATATAGACGAGTAAAACGTGAGTAAAACGTGGTTTTTGATCCTCGGATTTGTTCTCATCCTCGGATTTGTTCTCATCCTGTATAGGTACCTATCACAATATATCGTGATAAAGACACGTGCCAAGGAAGAATCGTGACACATGTCACGGACCAAATCATAACACGGACATAAGTCAACCTTGATCGCACTTGTACAAGCGCGGATCCACCGTTGTGGGCACGATGGGCATGCCCACAACCTTAATAGACTTGTGACGTCACACTTTCACGTTCTATTGCGATCGATACGCTGGTGATATTATATTATATATTATGCCTTAATAAAATTTAAAAAAATACAATTAATTGTGCGTAAAATCTTGGTCAGGGCGTCATATATTTTGTAAACATTTCCTTCGTAGGAATTCACTATATAGATCATGAGTGAGTTCATACTCCGACTCGCACTTGGCCAATTTTCGTGTGGCAGTGACCACAACCTTTTTGAGGGCTGGATCCGCGCCTGCACTTGTACATATTTTTATTGGCTACTGTTTTCAGCACAAAAAAGTCCTAAACAGAAACGAAACAATTCTTCCCAATAAAATCTCATGACTAATCGCGCGAAGACACAACAAAGCAGCAATCTGCGTAGCCTTTTCCCAACTATATTGGGGTCGGCTTCCAGTCTAACCGGATGGAGCTGAATATTAGTATTTTACATGGAGAAACAGCCTATCTGACCTCCACAACCTAGTTACTAGGTAATACAATACCCCTTGGGAAAACTGGTTGTCAGACTTTCGGACTTCTGACAATGCGTAACGACTGTCAAATATCCACGAATGACAGCCGAAACCAATGGATTAACATGCTTTCCGAGGCATGGAAGGGTTTCAGTATATAAAGATGGCCAGATGACCCATCCACGGGCCGACCGCGTCAAGCGTAGCTTAACCTGATCGATCGACCTTGGCGGATATTATTACTTAGCCACGAGCAACAGTGAGCCAAAAATCCTTTTAACTACTCTTTTAATATAAAGATAACATACACATCTTTTAAATTAATTATGAGCCATTTTACAAATCGATCGTGGTTTTCAACGCGACCTGCAATCGTGATATTTTGAGGTTGGTAATAAAAGTAATTGCTTCATAATTGGACCTATTAATTAAAGGATTTATAACAGTGGGTGGGCAGCGAATAAAATGAATCGGCACAAAATAATACAATGCGCTTAAAGCTTACATAGTCCAGTGTCAAAAATAAAATCATTTTTCACAGAACTAATAAAAGGATTTTGAAAGCAATTTGGATTATTTATTACGGTTTTTGCATGTCATGCATGCGTTATTGCACGATTTTTATCTATAGCACCTAGTGTTTGCATGTATGAATTTTATATTGAAGTGTAGTGATTTGGACATTTACATGTTTAAAAATCAAAATCAGCTAAAACTTTGAACTTTTTTTGTTATTTTTATTTAGGGGATTTTTTTCGCCACCTCTCTAATTATTTAGTACCTACATAAATAAGACAGTGCTTAGTGAGGGGTTTAGGGGGTTAGGGGGGGGGGGACTATCGCGAAGTGCCGCCTGTCACACTCGGTGGGACGGAGTTGCAATGGGTCAAATCGTTTAAGTACCTGGGGCACTGGGTCACCGCAACGCAGACGGACAATGTTGACATGGAGAGGGAGCGTAGGGCGCTGTCAGTCAGGAGCAATATGTTGATCCGTAGGTTTGCAAAGTGTTCGAGGGGTGTAAAAATTACTCTGTTTAGGGCATACTGCCAAACTTTTTACACCAGCAGTCTATGGGTCGACTACACGCAAAAGGCTTACAGCGCCTTGCGCGTCCAGTACAATAACGCATACAGGGCGTTGTTGGGGTTGCCATGACACTGTAGCGCATCAGGGATGTTTACAGAGGCACGTGTAGACGATTTTTACGCAATCATGCGAAAGCGTGTCGCCTCCTTGATGCGGCGGGTGCGGGGCAGCGCCAACAGCCTCTTGGTCACTGTGGCAGATAGGGCAGAAGGTCTAATACTCAGGCACTGGACCACAACACAAGTAATACCTTCAAATCGTGCCTTGAAATAATGGTTCTTTGGATGATTGCTCATTTGATTATTGTTTATTTTATTATTAATGATTTGACATGATTAGTGGTAATTTTGACATTATTGTTTATGATTTTGACATTTTTATCACTGATTATTTTGACATTATTAAACAACAAAAATTTTCCAAATTTAATTATGTACTAACACTAGTGTTTAAGATGTGTATGTATTACTAACAAATTGGATTGTAGGATCTGTTAAATAAACTATTATTATTATTAAAGCGTACTTGGTCGAGTCGGCATTAATCGGCTCAGCCGGGTGGCAAAATCGAATATAGTAATGTAGTACAGTATTTTTATCTCACGATGCGGTGCGCACTTTACTTGTGGTTAACAAGTGTACAAACACGCTGTGAATATGTGTAAGCGCTGGAGCTCATGGTACCGTCCGAAACAATTTTGATATCGGAAGTGTGTGTGTATATATGTTATGTGCTGACGCTACTCGTCTTCACGCACATATTCATAGCGTGTTTGTTATACGAGTTTACGACAAGTTAAGCGCGCGTCGCTTCGTGAGATAAAAAAACTGTAATTGCTTAAGTTGAATTTGTTGCTCAACAAAATAATACTGCTGAATCGAATAATCGAATATTCCGATCCGAACAAGTATGTAGCATGCCTAAAACAACCTATCTGCTTGAAAATGACAACATGACGTGATACCGGGATCAAACCGGCACTGGTACTGATATTCATTACACAAGGATTTTTTATTGAAGCCATTCAGTCGTCACGGGAAAGGCTTATGTAAAGCAAGGCTAGATAGGGCTTAAAATCCCGTATAGTCTCACAAAAGCCAACAGAGCGCATCATATGAATAGAAGTGACACGATAAAGTATGGTGAGCTTAGTCTCGCGTAAAAGCACTTCCATATTTTGTATGTTTATGTTTAAGAAATATGTCTGAAATCTCATTTGAATTCGCCTGTACTGTCTGAGAGATTACTTTTTAACCGACATCAAAAAACGAAGAAGGTTCTCAGTTCGACAGAATCTTTTATTTGTCCTTAACAATTCAAAAGTGCCTGTAATTGGTTAATTTGAAATAAATGCTTTGAGTTGAGTCGAGATTAACAATCTCGTTTTTAGCATATTTTGAAGTTGCCAGTATTGAGAAATTGGTAGGTTTACCTATGATGGATAGAAGTACCAGTACTGAGCATGAGGTCCTGGGTACGATTCCCAGGTCGGGTTAGCGTGTTATTGGATTTTTCTATCAGGAATTTCGCAGAAGCAGCCCCATAATCTGGATTTGTTCCCTATTGATGACAATTGTCTTGCATAATATGTGGAAATTAAACATACCTGACGAAATACATGGGTGAGCTAACAGCTAAATACATTTCTGCCTCACCTTTTGGGTAAACAGGCGTGATGTTACGTTAAATAATTCTTCTACGAAGTCATGCGTAATGTGAATGGACATTTCAGGCAACTGTGACATTTTTTTATTCCCACGCGGGTTGTAAAGCACAAAACCTACCTTTTCTGTGTGCGTGTTTCGGCTAATGGACTTGTAATGTTTTTGCCCGCAACCCAAATCAAACGAGTTTTGTCTATGTTTAGAAAAAGAAAATAAGTATAAAAATATTATAGGTACAGACGCCAGCATATGAAGCTACCCGAAACTGTTAAAGATTCCCAATCAACTTTGAACCTTATGGTTTAGCGATAAAGTTGAAAATCTATGTAAGAAAATATAGCTAAGGTTATTTCTGTAGGTGAAAGCTAAAGGACCTTAAGTCACATTTTATAAATTATTCAGTAGAGCTCAATAAAGATGTCTATACTCGAAATTAGATATTAAAATCGACCGTGTATAAAAAGTAAATAGTGTATTGTTGTAGAACAAAATGTATGATTATGAAGGTGTAGAATAAAAATTATGATTATGGGTATACTGAATAAGAATCATTGAAAATACAAAAATTATAAAAAATGGACTTAAGGTTCTTTAGCTTTCACCTACAGATTTATTCATTTATTTTTATATACTTTACTACCTTTTTACCGCGATTTCGCCCGTGTGGATTTCGGAAAATATCCAACGGGAATGTTCCAGGTTATAAACTATCTGTGTGATCAATTTCATCAAAATTCGTTTAGCCGTTTTTTCGCGCATCGCGAACTATGTAAGTTCCGGATGCGCGAAAAAACGGCTGACAAAAATTCTTCTTGTTTTATTGTATGTATCTATTTAATTTGTTTTATAAGATTGAATACCAGAAAATAAATAAAAAAAAAAACAATTACTTATCACTAAAAAACATTAATTCGTTCATTCGTACAAGCCTGGAAAATGAACATCGTATATTCTTTTGAATGAATTATTGAGCATTTCATTCCGATATAAGTACCAAAAAACCTTGTCTATCGATCTGTTTGTCAGCGGGCGGTATCTCACAAACCGTAATAGGAAGACCGTTAAAATCTTCACAGTGTGTATTTCTAGTACCACTATAACGACAAATAATAAAAACAAAGTTAAAAATTAAATGCCCCCTTTAATTATTAACTTTATTTTATTTTTATTTTTTTTTCGCTATACATTTCGTTTGATTTTGATGTCACTGGGCAGACGTAGCTAAGAAAACTGTATACTTTTTTACAAAACGGATGAAATCACTGGCAAAACTAGCTAAATTAAACTATTATTAAATTAAGTCGAAATAATTTCACAATCTAGCTTTGATGAAAACAATTAAAACTATTCGTAAATAACTTTATCCTAAAAGAAGGTATCATCTATTACTTTCGTAAAATTCAAAACTAAAAAGATTATCTTAATAAAATAGTTAACGAAGAGAAATATTTACAAAATGACTTTAGTTTTAATTACATTATGTCAGCATCAGGACTTGGGTCGTTAATTTAGAGCACTGACCTAAAGGACACAGTCTGACTTAATTTCAGCTTTAGTTATATAAGTAGAAATGGCGAAGGTACCATACAACTCTTCCCTTCGAAAATTCAGAACAGAACTACTCTATAGTCAATTCATCTTAGAAATATAATGAAAAGTTTTATTGACTTTTTTTTTCTCCCGGCTTACCTCTGTCATAAATTCACCCTTCGCTACTGATAAGTAACCATGCATAACATTAAGTATAATATCATATTTGAAATCATCATCTGCCTAGCCTTTTCCCAACTATGTTGGGGTCGGCTTCCAGTCTAACCGGATGCAGCTGAATACCAGTATTTTACATGGAGCGATTGCCTATCTGACCTCCACAAGTCCACAATCCAGTTATTGAGGTAATACGACACCCCTTGGTAGGACTGGTTGTCAGACATTCGGGCTACTGACGACCCGTAACGACTGTCAAAGATCCACGAATGACAGCCGGGACCAACGGCTTATCGTACTACCCAAGGCACGGAGGGTTCTTGGTATGTAAAAATATGGCCACCCGTTCACGGACCAACCGTGCCTAATCGAAGCGTGCGGCTGTTAGTCACAAGCTCCTTACGTTATCATATTTGAAATAAGCAGTAGGTAATAAATAGTAGGTAGGTAAGTAAATACTTAGTGTAGGTAATTAATCTAGATATTCTAGATATCAATCTACGCACTTTAGGTAACAAAATGTTGATAACCTCTTCTTGCCAGAGGTTAGGAACCTTTCAGTTTTTGTTCGCTTTATTAAAAGCTTTTAAATGGTAAATGGTAATGGTAATGTTAAATGGTATCGAACAACTAATTATTATATTAGTCGCTTTTGAAAAAAAGTTTTAAGTTAACAAATGGACATTTTGCAATCTCATTGTTATTATAATTAATTAGAATGTTCGATGAATTTCTGACAACGTTACTTCAAATATAACAAGAATATCTAGACTTAGGTCGGGAACCCCTAAGGGGTCGCAAAGGCTCTTTGAGGTTGTCGCCGTTACTTTTAAATTTAAGTCTTATCTAATATATAAAATTCTCGTATCACAGTGTTAGTTACCATACTCCTCCGAAACGGCTTGACCGATTTTTATGAAATTTTATATGCATATTCAGTAGGTCTGAGAATCGGCTACTATCTATTTTTTTTTTTCCAAAACGACGTTTGTGGGGTAAACTTAGTATTTATATAAAACCATACTAGTTCAAAATGTTATATTTATTAAGAAAAAATTACGGCTTAGGTTAACACAAATCAACAAATATACCCAACAAGTCACATGAATCATTAATGTGAACGAGAAACAGGCGCGCACCCAATCACATTAAATTAATAAATACCTAATCAAAAATTTACTAAGCTTATTAAGCTACTGTGGTCCAGCAATTCAGCCTATCGCAGTCCACTGCTGGACATAGGCCTCTCCAAGGCTACGCCATAACACCCTGTCCTCCGCTTTTTGCATACAGTTTGCCCCAACCACCTTCTTAATACTTCTGTCGTTAATTCTGGGTATTCTATTTTCCTGTTTTCCAAAAGTTACGCAAAGTGACACACTAAAATGATGCATGGATTCAATTTTGAAACAGCGGAGGGTTAGGCGAAATATTTTTCACAGTCCAAGGGCGCCGCGCCATGAAAAAGGTTGTAAAACGCTGGCCTAGACTACTAGATACTAGTAATACCCCAATACTCTGTTTTTTCTGAAAACAACGACTTTCTGAAATTGACAGAATAGTAATACGAGGAAAATAAAACAAATTGTGGCTTTCCTGAATTCGTAGAAATATAGACGAAATTTTACAAATAACACTCAATATTAACATACAGATAATGGAACAATGAAATGAAAACCCTGTCAGAGGAGCCATTCCAATTAAAAAAAGGTTGGTTACAACAAAAATTACGACTGAATTCATATGACGATACATTCATATTTTATACGTCCGACATAAAAATCGACGTGACATCGAGACCAGATTTTATCACGCGATCCGTCGCTCGTATTTCTCTAGCGTCAAAATCTATTTCCGAACGAAACAAGCAACGGTTGCGTGAATAAAAAAAATGTGCGAAAAAGTCATTTTTTCTTGGCTTAAAGTGGTAGACTGGGTGTCGGTAGATGACGGCGATTAGGAGACGGAAGGTGAGGAAATGAACGATATCTCATTGCGATGAAAGACGACTGGCGGCGGAAACAGCCGACTATCGACTTGTCGATGTAGTAAGAGTTGCGTACTCGGTAACTTCGCTTCCTTCACTTAAGTGATGAGCTTAGGATTATATCGATGAGATGGAGATATATATTTAAATGACATTCCTTTTTTATAGCCGGCTGGGCGATAAAGTTTATTTAAACATTTTGTTGGGATAAGTCTAATGATAATGATGTCACGTTACACTGTATTGTTTAATGTTGTTAACAACAGAAGCTTGACGACATTTATTCGTCAGTAATACGCAATCAACGTCTAAACAACATTTCAATGCATGTCATAAGTATTAGAAATGGCACCCGTCCAAAACACTGAATTGAAAAATGTGACATTATAAACTCGTTACAACACTGACATATTATATTAACCGAGGTTTACCTAGTGAAGTCGCCATTTGCATTGTGCCTTTTGTATTGCGAACACTGTTTATTTTTCTACAGCAAATATCAACATGTTTGGTCAGTTGCGGAGTACTACATTAGACTTTATTCGTGAAAGACGAATATAAAATAAAATAGGACAAGCTTGGAAATAATTAGAATAGCATTATAGAATAGACAAGTAGGAAAGTAATAGGTATAGAATATGTAAACACCTATCTTAAAAAATAGTACAGGACATAATCTCTACTGTATCAATTTCATCATTGAATGGATTTTAAGCAAGCCGTGTGCTAGATGGGAATTCCTATCAGCAAAAATAAATGTAATCAAATACCTTACAAGCTTTCATCCTCTCTTTAACCAATGTACGGGATGTTTTTTTTTTTAATCCGAAATTAGTGCTGATATTCGCTATCTATGAAAAGTTAAGGAAAATTTCATGCTTCTAAACCCAGGGATTTAGGCTTTGCGTTGTCAGTCAATGAATGAATTTAAGATTTTTATTAAGATCAAAGCAATCGAAACCACTGTCGATAGCTATAAAATAACAGCTCATCTCAACTAGAAGAACGTTAGCGATAATAATAATAAGACAACACACAGGGGGCAGCACTAATGTAACACAGACCAAGCGAGTCGTGATAAACGTGTATAACATAACATAGATCCTATAAATAAATATATACATACATATGTGCAATACACATCAGATTGTTGTTTTTTCCGCGTGACCCGCAAAATATAATGAGATGGCACATTTTTCGGTCTTAAGAAAAGACATGAAGAAAAAGGTTAACTGTGTCGCAACAAAAATGTTGGCTATGTCTATTAAATTAGGTCTAGGAGATTTTTTTCCTAAATCTACAAATTAATTTGAAAACCTTATTAACCAAATACAAACGCTTATCAACTTTATTGCCGAATACAATAGAGATTAATCTACTTTGTCATCTCATGTCTAAGTCATCAACAGTACTGATCAGTTTCGAAACCATAATATTCAGATGAACCCGCAAAACTTCAACCAAGTCATCAATTCACGTCAAAGCACAGTACCAAAACATGGCAACATTCGTCGAAAACCAAAAGAGTTGCCAGCAATAACGTAGCAGGATTTTCAAAAGTATAAATCTAAAATTATACGGGACCGGCTGTTAACCAAATGAATAAAATTTAAAAACGCCACATTAATAGCCAGCTCGGAGTAAACCTTTAGTCGTCCCCTTTTCTCAATCCCCTGTTTTGGGCGAGGTGATACAGTGAGCTGTGCTAAGTTTTAAAGTTATTATTGTAAATGTCATACATTAATTCGAGTTTATAATTAATTTTAAAAAAAGTGAATGGAAGTTTTACAATAAAAAAATAGTATTACTGTCTAAAAATGGAGGTATTCAACTGTCTTTTGAAGTAATATTTGCATATTTACGGATATTGCTAGTGTGTGAAACAGAAAAATTTGTATTCCCTAGAAACTATGGAAATTAACCACTCTACATAACATGTAGTCATCAATATCTTACTAATAATAATCTTGTTTATAAAAAAAAAACAAAGTCGGGTTAGTAAACACCTTTTAAACTTAAGTACGGCTAGACCGGTTTTTATGATCTTTGATTTTGTTGGATTTGTCGTCTCCGCCCCGAATAAAACATGAGAAAAATTCACGAAAAAAATAATAAAGAAGATAATTCATTTTCTCACACATTGATTCAAAGGCGATACGAAGTTTGCCGGGTCAGCTAGTAGTAATATATAATTATGTATGTGAAAGTTTGTATGTTTGTTACTCAATCACACAAAAATGGCCGAACTGATTTAGATGAAATTTGGCACATGGGTAGACCATGATCTGAATTACGACATAGAATACTTTTTATCTAGGTAGTACGTTCCGGTGGGGTAATCTGAACATTACGCGGGCGAAGCCGCTGGCAAAAGCTGGTCCTATAAAAGGAACTAGTTATAACTGCTTAAAAGGCCACTAAGAAGCTTGGATCCTCAAAAAAATACCACGATTCAGTGAAAAGAGTGAGCCGAGCTCTCAAACTCATACTCGAACCCATCTTCGCTCAGCCTCGCTCTGCTCACGCTACCTACACGGAGCGTCACCTTAACGCCGCACAAAACTGGGTCACCACAATTATACCTCAGACGCAGCTTGACACAGTTTAATTTATCTTACAAATTAATTCACTTTACTTACTATTACTTAAAATTTTAATGACAACCCTATAGAAAATCTCACACAACCATGAAACTTGTAATGGGGTATCGGATATTATTTATGTATCAGGATTTGCATTTCATAACACAAATGTCAGTTTTGTGATTTAGATCGCTCGACTTTGTGTAGGTCAAAACGGTGCCCTTGTTATTAAGAGGGTAAAGGGCAACTTTACATGGCACTAAATGAGATTTTGACAAGTCGGGGAGCTTCATCGGTGGAATAGGGTGTTGTGTTGGTTAAATGCTTAATTAGGCTAGTGGTTACGCGTATTAGGGCCATCAGTAAGTATTTCAGTATAGACGTATTTTGATCCTAACTGGAGCATATTACATCATGATCTTTGTGACAAAATTATCAAGATACGCTAAACAGGTAATGACTGAGCCACTTATCTAGTATGCCTTATGGCAGCTATACACGTTACAATATACTTGGGCAAGTTTAGACTTACACAAGTCTGCTTAAGACCAAATTACTCGCATACTTCTGCCAATTCATCTCACACACGTTATTTTTTTTTAAAGTACACTTGTGCCAGTTCAATTTTGTGCAAGTATATCATAACGTGCGTAGCCTGCATTAGCATGCACATCATTGACGTTATAGGATTTAACATGATCAATATCGTGTATCATTCAGTTATCAATTAACAAAAGACAACCACAGTCGTATCTAAATCTCACCACAATCGAGAATTACCACTCTCATTTATACATCGTCTAGAGACTCGTCTAATGCGTCTAAACGACGTACGCAAAAGGAAATCATAAAAACAAGTTACCAATCTTTATTAAACGCGGCCCCAGGGACTCTGGTTACCTACTATGGTGAATGTTAGCGCTCTAAAAGCATATTTTTCTTCTTTACCCTCTTTTCCCCCGTTTTATATGTTCATTGTACGTTTATGCGATGTATAAAAGTTCCGTAACATAAAATATTGCGCACATTACGTACTGGAGTTACACTTACAAATGGATGAGTGATGTCTCTTGTCTTGTTTCGTAATTTTACTGCGGGATTTATATTGTGTAGGTACTCTTATTTACATAGCACTTAAGTTTTTTTTTTCATACGAGAAAAATGTCTTCAACTTTTACATGATAAAATTGAGTACCGAGCGAGCAATTTACACACAAAGATTCTACAAAGGGACTTTTTAAAAATTTGGAAGGACCACTTTTAAAGTCGTGTACGTCCGTAGCCTACTATGACAATCATTTTAACAAAATTAACTTTTTGACAAAATACAAAAACAAAACAAAACACTACGGTAACTACGCCGTAGATCTACTGCTACAACAGCGTAGGCATCGAAGCCAAGACAGTGTAGCAACTTCAACGTAGCTAAGCTACTTTCTCTTTTATTCCACACAGATCATTTAAAAATGTATTTTATTCCATTCATGCATATTACAATGGTAAAATGTAAAGTAATTCGCTCCACGAAGCACCAAATAAAGTAGAAAAGTCGTTAGGCCATTTGAAATTTTCAAAAAATTTGAAATGCCTATTTCATTTTAATATTAGAAATACACGATCAATAGCATAAGTCTAAGCTTTTCTCATTGAGCGAACACTTAGAAATTGAATAGTACCTAATTGTCAAATCATTTGGAAACCTATTGAGACCTGAGATTACAGGTACCTACTTACAGTAAAAATATATTAAATAAAAAATATATTTAGTTTCTTGGCTAGTCTTGTCAAGGTTGAAAAGGCATAGCGAGTAAGCATCGCCATCTTGAATTTATAGTCCTTGATTATGATCTTCAAAAAAAGGACAATAAAAAAACTAAAGAATTAATATTCAAGTAATAAAAATATCCAATGAATTAAGATAAGAACACACGAAGATGTCGGTCAAACAATGTCGACCTTCAGATAGGTCGAAAGCAATTAATACTGTCTGAGAACTTTGTCTCTAAAGTCGGTGCTATAAATGGTACAATGAAGTCGAGTCGATATTTTTTTTAAAAGGTCGATCATATTACCATCTTTAATTTGATTACAGAATAAGTTTGGGCTTTTAAATAACTTACTAAGTTGTAACGATGTTTTACAGCTGCATCGGTCTAAAATAAATATTAAGTATAAATATAATATAATATTAAGTGTAAATCACTGTCCATCCTAAGGTTGCCTGGAAGAGATCGCAGAAAGCGATAAGGCCGCCCATTGTATATTTTGTAGTGTTTGATGTACCTTTACTCGTTGTACTTTTGTGGTGTACAATAAAGTATATATAAATAAATAATAAATAAATAAATAAGTACCTATCTGACGATTGGAAAATCCGCCCTTAGTGTCTAAATCCCTAGACATTTTTAAAAGAACCGAATTTGTAACTTTTTAAATCAATATTTGGATTGAGGTAAATAATGTCTTAAAACGGTTTCAAAAGATTAATCTTCAAAGTCACAACCTCCGTGGTCACAACATATTTAACCTGCGGGGTAATTGCGTAACAGACTAACAGTAGGAATGGCTTTCATTTTGACAGTTAAACAACATTCATTGCGTTATTTACATTGTTGAGCAGACAAATTTTCGAACATAAAAAGCAATGAATTAGCAATATTGATAGACTACGCAATTAGGGTGCTGACTATCATATTGAAAAGCAATCTATATTGCTCAGAAAACTTTTGACAGTAAATAAAATAATTGACTGAAAAGTCGTAGCAGAATGATGTTATTTCTAATCTAGACCGCTTCGCGAAACCAGGGCGGTAATAATTCATTATTTTCCCACAGAGATTACCAAGTTATTTTAATTAAGGCCACTATTTCCCTGTTGGATAAGGGAAAATAGCTTTCATTACTCTTTAGAAGTTCTTCCGTTAGTCCGAACAGTCTCTGTTCCTGGAAAAGTTGGTTGTTTTAAATATAACTTGATAAATATTGGTAAAGAAGGAATGGAATAAAAGGATATATAGGATAGGCCATACTTATCCATACTTCTAGCCTTTTCCCAACTATGCTCGGTTCGGCTTCCAGTCTGACCGGATGCATCTGAATACTAGTATTTACTTGGAGCGACTGCCTATCTGACCTCCACAACCCAGTTACTGGGTAATACAATACCTCTTGATAAGACTGGTTGTCAGACATTCGGGCTACTGACGACCCGTAACGACTGTCAAAGATCCACGAATGACAGCCGGGACCAACGGCTGAACGTACTATCCGAGGCTCGGAGCGATCTTAGTATATAAAGATGGTCACCCATCCACGGACCAACGGCGGCAAGTGTAGCTTAACCTGATCGATCGACCCATGCGGCTTGTATTACTTAGCCACAAGCCTCTTCCATACTTATCCATACTATAATACCTATATATATATACTAATAATAAACCTAAAGAGTTTGTTTGTTTGAACGCGCCAATCTCTGGAACTGCCAGATGGATTTGAAAATTATTTTTTGCATTTGATAGCCTAATTCTTGAGCTAGGCTATCCTATTTTTACTTATATACTATAGATTACAGCAAAAACAAAAAAAATCACAAAGAACGATGCACCCCGTAGCATCACATCGCCGGCTGGGGAATAAGAACTTTCACGCGGACGAAGTCACGGGCAGAACCTAGTAATAGTAATTGATCATCTAACAAACATACACCAACATTGAAGTACATTTAAGAACCATCTAGTCACTTGCCACCAAACCGTGCAAACGATGTTTCACGTTTAAAGACCCGTATGTTCCACTACCGTCAATCTAAATCACGGAGCAAGTTTGTCATTCGCAAAGTTACGGTTCGTAAGGTTGACCTAGAAACGGTTCACTGACGGAGACAAGTTTTTCAATAAAAGACTTTTGAACATACTGAGATGGTGAAGTTTGTTTACAAGGCCCTTCACATGCTTTTACTTGTAATTGGTGCGGTAACGACAGGCAACACACTTTGAGGTTGAAGTGGTTGGTATAAGTCGATCGAAAGTCGACCTGGAGGAGGTGCGGGGGGAAACTGGGTTGCAGAAAGGGAAGGAGCGTGTTTTGTGGGGCGTCTGGAAAGACGCCTACATCCAGTACTGGAATGCAAAATATCGCGTTCGTTGAAGACAATCGATATTTAAAAAAAAATACTTTTGTGATATACAAATATTATGATGGGACTCATTACAAAACAAAGAGACAAATTCAGCACAATTTTAATCTCAACCAAAATGTAATCGCATAGAAAAAACGTAGACACAATCAATGAATAATTAATCGTGTGTATTCCTAGGCTGATTTTAATAATAAGTCAAATTCTAAGAAAATAGAATCAATGGAACCCAATTTTGGCTCCTCATTCGGATTCAATGGAAAAGATACTTTATCACACAATATAAAGTTAATTTATCACACAAACCTAGAAACATAAATAACTATATAATATTTTGTACTATTCCAAAAACTGTAAGAATATCCACAGTTATTACCCCCATAAAATTTCGACGGCGCAGTATATTTTCGAAAACAATATGGCTTCCAGGTCACAAGTTTAATATTAACAAGTGTACCATAAGTGTAAACGTAAAACGGTGTTATTGTGTCGTAGGAAACAAAAGTCGAAACACATTCCTGTCCCATAAAGTATTAACCTAAATAACGTAAGTATGTGCCTTTCGAGAAATTTCGGGAGAGTTCATCGAGACTCGACAAAATTTTCTCGAGTCTCCGTCAAACTTGTTAATAACAAGATGTCATATTGCCAAAGAATTACTTGATGACATCATGAAAATTTTTATTCGAACCTTAAAATGTAATACTAAAAAGTTTTCATTGCCAGAGCAGCTTTATATTTTTCTTTCATCATCTTAAAATAAATAGGTAATGAAAATCTCTAGATTCATTCATCATTCAACAAGATCTATAGATCTATATCTACTTACTTAATAAAATCTTAAATTCACTGGCAGACAACTCACGGCCTAATCTGCTAAGTCTAGAATCTTGAAATTTTGCACCTGAGTTGTTTGTGAGCACTAAGGAACGATTTTTAACATTCATCCCCTAAAGGGGTTAAATAGGGTATGAAAGTTTGTTATTTTTGCCTATGGGAAATTCTATCGGGCAACACAACTTATTTATTAAGAAATAACTAGACATAGAAAAGTAACCAATAAAGGTTTGGTCTCCCCCAATTCAAACTAGTTCAAACAGAAATCATTCACACAAAACACCGCATTTAAAGCAAGTAGATCGCATGTCCGTCCCCTATCGGGCTGGAGATCGGCCTCTTAATTAAGAAAGTCAAGCGTCCGGATGGTTGCTTACCCCTCGTCTTATCGCGCCACCCTTTAATTGGAGTGACGTCAACCAGAACATACTACATTCATTGATGAATGGTTAAGTTTCACCGCCTTTGGGCGCAAAATTGACGTTTTAGTTTAATTGTATTTAGGGGAAAATTATGGACTATTATTTATTGGAACAATTGTTATCTGAAGATGTTTTAGAATTGTTATTTTGTACTGATACTTAATTTTATTCTAGTATTGAGGTAGTAGAGACTGCTAAGTAATAACAGCCGCACGGGTCGATCTATCAGGTTAAGCTACGCTTGCCGCGATTATTTATTTATTTAATACTTCAAGCACATAAATGTACAGAGGCGGACTTAATGCCATAGGCATTTTCTACCAGCCAACCTTTGGGTGATGCAGAGACACACAGTGGTAGGTGCAATCATGAAAATTGGTCCATCATATCAAGACCCCTACGTGTCTTAGAAAGCGCGTTTAGCCGTTGATCTCGGCTTTCATTCGTAGATTTTTGGCAGTCGTTACTGGTCGTCAGAAGTTTGAAAGTCCGTCTATCAGTCGAAGGGTATCGTATTACCCAGTAACTGGATTGTGAAGGTCAGATATAAGGCAGTCGCTTCATATTAAATACTGGTATTCAGCAGCATACGGTTAGACTCGAATCCGACCCCAACATAGTTTGAAAAAGGTTAGGCAGATGATGATGTTCAGTTATTTATGTTTTAGGACTTATTTGCATATTAAGATACCTTTAAGTAGCTATCTAGCTATCACTTCTATAACAGATTTTTCCTAACACTTCGCGAAATCCTTATAAATATAATTCCTACTTCCAAATTGGCTTTTAAACTCATCCAAACTAAAAATATTACCTCTGTTAGAAAGAATGGGAATAACTATAATTGGCAAACCGAGACCGGTGTTAAAATTAGGTAGGTACAAGTGTCAGACTAGAGTAATAAATTCTAGAAGTTTCTACTGGATTATTCTTAACCCCTGACTTCAAGTTACACGGCATTTATTTCTATAAGACCCCGCGTGGAACTCAGTCTCTAGATTCTTTAACTAGAAAAGTGCTTTGATCCTTAAACCGCAGGCTTTTAGTAAAGTAGAGTAATTTATATAACAATTTTCTTTACATTTCTTTAATATGAAATTGTTTCTGTGAGACTAATGGTTTTTGTTTTAAGTAGCTCGTCGACCTGTTGGGAGTTTGTGTGGCTTAAAAAATGGTTGGTCGCTAAAAGTGTACCGCATTCCTTCCCTTGAGGAATTTCACACAGTATATATTTAGTTCTGTTTACATTGTATTAGCTTTTGCCCGCGGCTTCGCCCGCGTGGAGGTCGGTAATTATCGCGAACATACTACGGGGATAAAAACGTATCCTATGTCCTTACCCAGGTCATGGCCTACACATATGAATCCGTTAAGGTATGAAAAAGTAACAGACAGACAGATTTACTTTTGCATACTTATAATATTGATTTGGATGCAGTGCAAGATAAGTTAACAGTATGAATCATTATGAAGCTTTTTTTTTTTTGTTGAGGTTGGGAAATCATCAAATGACCCCTCCCGCTCTGGGTGGGGCAGAAGGGAGTGTCAGACTCTTACTGAGTAAAACCCACCCGTGTTTCTTCCTTAGCCCTTTATGTTCCGGGGTAGCGGTAACCCTTTCGGACAATACCGCTGATCATTATGGAACCTGCGGGGTAATTGCATAACACATTAACAGTAACAATGGCTTTCATTTTGAGTTCAACATCATACATTGCGTTATTTACGTTGTTGAGCAGACAAATTTTTCGAACATATGAAGCAATGGATTAGCAATATCCTTCAAAATTATTCAGATTGTGAATTTATAATTGATCCAGTGTTGCGCAATTAGGGTACTGGCCTCAAATGTTTTTAATATCTCCACCTCGCACTTAACGAGTGTTCCACTTCTGTATGAGAAGTAGTTTTTATCCGCAGGTCATTTGTAAATGCATACGAACCTCATTGCATTGATATATATATATTTTTTTGTTTTTATTATATATGCTGTCATTATAATTAATTATCTTTGTGTTTGCACGTGTTTCTGTGACAAATAAACCTGTTTTTCTTTCTTTCTTTCAATCCATATATTTAGCAAAGAAACTTTGCCGATACTTCTACCAGTAATAAACCATAGTCTCTCCGCTCTATCTCTTGAATGAAGAATACCCGTTTAGATTTCCAATTCAGGTCAGGTCAGTGAACTTTATATATTTGCCTACCGCTAACATCAGTAGGCCAATTCTGCTAATTTAAAACGTTCAAAATCTAGTCGCAGTCTCATCTCGGCGACAAACAAATGTCAAAAACTTGTCAAAATGTAGGGAAATTTGACATATTTTTGACAGATTGAGACTGAGATCAGACTGTGATCGTTCTTAAAAATTACGAGAATTGACCCTCTGATCGAGGCTGGGTTTCTGTTCTCTTGTTTTCAGATGTCATTTGTTTCGCCGAAGCCAAAGTAATTTATTTGCGAGAAATATAGGACATAGGATGTTCATACATTTATGAGTAGATTTACCACAACTTCTCAAAACTTCTCTATGAAATTGGCCCAAATAATACCCTTTTCCCAACTATTTTTCGGGTCAGCTTCCAGTCTAACTAGCTGAATACCATTGTTTTACGTACAGCGACTGCCTATCTGACATCCACAACCCAGTTACTGGGTAACACTATACCCCATGGTATGACTGGTTGTCAGACTTTCGAGCTTCTGTCGGCCCGTACCGACTGACAGAGATCCACGAATGACAGACAGGACCAATCGCTTAACGTGCTTTCCGACGCACGGAGGGGTCTCGGTAAGTAAAGATGGTCACCCATCCACAAACCGACCGCAGCATGCGTAGCTTTACCTGATCGATCGACCCGTGTGGCTGTTGTTACTTAGCCACGAGCCCCTCCAACAACAATCCAACAAAATAATACTCAACAAAGGTCATATAGACAACATACAAGATACCTCCAGTATTACCTAAAGACAATAACATAAGACAATTATGTAAATAGCCACTTATGTGTAACTGCCAGCTTAACTTACTTGACCGATTTCGATAAATTAAGGCTGATCCAATTGGGCCTAGTCACGCAATATTGGGAAAAGTAGGTTGTGAATAAAAAGAACAAATGACTAATAACGTTGAACCTTTTGCTTTATCCAATAATATTCGCAGGGAAAAAAGAAGCAATTCAAATATAAAAAGCGGTGTATACAACGTGTAACGTTAAATGCGCAAAACCTGAAAATAGTTTGTTCATAATTGACTACTGAATCGATTTCAGTAATTTTTAGTATAGGTTTTTTTTTTCAAAAATTATGTATTTTGCCATACTATCCGCCGATTGAGCCAAAGAAAATTAAGTCTTATTTTAAGACTCAATTTTGAATGCATAAACTAATGCTAGGATCAACACGATTTTCTTAATAAAAATAGTTAGCTTTAAAAAAATAGTTTTGGTCATTGTATTATGTTTTGACTCAATGCTCTAATTGGAGTGTATGAGGTTTTGCGCATTTAACGTTACACGTTGTATATTATTTTAAATGGCATCCCTAAAACCAAAGTATGGATTACAATGATGTATAAGATGACTTGTAACTTAAATAACTTAATGATAACGCCATCAATTTAAAATGTTTTCGAAGCCTCGGAGCGTTATTTTGCTTGTCAAGTAAATGCGATAGACGTAAGCCTAAGCTATGCATAATTCATTAGAGAAAAATAAAATTTGACATGTTTGATAAGACAAAGCCTCCTAATAAATCGTTATAATAAATTCGCATTTGTGGGAAAATTGACAGAAGTAGTACCTACCTACTGTCCGCATTTGGCATCAAATTTGCCAAACGAGAAACTCGAGAAAGGGCAGCAAAGTATGGATGTCTGCCCTAAAGCCTAACTAACAATCTAGTGAAGCCGTCGTATTATGAAATATTCTCCTTGAAGAGCTCTATCTATTGGTATATATCTTGACGCTATTGGGCGTCAGGGCAGATTAGCCTAATCTTCTTTACTTACCTGTTTGTGTCCAGGATGGGCTCATAATTGATATGTACCGACAAAAGCTTTAATAAAGCCAGCAAAAAAAGGAAAATAAAAAATTGTACAAAACATTAATCACCTGCCATGTGCAAAACTCATCCAAAAAGAAAAACATTATTTGCCGAAAAACCACAGACACAAATATTACAGTATCCCTATCAAAAAAAAATCCAAAAATGCCCATACTAATTTCGCAGCGACAAAATATTTACAAAAGCAGATAATGAACGGAAAATTTCGTGCTATAAAGCGGAATAATAAAGTTTGTGCTCATAACGAAAGTTAATCCGATAAAACCGACGAATATCCGAAGTAGCATGTGAAAATGTACATAGTTGCATCGTACCGACTTGGCAGCCAATAAACTCTGTTATAGTAAGCAGTATAATATACCATTGTCTAGTGACGGAGCGGGCGCCTCTCCCAGACCGAGATTGGTATGAATAATGCCACAGTCTACAAAGGAGAGTAGTCCGGTTTCGCTCCAAAATGGATTATTATGTCGCCCTCACGTAAACTCTTGTTAGAATAGACGTGTATGTGTGCGTCCGTTCAGTATGGCAACAGTACATGTAAAGCGTTTTACATCTTAAATAATAGAATGGTTCTATGCAATAGTTCAGAACCAATGCCTCTGGGCTTAATCACTAAAATGTGAGCCTGCCTCGTGGTTTATGTCAGTTGTCAATTATGTAAGCTATTAGTGACATACTGATTGAGAGCCACGAGGGAGCTACAAGGCCTTTTGCTCCGGAATACTTTAACGTTTCGTAAATCTTTGGGTTTTTCTTGACAAAATAAACTGCGATAAACTTTGTCTACTATACCCTCGATCTGAAGGCTTTAGGATGGTGAAAAACTCGCTGATTTGTGACATATATTGCTTTCACTCATTATATTGAAATAACAATAGATATTAACAAAAGAAAAATACATTGACCTGTAATGATAGTTGTGTTGGGAAAAATAAATAAATACTTAAATAAATAATTATTTTAATACTCCTGCAAAATGCTTATCATCACAATCAGTGCCTTCACTCGTAATTAACCTTGGTTAGGTTAGTTACAGGTGAAAGTAATGGCATTATTGGTCAATACCATTTAACCCTTCATCTACCGTATCGAGTACTCTGTGGGGTTCAATGCGCCAGTGAATTCATCATCCCCGCCTGTCGAGTTACATCGCCTGCTATGTGCTATCTGCACCATATTTTAGACACGGAATTATGATACAGTTCTATATTCAAATTACTTGACACTGGATCTAGTTCGATTATTGGATTACGTCAATGTGTTGTGACCGTTTCGACTGTGTTGTGTGGAAATCAATGGTTTTGTTTTGGTAAAGTTAAACTCATAGAAGAGTTTCATTATTTCTGAGGGATATTAATATTTTTCTTCTTAAGACTGACCACAGCGCAGCCTGAGTTTGGGAAGGTTTTGAATGAGCGGATCTCAAAATTATCAACCAAGAAGTTAATTTCAAAGGGATTATGTATACATTGAACTGCTTAGCTATCATTGACCCCATCACACATGTACGATCACTTTACGAAAACGTTGGACTTTGTCTCACTAAGCTCATTTAATAATATTACGTGATTTTAGAACGTAACTATTAGCATTGCATAATATGACAAGGTTGTAACTAAGGTTAAGGTTTTCGTTTGTTGATTGTACAGGGAAAAACCGGAGTAAATAGGAAAGGTTTTTTAAACGTCGCAATGCTTCATATTGATAATATTTTAGCAAAAACGAGGATTTAGGGAAAATGTGTAAGGCCGTCGATAAGAGAATCTCGTTGTGCCGCAAAAAGCTTTGAAGGCCAAAGGCTATTTCTCATGGGAATAAAAACATGAGCAATTGATAGTTTTTCTATACCAGTTGGTACCTACGTCGCTAGTGTTGCTTTTTTCAGACTTGCGTGTTTAGAGGGTACAAATTAAAGGTAAGTTTAGGCGCGATAATTGATATGAACTTTGTAAGAAAGGTTTGATCAGATGAGATTGCTTATACGGCAAAACTAGTTCTAATTTTTTTAGTTTTTTTTAATATTTTTGTGTAATTAGATACACCATTTCCTACCAAATGGCAACGAGAGACGGGGATGTCTTCTAAACTATTTTTTGCTTCTTTCTTCTTAATTATATTTAAAGATAGCATAAAATACGAAACGCGTCTGTTCTTTTTGTGGTTCCAGACTAGAATAAGTCCCAGTTTGGGAATTCTTGAACTAAGATAGTCAACAAACATTTGTTTCGACTTGAATGCTAATTACCTAAGATAAGGCAATCCCAGACCGTAGTTGAATTCGAAGCATTCATAAGCCTTTATCACGCAAAACGAATGAAAATAATTCGAGTATTGCAATCAAAATGTTAATAATTCATCTATACTTATAATAAATCTGTAGAGAGGTCAATTCTGTACATGAAATATATTTCCAAAATAACTATCAGCGGGTGATTAGTGATCGATACTGATGCCAAAAATGCAATCAGTAAAATTTTTGTCTGTCTGTCTGTCTGTCTGTCTGTTTGTCTGTCTGTCTGTATGTTCGTTATAGAAACAAAAACCACTCGACGGATTTCAACGAAACTTGGTACAATTGTTCTTCATACTCCTGGGCAGGTTATAGTATACTTTTCATCACGCTATGATCAATAGGAGCAGAGCAGTGAAGGGAAATGTTGGGAAAACAGGAGAACTTACTCCATTTTTTGAGATTCCCTCGCGTGTGCAGCCTTAATGGTTAAAGCTACACAGAAATCATGTATGACGGAAATGTTTTCCTTAAAATTATATAAAAAATATTCAGCGACAGCAAATGTCTATCTTTTATGGTTGGCTCACAATAACACGTGTAACTCCCGATAGCTTAGCAGTTCGGAGCTTTCTGATTATATTTGTCTACTCTGACGTTTATATAACACTCTCACTCATCCCTAATTAAAAAATGTTAACATTATTACCTATTTATTTAAAAAAGAATCATAGAAAGGTACAGAAACACCAAAGTTACACATGAAATATGCTAATAAGCCATCGCGCGTGAATACTGAATCATGCTATAAGGATTATTTTTGTGTAACGGTCGCCGCGCTTGACGCGGCTTGCGGCGGGAGGTATAAAAGGGCGGGGGATCCAAACGCGAACTTCATACAATATTCCAATTTAAAAGAACGCAATTCCCAGTATCGGTGTGTTATGCAATGACAATTAATAAGGCTCAAGGGCAGACTTTTCGTTTTGCTGGAGTAGATATCTCAGTGTCAGTTGTTTCTCGCATGGTCAGTTGTACGTCGGTCTTTCCCGGGTTAGCAGTTCTAGAAATCTTTATGTTCACGTCCAGCACGTGAACATAAAGATTTCTTTCTACGGGTCGACTTTCAACATAGTTTACCCGGAAGCTTTGCGCTGAGTAATTTTCGTTGTATAGGTACTTAAGCCTCATGTGAACGTGATCTAAACAATATTACCAAGAATAACACACAAGGAATAACACACATTAAGTAATAACACACAAGGAATTACACACTGACGGCGTTGCGGGCACAGCTATCTATATATATAAAACTCTTCCGTTACTGAGTGACTGACAGACAACGCACAGCCGAAACTACTGGCAGTAGAGAGCTGAAATTTGGCATGTGTGTTTGTTGGGAGGAGTAGGCTACCACTAAGATAGGATTTTTGGAAATTCCCTCCCAACGGGGAGAAAAGGGGGATAAATTGTTTTTTTTCGGAAGTCATTATTCCACGCGGACGAAGTCGCGGGCAAAAGCTAGTCGGTAATATGATGGAAATTGCATCTTTTGCATACATTTTCGACCGAACCGTGTTAGCAGCGGCTAATCCTAATTGGTAAGTAAATTATTAATTGTTTTCATAATGGATACCGGAGGACAATTACATTAATGTATTCGGGTTTACGAACGTCATTATATCCTATGAGGCTTAAGCACTAAAGCTGGGGTACTCAAAGTACTAAAATATTAATTTCTCAGGCGCCTTAATGACCTATGCTGGCTGGCTCGTCGCTCTGGTGCTCGCAAGCGCAAGCTGTTGGCTTAGGTCATCCATGGGTCAGAAAAGTTACTGATATTTACTGTTTTTTTAGAAATGTCTGCTATTATATTACGGAGTCTTTAAACAGACTCCGGACCCAGATTGGCCGAAGCAAGGATAACCTGTTCAGGTGGAGATTCATAAACTACTCCGCCTTGGAGTGTAAATGTGGTGCTGTTCCACAAACGATGGGACACTTAATATAGTATCCTGCTTGCCCTGTAAACCGCACGTTACAGGAACTGATGGACGCTGGTGATGGCGCCAAACAAGTAGCTGAATTCTGGACCGATTCCATTTAAATTGCAATATCGACACGCTAAGAAGAAGACTATAGATACTTATGTATAACATAACCTAAAAAATAGGGGAATGATTTAAAGGGACAGCGTCAGGGTATCCCCCTAAATCCAAATTTTCTTACGTTTTTTGCAATATGCAGGTCAGTATCAAGTTTTATGATCTAAATATGATTCGCGGCCCCCTTAATACATATCTGTGAAATTTCGACGACTATTTACATCTAATCTGTCTAAATATAAAACATGTGGCATTCACTAACCTGCACTGGGCCTGCGTAATTGATTATGGCCCACTCCCTCTCACAGAGACCTTATGAGAGGAGGACCTTATCCCAGCAGTGGGAACTTTATAGGCTCATTATGTTTATGTATGCTGCTACTCCTAAGCCCACAGATATAGATACACCTAAAAATCGCACCAACTTACGTTCAAAAATCGTAAGCCGCCACTTTCGCGCTCAATCCTGTGTACAGCAGTGCGATTCTGTAACCATCTCACCGTGAAAACTTAGGTGAAATGAGCGTGGAGTGAGCTGTCAGTGTCATCCTGATGCTTGACAGCTCACTTCACCTAACTTTTCACGGTGAGATTTTTACAGAATCGACCGGCTGCTAGCTGGTTGTCAGAAAATGACACGCTTGGTTTTCATACAGAGAGTGATACTTGCGTTATCTAGGTCTATCTATATCTGTGTCTAAGCTTAACTTTCTCTTAGATTCAATTACAACTTAATTCAACTGAATTAACTGAACAACCTTACAAGAACAAACAACCCTATCAACTCAGATATGACGTTACAAAAAAAAAAAAAAACACGTACAGAAATTCTTCTATTTACTGTAAAAAAAAAGCTATCAGTCACGTTTAATGGGACGTAAGGAAAGGTTGAGTAAATAAAGAAAGCCTAAACAAGTACAACTTTCATATAGATGGTCGGGATCGGTTGAGCAAAATACCAAAGGTAATGTGGGATGTGACAGCAGTTTTTCAGTGATGAATCATTGGCGTCTTAAGGCTTTGGCTCTTTGCTCACAGCACGGTTTCTTTACTGTATGGCGCATAAGCCGCGTCATAGAAAAATAGTGTCAAATAAATTATAAGTTTATTTGACCCAGGTTATGTAAGGCACACAATATTCACACGAAAAAAATAGGCAAAAATAAACTTAAAATAGTAGTGTGTGAACGAATCCTGAGAGCAGTGATGGGCCAATGGTAACGGCCGCGACTTACGAATTGTAGGTCGTAGGTTCGAACCCAGACAGGCGATTTACTTTGTGTAAATTATTTCACTGTTCTCAAAACGGTGAAGGAAAACATCGTGAGGAAACCGGCATGTCCTAGAAGCAAAAATTCTGAGACATGTGACATCTACCAACCCGCACTGGGCCCGCGTGGTGGATTACGGCCCACTCCCTCTCACCGAGAGGAGGCCTGTGTCCCAGCAGTGGGAATATTATAGGCTGATTATGTTATGTTATGAATGCCTGACGCTGGTTTCCAACTGGACCTGAACTTCCATAGTGATCGGTACAACACTGATGACCGTGCCTACACACGGCGAATAAACCGTAGTTTTTCACAGCAAGAAAAATATGTGTGTACAAAGTGCCTTAGGCTGGCAACTGGGGTTCTTCAATCAATAGGGTATGGGATGGGACACAGATATAGATACACCTAGATAACGCAAGAGCAACTACTTCGCATGCCAACATTCGCACCAGCTTACGCAGCGGGATTGTCCGAAAGGGTTACCGCTACCCCGGAACACAAAGGGCTAAGGAAGGAACACGGGTGGGTTTTAGTCAGTAAGAGTCTGACACTCCCTTCTGCTCCACCCAGAGCGGGAGGGGTCATTTGATGATTTCCCGTCCACAAAAAAAAAAAAAAAGCTTACGTACAAAAATCGTAAGCCGCCACTTTCGCGCTCAGTCAAGACTGAGCGTGAAAGTGGCGGTCACCTAGCCAGCAGTACTCAGGAGTACTGCTGGCTAGGTGAGCATGAGTGAGAAAGAGCGCTTGTGACGTCATAGTAGGTAGTCAAAAAAATGGCACGCTTGGTTTTCATACAGATCGTGATACTTGTGTTATCTAGGATAGGATATTACAATGGTAATTTGTGAATTTTACGATGTAATTTACTAAATCACGTTGAATGAGTGAACGGATTTGGTAGAATTTTGACACATTTAGGTCCGTATTGCAGAAGGAAACTCAAGCATTGATCTCTGTTTAAAACTAGTTTTGAGTCAAGTTTTAATTTTAGAACGATCCTCAAGCATAGATTCATTGAGCATAGTTCAGCCGAGTTTGACTTTATTCTAGATCGTTACTCAGTTCGTGAATCGAACCCAAGCAGTGATTAGATCTGTAATCACCCAAGTGTGGTCGAGACCGCGCTTGAGCATAGATTGTCATGGGAAATTTTGTTCTTTTTTAAGTTTATTTGCGTTTTCGAGTTTATAATTATTGTGGAATTGAAGATTACTATCAAAAATTGATACTTATATCTGGAGAAGTAGATTATTATTAGGTTTAATCCTAATGATTCATAGAATTTATATTACATAACAGCTTTTCTTCCAATAGACTGATATATTTTTTTCGTCTTGCATTTATAGTGACAATCTGGAATTAGCTGATCGATTCAATATGATTGCGTGCTTCGAGCTAATGTTCCTAATATCGAATTGTGCCTTAGTAGATATGGATTTCGACAACCCTCTAGGGATTTCAGAACATTGAAGAAGAATAAAAAAAAATCTCAGCGGGAAGTGACAGACTATTGCATATTCGTCATTCGGAGTAGGTACACATGATGAAAGGATTTATAGGGAAAGCTCAGTAGGTGCTCAGGAGGTTTAAAGAGAATAAGTTCATGACGGAGCTCATAACATAAGTGATTATTCAATGTAGTTTCTTATGACAACAGTTCTAAGGCCCAGAACGAAAGAGCCACGTTGTGGCATTCACATACAAATAACAAGAGACATTTTGTAGAAACAATTTATTTTGATACGTAATTTCATCATTTTTGTTATAAATTCTTTATTTTTGTTTTCCAATATTCTTCCTCCAGACGTGGGTGCCTTATTATTTTCTCATGCCACTATCATTCCTCATGTTTTACACGTAGCATGATCTCCTCCGTCGCCATACTCCCCGTCTTTGCGAGGTTGAATAGTATCTATTGGTGCTAGATGATAGTGGCTTTCATAGCAGTATTCAAAAATGCACCTGTAAACAAGTATTATAATTTATTGTTATTAAAAACACTGAAACCCGTTACAAAATCAATAGGAAGTAATATATTAAAGACACAAGTACCTACATAAATTTATAGAAGTGAAAATTCAATAAAAATACATACCTATTAGCGGCTACTGCTTTCAACATTCATTTGGTCAGTTTTTATTAGTAAGTTTAAATACATTCAGAGATAAATACTTTTTCTTGTTTACTCCAATTATTGGAGTTTATTATTTTCATTGCTATAATCGCAAACACAAAGAAATAGACATATTAAAAATTATTTTATTCAAATTAAATTTTTCTAATGAAATTGTTGACTTACATACGATTGTCAAAACACGACCACAGAGCACTTTAGTCACCACAGATACAAAAATTTGTGGAATGAAATAGTACAAAATGACTCCAAACAGTTTAACTTCAATAAATCTGTGTTTGTACTATTCGCAGCTAACAAAATAACGCTCACTTCCTAAATATTTGGGTTCCTAAGGTACATTTTAATATTTCTAATCCTGTGAATATCAGAACATAGTTGGTAAATAAAATAAATAGTAAACGAAAACAGGCTGATGCATAGACAATACACATCTCTGCTTGAGGCTCGATTTGATTCTCGCTTCAGCTGATTATAGTTTGATTACCGTTCTGGAATAAGAACAATGCTCAAGTACTGATTCTATACTTAAACAATGATCAACTGATTGACGATCAAACTAGACTTGAGGAATGTTCTGTAATACGGACCTTAGAGACCTGCAGAATTATCTTTTTTTTTTTTATGATACACAAAGTAACAGCGGGCTACAGTCAGTTATAGTGTGAGATTGTTTTTTAAACCTAGTCTAATTTGTAAGTAGGTTACATTAAGCAAGACGTCACAGTACACACTACACAAACTTAATATCTACTCCAAACTTGCAACATCCTTACAGAACAACCCAAACACACCAACATAAAATACCTACAATTGCACCTAATTCCTTAGAATTGGGAGCATTAACATTTAGCAAGACATTAAATTACTCGACTCTCCTAACCACTCCACAGATCATGGGCGACAACATAACACCAGTATCTCAGTAAAGCAGCTTGCCGACACAAACAGTGCTCGCTGACTCGCTATGTCATTTCCGAACACACTGTTTAAACACGACGACAAAGTTAAATCGCGACAATTCGCATTTATATGGCCGTCATAACCCAGGTTCCGTTGCTTTGTCTAGCCGTATTGCAAGGCAAGTTTTACCCAACTAGGGCAGAGAGAAATGGTGGGTAATGTGTTGGGTTGCGCCGCTTTGTTTGGACAGAAATGTGTGAATGAGTTTTTTTTTAATAGATTTTTTTGCTACATCATTAGTGTCTGTGGCTTCCAGCTCTGTCGATCCAGCGGGGAAATTGCGTAACACGCTATCAGTAGTAATGGGCTTAATTTTGACAGTTCAACAACATTCATTGCGTTATTTACGTTGTTGAGCAGACACACTTTTCGAACATATGAAGCAATAGATTAGCAATATCCTTTAAAATGATTCAGATTGAGATTGATAGAGTGTTACGCAATTGGGGTGCTGGCCTAATGTTGACTACTGGTGGTTTCTTTTCTCCAGCTTGTCCCAACTTTACGGGGTCTGCCTTCTAGCAGTGTCAAGGCTTAACAGTAATCCATCAGGCTACACATAGTGGTTATTTTGGCCCACAGCTACGAGCATATCGCTACGAGCGAACCTACAGTATAAGTAATTCTGAATTATTTTGGGAGTACGAACCTTTAGACAAACCGTCGTAAATCCCAAGTAATCTTCCATTAGCAATGCTAAGTTTAGAATCCAGATTTACCGCTATAAATAGTATGATAACCATCTAATCGATCATCCACATTCTAGAAAAACAGGATAATTATTCAAAGTCAATTTATTTACAATCTTTTCCCAGGAGTGGGCCAGAATAATCAGAGGCAGAACATTGTGTATATTTGAATTAAGAATTGAGATAATTTTCAAGTAACGGAAAAACAAATTAATGTCATACGTAACAGAGTTAAAATTTAGGACGTGCGAATTTTTTGTTACAATTAATGGTCATTCAAAAATCAACTTAAAATACATTTAATTAAAGAAGATAACTGTTTAAGTGGCGATGGAATGTTAATTATCTGAGATTATAACAGTTATAGGTACCGTAGCAAAGCACAGCAAAGCACAACACGGCACTAAACAAAACACGGTCGTTATACGTAAGTACCTACTTAAAACAAAAAAGTACAAAAACCTGTGACAAAGACCCATTGTAAAACACTAAGAACTTATTTCACCAAAACTTTTTACAAATACTTGTATAATAATGCCATTTTTCTAAGCCAAACAAAGCAGTAGAAGAGTAAATTAACATACAAATAGTGGTTTTGTTGTCCGTATGACGTTGCCCGGGCCTTTTACTACAATTATACTGGATAAAAACAACGAGTAATAATATATTTGGTCGCTCTTTCATGTGACTATATTTTTATCGTTTGTTTTGTACTAACAAGACAAAATGTTGTTTTATGCACTTATTTGGTTTTACGTAGAACTACTGCTTTTTAATATTAATGGTTGTATGAAAAATACAGTCTGAAAAACAACTTTATACTAATTTACTTTTATTTTATTTTTTTAAATAAACGTTACCCCATTCTAGGAATTACTCCTGTATCGTGGGTGCGTTTACAAACATTTAAACTCACATACACAAACAGCCAGACCCGGAGCAAATACTTGTAGGTCATAAAAATATTTGTTCCGTGCGGGAATCGAACCCGCGACACGCAGCGCAGCAGCCAACCGTGCCGTCAAATTTGCAGCATCCATTGTGATAATTTAGACTAGTTAAATACTATCACCACGATACGACGACTGTGATCATCACGCCCCCAGCCCAATCAGCCTATAATGTTCCCACTTCTGGGACACAGGCCCTCTCGGTTAAAGGGAGTGGGCAGTAATCCACCACGCGGGCCCAGTGCGGGTTCGGGGTTCGGAACCCGCGAAGACGTGACATCTACCAAGATGTCACATATCATCGAATTTTTGGCTCTAGGTTATGCCGGTTTCCTCACGATGTTTTCCTTCACCGTTTGGAGAGCTGTGGTGATGGATAATAATACACAAAGTAAAGCGCCTGACTGGGTTCGAACCTACGACTTACAACTTGTAAATCGCGGTCGTTACCACTGGGCCACTACTGCTGTTTAGATCTTCATGACGGCCGTTATAAATAAATCCTCCTATCCTACTTCCTACTAATATCCTACTTCCTATTCCTACTAATCCTACTAGTCCTACTATTCTACTAATCCTACTAATATTATAAATGCGAAAGTTTGTATGTATGGATGTATGGATGTTTGTTACTCTTTCACGCGAAAACTACTGAACGGATTTTGATGAAACTTTACAGTAATATAGCTTATACATCAGAATAACACATAGGATACTTTTTATCCCGATATTCCCACGGGATCGAAACTTACGCGGGTGAAACCGCGGGGCGCAGCTAGTAATATTATAAATACGAAAGTTTGTGAGGATGGATGGATGGATGTTTGTTACTCTTTCACGCAAAAACTACTGAACGGATTTTAATGAAACTTTACAGTAATATAGTTTATACATCAGAATGACACATAGGATACTTTTTATCCCGATATTCCCACCGGATCAAAACTTACGCGGGTGAAACCGCGGGGCGCAGCTAGTCCTACTAATATTATAAATGCAAAAGTCTGTGAGGATGGATGTTTGTTACTCTTTCACGCAAAAACTACTCAACGGATTTTGATGAAACTTTACAGTAATATAGTTTATACATCAGATTAACACATAGAATACTTTTTATCCCGATATTCCTACGGGATCAAAACTTACGCGTTAGTTTTCAGAACATAATTATGAATCCAGACCTAGGACTATTCCCACCCAGTCTCTCTGAAAGGGACAGTCCGCTCTGGCAGCGATCATTTTTAGAATGCCGTTGTTACTACCATGCAGGCGCTGTAGTAAGGAGGCCGCTTTCTTTCGCATAATGGCATGAAAACCATCTGTGCGAGCCTCTGCGAACATTCCCGAAGTTATAATATGACGGCACTGCTCTTTTAGAAAACCCTACTTTTGCGCCACCTACGCAGGTAGTAAGAAAATTTAAAGTCCTCCTTTGTTTATTAAAAACTTAAAAAACACAACAAAGTGAAAAATAACTTTAATTTTGGAAGTCGGTGTCGTTGGTTCCGCATTTTCGTTTGTTGACACGGACTTCCGAAATTAAAGTTATTTTTCACTAGGTGGTGTTTTTTTGGAAGTCGGTTATATTTTTCATGTTTTAGTTGTACACACCCCACACATTCAAATAATACTAGTGCATTGAAGAATTGAAGACGCCGACTAGAGGAATCATAAAAATTCACATTCATGTAATTTCGTACATCCGAATAATTACTTAATTTAATGTATGCAGATCACATTAATGAAAGAATCAACAAAATTTGTTAATTAGTTTTTAAGAAAACCGCAGACATACGAACACACATACATACATACAGGTTGAATGCAGAACCTCCTTTTTTGAAGTCGGTTAATAAAACAGTTAGGTACTTTCACCAGAAATATTTTCTTCACAATCTGATAAAAAGCTTAACTAGTCGAAAGCATTTGAGTTCTGGCCTTTTCTGGGACATAAGGCGGCCCTATTCGGCACGGAGGTGAAACTTTATCCCAAGATTTCAGGGCTTATCACAAAGCACTTATGTTAGGGAATAATAAAGAAAAGTTTTTTTTCTTTTTGTTTATAAATTATATGAAACAATTTCTCCTTATTGCGTAGCCTACTTTTAGTAGCCAAGTTCTCAGTTTTATTTTTTTAAGATAGAACAATATGTTTAATTATCTACAAACAGGGCCAATGACTCCATAGAGATAAAAGACCTTTGTCATTTATTTTAGTAAGTGACGACCTAATTTTCGTCTTATAACGTGTCAAATCAAAGGGCGGTCGCCCACAACGACTTTTTGCAGCAATTCAGTAGGGCGTTTCGTTCACGCGCGTTTTATCGCTACTTTTGGTCCTTGCGTTGGTCGCATTTGCAACGCGCAATAGAAGCGAACAAGCAATAGTGGCAATACATTCGCGTAGTACTCGTAATCGTAGATCAGTGGACGAATATATACATCCAGCGACAACATCGCGCCTGTATAACGGTATTTTTTTTTTTCAATGTTATCGCTAGGTACTGTATCGCTGCAAAAAGTCACCGTGGGCGACCGCCCAAAAGTGTCGCTGTAGGTACATCTATTACATAATGTTTCCGACACAACGTAAAAAAGCTCACGTGATATCATATTAAAAAAGTAGAAACCCACGGTTTATTGTCCTCGTCATAGGCATACACAAACCACAGACTAAAAATAGAACTAGGCATATCACCAGGCCTTAAACGGTGGTTAGAAAACCTTCAAGAAACCGTAAAAGGAGAATTTAAACACACATCTTGTGTAACTTTCTGCCTCAAAGCAAGAGTGGTGGAAAGGTCACGCCACACTATCGGGTTTCAACTTTCGCATTTAAGCATGTAATTTCTCGAAACACAAGGCTCTTTCACACTTTTATCTTTGCGCTAATACTCCTTTAGGAGATGCTGAAATGAGAACGGAAATTTTATTTTTATTTATCAAATAACACAATTAATACGCGGAATTTTCAGTGTCGTTTATTGAAAATATACTTTTTTTATATTTTCATGAAAATACTTGCATATCCAAAAACGATCTTAGTTATATTTTTGTAACATCAGATTCTTAGAAAACTTCACTTCTGCCCATAGTAAGTTCCGAATATGAAACTATTTCCTTGTAATGGGTCTCATTCCAGTCTTTAAGAGGAAATGCGGTCGGAGAGACTTTTGAAAAAGCCTAAGTAAAAAGTCATAATTAGAGGTTTGGCTCTCGCCTATTTCCTGTTCCAATATTGAGCCAATTTAAAAGATATTTCGTAAACTGAATAAGAAGGATAGGTACTTATACAGATACTGTGTCCCTATGTTTTTTTTTTCATTAATACTTAGTTGTAAAATTTGTACACCAGGCCTCTGCAGTTGACAACGGCAATTTTGAGCATTTTTTTAGGGTTCTAATGCTTATACAAATAATGTATCATCAAAAAGGAAAACAGGGACATATAAGTAGTCAATATTTATTATTCTGTAAAAATCATTGCTTTATGGTCATTAACCAGAAAGAAAACAGGCGAGAGCGTTTCTATGGAGAAACGACCACCCGCATTTCCTCTTAAACGGAGACGGGGTATTCCTGCCAGAAAAACAAACTTGACAAGTATTTGCTTAAACTACGAGTATAATCCTAGAAGGCGGATTAACGATTGCTATATCAAAATACAGGTATTCAGCTGCATGCAGTTTGACTGGAAGTCGACCCTAACTAGTTAAAGAAAGGTCTGGCATATGATGAGAAAAGAAAAAAAAAATACTATCGAAAAAGAACACAGCTGACTAATTTTTTTTGTAGGTTGGTATTTGAAATCAGATAATTAAATTGCTTAGCGTCAACTTAAATTACCCGTAGCTATATTCAAATCAAAACTGTCATTATTTAAAATACCTACATAATAATACATATAAACACGCCATCATCATCGCGCAATGGCGATAACACGGTTTTATGTAGCGAGTCAATTTTATTAACAATTAATTGCCCTGACTGTATTAAAATAGTTTCCAAGACACCTGCAATATTATATCGTTAGGTTATTGAATATTCGGAATGAAAATTATCCACACTTCAACAGACTTAATAAGTAGGTACTTAGTATTAGACTATAGTAGTCTAGATGTCTGACTATATTCACAGTATGAAAAGAAATAACTTTTGATCGTATACTTGGGTATAATGTAACAAGGCAGACCACTCAGAATGTGAAGACAGATGGGTATATATGTCGCAGGTTTTTCATAAAATTAGTTTTTTGATCAAAAACCTAGGTTTTTGATGAAAAACCGGAAGATGACACATTTGAAACTCAATTTCATCATTAACCTGTAACAATCCAGATTTTTGATCAAAAACCTGAACTAGTTTGGATTTATGATAAAGTTCTTGTCAAATCGCGGGTTTGCTTTGTTATATGACAAATAAATCAATTTAAATGGAATAAATAAAACAATCCATCATCATTTGCAACTTAGTGGAAAGAAAACAATTATTTGTTTATCAAAATTTTACATCCATGATCCAATCAATATTCTCCTTCTTCAATCCAATTATGAAATGAAAAGCAATCCCGTAATTTTGACAAGAACTTTATCATAAACCCAAACTAGTTCAGGTTTTTGATAAAAAATCTGGATTGTTACAGGTTTATGATGAAATTGAGTTTAAAATGTGTCATCTTCCGGTTTTTCATCAAAAACCTAGGTTTTTTATAAAAGCCTAATGTTAAGAAAAACCTGCGACATATATATTATAGGTAGATAGGTAAGCAACTGTCTGGTTGGGTGTATCACTAGGGATTTACCTGGATGGTAAAAGGTATTATTTCAATACACCAGCATTTTGGCAATGTATTGAAATAATACCACCATCGGGCGGGAGGAAACGCCCGGGTGTCACCACTGCGAGGATCGCCCAGAGGACACGGTGGAGCATACGGTGGAGGTCTGCCCCGCGTGGGCGGAGTACCACCGTGTTCTCGTAGAGCCGATCGGCAGCGGCGGTGACCTCTCGCGCCCGGCCCTGGATCAAGCCATGGTCCGGGGCGAGAGGGAGTGGGAGGTGGTCACCTCCTTCTGCGAAGCAGTCATGCTAGCAAAAGAGGTGGCGGGACGGCTGACGGAAAGAGCCTCACGTCCCAGCCGCCGCGGGAGTCGCCCTGAGCGTCGGAAGCCGCGTGACGACTCCCGGCCACCGTAGGCGCGGGCCTTCGGGCGGAGAGTAATGGGTAACTCTCCGTCTGATCAGGACTAGGCCCGTGCTGAACGGCGCGTACGTGTTCCACGCGCGCCTCAAAGAGATGTCAGCAATAAGGAAGGGGCCCGTAAGGGCCGTAGCCTGCCGGGGGAGCGGGGTTGTCCGAAAGGGTTACCGCTGCCCCGGAACATAAAGGGCTAAGGAAGGAACACGGGTGGGTTTTAGTCAGTAAGAGTCTGACATTCCCTCCTGCTCCACCCTGAGCGGGAGGGGTCATTTGATGATTTCCCATCCACAAAAAAAAAGCATTTTGGCAATAAATAAAACTGTTTGTGTCAGTTTAAACTGGATTTTTTGTAGTTTTTGAAACTAACCGATTCATATAATTCGCACCTTTAAAGTAAAACCGTTACTAAACGAAATTATAAAATTTTACAGGAGAGCCAATTACTGTAAATAAAATAAATAACTTCCTAAATCAGGTGTCATAATGTAAACAAAGATCTATAATAAACCTCATTAAATGTCTTATAGAACCCTGCACTCAGATTTAATTGACAAAAACAGTGACTTTTTTCTAATATTGGCTCTCCTGTAAAATTTTATTATTTCGTTTAGTAACGGTTTTACTTTAAAGGTGCGAATATTATATTATTTAAAATAAAACTTACTACTTACACCAAACTAATCTTGCATGCAGATTGGTGGTTGGTGGAGGTGGAAAGTCAAGAGATGTAACTCAAGCTCAAAAATGGCACCACGCAAATGTTTACCGCGGTGGGCGTTGCCGAAAAGGCCACCGCGCACCAGAACCAATCACGGTGCTTGCCGGTATACAACCCTTTACACGAGCTCAGCTGATTGGCTTATTCGCATGTGTGTTCTTTCGTTCGAATACTCGATGTATTTTGTCAAAGTAGTGAAGTTTGGATCCGAATTTCTTGTTGATTTTGTTCATAGTTACGCTTCCTGACTTTTTATTATTCGTAGGTCCTATGTTATTAATTGGATACCTACTCATCTCGTATAAAAATATTCCAAAAGATCTTACAGTCAGCTACAAAAGCAGCTTAACAATGCTACTTTTACACATCATCTAAGTTAACACAAAATTATTCGATAGATTATACTTCAGCATTTCATGTAATAGCTTACAGTTTATTCTTTTAATTGCACTTATGTTACGCTTATAATCTATACTAAAATAATAAATCTGAAAGGATTGTTTGATTTTTTGTTTGATTGAACGCTTGCCAATTGGATATAAATATGTTTTGGCTATTAAAAAGAACATAATTCAGAAATAAACTGAGGTAATAGCGAGAATAGGCGATGCTATGCGACGGAGTGAGACGGGGGAACAAGAAATTTCATGCGGACGAAGTCGCGGGCAGAAGCTAGTATTAAATATTTAGCTCAATTAATAAGATATAAAAACTGAAACGATAATCGATTTTTGTCACTGAGTGCACGCATAAATCTAGGCGTTTGTACGAGTCATAAACACCAGTTCGCAGTGGCGAAGGGTGAATTTATGACAGAGGTAAGCCGGAGCAAAAAAAAAAGTCAATAAACCGTTTTATTATATTTCAATGATGAATTGACTATAGAGTGGTTGTGTTCTGAATTTTCGAAGGGAAGCCGGCGGAAATCGAGTTGTATGGTACCTTCGCCACTGCCAGTTCGTCACAGGACAGTTCCTCAGTGGTCAACTCTATATTTATAAACCCTACTCTCTATAATACATAGGTACTTGCCTCTCCGTTCTGACATCTGTGAACTAAAGTTGGAAGGCGTTTGCTATTATCAGTTTATGCCGCATCAGGTAAAACGAAGCGGAAAGTCGGTGTTCTGTTATCAAGCAAACTCTTCTAGTTAAAAGTTAGAAGCGCTGCAAAGAACTCCCGCCCGATTTAAACTTTGATTGTCTATTACAAAAGCCGTCGTTTTATTTTTAACGAAACCAATATTGGTTCCTTAATATTGTAATATAACGTCAAAGGAGTGTTAATAACAGGAAGAAGCTGTAGTCTTTCGCTCAATTAAAATCAAAAGTAAAATTCTTGCTGAGTATCAGCACATTTAGAACTTCAAACATTTTGTGTTATTGGGAGTTTTGAGTGTTTTTCCTTTGATATGTTTTATTACCTTAACATTAAATCTTGTTTAATGATTTTAGACTCAACACACATATCGTAAAATCACGCCTGTATTGCTCGAAGTGTTAGGCAGAGGTGAACATACATATTATACCTCGTATTTTTTTTGGTATTCCATAACTGTAGGGTTATATTCTATAAGTAAAAATAATACAAAAAGTCTTAGAATACGTGATAAAAAATGCATAGTTTCATTTTAATTTAATTTCATTTTAATTCAAACCTTATTTAGGTATTATTTCGATACACCAGCTTTAGGTTTTGGCAACAAATAAAACTGTTGAATAAAATTAATATTTAAAGCTAAGAAAATGCGACGTTGTCGTATTTCACGTAAGGGTGTTTTACATTAATAATCGTGACTTTGTCCAATTATTTTGCGTGAAAAATGAAAACAAAAATATATATAATTGTAAAATAATAATAATAAAAATATTTATTCCTTAAAAGGGTATTTGTAGTAAGTACATATTACAGTAAATTAATTAAGCGTAGAACTTATACTAACAAATATTTGTAGGGGTAAACTACTGTTCTCCTAGCTAGGTAGCTGAGCAACCTATATTAAGGAGAAACAGTTTGCCTCCTCAAATAAAGGTCATAAAAAAAAAAAATATATATAAATTGAGCATAGTGCTACGTGGTGTCTCCCAAAACAAGTCGTTAGTTAACTTACACACATTCGCAACGTTTTCTGAAGGAATAACTCTGTTTAAAATTCATACTTTAGATGGTTACAGGTTCAAATAATACACAGGTGAAATAATTCATATGCCAGTTGATTCTTTGATATGTTCTCATTCATATCCTAGAGTTATCGGATATAAAAAAACACCTTCTATAGTAGACCCAGTTTGAAGTTGTAGCGTAAACTGAACTTTATAGTGTAGGATTTAAAGTTATTTTTCCATAAACTCATATTTGTTTATATTTTTGACAAATAAATCGCGAATGCAGATTAGGTATAGTCGACCTCATAATTGCTTCACCACCCTAAGGTTGAATATCACTTGAACGTCATAAAACGACAAAGTCTATTTGTTTCTGTGTAATAGTGAAGTTTCAATCTACTAATTTAATTGAATGACCAACTAACTTACTATACAAACAAATACAAAAACAAAGGACAATTAGGCGTCGAAAAACTGGTCACGTCTTGTTTAACAGCTTGTCAAAAGTGGTTAAGCAATTACGAGGTCGTACGAACCGTATGCCTTACTCTGAAAAACTGAAAATAACATTGAAAAGGGCACTTTTACACTGAATTTAACCTAGATGTCAATTTATAAAATAGCTACTTAACTATTCTAATGTTATTGTTATGCCAAACACCTACATTATGTCAGAACAAACATTTTTTCTCGCATATTCCACGTCACTTTAGTTATACGCGACTTGAAGGAGCAATAGAAAACTACACTCAATTTTTATTCTCACAAAACACAAAAGAGACGTCAGAAATAAGGTTACATGAAGGCTTGTAGCGTTGCCTTGAAAATTTTATGTTCCAAAATTCTAGCCAGCCATTTCCCTGGAGGTCAGAGAGGGGTGGGGAGGGAGGAAAGGCCCATAGCTATCCAGGACCTACATTTATGAATACATAATGACAATTACATTTACAAAATAGGACTTTGATATTCTTTCTCGGTGTATTGTCCCTCCGAGGTGCGTTCCAAATGGTCGTATAGGCCATTCTTATATATTTTTCTTTATCTCTTGTATATCTAGATCTGTTGTGCTTGTTATACGTATGTGCATAACGCTTTTGTCCGAGTAATAACAGATTTTGGGACAGTATTTTGCGCGTGACAAATGTGGAGTTTGGAATATTTTGTCATTTGAATTGTACGGTCAGCAAAGGAGATAAGTAACCAGGATCGTCTGATATAGTTGAAGTTTAGTAAGAAACCGATAGATGCTTTCAAATAAAATTTAATTGTATTCATAGAAAACAAACAGGCATCCGTCGGTTTCTTACTAAACTTGAACTGTACCGACAACACTGGTATCTTATCTCTTTTGGTGACTGAACCTTTCTGTTAAATTATTAATTGAATCTTGAACAGCTAATAATTTAAAAGATAACACAATCTTAAAGTTATATACTTATCTACTCATCATCTGCCTAGCCTTTTCCCGACTATGTTGGGGTCGTCTAACCGGTTACAGCTGAATACCAGTATTTTACAAGGAGCGACTGCCTATCTGACCTCCACAACCCAGTTACTGGGTAATACGATACCCCTAGGTAAGACTGGTTGTCGGACCTTCGGGCTTCTGACTACCCGTAACGACTGTCAAAGATCCACGAATGACAGCCGGGACCACGGCATGTAAAGATGATCACCCATCCACAGACCAACCGCGGCAAGCGTAGCTTAACCTGATCGATCGAGCTGTGCGGCTGTTATTATTTAACCATGGGTCTCTCTTTTAACTTAACAACTTTAAAATTATATAGGAACTTATTACATTTAAGTACATAAAAAAGGAAATAATCATAGGGCAAAAAAAAAATCATCCGCTTTCTGTCAACATGAAAAGTGTCCAAAAGGCTGTCAGCGTTGCCACGTTTTATGGCAATGCCGATTCTTTGGCCATAAAATAGGCCTGCCCTCTGGTCACGTGATGAATCGACCAACCGCTGGCAATGTCTCGAAGAATTGATTAGTAGGTTAAGTACCCACCCATCTAATTATTTTAGACTAGCTGCGCCCCGCGGTTTCACCCGCGTAAGTTTTGATCCCGTGGGAATATCGGGATAAAAAGTATTCTATGTGTTATTCTGATGTATAAACTATATTACTGTAAAGTTTCATCAAAATCTTTTCAGTAGTTTTTGCGTGAAAGAGTAACAAACATCCATCGATCCATCCTCACAAACTTTCACGTTTATAATATTAGTAGGATTAGTAGGAGTAGGATAGTAGGATTTGTTTTAATTATGTTATCATCTTCGTTTAACAAAGGTACGAATCAATATTATTTATCAGGTAAAACAAAATATAACCAACTCAACATTGGGACTTGATACTTACAAATGAAACGGTATTTGTTATAACATATAAGATTATATGTAGGATACAGTTTGTATTTTACATTAAATTAAATTGAGATACAGAGTAAGGTAGAATAATCTGTAAACATTCTGAACATTTCACTGAAAGCAATCCTAAATCCGTCAGCCCGCAATTTGCAAAAACAGTGTTTGCGAATAATATCAAATTAAAATGAAACCAGGGGCTTTCCAAAACGACCTTTAACTTTGAAAAATCACGGGCTAACATCTTTTGACAGCTCACAAATTACTGTAAGATAGAAAAGACACGAAATGTCAACCTTAATTATGTGTCTAGTTTGTTTGAATAACTGATTATTTTGAGGTTTATACGAAACTCATAATTTTTGTCTTTTCTTCGTTTTCCTAATAGTGGCGTTAGGTTTTCGTGCTACCTACCATGTGAGATTGAATTAAAATACCTATGGTTCTTAAAATGCTAGACAAATGAGAGTCAGAGCACTGACTCTCGCAACCTTCTGGATATGTATAGTTTCTCCAAGAAACAAATTTTCAGACAAATATACAACTAGACTGACAGAAAAGACGTTTTATGGTGCGCTATAAGACAGTATTTTCAATGTGCATTTTATTTAGGTATTTGACTATTATAATAGTCTTACTCTTTTGTTTTTTTTTATTATCACTAGCCATTTATGTCTCACTGCTGCGCAAAGGCCTGGGATACTCTCTTTCCACCGCTCTCTGTCCAGAGCTACCAAGGACCAATATAAAAGAAGTCCAGTTCATCCCGCCGTCAGCGTTTTTGTTTTATATTTTGGGTTTCGTTTTTTTTTTTTTTTGTTTTACTACTAACATAGTATTAAGTATCAGTAACACCAACTGTGGTCCAAAAAGTTGTCTTTGAATAAATGTGTAACAATAAGAAAAAAATATACCCTAAGCAAAAAATCATCCAAGAATCACCACTGATTACTCATCAATCGATAGACCTCAATAACTATTTAACCACAAGCTTCCTATCCCTGAAAACTAGCAACCTAATTATGAAACACAAACATGACTTCACTATTTCCACCGAGTTCCACCACGACATGGCATCATTGCACTATTAAGCAAGGAATGTTTGTATAGTGCACATAAAGCATCGTCCACACTCGGTGAAGGCCACCTATCTTTTCATGTAAGTAGTCTATTGAAACGATAAAACAAAGAAGAGATATAGAATGCGGTGATAAATTCTATGCCGTCCAGTCAAAAGGTATATATATTCAATTACTTTTTCTAGTACCTTCTGTTGCTCATATGGCCTTTAGACCGTCGATTTTCTATTCATTATGTATCATGAATGTGGGTCAAAGGAAATATAATGTCCGATTACCAAGAACATTTCGTAAATATTTAATTAACGTAAAGGAACTTCTTTATTTTTGAAAGTGACATCAGTCAACAGGCATTTTTATAATGTATAACGTGAAGATATTATCGTGGATGTGCACGTCCACATTACGGCATCACGATAACACAGGGAAGTAAAATGTACGGAAATGTATGAAGATTCTTTTAAATTTCCGTACACGATAACATAAGAACGTGCACGTATTTCCATACATTTTATGCCATGACGGCCATGATAATATCGTCACCACAGATATAGATAGACCTAGATAACGCAAGTATCACGATCTGTATGAAAACCAAGCGTGCCATTTTTTGACTAGCTACTATAACGTCACAAACGCTCTTTCTCACTCACGGTCACTCAGCCAGCAGTACTCAGGACTGACGAAAGTGGCGGCTTACGATTTTTGAACGTAAGTTGGTGCGATTTTTGGCACGCGAAGTAGTTGCTCTTGCTGTATATATATTATCTAGGTGTATATATATCTGATCGTCACTTTAGAAACTATAGAAGCACACAATCAATGTTATCACTTTTCCAGAACAAAGGCATATGAAAAGACTGAAATTATTTCATGATTTTTGCCCCTACTCGTCAAATCCAATTTGAATAATATGACAATATATTTTTTCGAAAGCAATTATGTCTAATTGCTTTCACAATAAACGTTCACAATCAAAATAATATCGTGACATACTTTAACACTCTTTTAATATTTCACATTACATTATATCAGTATCTACCCAAACACAACAAAGAATACACCAAGTTCCCAAACAAAATTGCGAGTACAAACGCAGGAAAAATCATTACCGGAATCAGACAAATATATACAATCTCCGACCGAGCTGCGATCCAATTTGCATCCCAGCCTACGGACAATTATTGCTCCCCCTCATTGGAAACCCATTGGAGTCGCCATTTTAATTTTGAACTTCCATTCAACCTCAGATAAATAAGCTGTCTTTTTTTATTTGTCTTGTTGGTTAAAATAAAGATTTTTTAAAATTAATTACCGGCAGGGATATCACTTGAGTTTAATTGAATTTCTTGTAAACAAAAGAATTCAGGAGGACGATTTCGAAGCAATCTCGGCAAAAATTACTGAGCGTAACTTTTACAACATAATGATCCAAGCCTGTAACTTTTCCAGGAGCGCACTAAAATATTTACGATATTTCGAAACCTTCGTTTGGTAGAAGTATGCATTGTATTTTTCATGTGCATTATTTATTGTGATGTCGATTTGTACCGTTGTTCATTACATATGTGCCATTTATCTGAGTGTGTGGAAAATGGTGATGTCGGTATTGAAATTAGATCATTCAAATAAATTGAATGAGATCATAATTTTTTTCGTAAAAAAATATAAATGTCAAACGTATTGCAGAAATCATCTTGTGTAGGTACAAACGTTGTGTTTAGAAGTAGGTATTCTTTTTTACATACTTTACATTACATTTAACGCAACGGAAATACCGTTGCTGCAGCCAAAATACAGCAGCGTATCTGTCGTACCATGACTTGCCGCAAGCACTACGCAAGTACGCATTGGACACTATGCAAGCCGGCTGCGATCGTTAGATTAGCGTACGCGCCTGGCCGTCTGCCTAACTTGCAGGCGGCTATAAAATAAACAATGTGTTATGGCTATAATGTTAAATTGTAGCGTATATTTAGTAAGCGCATCAAGACAGTTATTTGAATGGCCCTAAGTTATTTGTTTTGGGTGATGTTTGTGCGTGAGATATTAATTAATATCGGCCTTATAATAAACTACAAACCTTGTTTTGTTGCAGTTTAGCCCAGGTTCGCATGGGCGATTTTTTCTCGTTTTTTTTTCGCGCGCTGTATTTTCAACTTACTTCTTAGCGAGGAGAGTTGAAAATCCAACAGTGTGTTTTTTGACGCGCGCGTTGGTATATATTCACTCTGTTGTATTCTCAATCCTTGGCTCAACACCGAGAGTTGAAAATCCAATGCGCGGTAAAATCCTGCCGCGATATTTTTACGTCTGGGAATGAGCGTGGGCTTAGAGAGATTGTAAACCAGAGTCCTATTTGTTAATTTTGTATTATAAACTTTACCAGCGACAGAATAAGGTTCGAAATACGAAAACTGACTCGAAGATTAAAGCCCGGAACAAAGTTAGAACTCGTTTTGTAATGAGACGCTAATATATAATTACCGTGCTAATATACAGGGTGGCATCGACGCGCAAACTGTAACCATGAATGTACAGAGGCCAACACATCAAGCTACCCGAAACTGTCAAATTTTCCCAATCAACTTTGAACCTTATGCTTTAGCGATAAAGTTGAAAATCGATTAAAGAAATTTGACAAATTGCTGTGCTGGATAGCTTGGTGTGCTGGCGTCTGTAGTTACATGAATTTGTAACCATGGCGCCTACGCGCTCAAAATATATGGAACAGCAATTTTTTTTTTTTATAACCAACGAAAAGTTCGGGGTCTAGAATCATGTACTGAGTCCATGGTAAAAGGCTGCGCGTCGATGTCCCTCCCACCCAAATCAAGTGAAGAAGTCAAAAATAAGTGATCTAAATCATAATAACCCAGTGAAAATATTCCAATATACAAGGAATTTAACCTAAAATACAGATCTCCCAGAATAAGGACATTAGCATATTCTTCTCGAGAAATAACAAAAAAAAACTGACTGAAATATCATTCACGTATCTCCAATAGGAACAGGATAATACAGCCTTTGTGACGCGTGCCCCGTAAAGTGGGTTAGCAAAAAAGGACAATAATATTATGAAAAACTTATGTCGTTCTTTAACAAAAAATATATGTATAAAAGTATATCTCTGTTGCGTACATTTGTGTTGGTCTGTACTTTATCGTTTAAAAAAATGTTGAAAGAATTTCAGTGTTGTGAGCAGGAATGTTTTGCAAAAAATACTATTTTAAGTTGCTAAGCCAGCCTGGCATGGCGCTTTTAACAAGCTTAGTTTGAATAAAATTTAACAAAATATATAAATAAAATATTTACTTTGAAAGTCATGTTTATTTCGTGGTCAGTTTGCACCTACTCGTGACCGCAAAGATCGTAAAAATAAAGTAAAACTTTAAACTTATAGCCCGAAAAAAATTCTAAAGCGCTTTATCGTTTTGGCACATTGTCGCCACGTCACGTTAACGCACAACGTTATAGAGTATTGATTTTATGAGGGTAGAAGAAATACAATTATTAATAGATGAAAATGTCCCGAAAACCTTTAATTTTTTTTCTGAATATATTCGTAAAAATATACTTACCTAAAACTTATTTACCAGGTTTTACGCGTTTAGAACGTCGTCCCGCTTCTGACAACCCTATTATCAACGTTCCATACAATTGTAGAGATAGACCTATTCGTCCTTTTAACGTACCGACGCTATTCAGCCTACATTTTTACATGCGACCCTCAGAAATGGGACTGGATTCGGCAAAGTATAAGAGGAAAAATAGTACGAGGAGAAAAAATTGGCAATGTTAAATATTTACTGCTGTAGCGGAGGGGCCGATACATAATTTGATGGCTGCTTGTCACCTTGGCAACCTATAGACGTATGTAGGTAGATAGACAATAATTTATGTGTACGGACATAAAAGTGTGGGAGCGACATTTTTCCCGATGGAAAATGTCAAAGAAAATATTAAAAGTTGAATCGAGAATGACGCCGTAAGTAACGAAAGAGCGTTCAAGTATTTTACGTAACTTTCTCTTTTGCACGATATTTTTACGTTTATTTTTCTTTTTAGAACGTTTGAAGGACATTTTTTCAGAACAAAATCTCCTAATATCATAATATTAGGAGATTTTGTTTTGAAAAAATAACTTTCACGAAAACAAGTCTTCTCTACAAATCGAGCAATACTTGATGGATTGTCTGTGCATATTTAATCTAGAAAGTTACCTATTTGCCATTATTTTAGGCCAGCTTCTGCCCGTGACTTCGTCCGCGTGAAGTTTCTTATTCCCCCGACCCACCCCGTCGCATCGCATCATCTGCACATCACGGGCAGATCACTTCGTCTTCGCCTTGCGATTTTACTGACTTTTTTTCTTTTTTCTAGGGTCCCTATCGTCATAACGTAATGTTAAATGCCTTCCTCAAGAATCGGATTATAAATGCAAATATATATTTTTTTAATCCGACCGGTAGTTCCAGAGATTAGCGTGTTCAAACAAACAACAAACTCTTCAGCTTTATTATTAGTATAGATAGATAAACCGGACACACCCATAAATCCCATATTGACAATTTTCCTGAATTCTAAATCCCGTACATTCTGGCATTTTGCATTACAATTCCATTTAAAACCGAAAAGGGACTTACATAAGGAATTCAAATTAAAACGTCGTATTTCGTATTGCCCAAGTAGTCAAAAGCCAGAAAGTCAATGACTTGTGGTTAATATCACTTCAATATTTGTGTCTCTGCTAAGATTGACTAGTATTCGTTTTCACTAACACTAGGCTAGGCACTCCACTATGTAATGCCTAAATATTATTGTACGTTGGCTTTTGCACTAAGTGTTTAGGCATTACTTAGTGTCGCCATGTATTTGTGAAAACGAGCATTAGTACTTATCTATATAGGTATGTTTATGATATAGAAAACGAGTGACACTGTCGCAAACTATCAAACTACATGTAAAAGTTGGATACGGGTTACGGGATCATAATTATCTAAGCCAAAGCACTTAGCTAAGTAACGTTATCAATCTCGACCTAATTATATTTTCACCATCTAACGAACATCACAATGATTACTCCGTGATACGGCGCGCCCTCGTCAAACGCCCACACGATAATTTGAACGCTCAAAACTAATCAAATATGGGTGTGGTAAACTAATCAAATATGGGTGTGGTAAAATGACTAATTAATAGGAATACTGGACTGACCACACTTAGAAAATTGAGCACTTATAATTATGACTAAAAATTTAGGTCCGCCGGGTATGTATCATAATGTCCATTATCTACTATAAACATAACAATCTAATCTACTTTATTCGAGGAACAATTTTTAAATTTTGACAGTTATTTCATATAAAAACTGTCATATGTCAATTTTATTGCCCATATTATAATTTTTCATTAATGAGTTGTAATGCAACGTGGCAAAGAATTTAATTTTAGGTTTTGTGTTTTGTAACGGCCGCGACTTACGAGTTGTAAGGTCGTAGGACCGAACCCTTCAGCGCGGCGCTTTACTTTTTGTAAATTATTTCATCACCATTGCTTGGAAAACATCGTGAGGAAATCGGCATGTACTAGAGCTAAAATTCGAAGACATGTGACATCTACCAACCCGCACTGGGCCGGCGTGGTAGATTACGGCCCACTCCCTCATAGAGAGGAAGCCTGTGTCCCAGCAGTGGAAACATTATAGGCTGATTATGTTATGTTTTGTGTTTTTTAATGTTAGACTGTCTTATGTAATTTTTACGTTAAGTACTATTTCTCAGCCTAGTTTCAATAAATTAATTTTGATTTTGATAAGATGTCTGTGATCCTCAATTTTTGGAAAGATCAAAGAATAGACATATGATAGATCAGAGAATCGAGTGTAAGACCTCTGCAGTAGGAAGGGGCCCGAAAGGGCCGAAGCCTGCCGGGACAGCGGGATTGTCCGAAAGGGTTACCGCTACCCCGGAACACAAAGGGCTAAGGAAGGAACACGGGTGGGTTTTAGTCAGTAAGAGTCTGACACTCCCTTCTGCTCCACCCAGAGCGGGAGGGGTCATTGGATGATTTCCCAACCACAAAAAAAAAAAAAAAAAAAGACCTCTGTAGTTCCAAAACTCACCTTCAATCACAATCTAAAGGACTTTAAAGAAAATTCCTAATCTATTGCTTCATAAGTTTGAAATTGAGATTTGAAAAAAACGTCTGCTCGACAGCGTAAATAAGCCCATATGGATATTGGGAAATAAACTGCATGGGCATTGCAAGTCTGTTACACAAATATCATACTGGTTGAGACTTGCACAAACAAGGGAAGCATGGCACAAAAGGGAGGAGGCCTGTGCTCACCAGTGGGAAGAACAAGGCCGGCAATGATAATGATGACTCATCATAGCGAATGTTTTTTCTGAAGAGGTAGATTAGGTATATTGATTTAAAAATCCCAATTTTGACGTTTTGAAGTTGTGATTTTTCTCATTTTGTTAAATTTGCAGTCGTTCTGCCGCAGTGCCGCTTGACCGCGTATGATAATAAAGAGTTCACTGAACCTATTTCGATCTGGTATCGAATCATTTTATAGGCATCCCTAATTCGTTCGACGAATAAATCAAATCAATGAATAAAAGCTCTTTAAAGTTCATTAGCCCAAAGATTGTACCTATTAATTTTGCTTTAGATGTCGGTATAACTTTGTTAAATCAAAATTTAATTTAATTGATCGATTTGAATATTCATTAATATTTAATGCGAAAGATTAAGTACCCAAAGTATTTGTATTCATGCTTTATTTATTTATTATAGGTACTTAGGTAGGCCTGTGAATAAGATTTAGTTCTTATGTCCTTGTTTAAAATATACACACGTCAAACTTACAACACCCTATTTTTGTCGGGGGTTAAAAACAAAGAGAGAACTCTGTCTTGCCAGTGTTAAAAATAAAAGAGGAAATATTTTTCGTTCAACGAATTGAATCAATGATTAAAAGCTCTTAAAAGGTAATTAGCCGAAAGTTTGTACCTATTAATTTTGGTTTAGATGTCGGTATAAGTTTGTTATTATCAAAAGTTAATTTAATTGATCGATTTGAATATTCATTAATATTTAATGTGAAAGAGTAAAACTACGGTCTCCTACAAGAGCGGTGGCCGCACTTAACGACTGTCATGAAAAAGATGACAGCGGCAAAGATTTAAATCGTTAGATTCGCTCTACCGCGTAAAAGATAGCCACGTTTCTGTTTCGTTTCGTTTAGACACCTCTAACACACAATGACGCAGTAACTTAATTGTGTCATGGAAACGTTTTGTAATAATGAATGAGCTCAGTCATATCAGTATGGACACTTTTCGCGTTACTAAGTACGGTGAGAGCAAATCTGGCGGATTAAATATTAGGGCAGCGGGTATTACTTAATGTCAAATACTGGTGTAAATGACAGATTTCATGACGGCCGATATAATATGACGTAACCGCTTTTCTAGAATACCAGAGCTTAAGAGGAAATGCGGTCGGAGAGTCTTTTGAAAAAGCCTAAGTAAAAATTCATAATTCGAGGTTTGGCTCTCGCCTATTTCCTTCTCCAACATTGGACCAATTTAAAAGATATTTCATAAACTGAATAAGAAGGATATATATTGTGTCCCTGTGTTTTTCTTTTTTCACTAACAGTTGTCTTTGTACACTAGGCCTGTGTTGGCGGCGGTTTAAATCGGAATTTTTATAGGGTTCTAGTGCTGATAAAAATAATGTATCATCAAAAAGAAAAACATAGGGACATACAAGTAGTTGATATTTATTATTCTATAAAAAGTCATTGCTTTATGGTTATTAACCAGAAAGCAAAACGAAAAAAAATAAAAGCGTTTCTATGGAGAAAAAACCACCCGCATTTCCAAACTCAAACTCAAACTCAAAGCATTTATTTCAATTAAACCATTTACAGGCACTTTTGAATTGTCAAGAAGTCGGTCAGTCAGGAAAAAATGAAGCTAGTTGCCCATTCCAAAGCGTAGTAGGTACCTATGGAGAAGAACGGGCAAGAAACTCCATGGACACTCTTTTTAAATAATATTTTTACAAAATTATTAGTTACATCATATGTTGAATTTATAATATGTGAGAACGATGTAAAAAATAAATAAAAATCAAGTACGCGTTAAAAGTGTCCAGAGTACAGCAAATAGTAACAAAATAACAATCCAAAAATAAAATAATTAAAAATAAGCCGTGGCAGCTAAAAGATGACCAGCCCCAACTGACGGCGCCCGTTCACGAACATGACGCATGGATCAGCACCATCCAGCTCAACCATTTTGTAGGGAACCGAATGATCCAACACACACGCCACCGTCAGCGAGACACTTGAGCGAGCATGACATACTATCAGCCGCCAGGGCACATTCTAGTCAATGAAAAACATATTACCCGGTAAATGGTAGCTCAATAGTACATAGAACTCACATCTGTGCTATGCAGTTATACAATACAAAGGAAATTGAGTTTATACAATGCAAAGACAGTCTTACAATCTTCAGCAGCTCCAACAGTATTTTCAGGTGTTAATCACTTAGTTGTGGTTGTGGAGCAGGACCAGCATTGAGCCAGGCATTTTTATCAGCGATGTAATCTCCTAACTTATAATATGCCTGCCTACATAGTGTGCGTTTTATACATGACTTGAATTTTGTCTCATTCAGTTGAAGAATGTGGGGAGGTATTTTATTATAACATTTTAAACAGTACCCCATAAAAGATGAGTCTACTTTTGCTAGTCTGAAACCTGGTTGAACTAATAGGTCCCTATTTCTAGTACTATAATTATGTCTTTCACCTCTTTTGCTAAAAAGATGTAAATTTTTCCTTACATATATGATGTTTTCGTAGATATATTGACAAGGCACCGTCATGATGTTAATATCCTTAAACAGTTCCCTTAGAGAATCGCGCTTGCGGAGATTATATATGGCTCTGAGCCATCAGAGCCATATATTTTCTGCAGAATAAAAATAGAATCGATGTCTGCAGCCCGTCCCCAAAGTAAAATACCGTAAGACATGATACTATGAAAGTAACTAAAATAGACTAGTCTCGCGGTACCTACATCAGTAAATTGACGGATTTTTCTGACAGCATAAGCTGCCGAACTGAGCCGTCCTGCAAGAGATGTTAAATGAGGACCCCATTGTAGCCTTGAGTCGAGCGTGATCCCTAGGAAAACTGTTTTTTCGACGAATTCAAGTTTCTCCTGATTCAATATTATCTCACAATCACTACCCTTGACATTTGGTAAAGAAAATCTTATGCACTTAGTTTTTTTCCCATTTAATACTAAATTATTAGCAGTGAACCAATTTTGGACCTGCAGTAGGGCGTTATTTACGTCGTCAAAATTTGTAGCACGTCTATTTACCTTAAAAATTAAGGAAGTGTCATCAGCAAATAACACCATTTGTGGTTGATTTTTTAATAAATGGAGTAGATCATTAATATATACTAAAAAGAGGAAATGACCCAATATCGAGCCTTGTGGCACACCCATTTTTACTGTTAAACCAAGTGAATTGACACCATTTATTTGAACTTGCTGTTGTCTATCATTTAAATAAGAACTAACTAAACTGAGCGCAAGTTTTCCAAGTCCGTAATGTTCAAGTTTCAAAAGCAAGGTTTCGTGATCGACGCAATCAAATGCCTTGGAAAGGTCACAAAAAATTCCTATGGCGTCTTACGACTCTTCCCATGTGTTAAAAATGTGTTTTAATAAGGTTACACCGGCGTCGGTCGTACAACGTCCTTTGGTGAAACCATACTGTTGATCGTGAAGGATTTTATTAGTGTTAAAATGATTGAGCATTTGATTAAGCATTATCTTTTCAAACACCTTGCTGAACACCGGTAACACGGATACGGGTCTATAATTGTTAGTGTCTTTACTGTCCCCAGATTTGTAAAGTGGTATTCCTCTTAAGTAGGTACCCATAGTCATACTTTTTAATACTTTATAAATCTGAACCTATCGACTAAATATTTACCTAATCTTAGGCCTGTGAATAAGTTCTAAAAAACAAAGAGAGAACTTTGTCTTGCCATTGTTAAAAATAAAAGAGGAAATATTTTTTCCGTAATTACGGAATTCGAAAAAAGTTATAGGTACCTACTCGTAAATTAAAAACAAAACTTTGACTTAAAGACAAAGAAGGAGTCTTAGAAATGTGAATCAAAAGAAGATTTTTTGTTATTTAATTTATCGTTTTAATTTTGTTGAATAACGTGGTAGACATGTTTACGAAAACTAATTTTTATAATAAAGATCGTATTTGAAAGATACCTATGGGAAAAATTACCTAATTTAATTATATAGGTTATCTAGACTAAACAGCCTGTTTATAACCACAATTCATAAATAAAAGCGAATTCATAATTCTTCAGATCATAGTCATCTGCCCAGCCTTTTCCCAACTATGTTGCAGTCGGCTTCCAGTCTAACCGGATGCAGCTGAATACCAGTATTTTACAAGGAGCGACTGCCTATCTGACCTCCACAACCCAGTTACTGGGTAATACGATACTCCTTGGTAAGACTTGGTTGTCAGACTTTCGGGCTTCTAACTACCCGTAACGACTGTCAAAGATCCACGAATGACAGCCGGGACCAATGGCTTAACGTGCTTTCCGAGGCACGGAGGGGTCACGGAATGTAAAGATGGTCACCCATCCACAGACCAACCGCGGCAAGCGTAGCTTAACCTGATCGATCGACCTGTGCGGCTGTTATTATTTAGCCACGGGCCGCTCTATTGTTTGACAACTGGGAAACCCAGAAACAAAAATAAATTATTTATACATTCTCCCTGAACGTAGCATTGATTCTCAATGAATAACTCCAACATTAACAAATTCTACAGCGACTACAGAATTGCAGATAATCCTACTTATCTGCTAAAAACAGTACAAGACTAACTTGAAATTGTCTCTCTGGAACCAGCAATGCACTAGAATCCTACTAATATCCTACTTCCTACTAATATTATAATTTATGCGAAAGTTTGTGAGGATGGATCTACGAATAAGTAATAAGTCAGGAAATGTAACTACGATAAAAGAATGACCAAACAAATATTAGGCCCAAGTAGGCGGGGCTTAAAAATTGTACCCAGCGCGTCATCAGTCGGACATTTTTCTTGCAAGCGAGCACTTCGCGTACGTTTTCGTTTTTATCATTGTGAATCATCATGCCAGCATGTGTTGTGAAGTGGTGCAGGAATCATACAAGATTAAAATGTCCAGGGATCACTTTTCACTGGTAACTAGTAGCAAAATTATAATTATATTCAAAGATTTTCAAATACGTTATCAAACCAAGGTGGTCAATACTATGCAAAATGAAGTCAGTAAATTTTTTACAATTTAAGTTTTCTTTTCTTCTTGATAAAATATTGAAAAGTAAACCCATAAAATTTAGATATTTTTAGAACATTATTCTATTTTGCTTATTTTGTTTTCTTTTAGTTTCCCTGCCGATCCAATTCGGCAAAATAAGCTTCAGTTCAGCTAGAAAGGACTGGATGCCTGTGAAAGCCAGCAGAGTATGTTCCGTTCATTTTGACGAAAAATATTTTTATAAATCATTAAAAGTACCGTATATACCATGTTACACAAAAGTGCTGTATCTGTTTTGAAAGATTCTCTTTTAATGTCTTCTTGACAAAAACTTAATAAATTAATCATATTTCGCAGGACATAGAGTTCATTGGATTGTAAAAAGTAACCCAAAAAAAAAATATATAAAAAAACATTGTACAATAATATTCTTTTATTATTGACTTGGTCCGGTGCACTTATTGCATAACATCGTCCATGTCACTATGACTCGGCTGTCATAGCAGACATTGCAGCACGCGCGCGTACCAATCCCGGCTTTCATTCTGAATTTAAACCAATCACCAAGCATGTCTTCTTGTAACCTCGGAAGTGATTCGTATTTTGAATCATACGTCGTTTTGGTTTGAAGTAGGGCCACTTTTTCTGTGGAATTTGTTCTGAATTAGACTTCCTGACTTATTACTTATTCGTAGGGATGGATGGATGGATGTTTGTTACTCTTTCACGCTAAAACTACTGAACGGATTTTGATGAAACTTTACAGTATTATAGCTTATACATCAGAATAACACATAGGATACTTTTTATCCCGATATTCCCACGGGATCATAACTTACGCGGGTGAAACCGCGGGGCGCAGCTAGTGTAATATAAATTTCCTTAACTTTAATCACACTGTCTGCAATACCTTACTTCTGCAACTTAAAGAAAATCAGAACAACAAAATAGAAAACCGAATGTACAGACGCCAACACATCAAGCTACTACAATCTGTCAAAGATTGCCAACTTTATCGCTAAAGCATTAGGTTCAAGGTTGATTGGGAAAATTTGACAGTTTCTGGTAGCTCGATGTGCTGGCGTCTGTACATTTACGTTCGGGAAGGAACTAAAAACACGACTACAGTATTTTAAAGGAAACCCTTCCTATGAGCGTGAGTGGCTGTGTAGGTATGTATGTGTATGTGCTATAGATTCATTGGATTAGTCTTGGTAAGAAATATTTCAACGCCCCAATTCAAAATAAATTCTTAATCCATCATGCCTAGCGTTTTCCCAACTATGTTGGGGTCGGCTTCCAGTCTAGCCGGATGCAACTGAATACTATAGTAGTAGCATTTTACTTGAAGCGACTGCCTATCTGAACTGCACAACCCAGTTACTGGGTAATACTATACCACTCGGTAAGACTGGTTGTCAGACATTCGGGCTTTCTAGTACCCGTAGCGACGCGACGGTCAAAGATCTACAAAGGGAATTCTTAATCCAATGCTTAAAAAACTTAAAAATCAGCTAAACAACGTAAATAACACAATGAATATTGTTGAATTGTCAAAATGAAAAGATCTATGACAGTTAGTACGTTCCACATCAAGGCTGTAGGCTGTTTCATTTCATCAGAAGTTCAATATGTAAAGCAAACCCCGCTGTTATGACTTTTCAGTTTGATTAAATTTTACTGAAATATCTTTTTGAACGACGTCCTTTTTAAGCAAGTTGTTCAGTTCCAGTTCTGTTAAGAAAGATAAATACTTCATGAGGATAATATTGTCACCAACGTTCCGGAAATGCAAAAGTAAAACAAAATAATGCTTTGATAGCCCAGATTCTACTTATTTGAAACGCTATTTTCTATTTTAAAAACGTGTTTAATACATACTTAATATTACCGATTACAAAGTTATCTATCGAAATGTGGGCTACAGGTACAGACGCCAGCACATCAAGCTATCCGAAACTGTAAAATTTTCCCAATCAACTTTGAACCTTATTTTTTAGCGATAAAGTTGAAAATGTATTAAAGAAATTTGACAGATTGTAGTGGTTTGACGTGCTGGCGTCTGTACATCTCTGCTTAACCCTTCTGAGATAACAGGAATGATGTTGCGTTGTTCAGTGTGTATTAATATTACAAACCGGCTGTTCAAAATCAAAACCTACTAACTAAGTTTTATAGACTAACTAGGTCCTAGTAAGTCTAAAAATTGAAAACTTAGTTACTAGGTTTTGATTTAGAACAGCCGAAATATGCGAGTAACTGCGTCTTTCATACACGTTTTCAGGGCAAAGCCGCTCTGAATGGCTTTAAAAAAAACATAAAAGTTCCTACCCATATCGTCCCGTTCCAAGTAAACGTTGATTTTTTTTGCTACTATTTTGTGAGCCAACTAATTCATCGAAAACAAACAAACCGGAAATCAAACTTACACAGTTACCTTGTTAAAGGTGAAGGTAACTTCTGAACGCGTGCCTATAAGGACCTGTATAACGCAGATGACCTTGACACTAAAAAAACGAAAGGGTTCTCAATAAATTGCTTACCGTTTAGCAAATATTACAAACTAGCTTCTGCCCGCAACGTCATCCACGTGACTTGTTTTGTTCCCCCAACCCACCCCATCGCATTGCATCGCCTGCCCGCGCTATTATTTCGTTTTCTTTCTGACTTTGTTTTGCTTTTTTCTCGGTTCCTTAGAGTCCTAGCGTGATGTTAAATAGCCGTCCTTAAAATTGGGCTATCAAACGCAAAAATAATTTTTCAAATCCGACCTGTAGTTTCAGAGATTAGTGCGTTCAAACAAAAAAAACAAACTCTTCAGCTTTATTATTAAAATATAAGAGAGTCGTAGATGGCGGAAAAATAAAACAGCTGTGCTATACATTTGTGTTCACAAAAATCGAGGAAAAAATATATTTTTCACGATTTCAATGTTGATTCCATAATAAAAGACTTTTCAGCTTTTGCTCTTTTTTTTTTTGGAACATAAGTTACAGCGAAAATATATGATGTGAAAGTACTCCAACTTTCATTCTGCTGAGATAGGAGCCTTTTGGCCTCGTATCTCTGTTTCATTTTTCTTTTTGTTACTTTTTTTTTACTGTGTGTAGTTTAGTTTGTGATCTTCCAGCACCCTAATTGCGTAACACACTAATAACTCTCAATTTGAATCATTTTAAAGCTTATTTCTAATTCATTGCTCCATTTACGTTCGTCGAAAAGTGTGTCCGCTCAACAACGTAAATACCGCAATGAATGTTGTTGAACTGTCAACATGAAACCGATTGCTATTGATGTGTGTGTTATTGTGTGTTACGCAATTACCCTGCTGTACGAGTGGCAATAAATAATTTTTCTTTCTTTCCAATTTTCTGCTTAATTGCGAACGCATCTCCATAACACATGTTTCCATTGTGCCGTGTCAAGAAACGACACGTGAATACTTTCCTTCTTAGAAATTGACCGTGAAAGGAAACGACAGGAAGGAGATGTTACTTATTAGGGTCGATATAATTCCGTGTACTTTTTTCCGGGAACATTTTTAACGTCCTTAAACTGTGCCTTTTTGTAATATAAATCAGTTATGTTAGGTTTGTCGAAATTATAATAACTAACAATTTAATTAAAATAATAAAACACTAGACTGCCTCGTTGCTCTAATTGTCTAGCGCTACTGCTAAGCATGAGGTCCTACGTTCAATTCCTAGTTCAGACAAAGTGTTATTGGGTTTTTTAATTAGAAATTTCACAGTAACAGCCTGGAATCTGGTTTTACGGCAATAGACTCGCCCTTATAACGTGGGACTTAAACATAACTGGCTAAATGTGGGTGTACACCACTGCTTAAACCTTTACAATTTAATTACAGGCGTGATATTATGTATTTATAGACGTCAGCACATCAAGCTACTACAAATTTCTTTAATAGATTTTCAACTTTATCGCTAAAGCATAAGGTTGATTGGGAAAATTTGACAGTTTCGGGTAGCTTGATGTGATGGCGCCTGTACTAGACTAGTAATTAATGCCTTTTAGTTGCATAAAGTTTAACAAATTATTTATTTATGGCCAAGCACCAAAACATATTCTGCCAGCTATTTCAATTTATTCCAACGTAGTAACCAACAGCAACGAGTTCTTTTAGGTGTTTTTTTACTTTTTTTGTGTGGTTAGACCGCAGCCTGAACACATATCCGTGTTTAATTAGGTAATAGCTTAGTTAATGAACGTTTGTTGCGCCACAAAGAAACTAGGGTAACAATGATGAAAGGGAGCTTATAAAAGAAAATGACATTCTGATTTATTTAGAGAATCCTTTTTAATTAAGTTCTAATTATTTTACTACATAAAAGATCGTGTTGATATAATTAAACAAAATCTTTTTATTTTTTTTTTATTGTTGGTTTTATAACCCTTTTTGTCAGCAGTATATCTGTAGCTATGAATAGGTATTAAGTTTTACGCTTGGCCAGCAGTGAAAGCATACATATTTTAATTTACTAATTACGAAATTTTATTTTTTTATACAACAATTATTTTGATCCACCATCGACACGGTATGATAATCAAATACTTTTTCGCTGTAAGATTGAGACTTCAGGCTGAATATTAATAGTCTACCAGATCGATCAGTTCTGTGTTTGATGCGGCGGGTCAAGTTGTGCGACTGTCTTATTGAGTACCTACTGATGAGGTCATTTCTTGGATATTACGCATCTAGCTAGACTGATAGCTAGAATAGAACAGAATACTCTTAATTATGCACATACTTAACATACATAATTAGCCTCACAGGCCAACTCTCCGTGAGAGGGGGTGGGCCGTAATCCACCACGCGAGCCCAGTGCGGGTTGGTAGATATCACATGTCTTCGAATTTATTTATCACGGGCTGACCCGGCAAACTTCATACCGCCTCAAAATCAAAAAAGCCGATCCATACAAAATGGATAAGAAAATCTTATATTTTTTTTCTTTGTCAATTTTCTTCGAAACCGAGACAAATACAACGAACCAAAGATCATAAAAATCGGTCCTGTGCCCCGACCAGACATTATTTTATATAAATAGATATGTACACACGGCTACACATCAAGCTATACAAAACCAGTTTACGCTGGTCTCGCATCGTACGGAAATCCTATACAATGTGAGATCAGCTTATACTGGAAATGTATAGCTTTATGTGTAGCCGTGTGTACACCATATTTGTATTCATGATATACTTAAATGCAGACATTTTACATAGAGTAACACAATAGGGAATCTTATCGCTAAAAGCGATCTTTTTCAGACAACTTTTGGATGGATTAAATGGAGAAAGAGAGGAGAAGAGATTGGTGTATAAAAGTTTCTATAGAATATTGCTTAAACTTCTGATATTACTTTTTGCATAACTGTCTCCTTGGGTACCAACTAAAATGTGGAGTATGCAAAAATATTTTCATTTAATTTTCATGAAACCTTCCACCTGACACTAGAATTCCCTGAAGTGTTAAAAATGTTTCAAAGTTAAACCTTAAAACAAACTTTCGGGCTAATAAGACTTTCTCGTATTTAATTAAGAATAACTGTTAGCACCTGCCTGTGTGGAACTGGGTTAATAGATTCCTTTTTCTCTCGAACCCTTTTTAAGCAGCAATGTTACGAAAAATTATTTAAATAAAATCTAATGTAGGTTACATAGTTTTGGTTTGGAAAAATCGATTATTTACATTATTTTGAAGAAAAAATATGTTCCCTAGAATGGATTACAATTTCTCTTTAGGTCCGTGTTTTCAATGTACTTTCACTGTTTTTATCATCTAAAAAGTAAAAGAACCAACCTGAACCTTATGTGGTTCATGGCACAGGTTATTCGCTAAGTATTTTTAAAGGATTAACAGTAACTACTAACAGTAACACAATAATACATGTTTATTTTTACCCGAAAAAGGAAGTTCTGTATTCGACCCGATGTATGTATGTTTGTATGTCCGCGATTTTCTCAAAAACGAATGAACAAATTTTGATGTTTCTTTCATTAACGTGATTTACATATTTTCAGAAAGGTTTAAGTATATAATACATTAGTTAATTATTCTTATGTACGAAGTTATATGCATAAATGTACTGCATCTCCGGCATTTCTATGCGAATTTTGATGATTCTTCCAGTAGGTGTCTTCAATTCTTCAATGCACCTTAGCTTTTTTATATTTAAGTATTGTTTTTAATGGATAAGGTATGCTTCAGGGGTGGTTCCATATAAATTTGATTAACTTTGATTTTCTAGTTTTGAGTTAGCTTCAATAATACGATTTTTTCCACTTAGTTTATATTGATGATACCTTAATAACTTCCTGACACTGATATTTACATAGCAAGTAGTGTTAATTGAATTTGTGTGGGGTAGGTATAACTAAAAAGTGAAAATTAAAAACTTTTTTTTACAAAAGACAACCAACTAAAAAAACTACAAAGTGAAAAATAACTTTAATTTTGGAAGTCGGTATCATAAAACGAAAATGCGGAACCAACGACACTGACTTCCGAAATTTAAGTTATTTTTCAGTTTATAGTTTTTTGTTAATATTTTTCTTTATTTTTATACGGTGAAAAACATGCAAACGGCCTACCAGATGTTAGGTGGTCACCATTGCTTATTGGACATCTGTAATACCAGAATTATTGCAGGTGTGTTGCCATCGCTGATACAAAGCTGAAATTAATATCTTATGTGACTGATGGAACCGGTGCACAGCAACGCCGTTAGGCAGTAAAATTAAGGATGGTATTTTTCTCAACAGTTGTTTAAATAGGTATTTTTCCTACAGGTATACGATGTCATTTTGAAACCCTTAGTTATTTTTTTTTCTGCACCAGAATCTATAGCCGAAACGATTATTAAAAAAAATCCAATAATCAATACCCGTTACAAAATAAAATTAGCAAATAATATGTTTATTTTAGATCTGTTAAAATACCTAAGGTATTTATGATAACGCTATATAGGTAAGGTATAAGTGAGTATTTTTCTCAAAAATAGTATTCGGGTTGTGGAGGTCAGATAGGCAGTCGCCCATGTAAAATACTGGTATTTAGCTACATCAGGTTAGACTGGAAGCTGACCCCAACATAGTTGGGAAAAGGCTAGGCAGATGATGATTATTAATACGTTTACCCAACCAATTAACGATTTTAGATATTTTCAATTATTGAATGAAGTATCTCTGTACATTGGAATCCCAACAGATGCGATCCAATCATGATTTTCATTCGTTTTTAATCGGACAACTATTCATGCAGGTGAATATTTTCATTTCCAACAGTCAATAAAGACACGGCTAATCGACAAAATAATTTGATTGCACCAACAAAACAGAATCCATGAACTGTTATGTGGATTGCATTTTTTACGCGTACACGGTGCTCTGAACTTTGGAGACCATTTTAAGCTCTGGAGAGCACAAAGTCAAGCTAGTGCAAAATGTCTTAGTCCTAAGTCTTATTTATTAACATAAGTTATGTTTATGATAAAAATATGTATGTTTAGGTTAAGGTCTATGGGCCTGTGTCGCGTGAAAATAAATAGATTATTATTCATTAATTAATGTCTTAATTGTGTGTTTAATTATGTCTTATGTGTTTAATTGAATGACTATTTCATGATTTATTTAAAAAAAATTGTATAAACATTTTAGAAAGTATAAAAAAACAGTAAGTTCAAATCAAACTTCACTGTCACAATAGGTATTTAAGCAGCAAATACAAGTGTATTTTTATTAATGTCTACTAACATAGTTTTTATGTTTCTATGTTACTAACATCTTGTATTGTAGTTTGTATTGTGTATGGATTTTTTTTTCTGAAATAAATAGATTATTATTATTATTTATTATGTTAATGAGCAGAAAGTGAAGCGACTATTCACGTCAGTTTCAACACCTCCAAGCAATTTAGATGACACACTCGGCGCGAGTGGAGATCGTCTTGCCTTCCAAGTGGGATTCACTGCAGTTTGGCCAGATCTTTAAGTAAGACATTATAAATATCTACTGATGCTAATAACTTTAAGCAGGGTTGTCTTTTGGCAGTTTTCCGATTCAGAACACTATGGTAAGGCATCATATCAATTGGTATTTATTACCTGTCAATCTTAAGGTTTGAAATACCTAAATTTTTTCGGGTCGATTGATCCTAGCAAAGTCTACAAGACTCGTGTTTAGTCTAGAATATCTGAGAGGCAATTCTCGTAATTTAAAACGTTCAAAATCTAGTCGCAGTCTCATCTCGGCGACAAACAAATGTCAAAAACTTGTCAAAGTGAAGGGAAATTAGAGGTATTTTTGACAGACTGAGACTGAGATCCCTCTCACAGGGAGGAGGCCTGAGTCCCAGCAGTGGAAACATTATAGGCTGATTATGAGACTGAGATCAGCAGGCCAATTCTCCTTATTTAAATTGCCATTGCCTTCTGATACCTCGATATACCTTTCGGGATTACAGTCTCAACATATTAGAAATATATATAAGTAATTATCGTCATAATCCGACCTCTGAAGTCGACGCAGATGTTTCGCCGGGCGCCCATAAATTCTTATTATCTCGTAGCCTTAGACTTAGACGATGTTCAGCCTCAATTTACTGGCTAATGACTAAATATGTCCCGTAGGTACAAGTCTGGACAGTTATACTATTCAAGTTCACATGATTTAGAAGCAAATCACAAATTACGTGGCGAATTTTGAAAAAAATTGTCCTTTGATACACACATCAAAAGTGTCTAGGGATCAAGCATTTTTATGCGGATTTCTTGAGATTGAGATGTGGCTTTGTAATAAATTTATGATTTTATAAATTTATATGGATCCTTTTTGGTGCATTTCATAATTTGAATCAGGAACTGTGAATCAAATTCGAGTAAAAGATGAAAATCAGCTGTCAATATTTTCCCTATAAAAACATACAACGCATTGAAGGCATTATTAGTGCTACTGTTTCCCTACTACTGATTAAAACCAACGTTATTATGGAGCGGCGACGTCATTTAAGCAGGGAAGAAATGCTCAGAGCCGTGGGAATGATAGAAGCTGGTTCCCGGCAACGTACTGTGGCTTTAGCTCTGAATACAAGTCAGAGTGTTATCAGTCGACTTTGGACACGTTACCGAAGCACTGGTACCGTGGCTGAGCGCCATGGAGGACGGTATCGCTGCACCACACGGAGACAAGACCGATACATTCAAATCTTAACTCGAAGAGCTCCAACAATAACCGCCATGATGTTAGCCGTGAGGCTTCATCACTCTTCAGGGAACTTAATTAGCGACCAAACAGTCAGAAACCGCTTGCATGAAGTGAACCTTCATTCCCGAAGACCGCTACGGGTACCACCTATAGCAATGCACAATCGTAGGATTCGATATCAATGGGCTCTTGAACACAGAAATTGGGCAGAAGAACAATGGCGTTTCGTGTGCTTTTCTGATGAGTCTCGTTTTGGTATGAGACCGGATACAAGACGTATACGACACTGGAGAACCCCTGGACGCCAACAGCGATTAAAATCCTGCCAGGAAGTCCATCCTTATAGTGGTGGAACCATCATGGTATGGGCGGGTATTTGGATCGGCGGAAGAACTGAGTTGATTTGGATCAGAGGCAACCTCAACGCTCAAATTTATGCTGAGACGATTGTATCAGACGTCATCGTTCCTCTACAAGTGCAAATCGGTCCCTTATTTCAGTTAATGCATGATAATGCACGACCGCACACCGCAAGAGTTGTAAGACAGACTCTCGCCGCAGCTAACATCAATGTCCTGCCCTGGCCTGCTCAGTCGCCAGACTTGAACCCGATTGAGCATGCATGGGATATGCTACAGAGAAGAGCTCTGCCGAATATGGAGGGTATCCAGTCGCAAGAAGACCTTTTTTGTTGTTGCAACGAACATGGGCGGCCATTCCACAGCGTGATTTGGATGAACTCATTTTGAGTATGCCAAACCGATGTTCTTGTGTTGTTAGTGTTCGCGGTAGAAACACGGATTATTAATTGTTTAAGTTACCCAATAAAATTTTAGAGAAAACTGTTATTTCAGTCTTTTTTTCGAACTTTTGTGTTAGTGGTTCAAATGTCAAAAATCCCTTTATTAGGAAAATGGCAAATTTCTTTATTAATGCAAAGGTGACTTGGTTTATCGTTACTGTGACAAACGAAAACACTTTATTTGATGAATCCTTAAAGAAAATTTTAATTAATATCAATCAGGAGAAAAGTTATTGCAAAAATATATGTTGATCCCTAGACACTTTTGATGTGTGTACTTAAGAATGAAATAAATAAGTATCACTTTAATGATTAGGCACAGTCGAATAAAGGTGTTATGTTAAAATACGAGAATATTCCAGAACATTTGAACTTGTTCTTGTATTCGTTTTGATTGATAGAAACGTATTATATACAAAGTTATTCTATTTTCGAGATAACTACGATTCACATATGTTCATAACCCACACGTAACCATAGAAACCTGTACTCACCGTTTTAGACACCCATTAATTTATGGAGAGATATTTCGAAACGCCCAGCAGTTGCACTAACAACCACTAGACCAACGAGGCAGTCAATATGACATTTATACATAACCTGCATTCGCGATATATTCGCCACAAATGTAAACAAATATGAGTTTATGAAAAAGTAATTTTAATTCCTACACAATAAAGTGCAGTTTACACTACAACTTCAAACATTTTTGTTTACACTTTTTCAATAGCGCCAGCCTATTTCAGCGCGCGCGCCTGAAATCAACTTAATTACGATTACAATAAAGTTGATATTTGTTTAACCTGAAATAACACCCATTTAAAGTAAATTATTCAGTCATGTAGGTATTATCCACATAATCCTGAGAGCAACATTGTTACACATCCCTGGAGGTCACTCATTCACGTCTGGCAGTCGGGCTATCCATGAAATTACATAATTATTCACATTTCATTTCGGCCTTCGGACAAATACGACGAATGTATAAACCGCCCACAGTATCAGATGTCGTGCTATTTGCTCACATGGAATGTCCTTGCACATAATTATGGAACGTAAAAGAAAAAATAACTTATACGAGGTGTAACATAATATAATTAACGCAAGACCTCATACACCCCAATTGGAGTATTAAGCTAAAAGCATAATACAATTACCAAAACTATTTTTTTAAAGCTTGCTTTTTTTTATTAAGAAAATCGTGTTGATACTAGCATTGCTTTATGCATTTAAAATTGTGTCATATTGCCTTGAAATAACTTTTAATTTTATTTGACTTAATCGGTGGTTAGTGTGAAAAAATACATAATTTTTGAAAAAAAATATATATTAAAATTTACTGAAATCTATTCAGTAGTCAATTCTGAGCAAACTACTTTCAGGACTTCCGTTTATTCTGTTAAATCTTGTATATTGTATTTCAGCGTTTCTTTTACAAAAATGGTAGTTTCAAGTTGTAATTTTGTGGACGATTATTGCAAAACTGAACTGTGCACAAAGGTATCCGCCATTATTTTGAATTACGGTTTTTAATTTTGCACTGATTCTTAGTAGGTACGAATCTCTTGAGCTGCTTTTTTGGAATACCCTCTGTGAACATTTTATCGTATTTAGACAAATATAATATTCTTTTGGCAATATGGATCAGAGCAATGAATACCGACGATCCCAAATCACAGAGTAGGGCGAAAAATTATGATTGTTTGATATTATTTAATAAAACACAAGCAATATGAACACACCTTTATGATTGCGTACAATTAGCCAGTATAAAATATAGCGGCAACCTAAAACACACAACAGCACACAGACGCGTTATAAACGCAACGCGAGCCGTAAGCTGTTGGCAACGGTTACCCGAATGTAACCAGCGTACATTGCCGCACTTTCAGCGTAAAACAAATCGTAAGTCACATACAACACGTAATGTAAGCGGAACATTATCGAAATAATGCGTTTAATTTACGACACGCTTTATATTGCCAACGTAGCTTAAGCCTTATTAATTTTCGAGCGTAACGTGGTAATATGTAGTATGGATTTGACGAAAATTTCCATTAGTAGGTATAATGTTGTGCTTATATTGTGTGATGTATTTATTATATAGGTAGCTGCGATATTTGGAAGAATAGTATACTACAGTAACAAAACAACCACATACAAATTCAATGCACAATTTTAGTTTCAAATTAATAATGAGCTGTCACTTCGCGTAGCAGCTTCTTTATCAAGGTGCTACGGTGTAGCAACAGTATAACAACCAAGCATCCGGCTAATATTGATTATTTTTTTAAGTTATTTATCTGGTGAAATGGCAAGTAAATGCATTGTTTAACGTTCCACAACACTAGTTGTTCGCCTATGTAGTTTGTATATAAATAGGTTTTGTATAGAGGTATGAGGTACAGGATGTAAAGGTACCCGCTAAGTTTGCTAGTGATGATGATGACGTCATGTTGAAGCATCTGCACGAAGGCTGCGCTGACGTTCGTGTTCGGGGTTACCAGTATAGAGGTATGAGGAACAGGGTGTAAAGTTCACTCACACTCTATAGAAAAAGGAGGACCCTCCGACCAGACGGATGTCACGTCTGGCGGGCAAATGCCCAATGATTTAAGTCGGGCCGTTGTATAACGGTGAGCAAAAAATCGTGGATCAAACGAAACAGGGCGATAGTTGAGTTTAATTGCAGTAAAAAATATCGTTGTGGCATTGCCCTAGCTTGATCCCCTTAAAAGTTATGACAATTTGAGCGTTTACAGTAAGGTTCTAAAGCCATAAAAGCACTTCTGTAGTGATGATAACTTTTCTTTTATTTTTACTGCAAATAACCCTGTTTCGTGTGTGTATTCACGATTTTTTTACCCACACTGTATATGCTAGTTGCGCGGTAAACTCTGCTTGCGAGATATAGGATTTTGTGTGACGTCAGTATGACGCGTAATTCGCATGTGGCATTTTCAGATACCGCTACAGTTTATATCTAGTAATAATGTTAGCTTATGAACTATGAACTTTGCTACTCCGCCTGCTATAACATTTACAAGAATAAATAACGTGGGCATATCTATTCGAAAGAGCAACACAATTTTAATAGAATGATAACATTTATTTTAGGTACTAAATTAAAGACTAACTAACTCGTCATCTGCCTAGCCTTTTCTCAACCATGTTGGGGTCGGCTTCTAGTCTAACCGGATGCAGCATGGAGCGACTGCCTATCTGACCGCCACAACCCAGTTACTGGGTAATACCCCTTGGTTGTCAGACTTTCGGGCTTCTGACTACCCGTAACGACTGTCAAAGATCCACGAATGACAACCGAAACCAACGGCTTAACGTGCTTTCCGAGGCACGGAGGGGTCTCGGTACGTAAAGATGGTCACCCATCCACAGACCAACCGCGGCAAGCGTAGCCTAACCTGATCGATCGAATGGTTATTATTTAGCCACGGGCCCCTCGAAAACTAACCAACTAACTAACTATATATAATAAACACAAAAACTAAAAGATATTTAGGCCTCGATGTACTCGTCCGCATCGCTGTCATCCGGAAACGTGGCCAGAGAACTGGCAGAGTTGCCACGTTTTAGGTTAAATAATCGTATTTAAATCGACGACCTTGTTTGTTAGAATAGAAAACGTGGGTGAAGGTAGTTAAAAGAACAACGAACTTTTGTCACAACATTTACCTGTATAATAATATTTGCTAACGTAGACAATAAAACTATTTACTAAACGTGGCCAGTACCCAAGAGACCAAACCATACTTAATTGCAATAAAAATAACCCACCTTTTATGATATCAATAAAACGGTATCATACCGGGACTCGGCATAATTGAAGATTCAATTAAGCCTGCAAAATATCCTCCAATCTTATAAGTACACAAGAAGAATAGCAAGTAAATTGATATTAGGTAGCAACCCCTAAATGTACTCTTGGATTCCGGATTTTATGGGCTCATAAAAATACCCCATAGAACACACTCGTAGGTAGCATTAAGGTAACATTTATTTAAGGGTCTCGCCGAACCCGCTATCTTAATGAAGAGGTAGTGGATGTAGTTGACTGTACCTACAGATACCTACATAATTGTGTGGTGACGGACATCTTTTACGGCTAAGCATTTTATGAGAAGCATTATTTATTTTAGAACAGTGGTGGCTCAGTAACAGCCCCAACTTACGAGTCGTAGGTCATAAGTTCGAAAGACAGGCGCTTTACTTTGTGTAAATAATTTCATCCTCATTGCTCTCAAAACGGCGAAGGAAAAAGTCGTGAAGAAACGAGCATGTCGAAGAACCAAAAATTCTAAGACATGTGACATCTACGACCCCGCACTGGGCCCGCATGGTAGATTAAGCACACTCCCTCTCGAAGAGAGGAAGTCAAAGTTACCGTTGAAAGTTAATGTTAAAAAGTAGAATTATTTTAGGAAAAAATGAAATTTATTGGCGAACGGTACTTTAATCGGTTGAATGCCGTAATTACAGAAACAATTAAAAAGCCATTGTGTCTCGCGTGGATCCACGTTTGGCATACGAAGGATTAAAATAATGAAGGTTCGATTCTTGCAGACTTGTGCTGTAAAATTATGAGCGTTCTGAATATTATCAGGATACGCAAAAATTATCATAAAATGCATACGCACATACACACTCACATAAATAAAATATTTTATCATTGCGTGAAATATTTCCTCTTTTATCATTGAACTCAAAGCAAACTGGGAACTCGAAGCCACGCTTATTACGAAGATAATTGGTATCGAGTGACTGATTACTTTTGCTTATGCTCGAATTTCATGAGCTTAATGGTAATAACGAGTGATATGTTAATTATTACTTTTGCGCCAGTTAATCCTAGCATCTACCGAACCCAATATTTCTCCTTCAGCAAATCTTTACGGATATATAAACTATAAATAGAGTGTAATCTATGTGATACATTTGGGCTACATTTCCCTCAACTAACACATTTACACCCTACTCACATATTTACACCTTCAGTCGCTCACTCGCACACACACACACACACCCCCGTCTGTATTATATTATAACCTGGTCCCCGCGAAGGGTCCTAGTATAGATTTTGCGGTGAGCTTACATTACACTGAATGTGGCGTCACACAAAGGGACGGGAAATCGGTCTATGAGCCGTGAGGCATTCAGTCCGTAAAGTACACGTAAGTACTGCCTTACTCTGAGATCAATGTTAAACGACTCAATAGATTGGACATTTTCTTACCTAGAAAATTTGAAGGAAAACACTTAGAATGTATTTAGTTAGTTGCAAAAGGTTTTTAGGTATTTAGTTAGTAGGAACTAACTGATTCTTTATTCGTTATTGATTCTCTGGTAGATTACCGATAGCGAAAGGGCACATTGCCTTTTACTTTTACTAATATTGTATGAATTAATTTAAAAAAATAATCTTGGTCATACAAACATACATACGAGTACAGAACCTCTTTTTTTGAAGTCGGTTAAAAAGGAGGAGTTCTCAAGTCGACGCGTATATTTGCTTTTCTTCTTTTACAAAAATGACTTATTCTTATTGTCAAGTTTGTGAAGATGTACTGTCACGTTGTAGTAGAAGTTTATTAACTAACTTAAATACTAACCTTTTCTGTTTCAAATTTTCTGCGTTCAAGATGACGTTCTTCTCACGCAACCGCCATGTCGTACCATTTGAAAAACGGACCGAAACTACCATTATTTAAAAGTATAATTTCAATGAAGTCATGATTCCCATTCACCTATAATACATATCAAAAATTAAAGTCGCTTTTCGTGTCTGTCTATGTGACCAAGTTGTTCTTCTAAACTGATGCGTAACGGATTTTGAAGCAGTTTTCAACATCTTTTATTCCGGAAGGTTTATCTGTATAATACATCTACATCTAAGTATCTATATATACACATAAAACAAAGTCGGGTTAGTTACACCATTTATAACTCGAGAACGGCTGGACTGATTTTTATAATCTCTGGTTTGTTGGATTTGTCTACACCCCGAATAGAAGAATAACTATTAAAACATGGGAAAAATTCACGAAAAAAAAATTAAGATCATTCATTTTCTTATACATTTAGGCGGTAGGAAGTTCGCCGGGTAAGCTAGTATATAAATAAAACAAAGTCGAGTTAGTTACACCATTTATAACTCAAGAACGGCTGAATCGATTTTTATAATCTTTGATTTGTTAGATTTTTCTTCGCCACGAATAGCAGAATAACTATTAAAACAGGGGCAAAATTCACGAAAAAAAAAAATGAAGATAATTAATTTTCTGATACATTCGTTCTTATTGATACTGTGGCGGTACGAAGTTCCGGGATACAAAAATCTCGCTGTTTTGTGAAGTTGTAAAAACCGTGCGAAGCAGGTGCGGGTCACTAGTTACTTCTATAAAATAAATCTTCGAGATGACAGTAAAGTTAGCACTTAGAAGGTGAGTTGGCTATGTATTTTCTCTACCAGTATAATAGTCTAGTCGTAGAGGCAAGATATAAGTGGTTGCCACTCTAAACTAGCGGCAATAAAGTGTACGAACACTTTATTTCGTGACGGTGCCTTATAATGTGTGATATGTGTCTCCTTCACTCCTCTGTAAGAGCTCTTAAGGCCCATACGCTTATTTGAAAGAAAGAAAAGAATGAAAGAAAGAAAATAGGTTTATTTGCGGCAAACATGACGCATAAAAAAAACAAATTAACAATGAGAAAGAGAGAGAAAGAGAGCTCAGTTTTAAAGAACTGTCAAAGCGTTCGAAACAATATGGATGATGGCTTGATTGATGATGACTATTCTATAATCGTCATCGTAATTTCTTGCTTCATTAATCTATCATCCACATACATAAACGCTGGTCACCTTTAATTAGTTACCGCAAAATGTTCCACGCTAAATTAACAATGCATGTACGGTGTAGGTAGGTACATGCCCCTAACAATAACTACAAACAAAGCGATCGATTCTAACCGAACAACTCCATTGTGGCAACACTGATTACAAACTTTTTCATAAGCTACCCTCATCACTGGCTAGTTACCAGCCGTCGGCTTAGCCCCTAACAAATTCGAATTTCGAATTGATGACCTAGAAAAGTCGAATCTTAATCCGTGATACGAGGGCTTCATAAATATTCAGTGTCGTTATTTCTCGGCGGATGTCGATCCTGAGACGCGAGCGGCCGGAGCCTGTGTTTATGTTTACAGGGGGAAGGGGGGGTGCCCAGCTGAGATCCCCGCCTCCCTCGCCGCTCGCCTCTCCCCCGCCGCAGACTGCGGAAAATCGATACCGCTGCGAGCGCCGCAGACCTCTGTGCGGATGCTTTACAGAATGACGTGCCTTTGATCCTAACAAGCCTGTACTGTCTAACATAGACAGTGACGACATTTAGCCCTGTAGCCCCTCTACTAACAACAATCAACAATGAAATAACAACAGTTACATTTTCTACTCGCTCTTTTATTTTTATTCGTCAAATTATCACTCTATTTTCGTTTAATTTTCCCAACGAGTTATCTTATGAAAATAAATTGAATGCTGGGAAAACCGCTTATGATGCCATTAAGAATAATTTCGGAGGGGCTTTCGCTAAGTCCTCTTGGCTGGCGAGGTCCTATTACAACTCCAATAACGTCAATTTAAAACAAGTAAGTTTTAGCTCCAAGAATAAGTAAATAACTTAACTTTACTTTGACTTTTATTTTTTTTACTTGTGTAATAGTTTTCATAACACGTAGGGACAAAGAATAATTTAAAAGATCTCATATGTCTATCTCAGCTTGGATGATAAAAATATCAAGATTTATATTTTTATTTTATCCACGAAACGACAATTTATAAGAAAGGTCAAACTTGGAAAACCGTGCATTATTGTAACAAAAATAGAAGATTGAAGAAATGTTATTTTGTTGAAATTAGATTTATTAATATTCGTGAAACTTCGAGACATAGCTAACGCATAGTTCTCTCTTATAAATATTAACAGGAACCTTTCTTAGAACATTTCATTTTGAAATAACAAATAGTATTTATATGGAAGACTTGACCTTGCTTATTTGAGCAACAATATTCGAAAAACATACTCCATCATCATCAATAACAATTCAGCCTGGAATTACCCACTGCTGGCTATAGGACTCGCCTTTCTTCTGCCATTCTTCCCTGTTCCGTGCGTCCCTTATCCAGGTGTTTCCCTCGATTCTGACAATTTCGTCAAAAATATACTTAGGTAAAGTTAATATAGTCAAAAATGAAACTTTACAACATTACTTGAAGCAAATCGCAAACTAAAACGTCCATTCGAGCAGACTTCGAGACAAATTCTATAACACTGTAATAAATAGTCGACAGTCACAGAATAAACAAAGCTTATACAGTCATACAAATTATACAGCTGCTTCAACTGACTGAAAGGTGGCACATTTCGCCACGCTATGACATACAATAGAGACCCGGTAAATAGGTCAAGCGAATTTAATAATTTCAGTGTCTTTCACGTGAGGGATGCCTATCTAAAAGCGTCCCAAGCAATTAATGTCATTTTAGTCTTTGAGATAACTGTATTTTCTAAGTTAATGAAGAGAGAGTGGGTAGGGCGAAGTTGACGTAAAATCGCGTAGGAGCGGTGGATATTTCTACTGGCTAGAAGCTATTTGAATTAAAGAAAATGTGACTAGCAAATCTAGCAATCATATTAGGAACTTTAATAATGTTCTTTATTTTGCAGGGGAAATAAAAACGGAGTTAAAAGAAAATAATAATAAAAAAATCAGGCTTTGAATAACCGACTGTGTGCGCGGCATCAATACCATAAACTATGCCAAAATTCAAATGCCTACGTTTTAATCTTGAGAAAAACCTCTGTGACAGACGGATAAAAATGATGTTATAGGTATAGATAGGTTTTGTTTAAACTTTTAAGGTCGGAACCCTAAAAATGTACCATGGTCGGTCTTAGCGGTCGATTCAATTTCTGCCAGATAACCTTAGTATTGACAAAAATTGTAACGATAAACAGATGTACACACACCCTTTGATTACAACAAAGTGGGGCAAAAGTAATGTTGTGAATGTGCCCCCATTTTTGCATAGGGAGAGATTTTAGAGAGCTAGAGAATTAGTTGAAAATACAATGGAGCGATACACACAGCTCAGGTAACGACGGAAATTTTGAAACTTCAATTTCCAGTGATCTCTCGTTTTCATGATTTGAAATGGCCGGCCAGATCGCCAAATCTGACGGAGCCAGACTTCTTCTTTTGGGGCTTTTTGAAATCTTGCGTTTACCACAACAAACTACAAAACTTGCAACTTTTGAAAGCCAACATTGAAGAATAAATCGCCAATTCGGAGCCAGATATTTTACAAACAACAATTCAAAATGCTGTAAAATGCGCACAAATGTGCATCAACTCAGGAGATGATCAATAGACTGATATCTTTTTTCGACCTGTCATAAATTTTACACCCTTAAATAAACTTTCCGTGAAAACAGAGCCCAATTTTTTTCATTTCAAATGAAAATTTCAAATGAAAAAAATTGGGCTCAAAAATTCACATTAAGACATTACTTTTACCCCACCTTGTATAAAAGAGACGGAACTCGATGATTTACTGGTCCTTCGATTCGAGGAATATATCTGGTTTTTTTGAGACGTTTTCATGTTCACATATAAAAATTTCTGAGAGCAATGTCAAAGAGGCTCGTGGCTAAATAATAGGCAACAACTGCACAGGTCGATCGAGGGTTAAGCTACGCTTTTCTAGATCGGTTCGTGAATCAGTATATCAATTTGACGTGTGACAGCCATTTTTACATACTTTCAAAAAGACAAATGCGTTTTCATTTTATCTCACGAAGTGACGCTCGCTTTTCTTGTGGGTTACCAGGTTTACAAACACGCCGTGAATGTGTGTGTAAGCAGGAGCCCTCGGTACCGTCCGAGTTAGAGGCGCAGACGGAAATGTAAGGGTGTGTGTGCGAGTTATGTGCTGAAGCTACACGTCTTCACACACACATTCACAGCGTGTTTATACACTTAGTTATGAAACAAATAAAACACGCGTCGCTTCATGAGATAAAAATACTGTACATAAATGTTGGATTACAAGTCCATCACCGAAGCGTACACTATGACCTATTTCCCTCCGTTGGCCCTCAGAGCATTCAGAGTTAGTGAAAGGCCAACAGGCCAACACCAAACATTGGCAACCAAGGCTTCATTGGCATACAATAGGTTCGTCAAACTGGTCATGGCTCGTCAATGGATATTGTTGTGTAGCCAATATTGGACAAAGGTACGTTGTAGGCCCAGACAGTGATGGCGATATGAAAGTGAACGATTACTTTACATCAGAAAAAAAAATGATATGAAAGAATAGAACATACCTTTTTTCACCAGCATGTCTACGCCTAAAGAGACACATATCCATACTTTGATTTAGTCATGATTTTTGGTCCAACCACGGGAGGGATTAAAATTCCGGCTATAGCTTTACCCTTGGTACTTAAAAAGAATACCTTCTTATCGACGCAAATTAATAATGTAATAAAAAAAAACTTTATTTCGTTACTTCTATTTTTAACTGTGTTACGTAATAAAGTATACGCTATAAGGACATGATCAATTAAAACCTCTTGGTGTATCGACTCTGACATCGATAATTTGTAGAGACTTCAGCCTATTTGGTGCTTACATGCAACCTCCGCGAGTCCGTTAACAGTTATCGGTATGAAATACGAGACAAATATTAGGTTAGCTTAAGATTAGAAGAGATCAGGCATCAGATTTGGCTGACAAGAAAAATGAAAAAGATGTAAAATACGTAGAATGATTTCTAGAAATAATTATTATTGAATTTAGGTGATAAACCGTGGTTTAATTGATTTCTCCCAGCAGGTTCCCTGACAGCTCATAGAGAGCTTCACAGTACCTACTTATACGAACACATATTTTTTATGTAGGTATATTGTGTCTACGTCAACTTTTAATGGAAATATTGATGAATCAATATAAAATTGATACGTGAGTGGGATAATTAAACAAAGATGACGTATGAACGTAAAAGACGCAAAAAGAGTATGTAATGGTCGTAGCAGGTGACAATCTGTAGTTTCTGCTTACCCCCATGGGAAGAAGTCGTGAGTTCATGTATGTTTAAACAAACTTTTTGAAAAAAACGACGTTAACTCGTAAAAAGGTTTATTCACGCTCCAAAAAACATTTCATCGCCCATCTCATTAAGCAAGAAAACATAGAGTGCGATAAAATTGGCATTAAAGATTCAAATTGCTCCCAAATGTTTGGTAGTGAAACGATCGAGTGCATACAGATTCTGTGCGAGCGAAAAATGCAGTAGCGAAAAAATTGCAACGTATCTGCTAAAATATGTTGGAGCGTTTAGACCGTACTACGCCGCGCCGCCCGTAAACTCGAGATTTCGCCCGATATAAATCTTTCAAGTGGAGATGAATTTGCCGGGACTGCGAAATGATACATAAAATATTCATCCTCGTTCAGAAATGCAAGCATCTGTTTTTCATTCTGTAAGATATTTTCCATCCTTTTTTTTTTTCTAATTTACAATTTTAATCGGCGTTGCTATATGACTGTATGTTTTTGTAACAAACTTATAAATAACAAACAAATATAATGTGAACAATCTTACCAAAACGGTTTTGAAACGGGTACGTACCTGAAAAAAACAGAACCTTTCATTAGTATTTCATGGTATATTCATTCAAAAACATAACGCCCTGCAAAATAAGTACCTATTTTATTATAGATGGAATGAATATAAAAGTTTGTAACATTCTGTCAAGGTCAGTCTATTGTAGCGGACTAAGAATGGCTTCTTGGAATATGTTAGCCAGTAAACTGCGGTAAACGGATAGTTGAAGGAAACGAGAATAATGAAAACCTAGGCCTCGTTTGAGCTGTAAGCACTACCTTAATAACGTTACAAAAATAAATAAATTTTTGTAACGTTACTAAGGTATCACATTGAAATTAACGTTGAGTAACGGTTGTTATTTTGTTATTTGGTAACGTTAACTAGCCTTGTCCCAAATTATAAACGTTTTAAAAATTCTAGGTATCTCTACAAATGAATAATATTGAAGTATTTAAGTGCCTGTTTGTAATATCAAAATAACAGCTTTTTACTAAATGAATATGAAGGTATATACGGTACCTACTTATAACAAAAAGATAATATTTTAAATTTTTGTCTATCTGTATGTTTAGGCTAATCTCCGAAATGGTTGGACCGATTTTGACTTACACTGGCAGATAGCTGATGTTATAAGAGTAAGTAAAGCTACTTTTATTTTAGAAAAAGTTTTAGTACAGATACCCATTTGCGTTTTCCGACATCCACGCGAACGAAATGTCGCACACAGCTAGTTTAAAATATGTCTTCTTACATTTCATTTTCAAAAGATCTTTCAATTGTAAAAATATTAAACCATTATGGGCACATTTCACTAAGCTTTTATACCTAAACTAGCTGACCCCGCAAACGTCGTTTTGCAAAAAAAAAAAATAGATAGTAGCCGATTCTCAGACCTACTGAATATGCATATGACACGAGAATTTTATATATTAGAAGATAAGTCTTATCTTGAGAACAAATTTTGAATTTTTGGCAGTTTTTCCATACTACGAGTAGAACTGTCTGTCGTCAATTTTATCCCACATATAAAAGATATCTGACTTTGGTAAAATCACCACTAAGTAATTGAACTTTATTATCGTATTTCACGATACCCAAGTGCGTTCGCAACATTGTGTTGGAGCAGAAGATACGATTACATTTCTCCTCACCTCCACAACCTACTGAGGCTAGTTTCTATAGGAAGCGTCATGATCCCCACACAAAAGGCTACGGAAACCAAACGGCCCATGATATATGCGTACGAACAGACATTGAGTTATATGTTCCACTGTTTAGTCTTGGCATAAGACCCGTGTGCATGCATCCTTGTTACTTTGTTACGGTACGGACTTTACAAAGGAAGGTGAATGAAATCATTAGGATATAACTTGCGTTGGTTCGCAGTACTGCTATTCTCAAAACGGTGAAGGAAATCATCGTGAGGAAATCGGCGTATCCTAGAACCGTGAATTCGAAGACATGACGTGTCGTCCGCCTTTCTGCACTGAGCCCGTATGGTGGATTATAAGCCCACTGTCTCTCACAGAGAGGAAGCCTGTATCCCGACAGTGGGAACGTTATAGGCTGTTTATGCTACTGGGCTCTAATGAAGAACGAAGAAATGAAACAGAAGAAGCTAAATCAAAAAATATACGACTCCTTAGCCTTCGATTGACTTAGCCTCTAAGTCAAAAAATAGAGTAATTGGAATCGTTTTCCATAATCGAACAGTTCGACAATTTAACTAATAGGTATTTATCCATTTAGAAAAGACCTACATCACCACAAATCTTGGAGCGCCTTTAACCCTATCTCAGAAACTTTTAGCAGGCAATTACTCCGGTCAGTGTCGCGGGGAAAGATGGATTGTACGAATTACATCGAAGCCTTTCTACGGAGCATCTGAGGGGAGTGGGGAACGAACATAGTGATGTAGATTTATGACGAGACACGACTCGCGAAGGCTGTCCCTCCGTTTTATAGCGGTGTATGTGCGTATAGCACATTGGGTGTATATGTTCCATGGGACTATAAATCACTGTACAAGATGGGCCCCCACTTAACGTTTTGTCGTGAAGATCGGGTCTGGGTTAGATGTGTAGATAATAATAATAATAGCAAATGTTTGTAGATTGAAACGGAGCATTTTATCCAGAAAAAAAATACTGTTTCCGAATCATATAAAAACGCTAGTGAAGCCGCGGGCAAAAGCTAGTTTACTATAAGGCTGTTGATTTCTGCATGTGTGCCTTTTGGTTAGGAAATAGCTACTGAATGTAACGAACAATATAGGAATGCTTGATTATTAAAAAAAAATCTGTTTTTTATGCAAAACTGCTTATCGGCAGCCCAACTTTGTACTTTCAATCCTACAGAATTTACATAATTAAACGTTTTTATGTGGCATGCCCAAGTAAAAATGGTATAACCATTTCTACTTTACATTGCCACAGTAACTGCTTTAATCTCTTACTAGAGTCCATTGAAACTAAACAGCGCTATAGCAGGAAGGCCAAATGACTGCACAATAAAAGAACAAACGCCCACAAGGCCATTATCATATTTAAAGGCTTCTCTAACAAAATGTACGCAGTTTCCACTTTACCGGCCCTTGGCATTTAAGACTTAAAATGTCGGCTTTAGTTGGCACCTAATTGGCTAGCCATTCGAAAAAAGGCTTTCGATTAAAAATACGCCGGCTACACGCGAAAAGGTAATTGTAAAAGTGAAGGTAAGTTGCGCAAATGTATGTAATAAATAATTACAGCCGTGTACAAGTGGTTTTCATATCATTTCTTGGAATATAATTAACTTAGCGACGTAATTTATTAGTTTAGCCTTGAACTAGAATTGTGTTTGCTACGAATATGTATGTGTAGGCGTTCCGCCATCCATTCTCCATATGGGTTATAAGAAATGAAGGTTTCCATGCCTATAGACGTCTATTGGTAAACATGAACCTCCTAATTTATTGCTACTAATGCTACAAGAAATTATCATATTATTATAAGTATAATGCTACAAGAAATTATCATATTTGTTATACGTAGGTATATGGTTCACTAGAACATATTTGCCAAGGGGCAAATTGTATTGGTACTGTACCTACAAAAAACATCCTTTACCTCCTAAAAGAAGGGTGACTGTTCCATAGTTCATGGTTATGTATGGCTTCGAAAGCAGTCATATTAATAGACGGACGTTTTTTTTAAAAAAACAAAATTATTGTTTATTTTTAAAGGTACTTCTGTATATAATACTTATCTGTGGTGTTTGGTATATACATAATTATGTCGCAGATGGATTTTCGAATCCGCTGTTTTACAAAACCGCTAGTGGTTTTACAAAACAGCTCCGTTATGTAAAACAACTGAACAGTGTTCAGTGGTGTTCCATAATTACTGAACTTGTACACGCAAAATTGCATATACGTTTTGCATTTATCAATGCAGCAGGTCCACGATTAGCGGTTTTGTAAAACTGCGTGAAATGAAAGGACAATATTAATTAAAATTTATCAGAGTTTTAGAAAGACGCACATTGTGATTGTAAATAAGCTATTCTACATTACGTCTAAGCGTCGGGAGCAGTTTTGTAAAACGTAGCGCAATTACAATCCAGTTGAACGTTTTTCAGTAGTTTTTCATAACAGAGCTGTTTTGTGAAACTACTAGCGGTTTTGTAAAACAGCGGATTCTACAATCCATCTGAGACACATACACATTTTTCAGGAAAATGAAAAATGTGTATGTGTCAGAAAAATGTGTATATGTCGGGAGGAGGTAGGTATGTACTTAACCTTACCTCCTAAGTTACATTAGTAAAAAACTAACAACGTTAACACTTCGAGTATGTGCAGATGTCCAGCGAGATAGTTACGTAACACACTAATGGTACTAGTGGCTTTCATTTTGACAGTTTAACAACATTCATTGCGTTTTTACATTATTGAGCAGATAATTTTCTTGAAAACCGGGTTAGCAATATCCTTTAAAATGATTCAGATTGTGATTGAAACTATGTTAACCAATTAGGGTGCCGATGCCAACATACTGCCATTAACAATCGGAATGCGTATTGAATATTACAATAGGTATTCCCTAACGACGAACGGGTCATTGCACTAAGTTTCCAGGAAACCTGGTTTCATCGGTAGTAGTTTTCGAACGACTAGTCAATAGGTCGTTATTCTAGGAAAAGTCACTGTATTGGAACAATCAACTCTATGAATAACCCTTGAAAAAACTCCATCAAGGCTGTTTGAGTGTTTAGTACTTAAAACATTTAATTTTAATTAAATAACATCACAATAGTATTACCCGAAGCGTAGGCAAGGGTGTAAACATCCACACACACACCCTTACACACACACTTAAACATTACTCTTAAACACATGACACATGACACTAAAAGATTACTGATGAAATATGAGCATATTTCGTCAGTATACAAGTGTTTTTTTTTACCGATTCCAAATTTTTACAGGGTGTTCTACCCATGAATATGAACAACTTTCACTACGGGACCAACTCTGAAATCACGAAAAAAAACAGCTGTTTCATACAAAAGTTCAAGACCTACTTGACTAATAATACAGGTTATATTGACCTTCTTCCTTAACCGGAGTACCAATCCAGATTCCGGGCTGATAACATTTCGCCCGAACTGATAATAATTAATCAAACCCAAGACCACTCCCTTAGCAGTCGCTACGACTAGACACACGCACACACACGTTTTTCATGTCGTGAAAAGCTACAGTTTATTCGCCGTGTGTAGGCTCGGTTTTCAGTGTTGTATGGATCACTATGGAAACTTGTTGATAGACACGTTTTTTCTACGACACGGTTTTTACGCCGTACCGTAAAGAAACCGTGCCGTGTACAAAGGGCCTTACGAAGCAGTATTATATAACTCAATTAGAAAGAATATTATTAGCAAACAAATAGATAGCTTAAGGTCTGATTTTTCCAACGCCAGATAATTATATCGAAGGAATCATTTTGAATTTTTTGACAATTCTTCCATACAAAAACTGTCAGATGTCAATTTTATTCCACGAATAAAAAATATCTATCTATTGAAAAATCCGCCTTTAGTACGTAAAATTCATTTGGTAGTCATGAATTGTATTTTTCACAAATACTATTTACATTTTTAGAACATAAATCTCAGACAATTAATTGCAAATCTTAAGTACAAAAGAGATTATTTTTCGTTTTACATACAACACTGGATGAATATTCACCGTCTTTTTTTAAAAGCTAAATCAAAGGGAGGTCGTTACAGTCCGTTCACAGTTATTTTACATCTGAGAGCAACAGCCGAATAACAAACCTTATAGCAGCGAAAATAAAGATCATTGTGAATTTTGGCAGACTTGGCTATGACAGCAACCCAATAGCAACTTTACTACCAACACAATAAAGATCACTGTGGTTTTAACAGTGATGCAAAATTAGAGGTAAAAAAAAAACAATAGTCACAACACTTTGTAGGCGGCTTGGTTCGCAGTCACGAAGTCACTAAATAACGGAATAGTAGAAGAAATTACTTACTGTATTTTTTTAAAGCACAGCTACATCAAAAGTATCCTTAGCCACTCGCTAACTCAAATATAATCAATAACTAAATTAAAATTGAACCATTGTGATGAACGTTAAAATGACAAGACATGCCTATATATACATATACCTACATACTTCTTGGCCTATCGATCAAATCCAATCAGATATTTATGATTGATTATTAAATATTAGGTACATACTTCATTTATTATTAACCGAAGTACATAAATTCTAATCTTTAGGGGCCCACGACCAAATTGGAGCAGTAAATAATATAGGTATCTACAAATGTATATATCTATGGACAGAAGATTAAACTCGCGAAAGGAAACTTTGAGAAACATCGTCCTAATGTAGATAGGTCGTAGCTACTTATGTAATTACGAACTCATCTCGGCTCCGAGTCATCTCAATGAGTGAAACTTGTATTGTTTCACTCGGGTTGTTTACAAGTCTGCGAACAAAATGTACTCTCGATAATAATAACTTATACAAACAGAGTAAGTTTTGTTCTCTGTTGCTTTTCGAATAATAAGTTGTTGAAAAATTACTCAAATTTTTGCTCACCCTTTGTGATTCTATAAATTAAAGAGTTTTCAGTTCGTTTTTCATGGAATAATGACTGTCAAAAGAATTGAATCTTAATCTAAATAAATATTATAAAGAGCAAAGATTTGATTTTATATGTGTAGGTATGCTTGTTACGCTTTCACGCTAAAACGGCTGAACGGATGTGGACTTTGACCTCGATATGCCCACGGGATCGAGATTTATGCGGGTGAAACCGCGGGATGCAGCTAGTCACAAACAAAGCAGTAAAACTAGATAACTATGCAGACATCGTTGCTACAATAAAATTTTAATAGATAACGAGGTCTTAACATAAAACGTTTGAACTCCTAGAAGAAAATTATTGTAACATAATCATACGGTAAGTAAGTAATACTCTTAAAGTAATGGAATATATTTTAGTAGGTATGTTTTTCCTCAAATTAACGCGGGTGAAACCGCGGGGCACAGCTTGTTAAAAATTAAATCACCTGTTTCCTACAAAAATGTACGGAACTCCTAATTTAATCTATCATAACCCTGTATATTCTTTCAAGCACTTACCTACTTCATTTAAGTTACCAACCCTTCAAAAGTATTACATAAAAGCTACACTATGCATGGAAGTAAATACTTGCTAAAAAAGTATATGTTGATATAGGTAGGTACCTAAAATGTAGGTATGTTTATTATAAACCCCTTACTTATAAACGTTGTATAGTGTCTGTATATTTACAAAACGCTTTGTCTTCTTCTTTCGAAAGTCAAATTACTGACGACTGAAAGAGAGAAATCGGTGTGTTCTATAACTAATAAACATATTATTCATCTGATATAATATGTTTATTAGTTAGGGTGTAAGTATTTAAACATATTCTGCTGCTTTATTGCAAACTTCCCGATAAACGGACGCAGTCCAAATTTTATGACGCAATCCAAAGCAATAATAATCATAAACGTTTAGCAAACGGCATTAGGTGCAGCGCAGACGACAGACTATCCGTGACGCACTTTTTAGTCTGTGAAAATAGAACCTATGCAATTATATGCAGTAACGCACACGACGCGCAAAAAGTCCGGCGCACAAAAAATCCGTGTAATTCGGGCAGACCGCGCCGCGCCGCGCCGCGCCGCTACGCACAAAAAGTGTGTGAAAAAAATTGAACGTTTGCTTCAACGCGCGGTAACGCAGACGGCGCACACTTTAGTCGGCAATTTGCATTTGCTAGGGGTGGACGTAACGCACGCGATCTATTATCATGGCGCGATTTATTATCAAAATAATACTTCGCGATCTCTGCACGATTTCCATAGCGTCTACGTCCCTACAGCTCTGCCGACAGAATGATCGAAGATGTGCGTCGTGTGCGTTGAGTCTGTGAAAAATCCGCGACCGACTTTTTGCGCGCCATGCAGACTTTTTGTGCGCCGCAGACTCGATCGCACAAAAAGTGTGCCGTCTGCGCTGCACCTTATGCTTTTAACACTTCCACAAACAGTAAAAATAAAAACCGGTTTCATTTAATTTTGTCATAGGGAAACTCCAATTTTGTTCAGTAGGAATATACATAGGTTGTTGTTATTCTTGTTGACCCGAAGAAAATTTAGAGCAATATACAAGGTCAAATTAAATTTTCTTTTTTTTTTCTCCTAAATTAGCTAGCGAAACTCCGCAGACGTGATGGGTATCGATATCTAAATATGATTTAAAAAAAATAGTTGATTATGTTTTTTGTGGGGTCATCGACTGCGATTAGAGTAGTCGCTTGAAATATCAGTTTAAAAATCAGTTTTTTTTTTGTGTAATCTTTACATACGTGGTGATGGTATAAATCACGATAAAACAAAAAATGATTTTTCAACTCATATTTCAAATAATAAGACTACAAGCGGTCATTGACCCCTCCCCTCCAAAGGCTATTTCATCATGTCTAGACATCGATACCAATCACTTCTGCAGAGTTTCGCTAGCTAATCTAATTTTACCCTGTATATTCCTTTCTGTTTGTCTGTGTTTTTTTGTTTTGTAAATCTGTCTGTAAAAAAAAAGAAAGAAAGGTATAACGAAGAGTCATTTAAAAGTTAAAACAAAGCTAAAGAACAAACAAAGTTAAAGAACTTAAATGGTCTGTACAGTTTCATGAAATGGTTATAACTCGGCAAATTGACGTAAGTACCTAGTGTGTGACGTAATTTGATATTTCTCCGACTGTGATAAATATCAGGGAAATCCCTGACTGAAAATTTCAAGAATCCCAGAATCTCCAGAATCCAGAATCTTTTACTGAATCCATGGTAACAATTTGCGCGTGGATAACCTAACCTAGAAAAAGCGCTAAAATAAAAATTAAACAGATTAATGGATTTATTAAGTAGATACCTTGATGGGAGAAACTAAAGTCTATCCAAACGTATGTTTCAAATTAATATTATTTTAATGGTAATTAAATTAATTTGAAAATGACTTGCACTATTGAAAAAGTTATAAAAATGTTTGAAGTTGTACCGTAAACTGAACTTGTAGGATTTAGTTATTTTTCCATAAACTCATATTCTTTTACATTTTTGACAAATAAATCGCGAATGCAGATTAGACTGACTATCCAGCCATTAAAGTAACTTATATCCAGACCCAAATAATAACAACTTTTATATTACTTTGAACCATTACATAGCAACAACGAAAACATAAATTAAATTAGTGACAGATTCAGTTCGATTTAATAATGAAACACTTATTTAACTTCACGCTAGTGCTTCATAATTATAGCTCAATTAACTAAATTAGTTGAAATAGAAAACAACCATTGATTTAAATTAAGTAGGTATTACAATTATTAGTATAATGTTCTTTGTTCGTAAGACAGTGATAATTGAGTCAACTGAATGAATTATAGGTTAGGTCAGTTCAAACTTGCGACACAGGCTGTGTTCTATGATTCGATTGGCTTGCACTCTGAGCCAATCAAAACGTTGGACATAGCTCGTAGAATTATCGAATTTTGACGGTTTGAATTCAGCTCGTATCAGAGTTCAGGACAGAACATATTGTATGCGGAGATCAGGCATTTGTTTTCTAGGCTAATCGAATACCTCGGATGGATACCTCTTTAGGCGTAGGAAGACCATGTGAGGGCACAATAATTTTGATTGAAGAAGAAAATAACTTAAATAAAATACTAGTTTCTACCCGCGACTTCATCCGCGTGAAATTTCTTGCTAAGTCGCATCGCATCGCATCGCCTACCCGCACTATTACTTCGTTTTCGCTAAGCGTTATTTACGATTTATTTGTTTTTGCTCGGCTCCTAAATGTCTTAGCGTGATGTTAAGTAGCCTTTAATCTTCCTCAATCATTTTTGAAATCCGATCGGTATTTCTAGAGATTGGCGCGTTCAAACAAAGAAACAAACAAACTCTTCAGTTTTAAGTATTTTTAGTATGGAATAGATGTTATGGATACCTACCTCGTTAGACGTAGGAGGGACCATTTGAGAGCACAATAATTTTGATTGACGAAGAAAATACTTCATTTACTTTGAGCTTATTAGTGAGTTATAATTATATTGTAACACACTAACATAGCTTATAAGTTTTTTGTACAGACGCCAAGACATCAAGCTACTACAATCTGTCAAACTTTAATAGATTTTCAAATTTATCGCTAAACCATAAAGTTCAAAGTTGATTGGGAAAATTTGACAGTTTCAGGTAGCTTGATGTGCTGGCGTCTGTACTTATAATTATGGACCATAGTTGTCTAAGCAAATAAATAAATAAATTTATTATTTATTAAATAGAAACCTTTTCAGATTTCTTTCAGCTTTTTACTGTTAGCAGTGAAGTAAGGTAGGATCAGAATACATAATGAAAAAACAACACTCAAAAGGTAAAGCTTAAACTTAACGTGACCTGTGTTTCTTATCGCCTTTTCTAGGTCATTAACAATAGGTACTTACCTTTTCAGGATTTATTATTTTATTTATGCTTCATTTTCCGATATTTTCTCAACGAGTCTAGGGTGATAAAAAGTTCGCTACGAATTTTTTTTTTTTCGCTGACTGCCGAGAACTCAAATTGTTGTTGAAGATCTAATTATAACATTAAAAGAAACAAAAAATCCGTAAAAGAATCGAGTCAACCCATTAGCCACAAAGTCCACTATAAACGTAAGTAGGTAGAGATTATTATCTAACGAAGCGACGCACGCTTTATTTGTGGTTACCAAGTGTACAAACACAATATGAATGTGTGTGTAAGCGCAGAAACTCTTGGTACCGTCCAAAAGAATGGCGAAGTCAAAAGTGTGTGTGTGTGTTATGTTCTGACGCTAACTCGTCTTCGTAAGATAAAAATACCTACTGTAAGTATAGTGTAGTATGAGCATAACTAGCCCATAACGTTCCCATTTTTGGGACACTGGCCTCCTCCCTGTGAGAGGGAGTGGGCCGTAATCACGTAAGCCACCACGAAGGCCCAGTGCGGGTTGGTAGATGTCAAGTCAGATCTTCGAATTTTTGGTCCTAGATCATGCCGGTTTTCTCAGATGTTTCCCCTAACCGCATGACTGACTGATCGACGATTTATAAGCACATAAGGCAGATAAGGCTGCAACTTCCGAGTTTTAGGTTACAAATTATTTCACCACCACTGCTCTCAAATCGGTGAAGTAAAACATCGTGAGGAAACCGGCATGTCCTAGAACCAAAAATTTAAAGACATGGCTGACATCTACCAACCCGCGCTGGGTTCGCGTGCTGGATTACGGACCGCTCTCTCTCACAGAGAGGAGGCCTGTGTGTCCCAGCAGTGGGAACATTTTAAGCTGAATATTGTCGTGATTTCATTCATTTATTTTTTTAAAAACATGCATTATCTTAAATACCGCATTATAATATCCACTGTGGCAACACTGTCAAAGTACAAATAATAATAATAATAAAAATAATAAAACAAATAATAATAATAATATTGTATTTCCACTATGGCAACTAAATGTATTATTCTACTTTGGCAACACTTGGAAATAACGGTTAAGATGTTACCGTTATTTCCGGGTGGGGCAAATGTCGTTTTAAAATGGTAAACTGTGTCGTGCAGGTCAGTCGTTGATAGATTGTGAAAGAGTACAGTTGTGCGATTAAAAAGTATCAGCAAGAAAACGGTACTTTTCTTAAAAATATGTAAGACACTACATAAGTTTTACAGTGTTCTGAATTACAACTTCTCTCCACACTAATGAAGAATTATAAGTTAATAACAGTCCCAATCGTTTTAAAAGTAAAGAGAAAACTCTCAAGTAACGAAAGAAAAATTCACTTTGCGGCAAAATCGCCAATAGTTACGGAGTCAATCATTGGAAATGGCCATTTACCAGAATACTTCTGAGAAGAAACTTTTCAAACACATTTTCTTTTACTAAAAGCTGTCAAAGATAATAAAAATGTATATTATTTTGGGGATACGAAAATTGGGGTCCGTCTATTGTCTTTTTTATATATTCCTAATGGATTCTTTTCTACATTAATTTAATGGTAATAATTAGCATTAAGAATAGACTTCAGAATATGTAAGTAAATAGTATAAAACGATCTCGTTTTTCGTGTCTGGTTGGACACGAACAAAAATGATTTTTAAGGCAGTTTTCACCATCTTTTAGAGAATTTACTTCGAAAGCTTTTTGTGTATAATACATTAAAATTTAACTTTAGATGTAACATATAAATAGCGATGTTTTGACATGTCACCACATCAGTAGATACTTTGCACCCGTGCGAAGCCGGAGCAGTTCGCTTAAGTTGTTTTTCATGTCTGTCTGTGTGATCGCTTAGATCTTTTTCTGAGACAATAAATGTAGATGCGGTTTCACCACCATTTAGAGAATTTATTCAGAAAGGAATAATACATTAATTTTTAACTTAGATTTCAAACAGTAATCCCGATATTTTTGCCTTGCGAAGTTTGAGCGGGTCGCTATTTAATAAATAAAATCTAAATATTTGTTGACAGACTTATAAGGTCGTTCAAGGGTAACTGGAATATCCTGAGCTCGAAAATAGGTATTTACTGTCATGTCTACCGACACGAAAACGGACAAGGTGAAAAGATTGTATCTAGGCATCCTTAGGTTACCTAATATTGTAGACTAGGTAAAAATAGATATAACTGCCTTAACATAGCTAATTATTTCTAATAAATTACATTTCAGTGTCTACATCACCATCATCTGCCTAGCCTTTTCCCAACTATGTTGGGGTCGGCTTTCAGTGTCTACAATAAGACGGTACCTACAGGTAAAGAAAAAAAAAGTAAGAAAAAGAAATTTACCGTACAGTAAACTCTGGACGATTTTCACGTGTAGGTTCTTTCTTACACCTTCTTTTTTACATCGTTCTCACATATAATATATTAATGACGTAACTAATGTTTTTGTAATAATATAATTTAAAATAGTGTCCATGGAGTTTCTTGTCCGTTCTTCTCCCTATGTAGCTACTACGCTTTGGAATGGGCAACTAGCTTCATATTTATTCATTTATTAAAACTATATGCACAGGAAAAAAATACTGTATAAGGGCGGGCTTAATGCCTTTGGTGATGCAGAGACAAAACATGGCAGTTGCAACATACGGGATAAATAGCTAGGAAATGACTATAAAATACAAGAATAAATACTAATACATATAAATACATACAAATAAACAAAATGAACTGTCAGGAGAAATAAATATCGGAGAGGAGGAAACGATTCCAACAAATCAGCGCTGGGATGGTACGGCCAACTTCAACTTATATTTCTGACTGACCGACTCCTTTACAATTTAAAACTGCCTGTAAATGGTTAATTGAATTAAATGTTTTGAGTTTGAGTTTGAGAGAGTCTAATCAAATAAAAGAGAAAATAGAAACTAAATCCCTCAGTCCTGTAATAATACAATGTTTCTGGAAAAACTTCATTATAATCGCTGAGGCACTAAATATCTGGGTAGGTATTCATTTAGCATTATCAAAGTATTTCTAAATTTCAAATGAAATATTTTAAGTACTTCGCAACATTTCCAATTTATAGTTTAACAAACTGTCAAACTGTTTAAATTAATTTTTGGACAGTTTAAAAGCTAACTATTTGAATGAGCACTTAATTATGATGTTTAATTTAGATATAAGGCCGTTTGTACACACACGTTTATCTTGCCGTGAGAAAATACGGTTTATTCGCCGTGTGTAGGCACGGGTCAGTGTTGTATGGATCACTATGGAAGCTGATTGATGGACACGTTTTTTCTACGGCGCCGTTTATACGCCGGACCGTAAACAAACCAAGCCGTGTAGAAAGGGTCTCAGTGTTATACTTAGTAAGTAGGTAGGTATCTACTTTAGTATAATAATTACAATTAGTCAACAGCTCAGAAAAACATACATAAAAAAAACTTAATTTCCGCTACACTTTAAAGTCAACAATATTTTTATCAACATAACGCTCATGACTGACAAAAAACAAGAACTAAAAAACTCTTACACAACCATGTTGTCGTACTTCATTTTAATTTAACAAACATCCCACATGACATGACGTAACAACCTGTAAAAGCAAATTGCAAAAGAAAACAACAACAGATGCTTCATAATAATATGTTCGCTCACGGTCCGTTGAGAAAATGCTTTCACATTCAACTGGAGTAGGTACCTCCGCTGGCATTGTGGGGGTCAATGCACCCTGCATCCGCCACCTAACTACACGACAGAGAAAAACAAGTGAAGACGCTATATGCATACGTCTAAGTATATACTGTCGTCGGTATTCAATGTACATGACTCCATTTTTCGCAGTAACAGTTGCACAAGATCTAGGTACTTTGTCGAGCTAGCAAGCTTTTGCGTAATGTGACAGTTTTAAGGTTCATGCTTGTTGTCTAAGTGAGTCATAAGTTTCAATGGCGGAATGACAATGAATATACAGCGGTGAGCTTAGGAGTTTGTTTTGTTGGAAAAATAAATAATAGTTTTGCTGAAGAAGTTTTATGTAGAGTACAGTTGTTTCATTTTATGGCCGGTTACTATAATTTAGTGAGTGTTATTGGTTAAATTAAGACTCTTGTATCTTTAGCAATAATGAAGTAAAGACCTCAAAGCTTTACATAATAGATTCTCCCATATGGAAGTAGCTATCACAGGCAAAATTAACTTACGAATCTATTTATATGCCCGTTTGGCAATAAAAATGCTACGAATTGGTAAGCAAAACGATTCGTTTTTGTTTATATGCACCGAGCATTGATGGGCTGTTTCGTATAGAGTTCTACTCAAACCAATTTTGATTTACTCGGGTAGGTAGGTATATATGTTTGTACCTACATATAATAAATCAAATTGAAGTCTTCTTATAGGTGAAAGAGAGCAACAAACTCTTGGCTCAAGATATGCAACTTCACAGACAGAAAAAATACGAAAATTTTAAAAATCCATCAACCGAAATAGTTGAAAGATCGCAGCAATCGCACAAAAACGTAGTAAAACCATAATAACTTTTCAAATTCCACTGTCAAGTCTACGAAAAACTAATCAAAATGGTGATAAATTCGGGTAAATCACTTAGAAATTACTCAAATACTCAACCTTGTTTTACGACATGAATAACTTTGAGGAGAATTAAACGTAATCTTTAGTGCTTGGAAATCTGTCTCGAGAAAATTCGGTAGGTGTATATATAGCACAACTAGCAATCACGACTAATCGCATGACGACTGGTCGCCGGTCGTAGCCTCGTAATGGAGTCATTAGGAGAGCGCAGTGGAGCGTGACCATCTTAAGTTATTGAGCATCGCTATGCGTGGATGTGACATTCGGGTGACTGAATTCTTGTCTACTTTGTCGTGGTTTTCGTAGATTTATTGCCAGGTTTTGTTCTCTTATTTGGGAAATAAAAGGATAGGACCTAATGTTGAATGCTGACTGAAAGAATAGGTGCTTAATGCTCGTCAAATGGCCTAGTTTTTAGGGTTCAGTACCCAAAGTGCCAACGGAACCCAATACTAAGCATCCGCTGTCCGTCTGTCAAACAAAAAAAAAATAATAACTTAGAATATTTAAGAATATTCATTCAAGTCTGTAAATTTTCTAAGAATGTGTATTTCTATTACCGCTATAACAACAAAATATAATAAAATTAAAATAAAGTACCTAAGTACAAATTATAGGGCTCCAAAGGTCGAAACGTGTTAAATATTGCACGATGGTACAGTCAACAGCAAAAATAGATGATGAAAATCAGAAATTCAATACTAATTAATGAACGGAGTTCGCGTCAGAACTGTGTGGCGTCGAAGTAGTAAATGTTTGGTATAATTTACAATTACATAACGACACTTCGACGCCACACAGTTCTGACGCGAACTCCGTTCATTAGTATTGAATTTATGATTTTCATCATCTACTTTTGCTGTTGACTGTACGCAACCCTTCGTGTGCGAGTCGACTCTCACATGGCCATTTTTTTTTTAATATTAATGGATGGTGGTAAATCATAACAGCTGCCTCTGGACATCCACAATACAAGAGTCCCCGCATGCATTTTAATTTTGTTCCATCGGTATATCCAGACGCCAGCACATCAATCTACCCGAAACTGTAAAATTTTCCGAATCAACTTTGAACCTTATGCTTTAGTGATAAAGTTGAAAATCTATTAAATACATTTGACAGATTGTGGTAGCTTGATGTGCTGGCGTCTGTACTTGACACATAGTCATCCATAGTCCAGACTCGACTTAAGCTGATTTTCAAAACAAACATTTTCATGGAGATGAACACATTCATTTGCCCTCAAAACATCCCAAAAATGTTGTTTAAGAATGTGTTAATGAAAACCCTTTTAGCTATTATTACCTCTAAACTCCAATATTAGTTCCCGAAAATATTTTCAAAGAGAATATTTTATGTGGAAGTTAAGACTAGAATTTTAATCACTTCATTAATCTTAAACGGTTTTAGATCGGAAAAGGACTTGAGAAGAACACTTTTTTTCTATTATATTTATAATTCAGCATCTTTCAATAATGACTTGACTTTTAACAGAGGGTCCGGTTTTTCCGTATTTTTAAGAACGATCGCATTCAAATCTTTGTCTCAATCTGTCAAAAAAAAAAAATTGACAATTTTTTAACAGTGTTTATAGCTGAGATAATATTGCGACTCGATTTTCTTTTCATCCGTTCCCAGTTATTTGAAATTTTACAGCATCAACCTAACAGTAACATTATTGTGACGAGAACAAAGATCGCTCTGATTTGGACAATGGTTTTTGGTTAAAATAACTGTGAAAGGACTGTACGATTTTAAGTTCAAGAATTGGCCTCGTGGTCCAAGACCTGTTTTGGATATCATCCAAGTTTCTTATTTGAACCTTACAGAATAACACTACTTACATACGAGTAGGTATCTGATTGTATCAGAACATCTTAATCACAAAAAATAAAAAATAAATCAAAATCTTAAAAATATGTTTGTTACTTCTTCACGCTAAAACGGCTTGACCAATTTTGATAAAATTTTGTTCGTAGGCAGCTGACACTCTGGCTAACGTATAGACTACTTTTTATCCCGATATTCCCACGGGATCGACACTTATGCGGAAACCGCGAGGCGCGGCTAGTAATCAATATTCCCATGCAAAACTTCAATGCCTACTCAATCCAAATGTATGAGACTAAGTACTATTATGTTTTCGCGATTACGATATTGATCCCATGGAGAAAATTGTTCAGTTTAATGGTCTGTACCAAACCCTTAATTTAGACCACACCTTTCTGATACACCCCGTATAGAATAACACAAGATAAAATATGTAGCCAAAGACCAGGCTTTTTTGTTTTCGGGGGGAAACCTTCAAAGGGCACCCGACCTCCGGGGAGGGAAGGCAAAAATCCAACACTCAACGTGTTAGATTTTTGCCTCACTATCACCACCCCGGTGATCACCATCAGCATATAGAGGTGCTCCCGGTTCCTCTTAAAATACCAATTCCGGAACCCCCCCGTAAAAATACCAGGTATTTACCTACATAAACTTAACACCTATACATATTTAATAAGCTTACATTCCCGTAAATGTTCTGTTGGTAAATACTGCATGGTAATGGTGGAATCGCTTTGAGAGCGAATTACACGATCATCGGTATCCGAGAACTTCGTCGGCACTTTGCGTTCTTTTCGATGCTTTCGGTGCATCGAATTTAAGGAAATTTGGTTTTGGTTGTGATAAAACTTTATCGATTTACCCTCATCTCTTGAATGAGTTGCCAAATGCAACTTAGCCCTGTTTGCTAGAGTGCGTTCTTCCCGCGGCGATTTTTTTTCGAGCACTGGATTTTTAACGCCCTGTTTAGTGCCGCGTGCTTGGATGCGCTCTGTTGGATTCTCAACGCTCGGCTCTACACAGAGAAAATCCAGTGCACGAAAACAGAATAGACGAATCTGATATAAATGATCATAATCATCTGCCAGGTTGGTTGCGAGCACAAACACGGAACGATCGGACTGTTCAGTTACAACGATTTGCTTCTACCTAAAAGTACCTAATCGTTCTTACGGTGGACGTATTAAGGCGATTGATCTGATCGGATCAACATCCACACGCGCTGCGATTTTGTTCACATCTGAAGAACAGACTTGTCAGCTGTAGTCTAGATATAGAGAGGCCTCCAAGATTTAGTTGATATTTTTCCACTTCAGCTTTGTCACACCACATTATGATTTAAAATTCTAGTGATCCAAATGTTTGAACTGCTGTAACGTCTACGACTAATTCAACTACCTTTGACTTATCATTAAAAATAAGTAAGTAATCTACCTGATTATTTTTTAAAATTTATTTCATAATTGTGACATCACCAGCTGAAGTGAAAAAAATGTCAACAAATTTTTGAAGGCGCTGTAGTTACAGTCCACTGCAGGGGCAGAAAACTGTGATCATATTAGTAGATGATTGGAGTATGCCGAGTATGTAGTTCATAAAGGTACGTTCGTAAAAAGGTTATAAAACCTCTAATTAAAAGAAATCCATGAAAATATTCTAACAAACTCACTTCCTTCCAAAAGTCAACTATTAATAAAATATTTTCATAATAATTTATAGAAAGCAAAACTAGGTCGTTCCCATTAGGAGCGGCCAGAAATGAAAACTTCGTAAAAACCTGAGATTTTAATAATCAGGGGAGAAAGTGACTTTGTTGGAAATCTTCTGGGAACTGACCGTCAAAGGCCGTTTTTGTAATTCGTCATAAGTAACTTTTTGTTTGAGTTCCGGAACGAAAGACTAAAATAAAAGTTATGTAAGTAGGTACGTACTGTTAATGTAATCAATGCTTCTTTATTTATACATATTATAAATTAAAGAAACTTTTCGTGTCTGTCTGTCACTTGCGTGGTTCAAAAGAACCACGCAAGTGACAGACAGACACGAAAAGTTTATACACACGACACGGACATTTATACTGTTTTCAACATCATTTAGGGAATTTATTCCGGAAGGACGATTAATTTTAAACTGCCATATAATACAGAAATCTTTATGTTTAGCCAAGTCGTTAAAACTGTGCGAAGCATTCATAGCAGCGAATTTACAGAAATCAGAGGTCTGAGAGTTACTGTGTTAGTTTAATTTTTATGCACATTTTTGACTTTTTGTCACTTCGCTTTGAACGCTGTATACTTACGTTCAAAAGCTTTTAGTTAAAAATGTATGTGTGTGAGAGAACTAATGAGTTATTTTAAAATATTACGTTTTCGGAAAAATCGAAAACCACTTTGGCTTTTGCTGAAAACACATAAAAAAATATGTTTCGAGATTTTCTGCAAATGTGTGGCCCATTTTAGAAAGATCTGCTAAATAAACTGAAATGCAGACAGATATAGGAAAGACTTTTGTTTATTTTTACGGTGATAACAAACCATAAAAACATAATCATACTATTAACCGATCAAGGCCGGCGTGGCACGATAAAGGCCCATTAGGTACAATAGAAAAATCAATTGTATCTCATTAGCGGTAGTAAACAAACTAAATTGTAGATACGTATGAAATGAAATTGGCCAAAATATTATGGACGTAACACTTTGATCAACTCAACTCAGCCCATCGCAGCCCACTGCTGGACATAGGTCTCTCCCAGGCTGCGACACATCACCTTGTCCTTCACCTTCTGTATCCATTCTATCGCAACCACCTTCTTGAGGATATCGGTCCATTTAGATCACACTGCGCTTGCCGATAGAGGGTCTCCACTCTAGGACTCATCTGCTCCACCGGTCATCGGTCCTACGATAAATATAACCAGTTCAGTTTGCTTACTCTGCAAGCTGTGTTACTCCAGTTCCTATCCCGATAACTTCATTCCTGATTTTATCCTTCAAAGAAACTCCGAACATAGTCCGCTCCATATAAGCGCGCCTCTTTGATTCCTATTCTAAGTCCCATATTACAGAACGTCACTCAGTACTCAAGCATTGCTTAAAACTAGTTTCAACCAATCAAATGTCTTGAATCTAGTTTTAAGTAATGCTTGAGTATTGAGTGACGTTCTGTAATACGGGTCTAAATGTCCAACAATAATAAATTAGGTAACAGTATTGTAGCAATCAACCAATAACGAGAGATAGGAAACGATCGCATGACGTAATTACATTAAAATATTACACTACAATTTCAACACACATCATATTCTGTAGTAAGTTGGTTGAACTCTGGACTACCAACCAATTTGGGATAAGTGTTTGGGCTTATAAGTTGTGGCGGCAAGATAATAAAGTTCGTTGTTAAACTAAATCCCTAGTCAACTGATGTTCAAGGCTATGAGGATTATGTTATGTAGGTCATTCTTATCTCTATAATTGAACATGCAAAAGCCGTGTCCTGCCGAAATCGAGGAAAAGCTGTTCCAACATAAAATAATTAAAATTAAAATGTACGAATAATTATCTGTTAATAGGTTTTATAGTGTCAAGGATTTCATTGACAAAAAATTGTTAGTGTCAGTTACGTACTGGAAAATTTGCATGATTATATTGGTAAAACATGTTTTGTTCTAAATTGTACTTTCACCATCTTTTTATACCGTGCTTTTATGCAAATAAATATATTATTATTATTATTATTAAAAATAAACTATTAAAAACGCAAATAATTACAGCGCGTGCTTTTATAAGGAGCAGTGGTGGCTCAGTGGTAACGGCCGCGACTTACAAGTTGTAAGGTCGCAGGTTCTAACCGAGACAGGTGTTTTATTTTGTGAAAATGATGTCATCACACCTACTTCCCAACACGGTGAAGGAAAACATTGTGAGAAAACCATGTCTTAGAAGCAGAAAATTCGAAAACATGTGAAATCTATCAACCCGCACTGGGCCCCCGTGGTAGACTACTGTCCACACCCTCTCACCGAGAGGCCTGTGTCCCAGCAGTGGGAACATTATAGGCTGATTATGTGCTTTTATAAAGAATTGAAGTACATATCTAGTTAAATTAATGACATCAGAAAAATAAAAACGGGGTTTCGACCTCTCACGGGATATCTATGGGATAAGTCAGGAAACCCAGTGAATCCCTTATACATACATTGAAAATTTCGGTATTTCTCCCGGGATTACGTGAAGACACAAAATCACGTAAATAGTCATTTTCACCGTATCTAATAGGATTTCTGCATTGTATCGAGACGAACAAAGTAAAAATGCTGTGGATTATTCTGCGAAAATGAGTTTATCACTCTGATTTATTATTTAAACACCTTTCTATTGTAATCTCCGAACACCGTTATTATAGTTTTCTTTTTGTTCACACAGTTTGCACCGCAGCACTGCCTGTTGCACACTAGACTTAGCAGTATGTAGATAATTATTGTTAATTCCGTGGCTATCCTCATGTTACTTGCGAAAGATCTTATATACACTATACAAGCTAACAAGTAACACACTGAAATATACATATTATGTACAAGTATATAATAAAAAAAAGGCAAGAGCTCATTGGGCATCAAATAATTCAATACTGTCAATGGGAAAAGTGCCCAAAAGGCTGGCAACATTGCCACTTTAGATAGAACTGCTGATTCTTTGGACTAAAGATGGGTCAGTACTTTGGACACGTGACCATCCGCTTGCGAAAGTAATCATAACATATTCACCAAGCACAAAAAAACTCTCCTACATTGACATTATCCCACATACCTTTGTCACAAAACACGTATTACGGAGTAGTCGGTGCAGTTAGAAAGTGCACAAAAACTGTCCTAGTTTGTTCCCCTCGCACCCTCGCTAAGCCACCGTTACCGTAATACATTGCTCATTGAATTTCTGAGTATATTTTTGCCACATGATGACCTAGAAGTAGATTATGCTCGGTTGGTCGGTGTTTAGAACATTTTAGGGCTAGCTTATGTGGCACATATATAGGGTATCCCTGGAAGTATGGATCAAATCGAATAGGGGCGTGGGCAAGGTCATTTCCAAACTTTTTAACCATGAGAATTTCGGTGAATTTTTTTACGGTTCAAAAATTTTGACAAATTTTTGTTTTTTGTTTTAATCACTTCGCTTAGTGCTCAAAGAAAAAAAACATTTTAAAAAATATCAGGGCTATCTAAAAAAATTAAATTGACAGCCCTGTAGACTTTTTAATGATTTTTTTCTTTCAGCATTATGCGAAGTAATTAAAAAAAAACTAAAATTGCTCATAACTTTTGAACTGTAAAAAAAATCACCTACATTCTCAGAGTTAAAAAGTTTGGATATGACCTTGACCACGCCCCTATTCGATTTGATCCATACTTCCAGGGACACCCTGTGTATATTTCTGTAAATTAAAATAATAAGTAAGCGAATAACAGCTAATACCTAATTAATTTAAAAAAATTACAAAATTAAATCCTAACTTACCCAAAATTAACTAGCTTATTGTTGAACATGATCAGTGAAGATTTAATTAGGGCCCAAGCTTGGAATAACGTTTTGTAGGTACGTATTTGACCTGTCTGTCCTCTTGAGGATGGTCCTTATTTCAATAACTCCGCCAGCTTTTTGGTTCTAGGCTATTTCAGAAACTAAGGCAAATGATATCAAAAATAACAAGCGAACAATATACTCTCCCGTTTCTCCCGGACTCTTAAAGCGAGCCACCTTGCACTTTTTATAGAAATCTATATTTTTTCAAATAGTCGTTTAAATTTTGAATAATAATGACAGTAAAATTATGGCCAGTATGGCTTCGAAACTGCATAAAAACTTTTTTGATTCATCATTATTGTAATGTTTTAGCCCTTTATAGGTACCTCACATGGTATTGCATGGTCCGCGAGTGAATTATGCTGTTCTATCTTCTTATTTATATTGTTAAAAGCAACACCCTAATTGCGTAACACACGATCGTTCTCAATCTAAACCATTTTGAAAGATATTGCTAATCCATTGCTTCATAATGTTCGAAAAATTTGCCTGCTCAACAACGTAAATAACGCAATGAATGTTGTTGAACTGTCAATAATTAAAGCTATTGTTACTGATAGTTTGTTACGCAATTACCTCCCAGGTTATTTTCGAAGAGCCCATCTAATGATTTTTGTGTCAACAAGTTGGTTATGACTAGAAAAATTTAATGACTTCTAAAACTACCTAAGTACTTATCGCCAAAAAAACTGTCAATTTGAACGTAGAAAAGATCTGTAAGCCAGAGGGGCAATTCTCGTAATTTTAAGAACGTTCACAGTCTGATCTCAGTCTCAATCTGTCAAAAAAAACCTCCAATTTCCCTACATTTTGACAAGTTTTGACATTTGTTTGTCGCCGAGATGAGACTGCGACTAGATTTTGGACGTTTTAAATTACGAGAATTAGCCTTCAGATCTGAAACACTTTATTAGCGATTCACATCCAGGTTGATCCAAGACCGTGAAAACGCATAAAGGGCGGTGGACTAAAAGTATGTAAACGTACTATGTAGTGAATAGTGTAGCTGTAACCCTTTACTTAAGTCTTTTTTAACGATCTTGCAAGGAAAAGCGGCTGATAAAATGCTATGCTTTATTGCCATCAAAACCATAATTCAACGCTATGTGGTTTAGAATCATGTGCGCGTCAATTTCCCTACCGCCCGGTACATATTTTATCACTTGCTCACTATGCCGGTCATTAAAAGTCCAGAATTTCTCCCGATATTTTCCTTTACCAACAGTCAGTTGACGACGCCCACACAAAAAAAAATTAAATGAACTGTTCAGGATGATACAGCAGGTAGTGAGGTATAAGTAAATACATTGAAGTCAACAAATGAGGTGGAAACAGCAAACGAGGCACTTTTAGACATCAATGAGGTCACTTAGGCACAATCAATACCTTCTAAAAACCTTTAGGAAAGGTCAAAGAATAGTGCTGATTTATATGGTTTTGGGCTGTAGGTCCTTAATTGACGTTTAAAATCTTAAATACAGGGTAGAGCAGGGACAAAGACGCGCAACGTGTAAGGTACCATGGACAAGTCAGGCGCACTCCGCACGTTCGATACTCACTCACGCGCCGCATCACGTCGTCCGTTCGTCGCTTAGGATAAAATGAAGGAAAAAGCTTATTGCATCGTATTCGGCTGCTTAAATAATAACAAAGATCCGAACCTCACGTTTTCTCACTGCCAAAGGACATCGAAAGGTAAAGAAATGCACGTCTACATGTACATCGTAGTTAATCTCCTGTACTTGTACTAATATTTATTCTGTGATATTACATGAAAATGGAAAAACTGTAGACAGACTATTCATAAATACAATAAAAGTATAAAAAGGTATGTACCGTTTTTCTTTCCGGACACCGCTAGTACTCGGTCAAGCGGCGTAATTCTATTCGAACTTGATTCAAATTAATATTATTTCAAGTTAAACAAATATCAAATCAAAGTTGATTTCAGAGTAACTAGCACTATAGAAAATTTTATAAGAATCTAGAAAAATCATCCTTTATGTTATTCTGTGCCATGGATTTAGTACATGGCTCTGGACCCCCCTGTGTTGAAATTTTTTAAGCGGTTATTAAAAAAACAATGATCTGTTCCATACATTTTGACGTAGCGTATTATGCTTTTCTATAAAACAGCAGATTTTTTTTATTACCGACAAAAAGATTCCACTCTAAGGGTCTAGACGCATGTGTTGAATTCATGGTTATAGTTTGCGCGTCGATGTCCCTGCCATCCTGTGATAAAAAAAAAAGTAAAAGTGCTTCATTTCTCAATAAAGCACAAGTTTTCTTTAGGTCTGCAGTATTTATCTGGGTACGAAAGTATCTCTAATAGGCTATAGCAGCTTTTGCAAATCAAGAATAACAGTCAATTTTGAATTCACACTCTTTCAAAAGTACCTACATCCTAAAATCAGCTTAACCACACGCTAACCGTCGCCATTTATAACGGGACTAAAAATTCCTAGTTTGAATTCAAAATTCAAAGTTAGTTCTAATTCCAAGTGCTTACATCGCAGGCGATTAATGTAATCGTGTTCTTAGTCTTAAAAATGCCATTCCCTTGAGTTATAGGATAAGACGGCTATGAAATACGTATCGATTTCTTAACGCGTTGAATATCTAGAAGTCGTAAACTTGAAGGAAATCTGACTGTAGCATACGTGGACTGTAAGATGTTTGAAGGTAGGTATCTAGGTAGTAGCGATTTATGGTATTATGAATATGTAGGTAGCTATCTGCAATCATAAGACATCTGCCTTAGGTAGGTGACAGTTGATAAATCTAGAAAATAGGATTCCTAGGAATCAGATTTCAGGGGTAAAATAGTTTTTACCATTTTATCATATTAGTACTAGCTTCTGCCCGCAACGTTGTCTGCGTGAAATTTCAGGCACCCCCGACCCACCCCATCGCATCGCATCGCCTACCCGCGTTATTAGGTGCTTCGTTTTCGCTCAGCGTTCTTTCTGAATTTTTTTTAGTTTTTTCTCAGTTCCTAAGAGTCCAAGCGAGATGTTAAGTTGCCTATAACCTTCCTCAAAAATTGGGCTATCAAATGCAAAAATATTTTTTCAAATCCGACTGGTAGTTCCAGAGATTAGCGCGTTCAAACAAACAAAAAATCAAACAAAATCTATAGCTTTATTATTATTAGTAGTAGAGATTTTAAAATGGTATCAGTACATAGTTTGGTATCATTAGATACTAATCAAACGATGGAATTTCAATACACTGTTTTAACATAAGAGTGTCCAAACAAAACACCTCGTGTCCTCAAACATATTTATGTCCCCATCAATAAAAACGACGTAATTAACCTAGTCCCACTGTACTGATAAGTGGAACAAAAGAAGCTTCCGGCTTTGCACAGCAGTATCTTAACGACATCCAACCTAACAAATGTTAGCTATAAAAAGATCTAGGAGACCGCGCGCTGGCAGGCAAGCAAAATTCGAAATAATTAAAAGAACAAAACATAAATTAGGTTTGCCACTGACAAAAAAGTCATTGAAACGGCCGCAAGGATCACGTTCGGAAACCGAGCTGCGAAATGAAAATAATTACACGTCAAATGAGTTGAATGACGCCTATTTAAAATGGCGGACGCGGGCGCGGGGGTACAGCGCACGATTTATACCCCATGTCACGCCGTGGGGAGGCAGAACACTCCGCGCTCCTTTTTAAATTCAGTAAAATTATATATCAAGTGTAGCATAAATAAAATTGATAAAGTAGACTCAGTAAATTTCACGTAGCTACGGCCTTTTTTTAATTCTGTCAAAAGTAAATGGCCTCTTTGTTGTTTCGTCTGGTGTTCTAGTTTCTGTTAGGTATTTCCTTACAGGATTAGCCATGTTCTTAGTTCCCTTTTGAATAAATTTCAAGGCGAGTCTAGACGAAAATATTGGTTATCATTGCAAAATAAAAGGGCGCTTGGCCAATAAGGGGAGGGTCGTAAGTCGTTCATCGTATATTTTGGCACGACATACTGTGTAATGTCTGAACTTTTCACGACACAATGTAAAATTACAAACTTATAGTACTACTATACAAGTAAGCATCAAAGGAAGTCGTTACAAAGCTATATGGACCATCGAAATACTCTCTCGTATAAATTTAATAGCACTTTGCAACCATGTTAAAGGAATCACATTTCATTTTTAACGACGCGACAATACTTAACTCGGCATAAAAAACGCTTTGTAAATATTGTTTTTTTCTTCCTAACATAACATTTTCCTTTAAGCTCCCTGTGATAGGAATCCATGTACCATAGCCGGAGTACAAAGGATTCCGTATCTTTTTGAACAAATCAAATTTAAAATTATTCTTCCCATTTTCACTTTTCGTGAGATCATAACTTTTGATTCACATTAACCCAACGGGAAAACGAGAGATCTTTATCAAAATCTAACGTTAGATTCCGTAAACCATAAACTGAGGAGTAAAACCCATAACTTCCCTTGGTCTGTAATAGGGTAGAATATAATCACGGTATAAGTAAAGTATGACGATAAAAATCTAGTCGTAAAATGTGTCAAATGAGGCAGCGTCAGTCATCAATAAAACTTGGGTTTAAGTGGAAATAACCGCAAGGTCATTGACTTGCCAAATCTGTACCAAAAAATATGAAAAAAGAAGAAAAAAATATCTTTATACTAAAAGAGAGCATTATCTGGTAGCTCAAACTCAAAGCATTTATTTAAATTTAACCATTTAAGTACATGCAATTTGTTAAAGGAATCGTCATTCAGATAGATGAAGCTAGTTGCCCATTCCAAAGCGTAGTAGGTTCCTATAGAGAAGAATGGTCAAGAAACTCCATTGACATTCTTTAAAATGTCAATGTTAGTAACACCATTAACGTGTCCAAAAAAACTCCTTGCCTTCAATGTAAAAAAGTAAATGCCTAAGATATAATTTGTTTTTATGTAGCTGAATAAGGCTGGCTTTTAATAAAACATTTATACAAGCAAATAATAAAGCTCTATAACCGCTTGGCCCATGGGCATCAAGCACCCTAATTTAGGACCAACCTGCGTCCAAATTCGGACAGCGATAAGCTCGATTGATTGATTGATTAAGTCCACTTTTGCATAACGAGGTTCATAATTAGCTACGCTGTCAATCCGTACAACTTACGATATTTAATATAGGTAGTAAATTCATGACGCGTCATCCTAATTTCATAAAAATGTAACTTAGCATCGATAAAATTATACCACCTCAAAATCGATCTTTTTTTCTACGGTATGATACGGCTGATTCAATGTTGTTCAGATTTCTATTGTTATCCGATCTCGACAAAGTATTCTTATGATGATGTTTCATTTTATACAAAAGTATATTAACGCCAACAGCTTTCACCTCCATCATTTATCACATCAATATCATTTATCTTTTAGAGCACGAAAAACGCCTTTGATAAAAGTGTCATTACACCGCTCGGTGGAAATTCCCGCGCTCCTCAATGCAATATCACACTATCTAGTTAGACATTGCAATCTTGAGCACGAAATTTATAAAAATGAGCGCGTACCAACGGATAGGAAAACGTCAGAATGAAATATACGAGCACCTATCACAGGATATATTAAAACGAGAACAAAATCGTGAGATTTTCTAGCCATAAAAATGTCATGCCTAGATCAGTAAAAAAACACGGTGGCCACGAATATATCATGCAACTATACCTGACTACTACCAATTTATAACGCAGGCAAGCTCCCACGGCTCTTGTCAACGCGTGATTCATGACTGCAGAAAACTGCGACATTTAAAAAGCAGGCCATTGAAAACAGTGTGGACGCATTCTTTCAGCTCATAGTGTATATAGGTTAATGCATACTCCTATTTGCAGTAACATAGAAGCGTTGAACATTGGTATACACAGAAACCGCAGGTAAACAATATAACGAAAACTGCGAACGCGTAATGAGGTTCTGTAAGTTTCTGTTAGTAGTTCCTTAATGGCTCGGTTGATGGTATGGAGAGATAGTTACGATGATGAATTTTGTTGCTGTGCTGTACCTCTTTTCTATTTCTCAAGCCCAAGTTAATCCGATAGTTTCTCTTTTGATCCTTATAAGAAACAGGATCAGGGAAAATGGCCCATTTTCTTGCTGACTTTAATTTTTTTTCAAGATCTGTGAAAATGTTAAGGTTAGTCTCCTAAGACCGTTTCCCTGTAGCTAAAACGCTTAAATTGCCTGTCCTTACTGCCCCGTCTCAAAAATCTACCCTGTATACTGAAATACAGCCGCATCTAATTAGTTTAGACAGCGACGCTATCATCATTAAAAAAGGTCTCGGATGATCCAAAAATAGCATTATTCTTTTCGGAAATTATATTTACCAGCATGAAAAGGCGTAGGTATATTTAGATTACTGGCGACTAATTAGCGAAAACGAATGAGAAAACAGTACGAAACCACACGCATTAGATCATTCGATTCATTAATATCAAACAACCAACCGCAAGTAAAAGACACGATCGAACGCTACGCAATAAAATTAGGCTTTATCCCGAGCGGACGCAGTGAAAGCGACAACACCGGGGGAGATGGGAAAGAGAGGCAGGGCGGGGGAGGGGGTCTCCAGCCCGACCTACTTTCCCGTAGGTCCCTCACCCACAACCCTACCGCACTTCAACAGCGCGCCGACATCGCAGCTCTCCTATCGTCGCGTTTATACCACCTACCGACAGCTCTAAGGGAATTCGTACTTCAATGTAAAGCTAACAAAGTAAGAAGAAAAGCGAGTCGCGAACGGCGAGGACGATCGATCGCGGACGAGAGCCGATAACCATTCGTTTCGGAGGAACGGGATCACAATTAGCGGTGACGTAACGCTGTTACCGGCTGAGTGATTGATGCCCACACCCCGAGAAGCGATGTAAAAACACGACGCGTATGAAATTAATTCCATTGAAGATTATATTTCAGGCCGCGTATAGTTCGACTTGTGGGTACGGGAGCGCCTCCCATGGGTCTCGTAAAACGCGGCGTTTCGGGCAGTACCAACCTGCGTATTAATAACACCATACTGCGATCACAAATCCAGCTGGTAAACTCGGTGATAATGGAATATTCGCCTCGGGTCGTTAGTTGTAGCCATCTACGTAAAGGTTTATAGCAATGGACATTTTCGGGTTAATGTATATAACGATATGACATTTCAAGAGCCCATAACGGGTAGATATAAAAGCTTTTCTTAGAAAACCGTTTCTTTAAGCTTTTTGATACACGTGTCAATGTTGGCTTACAAAGCTTTGGGAGTATTTCATTTATTTGTTACTGGATACATTTTCAAAGTGAAACATTTTCATTCATCAAGCGGGTCCAGATTCAGAATTAATTTAAGTATTCGTAATTATGTTCCTGTGTGAAAGGTTTCGCAGGACAAATGAAATAATACGGAGATAATGATGACATTAATTTACCTTATTCTAAAATAGAATTTAATAGAGATTACAATTTAAATGCCTGAAGAACTTCTATTTTATTTGCAAATTTACTTATAACTAAATTATCTTGCAAAAATATCCATCATTTAGACTTATACACTTCAACGAATCCGAAATATAATAAATATCACTCCATTTGGTGATCAACGCCTCTCTGCTGAAAGTTTCAAAACTTTCGCTGTTACATCATATCGGAATGCTGATAATATAACATCTAACTTTTGTATTCTGTTTGAGGGCTTATTTTTCTTGAGGAATTCAGAATATTTTTAGGTAACAGCTGTCTTGCCTAGAACTTCTGATCTACATTAGCTACTTCCTAAATAACTTTGTCGACTTTTTAGCTCATATGGCGTAGAGTACTAAATAGTACACAAACCTTACATCCTAAGTCAACTCATATCTAAATTACAAAATTACTGTCACAGGTTCAGCAGAACTGAAAAAGCAAACATCAAAGTAAAATTAACTTTCCTCGTTGAACATGAAATGCGTTATCGCACGCTCCTCACAGATTGAAGAACAGTATAACTCGCAAGAAGCCGTTTAGTTTGCACTCGATCTCACTTTGTACGTGATCGAAACTTGTGCGACTCAGTGTACAACAGAAACAAGTAAGCACAGATGTATATAATCCTTGTATTTTATTTCATCTCTCTGTGTAAACTTTTAGCTAGAAAACTAACGAAATCAGAAAAGTTAGGGGAAAAGAAAACTGGTTTGTCGCTTAGTTACGTTAGACAGAAAGTTTCAAACTATTTTCAACCTTTTGGTCTAGTTACGAATTTCATTTCGAAGAAAGTGTATAGTTTTTGTATTATAAATAGTTAGCAGGTAGTATACCTAGTTACCCATCTAACAACCCCTATTCAATTCCAATATTTTTCTAAGTCCGTTTTAGCATGATAAGACGTTTTCAGGTTGACATAATAATATGAAACTTCTTCAACACATATTTGGTATAATCAAATCCAAAAAGGTTTCTAGATGCCTTTAAACCTGTAGGTACTTGAATACAAACTTCGCGAAATAAACATAAAGCTATAACAAACTTTTTCGCTGAAACGAAAACAACATCGCATCGAATCTCAAGCGCAATCATCGAATTTCATCCTCACTACGATAATAAATCTAGGCGTAAAATTACACAAACAAAACAGTGATGTATAAAGTTAATTACACCTAAAGCTCGGCGCACATAAGAATTAATCTGTAACTTAATTACATATTAAAATTACAGTGTAATCAGCAAAGTACCTACAAGTGGCGCCCAACGTGCCATTGCCAGCGGTTACGCAGTAGAGTCAGGCCCATTTTAGCTTAATCAAAACTCAATTTAGTCGTATTTAGTTCGTCGGATTGAAAACAAGCCCTTTAGGGGTGGAAAACTTTATGTCTTCGTGATTAATTATCAGTTTCGTAACGACCTGGTCGCCACGTGCTGGGATCAGATAGTTTCGCAGATTTATGAGCATAACTTTTGATGCACTTTTTAAATGCAGAGTTGAATTTACGGGTTGTTTATATTTTTAAGCTTTAAAGAGTTATTTTTAAGGATAATCCACATAGTGAAGAGTTATTACGGTTTAAAAAGTTTAGAGTGGCCATTTTGAGAACATACACTCTGCGACACATCTAGCTGTAGGTGCATTTCCAGTTTTAGCTGACTTCGTACAATCAGAAGTCAGCTTATACATAGCAATGTATAACTTGATGTGTAGCCGTGCATACCTTAATTTATAAAGGATTATTCAGCCCATTACTTTTATAAAGCACCTAACTATCGGCGCTAATAAGGACCAAAATAAAAGGAAAATATTTTTTTACTACTACCTTTTGCACCCCACTACTCACCACCCCTATAAAACAACAAATCAAAATCTCAGTAACACAATTAAACTAATCAGATTTCATTCACCAAACATCAAAAACAACCCTACAGTTTATCGCCCGAGAACAGATAACGAACAAAACAATTACTTTGATTAACCCGAAGTGGGAGACCGCCGTTACAATAAAGCAACAACACACTGACTATAACTAAAGACATTAAGCCGTAACCATGCATTGGGGGAGCTGCATACATTTTCCATAACTCTTGGCCGTTATTCTTGGCTGAAATATTTGGTCGTAGTCTCGTAGTCTGATTTAGCTGTAGAGTTCTCAGAATAAAAAGTATCACTTTTCTTTTATATTTTTCCTTATGGGGGTGAGGTTATTATATGTACTGTATGTGTAGGTAAGTAAAATATGTTTCTTTGAAAGTTCACAGTACTGCATTATAGGACGTGACAAAACCAGAATTATATTTTTTTTTATCGTGTCGAATGGGCCTGCTCCTGACCTCGATCACGCCTAAAGGAAAGCGATGAATGAGGTCTACGATGGAACGTACGTGCCCAGAAGAAGCCTATTCACTCTTGCTTTGAAGGCAGAGGGAGGGTTTTAAAACCATTCCAGTTCTATTAGATGCCAATATGTAACTAGTTTTATAATAACTCTGAAAATGATTGTTTATTCATGGTGTTAAGTGCCAAAAAGGACAAAAAAGGCGATTGATTAAAGATATTGGTATCGTTTTTAAAGAAACCATACAGTTATACTTTAAGTAGTTCACAGCGGATTATAGAAAGATGTAAGGATCAATATCGTTAACTTAATAACTTCAGAACCTTTTTATTTGATTGTAGAACAAGTTACATAGGTACCTAATTTCAGAAGAATTGTTAGTTTTTTTTTTATATTTTAGACAAGAATACCTTTGTATGTTTTTGATACAACAAATTTAATCCATGAGTTTTTTTTTTTCGGTTTAGGTAAGCCTACCTGTCAACCTAATTTAGCTGTCAAAGCTCGGGAAATAAAAAGGATCATTTTTCTTCGGTGTTTTCCTTATGGGGTGCGGTTTTGTGTAGGTGTGGTTTTGTGTGTCTTTTGTGTATTAGGAAAAACCGATATGTTTTTGGAAAAGATTTAGGGATTTAGATATAGACGTAGACGTTGTTATCCACGAAACGTGGAAAACTTAATATTCTTACTCCCTTACTAATAAACGTGTTATATCAGATGAATAGTTACACACTGATTTCTCTCTTTCAGTCGTCAGTAATACGACTTTCGAAAGAAGAAGACAAAGCGTTGTGTAAATATACTATCGCTATACAACGTTTATTAGTAAGGGGATATAGTTTTTTTTTATATAGTATTTTATGTTTTAGGATGGAAAAAATTAAGCACGTTTTAAAATGACATTTTATTAATAATCTATTTAAAACATCTTTCTATATAAAATTACTAGCTTCGTCCCCTGTCTTCGTTTGTGTGAAATTTTGGCGGCCGACCCACCGCATCGCATCCCATCGCCAGCCCGTGCTTTTACTTCGCTTAACGTTTTTTCCGACTTTTTTTGCTCGGCTCCTAACGGTGGTAGCGTGATGTTAAATGGCTTATAACCTTTCTCGAGAATTGGGCCATCAAATACAAAAAAAAACCGGTCAAGTGCGAGTCGGACTCACGCACCGAGGGTTCCATACAAAGTAGGTTTGTAATTACAAATTTACAGTTTTCGGATTTTTTCCTTTACTTGTGCTACATGACATTGCTTCTTGAAAAGTTTCATGATTCTAGATCAACGGGAAGTTCCCTAAAGGTTTTGATTCCCTTGCGAATGTCAAAATATAAACATAAACTCCCGTATATTGTGATTGCGTTGAATTAAAAGTTTGATTTTTTCTCTGCTTTAAGGGATTGCAGCCTTGAGTATTTGATATTAATTTCAACTTGATAACTCTACGTGTTCCAGAGGAAAACGGTCTTGACAAACGGACACTTTATAAGAGTTCCGTTTTTTCTTTTGAGATACCCTAAAAAAGGCCCTAAAAGAGACCCTATGAAAAACTGGTAGTTCCAGAGATTAGCGCGTTCAAACAAACAAACTCTTCAGCTTTATCATTAGTATATGTAGAACTATAGATATACTCGTACGTGAAAGATTGTATGATTGGATGTTTGCTACTCAATCAAATAAAAATGGCTGAACGGATTTGGATGAAAATCAGCATACGGATAGACCGTAAGCTGGCTTACGACATACGATATTATTTTGATCCCGGTAGCATGTTTACGTGGGATAATTTCCAACCTTCAGGCGGGCGAGCTGGCAAAAGCTAGTGGATAATTATTTTTACAGCTAAGTATACAACTCCCCGTCTAAAAATATCACATTTTTCTTTTCATACATTTTCCGTATAGGACGGGGTAAAATATCGTGTGTTGAATCGATAGCCCTGTGGCCTATACACAATGGACTATTGGTGTCCACTGACGTCCATTGATGGGCAACCAATCACTTTGACGTAAATTGTATAGCAATAGACCAATGTGCGAAGTGTATTCAACTCTGTCAATTGTTTGCTCAGCCTAGAAAATCTATCAGAATTCTGTAACATCAGCTCTATTTTGATACTTCACCTAACCGTTGTTGCTCGTGGCTAAAGAAATTAGAACAGCAACTGTTTTTATGTGACACATTTTATTTATTTATTTCAGCATGCATACTCGTACACACGTCACGTTGAAGTATAAAACTGATGTGCGTACGTCACCTCACACATCAGGTCCAGTTGAAAACCAGCGTCAGGCATTAGTTGCCTGACGTTTTTGCTGAACCGGGCAGCCGTGAGGCACACTTTCCTGCTAATTTCTCACATCGGACTTTACACTTTTTATTTGTTTTTATCTGAAGTATGTATCTGGTGTATTGTGTCTTTTAGTCTGTTCTAAATAAATGCACTTTCTTTAACTATCCCTTCTACAATAGCATAGGTACACTGGTACATTAATTATTGCTAAGTATATATCTAAGCCTCGTCTGTTTGGCGTTTTCATTAGCCGGTCCCCGACGCGAGGTCGTTTGGATAAGAATATTACCTACAGCTTATATTAAACTTAAAATGGCCAATACTTTTTTTTTACTTTTTAGAGATTTTTTTTTGTGTCGAGAGTTTTAAATTTTTTAATAATTTAACTTTCGTTTCCTGCATTTTATTTCTCTTTCCTACTCCATCACCAGATCCTGATCACTACCTATCTATTATAACCTATTCATTGAGACCATTCCAATGAGAGAGTATCGTGCAATCTCCAGGTGATGCTGCAGCATCATAGCACACGTGTGAGCACTATGTACCTAAACTATAAAGCTACCATTTACTGGGTACGTCTTTCATTGACTTGAATGTGCCCTGGCAGCTGAGAATATGTCATGCTCACTCAAATGTCTCGCTGATGGTGGCGTGTGTGTTGGATCATTGGGTTCCCTTCAAAATGGTTGAGCTGAATGGTGCTGATCCATACGTCATGTTCGTGAACGGGCGCCGTCAGTAGGGACTGGTCATCTCTTAGCCGCCACGGCTTATTTTAATTTATGAATTGTTCTTTTTAGTACGGACGCCTTTAACGTGCACGTCTTTCTGCATCGTTCTCACATGTATAGTAATAACTCAAATTTGTTTACATGGTAAACAAATCGCGAACGCAGATAACAACACGCCTGCATTGCCCCCCGATGGGGTAGGCAGATGTGCATATGCATGGCACATCCACGTTATGCTAGAAGTTGCATGTTAGAGGGTAGTTATATTATAAATACTGGTATTCAGCTGCATTCGGTCAGCTCAGTTCAGTTTACGCTACAACTTCAAACATTTTTATAACTTTTCCAATAGTAGTGATCACTCTGAAATCAACTTAATATTCAATACAATAAAGTTGAAATTTTTTTAACTTGAAATAACATCAATTTGATACATGAATTTGAATAGACCTTACAACTTTGTACGTGCATCGCCCTTAAGCTCGTAATCGAATGTTGGCGCTCTTTTCACTGCACACTCATGTACCTACATACAAGCACAATTGCACAGGCAGGCTTAAGTCCTCGTGCACAATGGCGGATATAGGCTACATTTGTAAACAGGATTACTAGTAGGTCGATGGTATTTTCACAACGAAATATCTGACCGCCTAAATCGTTGCCAAGATTGAGTTTTAAACCCTAGGATTTCTTACTCATGTGAAAAATAATATATTATCTAACGTAATTAATGTGGTTTTTTCAGCATTTTTTCTCAGGGATCAGACAGCCAAGAAATGCCGGCGCCATATAATTTAAACAAAAAAACTAATTTACGAAAAAAAAAATACGTTTAAAAGTGGCTTAAAAGATCTACTTACAGAAATAAACAGCATCTCATTTCATTACATATTTCATATTTTTTTTAAAAAATACATGTAAAAGTGGCTTAAAAGGTCCACTTAGGTACAGAATTTCATATTGGTTTTTTTGGTAGGTATGGTTAAACATTTTATTTTTGTACACGCTTATTTTAGGCACGTAGCAAGAATATATGAACAATTTAACATACTTATGTTTCTTTTGGAGGCATGACCTCATTTTTACCCTGTTTTGTCCTTGAGGTAATTTCTTGTCGCATTTGACATCATCATTATTGATAACTAGTTCAGTACATTGTGTACCTACGTATAGTTCGTATAGTATTCAAAAACGAGTTGAGGAGGACCAAAATAGCTATAGAATAATAATAATAGCCTCCCCGACCGATTTCGGTCACGGTGGCCAATCTCAACGGAGATTAGCCAGGTACGCAGGAGATATTATAGTGCACAAGTGTGCGCGCAGACACAGGTGCACTCCCTCTTCCCTCACTCTCATAGTCCGATGAGACGGCAATCCGACACGAACGGAGAGAGATCAGGCGCAGGACCAACGGCTTAACGTGCTTTCCGAGGCACCGGCGTATTAAACTGCCAAATAAATAACAAAATAAAATAGCCAAATAATAAAATAGCTATAGAAGGACTATGTAAAGATGATATGACTACTATAATCAGCATATCCTACTGCTGAGACACAGGCCTCCTCTCTGTGAGAGGGAGTGGGCCGTAATCCACCACGCGGGCCCAAAGCGAGTCGGTAGATGTCAATCGTCTTAGATTTTTTGGTTCTAGGACATGCCGGTTTCCTCGCGATGTTTTACTTCACCGTTTTGAGAGCAGTGGCGATGAAATTAAATACACAAAGTAAAGTGCCTCTCAGGTTCGAACTCACGACCTACAAGTAAGTCGAGGCGGACTATACCACTGAGCCTATACTGCTCTAGCTTGCAGGAAGATGATGATGATAAAATTCAGTAGGTACCTAAAATGAGAAAACCGAAACCGCCATGATACATTTTCTAATTATCTAGAACATTTCCCATATGGCACAACTGACACGTTTGTACCTCAACTCTAATATATTCTTGTTTAACCCATTATAAAGCGTATTTTATTTCTAAATGGGCCCGCTTTTGACCTTGATTTCAGAAATACCTGGCGATCTATTTTGTATAAAATCACACAGTGAAAACTAACAAGGTGGAAGGAGCATGAAGTGAGTTGTCATTCCGCCTGATTCTAGGGAATTACACTATTTACAACTCACGTCAAGCTCACTAAATCTAAGTGTTTAGGTGCAGCGCAGACGGCACACTTTTTGTGCGATCGAGTCTGCGGCGCACAAAAAATCTGCATGGCGTGCAAAAAGTCGGTCGCGGATTTTTCACAGACTCAACGCACACGACGCACATCTTCGATCATTCTGTCGGCAGAGCTGTAGGGACGTAGACGCTATGGAAATCGTGCAGAGATCGCGAAGTATTATTTTGATAATAAATCGCGCCATGATAATAGATCGCGTGCGTTACGTCCACCCCTAGCAAATGCAGATTGCCGACTAAAGTGTGCGCCGTCTGCGTTAGCGCGCGTTGAAGCAAACGTTCCATTTTTTTCACAGACTTTTTGTGCGGAGCGGCGCGGCGCGGCGCGGCGCGGTCTGCCCGAATTACACGGATTTTTTGTGCGCCGGACTTTTTGCGCGTCGTGTGCGTTACTGCATATAATTGCATAGGTTCTATTTTCACAGACTAAAAAGTGCGTCACGGATAGTCTGTCGTCTGCGCTGCACCTTAAGGTGACATTTTTACAGAATAGATTAGTCATATTTAAAGGTGTCTTACAGATCATCAAACTGAACAACTTTCTCAATGGTACGAGCATCGTAATCGCAAAAAAATAATCACATCTTACTCATCCTTAATATAGCCATAAATTTCTGATAAACGCTGTATATAGTTCAAATTCTTATTTAACTTAGCAAAATACGCTTCGAGAGGTAAGCAATTAAGCTTAATCAAGCAATATAAGTTCAGAAACCCATTATAAAGTTCTAATCATAGTTTACCTCTTCCAAGTTTAAGTTCATTAAAGTGTGGTTAGCAATTTTTTGTAATGTTCACCAAATGAAGGTTAAAATATGCTGAAACATTCAACACTAGATGTGCCCACGGCTTTGTTTGTTTTATCCTATTTGATGCTTTTAATTATCCATAAAAAAGTGATACGTGATCTCCAATCTGCCTACATACAAGAAATTACATATATAAAACTTTATCTTATCCATACTAATATTGCATAAATGTAAAAATGTGTCTGTCTGTTTGTTACCTATTCACGCTTGATGAATTTTGATGAGATGAAATTTGGTATAGAGATAGTTTGAATTCCGGGAAAGGACATAGAATACTTTTATTCCTGATATTCCCACGGGAAAAGAGACTTATGCGAGTAAAATCGCGGAGCTCTGCTAGTCTAGACTAATATTATAAAGAGGAAAGATTTGTATGTATGTTTGTAACGAATTGGCTCAAAAAGTACTAAACCGATTTTAAAAATTCTTTCACAATTTGAATGCTACATTATCACTAATTAATATAGGCTTTTTAATTGCAAGAAAAAAATAAAATGTTTAAAAAATGAATGTCCACCCGTGCGAAGCCGGGACGGACCGCTAGTTACTAATAAAATGTAAACCGAAACTGGCACGTCTTAGAACCAAAAAATCGTGAACATGGAACAACTACCAACCCGAACTAGGGCCACGTGCCCCTCACTGAGAGGAGGCCTGTGTCCCAGCAGTGAGGACATTATAGGCTAATTATTATTATGTTAAGCTATCTTATTAGTGGAAAAAAAATAAAAACGAATTAGTGAAAAATTGCAAAAGATCTTAAGGTGAATGGGAAGTGGTAGACCGCGAAATTCAAATTTTCTTACGTTTTTTGCAATCTGCAGGTCAGTGTCAGGTTGTATATTGATCAAAATTTGATTCGCGACTATAGCAGGTACGTATTTACAGAATTATAATCATAAGAAACATTCATACATCTTTATAAGTGAGATTTGTACCACAAACACTTTTCCATGAGAGATTTCTTCTTGTGGTACAAATCTAAGTTAGGAAGATGTATTAATGATTCTAATGATTATAATTCTTTAGATACATACCTGTTATAGTCGCGAATCAAATTTTGATCAAGATACAACCTGAAACAGACCTGCAAATTGCAAAAAACGTAAAAAAAATTGAATTTCGCGGTAACCACTGCGCAATCACCTTAAATTAGAAGTTTTTATCCCGATCGGTCTCGCGAGATCATTCTATTCTTCATCAGAATTGGATCTACAGTTAACCAACACACATTGAAATAGAGGCTAACATACACATAGAATACTAACAGTGATGTTAGGTCAATACTAATAGCTGTTGGACAGATAATGTACAGGCCAACTAAACTGCCGTATTCAGTCGTGATGGTCAATGGAATGTACAGAGCCAAGCTACGTTAACTCTCAGCTATATTGCACGACACATTCTGTCGTGCAATATTATCCCGTGGGAAAATAATGTTACATGACAATATTTGCATAATAGACACGCTTAAAGACTTAAAGTCATAATAATAATATGTACATGTAGGTATATAAAAAAGAATTTTTTGATCAAAAAATTCGTCCGCATTGCTGTCAACAGGAAAAGTGCCCGAAAGACTGGCACCATTGCCACGTTGTTTGGCAATGCTAATTCTTTAATGATCTTGTATGAAAATAAATATTGTTACAAAATAATATTAAATAATAATTACATAACACAACAACACGCTTGTATTTCCTGAAGTGGTAAGTAGATATTATACTTAGTACCTGCAATAGGTATATTTTACAAAGTATGTTACAAGTCCCATATTATGTGGACAAGCCTGTTGCTTTTAAAAGAGCATAAAACTAGAACCCAGCTACTCTGAATTTTCTAATAGGAAAAACTCAGTAATAAAAAAAAACTTTCTAAACCAAGATCCCACGCTCAACAATCGCACGAAGTAATCAATGAACTACTAAAACAATCTACATATTCTATACATACATAATAATATAATAATCTTCTCTAATATATAAAATTCTCGTGTCACAGTGTTAGTTACCATACTCCTCCGAAACGGCTGGATTTGTATGAAATTTTGTGTGCATATCGGGTAGGTCTGAGAATCGGCTACTATCTATTTTTTATTTTTGCAAAACGACGTTTGCGGGGTCAGCTAGTTTATTTATATATATTTACTTAAAGTAATCGCTACGAAGTGACTCAGAAGAGTCTCATTCCCGAGTCTGACGCCGAAAAAATGTTTCTATGAATTATTGTCCGTTTGTCTAAATGTATGTTCTATAATGACGCAAAAACGGCAGAGCGGGTTTGGATGGGCACACAGACAGTTGAACTAACACATAGGGTACTTTTAATACTCAAATAATAATGAACCGTTGCAATTCACAGCTTTTCCCAACTATGTTGGGGTCGGCTTTCAGTCTAACCAGATGCATCTGAATACCAGTATTTTACATGAGGCGCTGCCTATCTGACCTCCACAATCCACAATCCAGTTACTGAGAACCACAATACCCCTTTTAAAGTCAGCACAGCTTTATAAATATACCTAAAACCAACATGGATTATAAACTAAACCTTACATTAATTCTACAATATCAACGAGACTAAGCGCTCAACTTCTAAAGCCAAAACTCAAAGTATAAGTTTTCTTTCAACTTTCACTTTTCGATACTTAGCCTAGTACATAATTAATGTACTTTAACGTAGGTATGTAATGGTAATAAGATTCTGAGAACTTAGTACTTCGGTGTCTGAATTGGTAGATGCTTCGTAATCTGTGAACTAAGTACGGTAAACGTGGTTACATGCATATTGTATCAGTTCTGCTGTTTGAAGGATTAAGCTCATAAATGATGCAGGCATATAATCTTTATTGTTTACAACTTTTTCGTGTGACTTTTCGAGCGGCGGGGTCATTGAGTCACTTTAGTCTTAGTGAATTCTGTAAAAAAAATCACCGTGAAAACTTAGATGAAGTTAGCTGTCAATCCCTAGCATCAATAGTGCAATTCTCTAAAAAAATCACCGTGAAAACTTAAGTGAAGTGAGCTCACTTCATCTTCATTGTCAACAGTGGCAATCGCTAGAGGACTGCCATTGTTGACAGCTCACTTCACCTAAGTTTTCACAGCGAGTTTTTATTACAAGAATAGATCGGCAGGTACAAAGAAAGAAGAAAGAAAATACGTTTATTCGCGGCCAACATGACGCATCAAAAGACAACACAACACAAAAAACAATAAAAAGTTGGCAGAAAACATGCGTCACATCGTGGAATGACAGCTCAGTTCACCTAAGTTTTCACGATGAGATTTTTACTGAATACTTAAATCGGCAGAAATAGCAATGTTTGTTTCACGATATACATAGGAAACTACACTCGACACTTGTCTGAACTAATTTTTGTATCGGTACGAGATATCGGCATTAGATAGGTATTCGAATAGCAAATAAAAAAATGTGTCTCAGATACATGATTATATAACCTCTTTCTTACATCTGTTTTACAAGACGCAAAGGTATTTTATCATGTCAGTTTAACATTGAACTACTGCAGCAACGATTAAAGCGACCTGTGAAAGAATGATCTTTCACATGTCGCTTTAATCGTACTCACAGATCTTTCTTATTCACTACTAAGTCGATTATCCACGCACTGGTTTAAGCGTTTGCATCGCTGTGTGAATCGCCCTAGCAACTAGTAATTTGCATAAGTACCGACAAAACAGCGGATGTGAAATTCCGCGCCTAAGTCGGTAATGTGTAATCATTTGCAGCGATTGGGCTGCAATCGACGATTATGTAGTGTCGGCTTGTGAATGAGTACTAGACATTTTAAGACTGTTGTTTGCCTTGCTATTTAGCTGGATAACCTGAAACGTTCTAATAACCTTACTTACTCTTTTGGCGATTGAATGACATTGGCATGGAGCTTTGTTGGTAAACATTTGTGAAATTGTATTAAACAAAACAAGCTGGCGGCGTTAGTTCAGAAGGGCAATCCTCGTAATTTTAAGAACGTTCACAGTCTGATGTCAGTCTCAATCTGTCAAAAATACCTCTAATTTTACTATATTTTCCTATATTTTGACATTTGTTTATCGCCGAGATGAGACTGCGACTAAATTTTGAATGTTTTAAATTACGAGAATTGGCCTACTGATTTTTTTCACTTCCGACCTTGTCAGTTGTACTAGCATGATGTTTATTTTTTCTTTCCTACACGCTTCGGTAGACCAAACGCTAAAAACAAAACACAATCAATAGCAAACAACACAAATTTACGGCTTATTAGTTTTAATATTTCGGTAAAGCGGTATCTGGTAAGACGGAACCCCGCATTTGGCTGCCAAGACTGCTGGGAAGCGGCCAAGTCCGTGCCAAGTCTGAACGCGGCCTATCGTGATCTCCGCAGATAGCATGCACCCTGCCTTCCCGACACCCTTGAGTGATTTTAAATTAAGCCGAGCTACGTTTTTGAGGTTTAGCGGTAGAGGCGTATTTAAAGCCAGTTCTGCTTCAGTTTGGCCGCTTGGCCGCCCGGTTCTACCTACATTATTTCAAAGTACTGACAAAAGTTCGCAAAATATAATGAGTATGTGGTAGGTATCTTTGTTCATTGTTCAATCAATCAAGTTCTTTATTTCATTTTTACTTAATCTTTTGCCCAGAAAATTTAGACATTACCAATGTTTAACAATGAAAGTGATGTTTTTATTTAAAAACGTTTTATTAAATCGTAAATTGATATACTGGGGGTGCATGTTAATATAGCTAGTGAAAAACTTCAAGGCCTACCTTAGCCTTCATTGTGTGATAACAAAGAAAAAATACATCATAGGTAAACCTAGAATCTGTGACATTTAAAAAAGCAACATTTATTCATTCAAACCGAACAGAAATTAAGTACTTCTGAACAGGAAGAAATCGGTGTAAAATATTAAAAGCATTGCATGTGGGTGCGATAAAAAATAAGGTTATAAGGTCATACTACACTGCGACTGCAAGTTTTATGAGCAAAGCAACACTGTGTACAGAAATAAATAAAAATGCAATGTAAGCGTCAAATTAAGTTCAAACGGGCACGCGACACGTACTAACACGTCAATATAAAAGTACACAAATACTTGTCAAGCCATTTTATACTTTATGTGGTCGGGATAAGGTAGCTGTGCAAATTTAAAGTGGTTGGGTGTGTGCTGTGACAGCATATCGACGTTGCAGGCTTGCAGCTAACAACTGGGTCGGTCAAAATACTCGACCCGAAACCGAGTTCCTCGTTGACGACAACGAATTTGGTGCACAACACATTTTAAATCTTTTAAACAGTTTGAGTGACAAAAGGAAATGATACCTCGTATGTTGTGAAATACGAACATCACAAGTTAATTAAAATTTCCATTTGAAGTTTCATGTTTGGGTCTCGATTACGTGACGTCAATCGTGTTCATATTATTTTTGTAAATTGAATTTTCTATGAATACATCCAATATCAATATTTAGGATATAATATATTTTTAATAAAATCAAACCAAACGTGTTCTAGTTGAGCGCTGCAGAATTCAGGTCAATGAAAATCTTGTTTCCGCGGAGTGAGCAGTCCCAAATGATATCATTGCATTATTAGGTCCAGAAGCTACGGTGCGAGAATAACATATTCCCTCCAAGAACCACAAGTGCTATTACATTTTTCCCAAGCACGTCTGAGAGACACTTGTTATTATTTTAAGTACCTACAATCTTTTTCCGTCGTCGACTTCATCCAATGCTGCAATGTTTGCTACATTTGTTTTTTTTTTGATAATTGGTTTTACCTACGTAAACAGCTAATTCTAAATCGACTCCTCGCAAGACGACCATCTTTTAAGACATTAGGTACGACTGATGAGAATTTCTCAAGAATTCTCATCAACTTCTCACTTTATACGCAAAATTCAGAACAACAAGCACGCTATATTGGTAAACTGTTCGTATAAAAGTCAAGAACTGAAATTAAACGGTTAAAGAAGTAAGTCGACGTTCCATATTGCACACGGAAGTTTCAAGCGGATACCGACCACTTTCTTAGCACAGGTTCTTATTATTCGAGTTCCGAGTTCGTCTGGGAACTTGCGCTATTCATTTCAATATTCAACGCAATGCCTAGAAATAATATAGAAACTTGACTAAGAACTGGGATTCTTTACACTTACCTACAGTGTTAAGTGAACTATAGTTCATATTTTAACTACAGATGCGGTATAGCATTAAAATTAAAGTTGTAGCTCTGGAATACAATTTTCTATGCGCATCTGGGGCGTCGTAAAATATAGTTTATTATCTAGATTTGCATAAAGGACAGTGGAAACCGAAGTGTGCTCAGAAGCTGTGTTGAGCTTATTTTGCAGCTTATGCCGGGGATAATACCTTTTGTGCCATTACACCGTGTTATTTGTCAATCCTACAAAAAAAATCATCTGTTCCCTACATTTATCTTCGTCTATCTCGTCAAAATGTAGGGAACAGCTGATTTTTTTTTGCGATTTCAGGTTTGGTCCCATAGTAAAAGTTGTTCATAATGATGAGTACAATGACCTCTTAAGAGGTTGCTGGTGTTTTACAAATAACCCTGTATATCTATTTAAACATTAGACCAGTGGGGGTCCAGTGGTAGCAGCCCCGACTTACGAGCTATAGATCGTGGGTTCAAACCTAGTCAGGCGCTATACTTTGTATAATTTATTTCATCACCACTGCTCTCAATTCGGTAAAGGAAAACATCGTTGGGAAAACGGCATATCCTAGAACCAATAAGTCAAAGACATGTGCATCTAGCAACCAACATTGGGCCCGCGTAGCGGATTACGTCACACTAGAGGGGGAGGAGAGGCTTGTCCCTGCAGTGGGGACATTATAGGATAATAATTCTACGGACCTTTTTTTTGTAGATTGTTTTGCATTATTTAGCCATGTCGACTTTTGTTTGCAAAACGTGAGGTTTAAAAGTCAACATGCCACAGCACATCACAGGATCTCAAGATCTGCGGTTCATTATTAAGTGGGCATTAAGATTTAAGACAAAAATTTGGTGAATATTTTTAGGTACAGACGGCACATCAAGCTATCGAAACCTAAATTTTCCCAATCAACTTTGAACCTTATGCTTCAGCGATAAAGTAAAAAATCTATTAAAGAAATTTGACATATTGCAGTAGCTTGATGTGCTGGCGTCTGTACTTGTTATATATAGGTTTTCCACTATCAGAATAATTCACCTCTAGGAAGGGTTCAGTGAACTATAATCACAAAAATATACCCTCTAATTTTTAAACAACAAATGATAAAGAAAAACCCTTATCTCGGAGCAACGTTCCCGACATTCTTATGATCCTTACTTTAAAGATAAATAATAAATATGTATGTTATAACGTGGAGTTCTAAAAACCAGTCTTTCCAAGGGGTATCGTATTACCCAGTAACTAGGTTCTGGAATTCAGATAGGTAGTCGCTCCATGTAAAATACTGGTATTCAGCTGCGCCCGGTTAGACTGGAGTCCAACCCCAACATAGTTGGGAAAAGGTTAGGCGGATGTAGAGTATTTAAAAATCAATTTCTCACAATCCAACAAAGTCAAAAAATCTATTTAAGTAAATAGTTTTCAAAATGACTTCTGCTATAGATAGCCAGCTGGGGCTGAAATCTCCTGGACATCATACGCAATTGGGCTAATTGGTATTCGCTGTTTAACGATATCTCAATGTAATCCAAGTTTAAAGGTCTTAGAATAAGTCTTATTCTAAGACCTTTAATGCAATAAAATAAAAATCGCAAAAATGTAGATCCGACATTGTTAATTGCTACGGTCGTTATTTTTTTCTTTGTTTTGATCACACCGGAGTACTTAGTTCAATAGGTATTCTGTTTACCCTCGACATTGCCATCAATATTCAACTAAATTACGTAAGAACAAAGACAAAGTGCAACGGTGAAGAAATGTATACCAGGAAAACGGGAAGAAGTACATAATCAGCTTACAATATTCCCACAGCTGAGACACAGGCCTCCTCTCGGTGAGAGATAGTGGGCCGTAATCCACCACGCGGGCACATTGCGGGTTGGTAGATTTCACATGTCTTCGAGTCTTTGGATTTTGGATATGCCGGTTTCCTCACGATATTATCCTTCACCGTTTTGAGAGCAGTGGTGATGAAATAATTTGCACAAAGTATAGCAAGTATATGTTGATTCGAAGGTTCTCACGCTGCACAGTTTCAGTTAAGATAACTCTTTTCATGGCATACTGTCAAGTATTTTACACGTGTAGCCTTTGGTCTAACTTCACTCTAAAGGCCGTTAATGCTCTTTGAGTCCAGTACTATAATGCATTCAGGATGCTGTTGGGGCTGCCACGCTTCTGTAGTGCTTCAGGGATGTTCGTGGACGCTCGGGTTGACAGCTTCGCTGCAATCAGGCGTAAGCGAGCAGCGTCTTTGTTGCACAGGGTACGTGCCAGTAACAACAGTCTCCTGAGTGTCATTTCCAACAAACTGGATTGTCCTTTCCTCTGTTATTTATGTCAGCAATGTTGCTGACATAAATAAATCCTCCTGTAAATATTGGTAATGTCTACTAACATAGTTTTTTAAGTTTGTGTGTTACTAACATCTTGTTTGTGTATGGAATTTTATTCTGAATTAAATAGATTATTATTATTATTTCCTTTATTTCATTATATATACATATAAATTATATTTTTAAATATTAGAATATAAAAAATATAAAAACATTTAAAAATATAAAAAATAGTAGGCCACCGGTATCGGGAACAGGGTCCAAGCTACCGGTGGTTAGGGCTCCAGAGAGAGGAACCTCCTCACAATGCGAGCCGTATTAAGGAGTACTGCCTTCTGAATCAGGCCCTTGATCCAACCGCCTAACGAGAGCCTCGATAGATGTTGATCGAGGCTTTCGGCCATCAAGCCATTGGCTGATACGACAATCGGCACAATGACAGCCGAGCTCACATTCCACATGTCAACAACCTCGTGTGCTAAGTCGAGATATTTAATTTGTTTCTCTTTCTCAGCTTTCACGAGGTTCCCGTCATGTGGAATGGTAACATCAACAATCATTGTGCGGCACGCTAATCGATCTATCACCACTATATCAGGCTTATTGGCGACAATAGACCTGTCAGTAATGATAGATCGATCCCAATATAACGTGACATGGTCATTTTCAAGAACTGGGTTGGGCACATACCTGTAATACGATACCTCAGAATCCACAAGTTTATATTTCAGAGCAAGTGGCTGGTGAATAATCCTGGCTACTTGGTTATGTCTGTGCAAGTACTCGCCATTAGCCAGACGAGAACAACCAGAGATAATATGTCTGATAGACTCACCCGGACGGTGGCATGCCCGACACACGTCAACCGTGCCGTCCTTCATAATATGTCTCCGGTAGTTATTCGTCAAGATAACTTCGTCCATAATTGCACAGACGAAACCTTCAGTTTCCCCGAAAAGGTCACCAAAACGTAGCCAGAATACGGACGCTAAGAAATCTACACCGGGCTCATGAAGAGCCCGATAGAAGCGCCCGTGAAGCTCCTTGCTCTGCCATACCTTCTTGCAGTCATCGGTAGAAAGTACTACAGGTTTGCGCCAGTTCTCTTTAGCCATGGAGAGCGGGGTGAGCCCCTTGTCCACTGCGACCACATCACGGTGCATACCCACTTCGGCTTTTAAAAAATATTCCCTGAGACTGCACATCTCGCGGTTGTGGAGGGTCTTCGCATTTAAAAAGCCTCGACCCCCGCACTTCCGCGGGATATATAGTCTCATCACCGATGATCGTGGGTGATGCATCCGGTTTGCGGTTAGCAGTGTACGGACCCTTCTATCCAGGGCGTCGAGTTCAGTTTGAGTCCATTTGAGTATGCCAAAAGAGTACATCAAAACCGGCATGACCCAACCGACCCTTATTATTATTATTATTATTATTATAGCGCGTGTCTGGGTTCGAACCTACGACCTCCAACTCGTACGTCGCGGCCGTTACCACCGGACCACTGCCCCCTGCACTGATAAGAAGAGGAAGGATCAGCTAAATTCATGTTATCAAACAATAAGTGTTCTCTTGAACGCTGCTAACAAGAACACATAGAAAACTTCAAAACTTAACACCATTTATTCAAAACCTTTTTTTCTTTTCTGTCTTCGGTACCTAATTATACTAGTAAACATCTCAATCCTAAAAACAAAGAGAGTCTAGACTAACAGAAAGGTAGGTACACAATAATATTGTTATTCAAACAGAATGATTGTTTTATATATAAAGTAAACATTGCCTTGTTCTGCTAACAGTAAGATTGTGGAACTACAATCTGGAAAGATTTTATGGTGACGATAAAACATTACAGTGTAACCTAACCTTCCTGTCAGATTTTCTGTGGAAAGATATAAAGAACAAGGAAAAAGGGGTAAGTGTCTTCTTGCAGACATGTTGAATACTACACTCAGCAGATCTATTCTGTAAAAACATTAGTTTTCACGGTAATTTCTTGAAAACTAATGTGATATGAGCTTGAAGTGAGCTGTCAATGGCATCAATTCCTAACATGTAAATAGCGTGGAATGACAAATTTTCACGATGTGATTTTTACTTGTGCAAATTCCGTGTTCACTGTATCCGTACAGTGCAAGAAGAGTTACAGTTTTTTTTTTATTTGAGTGATTATCAATAGCAACCAATATTTAAATAACAATAGGTAAATACCTTCATACACTACAATATTAAATAATACATCTCCTTCCGTAAAGAGGACGAAATAATTTAAAATAAATACGAGACTCGCAATAAACTTTCCCTCATTCATAAAATTACTACAATACAGGTAACAGTCTGAAATTTGATGCAAACTTGAGCTGTAACTTCTTATCGCCATTGTCAGAAGGCACTAACTCCCTAGCTTGCACTAATCCGATACCAGAACTTGAATGCCTGCTGCACCAGCTCTTTGATAGTGCATCTATGACAGAAGACAAAAGTAGATAATTGTAAACAATTATTGATTTGAAGTACTTTCTAAACTAAGGTTTAAAGTTCGTATATTAAAAAGGGCATTAAAATAAAATCCGCGAGTGGTTGACGAAATAATAAATATTATGTACTTCGGACGCACCCTGACCAGTACCACAGAATACATAATAGTACTAGGTACAGAAGGGTCACTCTCTTCCCCGCGCTCATATCAGATACCGCACCTCACCCCGCACTTCGAAGTATTCGTCGCTGACTTTCTAGCTAGGGCGCTCGCGTAGAACCGCAACATGTTTGTGTTTATAATCACAAGTAAAGCGCGCATTGCTTCGTGAAATAAAAATACTGTATATTGTTGTATATGGGCCCTAAAGACTACGATTCGTGCGATGTAATCGTTCGGCTAAATAAGACAATCAATGACCATACTGTATACTACAGCGTTTACATTTTACTATAATTGAATTAGGAATTTGGGATAATTTTCAAGTTATGGAACAACAAACTGAATGTCATACTTTACAAAGATCAAATTCCATTACAACCAAAAACTTATTAGGCCCTTTTTGTTACAAATGGTCACACAAAAATCAACTTAAAATACTTTTTACTAAAGTAGATAACTTATTTAGTAGCGATGGAATGTAAATTATCTGATATTATGAGCACTGCTATAGTTTTATATAGTCCAGTAATTAACGATCTTGGTGCTAAGTTCTCCATGTTTTTCCCTTCTGCGGTCAGCCAGCCTGCGGTGTGCCTTTCACTAACGCATGACAAACAACCTCTGAGCTTAGTCCTCTGAGTTTACAAAACAGACCATTTGACCTTTCCCAGCCAGTGCGGGCTCTTAATACACAATTGAATACAATTCAATAGCACCTACACAATTACCCCTATTTATCACATTTCAACGAACATCATTTCATTCGTAAACAATGGGGACATCAAAGCAAGTAGTAATCGATAAACTTAGCCCGTAGCTCGGATCGACGTGTGAAGAAAAAAAACGGTTGTCTGTAAAGTCGGTTTACTGACGATAGCCGAACGTGACAACGTCATAAGAAAATAATAAAAAAAAAATAATAATAATTCTTTATTTTTATTTTTTTTTTCGATTGTGCCTCTTTGTCGCTCGTACCGCGCTCTCGCTTGCACTTCAAGCCTTAAATGGAACGGCTCAGAGCGAGGTAACGCCACATGACGTCATGATTTTTCATGCGTGCAGCCAGCTTCATCGAAATTATAAGACGTTGTCACGTCAATATACACTAAAAACTTCAAAAAAGACTTTTGAAGTTTCGGCCCATGACCATCGCGACCCATCGCATCGCCCGCCGCTATTACCTACTTCGTTTTCGCTTAGCGTTCTTCCTGACTTTTTTCTCTGTGCTCGAGTCCTAAGGATCGTAGTGTGATGTTAAATATCTCAAGAGTTGGGTTATCACATACAAAAAGATTTTTTCTAATCCAAGTGGTAGTTCCAGAGATTAGCACAACCAAACAAATAAACAATCTCTTCAGCTTTGTTATTAGTATAGATAGTGAAATTGCGAAACACACGATATTTATGTTGTCGAACAGACGAATTTTTCAAACACATGAAGCAAATGTATTAGGAATTCCCTTCTTGTTACGCAATTGGATAGCTGGACTTCAATAATGTGGTTAGTATGTATGTATGTATAGGTATATACAGTCAGTTTTCTGTTAAAATTCTGTTTACCAAGGCGGATATGGAAGTGAGGTCCTTCTTTTCTCATAATTCACATAGCTCATGGCGTTATAAAAATATTAGGTAGCCAGCAAGGTGGAGGCTATTTCAATTTACCTCCCATTTCAATGGAGATTCACAGATGTAGGTACTTAAATGTGGTGCAATTCCACAAAAAATGGAGTGTGTCATGTTGTCTGTGCGCTACAGGAATTGATAGTCGCTACTTGAAAGCGCCAAGCTCGTAGCCAAATCCTGGGCCCATACTGCCCCGCACTTACCATGTGATTAAGTATGAAATAAAAAAGAATCATAGGATCTAACAGAAAAGCTGCATGCATTTATAAAGTAAATATCATCACATAAGATAATATTTAAGCCCTCAGGATATTGACATTGTCAACTGGGATGTAATATAACTTTTGATTTTAAATATTTATTCGATCAACCAATATAAAATGTATTGTTATTGAAAAGTTAAAAGCACCTGTGTCCATATTATACCTATTGTTTCTAAACCAATATTTTTCATAACTTAGGTTTTATGTATTGGGCAATATTTAACTGATCCTCTAAAAACTTTTTGAACTTATAATGATGGACACTTTTCTAAATTAATGAACCTCTAAAAACTTTTTGCACTTCTATTACTGCACACTTTTTTTATTAAGTTGAGCCTCTTTTTTAACTTTCTGGCCTTTTCTCAGAGTTGGTTGCAGTAACTAAGCTAATAGGGAAGCCTAACCAAACGGATTAGGTTAAGCTGGAACTGAAACCAACCACGCGCGAGCCGAATTTGTCGCAGTAACTAAGCTAAGGCACCCTGGCCAAATCGATTAGGTTATAACTGTGACTAAATGCGCGCGAGCCGAGCGAGCAAAGCGAACAGTGCCCCAGCAACGGCCGGCGAGCGCTACATCCAAGTTAGGACGAAAGGTATTTTTAGGACCCTAAAATAGGAACTTTTTGATGTTTTGAAAAGAGGCACAATCATCAAATTAATGTTCAATAATTTATTTATTTTATTTAGGCAAACCAACTAAATACACACAAAGACATTCAAAGTACATATCATTTACAAATACAATAGCATTACATGCATCTAAATTAAAGGTAAGCACATCATTTTATTAAGAACCCATTATGCAATAATAATAACATAAAGATGGATAACAATGTAATTAGAACTAATATCAATATCTCTTATACTTAAAATTAACTTGAATATTATTAGGAGCGCCAAATGTTGATTATTAATAGAGGTTCGATTAAATTCATGCATATACATATGTATAAATGTATAGCACCAAGTCATTGAGCACCATTTTATACGGAAAGAAAAACGATCATAACATATTAAATATTATATTTTCTTTAGCCGCATAGAGTAGGCAAAGGCAACTTGTTCTATTCTGCGTAATGAAAACAGTCGTGTTTTCATACGAATAATTTAATAACAATGTTTATAGGCAGTTCCATTAAAAGTTTCCATTAAAACGAGTTATGTTTATATTCATACAATTTAGATAAAACTCATTTAATGATGTTATGGATTTCTTTGTGTGTAGCAGGAACAAAATTATAAATTCGTTTGCCGTTCGTTTTTAAATTGTTTAGAATCAAAGGTAAGTATAGAAAAACACAATGTAAAGACTCCAGCTCATCAAGCTACTATAGTCAAATTTCTTTAAGAGATTTTCAACTTTATCGCTATAGGTTATGGTTCAAAATTGATTGGGTAAATTTTACAGTTTCGGGTAGCTTGATGTGCTGGCGTCTGTACGTGTCGTGAAGTGAAAGCTTATTCAGAAAATAACGAAACCATATTTTTTATGTGTCGAGTCTAGGACCTGCCTACATTTCAAGTTAGATTTCTATTTCACCACACTCTCAAATAAATGTGTCCGCTCTATAAGTACCCATTACCCACGGTATTATTATCAGTGAAAATATCTACTCTATTCGCCATATGTGGTACATCGCCTTTGACATTGACAGCTTTGAAAGACAGCTCGGGGTTGGGGTAGTACCCCCCGCGTGTCCCCCTTCTACCTCCCAGTGACCAACTACGTAGTAGGACAATATCTGTAAGTGAGACCGCGGTAGCGGACTGTTTACATTTGGCCGAACGGCTCTACTCTGCGACACCACTGATGTCTAGAATCTAGAACGCTTAAAGGCCTAAAAATTGTAGTTTTAGTAGGGCTTTTTATAGACACAAGAGTGGTGCGAAGAGTAGGCTCTTCTAAGATTTATTTTTTGGTCAATGTAAATGCCAGTCGGATTTAAAAACATCATTTTGCATTTGAAAACCCAATTATTAAGGAAGGCTATTTATATTTACGCTACGACCCTTAAAAATAAACGCGGGCAGAAGCTAGTTGTAAAATATTACACGATTTAACAACACTCTAGCCAAGATCTATCCTAGAAAGAAACGGTTATTAATTATGTATTGAAACTGACTTACCCATTCATTGTCCAACGCCTAATGTATCGATCGATTTCTAAGGTGAATGTACCTTTTAACCTATGCCTACAGACATAATAAATAAGTACCAAGGCTTTATAAAAGAGATCTCTGCTTAAAAATAGTAAGATGATTAAAAAACACTATCGCTCTAAAATTTTAATGCATAACCACTGTCACCAAATTCAATTCGTAGAGACTGCGAAAGAGGTTATGGTGCTGTTAATAACACGTTTTAACAGCACAAACGAAATCTTAACTCCACTATCTATGAAGGACTAAATGCACCCTCAAAGTATAGCACCGTTTCACCGTGTCGCCCACCGCATACTTAGCAGTGGCACCTTTCGTCACACGCCGAGCGAGTACCTAAATGAAGCAGTCTGTACATTGCGCAATGCATTCAAAATTCTGTTTGAGTTACCTCCCTTAGATTACTGCTCTCCTGGTACCAGGGAGCACTTTGTACTAAATATTCTTTGTTTATGTAACTGGAGTTTTTATAGTGTTGTTATGTTGTTCGGGCTTCAGTTATGTACCTATTGTATATAGGTAGTTATTTTAGTGTGCAAAATGAACGTTACGTGTGTGACAATGATAAATCTTTAATTTTCCATAGGTCCGTTTCCAGTTGGGATAAGCAAACATTGTTGGAAAAAGCCTAGTACCTATAGGTTAAAGGGCGTAAAGATTTATTATCTTAAAACTCGTAACGATGGCAAGTTAAGTGCCATCATTACTCGTTCAGACAGCTGCCAATTGTAGGGGACCATAATTTGGTATCGCCCCAAACCGCAATGTTACAGAATGTTCCAGACCTACATGGTGAAGTGCAAATATTAAATAGAATTGGTGCTTTTAGATGAAAAATATCGGTATTTATGAATAGATAGATACCTATAACAAGCAGCTTACGTAATAAGCCCAAACTGCAATCGTAGTTAAGGTTGCAAAAACTGTGTAAAGAACTTCTGATCAAGAGTTTATGTTGACCCCGAAAATGATCGTCTAACTCTTTTTTTTTTTTTTTTTTATTCTTTATTTATTTATAGGGGCTTTTACGTCTAACTCTGATATAATGCACTTGCACCGTTAAGTCTTTAACAAAATTCTTTTAACAAAGAGTAATAATAAGCATAATATTTTTCATTACCGTTTTGAGAGCAGTGGTGATGGAATATTTTAAATGAAGTAAACTGGTTGCCAGGGTTCTCGTTAGTTGCTGCCGGTTCTACTGGGCCATCAGTGGTCTTCAAAAATGTTGACAGCTCCTATTAATATCCATCCATCGGTAAATAATAACAGTCATCAATAATCACCAGTGCACCGTGGCTAAATAATAACAGCCGCACAGGTCGATCGATCAGGATAAGCAACGCTTGCCGCGGTTGGTCTGTAGATTGGTGACCATCTTTACTTATCGAGACCCCTCCGTGCCTCGGAAAGCACGTCAAGCCGTTGGTCCCGGCTGTCATTCGTGGATCTTTGACAGTCGTTACGGGTAGTCAGAAGCCCAAAAGTCTGACAACTAGTCTTACCAAGGGGTATCGTATTACCCAGTAACTGGGTTGTGGAGGTCAGATAGGCAGTCGCTCCATGTAAAATACTGGTATTCAGCTGCATCCGCTTAGACTGGAAGCCGACCCCAACATAGTTGGGAAAAGGCTAGGCAGATGATGATGACCAATAATCACAAGTACAAGTAAAATACAACACCACAATAATAACAGCAGCAATAAGTTAAAACATAATTGAAGCTTCTGAAGACCATCAAAGCATGTATATTGCCTGAACATTAATTACACAGCCCAATGAATAAATTATTCCGAAAAAAACTTCAACAATGTTAGAACAATTAAACAACCATTAAATGAAGCACTGCAATTACGTTTATTCTTCTGCGACGAAAATTCAAAGGGCAAACAAACTTACCTATTATAGATTGCCAACAAAAAGGCCTATTATTTTGAGATGATAAATTGTTGGTGAATTCAAAAACTCCTGGTTTCCACTTCAGCTATATTGTTCCTAACATCTGTCAAGAATCTTAGAAATTCGGTCTGTTCCCTGTTATTTGGTATCAGGGGAGTAGACGAGACTTTTTGTCTCCTGAACAACCCTTCTCCAGTAAAAACACGTCATGGCCGAAATAACACTCATTTTATTCAGGTTTTTTTTTCTAAGTTAAAGGTTACTTTATTGGTATTGTTTACCTACTAAGTTCTAATAGAATACCATATTTGCTTGTACTCTGTCTTACAGACATAGATATCTTTAATTCTTAACAACAATTTTTTAAACGTTGTTTTCAGACGATAAAATGGCACCGTTTCTATAATAATTTATTATTACAAAATTATTTAGATACTCTGGTACCTACGTAAATAAGTAGATAGTTAGCTGGACAGAATATGCTGTATTGAACACCAATTAGAAAAAAAAGAAAACAAAAGTACCTACTTCTATAATTATACATAGGTAATTACATAAGTGTTTGAATTACCCAAAACGTGTATACCTAAGGCAGGATGTTCTGTACCAAAACAAACAACTGAATATATTCATAATGTTATCTGAACTTTTCTCATTAACTTCGGTATCCTTTTAGTATATAGACCTATTAATATTGCTTCAAAATTATATGATAATCCCAAATAAATTTTAGGTATGTGAATCTTTTTTGGCTAGACACCATTATAATTAAAACTTAGTTTCCCCAGACGCTTCAAAAGCAAATTTTAGGCATTAGCAAAAGCATTTTAATCTCATTTTAGTCTCATAATATTACCTATGTTCTCTTCAGTCCACAAACACCTAAAAGTTTTAGCTTTATCTAAAAACCTAATTGAAAAATATTTAGCGAGAAATAGTGTTCGCATAAAATCAAATTCCGATCTAAATTTCATCCAGAGCCATTAACCACAAAGCTTTCAGCTTCAATCTATAGCACTTGAATGTCGTAAAAGAGCTGTAAAACTGAACCCAGTAAAATAAAATAGTTACCATTGCCAGCGAATCACAAAAGAAAAAAATATGCTCTCTGCTTTATTCATTATTCGATCTTGTACACAATGGGCGCTGGCCACACTTCAACGTCGCTTGTTCATTTCGTTTGTAATGTTTAGTTTAATCAGATTTTTTTGGAAATGCATCACTGGACGTCAAAATACACTCAACTCTAGCCATCAACTGACTACAAAACTTGACAAACAGTAATCTTTTATTTTTTAAATTTATGTTGCAATCACAAATAATATGTTTAGCTGAATAATAACCACTTTCTATGAATAATTACTTTAAATTCACTTTACGAAACCGATTGCTTCATTCGCACTGTTTGATTACTTACATTACCTACTTTCTTCATACAAAATTCGCCAACCTCAACCATTGTGTACAACCCAATTATATAGCCCATTCACAGTTATTTTACCTCTGACAGCAGTAACCCAATAGCAACCATAAAGTAAAGAAAATAAAGATCACTATTATTTTGACAGACTTGTCAGCAGCAGCAACCTAACAACAACTTTAATAAAACTAGGAAGGGTCAGTGTGATTTGACAGTGATGCAATATCAGAGGTAAAAATAACTGTGAGTAGTCCTGTAGGTACTACACATAAAGCACACATACAACAATAATAAAATAACCTTCAACTGTTCCGACTGTTCTAATTACAAATGTCAGGAACAACAACACAAGCTAGCTCGATTTTTTAAATGAACGACGTCGAACCAAAATGGCTGCCTCGGATGTAAAGAATGAATTGAAAAGGATTACTGCAATATCGTGTTGTCAAGACTCACTCGAGATACACTCAGTTTCTTTGATAAATTAAGGGGCGTAAAGATCGTCAGATATTACGAATATTAATCATGGTCCCCACGCAACGGGTAAAAAATGAATAAATTTGACGTCACTATGGAATAAATTAATGGTGGATGGATGGATTAGGTGATTATCGTAGCGCAATTTATAACTTAACACTGGGTGATTTGTTCATTGGTAGGTACTGCAATTATCTAGGTTTCATCTTTTTTTTCATAAATCATGATAGAATTGTTGAAGTTCTAAAATAAAATAAGTACCTACTTCAAAGATATTACGTCATGCATCATAAAATCCTCAAGTCATCGTATATCAGTTTTCATGATAATGTTCAACGACAGATAGGCAATATATAGGGTGACTGGTAATTAGTGACCGATACCTAAACACGTGATTGTACTCATGATAATAAACAACTTTTACTATGGGACCAAACCTGAATTCGCGAAAAAAAATCTGCTGTTCAGTCATTTATGTTCGCCTAACTGGTCAAAATGTAGGTACTGAACAGCAGATTTTTTTTTCGCGAATTCAGGTTTGGTCCCATAGTAAAAGTTGTTTGTTATCATGAGTACAATCACGTGTTTAGGTATCGGTCACTAATTACCAGTCACCCTATATAAATAAAGGCATAATATTGGTATGTAAGATATCTACAATACCAAGGTAAGAATTTCTATATTTACCGCAGAGAAGAAAACAAGACTTACAAAAACTAACTTCAAACATCACCTACTAATCTCAGATAGGTATACCTATTTTCACCTATTTTAGGTAAAATGGTGGCATGATTTTACAATTTAGTATTCTAAAACATCAAAATAAAATGGTTCTCTAATAATTAATACCTATTTTATTGTGTTGTGGTGTCTAATCTTACAGATTAAATTCAAATGCACAATCGTTTATAGTGTCAAATGAACAGCTATTTTATAAAACCGATGGGCTTCAAAAATTACAAATTAATTTATGCTTAGCACAAAAAAGTTTATAAAATAAGTGTAAGTATTTATTAACAAAAAAATCCGAATTTTAATTCAATATTCAATACTTTTGTGTGTTATATTTCGTGATACGTTGTAAAATTGTGTTAAATAAAAACTAGAGCCTAAAATTACGAAAAACAAAATTAATAACTAATATGTTCATACTTAACATAGCTTAAAATGGCGTTAAATCCATATCTGAACTAATTACGAGTAAAGAAAATATTATTTTACTAAGCCAGAGTTAGGAACGAATTATGTGATTTGGCTTCATATAAATTTAAGTCTTTTTTCATAATTCAATTAACTATTAACTATTTCTTTATAAATTCTTTGTTCAGGAAGCATATGCTTTAGTAGCATTTATCATGGACAAACTTAAGATTTAGTTTACATAAATGTATTTTGAAATTTGAAAACGTAAACATAAGCAACCAGCGCTGCAGACCGTATTTGAAAAACTGTTTTGAATTCTACGACGACTTCTTCTGAATTTATAAATACACTCTTTAGCAAAGTTTATCTTGCCAAATTGAAGTTAAGATATTTTATAAACATAATATGGCTGTTTGGTCAGGTAATCAGCGTCAACCAGACGCTTTCATTTTTATTTATTCTCAAAAATCAAAGTGACACTTCGTCGCATTGACATTATGAACACGCAGTGACTGTAGTCGAAAAGATTGTAAGATTCTTCGTATTCAATGAAGGGGTGGTAATTACACCTTTCATAAGCGACATATGATTGTTATCCGACATCCACGCAAACGAAGTCGCGGGCACAGCTAGTCACAAGTAAATCTCCTAAATTGAATTCGCTTAAAAGCTCGAAAGCCACCCCAAAATACTTTAAAAGTTAAACACAATTGAAGAAAAATATATTCAACTCATACAATATGCATTAATTACAATACAATATAAATCAAAGTCACCTTTAGTCCTCAACCGATCTTTATACTAAAAGAATCAACTACTAAATAACTACATATATATCTCGAGGATGCAAGCTCTCGTTCCAATAACATCTTCAACGTTAAAGAAGTTAATAATGCAGTAGCTTTTGTTTTAAAAACAAGTGAAGACGACGAGCAATCAACACAATCGACCAATAGCAGCAAGGGTTCCAATCAATTGAGCTGAACCAAACGACCTGCACCCGATCAAACGTCGGAACGATTTAATTGGGTCTTACTGGCGGACGAAACAGTAAAACTGACTGAGTACAAATTGAAACAATCATTGCATCGACTTTAATGAAAAAACATTTACCGGAAAGTAAATGGGAATTTTACGGCTGTTGATACAAGTGCCTAGTTTAATAAATTCACTTAAAATGTGCTTCATATTGCAGACAATGACTGAGTTTAAAATTGATTGAAAATGCATAAGGAACTTATATCATTACCTACTGCTAGTCTGGCTAGCTTTTACTGCGATCACTTCAAGATTAGATTTAATTTCGGCACTTTGAAATTAGCTTATATTTCTAGTAAATTCAACTATCACATATCCAATTATTAAAAAAAGACAGAATTTGTTATTCGGTGAATCCACACTACTAACAGAGCAGTAAAACACAAAAAATACAGAATCGAGAAGGCTCTAACCGTAATGAAAAATAAACTATACTTACAATAATAAAAATAAAATTTTCAATTTCCAAGATAATATTTAGGTACATAATGTAAAAAGCTAACAGTCTTAAAATAATAATATGTAAAAGTATATAAAAAAGGGACGGGAAATAATCAAAGGTTACCAAAAATGATATAAATTGCCATTAAAAATGCACGATGTCTTCAAACGGAGCTCTCTTTGCTGATGAAACCAAGAACAAATGCGTTAATTAACTACCTATATAGAGTATTTGAATACGCAAATGGATCGCCCGGTTTTAATTAGTCCAGCGAATATTTTGTGTCAAACAGTTTATTGTCTCATAAATAGCTTAGCTTAGAGTCGTTCGTTGGCTTTCAATTTCGTATAACAAACTTCTTTTAAGCTAGACTTGTTTATTTTTTTTTATTTCATGTCAAATGCAGAATGCAAATAATAAAATTGTGAATTAAAAGTTTGGGCTGAGGTCCTAGAGCATTGATATATATGTAACACTAGATTAGCAATTACCTCACCAAGGCGTTGCCACTAGGCTGATGGCCACAGCTATCAGCGTAGCTAACGTCAGCCGGTCGATTCTGTAAAAATCTCACCGTGATAACTTAGGTGAAGTGAGCTATCAATAGGGGTAATCCGCGGGGGTAATCCCTAACATCAGGTGGAGTGACAGCTAGTGAGCTGTCACTCACTGTGCTTAGGTGAAGTGCACCTAAGTTTTCACGGTGAGATTTTTACAGAATAGCACTACTGTTCAGTGCTCTGTGCGACGCCAACCGAAGTCAACCGAGTGACATACGACAAAAAATATCGCGAAAGAGTGCGATTTAAGATCACAAAAACATAATAAATTAACCGGAATTACTTTCCACACGTAAATTTATTGTCTCTGTGTTTATATCAACGTAAAAACGCAATAAAATGTAGAATTTTGTAAATTAGGTTCAGTGTTACCACTAAAAACTTAGTTTTAGTTTCCCACATTACCTAGTAGGAGTTTTTAATTTAAGGAATTAGTGATTTTAAATATTTTTTAATAATAAAAACGTAGCAGGGTGCTTAAAGATGCAGCACGCCGTGAAAAATAGGTGGAAATAATCCGATTGCTGAGAAAAGAGACTGACTGGCTACCTACTAAATCATTCAATTTCATTAATAATAAAGAAAAATTATTCAAAAAGAAAATGTCTTAGTTATTTTCATTATTTATAAACTTCTATTACACATCCATTATGAAATACATAATTCAAATATTTAAAAAATAATTTAACTTAACCTAAAACGCTTTTTATGGCTTAAACTGTTGGGTAAAATTTCGCATGGGTAGGCAACCCCATCCCGTCATTGCATGTTTATATTGCGGTCTTTGTCTAATCTAAGCGACGGTATTATTCTTACGACGTGTGTAAGTGATACAGATATATGTTTACTTTTAAATGTTTAGTGGTTTCAAAGCTACGTCGTCGCGTTTATAAAGTGGCTACACTTTTTTGACACATTTTATTGAGGTTTGCTTCTCTAGTTATATAGCTCAATGTCCTAGAGAGCTGGACTTTTAGCTGCGTTAACAATAATTGAAATAGTAAAATATAGATTGCTTCATTGAAACCACTTGAAAGTTCAGTCAGTTCCAGATTCGTTCAACAAATGACGGATAAATGGCATATATTTACAAAACATACACAACATTGCAATAATCTTCAACTTGGTGTATCCACGATTAAATGGATCCTTCCATAGTTGCAACAGCATACATAAAACAAAAGCCAGTCATCATAACAGTCACCTTAAAAAGCAAACTCCAGTACTGGCACTTAAGCTAAGAGTTACCTGTCGCAAGAACACGGAAACGATCTCGTACGAAGGAAAACGATCCCGTAAGAAGGAAAGCTTTTAAGTAAACAAGGTTGGGAGGGCACGTCCTCTAAGGTCAGAGGAACCTCGACCCTAAGGGAGATAAGCAGGAAAGAGCAACAAAGATGCCTCCAAGGCTCAAGACTATATCAAAGTTAATTTGTCAAAAGACAGGCTGAGGGTATCTTAAAAAATAATTATGTGGTATCTCGCTTACCTACTAATAAAATTAAGAAATTTGGTTAAAGTATACCAGTCCGCTATAGCTGTACCTACTAATTATAAAGCAATTTGCTTATTTAGAAAGGTAATGGTTAGGAAATTACATAAATGTTGACCTAAATAAATGAATGTGTGAATAAATCTATACCCACATGATAGAAAACTAACTAGGTCCTCTTACAACTTGAATTCATCAATTCACAAAATGATTAAACTCTTACAAGTCAAAACAGATACCTTACAAGCGAAAATTTTCATCCATACTCTAGCCATCTACTTTTGTATTCAACGATGATCTCGCTAAACCGGTTACAGCCTGACAAATGAGACGTACGTCGTGATTAACTCCGTCTGCCTGGATCATAGGCCTTTCCAGTATTAATATTTGCTGAATTATTATGGTACAGACGGACTACGGCTTGCCCGCAAATGAGACACGTTGAAATGAACTAAACTGAAATTAGACGAATGAATAATGGAATCAGGGAGGCTAAAGAAATATTACCGAGTGATGTGAAAGCAAAAATATTGTTTTTATTAATAATTTCAACCGTTTTGTGAGGCTTTTCAAGAACGATATTTTCAGCGACTATCTATGCGTTTTTTTTTTCTATATTTATTTTATTGCAAACTTGGCCAGCTCTTGACGTCGATCTCGCCTGGTGGAAAGCGATGGATGAGGTCTGTGATGGAACGAGCGAGTCTTATGATGAGATGATATGCCTAATCACTTTTACTTTGAAAGCTGACGGGTTATACCTGGAAGGGAACAAAGATGCTGGCAGAGAGTCCTAAACTTTGGCCGTGCGCAATAATAAATGTGGAGGAGAAGTGCTGAGTTCGACTAGTCGGTAGTACTTTATTTTTCGGGCTCTCAAGCAGTCGGCTGAAGTCAGTAGTAATTGTAATACTAATAAATATTCCGTATGATTTTATTAAGAACTAGGTTTTGCCCGCGACTTCGTCCGCGTGGGTTTCGTACTTTCCTCAAATAAATTTAACACCCTCTCCACCTCCCCTTGAAAGGTAGTTATTTCGAAATGATTGATTACGATCTTTATACTTTATTTAAAGAAATAAGTATCCGGGCCAATATTTTAGTTAAACTACCTAAGATATTTCAAATAAACTATCCTCCCTTTTCATCACGACAGGGCTTGTTCTTATTAAAAAAAGCATTTGGTACGTTTCCATTTTTATGACTAAAATATTATTTACCCCCATTTTGGAGTTTCTACTCCTTAAACTTTATTACCCTTTTCCACCCCGGTAGGAGTCGATTAAATAAAACCCTAAAACTCATACTTTTTTATTTTGAGTAAGTAAGTAGTAAAACCCTAAAACTCATATACATTTTTCCCCCACTTTTCACTCCCACAGAGGAGGACTTTTGAGAAAACGTTTGGGATGTGTTTTGTAAATTGACTCAAAGATTATGTATAACAATTTTCGAGTTAATCAAGCCACACAGTAAAATAGAAAAATAACTACCCCTTTTCACCCCGTGAGGAGTAGATTTTCGCAAAACCCTGATATATGTTATTCTTTATTTTAGATTTTAAGTATAAATACTGAGTTTCGACTTAATCGGACCGGTATACCACATGTTAAAATTCTTCCATACAAATGTTAACACCCCCCAAACTAAACAACCAATTATTTATACCAATTTTCGAGTTAATCAAGCCACGCAGTAAAATGCTCTCCTGTAAAATTAATTACCCCTTTTCTCCCCGTTAGGGGCAGATTTTCGAAAAACCCTGATACACGTAATTCTTTATTTTTGGTCTTAAGTATAAATACTGAGTTTCAAGTTAATCGGACAGCGCGTTAAAATTCTTCCATACAAACTTTAACACCCCCCTCCCCCATTGGGGGGTAGTTTAGAAAAACAAAAAATGTTAAACTTCATAATTTACTTAGATAAGTATTCGTGCCAAGTTTCAAGTTTATTAACCCAAGGAATAAGATTTTTCATATAAACTGTATCCCCGCTTTTTCCCCCCACAGGGGTGAAATTTCAAAAAATCGTTTGGAATGTATTCATAACTTGACTCCCAGATTATTTATACCAATTTTCGAGTTAATCAAGCCACGCTGTAAAATGCTCTCCTGTAAAATTAACTACCCCTTTTCTCCCCGTTAGGGGTAGATTTTCGAAAAACCCTGATAAACGTGATTCTTTATTTTTGGTCTTAAGTATAAATACTGAGTTTCGAGTTAATCGGACAGCGCGTTAAAATTCTTCCATATAAACTTTGACACCCCCCAATCCCCTGTTAGGGGGTACTTTAGAAAAACAAAAATGCCAAACTTCATAATTTAGTTAGATAAATATTCGTGCTAAGTTTCAAGTTTATTAACCCAAGGAATAAGATTTTTCATACAAACTTTCATCCCCTATTTAACTCCCTTAGGGGTTGAACTTCAAAAATTCCTTCCTTATTCCTCGTCTACATTATAAAGGAAACCTCTGTGCAAAATTTCAGCTTTCTAGGTCCAAGGGTTTAGGCTGGGCGTTGATGAGTCAGTCAATCAGTCAGTCAGTCAGTCAGGACTTCTCTTTTTATATATATATAGATAATTTTAAGGACAACATTTCCGTCGAACATGATTTCTGTGTAGCTTTAACCACTAAGGCTGCACACGCGACGGAAGCTTAAAAAATGGAGTAAGTTCTCCTGTTTTCCCAACATTTCCCTTCACTGCTCTGCTCCTGTAGATCGTAGCGTGATGAAAAGTATACTATAACCTGCCCAGGAGTATGAAAAACAATTGTACCAAGTTTCGTTGAAATCCGTCGAGTGGTTTTTGTTTCTATAACGAACATACAGACAGACAGACAGACAAAAATTTTACTGATTGCATTTTTGGCGTCAGTATCGATCACTAATCACTCGCTGATAGTTATTTTGGAAATATTTTTCATGTACAGAATTGACCTCTCTACAGATTTATTATAAGTATAGATATAGATGAAGATTGAATAAAAGATAGCGGAGAAAATTATTTAGATAATACCTCAGTCACCATAGACGCCATGGTATAATAAAGATACCTAACAGTGATATATGGAAGAACTGAAAATCTCAAATCAAATAATGAGCTAACAATCACTAACTTTCCAGCAACTATATTTATCAGAGATTCTGCACAGAACAGTCTCTAACATGAATTTACTGTAAAATCGGCATCCTTGAATGTCATTAAGTTAAATGCTGGTCGGAGCTTGACAAACGGTCGAGCCATTAACTTATTTGGCTCGATATTTTGTTCGGTAGAAGCGAACAATGCAGTATCGATTACTGAAAATTATGTTCGTTTAGCCTTTATGAATAAAGTATGTATGTTTGGCTATCAAACGGACTATACAGATAAAAAAGAACAAAACTGCTACTTATTACTTCTGGTTTTTAAATATCTATAATCGACCGTTCCATACAAAATGTATGAGAAAAAGAATTATCTTCATTATTATTTTTTTCGTGAATTTTTCCCATGTTTTAATACTTATTCTACTATTCGAGGCGAAGACAAATCCAACAACTTGAGGATCATAAAAATTGATCCAGCCTTTCTTGAGTTATAAATGGTGTAACTAACCCGACTTTCTCCACTCACTCCACACTTTTCTCCAAACTCATCACAATTATCTCCTGCCTTTATGCCAATTTATTTGGGGTCGGCGAACATGTCTTTTTCTTTCATACTTCTCTACTAGTTGTCATCTCGGTAGCCACCCCCTTTCCAGCCTTTCACACAGTCCATCCATCGTTTTTTTGGTCTTCCTCTACTGAAATCATCCCTCACGACATTTTCCTCATTCCTCCGTAACACATGCCCATACCATGACAACCGATTTCCGCACAACTTTTCAATTACCGGTGCCATTTTCAGACTTCCTCTTATGTAGATACTCATTTCTTATTCTATCCATTCGTGTTTACACCACACATCCCTCTTAGCATTCTCTTCTCAGTTGCATGCAATTGCCTATAGTTCATCCCTTTTGTGGCCCAACATTCTGATGTATACAAGACCACCATGGTTAAACATGGTTGGTTTAACCATTGTTCTAAATAAATTCCCCGGGAACGCGGAAGTTGCAGATTGTTCCCGTGACCTACCACCATTTCATTGTGGTTCTTAAATATAAATATTAAATACACATTTAAAGCTTTGAGTGATGCTGTTAATGGTACAGAAACAAACAACAAAAAAAAAATTGCAGAGTATCGGATAAAGACTGCACACTTGGCAATAATATTTACATTTTTTTTTAAATATTTTAAACTGTTTCAGCTGTTAAAATTATTTTGAAAGTGTATTTATGTTTGATCCCTAACATCTGCTAGTTCATAAACCTAACAGCTGATTAAAGTTGCCAATAATAAATTCGGAACCAGTGCTGCCACAAGACTTCACCTCTCCCACTGGTTTTCGCCAAATAATTATTGTAAAAGTTCTTTGACTATAATTTTCATGAAAATTCTAACGTCGAAAGTTTGAAGGACCTGCTTAAGAAGTATCATGACGTATTGTTTGATGTGTTATTCATCAAAAACCCTTCAACCATTTATGTCCCAAGGGACTAAAAAGCTCATATTGTACAAAAGTTCAACATACCATTGTAAATAGTGATAATACCTGCAATAGAAAGTATTTTTAGATATAAAACTTCTTCATAAAATATTTGTGAACAGTAAACTTTCTTAGTAGTTGGAATTTCGGGAGAACCTTTAGAATGAAATTAAATTACAGGTCAATAACAAACAATCAGAATATGCACTTAAAGATGTTAAACAAAGACACCATATTGATTTTTGCCCCACAAGAGAAGTTAGTGACCTTACCAAAATTACGTTTAAAACGACCTTCACAAACCTTTAGTTGCAAAAATATTTCTCATTTCTTTATAATTTTTAAAATCTGAGCAAATTTGTAATTAGAGCAGATTCTCTTGATTTGAAAGTTCAGCAATATTTCTAAGTCTTTTAATCCATAGTTTTCCTTTTCCGAGTCTTAAAAGTCCAATCGACTCGAAAATTGGTCTATGAAGTGTTGGGTTGCCGTGAATATTTTTTATATTTTAGCACACAATGTGATACAGGAACTCCTAGTACAAGAGCTAGAGTTACACGGATGTTTGTGTTTTGAAGTGAAAATAAATAATATAATTATTATTAAACTTATGTATATAAGTTTAATAATAATTATATTATGCATTGGAACATTTATATACCTAACAAGGGGGCTATAAAAGCAATACAGGACGAATTCCCATGCCGCTATAAAATATTCACTCAATAATAATATGAGAGAGCTAAGCGAAAGAAGATTATTTTGTCCGTTTTTGTGTTCCATTCTTGTCACGTTCCTGTTCGAATAAGTGCATATGTACATACATGGTATGTAGGTCGCTTTACTTATAGGTAAGAAAGAAGTAACTTTAGGATTTAATACGTGGCAGATATACAACATTCAGTAATGACAAAGATATAAAGCATCGTTCAATAAATAATATATGAAAGAAATCGCTGCATAAGTAGGTATTCTTCTACGAAACACTATTAAAGAAAGTAAGTGATCTTGTGTCCGTTTCTAAAAGATCATCAAGTTTTATCATTCATCAGTAAATCTACAGACAAATTTCATGTTTGCTGATAGTGATCGGTTGTTAAAAAACAAATTTCATCCTTTTCACCGTCATCATGCTTAGCCTCAGATATCCGAACTATGTTAGAGACGGCTTCCACTCTAGAACCAGATGCAGCTGATTTTAAAATGGAGCGACTGCCTATTAGATCCGCCCTCCAGAACCCAGTACTGGGTAACACTATACTCCTAGAGTCCTAGGTAAAACTGACTGTCAGACTTTAAAGCGTCTGACTATCCGTAAAGACTGTCAAAGCTAGCAGATAGCAATGCTAAACGTATGCTTTTATAATTTCTAACGTGACCACATTACTGTGGAATTGGATGTCAACGGCATCACGATAATGCAGGAAAGTAAAATGTATGGAAATATTTGAAGCCTAGTTAAACTAGTCTATCTTGTATGCTCGACGTCCTTATGTCACTGCAGGGATCCAGCAGAATATCAACTAGCGTCAGGTACATTTGCCTGACACATGCTAAGCTGGACTCCCATTTGTTGCAACCTTGAGACCCAAACCGAGCTTCGTATTTTCGTTATTTTGATTCAAAGTATCTTAAGTCTTTATAGTGTTATTTAATTTATTTTTATGCCACTGCAGGGATCCAGCAGAATATCAGCCAGCGTCAGGTATATTTGCCTGACACATGCTGAGCTGGACTCCCTTTGTTGCAACCTTGAGACGCATACCGAGCTTCGTATTTTCTTTAATTTGATTCAAAATGTCTTAAGTCTTCATGGTGTCATTTAATTTCGTTTAGTATGTTTCCATTTTATATTTATTTTTTATATATTGGCACCTTGTTTTTAGATATTCTTGTAATTTGTTAGCATTGAATTGTGCTTGTATGTAAATAAATGGTCTATCTATCTATTTATCTGAAGTGTCTTTTAAATTTCCGTCCACAATAACAATATTACGTGCACATATTTCCATACATTATATGGGGATGGACGTCCGTCGAGGGGCCCGTGGCTAAATAATAGGTAACAGCCGCACAGGTCGATCGATCAGGTTAAGCTACGCATGCCGCGGTTAGTCTGTGGATGGGTCTTTACATACCGAGATCCCTCCATGCCTCGGAAGGTACGTTAAGCCATTGGTCCTGGCTGTTATTCGTGGATCTTTGACAGTCGTTACGGGTAGTCAGAAGCCCGAAAGTCTGACAACCAGTCTTATCAAGGGGTATCGTATTACCCAGTAACTGGGTTGTGGAGGTCAGATAGGCAGCCGCTCCATGTAAAACACTGGTATTCAGCTGTATCCGGTTAGACTGGAAGCCGACCCTAATATAGTTGGAAAAGGCTAGGCAGATGATGATGATGGACGTCCACGACAGTGTGCAAAAAAGCGCACAATAGTGAGCATGCAAAGGGAAACCCTACTGTCAACAAGTAGATCATTGACAGTAGGGCTAAAGCTCACTGTAGGTCCCATAGGTAATACAAACTGGTGTCAGCAACTCCAGGTCAATGTGCCTATTTTGCGTATGGGTGGGAAATTCGATTATTCGATCCATCCTAGCTCCATAAGGAAGGCCAGCAACGCCTTAATGTTCCTGAACGTCTCACAGAGGGTACCTGGGTTGCCGAAGTACTTTGCCATGTACGTGGCGACCTTCAGTTACCAGACCAGTTTAGAAGCAAATTTGCCGCTGTCTCGTCATCTTCCATGCAGGCCCTGCACAGCGGACTGTATGTTACACCTAGTAGTCTGTAGGTCCCATAATAAAGTCACAATTTTCATAATTAAATGCTCTGAAAAGCCAACATAATATAACAAGTAACTAAGATCAATTTCAATATGGCTACCCAAACGTTGGAGTAATTTGTCAACGTCCGGGTACAGTATCGTTTACGTCATAGTCCGACTTAATGATCATGGTAATGATGGAAGGCTCTTTATGTTAATGAACATGCCCCTGTTTGCGGATGATAGAGCCTTGGGTTTGTATCAAACGTTTAAGATTATCGTACATATATTTTTACCCAACTTCGGTAAAAGGTGTTCTAAAGTCAATATGTTATACTATGTTGAAGCCATTGCTGATGTTAGTGTGTTATTTCATCACCACTGCTCTCAAAACGGTGAAGGAAAACATTGTGAGAAAACCGCCATGTCTTAGAACCAAAAAATTGAAGACATGTTACATCTACCAACCCGCACTGGACCCGCGTGGTGGATTACGACTCACTCCCTCTCACAGAAATGATCCTGTGTCCCAATAGAGGGAAAATGATTGTTACCGTCAAGATGGCTGGACCAAATAAGACATGTACATGAGACCATGTGGGCTGTTAATTACTCCCTATATTAAATATTTGCTACCTTTGCGTTAAGAAATACATCAAAGAAATAAAGTGGTCAGGGTCAGCCATTCTGACGTCAGGTATGCTGACCACTTCCAAGTTCTCATAGTTTTAGCGTTATATTAACCGCGTTGTTAATGTAAAATTTTAATACCTGTTTACGGTAGCAACAAAAAAAAATATGTTGAGGTATTAACATATATTTTTTACACAACTTTAAGAAGCTCTTATAAAAAGTTATTAATAAAGGCCATTAAAACGCCTGTACATCAATTATTTACGTCTTTCCTTCTCAGAATAATTGGTAACATTGTTTTTACAGGCGCTTAGCGGCTTATGAACAACTTGTTTCTGGATATTTTCGAACTTTGAAATATCATTTGACGTTCTAACGATATTGCTGTTAGTTCGTTTCATCTTGAAAACACACTCTTTTATTTAATAAGAATAGACTGCTACTGCTGCTGCTAATATTGCTTTTATATGTATTATGTAGACATACTTAAATTTTAACCAATATGCACTTTTATCATTTCTAACGAGAACATACTATCGTAGATGCTCACGTCCAAGTCCATAAAATGTATGGAAATACGTGCACGTTATAAACGTTATCGTGGACGGAAATTAAAAACCGTCTAACTTTATTTCCATACATTTTACGTCCCTGTGTTATCGTGAGCCCGTGGACGTCCATGATAATATCGTCACGTTAGAAATATGGAAGCGCACATTAGCGTTCTCTTTCAGCTATTACGAATCCACCATTGAACGGCACACTCAAGGCGAAAGTGTAAAGTGGGCGTAATACCTTTTCTTATGGCGTTAATAATCCTCTCTTTGTTGAATTCCGCCTATGACATCCTTCAATACTGTTTAATGAACCGTAAGAGTGTCAAAGTCCTACTTAGAGCTGATTATATCAAAGTCAGATATCTTTTATCCGTGGATTAAAATTGACGTCTGATAGTTTATGTTTGGAAAAACTGACAAAAATTTATTCTCAGGTTAAAACTTATTCTAGATATGAAAGTTTATGGAATTCGCCTTTAGGCCTGAGTACACCAACATTCAAACCACCAGTTAGGTATTTAAACAGTTGGTTTATTTCAAATTTCCTAAGGAAATTTTAAATATAGAATTTATTAAATATTTAATCAGATGTTGGTGAACACAAGGCTTAGTGCGTTACGCAATTACTTCGCTGATGTCACAGAGTGAAAGGGCAAAGCTTACATATCTAAGGTACCTAGTTAAATGAGATCGAATCTAAGGCGCGATAAAAATCTAAAACTCAATATTTCTAAAATAATAAAGGTTACCTGAAGGCCAATTCCCGTAATTAAAAACGTTCAAAATCTAGTCGCAATCTGATCTCAGCGACAATCAACGTTAAAAACTTGACAAAAATGTAGGGATATTAAGAGGTATTTTTGACAGATTAAAACTGAGATCAGACTGTGAACGTTCTTAAAATTACGAGAATAACGGAGGGGTCTCTGTTATTCTCAAATTGAAAGGTATAAGTACAATATTCTATTCCAAACCCTTAATTATGGAGATGAGATCCTCATATAAATTAAACGACAAATACCTAGACCTGAAATGTTTTTAGTAAAACAATGTTTAACAAGCAATTTTAGTTGCCTAGTTTTACTTTAGTATCAGCAGATTATTTTTATATTTTTTTAATGATAATTGATTTTATTTCTGTAAGTACTTTGTTTAACGCGGACAAAAGCTAGTCTTTCTATATAGACAACCCTAAAACGTGTCACTTGTTATAATATTACGAAATTAAAAAAACGAGAAAAGAAGAAATTGTGCACTTCATATTAAACATGCTTGAAATATGACCAATAAACCCAATTTATGACCAATTTATGACACTCAAGGCATAGACAAGTAATGAGGTTACGTCTGGCGCGGATATATTTTTAATATTTTACGTAATCTATGTTATTTAATTATTTTTTTATTTCTTTTATTATTTTTTTATTTCCGTAACTGCCCGTGACACCACAGCGGGCCCTATCAGAATACCAGCGCTGCGATATTTATTTTTAAATATCGCAGCATCATGCTGAGATAGGAGCCTTTTGGCCTCGTATAGGACTTTTTGTTTCATTTTTCTTTTTGTTACTTTTTTAATTTTTTTAGTTTTTATTTTGGTATTTTAATTTAGACTGTGTTTAATTTAGTTTGTGATCCTCCTGTACGAGTCGCAATAAATACTTTTTCTTTCTTTCTTTCAAACAATTCTGTCTTCTGAACAGAATTCTCTTTACAACTTTTTCTGTAAGGCTACAACTAGTTCTAGACTGGCCTCATTTTACGGTACCTAGCTGATGTAAGCGACGTCAGATCCAGCCCATTCATAAAATATGGACCTACCGTGTGTCCTACATGATCTCAACTGCGAATAGATACGTTCATATTTTCTTTGCATACAAAGAAGAATTTTAATCAGTAGGTTTTTTTTAAACCTATTTTGACCGTAGCTAAAAACGTTCAGGGAGCCAACACTCTGCAATTTTATGTCAAGGAACTTTGGATCTTATTATCACAGCAGTAAAAACAGAATTTGCCTCAAATATTTATAAATCTTTCATTGAAATATTGTAGGATTTTTAAATATTTGAGGCGAAATCTGTTTTTTACTGGCCGCCATCTTTCACGCTCCACTCAGCACCCAAAATAAAGAGATCTCTAAAAATAATATCGACTTATTTTATAGTTCAAAATTTAAAAGAAAACGAAAAACGAGTACTGAAATAAATAAACTCGAGCACAATGGAGGGCGCCATTTTTTGTTTTCGCCACAAGCGCCACTCATTCGTGCGTCAAAAATCAAGCCCATTGTTTAATTTGCATCAGACAGCCAATTATCGAATTGTTCGTTTGTTTTTCATTACAGATATTTACTCACTGGTCTGTAGGAATGAGCCATTAATAAGTTTGGTTCAAATACGTTCCATAAATACTTCAGACAGAGTCTGAATACGAGCTTAGCCCACATTCTATTCTATTATTATAAGTTAGGAGATTACATCGCTGATAAAAATGCCTGGCTCAATGCTGGTCCTGCTCCACAACCACAACTAATTGATTAACACTTGAAAATACTGTTGGAGCTGCTGAAGATTGTAAGACTATCTTTGCATTGTATAAACTCAATTTCCTTTGTATTGTATAACTGCATAGCACAGATGTGAGTTCTATGTACTATTGAGCTACCATTTACCGGGTAATATGTTTTTCATTGACTAGAATGTGCCCTGGCGGCTGATAGTATGTCATGCTCGCTCAAGTGTCTCGCTGACGGTGGCGTGTGTGTTGGATCATTCGGTTCCCTACAAAATGGTTGAGCTGGATGGTGCTGATCCATGCGTCATGTTCGTGAACGGGCGCCGTCAGTTGGGGCTGGTCATCTTTTAGCTGCCACGGCTTATTTTTAATTATTTTATTTTTGGATTGTTATTTTGTTACTAATTGCTGTACTCTGGACACTTTTAACGCGTACTGGATTTTTATTTATTTTTTACATCGTTCTCACATATTTATAAATTCAACATATGATGTAACTAATAATTTTGTAAAAATATTATTTAAAAAGAGTGTCCATGGAGTTTCTTGCCCGTTCTTCTCCATAGGTACCTACTACGCTTTGGAATGGGCAACTAGCTTCATTTTTTCCTGACTGACCGACTTCTTGACAATTCAAAAGTGCCTGTAAATGGTTTAATTGAAATAAATGCTTTGAGTTTGAGTTTGATTCGCACGGACGTAATAATACCTATCACGGTGGAATTTTGTCGTGCACTGGATTTTCAACTCTCGGTATTGAGCCGAACATTGAAAATCCAACAGAGGGCATCCCAGCGCGTCAAATAACACACTATTGTATTTTCAACTCTCGGCGCAAAAGCAGGGCGTTGAGATGCCCGAAAAAAAATCGACACGGGAAAAATCGCTCGTGCGTACCTGGGCTTATTCGGCAACAAGTCCCTATAGGTACCTATAACAATCATAATATATTTCGTTGAAGGTTTTTATCCCGCAGACGGTTTTAGATTATTTAATCAGAGCAAGCATATATAAGCTTCTGGATAGTTATGTACGTATGTAGCTACGTACGTCAGGAAACTAAAGGTAGAAAACACCATCCAGCACATCAAAGTACTACAATTCGTCAAATTTCTTTAATAGATTTTCAACTATATCGCTATTAGCATTAGGTTCAAGGTTGATTGGGAAAATTTGACAGTTTCGGGTAGCTTGATGTGCTGGCGTCTGTACCTAGCCCTGAAAAACATGTTGTTAAGTACACTAATGTAGATAAGCAACAACTATCAGAGAGCCGAACGCGATCTATCACACCAAAAAAACAGGGTTTAGCGCAAATGGATCTTTGGAAATGAAAGTAATTCATTTATCTTCCTTATTCGCTTGTTTTGCCCAGCGCAGCCCCAAATTTCCAGTGAGGTTATCGATAAATCACGTACCTCGCTTCCTTACTTAGTATAATTTCTTTTACCTTTGCTAGCCCTGCCGTTGTTCGTAAAATCACTTGTATATTTTTTTTATGTTGCGTTCGCAAGGTTACCTACGAGACGATGCGTAGTTACACTTGAAAGGGTCGCAGATATTGCTAAAGTTGTTTCCTTCGATGTCTGAGAGATTATTTCTTTGAGAAACTTGTACACACATACCTAAACATACATACATAGGTACCTATATATACTACTCTATACATATATCTACAGAGTAGTTGTAAGTAAGTAGATATTTCTATGTAATTTCTTAGGAAGTCTGCCTACAAGATCCAATGTTCGTCAAGCGAGGTGTAAGGTAACTTATGTATGCAAGTACTTGAAGAATTAACGATCGAGTGGAACGGAAAAAATATAGCAACCTATAAACAGTTAGGCTGAAGTGGGAGTGGGCCGAACATGTCTCACGAATGCACCCGGAGAGATGAGCAAAGATCGTCACTCACTGGACGCCTGAGGCAGGACATCGCCGTCGATGTAGACCAAGATGAAGGTAGTGTGACGATCTAATATCATTTGCAGGGCCAGACCAAACTTCCCGATTTGAAAGAAAAAAGGGGAGACCTTTGCCCAGCAGTGGGACATAAAATAGGCTAACAAAAAAAATTGCAACCTTTTTTTTTAATTATCGTACACGACCTAATGCAAATTTACTGTCCTATACCTACAAAAACTTATTCGCGTCTCAAACTCAAACTTAAACCATTTATTTCAATTAAACCAATTACATCCACTTTTGAATTGTAAAGAGGTCGGTCAGCCAGAAAGATGGAGCTCGTTGCCCATTCCAAAGCGTATTATGTTCCTATGGAGATAAGCGGGCAAGAAACTCCATGGACACTCTTTTAAATCAAAATATTGTTACAAAGTATTGGTTACCGCTGGATTCGAGAAGCACAAAACCGGTCGAATTGGCGATACTTGGGGGAGGCCTATATGTGTCTAGCAGTGGACGTCTTTCGGCTGAAATGTTAATGATTGGTTACACCATTTATGTTGAAATTACACATGTAAGAACGATGTAGAAAGAAGTGCACGCAATGGAGAAGAACGGGCACGAAACTCCATGGACAATCACAGCAGACATTTATATTAAACGAAAAGATAAATCAAAGCAGTGACAGCCCTGATTACACGATTAGTTACATAATACATCACAGAATCCTTTTCGCTTTTCAGAAAACTATGGATAAGCACTTTGTAGGTTTCTAGAAAAGGGTACGGGTCGCAGATTCCTAGGCACAAAAGGTTTGGACACAAAGTCTTTAAATGAGAAGACGGTCCGATAAACTAAATTCTATTTCTAGATGTTTAATATAGAACTCGACACAGATTTATAGAGTAATGAAAGAAGAAAATGATAAGATGATATTGCAATCAGCTGACAGAGTAATGCCAAGACAAATACCCCAAATTTTGCATTATTTTAATAGTATTTTTAAAGTTCCAAAAATCGGTGAAGGCAGTGACTCCTTTAACACCGGTACCTCTCAAAAAGTATTTATTCAACACCAACCTGACACTGACCTGCAAATTGCAAAAATCGTAGATAAGTAAGTCAACTTGAATTTCACGGGCTAGAATGGCGCTTTCGCCTTAATTGAAAATGTGAAACCTGTTTTTATGTCAATAAAACATTTTTAATTAATTTATTTATGAATACCACTTCTTTTTGTGTCGTTAGATTAAAATAAATCCGAGAGTTTCAAGAAAATTTGTGTGGAAGAAAGAGAACGCACTAAACTGTTTGTAAACTAACCGTTGGTCTCGTGGTCGCAAGCGCGACTACTGAACGTGGGGGTCCTGAAGTGAAGTGTTATTGAGTTTTTCCATTAGGAATTTCTTAGTAACATCCCGAAGTTTGGAAGTTGGTGGTGTGATACCGCCGTGCCTTGGAAAGCACGTTAAGGCGTTGGAGCTGCGCCTGATCTCTCTCCGGTCGTGTCGGATTGCCGTCCAATCGGACTATGAGAGTGAGGGAAGAGGGAGTGCACCTGTTTGCGCGCACACTTGTGCACTATAATATCTCCCGCGCCGAAGGCTAGTCTCTAGACTTTATTTTTTAAACTAACCGAAGTACAGCCACTATAAACTCTTGTGTATATTATCGCTCAATACGATTCTACAATTGGGCCGTCGACAGAGCATTCTGTCGACCCTAGTTCCTGCACCCTAGTTGCGTAACTCCCTATCAATCTCAATCTGAATCATTTTGAACGATATTGTTAATCCATTGCTTCATATGTTCGTAATCACCTGCTGAACAACGTAAATAACGCAATGAATATTGTTGAACGGTCAAAATGAAACCCATTGCTACTGTTGATAGTGTGTTACGCAATTACCCCGCTGACCCCTGTAAGTAAGACAATTCTTGTAACTAATAAAGATCAAATTCGCAAAACACGTATTCGTTTGTATGAAACTGATGGGTGTCAAGAACGCATTATCTCGACGGCCGGACTGAAAAATAAAATATAACAATTTCCATTGAATTGTTCAGTTCATACCTACTCACAAAAGAAATCTGAATCCGCGAAGCATATAAAATAGAGCAAGCATAATGAACAAAAGCATTGCACAAGAAAATATAACATGGTGTCTGTTATATGTGTCTATGTAAGTAACATACTTCAGGCCCGAAAGTCTGACAACCAGTCTCCCCAAGGGGTATCGTATTACACAGTAACTGAGTTGTGGAGGCAATTTTAATGATAAATGCTTTTATTTCTGTAAGCAGTTTTGTACAAACACTTTCACACGTCAATCATATTTTATAAAACTACTAGCTGACCCCGCAAACGTCGTTTTGCAAAAAAAAAAAATATATAGTAGCAGATTCTCAGACCTACACGATATGCATACAAAATTTCATACAAATCGGTCCAGCCGTTTCGGAGGAGTATGGTAACTAACACTGTGACAAGAGAATTTTATATATTAGAAAGAAGATTTATAGATGAGGTCGGGGTTTCCTATCTGACTACTCTGAGAAGAAAGGCCGGAAAAAATTCAGAGGTCACAGTCTCTTTTAAAGTCCAAAGCTAATCTTGGTCAGATCATGTGAAGACCATGTAGATTGGTGTCTGAAATGGTCTTTTGAGGAAAGAACCACACAGATTGAGTGGACCTGTCCAGTCAGTGCACGTATTTGTCAATAATAATGCAGCTCAACTCAAAACTTAAGGAGCTCAACGATGTGAAACAATAAAGTATGAACGGCAATATTTAATATGTAAGTGCAGAAAGTAAATCATAAATTATCATAACAGTATGCAAATGTTTTGCTGTAGAGTTTGCATTTTGTCAGCGAAATAGCGACTTTTCAATTTGATTTTATTTGTATATCCATCTTCAGGGTTGTGAAAATCAGACAGGCAGTCGCTCCATGTAAAATACTGGTATTCAGTTGCATCCGGTTAGACTGGAAGCCGACCCTAACATAGTTGACAAAAAGCTAGGCAGATGATGCAGATTAATGTCCGAGATGGCCTTTTGAGGAAAGAACCACAGATTTCAGTGGATCTATCCAGTTCGTTATGTATTTTTGCGCTCAAGTTTATGGAAGCCTAAATATTTAGCCCTTTATCTATAAACGTCGTTTAAAGTAAAGAGCTTTTTAAACGGCAAATATGTATAGATAAACAGTCGCTAATCATTACTTAACTTTATGCAACGTTTATATATTTAAAAAAAATATTTTGTCTAGTCAGGCACACTAATCAGTACAGAATATCGGCTTCTTTCAGGATATCACTCACTCGTTATCTAAACAATTTAAAGACAATCATAATTAAATTCAGTATCGTTTTAACGAGATAACCGTTTCTATGCGAATCCCGCAGAAACAACGTTGCACTAAATAACATTATAAAAAAATAATAATGATGTAGATTTGTAAAATTGTATCATAACATTCTGTAAAAGGTACCTACTAAGTATTTGTTTACATATTTTGCAAAATTTTTGCTAAGCAGGCAACCCGAATTCAATATGTTGTAATATAAAAATGCTGTATCAGCAAACAACGCTCTTCGAGCTCCATGTAAGTATCTACCGAACTTAAAGGGGTCAGCTCAGATTAAATTTTAATCACTAAACGGTATAACGAAGCCCAAACATGGGCATTTTTGAGCTAAATACAGCACATGATACCAGAAATACGTGGTCAAATGAATTAAGGGTAGGGTGGTAGGGTGGTACAGTACAGACCATCAAATTGTTCAAATTTTCTCCATGAGACCAATATCGTGAAAGCGAAAAAATAATCAGCTAGGTATACATAACTTCAATACCTATTCAACCCAAATGTATGGGGCAGCTGATTATTTATTACTAGCTGACTCGACTGACGCTGTCCTATCCAAATTTCAATAATTCATGCCAAAAAACGTTCAGTTTACCGAAATTGAAGATTTTCAGGGAAACTTTAGATTATTTCTTTCCATAGAAACCTGACGAACATCTTCGTCCAGCTGTTCTCAAATAATGCGCTTACCAACGAACAGTATTTCATTTTTATTATACATATACATAGAACAGATTTGATTAAGTCGTTCAGTTAAGATCTGTACCACACTTAAATATGAGCACATATTTCTGATACACGCTGTATAAACACATTATTACTCTTTTCCAACAATTCCAGCCTTACCTACCTAGTACGTTGTATGTTTACCGAACTGCTTTACCTACAGAATTATCTATTTGTATCTTTACCTAGCTGAGTTCTACAAAATATATACTGATTTACTCGATTTGAATTTTGGTAGCAGACATGTTATCCTAAACCAATTTCCCCAGAGTAATAGAATGTCAAGCCTTCAAAGAAATCAACTAAAGTATCCCTAAACTTTCCAACTCGACATTCTATAGGCGCACGAGTTACTTAAACTCTGTAACTGTTGCAAGTAGTTTGTTATCATTTAGTATATTTTCCACAAACTAAACTAAAGACTAGGTATAATTCCACCAAAAACTAGATACGTCATTTGACCTTATACTTAAACAATGAAGAGGTTATGTTTTTGACAGATAACACAGCTCATTTTTATGACTCGGCTTTGTAAACGTACACGAAAACACTGTGAACGCTACATATCGCATCATAAAAATTCACTTACGTTTTATCCATAGAGATCCTTTACAGACGCGACGTACAGAGAAAATGCGAACCCCCCACTATTCACGAAACATTTTTTCGAGTCACTCACAGACAGACCACAGTCAAGTTTTTCACAAAGAGAACAAACACAGTTCACTTGGCTAATGCAAATGGCATGTCTGTCTAATTGTTACTGGAGCAACGATACGCGATATGATGACACGCCCGAATCTTATCGCGATTATCTACTTCTACGTAGTGATAACACATTGTATTTACCTGTATTTTACTTTTCTTGTAAATATACTTCGATTAGTTACAGATACAATGTACACAACTACTGTTTTATTTTATAAAACGTGTGGGTAATGTGTGATAATAGGTATATCTTTAAGATAATCACAAGGTCCACATTTATATACAATCATATGTTTTTAAGTGGGTATAGAGCACACTTTCTTTCTGTGTTAATTAACATAACTTACTTAGCCTTGTGTTCACCAACATTTAAATCAACTGATTAAATATTTAAGTCATAATTTCTATATTTAAATTTTTAATAGGTTTGACATAAAACAACTGAAAACAACTGTTTAAATGCCTAACCGATGGTTTGAATGTTGGTGACCTCAGCCCTTACTATTTTAGATGTCGACTGTCACCTACGCCAAAAAAAAGCGATATCGTTTGCGATTGTAAGTTACCATCCAAGAAAAAGTTAGGTACACATAGGTTACACATACCTATCTAAAATGAAGGAAAATGTTATCCTTTTTTTATAATACTTATATTCCATTTAATTCAATAAAAGTGTAAATATAGAATCGACCTAAAATAAACAAATTAAATTAAGAGCTGGTAACACTACGCCTCTTCAAGCCCTAGGTAACTTATTTTTAAGGCTAGCCTGACGCAGGCTAGCCTTAAAAATAAGTTTATATGAAAAAAGTTTCACATTAAATTACATTGTTGAGAGATTTTCGAGAAGACCTTTTGAAAATAAAATTATCGGACTTATAAGCAGAAAATTATATCGTAATAGGATTCCTGAACGTATTCTTTATTGGAGGCTACAACAAAGCCTTTGAATGAAGAAAATAAAATATCTTCCTAGATTTGTAACTATAAAAAGTCTTTTCAGCCACTCAAATCGAAACTTTTTAGTTAGTACATAATATAAAATTAATGTTTCTCATTAAGAGTCCTTAATTATTAACCATACCTAGTTGTTAGTATGTCATAACATACGCTGATATTTTAATTAAAATCTGTACGCGTTTCGAACGAGACAGGTATAATATATTCTCCCTCTGTAGACTAACGAAATGAGTCTATACGAGCGACAATAGATGAACCTGAACACATTGTCAAAGTCAAATTTTCCATTACGATTTTCATAATAGCGAGTAGGTACCTGTAACTGTAACCTGCTACATTTTCGCTTAATTTACTGATACATTTTCCTGCTTTAACTAAACCCGTAAATGTTATTTTGCACTTTACTATATCTGAAAATAATAGCGTAAAGAATATAACATAACGTCTGTAATCACCGAAGTGTTGGGCAGTGGTGTACAGACGACAGCACATCAAGCTATCCGAAACTGTAAAATTTTCCCAATCAACATTGAACCTTATGCCTATTAGCGATAAAGTTGTAAATCTATTAAAGTAATTTGATAGATTGACTACAATTTTTTTTTTCTTTTCTTTTCTCAATCTTTTCTTATATCCTTTTTTTTCTGCACATCAAGCTTAGTAGCTTGATGTGCTGGTCTGTATCTATAGTACACACACATTTTGCCAGTTATGTTTAAGTCCCATGTAATAATGCTAGCCTATTGTATATAGGATGCCTAAGCGTAAAGAAATGCTAGTTATAATGGTAAAATTTTAGGGCTTCCATTTTTACCACCATTTGTGTACAGAACCACAAAGTAAATTTATGCACTACGTGCTTATGTTGCATGCATAAGCACAGTCAATGCCAAAATGGAACATATCGTACTAAAACCACCATTAATAGTCTAAAGATAATTTCATACACAAAAGTATTCTATGTAATCACTATCAAAGTGCGGTGTGGATTACGATGCAATAATGCAAAACTGAACTATATAGGATACTAACCAATTTTGGTATAATTCCAAGAGCTTAACGCAAACTAAAATCATTTTGCGTTTTACTATAAAACCATTGCTCCAACACACTGACCACTGTTTTCAGTGGTCAGTTATTGTCTGACGGTGAATTCAAGTGTCAAAAACGAAATACGTGCTATGTTTTCATCGTTTGGAATATGAAAAGAACGAAGATATGACGTCACAAAAGTTATAGATTGAGAAAACGCTACCTTTTCTTAATGAAAGATTGGTCCGCGACATCAACGGAATAATACCTTCAAAGAAATAGGTACAGCAATATAAGCCAACGGATGCGAAATACTCGGAAATGTCGAAATGTTCGCCCAATATTTAGTGAAATGCTGAACGTTGGCGAGGAGCTAATCAGTGCGTACATGTGAGTAGCTCACAAACGTCGATCGTTAGCCAGCCGCCATCAATCACACGTTATCGGCATCATCCACAAAATATTAACCAAATTATAACGGCCCGGCTACCGCTATCATCGGCGAATTATTAAAAACGCTTTATTTTATATAACGCTCACATATTCGAGCTACGCAGTGTGCGAGATCTATTGCGCATCTAGTTAATTACAAGTTTGTGAATGTCACCTGACTTGTTATTTCTATTAGCAAATAGATCAATATTAAGATCACATGGATGGTACGTCAGATAATTTGGTGAAAAGAAGGTAGTCAGAGATACTGATGGGTGGTAGATATAGGGTACTTAAGTAAGCATTTTCGAACTCAAAAATGGCCATCATGACTCATGTTATCGTGTTTTCATTCTGGCAAGGTACTTACCAATCATGTGGTGGTTGTGGTCGTCTGCGAGCCTGCACGCAGCAAGGAGGCTCCTGTGGCTCGCAGGGCAGCTGCAGCGCGGGTGGCGGCGGCGGCGGTGGCGTGCAGGCCAGGCGCCGCGCGGCCGCCGCGCCCACGTACTCCACGTAGCGGGACGGCGGCGGCGACCCTGCGATGTCCTCGCGGCACGCCGGCCCGCAGCACTTGCGCGGCGCTGGTGGCGGTGGCCTGCACGCCAGCCCGCAGTACACAGGGGGCGGAGGCCGCAGCGGCGCCGGCGGCCGCGGCACGTAGCGCTCCACAGGCACGTGCGCTGCTGGCGGCACATAGCGCGGCCGCCGCGCGCGCTCCGCCTCCGCACAGCGGCGCACCCGCCGCGGGGACGCTGAGAACCGATCCGGCAGCGGCGCGGGCGGCGGCGGGCTGAGCCTCTCTGGCGGCGCCACGCTGAACGCGCCCGTCGCCGGGAAACGTTCGCACGGTGAGCGCGCGTACTCCTCGCCCATGGCGCGCGGTCAGCCGGGCCCGCCGCCGCCCGCGCGCCCTCCCAACCACGCCAACACTCTGTCTCACATGCCGCGCGACCACTCTAGCACTATCACTGGGCGGGCGCTCCGCTCGCGTTCGGGGGCTGCGGCGCTGTCCCGATGTCCGCATTCACTCCGCGGGCGCCATGACGCTACCGGATCGATAGCGGCGCGGGGCGGCCTCAGAGGGCGCACGCCGCGGATCCTGCTTCAAGACGCATCGCTTGTTTCTTACGGCTTATATGGAGCTTTCGAAACGAGCTTTGAAGCTGGGGCGAGGCGAAAGTGCGTCCTCGGCCAAGATGGCCGCTCTCATCATGTCCGCTTGCGGCGCGCCTGCGCTAATGCCTTGTGATGTGTTTGTTTTCACCAGATACTGATTTTGCACAGATCGCGACACTGGGTGGTTCCTGGGGCTATGTCTTGATAGGGTTCACAGTAAACAGTCACGGGGGTGATGGTGCGCGTCACGGTGTGGTGGTCGGCGCGGCTCAGCTCGGGTGCCGAGGGTGTCGCGGGTGTCGAGTGTGACGTGCGCCGCTGGCGGGCGCGGGGCGGGGGCACGAGCGCGCGGGGTCGGGGAGCGCGGCGACGTCAGGCCGGTGCGCTATCGACGCCGAGCGCCGCCGCGCAGCCCGCGCCGCGCCACGCAACACACTTCACGCCGCACCGACACAAACACTCGATTGCAAAACGAACGACCGTCGCCTGTAGCCTACTTTATTTCCAGTATCCTGTTCACACGAAACCTTAATTTGATCCGATTTTATTGAAATAACCCCGATCCCCAATTTCTGAATAAGCTCGTACCTCGTAAAAAGGAGCGTTCGTTTTCAGAGTGCTTACGTCTAAATAACCTACACGGTTTATGTTTGAAGGGCATAAAAAGCAAACGCAGACGTTAACTATGTATTAATTACGTTTTGACACATTATAACAATAAATATAAGGTTCTTTAAAGACGAAACGAGAAAAGAGGCTGAAAAGAACAAACTGTCCCCTTTAGATATCAATTAGATTAGGAAAATGTAGAGGTAAAGAAATCGCCCACGGCATGACCTTCCATCCAGCTAATTTTCTTACAATCTTTTTACATTATCGAATGGTCACAAACGGCTGTGTCGCAGTCCTTAGGAGCTGTAGACTCACTAGCGAAATAGGTTAAGAACCTATTTCGTGACATTACTGTTTTAGGATAAACTTTTCGCGCTCCCTCTCTGTTTGTACGCGAATATTGACCCAATTTTATATAAGTAGAACGTTTCGATTATTATGAAAGCAGTTTCAGAGGTTTCACGAGTAATTTCGATATAGGGTAATTCCAGGATAGGTGCCCCACTTTTTGATAGGGAGCCATAACTTATTAATTAAAAATCTATTGGCAATACGTCTTTTGCATATGGTAACTTTGATCTTTAATCTAGGATGGTACCCCTTTTGTTTTTACATAAGTTTCATAGATTTTGAGGAAATTGTGTCTTTTTTACCCTCTCAAAAGTAGGATAGATGCCTAAAGTGAGGGATAGAAGACTCGTAGTAAAAATGCTTCAAGGGATAGATGCCTAACGTGAGGGATAGAAGACTTACTGTATAAATGCTCCAATATTAGATGCTAATTGAAATAAAACATACTATAGTTGCAATAATCAGTTTGTATTCAGTATTTAACATTAATTTGCGACATCTTTTTTAATGATTTATGTCTATTGAGCACACACAATCTGCTACTGTTGCCATCAAAGACAAGGCAGGGTATTTTTTATCTTCTGTATATTGTCCGCCTAAACACAAGATAAGTGAGTATATGTTCACCCAGTACTTCTCAACTTTGGGTGGACGCTTCATAGCAGGGGAGACTGGAATTGAAAGTACCCTCACTGGGCATCAAGACTAGTAACAACCCGCGGAAGGGAACTTAAAAAGTCAATTGACAGCACAAAATCTCATCAAAGAAAAGAAAGAAAAAGTATTTATTGCGACTCGTACAGGAGGATCACAAACTAAACTAAACACAGTCTAAATTAAAATACCAAAAAAAAAAAATAATAATAAAATAACAAAAAGAAAAATGAAACAGAAAGTTCTATACGAGGCCAAGAGGCTCCTATCTCAGCATGATGCAGCGATATTTAAAAATAAATTTCGCAGCGCTGGTATTCTGATAGGGCCAGCACGCGGACATTTCTTGGAAAGCCTTTTCCAAGCTTTCTTCAGTCCAACTAATGTGACTGGGGACCACCCCCGGTTTTCTTTTATACGAGTATTTTCGAGGCATTTCTTCCACCTGCAATATGAAAACATTTATAGAGACACTTACGGATAGATGCCCCTGAGGGCATCTATCCCGAACAGCAAATGGGGCAACTATACTTTTAGCACAGGATAGATGCCTTTTTTTATTTAAAAAAAGTTAAAAAGAAAACTACTATGTATAGCATTATTTCGTGTACTTTAAACTGTAATATCATCAAATAAATTTAAAAAATATAGAATTTATAACAGAGTGAAAAGATATTCGATAGTAAGTACTTACGATTATATTTTCAACGCTTGTAATGGTCTCGCCGCGGAAGATTTTTACACTCACGGGCAAAACGCATGCCCTCTCGCGTGCGGTTGGCGTGGCACTGGGGTCTGCGGGGGGAGCGCTTCCTATTACGTAGTACGATTTTATCCCACGACATTTCTAATATACAGTATTCAAAGCCGCGGCACCTATCCCATTGGGGCACCTATCCTGGAATTACCCTACGCACAAAGGAGATTAAAATTTAATCCTTTTATGTGAACTGATATGCGAGAAAAGACGGTGCTTGGGGGAACCCCAGAAGCCTAAGTCCAGCAGTGGACATCTCATGTAATCTTTGAATTAGTTTATCATTAAAAAAGTCGAAATAAAGGAAATATAAATGGGTTTTACGTAAATGGACAGCCAAACTTTATCCACCAATAAACCGACCGAAGAAAATTTGTCTGGGGACACAGTCGACATAACGAAGGTGCGTCGTGCCTACACCATTCACATTGCCATCACCCGGCTTCACTTGTCATGCAAACTGGGTATGTATTATTCAGTATATGTTAAGGATAACACGCATCTCAGAAGTCAGAATCGACGTCGGAAAATGGGAAACGTTAGACTGACTCGTCGGAGGGAAAACGGACTAAATTAAGTAGGCAAGACCTAACTATGTTAGTCGGAGGCCGCTGTACCTACCTAGTTATTCGCCTCACGTTCTGAACCTACAGTTGTCAATTGTTGCTATTACGAGGATAAATAAGTGTAGCTTATTCCGAGTGGATGTTTCTAGGGTTGATGTAGTCGTCATTAAATTATGATTGTGCGATAAGTTTTCGATTATTGCACGATGTAGGTGGAGTGTGTATTTTTATTTTGACTAGCTATGTAATCTGTAGGTATGAAGGAACGTGTCATTTTTGAAAAATATTGTCATTTTCTTTATCATCGTCTTATTTGAGGGTGCCTAGAATTAGGGTAGAAAATGATTAGAATGAATGCCATCGATTCATTATAACCTACATCTATAATATGAATGAAAGAATGATTTAGGGATTCCTCATCGAGAACCTAAATGATCAAAATAGACTGAACGAATCTAGTGGTAAGCAAGTAAATGACGTTTCGACTGAGCGGACATCGTGTAATCCAAAACGCTGGGGAAACGGGGCGATAAAAAAATTCTTATCCTTATTTTTTATTGTAGGCAACACAATTCTTTTTTCCTTTGTTATAGAGAAGTGGGTGACACACCACACGTTGGTGTTAGACAAAGAATAAACAGTAAACTTAAATATATAAACACCTCCCGAGAAGTTACACTTTTTTACAGGAATACCATAACATAACATCACGCTTGTAACCCCGAAAGGTTAGGCAGAGATGTACGATGATGATGTGTGTGTGTGTGAGCCTTCTTGTCACAGTCATGACATGCAGTCGTCGACTATTTCTGCTTTGTGCTCGTGAATATATATACTTATTTATTTTTTATTTTTCCTGTTATTAAAATTAATTATCTTTTTCTAAGCATGTGTTTCTCTGACAAATAAACCCATTTTTTCTTTCTTTCTTATCTTTTACCTATTAGTAACCCACATTTCACCAGTTATGTTATAGTCCCATGTAGTAGGACCCGCCTTTTGTCATCAACCGGACACAAATCCAGGCTGCGGGCTGCTACTGACATATTCCTGATGGAAAAACCCAATAACACTTTTCCCAACCTGGGAATGGAACCTAGGACTACCGACCATTAGACCAACGAAGCAGTCAGTTACAGCCGATCAATTCTTTAAAAATCTCACCGTGATAACTTAGGTGAAGTGAGCGTGAAGTGAGCTATCAATGTGTGGGGGATGACAGCTCAGTTCACCTACTAAGGTGAAAAAAAATGAAAAAAAATGTTAAAAAAATTTAAATAAAAAAAATGTCAGCGCGAAAACTATTTCACGCTGACATTTTTACAGAATAGCACAGCAGGAACAGATAAGTACCTTATAACATCACATAAATGTCTCTAAGCATAATTGGCTTTTTATAAACAGAAACAACAACCCAATTTCTCAAAAGAATACTTATTAAGAGCTGTTGAACGGTTTATAATAAGACAACTCCGTTACCATGCGGGATACTTATCCGTTGATACCTTCACAACAAACAATGGGAGAATGAATATAACTCCTATGGTTGGGAACGGTAACAGGGCTATGTCACGCAAACGTTTACGTTTACGTATTGTGTTGCTGAGATTGCCCGAACAATTACGAAGGAAACTCTAGAATAGTCAAAACAAGGAGCAAACGTTTCCATGAACGTTGTTGAGTTATTGAATCGTGAATTCGTGCGACCTCTGTACAGCAGTGAGTTGATTGTTGATTGCGTTCGTCAAAAGAAGCTGGTAGTTTTGGAACGAAGTTCTTTAACACAGCTTGCAGTAGGAGTAAACTGGTAAAAATCGTCACTTAATGAAAAAGCGTTGCCATGCGACTTTTTATTTATATAATAGAAATAGAGAGAGAGAGATAGTTTTTATGGTTTCGAAGATCTGTGATCTGAAGCCATTATTGAAATCCAAATGAAAATCCAAGATGGCAGCTGCGAAAAATTAAAGAAACTTTGTCATTGGTGTTGGTGTTTCGAGGTGCTAAAGTCGAAAGTGTGGTCAAAATGAAAATCCAAGATATCCTTATGAAACATTTCAATATTTTTCTTCGTTATAAAATTTTCACGGCCGCCATCTTGGAATTCTCATTTTGAACTTCGTTCCTGCCGAGAGCCGCCCGAGCCCACCACGTTTTTTTGAACTCGGAAACACTAATAATGTTGGTGTTTGTCAAATCCCATTGTAGTCTATTCTTTAAGATTATACACCTTCTATAGTTCCCGATTTTTTAAGATCAATCAGACAATTGTACGCCACCAGATAAAACTGGCTAACTATGAGAGCAGCTCTAGCCATGGTAAATAATATTAGCCGATCAGTAATTTTGGTAGAAAATCCAACTGAGGCTACTTCTGGGGAAGATAAGCCATCGTCAAGTGAAGACTTTTTTAATACACTTAAACCTTGAAGATCCTTCTCCTCATATAAGTAGTTTGTTAAAAATATCTTTAAAATATAATAGAAACATAGCATCCATCTTTATTCAAGGTTTAACAGTAAAATACATAGGTAATAAAGAACATTTCATAACTGAATGCTATAAACACATCATGCATATAGGTCGTTTATACTCCCACTCATAATAATATTATGCTTTTGAATCGGCACCCTGAATAGTAGGTAGTTGGTAAGCGACCGTACACGAGTGCCATATTAATTAATTAATTAAAATAATAAGCCGAATAATTATGTTCGTAGGTGGAATATTCAAATTTTGATGTTTATTTATATACATACATAAACTCACGCCTTCTTCCCACGGATACCCCCATAGGTAGAAACTACAGAATGCCACCTGCTACGGCTGCTTCGATCCTTACATAACTACTCCTTTTGCCTCGTTTACTTAGCCCTTGCACTGTATACGAGTATTAATAAGGAATGCGCGAATGTAACACTGTTTTAAACCTTGTATTTAATTAATTCTAATTTGTTTACATGCTATCTGTGAAAACTTGTAATTGGCCATCTTCATGTTATTAACTTTGAATATTGTGTCTGCCTAGCTGTAAGTTTTCCGAAAAATATAAAATATAAATATAATATACATCTGGTCATACAAACAGAGGCGGCGTAAGGCGTGGGCGACGTGGTCCACCGCCTACGGTCTCGCGATCCAAGGGGCCTCGCGCCTTGAAGGCCCACGAACGCAAATAATTACTCATCTAGCAATTAATAATAAAAACACCGGCTAGCAAGTATCTGGCAATACTAACCTACCACATTAGTTTTTTTTTTTTAAATATCCAGACGCCAGCAGGTCAACCTACACCAATCTGTCAAATTTCCTTGATAGATTTTCAACTTTAGTTCAAAGGAATAAGGTTCATATTCAATTGGGAAAATCTGACAGATAGGGGTAGCTTGATGTGCTGGCGTCTGTACACTGTGAAAATTACATAAGTAGTACTTTTTACTATGCACACATAGTTAAAAACTTTGATTTATGGAAGTCGGTTTTTTTTTTTTGTTAAAAAGTTTTTATTTCTCGCTTTTTAGTGGGACTGTTTATAATGCATCAAGCTCATCGCCTTTTACAAAATATTACTTTTCCCGATACAGGGACGTTAATTGTTGAGGAGTTCTCCTGGTACTCCACCATCAGCTCCATTTCACCATTCGCATTGTGACGAGTATAAATTGCTTAGCAACCATAATTTAAAGTAATCGATTCGCAACCTGTGAAATACTTATTATTGAGTAGTCCCGGTGGCCATCTATGGTCTTCATCATCAGTTTTACTTCACTAAATTTTGCTTTCCGAAAGCAAATGCACGAGTTACTATAAATAATACCCGAATCGCTATAGGTGTGCCTATAATATTTGAAGAGTTCCTTCGATTTCTCCAGGATCCCGCTGATAATCCTGGCAGCATCAGGCCAGACTTATGTCAACATTGCATTGAACCTAAAATTTAGTCCTGTTTAAAATGAGCCCAAACACGACTACGGTGCTGTAATTTCAAGGTTTGTACTTTTTCTGATGCTCCTGGCTGCACCATCAAGTCTCTATGTACAGTGAGAATCACGATGTGGGTACCCCCCTTGAAAGCACCTACCTACGTTCGAACCCGTGATGGCCGCATCTATCAGTTTTGTATTTTATTGTAATATTTTGTCAAACAGTTTATACGTAAACAGCAATGCACAAAAAATACCTACATGCAATATTTCAATAGCGATAGTAACAGTTTAGCTGGTCTGAAGGTTGAGGATGTGACATATGAATCCGCTGATTCAAGTTCAGTTCTGGCAGTATGATTTATTTAGGTTTTTGTTGTCGTCAAATTTTATTTTTCTCTAAGTCAGAATTATTTATGCGACTTTTTCTTTTATATATTGTTATAACCAGTAGGTTTATATTAAAATAAAAGAAAAATTATTAATTGTTTTTTTAATTTTTTTTATTATTAATTTATTTTAGTAAAATTTATTATAAATTGAAAAACTTAACTATATACCTAACTAATAGTATAGATAACTAACTGTAACTTTAAAAAAGTTTGTATCGCTTCACAGCAAAATAATCAACTTACAACAACTACTTATAATGGTTGACAATTTGCCTTTCAAACTAGTAAAATAATGAAGAACTACAATCTTTGAAAAACAAAAATGTCAATTTTCATAATTTACATAGATTTCAAGTTGATTAACTCGGGAATCAAACCCAGAGCCCCACACTCAGCAGTCGCGCCTCGCGACCACGAGACCAACGGGGCAGTACTAATTAGTACTAATTATTACTCGAACAACAAAATTGGTACCTTAGTACACACATCAAAAGTGTCTAGGGATCAACATATATTTTTGCAATAACTTTTCTCCTGATTGATATTAATTAAAATTTTCTTTAAGGATTCATCAAATAAAGTGTTTTCGTTTGTCACAGTAACGATAAACCAAGTCACCTTTGCATTAATAAAGAAATTTGCCATTTTCCTAATAAAGGGATTTTTGACATTTGAACCACTAACACAAAAGTTCGAAAAAAAGACTGAAATAACAGTTTTCTCTAAAATTTTATTGGGTAACTTAAACAATTAATCATCCGTGTTTCTACCGCGAACACTAACAACACAAGAACATCGGTTTGGCATACTCAAAATGAGTTCATCCAAATCACGCTGTGGAATGGCCGCCCATGTTCGTTGCAACAACAAAAAAAGGTCTTCTTGCGACTGGATACCCTCCATATTCGGCAGAACTCTTCTCTGTAGCATATCCCATGCATGCTCAATCGGGTTCAAGTCTGGCGACTGAGCAGGCCAGGGCAGGACATTGATGTTAGCTGCGGCGAGAGTCTGTCTTACAACTCTTGCGGTGTGCGGTCGTGCGTTATCATGCATTAACTGAAATAAGGGACCGATTTGCACTTGTAGAGGAACGATGACGTCTGATACAATCGTCTCAGCATAAATTTGAGCGTTGAGGTTGCCTCTGATCCAAATCAACTCAGTTCTTCCGCCGATCCAAATACCCGCCCATACCATGATGGTTCCACCACTATAAGGATGGACTTCCTGGCAGGATTTTAATCGCTGTTGGCGTCCAGGGGTTCTCTAGTGTCGTATACGTCTTGTATCCGGTCTCATACCAAAACGAGACTCATCAGAAAAGCACACGAAACGCCATTGTTCTTCTGCCCAATTTCTGTGTTCAAGAGCCCATTGATATCGAATCCTACGATTGTGTATTGCTATAGGTGGTACCCGTAGCGGTCTTCGGGAATGAAGGTTCACTTCATGCAAGCGGTTTCTGACTGTTTGGTCGCTAATTAAGTTCCCTGAAGAGTGATGAAGCCTCACGGCTAACATCATGGCGGTTATTGTTGGAGCTCTTCGAGTTAAGATTTGAATGTATCGGTCTTGTCTCCGTGTGGTGCAGCGATACCGTCCTCCATGGCGCTCAGCCACGGTACCAGTGCTTCGGTAACGTGTCCAAAGTCGACTGATAACACTCTGACTTGTATTCAGAGCTAAAGCCACAGTACGTTGCCGGGAACCAGCTTCTATCATTCCCACGGCTCTGAGCATTTCTTCCCTGCTTAAATGACGTCGCCGCTCCATAATAACGTTGGTTTTAATCAGTAGTAGGGAAACAGTAGCACTAATAATGTCTTCAATGCGTTGTATGTTTTTATAGGGAAAATATTGACAGCTGATTTTCATCTTTTACTCGAATTTGATTCACAGTTCCTGATTCAAATTATAAAATGCACCAAAAAGGATCCATATAAATTTATAAAATCATAAATTTATTACAAAGCCACATCTCAATCTCAAGAAATCCGCATAAAAATGCTTGATCCCTAGACACTTTTGATGTGTGTAGTTTTCGAGAAAATCGACTATGAAGGTGATCGGGTAGTCACGCTCCCTTCAGCAGGACCACCATGAGCGCCGAAAAAGGGGGCATGCTACAGCTATTCTAAGTATGTAAATAATTATAGCGAAGATATTGCGAAAATAACAAGTAAACTGGGAATCAATAAAACATGTGCATCCTTTGAATACTATTTAGGGTTTAGATCCCGAAGGATGCCAACGGGACCCTAATACGAAGGCTCCACTGTCCGTCCGTCCATCCGTCCGTATCTGTTATACCGTAATAGGTAGACACTTGAAATTTTCAGAGTGTATAGGTACTATAACTAAGACCACTCTAGCAACAAATAATAAAACTCAAATTAAAACGTGAAATGTTATTAGAAACGTGTTTAAAAAAATATGTAAGTAATGGTAAATATTGTACGGCGGTGGTATGGAACCCTGCCTGTGCGAATCCGACTAGAACTTGGCAGCTTTTTATCAATGACTAGCTGCGCCCCGCGGTTTCACCCGCGTAAGTTTCGATCTCGTGGAAATATCGAGATAAAAAATATCCTATGTGTTAATCTTGGTTAAAAAATATCTGTGTACAAAATTTCATCTTAATCTGTTCAGTAGTTTTTGCGTGAAAGAGTAACAAACATCCATCCATCCATCAATCCTCACAAACTTTCACATTTATAATATTATACCTATAGTAGGAAGTAGGATTAGGTCCGCTCTTAACAGAGCAGCGATAGATGTGATCTACGACTGAACGAGTCGGGTAGGTACGCCCAGATGGATATAAGTAACAATATAATGTAACTATGGTATGACCTACATGTAAGAAAAGCCTTTTACTTCGATAACGCTTATGGGTATCTGTAAAAGACAGCTTTTAGCGATAACGCAGCCCCCCCAAGGTACAGAGTAACTGTCTAGTTTGGAGCTCACTGACAAATAATATATTGCTACCTAGCTGTAGTTATAGTATTTTAAGCTACTCATGTGGTCTCAACTTGCTATTAACCTGTGAATCTGCTTACTGTACTACCTTGACAATAAAATATTTTCTATATTTCCTAATTGTAATACTCTAAGAAGCTTTCAAAACTTGCAATTTGAATATCACGGTTTAATACAATAAAGAGCAACTAATCTATTATGGAAGGAGGAAAGGGAGGCCTTTGCCCTGCAGTGGAACAGACATGGCTGATAATAATAATATCTAATAATATATCATGGGACCCGAAAGACGTTGTCCTGTCCAAATTTTAATAATATATAATACAAAAAACCCATATACAAAAAGAACTGAAATTTTCCAGGCAATTTTTAATTCTTTTCCTTCCCCGAATAATGTTTATTCGGAATATGCATAATCAGCCTATAATGTCCCCAATGCTGGGACACAAGCCTCTTTGCGAGAGGCGGCCTATAACTGAGGAACATTTCATTTTTATTTATATAGATAGATATATAATAAAGAGTTGGTAGGTAACTAATTATCCCTATGACATTGTGTCCCCAACCATCAACGGAAAATCGATCACCGTCTGGCCCCTAAAAGTGTTAGAAAATCAGCCTTTCCACAAAACTGACGGCTATTGGCCATAATTCGTGCGTAATAATCGTGATTGGTTCATGCTTTCGCTTCGTGCCTAAATGGCGGATAATCTGTTAAATATTGCCCACATTTATGAAGATTAGGTACTTTAGATAAAATGGAAAACATCTCGTACTTACTGAACGCCATAAAACGTGATAATATGTAGGTAAGGAACGATGTATTAAAATGTTTTTAAGAGGTTGTTTGGAATAACAGTAAATTATTGATGACGGTCTGTTAATAAATTAAGAGTTATTTTTAAACAAGCCGTGTGCCCGATGGGATTTCCCATCGACAAAATGTCGGACTTCCATACCAATTTTCAACCCTTTTCAACAACTGTAGGGGAAGGGGTGTATTTTCAAAAATCATTCCTTCGTTACAGAAGGAACTCTTGTGTAAAAAATCATGTTTTTAGACCCTGCGCTGTGCGTTGTCTGTGAGTGAATGAATGAATGAATTCAATAATCTTCGTAAGTACCTAGATGATAAGTAGGTAAATGAGAAAGAGAGAGAGAGAAATTAAAAAAATACTACAGTGCAGCCGATGACGAAAGAATGTGTTCTTAACACATAGGTGTTAAGAACGCATTCTCTCGGCAGATGATAGCATCTGCCTAGCCTTTTCCCAACTATGTTGGGATCGGCGTTCTTAACATCTATCAGCCTATCGATTCTGTAAAAATCTCACCGTGATAACATAGGTAGGTGAAGTGAGCGTGAAGTGAACTATCAATGGAGGAAATCCCTAACATCAGGTGGAATGGCAGCTCACTTCACCTTAGTTTTCACGGTGAGATTTTTGCAGAATAGCACTGCAGTTTCTTATAAACTTTACTAGAATTGTCGCACTGACAGATATCAGGAACGCATTCCGAGTCTAGACGGAGGGACTGTACCTAAAAATAACCTCATTTATTATCAATGACTGCAAATTGCCGATGTCCAAAAATATTCTAACACTACGTTCATCCAGTGACGAACTAACACATCCAGGGGGCAAGCAAAAACAACAACCAGAAGCATAGGAGGAGAAAATGGCACGATCAAACAATCGTCCAGACAATTAGATAATGTTAATGAACGTGGCTCGGACGTGGACGCAAGGGTAACGGGAGGGTATTAATGAGCTCACACGCAAACTCGTTACCCTCCTCACCGTCACGATTGTAACGACATTAAATGCTTTATTGAGTTGTCTGTTCTTTTTCATTTTCACATTTTTACTATGCTTGGTTGAAGAGTTATAATAAAGCCTTTGTCTGATAAACTAAAACGAATTATATATATAAAATAAATTAAGCAAAAAGATTATTGCACTTCGGTGTCTTCGTCAATCAAAGCGTCCTTCTACGCATAACCCTCGAAGCTCCTCCATTCATCCAGGTCTGGTGTGTCTCTAGCCCACAGGGCACCAGCATAGCTATTTATAACCATTCGATACTCTTCCCTACCGAATCGAACACCAACCATGTTATTGAAAGACGAGCGCAGTTCAGAAATCTAAAACCCGAACCTTTTAAGTTTCAATTAAATAGACGACCGCTAATTGCTCCGGGGGCAAGGCAAATCAGGTAACCGGAAATGTGTCATTTTAGATACGGAAGCGAGTCGGAGTCGAATGGTTGTGAATAGCTATGCAACTATTTTAACTAAGTATCTCATCGTCCCAGCGTTTACGGTGTCTTCCTCTACTTTTTTTTTTTCGATCCATCTCTGACTTGCAAGTCCGTTACAGCTTTAGACAATTTATTGTTCCTATCGCGGAGCATATGACCAGCCTATCTCCATTTCAGTATTTCCGTGGGTAGCTTCATTAAGTTTAGAAATTTTCCTCAGATCTGAATGGTTAGGTTGGTACTGACTAATAAACTTGTGTAAATGCGGTGGCTCAAAGCAGAAAATAAGCATCCTTCTCTTCACAAACATGTCGAAAAAGGCAACACATAGGCAATTCATTATCATCTGCCTAGCCTTTTCCCAACTATGTTGGGGTCGGCTTCTAGTCTAACCAGGTGCAGCTGAGTACCAGTATTTTACATGGAATGACTGCTTATCTGACCTCCACAAGCCAGTTACTGGGTAATACGAAACTCCTTGGTAAGACTGGTTGTCAGACTTTCGGGATTCTGACGACCCGTAACGACTACGACGATCCACGAATGACAGCCGGAACCAACGGCTTAACGTGCTTTCCGAGGCACGGAGGGTATGTATAGCAGTAGGTAATACTAGCGGATAGCGCGGTTGCGGTAGTAGTAGGTAATTATTATGTCAAATAAATAGGCAGCAGCATCACACTGAGCTATTATTGGCTACACCATAAATACCTAACTGTGATCATCAATCCGTTTTCCACGAACTGTCTTCCTTTGCCGTATGTCAGTGAGTCAAAGATATTGCTAATCCATTGCTTCATATGTTAGAAAACTGTGTCTACTCAACAACGTAAATAATCCAATGAATGTTGTTGAACTGTCAAAATGAATTAAAGCAATGGGTTTCCCATTGCTACTGACAGTATGTTACGCAATTACCCCGCAGCAATGGCCGCCATATGACGGACGCAGTATAACGGCCGTCATGAAAATGGCAGTGGTGTTTGACTTTACGGTGTCAAAAAACGCTTTCTAGCTCTCTAACACATCAAGTTCGTTATTTTCATAAATAACATAAAATTTCAGCTTTCAAACCTCTATTTTTAGAGCATTAAAAATAACAAATTTGGTTGAACTCGCAACCTCGTAATAAATAATTAACCCATCAAAACAAAATAGACTTAATTAAACAATAATTACATTAATTTCATGTTAATCGTCCATGATTACGATCAAAATTGACTTACTGATAAATTGACACTACTGCTGGCCGTGCTTACTAGGCCAATTCTTACTAAAAATGCTAATTTAAGGCAAGACGCAACCATAAACTAGGTACCTACTTACAAAAATTACGGAACTAATATCTACGGAATGGAAATAAGTGGCTGCTAAAGCTCGTTTAACACTTTGGAATTAGGAAGGGCTAACTTTTTAGTGCCAGTTTGGTCAGTGCCTAGGTTTAGTGCCGACGGGCATCAAAGTTTTATCACCCTATTACTGTAAGATTTTTTATCACCTCCCGGGAGCCTCAACTTTGTTGTGTACTGACAATAAATTCATGGAGGCTGATAGAGAATAAGAGATAGGTGGTATAGATACCTACTATCAACCAAACAGGGTGATTACCGATGACCTATTTTCTATAATAACCAGTGGTCGGAGTAGATAGAGCTGTTTTTGCTACTTGCGACATGCGGACATAACATGGATATGCCAAATATTTCCCGGAATCCCGGGAATTCTCGGGATAAAAAAAACATTGTTTAAGTAGTTTTAGTATTGTTTCTAACAGTTTTACTTAATTAATTCATATTTCACGAAGCTACCTCTAACAAATAACAACATTCCAGGATCCCTGTGTGTGTATATAAGTAAGTATATACTGTTTGGGTGCTCACCTACTACCTGCTCATAACTGCCCACTTACCCATATTAACTCACTTAAATCAATCGACAATTTCAAAATCCCGGGATTTTAGAGGCATATCCATGTTAACATCAATGTTTGCGGTCATTAACCCCAAACAGCTCTACCTACTCCGATCACTGATAATAAACTAAGTCCAAAGTCTGACAACCAGTCTTACCAAGGGGCATCGTGTTACCCAATAACTGGGTTGTGATTGTGGAGGTCAGATAGGCTGTCGCTTCATGTAAAATACTGGTATTTAGCTGGTGTAAGCAGTGGTGGCTCCGTGGTATCGGCCGTGTCTTACGAGTTTGTAGGTCGTGGGCTCGAACTCAAGCAGGCACTTTACTTTGTGTAAATTATTTCATCACCACTGCTCTCAAAGCGGTGAAAGAAAACATCGTGAGGTAACCGGCATGTCCTAGAACCGAAAATTTGAAGATGTGACATCCGCCGACCCGCACTGGACCCGCGTGGTGGATTATTGCCCACTCCCTCTCGCAAAGAGGAGGCTTATGTTCAGCTGGAACATTATAGGCTGATTATGATTCAGCTGCATCCGGTTAGACTGGAAGCCGACCCCAAAATAGTCGGGAAGGCTAGGGAAATTAATTTTTGATCCCCATTTTCCGTAACAAACTACAAAGAAGTCCCTACATAAAACTAACATAAGTTGCTACCTATTTGCAGCGGTATAATTTTAAATTTCTAAGGGTTGATGTTTCAATAGTCAGGTAAGTTTTATCTCAGGAATAAATGTTAGGTACGGTTTGACAGCTTTTATATAGAAAATACTAGCTGACCCCGCAAACGTCGTTTTGCAAAAAAAAAAATAGGGGTATGAAAAATAGATGTTGGCCGATTCTCAGACCTTTTCTCGGACCGATTTGTATGAAATTTTGTGTGCATATCGGGTATGCACACAACATTTCATACAAATCGGTCCAGCCGTTTCGGAGGAGTATGGCAACTAACACTGTGACACGAGAATTTTATATATTAGACTAGCTGACCCCGCAAACGTCGTTTTGCAAAAAAAAAATTGATAGTAGCCGAAGATGTCAAACTGTCATATAAATATTCTTCAGATTGACTAGGTATTGAAAAATCAACCCTAAGTCTACTTTTCCGGTGATAATAGACTTTTTCAATCTAGACAGCCAAATTATGACAAAAGGTTCTATAAACTGATCCCACGAGTCCGTTTATCGAATAAGACGATCTCTTATATCACAAAAGGTGTGTTCTGTCCTTCGCGATCCAATTACGGGTAATAGGACATGACTGGGTAACGAATGAAGACACCTGACACCTAACAGCATTACCCATCTACACACTTTAGGACCGAAACTAGCGGGGTAATTGCGTAACACACTATCAGTAGCGATGGCTGAATCATTTTGAAGGATATTGCTAATCCATTGCTTCATATGTTAGAAAACTGTGTCTACTCAACAATGTAAATAACGCAATGAATGTTTTTGAACTGCCAAAATGAAAATTTTGACAGTTCAACAACATTCATTGCGTTATTTACGTTGTTGAGTAGACATATTTTTGTTTGACTACGGTTTAATTATGATATTATCTGTAGAGATCAATATAAACCCAGGCCAACATTATTTAAATAGTTTTATTTAATCTACTGCCCAGATGAAAATCATTTATTACAGCATTTATTGTACCTACCTATAGTAGGTAACTGTTTATGTGCTTATGTTTGCATAGTTATTATGTGTGCATTAGGTACATAATTAAAACAACATTTATTTGTGTTGGTGTTTTCCCAGCAGTGGGACATTTATAAGCTAATATTATTATTACTTATGTACTAAACGCTTTCTTTTGCATTGTCCTCATTACAGGCTCTTGAAATCTAAAGGAAAACCTACATGGTATCAAATAAAAAGCAAACAATTACAAAATAACATATATTTTCCTTTTTACATTCAGTCTTACAACAACACACTTTGACACAATACATACTAGCACTGCCATAATTTTATTGATAAGCTATAAAATATACGTAACTGGGATAATGTCCGTCATAAATATACTTATCTATAGGAATTATAGTTATTATTACTATTATAAGAAGGCGCTGAAGCCGGCTTGGAATAAGTTGGTGTAGAAGGAGCAGGCTCGGGCAAATATACAGGACACTCCTCCCATAACCACCAAACAGTTATCAACACTTCTATATTTATCAACAACAAAGCTATTACAGGGATAGACAACTTACTAATCAATGCTTTTAAACCTCCTTTTGCGACGAGGAATGGTTTTATAATTCCCTCAATAAGGAGGTCCTTTAATCCAGACATTTTGAAACCCGACGAGCTACCGCTGAGAAGTGAAAAAATCAAGCCGGTCAGACCGCTGGATTTGCTGGAAGCCTTTGTAGTCACTGGTGGTAAGATGCTGGAGAAGTCGGGCTTCAGTAAAGAAATTTTCGGTTGAGCTGATGATGGCGGTGTGAGCGGAACAGGGGCAGCAGTCTCGTGGTAGGTCGCCGGGAGTGCGTAGCTTGGTCTTGAGTATCCCCCCATTGGGCGTGGAAGAGTGGGATAAACCTGGTTATCACCACGCCCTGTTGATGCAGCCGTCCGGAGTTGCTGTGACTCTTCTTCCCTATGTTGAGACTGCTGAGAAATTTCATTCAAAGCTTCCATAAATGCATCAAACGTCATGTTTTGGTTGCTTGGCTCCTCCGTCACAGGAACTTGCGGTTGCGTCCTGTGCATGAGGTGAGTGTGTACTTGCTGGGGTTTATTTCTATTTGCTTGAAACTGGAACGTATTCAGTTGTGACGGGTGTGTCAGGTACGGGTCCATATTCCGCACCTCAAATGGAGGCATTAACATTGCATTGTCACCCGGAAACCCATAAACTAATCGAATCGAAAATAACACGAGTAACGGAAATGTAACACACACTCGACTCATTGTAACTAAGTAATTAAAACAAATATGTACAGTTACCTAAATACACTTACTTATAAATTAGTGAACCAACAATTTGCAAGTTGGCAGTTCATGTTAGCCGCACAATATCTGGGTCACATTGTGAATGAAGCAACTGCATTGTCCTACATACTTGAATGTTAGTAAACATTAAGATGTCAGCTTATATCGATTCCGGAACTACAGTCCAGTGACATACACTGAGCAATTTTATCGTCGGATAAAATACTAAGCATGCTTTTGGCAAAAGAACTATCTTCTTCGAGGTCGTCAATTAGGAAAACTGTGGCAGTTGCTCCTATGTAACTAGCCCAACTAGTCGTAGCGGATCTTTGAATCACACAGGCGAACCTCTGGGAGCAATCCGTGATCATTCTTGATTTGGAGCCTTTCTTCTTTTTCTTCTTGAAGTATTTCATCATTTTCGATTTCATCGGCCAGAGCAGGAACGCTTTGAATCCAATTTTAACAAATAGTATAAACACGACTGGCAGGAGGAGCAATTTTCCTACAATCACTTTTAGGAATGCAATGAGAGCAGCTGAGAACATTATCTTAGCAGCACTGCCGAGTATGTTCGCAAAAGTTGACAAAGTGTCGGGTTTTGGGCACGACACATAGTGCGGTGGGTCAGAATAAGTCTTCCGTATAGGTTCCGAATAATAATTGGATGCACTAGTGAACAAATCCAGGAACGGAATGGGTGGTGACTTCGACGGAGGCACCGTGCTCAGAGACTGGTCCTGAGCACAAACCCGCGACGCAACAATAACAACAACCAGTAACACAAACATAGCTCACGGACTGTTCCGCTTCAAATAATTCCTGTAGTTTAAAACCTCGCCCATGAAATTTGAATTTCAAGTTATAATATGCGGGAACAGATAATTATCTCTGGTAATTTAAAGCAACGGTACAAGGGGTCAGGTCATTTCATTTTTAGAGCAAGTCATGAAAGTGTTTTGTGTGATTCTTATATTTTTACGGCAGAATTAAATAAAGTCGTACGACCTTTGTAAAACATTATCTTGTTTAAATATTACCTATTTATTTTCTTTTTGTATAGCTTTATTAATTATTTAGATGGCTTTTTTTAATGTATGATAAAACGAAGATAAAAACCTCTCCTAGAGTTAGAATAACATGAAAATAGGCTCTGAAAAAAAAATCAATGACCTTATTAATTAATTAGGCATATTACCTAATAGTTTGACTACTTATACTTTTGTGTTCATGTATGTAAAACAATCACCTATCGATGTTCTTTGCAAACTACATAGATTTTATTGAAATCGTAACTTACCGACATTAAACTAAGTACCTAATTACTAAATCATGCCTAATAAATTGTAATGAAAAAAGTCACCGTAAAAAATATTGCTTTTTTTAGGTGTTTAAGTAGGTACTAGAATAAAATAATACTTCAATTGAAAATAAATTGCCAGACACTTGCACCGAATTAAAAATGCCAGCTAACATGTAGGTATGTACGACTCTCTGACAGATAATAGCCAGAACGACCCATAGACTCACTGGTTGGGAATTATCCTTTGCCTTTTCCAGATAACCTATGGCTAAATTGGTGGGAAAACTTTGTCTATGACATGGCACCACAGTGTCAAAAAAAATACAACATCGAGTTGGTCGCGCGCCAAGATAAATATCAAAGATTTATTCAGTAAATAATAAATAAAACTCAATACGCATAAATGGTAATCGTTACTAGAAGTGCGTATAGAAAAGCTTGTGAGAGTTGTGATAGTAGCGGAATATCCGAAAAAAATATTATTCCACCATGGTGCTCGTCAGGTAAGATAATTTTATGGCGTAAATGGGAAATTGTCCTTATTGCTCATAATTCCTATGAAAAGCTTAGAGTAGAAACAGATATTAAGTAAAGTTGAAAGTTCATTGCAATAAGTCTCTAGCTGCTATTTGAAATGTCAAAAAGCTTATCACTTATTCACTTTCTCTGATCTAACCAACCAGTAATTACAGATAAGTACAGCTTAATATAATTTTAGATTAAGAATTCAAAGTTTAAGTTCTTACTTAATTTATTTTTAATAATCTTCCAGTGCTTTGAACGCACGCAATGAATGCGATCATTAAACTAGGCAGTAAAATGTTGTCCTTGCCTCATGGTTCTAAAACAGAGACAATTTAGGTTTCAATTTTGTGAATAATTCAGCCAAGAATTTATTCTAGCAACATCAGTCTAGCATAGAAAGTAGCCTAGCAGTGAATGCGTAAATTATAAATAAGTACTTACATAAAGAATACAGAGAAGCACACGAGGGCGAGCGTGGGGGTCATGATTTCATGAATTAACAAGATAACATTAAATCCGAGTACATTATGCATTGCCAGAAATCACTTTGAAATCGAATCAATCGAGTCTAGGGCGCGTTTATGACAATGAGGGCTGATTTTTCCAACGCCAGATAACTTTTATTCGAGGAATAAAATTGACGTTTGTCAGTTTTTGTATGAAATAACTGTCAAAATCTCAAAATTATTCCTCGAATAAAGTTGTCAGATGATAGAAAAATCAGTCCTTAGGACTTCTAACCATAAGTTCAATGCTCGACTCGAAAAGAAGAATGTACTTGCATCATTTTGAAATAGCCATGTAGCCGTGCAGCCGTGTAGTTTTTAATATGAATCTACTCATTTTCTCATATTTAAGTAGGTAGGTATTAAGAAAATTCTCAGCATAGTCTACGTGACCTTTGAATGAAATAAAAAAAAAACGAAAATAAGTTCAATCAATGATTACGCTCGTTTAGTTACTAGAGCATTTACGATTACATCGGTGAAAGTCCAATCAAAACTTAATGCAATGAGAAAATTGTAGTACCTACCTATACCTAAGGAATTTTTCGATTCAACATTTACCTCGTTTAGGTACGGCAGCAACAATAAAATTACAAGGTCGTGGGCGACTCAACTCTCACACGGAAAAATATTTACACCTAGTCTGTGCCTAGGTACTTCCATTGAATAATGGAATGGGTACCTACGTAGCCAATGGCCTACATCTGTACCAAGGTCAAGATATCATAGGTACATAATTGTGTCGCTATAGGTATACCTAGGTAGCTAACGTGTCTATAAACAACCACCATCGTGTCTATATCATCTCCATGTCAACACCACGAAACCTCATGTTAGGTATATACCTAAATACTAGACCAATCTCAAAACTGCGTAGGTTAAGGAATTATTTTAAACACAAGTCCTAGACAAACAGTAGGTACGTAGTACGTACCTAACAACCGTCCGCGTCATTTCGAACGTGGCCTAATTACATAGCTTTAGATCTCAGGACGACGAAAACAGAAAGGCAACGGCAAGGTCATAAATTTTATTGCTACAAAGCTTGAAAGGACAGATATTAGCTCATACTACTCGTAGTATCCACTTCTCTGTCGTCACTCGTCCATTTAAGCTGCTCTAGCTTGATTAGAAAGGGGGTAACTAATCTGACTAGCAATATAAAAAGGCCGCTTGCAAAAGTGCCTAAAGTAATCTAAATATCTCCTAAAAAATCCCATCCATCTCATCCATCTCCATTAAATCCATGAAGTAAAAAAAATCTTGAAAACGGTATTCATTTCACAAGGAGACATTCCGACCCAATAGATAGATACCCTAAATCTGATTGTCTGGTGGCACCTAATTGGTAGGTACCTAAGTAATTACTGCTGAATCCAATTTGGAAATCAGACTGGCCTAATTCAGACTAGCATCACAAAAAAATGTTGATAGCTAATAGGTAGGTATAAATGAATCCTTCTCTATCCTTGGCCAAACGGTTCCCATCAAAATAGAAAAACCTAATAATTAGGTACCTACAACGACTTGGTACAGTCATACTGTAGCCATGCTGTAGGTATGTACTCACCCCATGCATTTTTAGGTAAAAATGTGCAAGATTTATTATAACCTAAGTGCTAAAAGTAATAGCTCACATCCACGTGGCCTGCATTTCACAGATTTTTTACCTACTTTTTATTAAATAATAAATATCCTATACCTAAAAATGTTACTGTTAGCCGGCATCATCCCAATGCTGGGCAAAGGCCTCTTTCCAGGACTTCCAGCTCTTTCAATCTAGGGCTAACCGCTAAAGTGGACCACCAGTCGTTTGTTTCTCTAGTTCGTCCCGCCGTCTTCTACGGGGTCTACCGCGACCGCGACGCCTTCTGGCTGTATAAATATGAATAAAGTGGAGACTTTAAATATGATGTTTTGCTTTTTTTAACCGACTTCAAAAAGGAAGAGGTTCTCAATTCGACTGTGTTGTTTTTTTTGATCCCATATAAATTTTATTAAATTTGCTTGGGTAGTTTTTGAGTTAGCTTCAATAATACATATTTTTGCCACTTAGTTTATATTGATGATCTTATAATGACTTCCTGTCACTGATATTTACATAGCAAGTAGTGTTATACGAATCTGTGTGGGGTAAGTACAACTTAAAAGTGAAAAATAAAAACGTTTTTACAAAAAAAAAAACAACCGACTTCCAAAAGACACTACAAAGTGAAAAATAACTTTAATTTCGGTAGTCGGTGGCAAACAACGAAAACGCGAACGCAACGACACCGACTTCCCTTTGTAGTTAGTGTCTTTTTTGGAAGTTTTTTTGGAAGTCGGTTATTTTTTTTTTACAACATGAATTTTATCTTTATTCGTTTATATTTCAATCTTCATTTTAAACTGGGGATTAAAAACAGCATGCGCACAATTACTTAGTCAATTTTTCAATTACCTCATCAAAACTAAGCCACGCCAGGTAAAATCCCATTCCTAGTCAGTCTTGGCACCTCTCAAGTCATATTTTTATCTCTATAGATCCAGTATACCTTACTTTTTAGTATCGACATATGGGTACCTACCTACGTTACAAATCCTGTATGTTATTCTGAAAAACAGTTTTCATTTCATCCTCGAGTTTTCCGCACACAATAAGGGTGACCGCACGTACATACATAACCCCTTTAAACTGAACACCATTTTAGTCCGCTCGGCTGAACTATACATACCTACCTATATAAACACATATTATATGAAACAATATGGTTTTTTTGATGGTTTGCAACCCCCAGTTGACCTAAATGCCCAACGAAATTGAACTCATTTTCCAGAGATTTTTCCTGTCTCAGTATTATTTTCTTGTTTTCACAGCATTTCGTATAGACTGTGTTTGTTTTGTTTTATATTATGTACCTATTCGTACGTGATACGAGCGCGATTTCAGACATATACCTACGTCTACCTATACGAGTTAGGTAGGCAAACCGATACCAATCATCATCTGCTTACTTACCTAATTTATTTTCTGTAAAATTGAGTTTTTCTCTTTGATCTGTATTTTTTGTTTTTTGGGTACCCACTGGCTATAACAAAAAAACTCTGTATTACATTTTCGTATTATGTCTAAACAAATATTATATAGACAAAATATTAGATTTTCTGTAGGTACCTATGTTTGTTTAGCTAAACGGATTTGGGTGACATTTGGCACATGGGTAGACCATGTCCTGGATTAAGACATAGGATACTTTTATCCTGATATTCCCATGGGATCGAAACGTATACGGATGGAACCGCGGAGCGCAGCTATTATGAATAAATTAGTTTGACAGCACTAATAGTCGGTGGTGTCAAATTTGATGGTGTCATTGGGATTGAACGTAGCGTACTTATAGCCTTTCCCCCCAACTATCTACGTTGGGGTCGGTTTCTAGTCTAACCGTATTACACAGCTATAAGCAATGAACAATCGATTCATTAAGGCTTCCCTCACTAGGTACATTAAATAATCTGTTACCATGTAACCCATATTTTATAACAATTATTAGGTAGGTATGTTACAATAGCGCGGATAAATAATTGTAGGCAGGCATAATTTCGAACGTAGGTGTAGGTACAGTCAACAGCAAAAGTAGATGATGAAAATCAGAAATTCAATACTAATGAACGGAGTTCGCGTCAGAACTGTGTGGCGTCGAAGTGTCGTTATGTGATTGTAAATTACACCAAACATTTACTACTTCGACGCCACATAGTTCTGACGCGAACTCCGTTCGTTAATTAGTATTGAATTTCTGATTTTCATCATCTACTTTTGCTGTTGACTGTACGATTTTTAACACGCGACTCATATTTTTACAAGTTAAATGTAGGTGAGTTGGCACTAAGTATACCTACATACTTACTACACATGAGTGTGGAACCTAAGATAGAAAGAAACACACTTGTACGATACGACTACATACAGAAAGCATGACTAATAGAAATCTCTATTCATACCTATACAGCACGTTTCGCCGAAAACTTTGTTGATAGAAAACATTGTTTGTAGATGTCTCGGTTCATAGGAAGCACTGTTGACAGAGATCTCTGTTCATAGATAGCACTTCTTGCCATAAACTTTGTTCATGGAATCAATTTACGGAAGCCGATTAGATAATTATTTTTAAGTAAGTTGTATTCCCATTCACTCGCTCTTGCATCCTATGTCGACGGCCAAAACGCATGTCTGAATCTAAGCAATAAAAAACATGTATCGCAATAGTTTCTTCTCCAAAGGCGTTTTTGTGTGAGCCAAGGTATATGGAAACAGTGGAGTTTCTATGAACCGAGATATCTACAAACAATGTTTTTTATCAACAGTTTTCGGCGAAACGTGCTGTCTAGGAATAGAGATTTCTATTAGCCATGCTTTCTGTATGTAGTTGTATCGTACAAGCGTGTTTCTATCTTAGGTTGCACACTGACTCTCAGACTCGACGTACAGGGCCTCGACATAAAGGGAACCATTCATAATAATCACCATAAAAAGGGATCACATTCAGTGTTTTCAAAAACAGATTTTCTTTCATCACTTGATGCTGTAATAAGTACCTATTCATAATATACCTAAAATCTTTCTTTTAGTTCCACATCGTATCAAATAGGTAATGTTTCAGCTTCCAGTAGCATAACAAACAGAAGTTAACAGTAGGTAACAAAACACTGTCAAACTTTTCCATTGAATACAGAGTTAATGAAGTCCCTATAATCAGTGCAACCCAAAAACGGATTTGGCTCGTCCGATTTCACTTCGTAATGCAATTGGAGCGTGCCACCTGCCTCTCTGAGCAATGAAGCTCGGCCAACGCTAAATATCAGACGAATTATCTTTTACTGTCTAATTAAGGCCATTTTAGCTTGAAAACTGCAAAATGCTAGGTAGAAAAACGTCACTGGAGAGTTCTAAATTGTGGTGTTTGTTAGGGTTACTAACGCGATATTTTTTTGTCTAATAAAAACGAATAAGTATACTTCTATGAAATGCTTGTTTATGAAATGAGGCATCCATGAACGTTCAAATTAAAACAAGGTTTTTAGTAAGTAGTATTTAATCATCTAGATTCTATTACAAGTTTACGACGTAGATGAGTATCTACGATACGATACTAATCAAAACAAACATAGGTACCTACCGATTGTTTTTCTGGTTAATAAAATAACCTACTTACATTCTAGGAGAAAAGAGAAACGTGGACCTAGACTGCTCTGTCAGCAGAAATTGCAAAAGCCAATGAAACGAAATAGGTCACCTTGGCGCTTGCAGCCTTTAGTTATACGTTAGCTTCCAATCAATAGATAGTTTTTAGAACCCTATTAGTTCCTGTATAGAGATGATTTTTAAATCGTTAGTAACTCTACTCGACATTATGTCCCTCGAGGTATATTCATATCCAATATCGTTTGTTAGAAAAGGAAATTAAGTTCAATAAGCTATTAAAATAAAACCTTAACTTATGTTAGGGGCAAAACTAAGAGGAACATATAAGCTCCCAAGGGAACACTACAACGATGGTCAACATACGTAAATGTCAAATTAATGTATAAGGGAAGTTTAATGAGGCTACGGGTTAACACGAATTGGGTCAACCATAATTATGAAGACATACATTTACAATCAGTATATGGCTACTTCCCGATTCTCGTGAACTTTTAACATACATATAAGTGGTGCATACGTAAGCTTAGACCATCATCATCATGTGGCTTATAGCCGTTTCCTAACTAGGTTGGAGTTGGCTTCCCGTCAAACCAAATACAGCTGAATACCAGTATTTTACATAGAGCAACTGCCTATCTGACCTCCACAACTACTACAACCCAGTAACTGGGTAATACGATACCCCTTGGGAAGAATGATTTTTCGACTTTCGGAATCCAAAGGTATGTTCTCTTTTAAAATTTAGACAAAAATTGCTACATTTGTCAGGGCAACAATCTGTTATCTATTTATTTATTAAAGCATTATGCACAAGTAAAAACTGCACAAAGGCGGACTTAGGGCATTTCTACCAGTCTACTTTAGGGTGATGCAGAGACAATACACAGTAGGTGCAATAACAGAAAACAAATTAGAAAATATATATAACTAAAATATATTAATAAATACATACAACAAAATATAAAATAAAAAAGTTATGATAGATAAACAAGAAAATCTACAACTTAATTCTGAGACGAATCTGCCAACTTCTTGTGTTATTGCTGTAGACGTAGAAGTGGGTAGGTGCCTAAGCTTCATAGTTAGCTTTAGGTTCACACTGCTGCAGCTCTTACTATTTATATTTAACAAAACCATGGTTTTTTGTACTTATACCTACTAACCAGACTTCTAAAGTACCAAATACCCGCTCCCTTACGGCTAGACCGTGGCAATCGTAAAATAAGCAATAAAACGGAACCGAATAGATCACTACAAGTCTACTATAAAAGCTACAGCTATCAACGTATTAGTAAATGTCAGCTATGTTTTATCCTCACTATCGACATCTTTACAGTTTAGTATTATAGACGTCCAATTTTCTTTGGCAAGATCACACAGATTGGTTTTGATATCATAACTAACAACGTACCTTTAACGTTAAAGATCGAACGATAAATTTTCTAGAATATAATACTTAGGTACTCTTCAGTATGTACACCATACAAATTACAGATATAAATGTAGAAATTTTACATAGGGTGACAAAATGGGCGGTCTAATCGTTGAAAGCAAACTACTATTTTAAAGAGAACCTTTGGATGGATTTAAAGGGAGAAGGAGAGACAAGAATGCAGAAGGTAGTCAATGGTGTAACGTTTACATTATGCAATAAATACATACTTAAATAAAGCATATACTTATTTTTATATATATCTATGCAATAATAATCATGAAACAAGAGCAATGAACTAAAAATAATGATGAAGGTTAAGTGAAGTGGTGGGAAATGGGCTTCTATCATAATTTTTTAAATGATCAAAGATTGAGTACAAGAAGTTGTCTGAGTATATGATTTTCCGTCAATATTTTAGCCTTTTGTCTTTAACCAGAAACATCTTTCCTAAGCCCACGGTGACCTGATTATCATTGTTCCATCCAAAACAAACAAATTGCAAAATTGATGTGAGTCTAAGCAATGTGCTGATTGTTAACCTAGTCCGATTCAAGGGCACGACACATTTGTGTTTACCTAGTAGAATTTCTATTTAATATTCAACAATAAATCATTAAAGTCATAACAACAGCAATTGCATACAAATCAAAAACACACTGGCCTAGTTACACCGGTCCATTTACCTTACATTTCCGCAGGAAAAGTTTACGAAAGAAGCAAATCTAGGAAACTTGCGACGCCGAAGTGGGAAATGCGATCCACGTATCCGTTACGGGCAAACATCTGGGAATATCTGTATGAAGATAACGTCGAACAAAAGTTCAGTTGCAGCAATAAAAGGAGACATAGGAAATGTAAACAAAAGTCGGTCGAAAGCGATTCTTGTAGGAAAACAGCTGTCTGGTTTCTTTTGATACTTGCTGCTGCGATGGGAATTTTAGGTTAGTGTTGAAACTAATTTATCTGTTTTCTGCAGTTTAATTATTTGTACATTCCAGTAGGTCAAAGATACCTGTGGCCTCCAAAAGATAGTTGAAAAAGTCGTTATTATGATAAAAAATCTAGTTCGAAATATTTGAACTGTAGGTACCTACACTATAACGTTTTTATTGACTAATTCCACCTATTACTTATCATAAAAAATAATCAAATCTCTCAGGATATCCTGATTTTTTTTTATTTAGTCATAATGTGGCGTCACAGCTGAAGTGCCAAAATGTCAACTAAAATTTTGGAGGCTACTGGCCCCGATTCTATTGTTCACAAACTAAACCAAATTTAAGTTCAGTGCATCTTTTTCTTTCTATTTCGTTCTCTCAAATTAGATAATCCATAGACAAGTTAGACGAGCTTAAAAATTTTGCTACTAAAGATTACGTCAATTTACGTCAAGCGCTAACTAATTTGACAGGACTAAACTAATATTTATCTTCTGTCCTTTTCTTAATGAAATAAAAAGAAAAAGATGCACTAACTTAAATTTAGTTTAGTTTGTGAACAACAGAATCGGGGCCACTGTATTTCGTCGCTCGCATGACTAAAAGTCCTATTTTAGCTGATTTAAGTTAGGGCAACTGCATTTTTCTATTTGTGATTCTTGACATTTTTCACTAACCGTCGTATCTTATGTTATTTGGATCAGCAGAATATTCTTCTGCTGGACATACTAAGAAGTTTGAGTACAAATCTGTGGTGTTAAGGTAAAAAGGGATAAATATTGAAAAACGAGTTATTTGCATAATTCGATACTAAACATTAATATAGATCTATTAAGGTAAAAAGGAGATGAGTGACACCATGAGTGTACCATTATTTTAATGGTAACACAAATAGTGACTCATCTCATTTTTACCTTAATAGATATTAATTTTTAATATCGAATTATGCAAATAACTCTTTTTTCAATATTTATGACTTATCCCCTTTTACCTTAACACCACAGAAATATTTAATAGAAAATACTCTATTTGTACCAGCCGCAAGTTATCATTTAAAGGCCCAAGTACAAATGTAAAAGACGATAAGTAAAATGTTAAACAACCTATAGCATTTTTTGGTCTTAAGAAGAACAAATTACCAGTTATTGTTACTACTACATATACTTATTATTTTTTGTATTTGTTCTTTCTGTGTGAGTATCATGTTTACCGCAAATAGACATATTTTCTTTCTTTCTGCTTTTTATTACTATTCTATATCTCTACAAATTACTATTATCTACCTCAACTTACTACTTTCTATATATCGATACACCACATTACTTGTTTAGAATTTAAATAGTATGGACAAAACAACAAATCTAGAGACGAATTAATTAACTTAATACTATAAACACGTAGTTATAATCTGTATGATTAGTATCACAACTCAACCCGTAATTAACTCAGTTTCAGTATCTCTATGGAAGACTAACAGGACGGAGGAAGACTTGACACCTACGACCAAGATAATGTCGTTACGTAAGTAGCTAAGTAATTGTGTTCCTTACGACGTTTAATCCAATTACATGGCGTCGTACCAAGCTTTGTAAGACAGTACAGTTTTAGTTTAATATTTTTGCCAGTTTAGAGGAGAAGATATAAAAAAAACGTCGTTTTGTGTTTTTTTTTTTTGGAAAGATAGGTAAAGACATCGTTGAGCACGCTGAAAATGGATCTCCTCAGTAGAAAACTGCTGTGAATATCCATAAACCGTATACAGGGTGATCCATTGAAATGGAAAAATCGGAAACTATATGTATTATATGTTGAGGAAAGAGCCCGCAAAAATATTCATGATCGTGTTGCTATCTAACATAAAAATAAAAAAACATTTTTAAACGTCAATTTTTAATTGCTTATATATTATACAAGTCATTATTTAACTGAGAACGTTTGATATTTTATGTTACTAAAATTATATTAACAAATTAGAATTACTGCCTTCTTACTACCTAATGAACGTAAGTAACAATAACAACACCAGCGTGTTGGAGTATAGCAAAAACAAATAGATCCTACTTCAACACTATCGTCTTTCTCATTCTAACTCATCATATTATTTATGTATCCACCCTTAGCACTTGACTGAAATCCTTAGTTTCGCATAGTGACTGTACTACTTAGCCTTGTGTGGGATCACGTCTTACGTAATATTAGTAAACACACCAATAGGTATATAAATAAAAGGATAATAAACGTATTATTGAAATCCTTAGAAATGCCTTTCCTTTGGTGTCCCTCCATTAACCCTAACATATCGTAAATACCTATCACTAAAACAATCACGTACAAGCAAATTCCATGTAAATTGCCTACCATTAAAATAACTGGCCTCTACCATCCATCAAGTCTTATCGGTAATGAATGCAAAGTAATAAAAGTTTTTAATTATTTATGTCGGCTACCATGAGCAATAGCCATGGGTGCATCGTAGAGGGCATATGTGTGTGTAGGTACTTACCTAGTAGGTCAACTTGATTTCAACCTATTAAGGGCCTATGCTACCTCAAATGGCTTAGCATGATCCTCCGTTATGTCGAAAATACTGCAGTATTAATTTTGAAATAAATATATGGTAAAGTTGAGGATTAATGTTAGACGAAAACACGATTTCATAAAATTTTCTCGATAGAAAACAATTCCAGTTACCTCCATACCGAACAATAAACCGTTGGTATTCAAAAAATACGTCAAATTAGATCATGAAACTTTGTATACTAACCGAACTAACTATATAGCAGGTCTTGTTTTTTTTTTAATTACCATTATTTTCACCTTAAAAAGCAAATACCTAAACTATTGGCGCTGCCTGCCGCCTAGCACCGCACTCTGTCTCGCTCTCACTTAGTCCGCGACCAGTATCGTGGGAGCGCGATAAAGAGTCAATTTTAGCTGAGGTAGTATAGGCTCTTAATGACCTAATAGATCCTCCTGATCGACCTAATAGACCCTTTTAATATTTTCTTCTAAGGGCCGATTTTTTTTTTATCGTCGGATGACTTTTATCTTAGGAATTAATATGGCGAAAATAATTATGTCAAACAGCCAATATATCAATTCTTCAGTTAAAAGCTAACTGGCTATTGAAAAATCAGCCCTTAATGTAGTATAGCACTAAAGATGCCAAAAAAAAGCAATAGTTACGCATGTGAACATAGGTACGAAACCCTGCTTTCATGGGTAGGTACTGACTCATTCAACCTAGCTCAAAAATATCGTCTTTTCTCCTCCTTCCAATGAATGCAGAACGTGGCCTCTGGACACTTGCGACCAACATTCAAGATTCGATTAGTCAAATTAGAAATTGACTTGTAAATTATACTTCTGCAATGCCTATGTGCTGCTGGTTGCAATGGTCAGCCAAGTCAGTAACAACATCTCTCTTTTCCAGCCGGTACGGACTCTTCTTCATCGGTCAGCTTCCAATGCTGCAACAGAATTAAATATTTAGCACAACAGCTCGCCAAAGCGGAACAAACTCTCAGGTAGAATAACTGTCATAACTAAATATATGTACGGTCGATTTTCACAGGAATGTCTGTCAGACAGATTTGTTGACAGAAACCCATTTATTGCAAGAAAAACCTTTAAAATGCGACTCCACCGCAGCACCGTGACTCCGTGAGCATCCGTTCGTGAAAGTTGGAAAGCGTGTATTCCCGTGTTTGAGATTTTTTTTGCAAGATCAACATTAACCACTTTATTTATAAAAATAGTTGCTTAAAGGTCAGCGGGTTTATTTATACTTAAACGATGATTAAACCTATGTGAAACCTGTGTCGTTAGTCAATACACACACACAGTCGTTAGTCAATACTTTACTTTAAGCAACGTTTATAAATAAACCCTCTTTTTGCGAACCTATCTAGTCAAATAAAGCGAGCATTACAAACCTACGTGCGAGCTTTGTGACTGTAAAGGGGTACCACAATTGAAATTATTATGTATTGTTTGTGAAATGTTGAAAAATGTACGTGAAAAAGTTTGAGACATCCATAACTTTTTGAGACATTTTGATCAGGTTTTTTTTAAATTTCACTGTCAGCAAGAACCAAAACTTGCCCATTTTCTTACTGACTTAATTTTTTTCAAAATCTCTGAATGAATCATCATCGAAATATCTTAAAAAGTTATGAAATCTCCTAAGAGCGTTTTCTTGTAGCGACGACGGTTCAGGTACCTGTCCTTACAGCCCCATCTCAAAATTCCCACCTTATGTATTGTGGTGAGAACTGTGAAATAAATCTTTATTATTAGTTGCAGCATTTCGTGAACGAATCCTTGCACGCAGTGTTAGACGTTCATTAATATTCATACTGCAGTGTTTAAGTTTCACAAAACAAAACCTAATTCGAACAAGGAAGTTCAAGTAAAGTTGCGGATATGAACTACAAGTTCGTTTGTTTGATTTAATCCTTGTGCGTTTGCAAGGGAACACGACTTCCCTCTCCTTTGAGTCTTAAGCCTTGTACGGTCTAACCTTACCTATACATTTATGCTTATCGTTTGTTAATACAATCTTTGAATGTCTATCGCTAAGGTACGTATACCTATTTGTATTCATATTGTATTGATAAGGATTCAGAAAACAGGAAGTACGAAGTAAAAAATAAAAAGCCCTCCAGACCGTACTTCGGCCACGGCGGCCAATTTCAACAGAGACTAGTTTTCGGCGCGGGAGATATTATAGTGCACAAGTGTGCGCGCAGACACAGGTCCCTCTTCCCTCACTCTCATAGTCCAATGGGGCGGAAATCCCCATTGGACTATGAGACCGGAGAGAGATCAGGCGCAGGACCAACGGCTTAACGTGCTTTCCGAGGCACGGGAATATCACATCACCAACTTCCAAACTCCGGGCTGTTGCTAAGAAATTCCTAATGGAAAAACTCTGGCCCGACCCAGAAATCGAACCCAGGACCCCGCGATCAGCAGTCGCACTTGCGACCACTAGACCAACGGGGGAATTAAAGTGTATAGCAACCATATAAATAAATAAGAAAGGCTTTTCATTAAATTCTGCCCCGATTTTATTATATGTACAGATGTATTGGCTTCATTAAAGAGGATAAAAATATATACCTGGATAAACTTCATAAACTAAATTAACTAACTAACTATTATAATTAAAATATAATAACCTAACCCAACTAAAACTACTTATTAGCAAACTAAAATACAGCATTGAAAAATTTCTCCGCATCGCTGTCGACTGGTAATGTACCCAAGAGACTGGCGGCATTGCCACGTTGTATGGCATAGCCGTTGGGCAAGGTAAAAGCCAGCACTTGGGTCACGGGAAGTTTCAACCATTAAATTCTTATGTAGGTAACCCAATCATTATTAGATACCTACTGCAGAATTAGCTGAGAAAGGAAAGAGAGGACGTCATTGCACAGGAGAGAAGAGTACAATGGTGCCGATTCTCATGTACACCGAACTAAACTATCACTAAAATTCCTTACTTTTGGCTATGAGAATCTTAGAATTATTCTGCATTAAAATATCTCTACATTTAAAAATAATTTTGACACAACCAAATTGAATTTGACAATCGCGACTCCACGTGGTAAGTAGGTACTTTTTTTTTTGTTTGGTTTCGCACTTATTTGGCCTACCCCGCGTTTTTTTTTTTTGAGCCGAAGGTGCGCAGTGGGGCAATCTCGACGTCTTTTATATTGAATTTTTCACTTTTGTATGGAAAATATGAAAAATTATTACCAACCTGTTGGGTTTTAGGGGTTTACGGGCTACATAAAGGGGGTCGAAAATTTCATTATTTTTGCAATAGGACACACCGTTTTCGAGATATAAGCAAAAGAAAAGGAAATTAAAAAATCAGTACCTACTGTCTTTGCATCTGAAGTCGAGGTATTGGTGTGAATTTTAGTTCATCGCAACTAATTTTATTCCACACCTTTTTAGTTGCGATTAAAAATAGTCAGATTTAGTTAGAAAATCTAAATTTTAGGTGAAAAACGTCAAATTCAGAATAGAAAAATTACTATTTTCACTAAACTAATATCTCAGTGCAATCTTAGTGCTGTCAAACTAAAATTTTGTTAAGTTGTGTCACTTTAGTTCATTTCAGAATGAGAAATGATCGTTTGACAAAAATAAACAAAATTTTGGTGATTTTTAGTCTAGTTTAGACGCATTTGTGACAAGAGAATCGGCACCATTTACTACCAAACACTAACTAAAACTACTAATATAAAAATACGTATCATTTCAGAAACACTCTCAGATCTCGGACCATGATGTTGACATCGCGTACAAAGACGGGTAACATTATGTACCTTATTAATTCATTACACATTAATTTACCTATATCATTAAAGTTCTCTGGAGACTCGTGGCTATTTCAAGAATCACAAGGCCCGCTGTGTACCTACAGACAGAATACCGAAAATTTGACTACCGAAACCGAAATTCCCTTAGGGTCAGCGCAGACAGAAAGGAGCGCAGCGGAGAGGATTTTATTAAGGCACTCGAAAATCAACTTTAAAATGATTTAACATATGTATCTACATAATTATGGCGTAATAAAGCATTTATAGAAGTGTATCTACAAGGTGGGCCAAAAGAAGTCATCCGATGTTGTTTGGCTCTCTTTTTTTTTCTAAATGAAAAACTTCGATTCTGTTTTTTGATTAGGTATGTTTATTTGAACCTTTAGAATTTTATTGGTCAAGTCGAGAAGATTATATCGGCCAAATGGGCGCCGTCACAATTGATTGCCATAGGGGCTCGTTTTATGGCATTTTTCATCACTTTGGCGAGAACTTCGGGCGACAGAGTCTCGCACTCGTGTCGAATGTTGTCCGTGAGGGCTTCCAGAGTCTCGGGCTTGTTCACGTAAACACGGGACTTCAAAAAACCCCACAAAAAAAGTCTGGAACGCTTAAATTGGGCGATCTTGCGGGCCAGTGCAAATCGCCAAAACGAGAGATAAGGCGACCCGGGAACGCTGCCTTCAGAATATCGGTTGTGGCGGTCGGCAGGCAGCAGCTTATGCACGGACTGGACTTTGTACGGGAACATGCGCAGGTCTTTGACCAAAATTTGCCTTAGGGACGTCCGGCTGATGGCTAATTGCGTGGCACGGCGTCTGGTCGATGTTTCCGGCGACAGCTCGACGTCCTCGGCAACAGCGGCGATATTCTCGGCAGAACGGGCGCTCCGGGGTCGGCCATTCTTGGAAACGTCTCGTGTGGTCCCATACTCTTCAAGGTTGGTGGCCAAACGGCGCAGTGTTTGCGCAGTCGGTGTCGGACGGCCGGGGAATCGGCGATGGAATTCGCTCTGCGCCAACACCAGTCACCACAGACGAATTGTTACGCAAAAAAATAGACACGATTATTCCGCGTTCTTGGGGAGTGTATCACTCCATGGCTTGTTCACTTGTATTCTGCATCTGTCTAGTCCACAAATATGAAAACCAATTTGACATTGGCGGCCATTTGCAAAAATGAGAGCATCTTCCAATAGGGTGATTTCTTTTGGCCCACCCGGTATTAAAATAAGTACCCTACCTACGCCTGTTCCAAACTGCGAGTCACTACACTACAAAATCGAAACTACCCGTCAAACGAATCTTCTAAAGTTCAACGCTACCTTTGAGCTAACTTGACCGATTCTCTGTAATCTAATCTCCAAGTTTCATTCGTTCAGAACAAATGGCAACAGTTGCAGGGGCTAAGGACATTGATACACGATACATAGAAGGTGCGACGGCGTCAAAGGGTAGTGACACAACGGAGTGGGGTGGTAGGGTAGCCCTGTGGGGGGTCGTGCCATTGTGGCGCGATGCCCCACCGCCCGACACTGTGCTCGCCTTGCGAAGACCTACGCTGTCCGACTGTTGGCCTTTCATGTGAGTCGAATTTCAAAGATTAGAAGTAGATACTTGATAGGTACTTAGAACGTTTGATCGTTGGTTTTAATTGGTGTATTGTAAACGTCTTTGGGGATAAAGATATCGAAGTTTGGGAAACTTTAATTTGAATGCTATTTTACAAGTTATCATAGCATAATGGGCATGTTTTGAAAAGAAAATGCATTGCTTGTAAAATCAAGAACTTACGACTGATCTTATGGTCCCAAAGAACATTATGTATAATAACCACCAAAAACATTTTCATGTAAAATGTTGCCAAGACGAGACCACATATGGCTCGCACTGTCAAAAAGTTATCAGATCTCATGTAGAGCCAAGATTCTAACTGTACACGATTTAACTCTGCAAGCCCTAACTTCACAAACTACACCTTATTCAAAATACAAGGCTTGGCTTTTTCGTTACTAACAGAACTATTGTATAACAGAAAAGTAATGCACAGTGAATACATTTTTCACCTTACGCCGATGTGACGGTAGCGAAACGGCCAAGCCACTAGCTAGAGACATGAAATTTGGAGGGCGTGTTCTTTGTGAAGAGTAGGTATCCACTAAAAAAAGGGATTCTCGAAATTCTACCCCTAAGAGGGTGAATTGGGGGAGGCGAAATTTCACGCGAAGTCGCGGGCAGAAGCTAGTTCTAGGTATAGGCCTTTAGTAGGAAAAATGCTTTCAAATCCTGGAATACTGCCTGTTGCCGCACGCCCTTTCCTCCAGCACACTCATGTTGGCTTTCGAGTCATATTATATAAAAGGTGAGAACTACCAATATTGCCCACTAGGTACTAATATCGGTTCAGCTCAACCCCGCAACTGTTCATTTATCACCATTCATTCAAAACAACAATTTCTTCAAACAACATATACATATTTTACTAACAAAGCAATTATTTTCAGTGGTTCATACGGCGAAATAATAATACGACTGCCACAAACGCAGAGGGTGCGTTACATCACAGTCGAGCACATACACCCAGACACCGCCCGGAGTGCGCCCAAGCATTTCCTAATATACGTTAGTAGTCAAACAGCTGAGATTACGGCTTTGAACTCTCAATGCTAAAATAAACGTGATATCTACATCATAGAAGCACATTGAACATAATTGCTATTCTGCATAGCGGTTCACTTATGTATGTATTACTAAATGTAACTCGCGGTTTCGCTCGAGTAAAGCGTTGATTTGAAGATGTTAATTTTCATACATACACAGAATCAGATATAATAAGGAGTTTTAAAGTTTTTGGCTTGCGCCAAAAACATGTGTAAATAAAGTTAATTTTCTTTTTGCCGCTCCACGCTGTCTTAAGCCGCAGAGCGAAAAACTCAACGAGGTATCCTAAAAAGCAAGGACCTACCGCGTGGAAACTAGCAACACAGAAAATATACAATAATCAGTCAGTTTATGAGCGTTTGCGAATTCAAGGTCCGAGCGCCCGAATTTGAAATGTTATAAATTCGTACGGATGGAATCATTGAAAACGGATCTATTGCACGTGACCCTCGATACAAATGCTACTAAGGGCAATTCGGGCCGTCATTTCTCGGAATCGAATCGATGGCAGTGCAAAAACGCACAATAGATATTGGAAAATAGTGAAATTATTAACCTACATTGCAGCTCAGTCAACATGGCATACACGTCTGCATTTAGAGATCACCGCCTTTCATAATAAAACATGTACTACCTAGGTTCAACATATCGATCTCTAGAGTCATGAATCTGTTGAAATCGTTACTGTATACATAGATGGAATATCTCGATTTCAATTTCTTAGGAAGCACTTCAGTGAAATTGTTTTCCACAAGCGCATAGACAATTCCACTTTAGAAACAGAGATGCTATGTTATTCGTGTCATGTTGCTTGTTCCCGTCTTAACTCGGGTTCTGATATGCGAACTCATGCAAATTCAGTTGTTATTCAGCAATGCTTTTGCATTGACTAATACTGTGAAGTAAAGTGACCAACTGTGACGTATTCTAGTCCAACAGACCATATAATTTTGCGTACTTTCTTTTTTGCGTGTATATTTTTTATTTTATCCCCTAATAGCTTCTGAACGCGACTTCAATCGCATAAAATTTCTTGTTCCCCCGACCCACCTCGTCGCATCTCGCCTGCCCGCGCTATTATTTCGTTTTCACTTAGCGTTTTTTCTGACTTGTTTTCTTTTTGCTCGGCTTCTATGGGTCCTAGCGTGATGTTCTATAGCCTTCCTCAAAAATTGGGCTATCAAATGCAACAAGAATTTTTCAAATCCGACTGATACGTCCAGAGATAAGCGCGTTCAAACAAACTTTTCAACTATATTATTAGTATAGTTGATTATGGTTGTAGGCGGCTTTGGCCAATCTATAACTATCCAGCCGATCGATTCTGTAAAAATCTCACCGTGATAACTTAGGTGAAGTGAGCGTGAAGTGAGCTAATCAATAGGGGCAATACCTAACATCAGACGGAATGACAGCTCACTTCACCTTAGTTTTCACGATGAGATTTTTACAGAATAGCACTGCAGGACGTAAGGCCACACATCTGGCGAAGAGCAATTTTAACCGAAAAAGAAATACCCTGGCAACCTGGCATGAGTTAAATAAAGTTTTAAAAAATGGACTTCCCTATTAGTCCGAGAGCGACGATAGCGCATCAAAGCGGTCAGAGGTTATTTTTATTTTCTACATAATTTAAAGAAAGTCAATGTTTTGTTTGGCAATGAAAACCATGCTTCGCCACATGTGCGCAGGCCCTTACGCTGACTTCGCAGTGTGGAAGTTCAACAAACGCATGTACATTATAATAATAGTATCACAGTAGTAGGTCCAACACTAGCAATGCCGCTCAGGGTTGATTCTATACTGTGTACACGAAATATGAACAAGGTCTTAATTTCTCTTTACTATTTCTAGGGTATCCTTAACAACAACACTTGGGTCAAAGTAGCAGACGCACAATACCGAGCTGAAGGTCCCCCGAAACAATACTACCCATTAGCCTACAATCATATTGAATGGAAGAGCTTAGTATTCCGCGTGCTGACTAACCAAGGGAACGAGAAATATACTTGTGTTTATAGAGTCCATTTGTATGGAAAAGTTGAAAATAGTCTAGTTCCTTTTAACAAGTTGTAAATGAATAAATAGGTGTTGGATGTGTACTGTCTTTCTATAACTTTATTCATTGCTACATAATGTGTATTTTCGCTCAGACCATTTCATTCCTAAAAACCAAATAGCCACCTGTGAGCTTTCTCAGCATCACTCACACTCGCAATAAACCCAGAACCCGTAATTTTAAATTATTACTATTTCAGTACTCGCAAATACTACATTAATCAACTACTGTACAGCTACAATCTACCTTCAAGTCTATATTTCCTAGGGAAGGTCTACAAAAAGGGTCAGTATTCAGTGACAAATAAAACATGTGGTTGGTTTTACGTTATATTAACCAAAAGCAAACGCAACATTTACGAAGCGCTCCAGTCCTGGGCAGATCCTCCCCAAGACGGGGCCGGCGCAGCCGGAGCTGGAGCCGGGGCGGCAGCGGCAGCCGCAGCTGTGGTACCCCACTCCTCTTGGACCTGAGAACAAGCATGTTTAGTGTTAAATATTAACTCCGAAAACATCTAAGAGGTTATTATAATAGTGTTCTAAATGTGCTAAATTGAACATCGGGTAGGGTTGCGTATCATAATATGATAATCGATCAGATGCGAGCATGCAAAGCGACTTGAATGCAGCGAATGTTTATTCCCTACTGCTTGACAACATAATGGTAGTCAATTTGATTTTCTTCTCAAAACAGCACCCATAATATACAACAGTCAGGGATTGCTACAAAATGTCCCAATCGGAAAGTGATCTTTGCGAGGTAGCTGGTAGCAGATGGATGAAAGTGGCAAATTCGATCGAATAAAATGGCGTACGACTAAAGAGGCCTGGCAGTGGACTGGTAACAACTGATGATGAATATTCCAAGAAGTTAATGTAATTTTTTATTAATGTTATTGTCCCACTGTAGAGCAAAGGGGTCTTGTCTTCTCATAGAGCGAAGGCATTGATTGCATTGATCACCACATTTGCTTAAGGCTGATCAGCAATTTCAGACTAAAAATTCCAACTATGTTCTACATACCTGAGCAGCCCAGTCTTCCTGCGCGGGGGGAGCTCCGAAGGCCGCGGCCGGTGGTGGCGCGGCGTCCTCAGCCCATGAGGTGACGGGCTCCACTGACTCGTTCCAGTCCTCGTGCACGGGTGCAGGCACCTCAGGCTTAGGTGGTGGTGGGGCCTAGGATGCATAAGTTGTTAGTCTTATTTTGCAAATTAGGTCATGGGTTTCATGGTTACAACAGTATTACAAGGTTCTTTTGTCGTGTGGCCAAAATTAGAACTACCGCCGCCGCTGTTTCGTCGTTACAATTTCTGTGACAATTTTAGAAATGGTTACCAACTACGACCCCTTGTCAATGCCATTCAGGCGCCAAAAGATCCTTGTAGTACTCAATATAAAATAGGTATTAAACCTATTTTATATTGAGTACTACAAGGATCTTTTATACAGCCTAGCCGTAGTGGCACATCAAGTTTGGTGTTTGTAGTAATTGCTTCTAAAGTTCCATGTTTTATTTATTACTGTCCATAGAAAAATGTCCCATGATTAATTTATTTTAATCTGATTGGCTGATAGTTATTATCTAACTACTTCAGCTGGCAGATAATACAACAGCAATATTAGATACCACTCATATAATACGAGAGTAATATTAGAGATAACACTGACTTTACATTTATTCAATAAGAACTCAGTTTGAATTTGCGCCTGGTTATTGGACCTTTAACTTGCGAGTCTTGGCACAACATGAAGCACTAACTTCAGAAGCAGTTGTGATGAACACATTTCAGCATATAACCAATCTAAGTGAATGTATTTTCTTCCTTTTTCTTTTCAATCTTTCTTTTTATGCACCTTTGCCTTCCAATTTTGGGAGAACACGAGCATTAGATAGTTGAAGATAACTATCTTTTTTTTAATATAATACTTACAACAACTTGCTCCTTAGCCTGTTGCTCCTCCTTCTCGCTCTCTTCAGGGTCGCGGTAGAAGAACAGGTCGACGACCACGTCCCAACGCTGGTCGCGGGCAAGCACACCACGTAGTCTGAGGACCTCGCGCGCCAACAGCCACCACATCAGACCAATGGAGTGTGAGGACTGTGAATAAAAATATATAATTATTAGTTTTTAAAATAATATACCCCAGCTAGATGGACAGATGACTAAAGAAGGTGGCTGGGACAGACTAGATGAGGAAGGAGGAGGACAGGGTGTTGTGGCGCAGCCTGGAAGGGGTCTATGTCCAGCAGTGGACTGCAATAAGCTGAGTTGATTGATTGATTGAAAATAATAAATATTAGACCACCAGACTTTTAGAAGTCTATGAATTTGATACCTATATTAATTTTTTTAGTCTAAATTAAAATATTTGTTAAGGTTGATACTTTAAATTGTTTATTGATTTTACTAATAACGGCAGCTCATTGAACAGCCTACATGTCTAATTACTGTACTGACAGAAAACTAGTACAGTTCAGTTATAAACTTGTTCAAACCTATAGTTATACAGGTTGTAATTTTAATCACCGTTATCCTCTTAAGGGTTGTTCTCATCATTATGAGTAACTTTTACTATAAGGCCAAACCAGAAATCATTAAAAAAAATTAGCTGTTCCCTACATTTATGTTCGCATAACTAGTCAAAATGTAGGGAACAGCTGATTTTATTTCGCAGTTTTATGTTTGGTCCCATGGTAAAAGTTATTCATAATGATGAATACAATGACCCCATACGAAAATAATGTGATTAGAATTACACCCAGTATTTACACTAGTAGAACCCCACGGTTCCAACCCATATAAGTTTTGATTCCATAAGAATATCAGGATAAAAAGTAGCTATGTGTTTATCCAGCGTGACAGTTACCTCCATACCAAATTTTATCAAAATTGATCCAGCCGTTTGGGCATGAAGAAGTAACAAACACACTCACAAACTTTCGCCTTTATAATATTAATGTGATTAACTTAAAACTAACAACATCGCTAGAAGCATTTAAAGATTTGTTTGATTATTGATTCATATCATGTAGTTCAGTTTAGCTTACCTTAGTGTTGCATGGGATGGCAATGTCAACAAAACGCAGGGGTGAGTCAGTGTTGCAGAGGGCAATGACTGGAATGTTGACATAGGAAGCCTCAGTGATGGGCTGGTGGTCCTGAGCGGGATCCAGAACAATCAAGAGACGGGGCTCACGGAATGCAGCTTGGATCTGTAGATAAATAAAAATTACAATAATGAAAAAAGTTTCCCTGTAATATTATTTATTATTCAGGTTTGGATTTATTTTTCTAAACAATCAGAAAATCTTATAATCATTACTACATAAATGCAGTCAGTGGTTCCTTAGTTTATTTGTCATCATTTGAAGGAGTTATTTACAATAATAACTGCTTCTTTTATTGGTTGAGGGAAAAAAAAATAACAGTAACATCAGCATTACATAAAACTTTGAAAAAGTTAGGAACACTCCACTTTCTCAGACATCTTTATTAATCATGCGGATAATTACCTGGTTAGTGAACGCACCAGGAGTGAAACGCCCAGCAATGGGGGTAGCTCCGGTGTGTGCGGCGAACTTGAGCACAGCACGCTGACCGAAGGGACGCGACGAGATGACGAACACGTCCGCAGGGTTCTCGATGGCAACCACGGCGCGGGCAGCTAGCACGAGCTTCTCCCAAGTACGGCGCAGGTTGATTACGTGTGTGCCATCAGCGCGGCGCTTGTACACGTACGTTTCCATCTAAAACCATCAACTTCATCATTACATGTTCATAACACAGATGTTGGTAATTAGAGGGTGATAACTCAGTTGGGAGAATGGATCGTCAATATTTTCAGACAATATATATGGAACGGATTCTTGGCTCATCATGTTTGCATGTTATTTTCTACTTTTGAGGTTATGTTTCATAGTTCGGTACCCACCTGGAAGTTGACATTTTCCGACCCAAGATGGGTCGTTGCTGCCAGCATCTTGGTGACATCCTCCTCGTTGAGGGCGAGTATGTCTAATCCTCCCGACATCGTTGCGTTTAATTGAGTTACGGCTAAACCTAAAACAACAAATGCGAGACCGCTAAAACACAACGTCTAAAATTATGTTTACACCATAAACGCAAAAAATATTTTACATATCAAGTTGAACAACAGTTGTTACTCGAAATTCAATCGCTTTCTTTAATTATTCAGGCATGATTTAGAAACAAATTAAAGATTTAAAAAATACTTACGCGTATAATGCCACTGGGAGGCGATATGGACAAAAAAGAACTGTCAAACTTGAATGTCAGTGATATGAAGATATTTTGACAGCTTCGTGTACTTGTTGATAACTTCATGAATCATGCTGTTTCTTTCTATCAACTGATTTTCTGAATGAATAGAAAGAAATAAAAAGATTTTGGGAGTTCTGCTACTAAATCTTGATTTTTTTTTCCCTTTGCCCTTCTCGGGCAGGCTAAGGTCTTGGACCATACCGCCTCGTCTTCAGTGATTATTGTCCTTCTTGACTAAAAGTAAGGCCGAAGCCTCGTCTTCAGTTTTATTCTTCTTGTTTAAGGCCGAAGCCAACTAAAACTTGAATAAAACCGGAAACTTTCGAAAAGCGAAATTACGGTTTTTATGGTTGCGTTCTGAAATAAAATCAAGTGAGAGACTGAGTAGATACAGAATAGAATATTCTGTATTATACTTCCTCTGTTCCCATTGCCCACAAACACTTTATAAGCATTATACATAATTGACTTGTAACAGTAGTGGCTAAGTACAGGCCGATCGCTGTAAGCGCGATCCTCTCCGAGGTTTCCAGTATCTGGGGTAGGTAATGGCGGTGAGCACGAATGTACAGAGGCCAGCACATCAAGCTACCCCAATCTGTCAGATTTTCCCAATTGAATATGAACCTTATTCCTGTGTCCTAAGGTTGAAAATCTATCAAAGAAATTTGACAGATTGGGGTAGGTTGACCTGCTGGCGTCTGTACATACCCGGAATTGTGGTAGTATTTTATTCACTGATAAATATCTAGTGCTGAATAAAATACTTGTTGACCATTAAAATGGAAAGCAAAATAAGCAGAAACTACTATTTAAAAAAATGCACTGAACTTAAATTTAGTTTAGATTGTGAACAACAGAATCGGCGCCAATATTACACAGTGGCCTGTATAACGACGTTCAAAGAAAAAAATTAGAAGCCTCTCTCCAAGGCCCCCCGAAACAAACCCTATAGTTATGTTCAGCGATTATTTATAGTTAGACCTAAATTATAGACCTAGACCGTGTTAAATATATTTTGTAAAATTATCACTTAAGTGAAGAACAAAGGAGACGTTTTATTTTTGTATGGGACTCCGGCCATAACATGTACACTTTAGAAAACCTGGAAAATGAACGCCTGAATACAATAAAAAATGTTTTTTTTTTTCATAATACTGAATATTCTTTAGGCACTAAATAAAAACTGAAAATGTTTGACGTTTGTTATGAGTTATGACCTTCACAGCCAGCCATGACAGGTTGGAGAGATGACGTTTACGTAACCTAGAATTTGTTAAAACTGTGATTGTTGTTTTCCGCTGTACAAAGCCAAAGTCGTAAGAAGTTAAAAGAAAGAAATGAAACGCGAAATAACACTGAAAGTCGAAATCAACGAGACCACGACGAGATTGTCAGACTGACTGATGTAATGTCATTGTCAATAATACAAACCTAGAATTTTTCGCCCAGAATTTACCTACAAATCTACGATCCACTAAAGTAGAATATATTTTTTAACGATGAATTGAATCGTCACACTTTCTTGTAATTAGTCAAAAAAGTTGTTTATGACAGATATCTTACCTTAGTAGCAAAGAAATACATGCCTTTTATAACTAAATAAATAACGTTTACGTGATATTATTATGTTATTATAATATAACATGATTTCTGGACGAAAGTATTATGCACTTAAGACGATGCCATGTTCAATAAATTGGCAATAGTTTTAAAAAATATTATTTTTGTGCCGAAAAAATAAGGGGAATATTCAGAAAAGAATATTTTTCCGAAATTCGTGGAATTATTTCCTATTTTTTCACTACCACAGTTTATGGCCGAAAATGAAACATCTCCTTTGCAGAAATATGAATCAATAGGTATATATTATGAACCTACAGGGTTGTATTGATGATTTTAATTATTCTAATTCTGCAAATACATACTTCATATGGTCGCGAATCATAATATTTTGTTCAAAATTATAACCTAATACTGATCTGCTAACATCCAGCTAATTACAAAAAACGTAAGAAAATTTAAATTTTTCGGGCTACCCTAGCGCATTAATTCTACGATTGATAAAAAAATTAAGTATGTCAATTTTAAACATGACCTAAAGTGACTAAAACTTAGTCCAAAGGGAAAATTTTTACTCAAAAAGATTCATTCCATGTAGATAGTCTTAAAAAAATAATGAAGGTAATGAAAAAAAATTACCCCAAAATAGTTTTGAAAACGTCCACGTGTCCTCAGCTTTCTAAAGCAATACTTCTCGGGACCTGAAAATAATGTTGAAATGATATCGTGCAGCAAGCTTTTCTATTCCGGAGGCTTCAATTGGAACTAAAGAAATCGTCAAGAAAAGTGACAAAATCTGTTATCTTTTGTTGGCCGAAAGTGCCGCCGCGCCGTCACCGGGCCAGCCAGGGGCCAGTGCACTAACTATAGTTTCGTTCATTTTACGTTTTGTCGTAAATGGACTGAAAATCTGGCAACTCTGCACAGATCGGATCAGTTTTAGTACATGGTAACATATCTTTATACTTTTGTGACTGGTGATGTGACTGATGTGTGGCCTGTGAACGGAGATTATTTTTCCGTATCGGCATTAAATCGTAATAATTTTAGATTGTTCTGTAAGACAATACATGCATTATGATTACTTTACTTCCCTGACCTTAAACGTTGTAAAAAGTTTGTATACTTAGTGAGTTATTTTGGTAATCGGTGACATTTTAGTGAAGTGCCTAATTTGATCATGGAGGCTATAGCAAAACACGATTTCACTGCAACTGCTGATGATGAGCTCAGCTTTAGGAAGAATCAAGTCCTCAAGGTATGTGTGCATTCCTCGAAATGATGTGCAGTGAATTTTATATTGTAAAGTGACAGGTCCTTTCTAGAATTTTTGATATTACAGATACTAAACATGGAGGACGATATGAACTGGTACAGGGCTGAATTAGACGGCAAAGAAGGACTTATTCCTAGTAATTATATTCAAATGAAAAGTCACAGGTAAATACTTACATTCAGTGAAGAATGTTTCTGTTTCTAATAATAGTCCTATAAAAATCGTTCCTATTAATTCCGTTTGTAAAAACAAGACTAGATAGGTATTTATGTTTAGAATAACAAGAACCCGTTGTGTATCACATAAATCTTTATTATTTTACAACATGTTACATTCTTGTATTCAGTCCAGTGAGTGCATTATCTGAATAAACCAAACCTAACCTACCTGATTCAATGCACAAGAATGAAACCTGTTGGAAATATCTTCACCAAGAAGGTTGTAAGAGGTTATAATCGTAACTCGATTGATTATTTTATCCTACAGTATGATAGTCCTACTACAAAAAATCTTCTAATGGGTCAGCTACACTTCTAAATAAAACAAAAAAAGTAAATTGTTCTAATAACACACATCCCATTCATTAATCATTCTAAAAATATGACCATGTAGGTGTTTATATTTTAGTACTACTACTGTTTCAATTCTTGAAAATATTTTGTTCGGAAACTATTGTTTATGGGCCACTTTTGAAAATTGAATAGCTTTTGAATTTTATTGTAACCTCATTTTTAGCTGGTATTACGGAAGGATCACAAGAGCAGATGCAGAGAAATTACTAGCTAATAAACCAGAGGGTGGTTTCTTGATAAGAATCAGTGAATCAAGTCCCGGTGACTTTTCCTTATCTGTCAAGTAAGTAGTTTCCTTATATAAATGTATGCATGTTTATCTAATGTTATTATAGTTCTAAGAATATTCTTTCCAATTGGATTATTACAGTGAGTCACTCCATGTTATGAATGTAGTTGTTAATGTTGGGTGACTGATATGAAGAATTTGACCTGATTTTTTGTTGATTTGTTGGTTAAGACATGCCTCCAATCAGTAGTAATGGCTAAGAAACTGATGATCTTACTACACTACTGTGAAATAAATGGTATCCATTCTATTTTGTTTATCGCCATTGCAATTTTGTTTGTTGTCTGATGATATCTTCACTGTGTGTGGAATTACAGCGAAGATAGGATTCATCAGTTACATGGATGCAAAACATCCATGTTCTTAGATCCTTACATATAAAGCACAAGCAGCCAAATTGGAGCAACTGAAATCAGCTTGAATTGTTAATAATATTGCAATAATCACAATGCTCTGCAGGTCTGCTGGAAGAAATTTCTTAAGAAATAAGCAGTACCTTTGTACTCATATTATAATTATGTCATATCTTTATGTATTTTACTGTGTGTACATAAATAATAAAATAAATAAATAAATAAATGCTTGCCAAACAGATTGACTATTGCAATATTTTGCTATGTGTTATCAATTCATTTCTGTATTTAATTACTCAATTCCAATTAGCTTCATAATTGTAAATTGTTTATAGTCTCATACACCACTTTTTTGTAGGTATATTATTATAATAGACACTGAGAATAATTGAAATGGCATAATTGTAAAAAATAAGAGTTTAATTACAATATGATGGTTCTACGTGGGTTTTCCCAATGAGACAAGATTTTTGTGTAAACATTTTCTTTCTGTGAAGTACTTCTTTGAATATTTAAATTAAAATCTTATCCTCTACCTAGTGTTACACATCATTTATCTCATTTTCCAATATTGCTTTTCTAATAAAGGTAAACTGTTCAATTGTTTGTTAACAGGCAGTAAATAATACAAATTAGGTCATAATAATATGCCATAAGCTCAGCAACCAATTATAGAAATTAACACCAATGGTTCAGGATTTAATATCATGATTTCAGATTATGGTAAATTATAGTTTCCATTATCATCTTCCTACCTTTTTCTAATTTATTTGGGCTTGTGTAGTAAATCTTTTTCTTTTATACATCTCTATCAAATGCAATCTCATCTCTTCATTCTAAGCCATATCATCTTTCACCCAATCTAACCAATTTTGTTTGCCCTATCAGTTATTCAATAACAATTCACATTCATTCCTTAAATTTTCCTTGTCAACTGTTCTTCTTTCCTCCTAATAAGATCCAATTCCTCCAACTGTTGTCATAATAAATCTATGATATAGTTAAAAAATAAATATGACCTAAATTCTGTACTAAGGGAATTCATAGCTATGTATTTGCTCTGGCTCTGCGAAATATAATTGGATGTAGGTACTGCCACTGCCACACACATGTACCACCGTAGAAGACACTAAATTGGTTAAGCCCAAAGTAATCAATTTATGGAAAGACCACTTTACATGGCTGGGGCTGGCACAACAGCTGGGGACAATTGTGGTCATTTTACTCATCATTATGAACAACTTTTACTATGGGACCAAACCTGAAATCGCAAAAAAAATCAGCTGTTCCCTACATTTATGTTTGTATAACTCGTCAAAATGTAGGGAACAGCTGATTTTTTTTCGCGATTTCAGGTTTGGTCCCATAGTAAAAGTTGTTCATAATGATGAGTACAATGACCTCTTAAGAGGTTAATGTTTTTCCAATAACCCTGTATAAGTATTGTAGTTTTCAAATGCGTCATTTAATGGTATTTTATCTACAAACAATACATTTAGCAAAAATATCTTGGCTTTTAAAAATATAACCCATATTAAAAAAAACCTTACAATATTTTATATTTGCTAAAAATATTGTGGCTTTTTCAAATATAACCCAGGATGCATGGAAGGATTTGGGAGACGCCTTTCCTCAGTAGTGGGACAGTGTACGCAAAATAAAAAAAACCTATAATATTTTTATTTGTGAATGTATTTTTGAGTAATGAACTATAAAATTAATAATTTCTCAGTTTATACACTAACTTTCATGTTCTAATTCCAACATTATCCTATGAACAAATGTTTAGTTCCTTATAATGACTGTTGTGTAGTCTGAAATAGTGTAGTGAAGAACTAAGATCAGCTAATAATAAGTGGAGCAACTACAGGAATGTTGTTATTATTTCTTATCAGAAGGACTTTCTTATTGACTGTTTAGATTATAAGCTTTGTTTGTTGTTATTAATACTCAGTACTCAAACATATATTAATATGTATAAAGGAAATAATGGCTGCTTTACGCCTTTAATCCACGAACGAAGGGTTAAAATAGGCCAATAGAGGTCTCTATGAAAGATAACAAAAACCTCTTGATGATATGGGGGATCCCTCAGTAAAAAAAAAACTGTAACAAAAGTACTCTCTTTTATAATATAAAGAAAGAAAAAGGTTTATTCGGATATCGCCGCTTCCACCCAAGGGTGATTTTTTCATCTATTTTTTTCCCCCTTAGAATAATTATATAGGATGACTATCATGTGCCGTAAATGTCTTGTTAAGTGCTATGTTGTTTATGTATACTATACGATGACGTCATCTAGGAAGGAGAAAGTTCAAAGAATCCTAAATGGCACGGGTTCTCGCTCGAGGTCAATTCCCGCATCGGGAAAAATACTCGTGAGTTTTATGTCTTTGATTTATGTGAACGCGATCCACTAAACACTTATCAGTAGTGCACACCAGCATTCCTAGTTTAGTGCATGCTATTAAATTTGAGTTTTATGTACTTAAACCAATACTGTTGATGAAATTGTAAATAAATATTGCAAATAAGTTTACCAGAATCTGGGGGCACGGCAGTGCCCGCCAAAACGAGCCAAGCGAAGCGCAAGGGCACTATATACGTACCTCTTCTCGAATATTCCTTACGGAATGATTATGAATGGGAATAATCCCACGGTAGCTAAATGCTCTGATGAGGTGTCTGGTTAGAGTTATAATTGATAATTATAATTCCCTTCCATTGGCGCTGCTAAATATTGTGGGCATATTGTAATTAGTAATGCCTAATCAAATAATACTTCCTTTATAGTTCCTCCTACAGTCAATGTTACTTTCCGCGTTCGTGCTTTACCGATTTCCTTATAAGCTTGTCAAATAATCAATAGGTCAATAACAAAGTGGTTCATGTGAGGTGACGCACAACAAACAATTTCATTACAGTTTAAATTGGTAGTTAATAAAAAAATAAGGTTTGCGCCTGTGCCGCTCCGGAGTGCGCATGACTCACGAGTATCTAGAGACGTTTTATTTTGTCTTGAATCTGTCTTGGCGTGCTGTATTAGTCATATTTATCTCTATACTCACTGTTAACATTACGTCGACAGGTAATTTGATTATTAGTTTTGCCTATTTTTGTGTTTAACATATTTTAGAGTTTCTCAGAACTCGTGAATGATTTAGGTTGTAGATTTTTTTGTACAGAGAATCTGTATTTGGGATTTGGGGACATTTTTTCTAATTTCCTACTTCTGTCTTATTGATATACGAATCAAATTGAAAATATTAAGCTCATTTTGCGTACAGAGGAATGTGCTATTAGATAACCTTGACCCTTGAACCTTGTGCTATTGAACCGATCATTTACCCCTTCAAGTTGCTACGCAGAGAAAAACTAGAAAATAATTTGTGCAGTTAATCTAACGGGAAAATACTAAGACCAAAATTATGTATGTATATGTACAATTCAAAAAAATACAAAAGACAGGTCATAATGTTCGTAAAGTTTTCTCTATTTATAACCTGTTTCCTGTCAAATATATGAATCAGCGGTACTGCGATTGCGCTGAAACCAGTTTTGGGTTATAGATTTTAAGCACGGGCCTCATTTGAGTTGAAACATAGCGTTTCGTAAAATCAGAACATGGAACTGGGAAAATCTGAAGGCCGATTCCCGTAGTTAAAAACGTTCAAGATCTAGTCGCAATCTCATGTCAGTCAGGGACTTGAAACCTTACTCAAAATAACGTTACGCGTAGTTCCGGTACCGATAATTTGTACTGTTCCACCAGGATCGTAACAAAATTTCCTTGGCTATAACGATACTGACAAACGGAACGAATTCCTACACTGTTCAGTAACAATATTATCAATATATCGTGATTAGTATAACGATATAATAACGTTATTTTGTTTCGATACTAAACGTTGCCACTGTTGCAGCTTGTAAGATGACAAAAAAATATGAAGAATAACGTTACAAACTAATCTGTAACGTTTCACCTGTAACGTTATTACAAGCGGACAAGCTTAATGTTACTGATACCAATAACGTTACTATATAATAAAAACGTAATATAATAATATTTTAACTTTATATCGTTCTACGACAATGATATTCTATAACGTTATTTTTTGTAACGTTATTGATATTTTTAGGTTAAATTAATGAGAATGCTAACCGGAAAAAAATAAATAACTGTCCCATACATGATACAACTATATAAATAAACAAAATCATTTTCCTTATAAACCGTTGTGATAATTTTCTCAAAGCGCGTCATATTTAAATCAATGAGGGGACTAACCCGTTTGCGGAACGAGCGACCTACAATACCCCCTTTTTGGGATACCTAGCTAGCAAGCTAAAGTTCCACGATTCCGCGAATTTCTCCACATTCCGATAAACGTTACAGCCTTACAGCTAATCTGTTTATTCTAATGATAGCATTTGGTATTTACGCAAACATCAGGAAAGCAGAAAACATGAATGACCTGCGAAACAATCCACACACAACCGGTTTCAGTACAAACCATATTTTTTATTTTATACGACGATATTCTCGGGATAACGCCTGACACATCGATATGTCGACCTTACCGTTCCCATTTACGATTTCGGTTACATCTTTATTACGTCAGCAAATTCAATTAGTTCCACAAATATTTGTTCAGAGTTAAATATTTACAACCGCGCCCATGAATCCTGTTTGGGTTAGGTGAACCAGAGAATTGAAATTTACTAGATTTGCCAATCTTATCCACAGGAAAGTACCTACATTTCGAAGATATATGACTTCTACCAACCCGCACTGGGCCCGCGTGGTGGATTATGGCCCACTCCCTATCACAGAGGGCCTGTGTCCCAACAATGTGAATATGCTGTGATAGGCTGATTATGCTATCCACAGCACAAATATGCAGGGGTCATGAATTGTCGAAAATGCATTGAATCTGTATCAGACAGGTCAACTTATCGCGACGATTATTGTTAACCTTGCACAATGTCGATCGCGTCACTATTCTTCTTCTGTCTAGATCATCGCAAGACTCAGGCATCATCAGCCACAGTGTACCAAAAAAAAAGTTATGTACCGCAAGCTTACCTGCTTATGGCTCGCCCATCAGGCGCTTTACATCATCAGCTGCTGATATTAGTCAGAAGTGCACCTCTGCTGAACACAGGCCCCCAATAAATGACATTCATGAACAAAAAACACATTGGAAAACTGTCTAAATTGGATTAGCTGTCCCCGAACATTTTTAGTAGCAGATAAGGGCTATATTAGGACGCTGCTGGCCTTTTTCTTACGTAATAAATTCCTTGGTTGCCTTTTACGACACCCGCGAGATAACATAACCTAAGGATAACATCCTAATCTTTCGCCTACTTCACTTACTTTTCGAAAGTTTGATATTACAATTTGGATAACCGTCTTTCCTCAGATGCCCGGATGGTGTGCAGCATTTCAAAGTGCTTCGGGATGCGTCGAGCAAATTCTTCCTGTGGGTTGTGAAGTTTAATTCTCTCAACGAACTCGTGGATTATCACCGTACTGCGTCAGTTAGCCGCCTGCAAGATGTCAAGCTCAGAGATGTAGTTCCTGAAGAGGTGAGTTTACTTTTTTTGTTACTTTGAATTATTTGACTTGCCCTTCGCCATAGAAATGGTTCTTTATTTTGACGTAAATTAAATTAAATAGTAGTATCACTTGAAAGACGTCCTCTGGAATTAAACGCCTACTGGTACTGCTTTCCCCGTACATATATTTAATAAATGGTGATTTATGATTGCTTGTATTCAGCAATATTCGATAGATCTTCTGTTTTATCTAGGACAAGGGTGTCAACATCACAGATTTTAGATAAAAGTTTAGAACGGCGCTTTGTATCCGGTCAGTTCTCCAAATGTTTGCATCACTGGGTGCCTTATGCCTTTAATTCTATGGTTCAAACGCGGGTGGGGTACGTTACGTTTGCTTCAGTGGACGAAGTGGGCCCTTAGTTCTTCAAACGCATCTATTACTTCTAGATTTTAACATATTCCTGTAGTACAGTCAACAGCAAAAGTAGATGATGAAAATCAAAAATTCAATACTAATTAATGAACGGAGTTCGCGTCAGATCTGTGTGGCGTCGAAGTAGTAAATGTTTGGTATAATTTACAATCACATAACGACACTTCGACGCCACACAGTTCTGACGCGAACTCCGTTCATTAGTATTGATTTTTGATTTGATTTTTCAAGGTCTTTATTACTACAAAGGATGTTAAAGTAGTGTTTACAAATGATCTTATTCTATTTGTATACAGATCGTGATTAATTTTAGTTACATAGGCTATATTTCGCCTTTACAAACATTAAAACATGTTTTTATTGACATATTTTTAGTAAATGTTTGGTATAATTTACAATCACATAACGACACTTCGACGCCACACAGTTCTGACGCGAACTCCGTTCATTAGTATTGAATTTCTGATTTTCATCATCTACTTTTGCTGTTGACTGTACCTACCCATCAATATGTAAAATGTTAGCAAAAGTTTTGGATATGATCTAAGCAATCAACCTCGTCGCTCGGAATATAGCATTTTGTGCTTTCCGCTATGACTAACTTCTGTCATTATGTATTGATATAAATACATCACGTTTTCCCAATATTACTAATAGTTACCATTATTATCTCTTCCTTGAATAAATCTCGCCTGTAGGTATGTAATGGTTTTCCTTTAGCCGTCAATTCATACTTGGGCGGAACCTGCTCGCACGTAGACATATATTGTAGCTTTTTGATAGAATATTGTTCCTGATTCCTGAGAATGTTGTCCGTCTGAATGTTCCGGCTAATATCCGAAACGGCTGGACCGATTTTGATGGGACTTTCACTGGCAGATAGCTGATGTTATAAGGAGTAACTTAGGCTACTTTTTAATATTTTAAAAATTGATTTAGGTTCCGCGCAAAAAAAATAAAACTCATGAAATCCAATAATTTCCGACATGTACGCGAACGAAGTCGCGGGCATAAACTGTTTGAATGACAGTTAATACTAACACTTTTGCATGCTCGATTGCGTCGAAACGTGTTTCTAACTCACCACACACGTCCAGAGTATTTCCAGTATTTACGAATGCGGTAAAAAGAGAGATTTAATGTGACCTAACACAGCTGGCTCAAATCTCGGCGTTCTTGTATATTTTAGACTGGAATCTCGCGTTCAGTCCCTAAGCTATTGCACAAGACTAGTTACTTGTGTAATAGCTTGGGAAAAGATATTATCTGATATTAGCACCCATTCTTTAGCAGTTGCGGTCGTAAGGCGACTCGAAACGAACGATTTTATGCACTTAGGACCGTTTTTAGTACACTACTATAAAACATGGTATGGACATGTGACACGGGAATGAAAAAATGTCGTGAGGAAGGTTTTGAGTATTAATTTTGATGGTTATAAGAGTAGGAGAAGACCAAAGAAACGATGGATGGACTGCGTGAATGATGATATGGTTAGGAAGCGGCTGACTACAGAGATGACAACTAATAGAGAAGTATGGAAGAAAATGGCATGATGCGTCGACTCCAAATAAATTGGGATAAGGGCAGGGCTATAAAAACATGTTTGCGTCGGCCGAATATTCAGGGAGTTAAGGGCCTATACTACCTCAAATGGCTTAGCATGATCCTCCGTTATGTCGAAAATACTGCAACATTAATTTTGAAATAAATATATGGTAAAGTTGAGGATTAATGCTAGGTCTTATGTTAGACGAAAACACGATTTCATAAAATTTTCTCGATTGAAAAAAATTCCAAATTTACCTCCAAACCGAACAATAAACCGCTGGTATTCAAAAAATACGTCAAATTAGATCATGAAACTTTGTATACTAACCGAACTAACTATAAAGCAGGTCTTATGTTATTTACTTACTTTTTTTTAATTACCATTATTTTCACCGTAAAAAGCAAATACCTAAACTATTGGCGCTGTCTGCCGCCTAGCACCGCACTCTGTCTCGCTCTCACTCAGTCCGCGAGCAGTATCGTGCGAGCGAGATAAAGAGTGAATTTTAGCTGAGGTAGTGTAGGCTCTTAAGTAAAAGTTTAAGCAGTGATTATTCATGTCTCTTATAATTTTTTATTTATCTCCAATACGTAGATAACGGTATTTGTGAAACGACGTATATTTTTGAGAAACATTAGCTATAGATATTTTATGGTATATCACGCGAAGACCTTTGCTAAGGAGGTAAAGAGTAACCGTGCAAATGTCTATGGTCGCTTAGTTGTGGTGTAATCTAGCTCCCCGCAATGCATAGTTCCTACTAATGTCAATATTATCTCTATTATAATAAGGGAGATGGCGAGATGTTTTGGACTCCTTTAATAAAGATTAGTCTTTGGCAGGTCTGGACAGAGAGAGGTGAAAAGATAGTAGGGAGGCCTTTGCCTTGCAGTAGGACGTTAAAATGGCAAATAAAAAATAAGGGCAGCGCAAAATTATCTCAAACCATACTAATATTAAAAACTAGCTGCGCCCCGCGGTTTCACCCGCGTAAGTTTTGATCCCGTGGGAATATCGGGATAAAAAGTATCCTATGTGTTATTCTGATGTATAAGCTATATTACTGTAAAGTTTCATCAAAATCCGTTCAGTAGTTTTCGCGTGAAAGAGTAACAAACATCCATACATCCATACATACAAACTTTCGCATTTATAATATTAGTAGGATTGTAAAGTAACTCTGTCTGTATGTATGTTACCTTTTCACGCCTAAACTACTATAAGGATTTCGATAAGGCAAGAAGATAGATGATATCCTGGGGAAGAACATAGGCTACTTTTTGTACCGTTCGGGATCGGGTTAAATACCGACATCCACGCGGGCGAAGCCACGAGCAGAAACTAATGAAGAATATTTAGTTGAAGCAATCACGTTATGATAACATTTTCCTTACGAAATCATAAAAGTATCGTTAAGAAATCAAATATAATAAATTTGGGCTCGGAATAATTTGCCCTTTACCAATCTTGACATATCACATATCCTTTGCTCCTTTAATTAAATCTTTGAGACTTGTTCGTTATGTGAAACTAACTTCTGCCCGCGATTTCTGTTTTGTGAAATTTCTTGTTTTAAAATAAAATCCATATATATCCTACTAGCTTCTGCCTGCAACTTCATACGCGCGAAATTACTTGTTCCCCGACTCACCCCGTCGCCGTTGCATCGCATCGCATCGCCTGCCCGCGCTATCACTTCGTTTACTGCTTACCGTTCTTTCTTACTTGGTCCTAGCTTGATGTTAAATACCTAGCCTTTTCAAGAATTTGGCTATCCAATGCAAAAAGGTTTTTTTTTAATCTGACTGGTATTGCCAGAGGTTGGCGCGTTCAAACAAACTAACTGTTCAGCTTTATTATCAGTATCAGGGACTTAAAACCCTTCATTAAGGTTACAGAATTATAAGTGTTACAAATTGAATTATTGATAACAGAATCAAATATGTAACATTTTTAATGTGTTATCCCAAAACACATTCAAAAGTGTAACCGTAACATATCTGTAACAGATATGAAAGTGTTAACAGTGTTAATAAGTGTAACCGGTAAATCGGGCGTTGCCAAAATAGCCGCAATCCCGACTGGATTGAGGCTATTTTGCCATCGCCGCGTCTGTCTGTCGGCAGCGTGTTTTTGCAGTACCGTGCAGTTATACCTACAAATGCTTATTTCTGTTACACATATTAACATTTAACACGTATAAAAGGTTACACTTTGATTCTGTAACATTATTGTATCTGTTACATTTAGAAGTGTATTTCTTTTAAAATAGTTTTAAAAAACAGTGTTAAAAACACTCATTACGGTTAGTTTGAGTCCCTGATCAGTACCTATTTAATGACACTCGGCAATACTGCAATATCTTTCCATTACTTATAGAATTGATCAGGGGTTCCGAAGATTACCCCTTACATACAAACTCACAAATTTTACTTCTTTAGAATTTTAGTGTAGATTAAAGGTTAACCATATACTTCCCACATGAACATTGAATTGTTTCATAGGGAAAGAATTCAATGTGAAAAAGCTAAAGAAAGATTATTACTTAAATAGTAACTAATGAAAATTCCCTTTCGTCGTCCCGTTTCCATTAGCACAGTTATTTTATACACGTTCAATACATATGTGTGGAACCGCGCTGTGTCTATGTAAATAATGCGGCCGCTGTGACCCTGATAAGTAACGAAAATAACCCGGTCACTGCGTGTTCCTATAATCTCGGTTACTAGTGGTAGCTTCTGCCTCCAATTGATAGGGAGTTGGATGATTTGTTTAATGATGACGGTTTTTGGCTGGGAATATTTTTGTGTGTTCTTGAGACAGTATTACAAGGATTGTTAACTTTTTTATATCAAATATAGTATTTTCGAAGCCATTGCCTGTAAAAATATAGTAGACGACGAAAATTTATACTATCTAGGGATTTTTTTTTGGTACTTTAAGACTATATTTAAAGGTTTTTTTAATGGTTTCAAACTAGTAATTATTACAATCTAAATTAAGGTTACAAAATATCATTGAGATTAATGTTAATACTGGCCCTATGGCGGTCATCTCGCCATTTTATAATGAAAAGAAAATATAGTAGTTTCGTTTACTACCTATAACAGTTTAATATAGCAGGATAGTATATTATTTAGTAGTGTTGGCAGCCCTAGTATTTAGTAACGTCGTGCTAAACGAGTCATAATTAAAGAATTGTTTAATTAAGGCAAGATAAAGTCATTTTCACGAGTTAGTACAAATCGATTTACACCAACCGGCGCCGGCGCGGCACGGGGCGTGGCTTGTCATAAGTTGTATACGAATATGAACTTTAAATTACACAATAGACATTTCAATTTCCTTTACCGCAATAAATTGATAAATGCGCTACGCTGCGCCTCGACGCGCGACTGTCGGTGCAACTCGTACCTTACGCGGTTCCTAAATTAATCGCAACAGGAATTTAGGATAAGGAAACGCCTAAGTTCTAATTGCCAATTTAGACTAGACAATGCTTGGGTTTAGTGCAAACGGGCATAAGACCTTGTCGAGTGTTGTATTTCATGTTTCATTCAGTATGGCTTACTATTACCTCTTGATCTTGTGTTTTTGTAAAGTCTCGCTACTAGTATAAAATATTCTTGAGCGCAAAATACAGACGCATTATACACGCTTTTGTTTTTCTAACGTCATCGATACAGCTCCGATATTTATGCAATGTAGATATATTTCTTAAAAAAATGGAGCGGACACACGTTTCAATGTCCGAGTGTTACAGCACTGCCGACATCGACATGTTTAACTTAGTAGCTTTCCCATGTTATTGAAATAGCAACCTTTGCCCCTTTTCTTTGTAAATCAAAGTATCTAATGCAGGTCCTTCAGGATCCATTTACCAAGTCGCGTCGCTCGTCTACGTCAAATTAATTAAACAGAGCTCTAATTCTGAGAAATCTGAGATTAACTTAGCATAGACTCCTACTGCGTGTCACCCTCGCTACCTAGAGTAATCTCGTGGCTTGGCGATTTACCTAACACTGAGTGCCGCGCGCAAAGGCGGTGGAGCGTATTTTGCGCAGTTCACATATGACTGTATATTAAACCTACCTATTACTGTATATTAAATACTTCAATAAATTTCCTTAAAAGCGTTATTAAATCTGCACTGCGCCGATAGATCATACCTAACATTAGGCTCTATTGGACGAAAATTAACACGTGGGGCTCGTGGCTAGATAATAACAGCCGCACGGGTCGATCGAAGGTTTCGGAGGATCGAAGGAACGCTTGACGAAGTCGGTCTGTGGATAGGTGACTATCCATTACGTATCGAGACCCCTCCGTACCTCGGAAAGCACTAAACCGTTGGTCCCGGCTGCCATTTGTAGATCTTTGACAGTCGTTACGGGTTGTCAGAAGCCCGAAAGTCTGACAGCCGGTGTTATTAAGGGTATATCGCATTACCCAGTAACTGGATTGTGGACGTTAGATAGGCAGTCGCTCTATGTAAACTACTGGTATTGAGTTGCATCCGGTTAGAGTGGAAGCCGAGCTTAACAAAGTTGAGAAAAGTCTAGGCAGATGACGGATGAAGCACTTAACTTTTAGGTAGGTTTCGTCTTCACATAGGAAAACAGTTAACCATCATAATAAGTAAGTATAGCCGTTCAAAAGCCGCTCATTTTACTTACATGCACACGCATAAAATGATAATGTATGTCACAATAAGTCCTGAAGTTTTCCCACGATGAGTTAACGGCCCATCGCATTTCATTGGATGATTACTGAATACATTAACGTGACTCACTATAGATATTGCGTATTTGAACGCACGTTTTGACGTATCGGTCCTAAATAAGGAAAGTGAAAATTTTCGCGTAGTTTTTGCACGTATACTCGTACTTCTTATTTGGCTTTCTTTTATTAATTGGTATTGTGTTATAAATTGATTATATGACTTCTCTTCTTTTACACAATAGGGTCTCTGTAATACCGTATAATAACGCTATTCTATAAAGATTACTTAATAATAGTAAGGATCGCAAACTATATTTGGCGCAAAACGCGTAATTGTCAAAAAAACTCATAGCTGTACCATGTTCCTAGCACAATATATTCGACTCTTCATGCATTTCATGAGCTGCAGTATTCTATTTCTTTGTTTGCCTCTAGTTCACCATGAGCATCCATACAACTTAGATCCTTAATCTATATAAATAAAAGATCATAAAAATCGCTCCGGCTGTTCTTAAGTTATAAATGGTGTAACTAATACACCATTTATAACTTAAGAACAGCCGGAGCGATTTTTATGATCTTTGATTTTTTGGATTTGTCTCCGCCCTGAATTACAGAATAAGTATTAAAACATGGGAAAATTTCACGAAAAAAATTAAGATAATTTATTTTCTCATACTTTTTACAAAAAGTCAGCAAAAAAAGTAAAAAAAAAAGTCTAAAAGTCAGAGCGGGAGGGGATAAAAAAAAAGCTTGTTGGTTAGATAAATCCACGGATAACTCCTATTAATTATGGTAACAGTAGCACTTTACTAACGATCTGTTGGCTCTTGATACTAAACTGCTAATTTGTACCAACGATTAGTTAATTGGATCTATTTAATTAATTTTCGTAATTGGTACCAGTATGTTCGTACCATTTTGCTAATAGCTTTATTTGGTTTCATACATTTGAACAAACATGTTTTGTTCGTGGCTAGCCGAATGAATTTTCAATCGTAACCGCTGAATTACTTTGAATAACATAAATAACTTGGGTCTGTATCGCTAAGAAAGTTGTGCTAACTTTGCACAGAAAGTTTTATTGTTTCTAACAATTCAAACTATTTTTGTGTTAGATGCTTTTTCTATGAGAAAATGTCAATTTCGAGTTGTAGGTACCTATGTTACAAATAAAAAACCTCGTCTTGTCAGAAATTTTTAGCAGAACAACCTTCACGTTTTTTGTACGAATGTAAAGGACGCAAAGTTACTTTGGAAACTCTGCGTAACTCCCAACTCATAACTTTTTGTTGATTATATTACATGAGCTTTCGAGACGCGTCACATTGCATTTTCCAACCCTTCAACTTGATAAACGAATTATGTAAATGTTCATTAGGGAAAAGTATGTCGTGTGTGTGTGATTGCTGTATATCTTCTTATATATATAAAATTCTCGTGTCACAGTGTTAGTTACCATACTCCTCCGAAACGGCTGGACCGATTTGTATGAAATTTTGTGTGCATATGAGAATCGGCTACTTTTTTTTTTTTTTTTTGCAAAACGGCGTTTGCGGGGTCAGCTAATAATATATATTTATTATACAACGTGTAAATAAATTGATGCACATAGTGGAGGTAATTTGTTCAGATAAATTGATTACTGACAAAGCGTGCACTAACTGGACAGGTCCACTCAATCTGTGTGGTTCTTTCTTCATAAGACGTTTTCAGACACCAATCTTCATGGTCTTCTCATAAAGTCCAGTCCTAATCTTGGTCAGTTCACCAAGATTGTCTGGACTTTAAAAGAGACTGTGACCTCTGAGTTTGTTTCGGCCTTTCTTCTCAGAGTAGTCATATAGGAAACGCCGACCTCATCTAGTTTTAAAAAATATGATTAATGTGTATAAGTGTTTGTATAAACCTACTTAAAGAGATAAAATCGTTTCATTTAGGTATCGTAATCGATTTCTGTAAGTAATTTTCAGTATAGGTTTTTTTTATCCCAAAAATAATTTTCGATTACAGTCACCGATGTACATTCAAAACAAACCAAAATGGACGAAATACCTACTACGCTCAACCCTTTTACGTGTGCGTGTGTAGATTTTAACTAATTTAATAAATAAACAATGTTTTATACTTATGTAATAGTAAATATTCAATATAAGTAAGTATTTTGATTATAACATAATATTCTAATTGGGGTGTGGGGGGGTGTGCGTTAATTCCGGGACATTTGTATTTTTTGTAACCCTTTTGTTTGTGATTTTATCTACGTGTACACTTGATGAAATGCTGACCTAATTGCAACCGTAAATGCCGACCTATGCATTTAGGTCATCAATTTGTCCTTCCACGTATTGCGAATATGAGAAACAACCCCCTACTGAGAGCGGCAATGAAAGTATTAATTTCGATAACATCCGAACGTCCCGTTTGGCACTTTATTGTGGGTTACTATCTGTGCTCAGAAATCAAATGTTTTGATAGTTTATCCTTATGCTTTCTTTTTTAATGTTCATTATCATAACATAACATCACGCCTGTAAACCCCGAATGGTTAGGCAGAGGTCCACCCTTAGTACACCTACTTTTCGCCAGTTCTGTTTAAGTCGCATGTAAGGAGGCCTATTGCTATCAACCCGGCACATATCCAGACTTTGGGCTTCTACTGAGAAATTCCATATGGAATAACCAAATAAAACTTTGTCGACCCGGGAATCGAACCCAGGAACTCATGCCCAATAGTAGCTCTTGGGACCACTAAACCAACGAGGCATTTTAAGTAACCTTCTTTGATTATTAATTTCAATCAGAGGGGCAATTCTCGTAATTTATATGAACATTCACAGTCTGATCTCAGTCTCAAGCTGTCAAAAACACTTCAAATTTCCCTACATTTTGACAAGTTTTTGACATTTGTTTGTCGCTGAGATGAGACTGCAACTAGATTTTGAAAGTTTTAAATTAGCAGAATTGGCCTACAGATATTACCCTGACATATTAAAAAAAAAAGATTGCTATCATCTCATTTCATTCTCTTTTCTGATTAATTTCAATGCGGGTTCACAGGGGCTTATTTTCGCTGAGACTCCGATCTACATATACACTGTCTCGGCACTTTGTGTGGTTGAACGTCACTGGTTTTTGCTTACAAGAGATGCAGTGGTTCAAAAAAGTGTAGCGGGATATCCCAAATAAACAGAAAATATGTTAAGCTAGTCAAAGCAACCTACTAACGACACGCAAAAGATGGCGGGAATCCAAGTATAAATACTCATGTCCTGTTAAGGACACCTATGTCACGCAGGTGACATACTTTACCTCCATTTTGGGAGACATTAGTGATGTGCCGATTCTCGAGAAAATCGGTTTATATTTTAATACTGGCACGAAAGAATTTTCCACTCCCACGGAGCTTCGTATAAAAGAACTGCGAAATGCCTACCTAGTTGATTGATTTTTATGTACACAATTAAATGGGTGTTGTGTTCTATTTCAGATGCTGGTGCAAGCGCTGTACGACTTCACTCCACAGGAGGCCGGCGAGCTGGAGTTCAGACGCGGTGACGTCATCACGGTCACTGACCGCACGGATCAGCATTGGTGGCAGGTAAGTGCTGATAGCTACCTGATTTCTTACATATTAGCTATAAGCATCCACGGCACCTAATAATCGCCATGATGATTGTCGTAAGTCCTTAAGCCATAATCAACACCATGCTTGTCGGAAGATTGCTTGACAGACAAGACAAGTCTGGCCAATCTCTTGGAACACATAATAGCCTTTTAAGACACTTACTGGTGGAGCCTTTCTCCATACATCAACCTTCTGTGTGACCGGTTCCTTGTTGAAACATTGATTTTGCTCATATCAATATGACTTCCAACAACTTTTGTTTAATCTTTTACTTTCACATTTTGCTTAGAATATTTCCACTTTCAGAAATAAATAATTCATTTTCCAAATTGCCACTTAATCTTTGTTAGGTAATCACCATTCGTCATGGCATATTAAGTTAAATATTATTAAGTAACGATAAATCCGCTGTCACGAGCATTGTGATAACCTTATAGAATGTAGACCATGCGACCTGTGGTTGTGCGAAAGTACAAACCACACCTAACTGCTTAGCCATCGGAGTAAAAGATGATGCGCAAGAAAATAACAGTAGTGTTTAATACTTATTGCAGGGCGAGATAGCACACCGGCGCGGCCTGTTCCCGGCGTCGTACGTGACGGCGTATCACTCTTCATAGTGGCCGCGCGCCGCTCGCCCTTGCCTCTCTACGCCGCTACCACGCGCGCCTCAGCCCGACAATGATCACACTCGCCTACCTACATCATATCAATAACTCGAACATCGAACATTATTCTTATTAGTAAAACTATTACATTTGAAAACGTTATAGTTTTCTCAGTTTTACTACACATTCGTAATACTTTATGCGATTTTAAAAATTTGATCACACTTATTAGAGTTATTGACTAGGCACAAAGTGTCATCAATGTCTCGCTCGGATGAAGTTTGATTTTTATATAATGTTTTGACGAGATGGTGCTTCGTGTTCACAGCTGATTACGATGATTTTAATTAATGTAATAATTTATAACAATAATTTACGCGTAATCGTCAATGTCCATTTTTATCGCGTGTTGAAACTGCCTTGATTTTTGCAATAATGGATATGTAATTTGGTAGTACAAAAGTTTTGTGTCGTGTTTCATTGTATTCATTATTCTGAGACGAATTTATTATTGTTCTCTCATTTTATATTGTGACGATCGCTGGATGAGAGAAAATTATTATATCCTCGAAAACGTGCCAGAATGTTATTTGTAGTTTTTTTTTAATATACGTTTAGTAATAAAAGGTGAAAGGGATCAAATCAGTGCATACTGACTACTCCCTACAAGTATATAGATTTTCTTATTTGATGTGATTTTTAAAGTATGACCATTATTTATCCCTGTATTAGTCTTTAATGCTCATTATTAAAATATTTACCATTTATACGTTAGTTAAGTGATATTTTTAAGTTCGGTTTACATGTATTTCGATCTTATTTTTTTTATTGGTATACAGCAGTGTATAATCTGGTACAGTAATCATGTAGAATATAAATTTGTAGCGTCCCCCAAAAGCTTAGCTCTCGTTAGGTTTAGAGTCAGCTCGACAGCGGTTTATGTTGCGCACAATTTACAATGCCACGAACATAATTTTGCATAAATCTGGAATTTATATTTCGACGATGTTTTTGAATGAATGGATGTATATGAGCGATGTATTTTATATAACAATATAATTATGTATGTTGTAACACCATGCTTTTTGATAGCTTTTGTAGTGTTGGTTTGACGCAAATTCGTTACAAGTACGTATTTTATCATTTACTGATCTATCGAGAGAAAATGTCAAAAATGTTGTAACGTAAAGTAATTGAATGTTGATATAAGGCGGTGGTAGTCGATAGTGACTGCTGAAGTAATGTAAAGTAACGCAACATCGTGGCACGCGCGTGTCATTGTACTTAGTTAGCGATTAACATATAGTCAAGACTTGAAATTAATAAAACTTTGTGTGATCGTTGATCCAATGTAGATATTTATTTTTGTTATTGTATTGTACCCAAAATTACTATATTTATGGAAACATGATAGAGTTACAATCGTCGCTGACGAACTCTGATATTCTTAGGCAGATCAGATCATTAGACGTAAGCAGACATCTAATGTAAGGAGTATTTCACCGTGCATGTTTAACTACATAATATATATCGTTTAAAGAATTTCCCTTTCATCGAAGCAACTGTGTGTAACTATATTATATGTGTGGTACATGCTCCGTATGTAACGTGCTCGCTGTGAATGTCAACTGTTGAACGTTTGTATTGCGATACACATCCGGTAATAACGCCCCTTATTTGTGCTTATAGCTATAGTGACAAGTGCATAAAGGCAAGTTTCAATAAATCGGAAGTGCTATAATCTATAATAATCAAATATTTAAAATAATTTAAGTTATGATTCTCCAATATTGTGGAAGATGTATAATATTTTTTACTAATAAATTTAATATTATATTTTTTAGTTTCATTTTTGGTACCTTCAGTAAAAGGGTGTTTTCAACAATTACAATAATTTATTTGAAATAATAACATCATAATTTGTAACAATTATCAATTAACAGGACCGTAAAGCTACTTCTAAAACACTCAATCGTAAGGTACGTGCGCACTGCAGCGAATTAACATTTGAAACACATTTTTGCTTAGATTATTTAAAATATTCTATCACTACTTAGTGGCATTGGATTGCGGCAATCCAGAACGTTCCATTAATGAAACCTGCAGTGCGCTCGATCTTTACTGTAGGATTACATGGTCGCTTTATATCAAATCACAGTATTAATTTGCAGAAGCTCAAAATACAATGTGGAGACAACAATACGTTAGTAAACGAAAACACTGGGAGTATTTTGGACTTATGCATTTGGCATCGAAATAAAAAACTTTTTTTTAAAACAACTAAATAGTAGTAATGGGGGGCCCACTATGGGTTGTGTGTCTATCTTTGACTAGCTATCGTGTCTAAACTATGGGATAAATTTGATTGAATTTTCGTATGCAGGCTGGGAACGTCATTAGTTAAACGCAGTTTAATTTACTGTCGTATTTTCGTCTCTACCTTGTATTTATAAAATAAACGCATACAATCACCCATAGAAGTATCTGTATCTTATACTAATTGCTTTGTTTTACATTAGCTATGAATTTGCAAAGGTGATATCTATTTTTGTAAATTATAAAATGATTTATGTGCTATAGTTTCTCGTATATATTATGTAATATCAATATATAGTTTTAGCTTAACCTGCACGCATTTTACACCTAAACGATTATAATAGCACCTTTGGCAACAACAAGTACATAAGGATAATATCTAAGTTCACAAGTGATCGAAGTATTATTTTCGTCAAAGCCGAGTAGAGAACATTTTCTCTTACTTGCAATTATTATTCTTGATTTTTTTTTTATAGAACAATGCATTGCAACTCGTTTAGCTCAATATTTAAAAACTTATCTGAAAAAAAAAATACATGAATCACTCATGAACTAAGGTTGACATTTATTTGAGAATTTAATATATGTAACATGATTTTGATGCATTACGTTATTTTTTACATCTTTATTTAGTTTTAAATGATTTGTGTGCAAGATTCGATGTAGTTATTTATACTAATAAGAACTACAAATATATTGAGAATGATGTAATTAAACGTACTTATTCTATTCTCGTTGTGCAAGTTGCATGTCCTAAAAATAAAACAATTCACAAAGAAAAAAAATCATCAAAATAAAAGTATATATGTAATAACAAAAATAAACTCTTGAAACTTAATTTTCGCATAGCATTGGCCCCGATTCTGTTGTTCACAAACTAAATTAAATTTAAGTTCAGTGCATCTTTTTCTTTCTATTTCATTATGAAAAGGACAGAAGATAAATAGTCCTGTCAAATTTGATAATCCTTAGACAAGACGTGATTAAAAAATTGGCTACTAAAAATACGTCAATTTACGTCAGGCGCTGACTAATTTGACAGGACTAAACTAATATTTATCTTCTATCCTTTTCTTAATGAAATAAAAAGAAAAAGATGCACTGAAGTTTAGTTTGTGAACAACAGAATCGGGGCCATTATCTCTAATTAAGTATACCTCCTGCAAACTTACATCGCAAAACAATTATGCTAGATTTCTGACTTTTTTTAAATAAGAAATATTTCATCATCAATAAAACGCTGTGTTCCTATAGAGGATAATCAATCATCCAAATTATAGTATAAAGGTTGGAAGTCAGTATCACTTGTTCAGTAGAAGCTATTTTATAGCTAAATTATAATTCAAATTTTACACGCGTAAAATAATGTTTTAGCGTAAGAATTTGCTAACATTTCACAGCTGGTGTGATATTTTTTTTGTTGTGTATTAGGTCTTATTAAACTGTGTACTTGGTTCAATAATATTGTTCTAGTTGAGAGGTAACAAGGTTGCTAGCTATCTTCTAGCACCATGACCTTACCAATAGCAGACTTTTACAAGCATAAGACATTCAGGAACTGAAGCATTTTGAATGTAGCCAGAGACAGAAGAGAAGATTAAGTACTTTTTCAACTGTCAATGGTTTTTGACTCCACTACTGAAGAACTATAAAGACTATAGTACATTGATTTAGTATTTCAATCCACCGCTGGAATCCAGTGACACAGGATTGATAGTTCGCTAATCGACCTTTGTAAACACTTGATCTGACCAAGATTATGTCATGACTAGACTGTGACCTCTGAGTTTGTTTTGGCCTTTCTTCTCAGAGTGGTCAGATAGGAAACGCCGAACACTTCAAACTTTAAAAAAAAATAATATGATGTGTAAAAATGATTCCGATATCCTATTTACAGAATATACAATTTCATTTCAGCATCCTGCGCTGGATTAGAATAAACGGTAAGCTAGATCCAGTGCTGCTGGATTGAAATACTGGATCAACGTAAATCAGCCTGCATGCCCAAATCGCCTAAGTCCTATCACTTGTCGAGATGAGATTTTATTTGTCATTCGTCACATGTACTTAGAAAACTGCGTAACTTACAGATAAACCCTATGTACCGAGAAATTAGGTAACGTCGGTCCTTCTCTAGTCAAGAACGAGGTACCCACAAATGTCTTTTGCCGCACCCTGGCTATGAGAGAAGCTTACACATTATAGAATTAAAACGTTTGTCCGCCAATAGCCAGCATGATGTTTTCGAAGGCGATCCAGTTGATAAGTGCCCAAGGTCCCAGCCTCATCCACAGGGGTAGGAAACCTTTGTACACTGATAATATTCCCTCATTCTTCACGGATTGCTGCAGACAATCGATCATGCCTTTGTATGACAAGCCCCTGGAAATGGAGAAAATAAAAGTAGGTAAGGAATGTAAGTCATTTTATTATGAAGTAGGGTAATTACGGCTAGCTCTATAAGATGTGAGCTTAACTGATAATTACATTTATTATAACACATCTGTCGCATTTATTTCTGCCTTGTGGACCTCTGCAGTTCTAATAACAGAGATCTCATAATTGAGTTATTATGAGCACTTAAGGAGTTGTTAAGTAATTTAATCATTCGTTACAGACCCAGCTACTTTTCCATATTTTATTTATGTAACCAGAATGTTAACTAGATATTTATTATGCACCCCAATAAATATTTTTGGAGAACACCTATCCTATTATTTTTAGCATAATGATTGAAGAACTCGTTTTCATACTGCGTAGCCTTATTGCACTGCATAGAGTACGAAACGAAATAGTGATTTCAGTTCAATCTGACGCTCCATCGTCATGCTGAATGCACAACTTACTTAATAGATATATAAGTTTTACTTTTTTGGCACACTAACATAAAATGATAAAACTTATTTGAAATTAATATTTAATGCAACGCAACGCATTCCTACTCGTAGAGGATGCATTCGTTCAAAAATAGAATTCCATTCATAATATATTTATATCGGTGCGTTCACGCGTCGTAACACCGAATCCAAAAAGCATTCGAGCGTGCACCGCGTCCTGCGATTCACGAGGCGACTTTGACCTCGTTCCTGTGACCTCGACCGCGTACCTACTATTCACATGCTATAAATAGCTAGCCAAAACAACCATTCGGAATTCTAATACCTAAGTATATAGCAACATATTGGCTAATAAACAGTCCTGTTTGTAATGTCAGCTGATTTGATCATTTCCGCGTCCGTAATTTTAGTACCGAATGGTCTATTCGGTAGAATTGCGTAATAATTTGGAAAGTCTATGGTTTTATGCTACTAACCGAGCCCTGAGCTATAAAACAAGCAGCAGCTCCATAAAAAACAAATTTATTTAAACTTTCAGATTGAAGTAGCATGTTTTGAATTCAAATCAAATCAAATCGTTTATTGCAATCCATGATGTACAAATTACAGGTGGTAAATAAAAAAATAGAAACAATAACATACATAGATAGATGGATGGTTAGATCGATATTTTAGTAGGTAAGCTTTATTTTTAAACCTACGTGTGCTTGACGACAATATATCGATATCAATCTGTGTGCGCCCACAGGTACAGCTTTATGTAAGCATCACCATAGGTACTTAATAATTTCGACACAAAAAAACTAACCAAGCTTAGAATTTTTTTGCTGATAACTCAAGAGCAAATAAATGCACAAAAAGCATAATTTATGCACAATGACTGTGTAAAACGCGACTACCATATTAATGTTGTTATTTAGCTTGAGTAAATTAATTTAAACATAAAACTCATGTCTATTTAGTACCTATTTATTAGGTATAGGTACATAATGGATGGCTCATTACTAATCAATTAAAGAAGTTAACAGGAATAAATATGACATGTTTTAGTTATAATAGATCATCTTTAATTTATTAATATAATGTTTTACTCTTCTAAAGACTTTGTAATTGAGGTCAATTTAAAGCAGAATACAAAAGATGAACTTTGTACTCCACTCGACTGGCGCAGTGAACGGTTAAGTATAGGTACCAATATGAGCTAAAATCTATAAAAAGTGATTCTTACTTAGAACGAACTAAGTCACGTTTGGAGACCACTAAAAATTAAGCACGTATTTTAAAATACGGTTTCCTTTATTTGAATAGTGAAACAGGACCGTTATTCCTCTATGTTATGAAGTATTGATTAGTTTTTCCGTAGCCCTCCGCCCCTTGTTTTGGCGAGGCGGCCGGGAGCGGAGCCAAACTGTGAGTGACGGTCCCTAATTGATTTTAATGAAATCTAAAGATTGTCTAGCCAGTTACCGGCTAATTGTTTGGAGATATACAAGGTATACATATCATTGTATTCAATAATAATTTGTTTCTAGTGTAGATTATGCTGAGAGATAAATTATATTAGAATTAAAACTGTGTTAGTAACAACCCCCTTACTAATAAACGTATTATATCAGATGAATAGTTACACACCGAATTCTTTCTTTCAGTCGTCAGTAATTAGACTTTCGAAAGAAGATCTATACCACCTATTATTTTTATAACTGAGCAAAGATTTGTTAGGTACTTACTGAAACTGTTTTTGTATAATTTTCCCCCTTCCTTACACATAAAATTCAATTGTTTAACAATTATACTGCCATGTCTTTTGAATGCACTGTTAAAATGTTCCAGTATTTTTAGAAACTTACTTATTCATGGCAATGATGATTTCTTCAAAGCTTAAGAAAAAAAGTTTCAAAGAAAAAAGAGAAGTCTTTAGAGTTTACTCACTTTCCGTCGGGTCCAACGGGCTGGTTCATAAGTCTTGTTTTCAGTACATCGGCGGGTGTGCCGAGCACGGCAGCCACGAATCCTGCCGTGAATGCCGCCGCTGCGTGCAACGCCGCGGTGTCGGCCATGCCGAACTCCCGCATCAAAAACTGTTTGGTGTAGTCGTATGCTGCTAGGTCTCCCATGTTGACTAGGGCTGCGCGCTGCACATTGGGAACGGCACCTGGAAACGAGATTATAAATTACGAGATGGAAATAGATGCATCATACCAGTCCACAGCTGCACATTAGCCTTTCTATAGGAAATAAGACTAGTGTTCAATACACACTTGTATGTATACTTTTAGGCAAGGACATCGACACGCAAACTGTAACCATGAATTCAGCACATGATTCTAGACGTCGAAATTGTTTGCCCGTTATATTCGGCTGTTTGAGTGAAAAGTGCAATACCAACACGGTCAATATCGACGGAATAGCAATTTTTTTACAAATAACCGACGAAAATTTTCAGAATCATGTACAGACGCCAGCAGGTCAACCTACCCCAATCTGTCAAATTTCTTTGATCGATTTTCAACTTTAGCACAAAGGAATAAGGTTCATATTCAATTGGAAAAAATTGACAGCTTGGGGTAGCTTGATGTGCTGGCCTCTGTACCTACCGTTAATTACTGTGTTCTGCCATAAAGGTGCCTACCTTAATTATTATCTGACGTAACAGATTATTTCAGCCACGGTAGTCCCTTATCAAGCCGTAATTGTACAACTGTCATGTTTATACTATCACGAAACTAGTTTATAATAATATAATAACATGTACACAGTATTTATTATAAACAAACGCGTGCAAAAGTCCAATAAATAAGGATCAACGGTGACTCATAAATAAATGTAAATGATGGCTAACAATAACATCATTAGTATGGATGTAAGTAGGTACTTTTAAAATACATTGTATTATTTAAATTAATATTTTCCTAACAAAAATAATGACTAATGTAGTCGAGCTAACTGGTTTTCAATTTCATACACAGCCCGGGCATAGGTATTGTATGAAAAGGTAATTGTGTTGAAAAAGCTCTTTCAAAACGCTAGAAAGAAAAAAATAATTTACTTACTTACTTGGCTGATTTTTCCAACACCAGATAATTTTATCCGAGGAATAATTTTGAATTTTTGACAGTTCGAAAACTGTCAGACGTCAATTTTATTCCACGAATAAAAATTATCTGTCGATTGAAAAATCAGCCCTTACTTTACGGAATTTTGTAGCTGTTTATTGAATTTGACAACCTTGACGACTTTTAGGTGTAGGTTTATGTTTTCAATTCGATACCCCGCCTTTTATTGGATTAAAAAGAGATTGCATCAAAGAGGTGCTTTCAAAACTAGAGAAAGAAATAAGTACTTCACCTGCTTAGTTTACGAAATTTTGGAGGAGGTTGTTGAATTTGATAACCTTGTACCTACACACAGCTTCACATCACGCTATACGTTTCCAGTAGGTACCTATAAGCTGACCTTTCATTGTACGGACGGCCTATAAGTAGTACTTTGGCCTGGCCTGGCCTGAACACGGCCAATTGGCCGTATTGCGTACAAGAATAACAATTTAACCTTTTGACCGCCACGGTCGTGTATAGACGACAAATGAAAACGTGCCCAAAACGCCACCGTCGGCTAATGCCGACAAGAAAACACCTTGTTTTAAGTACAAAATAAATAAACTAAATTCAGTTTTCTGTGTTTAAACTTAAAATATGGTGTTTTCTTGTCGGCATTAGCCGACGGTGGCGTTTTGGGCACGTTTTCATTTGTCGTCTATACACGACCGTGGCGGTCAAAGGGTTAAAGATTACTTACCTCTCCAGAATCCTCTGAGTCCACTTTCAGCGTACAGCATCTTGTAACAATCTCTGCAGTTGGAGAACCTGGGTGCCTTGCCCTGCAAGACCCTGCGGCCTTCAGCCTGCATCTGGACCTTGACCAGGTCGGTAGGGGACGCGATCAGCTGTGCCAGAGAACCTGCCGCTAACCCACCTGCGGAACTTCGTGACAATTACGTTACGTTGTTGCTAAGGCTGTTCTAAATCGTGCTGGGGTGGTTAAAGCGAGTAGATATTAAACGCATGTAAAATGAAAGCATTGCGAGTATAGATAGTGCAATCCACGAAGACGCGCCCCATCACTCTTCTTCCGAATCGTTAGTGTTTATAGCTAGTTAATTCCATTAGTGTTTTAGTTCTTTCAATTACCCACTAATAATAATTCGTGTGTATTTACAAAACTAAAACACTAGCGGAATGTTGCACACTTCTGCTGTAAGCATTAGGAAAAAGAGTGGGGCGCGTCTTCGTGGATTGCACTATCTATAATTTTAACCTAGATTTCAAAATACTTGTGAACTAGAATATCACTATTCTCTTAGCATTTTCTTAACTATGTTGAGGTCGGCTTCCTGTCTAACCGGATGCAGCTGAATAGAATAAGTACTTTACAGTCAATACTGCCTATCAGACTACCACACCCCAGTTTCTGACATTGTACCGATATAAAAACAATTTCACCATATAAAAATGTTGTTTACTTCCAGACCAGAACATCTACCATTGTACCTATAGATATTTTCACGCTAAAAGGTCTTATTACAAAATTGAAAACGATAAACTCAATAATAAAGTCGGTAGAAGAGTCGATAATTTGTAGAAATAGTCTGGCTATATATTGAGAGATTGCCAAGCCACAGAGCACCGCAATCTATCTCACTCAGCGGGTCGTACAAATTCATTCGTTCAAGTGTACTAAGCTCCAAGAGAGATACAAAAACTATCTTTTCAGTTCATTGAATAGCTCTTTATGGAAACAAACAGTTATAACTATGTATATAGAAAAAAAAGTCGACTGTTTCATACAAAAGTGCAATACATACGCGCCTTTGTGAAACAGCCGATTTCATTTTTTTTTTTTACAACATTGTCGATATGTTTCAACTTAAACTCAAAGCATTTATTTCAATTAAACCATTTACAGGCACTTTTGAATAGTCAAAATTAAATAGCCGGTCAGTTAGTCAGAAAGTTGAAGCTAGTTGCCCATTCTAAAACGTAGATCTCTTGGAGAAGAATGGGCAGGAAACTCCAAGGACTCTCTTCTAAATCAAGATATTACAAAATCCTAGGGTACATTATTTTTGTTGCTTCTATATGTGAGAACAATGTAAAAAAAAAAACAAATAAAGAAACAATTCAAAATATAAGATTGAAATTAGCCCTGGCAGCTAAGAGATGACCAGTCTCAACCGATCAGCACCATCCAGCTCAACCATTTTTTTTCCATAAATTTTGTAGGGTGGGGGTTACTTAGGGGGGTTCAGGATCATGTACTGAATCCATGATAACAGATTGCGCCTTGATGTCCCTGTCGGTGCCCTGTCAGTTCACCAAAAATGAATTTAATTTGTCATTTCATCATATACAGCAAAAAGTTTGCCAAATAATTCACTACAAAATAATTACCAGGTAAACTTTTGTTTAATAATGTGTTATTTGACAAACAATTCATTTTTTATTCATTTTATGTCATAAAACAACGTTTAGAATAAAAACGTTTTACACATTGACTTATTATTACTTACGCAATTTCCTAAAAAATTAAATTCATTCTTTTATCGACTTGCGCCAATAGAAAAAGAGATTTTTTTAGAAAATACCGTCATTATCACTTTGTGACTGGTTTAGAAAATGTATTATAAAATGATATTTTGTATAAACGTGATTTTTCCAAAAAAATCTAAATATTAAATTAAAAATGTATAAATGATTATTTATATATCATCCAAAACATTTGTAAAGGGCAAATAGAGCATTTGCTAAATAGATGTTTGCAAAGCGAGTGTTTATAAAATAAAACATTTTGCGGAATGAGTTGTTTGTGAAATAAATAGTAGATACCTATAACAAACGACGGCACGGTTAGCGCAGTGGATAAGCGATTTTCTGCTGCGCTGCGAATCGCGGGTTCGATTCCCGCATGGAACAAATATTTGTATGACCCACAAGTAGTTGTTCCGGTCTGGCTGTTTGTGTATGTGAGTTTAAATGTTTGTAAACGCACCCACAATACAGGAGTAATTCCTATTGTGGGGTAAAGTTAAAAAAAAAAAAAAAAAGTTTGTTGTAAACTAAAAATCTGCCAATGGAGTTTTGGTGAAACATTAGTGAACCGTCCCTGTCACCCTGTATGTAGGTACAGGTAAGTTATAATTCACGTAAGCTACGAGAATTATAACTTACCTGTATCTACAAAAGCCTAAATTATATAGTCCTCTCTAATCACTAATAATCAGATGACATACATTAACAAAGGAGGTTCTCGGTTATCGAATAGGTAGGTATCTTCCATAAAGGGCTTTATGGAAGATACCTAGTTATTAGATACCCACTACTGCTCCCCTTTATGTCTGAAAAAGATCGTTGTGCAAAGCCACGGATGGCAACGTTAATGAAAGCGGATCGGCTTAGTCGAACGTAATACGATAAGGACTAATACTTTCCAGTGAATATTTTATCTTTTGAATAAGAGGATTAAATAAGATCTCCATTATATTCCAGTACGTATGTACTTGGTTTTGTTATGAAATATGGTACGGAAATTATACTATAGTAGGTGAAAAATCATAATTTTTTTATTAAGTTAACTTTTTTTAAGCTAGATTTAGAGGCACTTTTCGGTGTCTGGAATGCAGTACCTAGCCGAAAAATTGCTACAGGTTTTGTCTGAACTAATCCGCCTGATCGGGATTGCGAAGAGCGCCATTACTCTTATAATTTGAAATTTAGTGCGCTTTAGAAAATTTACCTACAGGTGGCGAATTAGCAAACTGCATTCATATGGGTGAATCATAGGGGTCATCTGCATCATAGGGGTGATTCAAAGTATGAGTTTCATAGCGAAAGTTGTTCAGAATGACGGGTAGAATCACCCTATTGACGGATGCATGTGATCAAATCACCACTCTGTATAAGACGAATTTCTATCACTACTTACCTGCTTTATACATAATATTATAAAAGATATGACACTCAAAACCACGATAAAAATCTAATAAACCAATTTCCTCACCTATGGACGCGATCCCAAGGGAAACCTTTCCTTTGTCATCCTTGAAGTAGTTCCTGAACTGCTCGTAGAAGATGAGCCGGCAGCCGGAGTAGATGGCATGGCGCTGGAACATGGGCATCAGGCCAGTCCAGAGTTTGGTTACGCCTTCCTGCTTCGCTATACCTACTGCTGTTTTTATCATACCGAGGTTCTCCAGCTGTTGAGGAATAGACGGGTAAATGGTTAACTTAAGAGGGCATACACGCCAGTAATCATTGGTGATCTCTTTTTCTAAGGTTTTTGTATGCAAAAGGGGAGGTACCCAATAATAATAGCCTCCCAACCGCGTTTCTGTCACGGTGGCCAATCTCAACGGAGATTAGCCAGCTAGTCAGGTACGCAGGAGATATTATAGTGCACAAGTGTGTGCGTAAACACACGTGCACTCTCTGTTCCTTTACTCTCCTGGTCCGATGGGTCGGCAACCCGACACGACGGGGGAGAGATCAGACGCAGGACCAACGGCTGTACGTGCTTTCTGAGGCACGGGGGTCGGGGGTATTAAACCGCCAACTTCAGAACTCTGGACTGTTACTAAGAATGTCTTAATGAAAAACCCAATAACACTTCGTCCGACCTGGGAATTGAACCCAGGACTGCAACCACGAGACAGACGAAGCAGGTAAAGGTAAAAAGGTACCCAATAGTGGAGGCAGAACAGCGAGGGTATTTTCAAGGATGAACTATTGAACAAGGAAGTAAGTTACCAATACTAACTTCTTTATTTTGGGATATAAGGGATTAGATTCTTACTTTGTAATATAATTATGAGGTTCATAAAATATGTTATGTAGGACATAAGATTTCTGAATAGGTAGTAAGTAGTAATGTACCTAGGTAATATTAGTATCTACTACGGAAAATTAAAACCATGTATCAAACTATTTTTTGATCGAAAATCGATAGCACGAGTTTTCAATATTATACAGGCTGAAACTGAAAACATGCGACAAACCAAAATGGGAGATTGTAATCATAATTATGAACAACTTTTACTAAGGGACCAAAGCTGCAATCGCGAAAAAAAAAATCAGCTGTTCCCTACATTTTGACGAGTTATGCGAATTCGCGATTTCAGGTTTGGTCCCATAGTAAAAGTTGTTCATAATGATGAGTACAATCTCCCATTTCGATTTGTCGCATGTTTTCAATTCCATCCTGTATACCTTTCTTTGTGTCCCTAGCCCTACCTACTTCCATAAGTACCAATATCTACTTGTATGGTAACATTAACCGCGCAAAAACTCTCTTTCACAGCGAAACTCGAAGGAGTTCGGTTTCAAGATACGACAGATACTATTACTTACAGATTAATAAGAACCACTATATTCCGGTATCCGTTATTTAGTTTCAAACAGTTTTGTTATTAAGAGCTTTCCAAGATGGACTTCTCTATAATCAAGCTTTTATTGGAACAGTGCCTTTAAGTGGGACACCTTGCGAAAGTGTTCCGTTAAAAGGGTATCATTTCCCTACACTTAAAATGAGGGTGTTTGACACAATTTCTAAGGCGTCAAAAAAATAACCAAAGTTCCTGTTCATCGTATCTTTTTAACTTCGTTTCCGATAACCATAGCAAGGCGTTGAGCATTTCTGTGACATAACATTACACACTGGAGACCTATGCGGCAATGTATGCGGCCATTATGAAGCGGGTATTCACAATGTAGGTCGACCATGACTTCCATTTTCAAATAATAAAAAGCTTTCTCATTCATACTATTCCAACTTCATGAAAGCTGAACTGTTCCAAACTTAAATGTGTTTAAAAGTTGGTGGAACAGTACTGGCCGGTCGGTACTAATCTAATAAGCATGGACTTTCTCACGCCTTGCTTGTCCGTTTACTGCCCACTGCTACACTGCTAGATTATGACGTCATTGTATTATATGACGGGCTATCGACTTTGGATTTAAGTTCATTAGTTAAGTGCTTCATTTTATGGTCGACTAGCATTTTCATTAATAGCTTTTGGAAATCCGCTATCTATTTTTACACAGAAGGCTTTTATCAATTTAAAAAATACTACAAAAAAATTATAAGTGACAGTGATTTTATCCTTATTTCGGACCCTTCTGGAACCCTTATCAACTTTTTACATAAGATTAAATAAGTACCTACCCTATTTTAAAAAAAATCTATACTTAGTACTAGTAATCACTACATAGTATAAAACAAAGTCGCTTTCTCTGTCCCTTTGAACGCTTAGATCTTTAAAACTACGCAACGGATTTTGATGCATTTTTTTTAATAGGTAGAGTGATTCAAGAGGAAGGTTTATATATATAATACATGCATGCATGTGATGTCGTAAATAAACGCATTTTTTTGCGCTTACTTTTCAAACGCTGGCTGAACCCTACGAGATAGGTCAACAAAAAAGTCCGCGATATTTTATGTCTATCTCTTAGGTATAACCCACAATAATCATTTTTTATCCTTTACTTTTTACGAGAAATAATGGCTTATTTACGAAGCGATTTTAAGCAATACAGCATTAATCCTTATCCAATTAAGTACCTTAAATACATTGTGCATTTAATTTAGATAAATATGGCCCTTTACAGCATGTAATTTAAATGAATATTTTCGAAGATATTACAGATTTAAAATGCAGGGACATAGCGGTTGCTGCGGTACCGGCCGCGGCGGCGCGTGCTGGCATTCTTGAAATACCTGTACTTAGTATCAGTATTGCACCCGTGCGAAGCCGGGGCGGGTCGCTAGTGTTTAAAATAAAACACACTTAAATAAATGTTCATAACATACTCAATAATTACGATGTTCTATTTACCTTGTATCCATGTTTAGCGGCTGCGACTTCCGATTGTATTTGAAGCCTTGTCTTTGTCAAGTCAAACGGGTAGGTTGCTGAAAGAGAAACAAGGATATTTTAGTTACAATGCACTAGAATCTTATCAAATTAACAGACTGTTTGAAAGGATATTCGGGTAGAGGAAGAAAATCTGGATGAAGAAGTAGACATTCAAAGTTGCATCCTTTAAAGGTACTGTTGAAAATTTGAAAATAGATGAATGTACTTAGTTGTAGGTACATAATATCGGAAAAGTGTAAAAATAGGCAATGTTCAAGTAATGCTAAACATAGGGCTTCCAATCCGACACAATTGAATGAACAAATTATGAAATGTCCCAATCGACGTTACAACAGTCCATCAAAGTTATCATTCATTCATTATCTAAGTACTTGTTTACCACTGACAAAACATTACTTGAATGGTGACTACAATTTTCTACATAGCTACCTACAGATAATTGTCATCAATTACGCTCGAGTAGAATAGATTATTTAGTTGCGGCAAGTAGTTGAGGGACAAATGAATACTATTCCTGTAAAATAAATGATATTATGATTGACCCCCAAAAACTTATTTTCAGTTACCTACAAAAGCTAATCTTCAAGTTAAAAAGTTTCCCTATTCATTTTTCATCAAAGTTTAAAAATAGAGGAATCCTTATACATTTTCATGTAACTTTATTTACAAAAAATGGTGAATTTGTGATTTGAATTTGAATTTGCCTGCTGTCTATTTTTTTGATTAGCGATGTTCAAGTCCTTTAATTTATACAGTACTAGCTGTTGCTCGCGACTTCGTCTGTAATCCAGGATGAAACGTAGCCTATGTCCTTCTCCAAGTCATGGTCTACCCATGTGCCAAATTTCATCCAAATACATTCTGCCGTTTTAGCGTGACAGCGCACAGTGTACCGCGTAGAACATGCTAGGTGGACAATATTATTTTATGATATTTAACGATGCTTTTATATATAAGTAGTCATATTGAGGCATTATTAATAGTTTTTGGTATGATTTTGTAATAAAAAACAAACAAAATATATCTAAACAGAAAATTTTATTTAAAATAATAAACAAACAACATAATTGCATTAAATAAATAAATACCTACAATTCAAATTAACTTAACCTAAACCTAATCATCAGAATCATCATCAAAATCTTCTGGTGAATCGTCATCATTTTGCGGCAATGTGCGACAATATGATGACGTTTCGGGTCTTGATGCTACTATGGTCGGGCTTACAATTAAGTTTAATACCTCTGCACATATTTTTTCCGGCTTTTTTTGGGGAATCTCACGAAGGCTATTAATCAAAGGGTCAGATGTTATTATTAACATGGACAGCAAGTCTCTAGTCGTGGCAACACGTGAGCACTTGCGGGTGTTGTACTCCCTAAATCTGCGGCAATCTTTGTTACGTGCTTCTTGAGCCTCTTCGGAAAGCTGCCCAATTGGAAGCAATGCCGCTTTGATGACCTCAGTACTGTGTACTAATATTTTATGTACAGTAGCAGGCATATAGTACCACGAATAGAGACTAAGGTAATGTCTTCTAGTTTCAAGACAAAATTCATTAAATTCAACTAAGTTTATTTCGAACCCAGAAGACAATGTCCTCAAAATAACATCAAATTGTTTGATAATAGTAACATCCAACCCTGTGATTTGAGCGCTCATCTCAGCATTCTTAAAAAAGCGACGGGCTGTGTTTCCATCATTGGAAGAACCAAATCCTGGCTTTGGTTTATCTACAATGAGTCCCATTTCGTTCTTGAATTTCAACTTGATTTCTTCGGAACGAACCTTGATATCAGCTTTATCTTCGTCGCTTCTAGCCTGCCATTTCTTAATATTCAACTTATAGCTGATATGTAAAAGGCATTCAAAGCAACGAATCCAAGCATGAAGTGTAGATAAACCAAAGCCAAAATGTTCCTGATTGCTGTTAAACTTCGCGGGGTCATCGTTCATCGTCTTGGGGGTGGCACCACAGATGAAACACTTTTGAGATGAACGAGTTTCCGTTAAGGCGTTACATACCTTTCCGTCTGTCATTGTCAGAAGAAGTTCGTGTTTCACAGAGATTTGAGAATCACCAAAGTTGATAAGTGTTGGAAGAAGAGCATTAATTTCTTCCAACAATCTATTTGTCTCCGCTAACGTGAAGTCGTTCGTTTCCTTAGCAAATATAAATTTGATTGGGCGACAATACATAGTTGATGAAGACCGAGGATTTTGCCAAATAATTTTGGACCCATCATATAACTTAAGGGGAACGAAAGAAAATACGAAAAGAAATTCGTCCGTATCTTCAGTGTTCTCAAATTTCTGTTTGTATGTGCTGTGCCCAGAACTTCCATCACATCCCCATTTACTAACAAGTGTAAACGTTGAACTTGTTGGGAGGACACTGCTGATAACTTGATTCTGTGCTAATACTAGACGTTCCGCTGTTTTATTTAATAAGGCTTGCAAATTTATTTCAGCACGAGTTTCTGTTATAGCAATGTGCTCCTCTGCAGGGTAACAGGCCTGTTTGGATTTTACTACACTAAAATATGACGGAAACACATTATGTCCTGCCATTATGGACCACTTCCTAGTTTGTTTGTAAGCATGTGTTGTTGACTTAGAATCTATATAGTATGCTAAGGCTTCGTCACTACTTAACTGCCTAGGATCACAACTGGTATTTTTTGACTTAATAATATTATCTGGGCTCTCACTAATGTCTCTAATCACATGGGCAACTTTTCTTTGCCCTGCTGAACGCATAGCAATTTCGGCAGTAGTCACTAATTCACTGGCACTTCGAGATTCTACGAGATCCACGACTCGACGTTTCTTCGTCTTAAACGACGTTTCCTCAAAATCTTTGCGAGGTCTTCCTGCAGATGTCACAGCCTCACTCGATGTCGAAGGTTGTGGGGCTAAAGAACTCACAGTAAACTGTATGTCTCCTTCATCCAGCCATGTCTTATTTGTTATTAAAAAACGCTCCTTCGATTTTCCCGAAGCCAACCATTTGGCTCCAATCTTAGTAGAAAAGTTAGATATTTTCAGCTTTATTTCTCTTTGGCTGCTTTCAGTAATGTCACCAAAGTGAAATTTTGAAGAAAGATAGTCATAAATACGCGACCGTTTATCATTCTTTGCGTGTTTCAACCACTCTTCAAAAAAGGCTACCCTTGAAATAGAGTAAACGCGTTCTGAAAAAAAAAGAAAAAAATATGTTGTACTGTAGTGTGCTGAACAATATGTTTAATTTTACAAACTACACAGTTATACCTACAATATATCTAAAAACTAGCCCGAATAGAGGCGAATCAATGTATTTCCTGAACGTTCTAAGTTTTCTTTATGAAAAAAATTACGCTAAAATTTATGCATCAAGTTAAAAAAATGCTAAAAATTCATTTAAATAGATTCTGATAAAAATAATATATTAAGTAATAGTACATACCCTCAGTATTAATATCCATCACAAAAAACTTTCACAATATCACTATAAACCACTATGAGATGTGCACAAATGTGTCGCTAAATTGCAACTGATTGCCGGAACGCTTGCATTAAACTCATTACCTGACTTCTGGACTCTATGACTCATCAGTTAAGTATTTGAAAAACAACTTTTTCTCGGAATTTGGAGTTTGGGGGTGTTGATTGTGTTATGCAATTAAGATTTCCTGGAAATTAAAACTTGAATTTTGTCCACCTAGCATGTTCTAGGCGAAATACCGTGCAGCGTATCAAACAAACAAACTTACCTTCGCATTTAAAATATTAGTTAGGATGTAAATTTACAAATAGGGAAAAAAGAACCCATCTTTTTTTCAAATTTGTGGACGCTGACGGTATTGCGTCCATACCCACTATATTACGGTGTTACCGGTTACACGGAACACATATGGTAGGGCAGGACGTACCTGCCTACAAATATGCTTTAAATATAGGACCCCATGCTCAAAATTCCTGCACGTTAGGTAATAAGATTGTCTGCGCTACACGTTGCCTGCGGCCACCAATATGATTGCTTATCGTGTCGGATGGTGTAGCAGCAAAACTCCCTTAGGACCTTTTTGTATAGAGGTCGATTAGAAGACCCATCTTTGCTAGTAATAGATTACGGTCTAAACTGATATGTAAAAACAAAATGAATTTCCAATTATGTACGCACGACTACACATCGAACTATACATAACTAAGTAGTATAAGCCGACTTCTGATTGTACGACAAACGTATACAGTGCGAGGTCAACTAAAACTGGAAATTTATAGCTTGATGTGTAGCCGTGTGTTCACACTAACAGTAGCAATGGCTTCCATTTTGACAGTTCAACAACATTCATTGCGTTATTGACGTTGTAGGGCAGATAATTTTTTCGAACATTGAAGCAATGGATTAGCAATATCCTTCAAAATGATTCAGATTGTGATTGAAATTGTATAACGCAATTAGGGTGCAGCTGCAGGTTCTTGTAAAAATTTAAGAGGAAATGCGGGTGATCTTTTCTCCATAGAAACGCTCTCGCCTGTTTTCTTTCTGGTTAATGACCATTAAGCAATGATTTTTACAGAATAATTAATATTAACTACTTGTATGTTCCTATGTTTTCCTTTTTGATGATAAATTATTTTTATAAGCACTAGAACCCTCAAAAATGCTCAAAATTGCCCATTTAAACCACTGTCAACAGAGGCATATTGTACAAATTTGACAACTATTAATGAAAAAAGAAAAACATAGGGACACAGTACAGGGACATTCAGTCTATGAAATATCTTTTATATTGGTCCAATATTGGAGGAGGAAAAAGGGGAGAGCCAAACCTCGGATTATGAATTTTTATTTAGGCTTTTTCAAAAGTCTCTCCGACCGCAATTCCTCTTAAGTTCCTATTCTATGATAAGTAGGTACAATTATCTTAAATGTGTTCAAAGCAATAACTCTAATCAAATAAACCTCTTAATGCCTGTAAAGAAAGTATTACAATGACCAATGTACAGTCACGTACAGACGAGTTCAAGAGGCTTTTCGCATTAATAATATTATCAGCCGAGCATTAGCACCACTCGAAGATACTTTATACGGTATAAACTGCTACTTCACTGTAAAAGCTTTTGAGTTTCAACAACTATTTATAAATGATTATGATAAGCTACTCAGAATCAGGATATCGTATAGCTACTCTCTAAAGGGCGTTGCTACGAGGGACGTTCTTACTGCACCATGGAGACTCCCTTTTGTGGGGTAATATTAATAGATGCCCTTCGTTTAGAAAGAGCAGAGGGTTATTTCGGACTCATACTAACAAAATATTGCATAACATCACGCCTGTATTGCCCGAGGGGTTAAGCACAGGTGCTATTCCCATTTTGTTGAAGTCCTAAGTAGGTTATAGGGGTCGAGCTTAATGCCATCAACCGGTTCTTATTAATTCGCGTTATTGTGTGGAGTTATGGAAGACAAGACTTACACCACTTATTGATGGACTGTGTTCGATATCAGTCTCATAGAAATGATCTGTTTGGGTCTTGAGGTTGAACCGACTTGATATAGGCACATTCTATAAAATTCTTTCGCAACCAAATGGTGTTACTGCAGCTTTAACTGGCCACGAGTCATTTATTAAACACCTCTTTGTCATAGGAGTAACAGACAGTCCGCTGTGCAGGGCCTGCATGGAGGACGATGAGACAGCGGCACATGTGCTACTAAACTGCCCGGTGGTCGCCACATATAGGGCAAAGTACTTCGGTAACCCAGGTACTTACCCTACGTGAGACGGTCAGTAACATCAAGGCGTTGCTGGCCTTTCTTGAGGAGCTGGGGCGGATCGAATAATCGATTTTCCCACCCCTACGCAAAATACGCGCCTTCACGTGGAGTTGCGGACACCAGCCCGTATTACCTATTACCTATCTATGGTGTTGATGCGAGGAGTCCATTCAGGTGCATGGCTCAAATGTTATCCGTAGCAGTATGTATTTAGGGTACGATGGGACTGACAATACGCATTGCGGTGATCTTTTTTTACTAGCCATTAATGTCCCACAGCTGGGCACAGGCCTCCCTTCAACCTTTAACGCTTCTTCCTATGTTCCTACAGACTTAGATGCGGAAATAATTGCATTACGTACTGGGCCTCGGACTCCCTATACATAATGCAATTGCATGCATGAAGGCAAGAAACGAAAACAAAATTAGCAACATTTAACCTTTTTATCGTCCTTTATGGCTACAGGGTGCCAACTGCCAACTGACGGGAGAAAGAGGCCGGATGGCAGCATCCGGTTTAGTACCTGTAATGCTGTTATCATACTGTGACCACCATACCGACGAAGAGCTGTTGGTTTTAATGATATCCGACAACATTGAGAGCTTCTCTAAAAAAATACAGCGTAAATTGAATTAATTCCTTTTTATTTTTGGTAAATTAATTATGAATATGACCTGTAATTGCTTTGAAGGTAAGTAAGTACTTAAGGATCTTCATGTAAATAATCTGGTCCAAATACATTGTATAGTTGCTATTGTTGAGGGACAAGGTAGGAGGTACCGCTTGTGATATACAGCTCGTCGTAAAAGAGAACTCGATTTTTGATACTTCCTAACTGCAAAACTCCATCATGTTGGTTTGAATCGCTTAAAATTCGAAATAAATCGTCACAATCAGCCTATAAGGTAGCCTAACGGTCCACTTCCTTTCTGTAAGAAGTCCTTTCTGTAAGAAGGAGCAGGTCATAATCTACAACGCAGGCCCAGTGCGGGTTGGCTAAGGTCGGTTGGTTTAAGGTTGGTATAAAATAGGTAAAGTACCCGTCACGAGAAGCTATACTTTTTGTAAACACACATTCAGGTTCGCAACCTTTGATCAAATAAAAAAAAAACAGTTCTGTAATGATTTTTATTACTTACTTATTTTTATTACTATCGTCAGACGATTCAGAGAATTCTGCGTCTGCATTCTGCAGCATTGACAGCGTCAGCGTGAACTTACTTCAATATGGCGGCCCAAATGTTTACGTTCCATGAGTCAGACGCGTTCCAGTACATTAGGCGACAGCGCTTTATATCGCTAAAATATAAGCCGACCAAGTGAAATTGCTAGTTTCGTATTACACGTATGTTACTTTGAGTTGATTGAATTTGTGGTCATTTGTTGTTGATTGAATTGTCGCTACGTAACTTAGTAGAAGTTCTTTATTTACAAAATGTATAGCTTCTCGTGACGGATACTTTATACATATTTACCTCCTTCAGCGGCCCAAGAGGCAAGTACGGCGACAGTGTACCTCACGGCGACAGAGTCAGACGCGTGCGCAGGGAAGTCGTCGTTTCGTAGTAACGGCATGATTGATGTTCTCACCGAGCGGCGTCACCGGCTCTGCCCATAATACCTGCAGGATATTGGGAAACTGTTAGTTGAGCTGTTGGGAATATGCAATCTAAGGAGACGGGGCAAGAATGAAAGTGAAATCGTGTAGTGAGAGGCTTAGCCACAACCCTCACACTACAAGCTCAGATCAGATCAAGCAAGCGATCGATCAGGTTAAATTACGCTTGCCGCGGTTGGTCCGTGGATGGATCTTTACATGTCAAGACCTCTGTGTGTCTCGGAAAGCACGTTAAGCCGTTAGTCCTGGCTGTCATTCGTGGATCTTTGGCAATCGTTACGGGTCATCCGTCAGACGGCCGAAAGTCTGACAACCAGTCTTACCAAGGGGTATCGTTACCCAATAACTGGGTTATAGTGTAGAGGTCATATAGGCAAGGCTATGCAGATGATGATGGGACAGAAATGAAAGTTTTATTCTAAGTGACTGGGAAGGAAGGATGTTTACTTTCTATAGTATACTGCTGACCCTACATTATACGGTAAATACAAAGCTCATGACACTCGACCAAACATATAGGAGAATCAGAGACCTAACTCAATTCCAGAGAATGTTACAGATATGACAATATAAAAACCAATAAGCCTCCAAAACTAGTATGGATGCAACAAATCTCAAATTTTACTAAAGAAAAATCCTTTAGAGGAATGATGCGATGAGGCAACGATGCCGTTTAAAAGAAGATGTTGTGACAGAAATTGGAAAGAGTATACTTAGATTGTGAGGGGGCCCGTGGCTAAATAATAACAGCCGCACAGGTGGATCGATCAGGTTAAGCTACGCTTGCCGCGGTTGTTTGTGGATGGGTGACCATAGTGACCATGTTTACATACCGAGATCCCTCCGTGCCTCGGAAAGCACGGTAAGCCGTTGGTCCCGGCTATAACGCTAGTGATTACATTCTGTTTGGTCCCGGCTGTCATAAGTGAATCTTTGATAGTCGTTACGGGTAGTCAGAAGCCCGAAAGTCTGACAACCAGTCTTACCAAGGGGTATCGTATTACCCAGTAACTGGGTTGTGGAGGTCAGATAGGCAGTCGCTCCATGTAAAATACTGGTATTCAGCTGCATCCGGTTAGACTGGAAGCCGACTCCAACATAGTTGGGAAAAGGCTAGGCAGATGATAATGAGTATATTTAGATGGTTTGGTCATGTTGAGAGAATGAACAAAAGGCACTAACAAAAGTTGTTTAGAAGGCAGATGTGAGTGGAAACACCGGGAGGGAACGCCCTAGGAGGACATATAATGACCTTCAGAAAGGTCAGGTGCTTAGTTCTCGTAAACGGCGTGCGTGTATGATGTATGGTATGAACGTAAACGAGACAAAAGGAGTATGTAAGGATCGTTGCAGGTGGCGTTCTGTAGTTTCTGCCTACCCCCATGTTAAGAAGGCGTGAGTTTATGTATATAAAATCCTCTGTAGGTAAGTATGCAGGATCGTCGGATATACCTAGTTGAAGTTTAGATATAACACCGCCGATAACCCCGAGCACTCAGCTTTTTATATCTGGCAATAGGGGAAAAACCGAGGCTCCAGATGTACACCATATGCTATCTAGCTCCATCTTGAGTGCCTAAAGCACTATAACATATGAACATCCTGTGGATTGATTAATGACTGGAATAGATTTCTTAGAACTTGTAAGTATTCTGGATATAAATTGAATAACATGTGCAGTGGTAACCTTTTTAATTAAAAAATTTGTTAGTGAGATTTATAAAGTTGATGCATTTCCTTCAAAGTTAAGGCTCGTGAGCAAATTCGCAAGAAGCTGGCAGTATCATCACAACGGTAATATTTTCTCATTGTTTGTCTCATATAATCTCAGTAAGTATATTCATGTAGTTATGTATATTTATTTGTGCTTATATATATATGTAATTAGATATATATTATATTCATAATTTTAATAGGTTTATGCGTATCTTTATATATTTAAAATATTTATTCCTCAATTTTAATGATTGCACCTACCACTGTTTGTCTCTGCATCACCCAAAGGTTGACTGGCAGAAAATGCCTATGGCATTAAGTCCGCCTCTGTACATTTATGTGCTTGAAGTATTAAATAAATAAATAAATAAATTTCTTTGTCTGTTACATCAAGTTACATCTATATACAAGGTGTAACAGAATAAACGCAAGTCCTGGGCCTCAAGTCTGCTATTACAATAGTGTCAGAATGGTCTATCATTGATTTCATAATTGTTGTAATCTAGAAATATAATGGCGTCATTATGACTTTCCAATGGTCAACCACTGACACTCCATTGAAAGAAATGTCATAAAATGGTAATCTCGTACATAATGTTATATGAATAAATGTAATGTTTATTGCTGTTTACGAACTTATTACTACTTCAGATTGCAAACAATAATACGTAATATGTAAAAATATATATTAAATGAAATCTAGCATGAAAAGTAGTAGTTTTTCTCAGACCACTGACCGACCAATGATCGACCATTATGAATTTAGCAGATTACGAACTTTTAGCAAAATGACAATGGGATCGTGTTGGAATGACGAATTTATAAAAATAGCAGACTTGGGCCCCTGAAAGTGGTTTGTTCATAATTGACTACTGAATCGAATTCAGTATCATTACCTAGAGGTATTTTTTTCAAAAATGATGTATTTTTTCATAAGTACTAAACGCCGATTAAGCCAAATAAAATTAAGACTTATTTCAAGGCAATAAGACTCAATTTTAAATGCATAAAATTATGCTAGTATCAACACGATTCTCTTAATAAAAATAGCAAGCTTTAAAAAAAATAAGTTTTGGTCATTGTATTATGCTTTTAACTCAATACTCTAATTGGGGTGTATGAGGTCTTGCGCTAATTATGTTACACCTTGTATATAAAATTCAAAGTCCTGACTGACTGATATATCCACGCACAGCCAAAGCCGCTAGTCCTAGAGACATGAAATTTGGAGGGTGTGTTCTTTGTGAAGAGAAGGTATCCACTAAGAAAGGTATTTTTCGAAATTTCACCCTAAGAAGGTTAACGGGGAAGGTGAAATTTCAAGCGGACGAAGTCGCGGGCATAAGCTAGTAGGTAATAAACAAGCAATGAAGTTTTGACAGAAAACAAAATTAGCACCTAAAGCTACGGTTTTCTAGAAGAACGTTTCCGTCATTTTTATAACGGACGTCATGAAAATCTGAATTTAAAAAAATGGACATTAGGTACGGTGGGTGGCATGTGGCGGACATTGCTCTTCTAGAAAACCGTAGCTAGGTACCTTTTTGCCCTTCAAATCTTTCAAAACAAACGATCTTCTTTTGTTTTTGATTTATAACAAATGAACATACTAAATACCTACCTACTTTGAAGAGTTCTATGTTTAAAGTCACCTTCGCCGTTCCATCAAATATGCATGGTTATATAATAACGCCATGAAGTACAAAGCGTATTGATTCATGAGCGATATTAGACGCAATCGATCAACGCCACTCGAAGGCTAAAGTAATGGTTTGCTTTAATGAGAATGTCAGCGAGTTCGGAATAGCAGCCATTTTTCATACTTCTAATGGGACAATGAACTCTCGGGTCTTACGATAATTTCGTTTATTAAAAAGTTATTTTACAGGTTTTATTTTAAAAATCCCCAACGTATACTATACCTAAGTAATTCTAAAGTTTTGTAAATTATATCTCGAAAGCAGCTTCTTGTGTGATTGAGTGCCTGAGTGGAGAGTTACGTACTGCGAGCACTGGCTACTTGCGCATTCTCTTCTACTAGCAATCCAGCTCAGTTTATTGTACAGGTAGGACGGCTGCTTGTACTTAATTTATTACTCCAAAAAGTATGCATGTCACGAGCAACTCACGACGTGATTTCATCTTGAGGATTCAGTGGTTATTTAAAAAATGCGTTACGTGACGTCTTGGTGGGATTGAGAAGCAGAATCGAGCGCAGGCGTTTTGCACCCTTTTGTGCACCCTCTGGATCAGTCAATCAGTTCTTGCCAGTAGTCGAGGGCCAATAAATGGGTCCGCATAGTTCAGATTAGACAGCACGAGAGACTCAGCCAGCTGGATCCGCAGTTCCTCTGACAGATAAGGCCTTATTTTATAGAGGACCTTAAGACGGTAAAAACAAATGCGTATTTACTCTGCCACGTTTGCTTCGTATCTCAACCCAGTCTCCATGTTGAGACACAGATTACGTGTATCACTGACTCGACTGACCGACCCTTCCATGGCCTAACGATAGCAGTTTTCCAGACGTCAGAGAAGGTTGCTGAGACAATTGAGCTGTTCACAATTTCAGTGATGACTTTTAGAGTATGTGGGAGTGTAAACAAAATCATATTCAGGGTCACCCTAATAGGTTCACGTTAGAATTTCCACAGTGTATGTGAAGTTTTTGTGAAAGGGCAGCGCTCTACAGAATCGGCGAGTCTGTGACTGCACGAGATACACCAAACCGTGAATTTCTTTTTTTCCAATCTGGTATGTATAACACTACCTACAGGACATTGCTTCAAATCTGTTAATTTTAGATATATTTTTTTCTAAAGCGCTTTGTTAAAGCTTTGAATACACATAATCGTATTATATTAAACGCGGCCTTAAAGTTACGTATTCGTTTTTTTGGGATCCGGTTGCAACCGAAACTTATCTCGTCGCGTAACACAAGTCACGCTTTAAAAAAAAATATAACATAAGGTGCACACGCGTAAGTTATTTCTTTGTTTCTTTATAATTTATAAATAATAACCCATTGTGCTTGTGTATCAGTTTTTGTTCGGTAGGTGATTTTTTTTTTTTTACCTTTTTAAAATATATTTTTATACTTTTTATAAGTACTTATTCGGAATAATTAACTAAACTATTTGTATGATTTCTGCGGCAAAGAGTGTTTTTTCTTTTCTCTTTCTTTCGCTACACTACCTACACCTCAAATTTAAAATAAATATAGGTAAGGTTACGGCTAGACAATAATTATCGTACACAGCTTTGCTAAAGCTAATTGTCTTCATCTAACAAATCAGGAAACTACAAAGTGTTTTTTCAAAGTAGGTATGTATTTACTAATAAGTTTCGCAAAATTTGTTCATGACTTGATGAAGTAACGTACAGAATTATCAATCACATGCCGTCTCCATCTTTCCAGTTCGTCAGTTTTCTTAGCAGCTGTTATCTATCAATAATATATTAAGTAATCACAGATACAGAGATCAAGTGAAAGTTCCTGGGATCGAACTGACAATCACATTCACATAGCAACAACGTATTGTATTGAGTTTGCTACCCTTGTCCCAAGAAGCCCTTGTCAGCCAGTCAAATTAAGATCGGTAGCTCTGATTAGATTTATTTACGTATCACGTCGGTTTATTATGTGGTGGCAGGGAAATCGACGCTCAATCTGTAACTATGAATTCAGCATAATTATGATTCTAGAATCCGTAGCGTAAAATTTTATAAAATAAGAGTCTGAACTATAGAAGTTTTTCGTCGGGTATCAAAAAAAAATAATAATCGCTCATCATTTTAATTATTTTGTTCAACTAGCGACCAGGCCCGGCTTCGAATGGGTGCAATTGCAATTTAATAAATTTAATTAAATAATTAATAATTTTAATTTAATTATTTTTTTTAATTTGCCGCCAGTCCCTGCCGCCGATACCGCAGCAACCGCTATGTCCCTGCATTTTAAATCTGTAATATCTTCGAAAATATTAATTTAAATAACATGCTGTAAAGGGCCATATTGATCTATATTAAATGCACAATGTATTTAAGGTACTTAATTGGATAAGGATTAATGCTGTATTGCTTAAAACCGCTTCGTAAATAAGCCATCATTTCTCGTAAAAGGAAAAAAATGGCTATTGTGGGTTATCCCTAAGAGATAGACATATACCATAGCGGACTTTTTTGTAGACCTTTTTAAGGTGTAGGTACAATACTGTAGTACATTATTTTGATGTATCTCATAGGGTTCAGCCAGCGTTTGCAATGTAAGCGCAAAAAAAAAATAGTTTATTTACATTAGAAACCTCTAAAATTATCAGTGTTTCTCTACTATATTATACATGTATTATACATATAAACCTTCCTCTTGAATCACTTTATCTATTAAAAAAAAACCGCATCAAAATCCGTTGCGGAGTTTTAAAGATTTAAGCATACATAAGGATATAGGGACAGAGAAAGCGACTTTGTTTTATAATAGGTAGTGATTAATTACTTTTAATTGCGTTCATAGCCTAATTGAAGTGCCAGCTACAATATCATTTGTTAATGGTACCCATTGAATAGATATGTTGTTTTGGTGTCTTCCTTAAACCCTAACAGTCTGAATGTCCCATTATGAAACCAGCGCGATCTTAGTGGGTCATTCAGATTCGAATCGGATTCTTGATGGGACATAAGATTGGAAATCTTTCCTTATTCCTATGTTTTTTATGTTACACACAATAAATTCTGATATTACATGCATAGTACTTATTGAATTAAAAGTAGGCAATTACTACTAATACTATGATAATAATGATCTAATCTTGTTTCATAAACCTATTACAGTGCATTAAATTAATATGAACAAAAAATATAACGCGTACTTAGGCGCATCACACACTGCAACGTGGCACGCAACGGGGCCCGGGAAACGGAGCCAAATTTCCCGCACGGAAGAGCGTTTTTATCCGACTGCGACGAAGCCCAAAAGTAGGGTTATGTGTTTGACCTGTATAGTGTATATAGGTAGTAGGTAATACGGGCTGGTGTCCGCAACTCCACGTCAATGCGCGTATTTTGCGTACGGTTGAAATTTTTTTTTTCGTAATGTGACTGTTACCACTTCTATACGGTTGACTGAACTTTAATTAAGCTAAACAATTCACATGAGAGTAACGGCCAAAAGAACTTGAACTCTGAACCAGACATTTTCGCACCAAAAATCTACAAAAGAATTGACGTTATCAATCTATCAATGTAAATCAGACCGCGCCAACGCAGGCCATTCAGTGCAGAAGCCATAAAACCGCCTCTTCATAATGATAGCGCTCTCGAACACGCTGGGCATAAACTACTGACTTAAATTGAGTTCTCAATATTCACTACCATCAATGTTACTACTGCTAATCTATAGATTAGGTACTTTGCTCTCTAATTAAGTAAGTAGGTACTTCAATTTTATTACCAGTAAGTAGGTAATTACTTAGGTAACTAACTTTGTAATCGCAGTTCGGTGTTACCTGATAGCCATAGTTAGGTACCGAACCGTTTCGGCCCCATCATCACTTAACATCAGGTAAAACAGTGTCACCATAGCAAAACTACTTAAGACCGGCCATCAGTGATTTTTCATGCGATGACAAAAAGTACTTAAGTACTTACCTCACCAATCCAATCATCGGATGGGCAATTCTCGTATTTTTAAGAACGTTCGCATTCTAATTTCAATCGCAATCTGTCAAAAATAACAAGTGTTTGACATTGATTGTCGCTGAGATTGAGATTGGGATTTAAATTTGAACGTTTTTTAAGTACGAGGAATCTGGAGTGTGTGGATTGTGCCTTCACTGCCAGGCTGAAGGTACAGCCATAGAATTTATGTCCCTACCTTTGAATGCTTCAGGTTTTAGCAGACAAAAGGTACATAAATTCCATGGTTTCTATTTAAAAGCAAACGGCCATGATGTCTTGGCTCTTCAATGACAATGAAATCATAACGGTAGCTCTATTTCTCATTAGCCACAAAACTCGTTGACTACAAATCTCGCCATTTATCGTTACCTTGGCAATCAATAAGTTACTATTAGAGTTACGTAAAGGTCAAGTCGAGTGTGAGAACGTATGTAACAGTAATATTAATGTTTGCGGTCAAAGTAAAATGAAAAGTTTCAGAAGGATAACAAACTGATATCTACTGAAATAAAACTCAAGAGTACCGACTGAAGACAAATTAATAGACTAAAGAAAACAATTGACACATCAACCTTCTTTTTTAAATTTTCATTTACTTATTTACAGGTATTATAAATGCGAAAGTGACTCTTCGGTCTCACCGTTACCTTTTCATGACATAACGACTGAAGGCATTTAGATTTGGATGGGCATACGAATAGACCACTATCTGTATTTCCGGAGTAATTGCGTAACACACTATCAGTAGCAATGGATTTCATTTTGACAGTTCAACAACATTCATTGAGTTATTTACGTTGTTGAGCTGACATATTTTTCGAACTTATGAGGCAATGGATTAGCAATATGCTTCAAAATGATTCAGATTGAGATTGATAGTGTGTTACACAATTAGGTGCGACATATATTATGATACTTTTATCCCGGTAGTGCGTTCCCGTGGGATTTCTGACCACCACGCGGGCGAAGCTGCGGGAAAAAGCTATGTATATTTATTAACTAACTAACGAATTCCTTTATCATAAAGTTTTGTAGTAATAGTCCTATTCGTAAGTAAGCTGATGTAGACTCCCGGATAATAAAAATGGAACGAACGGGCATTAGAGTGATAGAACTAACAGAAATGTTTTGGCTAAAGCTATGCATATAGAAATGAATATATGCAATGTCTCCTTACAAGCGTGTTTGTCTATATACCTACTGTCCTACAGATATTATAAATACTCATAATCAATTGTGTGAACCAAGTAAATGATACTATTGGCTTGTCGATCTAGATCATAGCATTGAACTGAACTTTGTACAATAAGTAGTTATTTAGAATTGTTGTTTACCTTTTATTACTAGTACGGTCATAAGGACTTCGGTTTGTTAGTAATGTAGCAGCAGGTGATAATCGAATGATAGCCAAATTAGACTTACTCATGCGGGGAGCATAGGTAGCGTAGGCCACTGCCTATAAGCCAGAGATGATTTCTAAGCGAGACATAATTTGATCAGAAAAGTTGTTTTATAATAAACTAGCTGCCCGCCCCAGCTTCGCACGGGTGCATATTTTTTTTTTCAAATTTCCCAAATTTTATTTCATACAAACCTTGTCCTGGCAATATTCGCAATAAAATAATATTGCGATTATAAATTGAGATATAAACTATCCTATCTTTCAAGTTGGATGAAACTGCACACAGTGTGCAAAATTTTATTAAAATCGGTTCAGTAGTTTAGGTGTCTAATGCGGACAAACAACGTGACACGTCATTTATATATAATAAGATATTAATTTTTAAAAAATATTTATATTTTTCATTCATAATGGCGTAGGTCGCCAGCACATCAAGCTACCCGAAACTGTCAAATTTTCCCAATCAAATACCTTATGCTTTACCGATAAGTTGAAAATTTATTTAGTAAAGAAATTTGACAGATTGTAGAAGCTTAATGTGCTGGCGTCTGTGCATAAAAATGTTAATAAATTATGTTAAAGGAAAAGCGATTTTCCTAAAGACACTAACAGACTTGATAGGTACTCATCTATGACCATACTTACGCCTATATTCGTTAGTCGTTACATATACAAATATCATATACAATACTTATACATACTAACATGACCGGGCATACTAGGTCAATATTTGGAATAATAAATAGGACCTAGAGGTAAATACAGAATCCATATTCAATCGGCAAAGGGTTTGTCAGTCAGTCGACCCCAGTGGCACAGCGGCGGAACGACTTCCGGGACAAAGATTCGATTTCCTCACAAAGCTTATGAGAGCAAAGCTTTGAACATTTGTTTATGAATCGTTAATAAGAAGTACCGTGCTCAAACATCGACAATAATTCTCTATTTAACTTTATAAAACCTATCGAGAATCTTAACATAGGAGGTCAAGACCAAGAGAACATAGCCCATAGAGAAGGTCAAGCGTTATATATTACCCGTACAATATGAATAATAAGAAAGGTGTCACGGTGAACCGACTTGGGAGGAGGAGGAAACAGATGGAGTACAGTACCTGCCGATGTATTCTGTAAAAATCTCATCTTGAAAACTTCGGTCAAGTGAGCTACCAATAGTGTCCAACCCTAGCACATGGAGAATAGAAGTAAGGAGTACTGACTCTTACGGGGCGAAGTCAAAAAAGTGTCCAGCTCTAAGCAGTAAATAACAGTTAAAAACCCTCCTCAATGGCGCTAGCGTAGGCAAAGGGTATGGTAGAATGTAGCAGTTGTTGACGGATCGAAGTATATCGAGTTCTCAGACCAATAAAAAACTTTTTTATTGGTTTGAGGCCAAGTTAGAAAATGTAATACTTTTAGTGAGTCTAGTAGACCAAACCTCAACTATTTACGTACCTACGGTAGTCCAAAATAATTTTGTAAACATAACCTTAAATTACTGCTGTGAGAAATTTACCCTGTTGCTACTGTGGCGACAGTCGACACCCTAATTTAACGCATTTTGACGAACATTTTTTCACAACAGAGTCAGTTCTCCTTACTTCCATTCTCAGCGCAGTATTTTGTTTGTTTGTTACCTTTTCACGCCTAAAACACTGAACCGATCACCTTGAAATCTTGCGTATACGTTGTCAGGGGCACAGAAACGGACAATAGGGTACCTTTCATCCAGAAAAAAAAGGTACTGTTCCCGAGGAAAAGAACAATAATAACCTTCGAAGGTCACAATTGCTTTAGGACGCTAGATGGCGCTACGTGTCTTTCGAATCATGTTTGAAATATATTATTAGAAACTTTAGTAGTGTGTTAAGATTTTTTTTTTAAATATTATTGATACATTTTGTGAGTCAAGTGTGTAACGCGAGCGAAGCCGCAGGCAAAAGCTGTATTTGTCCGTGAACCTATTCCTATTTTTTTCTACAAACATTGGAACAGAACCTGGTAAGCCAGCCTTCAGAAAATAGGTTTTTGTTAAGAAAAATATAAGATTTTTTTTCCTAAATCGTTGGCAAGATACGAATATACTCGTAAAGCTGTGTAAGATATCTTTGTAAGAACACTGTGACAGTTCTGGAAATAAGCCAAGTACATAACATGTCGCTGTTTAGCCCCAAACTGTTGTATGTGAAGTAAAAAGACAGAGGAAGTCTTGGAAGTAGCGATAACATGGAAATCATGGAATGTAATGTATGTCTAGTCGGAGGAACTCTGCTGTTTGTGCCTATGGAACTAACGATTTTTACCGACTTCACAAAAAGGAGGAGGTACTATGTTCGGATGTTTGTACGTTTTCTTTTTTTTTTTTGTATGTTTGTTCATCGAATACTCCGCCGATTGTCGACGGATTTTCAAAATTCTTTTTTTGTTTGAAAGATTATGCTCCCGAGGTGGTCCCATTGTCACCAAATCGGAATCTGATGAGGAAATCCCATGGAAATCGAGGGAAACCCTCAAATTTTGTAGGCACACCTATAGCGATTTGGGTATTTTTTATAGTATCTCGTGCATTTGCTCTCAAAAAGCACCATTCGGTGAAGTGGAACTAATGACGAAGACCACAGATGGCCATCGGAACTACTCAATAATAAATATTTCACGGGTTGCAATGCGATTAGGTACTTACTTTAATGTGGTTGCTAAGCACAATGCGTATCGTGCAGTGGAACTGGTGGTGACTTCTCAATCAGATCCAGTTCTCCTGGTTTTTACAAGGAGAACTCCTAAACAATTACCTAACGTCCCTGCATCGGGAAAATCAATGTTTTGTAAAAGGTGATGAGCAGTTGAGATTAGGCTATTGTAACTTAGATAAGTTACAAACTGGCCCACTAAAAAGTGAAAAATAAAAAACTTTTTACAAAAAAAAAAACAACCGACTTCCAAAAAAACACTACAAAGTCAAAAATAACTTTAATTTCGGAAGTCGGTGTGAATAAAAGAAAATGCGGAACCAACGACACCGACTTCCGAAAATAAAGTTATTTTTCACTTTGTAGTGTTTTAGTAAGTAAAGCAATAAGAACTCACCATAAAACTATTACATAGTAAAGGAGAACAATTCCTTAAAATAACTTTACTACCTATAAAAGACGTAAAAAAAAAAACGTGTGCAGCTATCTTGGATTTTCATTTTGATGTCACATCGGCTTTAGCACCCTCGAAAATCATGAAATAAAAAAAAGAAAGCAAGAATAAAAAGAAAAGACGAAAGTCGTATGGAGAAACGCTTTTTCGTTACGTGACAATTTCTACCAGTTTACTCCTACCGCAAGCCGCATTACAGAACTTCTTTCCAAAAACTATTTGTACTGACTGAAAAAATCGCAAAAAATACCGGTGGGTACCTACTACATTTCACGCCTATGAGCATCAAGGCTATAAATATTCTGAATCACAAGTCACGACCGATTATTCCGTTTATCCACCCCATAAAATCCACCCTAAGGAGGATACGCGGAAACGCATGTCCGAGAATCCACCTAAGCGGAATTTATTCGCTTAGGGTGGATAAACGGAATAACCGGTCATGAACTCACGAGCTCACAACTGGGAAAAAACTACAAAATATTTTTAAATTAAACGTAAAACTCCATAGTTTTGTATAAAAAAAAATAAAGCACTTGACCGTATGACCTTAACCTGACACTGCGACAAAAAAGGTCAAACAAAAAAATTTGTATTAGGCCTCTTTCCTATTCGAATTTCAAAGTGATACAGAAAAAAAAAGTCGTACCTCAGATTTCGAGGGACTCGGCAACACCAGCGCTAGTGGAGATTGCAGTACGACTGATAACAGTGGGTACATGTCACGCATATATCATAATAACAATCGATATCTACACGTACACATGTATGACAATGTTGCACATTGGACTTTATAATAATTAACGGTAGAATGATCTTAATTGGACTTCCGACTGCGAGTTCATATGGCGTTCAATCGGCTGTAATAAAATAGTAGGTATCTAAGTATCTATGTATATTGAAAACGCCCATTCGTGGGTTAAAATTTTCTGACGTCAATGGGTTTGAAGCCCGTATTAGTAAATTATGCACATGATTGAGCGTTTTTGCAACAAGATACTAATTGATGAAAAGGAACGTGACAATTATTGTATATTTAAAAAAAATTGTGGACATTATCGAGCAAAGTCGTAGATTATCATTACCTACTGTAGAAAAAGAAAACTATTAGTTGCTTGGCACTTATTGAAAGAATAATTAGTCCTGTATGAAACCGTAGAAGAATTCTTTTTAAAACTTGATTAGCACTTCTAAATTGATTTTCGCGCTCCAGCTACGAGTAGTTGTAATTAAGTTAGAAAATTATTTTGAACGAGATTTTCATTGGTAGTTCGTACGCTCTTGATTAGATGTTCAGTCTACCTTACGGGGAAAATAAGTGGGTTATTCGGACGGTAATAATATTAAAAGGAAACCTAATATAATAGTAAGGTATCTACTGATAAAATATCTCGTGATATTTTAATACATACCTACTTTTAATATCGCTACTATCGCTAGCATATGGCTGCAAACAAAGTCCGTGTAGATAGGTATCTTACGTATTAGGTAAATGGCTAGAATAAATTCGAACCTAAAACATAAGTATGTTCTCTGAAATATTATGTCTAAAGTAAATAAGTTGATAAGTGAGTAAATTATGTATTTGAATTCATCGCCATTAGATTCCGGTTTAAAAAACTCCGATAAAATGAACAAAACATCCGTTTACATTCGTTCCTGAGAGGAGATTGAAACTGCACTGCATATTTTTTTTGTAGCTGAGCCATCATCACCTGCCTAGTCTTTCCCAACTTGTTGGGGTCGGTTCCAGTCTAACCGGACTCAGTTCAATACTAGTATTTTACATGGAGCGGCTGCTTGTTTCGATACCCATTGGTTACCAAGCGTAGGCCCGAACATCTAAAAGCCTGTTGTTATTGTTGTCAGGTTTTCGAGCTTCTGACTTAGCATAATCAGCCTATAATGTTCCCATTCCTACTGCTAGGACACAGGCATTCTCTCTGTGAAAGAGAGTGGTTCAAAATCCAGCACGCGGATCCAGTGCAAGTTGGTGGATACGCGGGCCCAGTGCGGCTTCTGACTCAAGATTTCATCGATAAAAAATATTAAAACACTCACATTAACCTTCTAGACACCTTTGTCTTCACCGTAAATACGTAGATATAATGTTTTAAGTGGCACAACACATTAGCAGAGGTTATTTATCGAGGACGTACATAAACAGAGTGAAGCGATGCCACGGTTTTAAACCTTTGCAAATTAACTAAACACGAGCAAAGAATTTACACAAACGATCTTATTTATGTACTTACACTTCACATAAAGACAAACAGTCAGGCATAGGCCATAAGTTAATGGTCACAACAGCCAGCCAAAGTTACAAGTTTGGTTGAAAAATGGTAGTGCTGCTCACAAACAACCGGATATTATACCTGTAGAGTTCTTACAGATTTGAAAAATACAGGCAATTTTGTAAACGCAGTGTTTTTAATACGAACGCCGTATAAGGAATGATAATAATGTGTAACTAGGTACCTAACTGCTGTATCAATGTTATTATCGCGCGTATGTGTACTGTGGACTTAGATGGCCTGTGTATCTGCGATTATAATCGTTTAATTGTTTGTTATCTTGATAATGTTCATACCTCTTTAGGTCCGTATCCGGCAGTTCAAGGCCCGTGGCTGATAAGGGCAAGAAAAAGGTTACAGTCACTGGACTTTACCTTTTCTATCCTTATCAGCCACGGACTTTCAACTCGCCAAAATTTCAACTCGTCAAAGTTTCAATTTACCAAGCTAGGTGGTACTGAACAGAGAACACACACAATACAAGTTGATATTATCAATCACGGATTATTGCACAATCACTCGTAAAAAAAAAAAAACAAAACGTCTCATCTGCCTGAATTTTTTGCAGTTATTCCGATCACCGCTCTCAAAACGGTGAAAGAAAACATCGTGAGGAAACCGGTATGTCCTAGAACCAAAAATTCGAAAACATGTGACACGCCAACCCGCACTGGGCCCGCGTGGTGGGTTACGGCCCGCTCCCTTGTTACAGAGTGGAGTGGAGGTCTGTGTCCCGGGTGTCCCAGCAGGGGAAACACTATAAGCTGATGTTGCTTATGCAATTCCGATTAGAAATACTGATAAATTACTACAAGTAATTATCCAATAATTACGAGATTTTATTCGCCTCTGTTCTAGATGAATTTAAACCCGGTTATTTGGCAACGTAATAAAAACGATTTGACCTCCATTAAATGCATGCAGAGTTATAAATAACGAGTATTATGTCTGTCAATATTTTAATGCATCCTGCAATTACAAAGACTAGAGTAGGTACCTAATATTTCAACCTAATGAAATCTGAATGGTCTGAATCTGTCAGAATTACGTAAGAAATGTGGATAGATGGAGAGGGAGAGAAAGAGGAAAGCCAAAGAAAAGATGGATGCATTGTGTGAGGAACGTGATTAGCTAAGGAATTGAAGAATTTAATTTTTGGTTTTGAAGTAAGGAATCATTGATTGTTCATAGTGAATTAGGGCCCAGAAGGTGAATGATAGCATGAAGATTGACATGGAAGAATGGAAGAGGAAAACGTGTGCCATGGGACAAAGGCACTAAGTATTAGTTATTCTGTGACAAGGGTAAGTTAAAAGATGATGATGTGTCGGAATTACGTCATGCATTCGATCTATAGCCAATAAGTAATCAAAGATGCGCTTAGCGCAGTGTTAACGATGATACGCTACTTAATGTTGTTTTAATCATTATATTATTATTTCAACAGCCTGTCTAAAGTGGTGCTTATATAAGTACCTATTATCCGTCTATAACCATTCGTTTGCTGAGAAATCTCCAATAGGGGCGCAGCTTCTAGAATGTTCTAGAAACCGTGTGACCAAACTTAGCGCTTTTGACATTAGCCGTGTGACGTTCGTTAACTGGACTGCGCAAGTGCGCACTTAAAAGGAAGTCTCTGTTAGATAATATGCAAAACTTTATTCCAACTCGAACCGTATTTATTGTTTTGATGCTGCTTCACGGGATATTAATTTCAACTTGATAACTCCACGTGTTCCTGAGAAAAAGGGTCTAGACAGATGGACAGACAGACGGACAACGACGTGATCTTAAAAGGGTTCCGTTTTTCCTTTTGAGGTACGAATCCTAAAAAGGGAAAGGTAATAATGACTTGTATATTTTGCTAGGACGACTGATTGTCACACTCACGACCGTAGCATTCTAGGTCATGAATTCAATACAGTTGAATCGATTAGGCTAATGTACTACAGTGGTTCAATTTTGGACAAAAGAACCAAATAGCGATATTGATATAAATCGAAATCGCTAAGGGGATAGACAGAAGCATATCTTGCTTTTACAGTTCGAATCGGTCGAATTTTAGACGAGGCATAATTAGACTCAAGCTCAACAATAGTCCATTTTCGTTTTACCGTATAACAATATCCTAACATGAACAGAAAAACTTATGTAGGTACTTAGTCTACTTCATCCGGCTTCGGAATTTCATTCGAAGCGATTGAGGGAAGCAGCTGACCTAATACCATCTGTGGCGAAGTATGAGCTAACGATACGAGTTTAGTAGTTCTACGTGTACATGATCGGTCCCATCTGGCTATACTAGAAACGTTTTCATTTCAGAAAATAAGCTAACGTGGATAAACCAAATTTTATCGTAAAGGTATCTACATAGTTATTTGCCTTTTCAAAGGAAAGACTTTTCAAAGGCTGTCCCTAGCTCTTTAGGGGAAAAATTGGGGTTTGATTTTTTTAAATCACCGCCACTAAAATTGTCACTGGCTGATTGGCTGCTCTAAGTTTTTTTTTTTCACCGCCATCCACTAAACTTACCTATCATCAACTGACTACCTGCCTTCTGGTAGAATGTATGTGACTTCCAGTGGTTTTCTGGGATGTTCTAAGAAATGAGTAAAGTCATGTCCATAAAAAAGTCTGTATACCAGTTTCCTTGGGTGCCTGTTTATCATAAAACGTCTGTTTTCAACTGCATTTTCCTCGTGAGTCACGGCATTTCTCGCGGAGTAATTCAGTCGGTTTACATTTATATCCGTTTGTCATCGCGTTACGAACGCGGCAATGAAGTGGCTGGGAATATTCTCACGATTTGTTAAGACAAAACTTTTCTCGCCCTTTTGTTTGTGTTAAAAATATATCGTGTGTCTCGTAAAAAAAAGCAATTTATCCATACTTATTATACTCCAGCAATGATGAAAAAATCCCCGTTGTTGGACATGGCTTAATTTTTTTTTTTTGTTGATCTTTGAGCCGAACTTTTCCAGCTTAATAAATTGTGTGTATTTATATGGTGTAGTTTGTTTTGTAGAACTCATATGGTTTTAATTATATAATTTAGGTAGATACTCATTCTAAGTTGAATGTTGATAAAAAAAACTTATTGTAATCGGATAACAATATATAGATACATAGGTTACATTCCAATTAGAAAGTCTACTTCACTATAGACAATGTAGATGGCGCTAGTGGTAGATAAACAAGCTTAGACACATAACAAACACCACGCGTTTTTCTATATGACAAGATCCCACGCAGATAAGTTCTCAAATAAAGGTCATCTTTGGAACGTTGATAAAGGAAAACAAACTTCATATTCCCATTTCTAAGTAGGGCAATGGGATAGGTTATAGACGATCTCCAATATACTTTTATTTGTTATTAGATGCTGATATTGATGTTTCTATGAATCGCGTCGACTATTCTATGTTAGTAATGTTAGTTTTATATGCTTTCCTGCTGTTTTTGTTATTTTTGGTGAGGCAGATACATAACGGAGAATCCGAATTTGCCTGTTATATACATAATCAATTATAAATACTCAAATTAGTGTATTAAGGTCCTGAAAAAAATGTATTTCATAGATACATCCTTGTTTTAGGGAAATCGGTTCAAAACACGATGATTTTTTTTAAATTACAATTTTAAGTCTGTAATTTATATGGTACACATAATAAAGAGTATTATATTCTATTCTAATTGTAATTTGCTCAATGATAAAGAATTCAAAAAAAAAAACAAAATCATTCCTTGTTTCATTTCCTAATAACAGCATAAAATAATATGCAAGTTGTATTTCACATGAGGTAATCGTATATGTTGCAACATGTGTCTGTTTTATGAGTTACAGAATATTAGAGAGACACAGGTATTACTAAGGATTGTCGACAAAAAACTGTTTTCTCTGAACCGATTTCAAATATAACCAGCCTTTATTAGAACTCTCTACTTATTATAAAATCGATAGACAATAACGACTGAGTAATCTATTCAGAGTAAATGGAACTACACACATCAAAAGTGTCTAGGGATCAACATATATTTTTGCAATAACTTTTCTCCTGATTGATATTAATTAAAATTTTCTTTAAGGATTCATCAAATAAAGTGTTTTCGTTTGTCACAGTAACGATAAACCAAGTCACCTTTGCATTAATAAAGAAATTTGCCATTTTCCTAATAAAGGGATTTTTGACATTTGAACCACTAACACAAAAGTTCGAAAAAAAGACTGAAATAACAGTTTTCTCTAAAATTTTATTGGGTAACTTAAACAATTAATAATCCGTGCTTCTACCGCGAACACTAACAACACAAGAACATCGGTTTGGCATACTCAAAATGAGTTCATCCAAATCACGCTGTGGAATGGCCGCCCATGTTCGTTGCAACAACAAAAAAAGGTCTTCTTGCGACTGGATACCCTCCATATTCGGCAGAGCTCTTCTCTGTAGCATATCCCATGCATGCTCAATCGGGTTCAAGTCTGGCGACTGAGCAGGCCAGGGCAGGACATTGATGTTAGCTGCGGCGAGAGTCTGTCTTACAACTCTTGCGGTGTGCGGTCGTGCATTATCATGCATTAACTGAAATAAGGGACCGATTTGCACTTGTAGAGGAACGATGACGTCTGATACAATCGTCTCAGCATAAATTTGAGCGTTGAGGTTGCCTCTGATCCAAATCAACTCAGTTCTTCCGCCGATCCAAATACCCGCCCATACCATGATGGTTCCACCACTATAAGGATGGACTTCCTGGCAGGATTTTAATCGCTGTTGGCGTCCAGGGGTTCTCCAGTGTCGTATACGTCTTGTATCCGGTCTCATACCAAAACGAGACTCATCAGAAAAGCACACGAAACGCCATTGTTCTTCTGCCCAATTTCTGTGTTCAAGAGCCCATTGATATCGAATCCTACGATTGTGCATTGCTATAGGTGGTACCCGTAGCGGTCTTCGGGAATGAAGGTTCACTTCATGCAAGCGGTTTCTGACTGTTTGGTCGCTAATTAAGTTCCCTGAAGAGTGATGAAGCCTCACGGCTAACATCATGGCGGTTATTGTTGGAGCTCTTCGAGTTAAGATTTGAATGTATCGGTCTTGTCTCCGTGTGGTGCAGCGATACCGTCCTCCATGGCGCTCAGCCACGGTACCAGTGCTTCGGTAACGTGTCCAAAGTCGACTGATAACACTCTGACTTGTATTCAGAGCTAAAGCCACAGTACGTTGCCGGGAACCAGCTTCTATCATTCCCACGGCTCTGAGCATTTCTTCCCTGCTTAAATGACGTCGCCGCTCCATAATAACGTTGGTTTTAATCAGTAGTAGGGAAACAGTAGCACTAATAATGTCTTCAATGCGTTGTATGTTTTTATAGGGAAAATATTGACAGCTGATTTTCATCTTTTACTCGAATTTGATTCACAGTTCCTGATTCAAATTATGAAATGCACCAAAAAGGATCCATATAAATTTATAAAATCATAAATTTATTACAAAGCCACATCTCAATCTCAAGAAATCCGCATAAAAATGCTTGATCCCTAGACACTTTTGATGTGTGTATTTAATTCACGTCGTACCTTAATAATTGTATACAATTCGAATGCAGTGGTGAAATGAAAATAATAAAATTAAATCTTTACATATGCATGTAGGTTGTAGGCTTAATAAAGGTCGAGGTAGGTACCTAATGCATAAGTAGAAACGGCAATCAAAGTTATCGATCGTACGTGTGGTTTCGCTACGATTGAGGAACCTTTCGCTTCGTGGATGTTGTAATCGTTTTCGATTCTAGATAGATAAAGAATAATGCTATGCCCATGGGTGTAGCTGGAAGGCGACGAAGGTACCAAGTGAGGGGAATAAAGCAAGGCAAGCTTTCAAAAGCAGTTTCAGTTATCTTGGCATGATGAATCAGTGCGCCTAGCCAAGGTTGCTTAAATCGTATTTCGAGTGATAAAACGGTGCTATAATTTCACTGCGATGAGCCGAGCAGTCCTCATGTCAAGAGAAGTAGTAATGGTGTGACCCTGAATTACAGTTTTCAGAGAATTTCTACGTTCTAATCCGCGTCGGACCATGGCCTTGTTTTAAATCAATACACATAGTTCCTAGACGGGTATTTCTATATGTTTTCCGGTTTCCTGTTTTGTGGCTTATTCGCATAACTTTAGATTATGTTTGTTTTGTTCACCAATGAAATTGAACAATTAGGTAATCGACACTGCAAAATACCCGCCTTGTCCCGTGGGCCTAACCATGAAATGCTTAGATATAAAACTAAGTAGGTATTTACCTAACTATTAGATACTGATCAGTTGAATGTTTATCAGTAAAGTACCTATAGATAATAGGTGCCTACTGTGAGTTCCAATGACCTCTTCCGCTAAATTTGTGAAGGTTCTACCGAATTTCTTCGTGCTCATAAACGCACATTCAGCCATAAGAGTATCTTGGTTCCCGAAATGAAAACATCCGTGAAATACTGCCAGAATTCAGTCGAAACAAAATTGAAAAATGTCTTTTCATATTATGCGACGTATGCCAATCATATGCCAAAGCGAACTAAATCGTAACAGGAAAATCTTTGGTAGGTATAGAATATTGACAAAACTGAAAACTCACGTTTCCCGTTCATTGTTATGTAGGTAGTTTTTTTTTTTGTTATGTTTAACGACTTTACAGCCGCCATTAGGTACAGTCAGCAGCAAAAGTCGATTAACTCTTCAGTTTTTTTAATCTCAGTTATTGAGCAAACTATTAACACTTCTGTGTTTTTTCTCAGTTATTGAGCAAAATATTTGTTCGAAATTTCATTGTACTTCAGCTGCAATTGTGAACAAATGTTTTGCCCAATAATTGAGTATAAAAACACTGAAGTGTTAATCGACTTTTGCTGCTGACCGTACCTACCTACATTGATTTATTTTTAACTACACTTGAAAAATGAACAAAATATACTTATAGTTTGCCTTTGTTCAGTTGATTATCATATTTGTGTAATGTCATCTGTAATAGAAATGATACATCATCTATTAAATTATCATGTCTTCCATTCATAATTAAAAAATATTTCGAGATACTCGTCATTAAAAAACATACCTAATGTCATCGGTACTTTGGGAAATTGGGAGGTCATTGATTTGACATGCCCTTGACATTCGTTAAACGTACTATCATACGTAATTAGCTATCGTTTTGTTTGTTTTCCATTATAATAATAATTATGTAGAACGGTAAAAACAGTTATTTTGGAATCGATTACGACCTTTATCTTCTCGTAAATCGATAAACTTGTTATACTGGTTAGTTAGAAATTGGAATTTCAATTTGTCGATTCCTTCTAAAATCAAAATTAATTTTCTTATTGGTTACTCACTTATTTATTGTTGGTAATACTGATGAAATTATGTTGTAATTCACCGATGTTGTGTTTGATATCAACTCGTACGTAAGCTTAGCAGTCAAAATGTATGTCGAATGACGAAATTCTGACATGATAACGACTTATTTCAAATTGGTTCCAACAAGATGTGATGTGTTGTGTTGTGTTGAATTCTATGTGTCTGTCTGTAATTTTAAACGGTGATGATATGATGCATTTAATTTGTCTAACATATTTGACAACAATGGTGTTTATATTTTTATTTAGATAGGATGTAAACAGCTAGATGTTGTTGATCGATATTATATGTATGAGACATGTATTGCACCTTTTATATCGTGAAACTGGGCTACTTTCTAAATTAAACTTTGGAATGATTGATGCGTTATTATATAAGCAAACGTTTTTGTAATTTCTGTTTTTTTATTATATTTATTACCCACCTATACATTAGCCGGAGAGAACAGCAACAACTTTGAAGATAAGGCCGAGTTATCGCAATTTGAAATGTATTTCCATTCATCACCTGATAGCAGTCACAATGTAAACATTGAACTTATTACATAAATGACTGTATAATACCGCGAGCCGAGAGAGAAAATAGCCGAAAGAGACAGGTAGATTAGTAACACGTGGGTTGGTAAGGGAGGGGTATATTTGTGCTTGGCCCAAATTCGCGGTGTAGCAATGAGCCGCGGCGCGAAAGAGCGCGAGGCGAGTGGCGGCGAGGATGTTGCGTCCGTCTCACATCGCTACCGAGTTGTGACTATGTACTTCTGACTATTCTATTCAGGCAGGGCAGCTGACGGGCTATTCTCAAGGCGCCTAAAATTAATGATGTCGTGTCGTTATCGCTAACATATAAAAAAAGCTTTGAAATTTTAGACCATTATGTGTTACTTTTTTAACCGACTTCAAAAAGGAGGAGGTTATCAATTCGGTTGTTTTTTTTTTTTTTTTTATGTTTGTTACCTCAGTACGCCGTCATTTATGAACCGATTTGGAATTTTTTTTTATTTGAAAGGATATGCTTCCAGATTGGTCCCATTTTTGTCAAAATCCAGTTCTGATGATGGGATCCATGAGGAATTGAGGGAACTCCTCAAATATTATAGGCATACATATAGCAATTTTGGTATTTTCATCAACATGTCAAGCATTTGCATTCAAAAAGTATAATTTGGTGAAGTGGAACTGATGAAGGAGACCACAGATAGCCACAGGAACTCTTCAATGATAATAAGTATTTCACGGGTGGCGATAAGATATCTCGATTAAGACAGTTAAGCGACTATGACGAAGCAAATTTAAATAAATGGTTCTGACGAAAATGATACCATCACACCGATCTGATGATGAAGCTGGAAGGTAGGTACCGGAACTTCGTAATAAAACCATGTATTCTAGCCGTGTTTGGGCTTATTGGAATTGTCATGAGATGCACTCTGACTATAAAAAGTAAAAAATAAAAACTTTTTAACAAAAAAAAAAAACAACCGACTTCAAAAAAAAAACACTACAAAGTGTAAAATAACTGTAATTTTAATTTTGGAAGTCGGTGGCAAAAACGTAAATACAAAACCAAAGACACCGACTTCCGAAATTAAAATTAATTTACACTTTGTAGTGTTTTTTTTTTTTTGAAGTCGGTTGTTTTTTTTTGTTAAAAAGTTTTTTTTATTTGAACGCGCTCTCAGAGGAGTGTTATTGTTAATGTTCATTGGTTTTCTGACTCAACTAGAGCTATACACTGCGAGACTTCACCATGTTAGAATGGGACTGAGTTGACAGTTTCAGAAGCTTTATGAGCGCAAATTATTTTCACATGAGTATTGAAAGGTATAAACGATATGATGCGCTTTTAGCACAAATTCCATAACCGACCCGTCTGAACTAACAAAGAAAATTCGCCTCTAATGTGATGTGAACGACACGCTTCCGCGACGCCTCCCCTCACGGTTGTCGAATAACCCCACTAACATCTGACGCAAAAGAAAGAACCCAATAATCTATACTATAGTACACAGCTGTTTATACGTATAGCTATCTACTACGTAGTGACGTCATTTCATTCAAGAAACGGGTTTCGCGAAAACTTCAATGAAATGTTTCAACGTAATTTAGGTGACGTATATTGCCATATCGTACGTATTTATAGTCCTTGTGTAGGCTAATTAGAAATTATATCGGCACGTGGTATTTTTAACGTGTTTAAGTATTTCTGCACTAGATAATGCATACGTAATGCGTTACGTTATTAGGAATACCGATATCATTACGTGAGCGTGTTGTCATAATAAGATCTGTCTATAAACGGTAGATAATTACTATAGCCTGCTGCTTGTTATTAATATCAGCTGTTCGATTAATTGTTAACTGAACTTGTTCAGTATATAGTCAATGTTTTAAACAGTAAAGCAAGCAGTAAAAGCAAAATTTTATGAAATGGATGTTAATAAGTATTGAAAAGTCTTCTCTCAGGTTTTAAAATTGGACTTGTCGCCGGTACCATAGCGTATTGATTTTGTGTCACAGCCAGCCAGGCAAAACCTGCCATGTCCCTATGAGTAGGTACGAGGTGGACATCGTGCATGTTTTTTTTTTTTTTAAATAAAGCGTAGACTGGGACTCATTTATGTTTCATATGAAAATTTGTAGGAAATAAATACGAAACATTTCGTCAGGCGTTCCCTCACCGTAAGCATTCGCCTATAATGTAACAATCCAAGATTCCACTGTAAAGGCTAGGGCTTTGCAAGAAGACTGCGCAGGCCGTAAACTGCTAGGAAACGTAGAGAGATAATTGCAACTTGCAACCAACAGGATAGGTTCATCATCTGCCTAGCCTTTTCCCAACTATGTTGGGGTCGGTTTCCAGTCTAACCGGGTGCAACTGAATACCAGAATTTTACAAGAAGCTACTGCCTATCTGACCTCCACAACCCAGTTACTGGCTAATACGATACCCTTGGTAAGACTTGTTGTCAGGCTTTTGACCACCCGTAAGGACTGCCAAAGATCCATCAATGACAGCCGGGACCAACTGCTAACGTGCTTTCCGAGGCACGGAGGGGTTTTGATATGTAAAGATGGTCACCCATCCATGGACCAACCGCGGCTGTTAATACTAGCCACAATCCTCACCCAGCAGGATAGGACACACATAATTAAATAGGTAGAAGTAACATGACTAGGTCGCGGGTAAAGTTTACATTCAGGCGAATGCTGCCGGTGAGTACCTAATAAGCGCCTTACTACAAAAACTGTTCAACAGTTTTTTTTAGGAAGAAATATAATGTTTTTGATAAGGCTAGTTGGAAATCTTTAGCTGTCGCCTTTAATTGTTGTATCATATTACCCGTCCGTCCACTAATTAATTATTATTCTAAAGCCCTCAGGCAATATTTTCTACCCCAGACATTTCAGAAATGTTCAGAATGTTGAACCAAAGCCGACGTTACTGTTGTAACAACATCATGCTTCGCTTGTTAAACTTTAGATGACAGATTTGGGGTTGCCAAGACCCTTGATGTGTAATCCTTACCGCGTCCCTTCATACATACAACCCTAGCTATCATTTTACAAGGTAGAGGAAGGGGCACCTCTAATTGTATCTACCTGGTTATTTAGAAGTACAGTCACGTAAATAAATACCTTACACTTACGCAAAATTCACGAGCAATTTTCTCCTATAGTATTTATAGTGTTACATATTTAGTATTATCGAAAGCCGCGGGTGGGCCTTAGTCTGGTCAAGTAGGCATATTTCTCCAATTTTACCTATTTCCGGGCTTTTTCTCTCCAATTTCTAAGTTCTTAAATCTCAGTTCTTAAATCTTGGTCTACGCTATCCAACCATCTGAGCTTGGGACGCTCTCGATCTCGACTTACCATATACACACATCAAAAGTGTCTAGGGATCAACATATATTTTTGCAATAACTTTTCTCCTGATTGATATTAATTAAAATTTTCTTTAAGGATTCATCAAATAAAGTGTTTTCGTTTGTCACAGTAACGATAAACCAAGTCACCTTTGCATTAATAAAGAAATTTGCCATTTTCCTAATAAAGGGATTTTTGACATTTGAACCACTAACACAAAAGTTCGAAAAAAAGACTGAAATAACAGTTTTCTCTAAAATTTTATTGGGTAACTTAAACAATTAATAATCCGTGTTTCTACCGCGAACACTAACAACACAAGAACATCGGTTTGGCATACTCAAAATGAGTTCATCCAAATCACGCTGTGGAATGGCCGCCCATGTTCGTTGCAACAACAAAAAAAGGTCTTCTTGCGACTGGATACCCTCCATATTCGGCAGAGCTCTTCTCTGTAGCATATCCCATGCATGCTCAATCGGGTTCAAGTCTGGCGACTGAGCAGGCCAGGGCAGGACATTGATGTTAGCTGCGGCGAGAGTCTGTCTTACAACTCTTGCGGTGTGCGGTCGTGCATTATCATGCATTAACTGAAATAAGGGACCGATTTGCACTTGTAGAGGAACGATGACGTCTGATACAATCGTCTCAGCATAAATTTGAGCGTTGAGGTTGCCTCTGATCCAAATCAACTCAGTTCTTCCGCCGATCCAAATACCCGCCCATACCATGATGGTTCCACCACTATAAGGATGGACTTCCTGGCAGGATTTTAATCGCTGTTGGCGTCCAGGGGTTCTCCAGTGTCGTATACGTCTTGTATCCGGTCTCATACCAAAACGAGACTCATCAGAAAAGCACACGAAACGCCATTGTTCTTCTGCCCAATTTCTGTGTTCAAGAGCCCATTGATATCGAATCCTACGATTGTGCATTGCTATAGGTGGTACCCGTAGCGGTCTTCGGGAATGAAGGTTCACTTCATGCAAGCGGTTTCTGACTGTTTGGTCGCTAATTAAGTTCCCTGAAGAGTGATGTAGCCTCACGGCTAACATCATGGCGGTTATTGTTGGAGCTCTTCGAGTTAAGATTTGAATGTATCGGTCTTGTCTCCGTGTGGTGCAGCGATACCGTCCTCCATGGCGCTCAGCCACGGTACCAGTGCTTCGGTAACGTGTCCAAAGTCGACTGATAACACTCTGACTTGTATTCAGAGCTAAAGCCACAGTACGTTGCCGGGAACCAGCTTCTATCATTCCCACGGCTCTGAGCATTTCTTCCCTGCTTAAATGACGTCGCCGCTCCATAATAACGTTGGTTTTAATCAGTAGTAGGGAAACAGTAGCACTAATAATGTCTTCAATGCGTTGTATGTTTTTATAGGGAAAATATTGACAGCTGATTTTCATCTTTTACTCGAATTTGATTCACAGTTCCTGATTCAAATTATGAAATGCACCAAAAAGGATCCATATAAATTTATAAAATCATAAATTTATTACAAAGCCACATCTCAATCTCAAGAAATCCGCATAAAAATGCTTGATCCCTAGACACTTTTGATGTGTGTATTTTATTATCCTTAAAAATTCTTTCACCATTTTAATGCTACATTATCACTGATTAATATAGGCTTTTTTAATTGCAAGAAAGAAATAAAATGTTTAAAAAATAAATGTCCACCCGTGCGAAGCCGGGACAGGCCACTAGTGTTTTATAAAATAACCATGTTTATTTTATTGAGTCTATCTTGCCACTCTTTTTCTAAACATTCATTTTTCAACTCTTGTAATCTAGATTCTACAGTAGCGACCAATCAGCATAGCGCCTACACAGCTTAGTGAGTCCTAGAAAAACACCGCAGTTTTAGCATTGAGTTTAAGAATTAAAATAATAATAGTTTATGAAGCTTGCCTTCCGTGCCTCAGAGTCTTGAGGGCCTTGAACCTTTAGCCGGTGGTCCGGTTGTCAAACACCTGCCATAATGATTACAAGCCAAGTAAGACAATGGGTATAAACAAAGTACGTACTTAACCAAAGTGATTCTTAACAATAAGGTTGCAGAGGTCAAATGAAAGCCGCTCTATGTAAAATAGGAGCTGATATTTAAACGCATTAGTATAGCTATTCACAACCGTCCGACAGGCTATCGTATCGATTTTTTTTATAACTTGTATTTGCCTAGTCCCCGACAGCACACAGCTGTCGGAAGAATAACGGTCGTCTATTTGATTTTAAACTGACAAAATTTTCGGGTTTTGGACTTGCGAACAGCGTTTAGAGGACTCTTACGATAACATTAATTGATTTCCGATACAGTTTATTGTTTATTGAAATAATTGATTTACATAAATACTTACAAATTAGGGCCTTAAACTAAAGGCAGGTAAAAAATAATTGAACTAGGAATAAACCTGTATCTCAGGTATCTCACTCAAGTGCTTATACATAAATATTATCTAAAATTCCTACAAATAGTAAATACCTAATTGATCTACTTTAATTATGTTTATATTTAAATTGAGCAAAAATAGTATGCTGCTTTTTTGCATCATCGTAAGACATTCATTTTACAACCATATTCTATTACTTATAATTTTTGCAATGTTACATTTTTAATAAGGTCGCGTTTACTATGTCATACAGAAAAATGTACCGTGTTAACAAAATGTTAAGATTGCTTGTTTGCTTATAATATAAATTGTAAAACCTAAAAACAAAAAATAATTTTACGTAAGTACTTATTATAACTAGTAGGTAAAAGACGAAATAAGAATAATTATATAACATAAAGTAAAAAGGCTTATAGATAAACATTGGTGGTCTTATGCGACGCCATTGTAATCTATAGAATTAATGTATCTTGTCTCAGCTATTTTCTTTGCGGGGCATTCTTGGTCGCCTGTTTTGTGGTCGCTTGGTTTTTTAAAACGCAAGCATGTTGCACAATGTGACGGTTCAGCATGTTTAGTGCACTCATTCGCTTGATCGTTCAGGCTCAGAATGTCCCTTTCCCAAAATGTCCCTCGGTTTCAAATAGTCCCCTTCACATAATGTCCATTTCCCAGAAATTCCCTTTCCCGAAACGTCCATTTCCCAAAATGTCCCCTTCCCCAAATGTCCCTTTCTCAAAATGTCCCTTTCCCGAAATGACCCTTTCTCAAAATGTCCCTTTCCTACGACAGCTACGCGTTGAAACTAGGAAAATTTAAATAACATAACCCAAGTAGTCAATCAACTAACTTTTAATCACATCACTACATAGTATAAAACAAAGTCGCTTTCTCTGTCCCTTTGAATGCTTAAATCTTTAAAACTACGCAACGGATTTTGATGCGGTTTTTTTTTATAGATAGAGTGATTGAAGAGGAAGGTTTATATGTAGTGTATTTAGTATCAGCATTGCACCCGTGCGAAGCCGGGGCGGGTCGCTAGTATAATATAAAACCAAAACAAAAACAAACAGTCAAAAGCCTTTTAATAACATACTTATAAATCAAAACGTTAAAAGCCAATAATTATCCACGTGATACCTAACTGTTAACATGTTTATATTATTTATTATACTAGCTGACCCCGCAAACGTCGTTTTGCAAAAAAAAAATAGATAGTAGCAGATTCTCAGACCTACCCGATATGCACACAAAATTTCATACAAATCGGTCCAGCCGTTTCGGAGGAGTATGGTAACTAACACTGTGACACGAGAATTTTATATATTAGATTATTATAAAATTACATTATAGAAAACAAAAAGCCTTAGTGAATTTAAGTTTTAAATGATTAAGTGTATTTTAATTAAATAAGCACAGTCTCAAAAATATGATTTTTGTTAGAAACCGTGCCACTGTGATTTGTTTTGATTGTAATTTTCGCAAGTATTTGTTGTATTTTTTATCGAACTCGATGTATTTCGGCCTTCTTCGATTTGCCATATTTTTAAATAATAAATTGCATAGACGAAAATCCCAAGGCTTAGTTATTATTTTATTATAATGAATACTTATATAATTATAATGACAATTATAATGGCTTTGGACGTAAGTATGTAATTAAAAGGCTTTTGACTGTTTGTTTTTGTTTTATATTATATGTGATTAAAAGTTAGTTGATTGACTACTTGGGTTATGTTATTTAAATATTCCTAGTTTAAACTCGTAGCTGTCGTAGGAAAGGGACATTTTGAGAAAGGGTCATTTCGGGAAAGGGACATTTTGAGAAAGGGACTTTTGGGGAAGGGGTCATTTTGGGAAATGGACGTTTCGGGAAAGGGACTTTCTGGGAAATGGACATTATGGGAAGGGGACATTTCGGGAAAGGGACTATTTGAAACCGAGGGACATTTTGGGAAAGGGACATTCTGAGCCTGAACGAGCTTGATGACCCTGTTCCCCACAATGTCCACACGTATAGGAAGCCTCCCGACAAGTCCATACTGTTGAAGTGTGAAGTCCCTCACTGGGCAGGAAGTCCAATTAATGAACACTCGAGTTTGATTTATAAGCACCTTTCTTATGTTAGCAGTAACTTCAAGAATGAAGTTGCACGTAGGTCCCTCTTTTTTACCTGACTTGTGACTTAAATTTATAGAGGTCAAAAAAGAGTCACGGGACAAACTAGGCAGCTTCTCGGCTACATTCTGCTCATAGATGCAATCATAAACTTCTTGATCACTTAAAACGGTTGGTACTCCTATAACCACAATTCTTGGTCTTCTCTTATGGGGGGCTTCCACTTTCAGGCCAGAACTACTTAGCTGCGATAATTTCTTAAGTTTTTCTACACACACAGTACGGAAGCGTATCGAGTGGTTGTGAAAGCTATGCTGGTTAGACTGGAAGCCTATCCTAGTATTAAAGGCTAGGTTGATACTGACGTTGTGCAACTGATCGTTTGAATGCTGCTTAGGAAAGTCACCACGTAGCTGTGTGAAGATTGGGTATGACTAAGATTGACAGAAGCATTCAGTGGACTCATACCATATCAATCACCACCTCATGCATAATCAGCCAATATTGTTCCTACACTTCCCACTGCTGGGACTCAGGCCTCCTCTCGGTTAAAGGGAGTGAGCTGTACTGTAATCCACCACGCGGGCCCAGTGCGGGTTGGTCAGCGGGATTGTCCGAAAGGGTTACCACTACCCCGGAACACAAAGGGCTAAGGAAAGAACACGGGTGGGTTTTAGTCAGTAAGAGTCTGACACTCCCTTCTGCTCCACCCAGAGCGGGAGGGGACATTTGATGATTTCCCATCTTCAATATAAAAAAAAGGGCGGGTTGGTAGATGTCACCATGTTTTTGAATTTTTGGTTCTAGAACATGCCGCATTACCACCTCATACTGTCCTAATAACACCGATCGATCATGTAAATGTGAAGTCATAAAAGATTCTATAGTTTTAGTACTCTCTCGAAAAAATGTGTAATTATAAATTCTGTGGCCTGGTGCTAAAAGGGCCTAAGCGTAACGACAATAATGTTCTTTTTTAAATATTGTCGTTACGCTTAGGCCCTTTTAGCACACATCAATTATCATATTCAAACAAAATTTTGGCAGTAAAATCACACTTCTCACAAAAACGGACTTTGGCCCTTTTAGCACCAGGGCCAGAGAATTGTGTTTGATAGGTAGAATTCTAGGTATACGTTAATAAATTAAGGTAGGCAAAACAAGCGCGGACAACTGGCAATTAGAGCGTTGAAAACAGGACAAAGTAGAAAAGACTGTGCCGGAGGGCACATTCTGGTAGAAGGCGGGATACGCCAGACAGAAAACGAAGAATCAAGGTTTTATGAGATTCGCTTAATATACCCCCTCTTTAGAAAAAATCTAGCCATTCCGAGACCGTTGTAGTTAAAATAATTCATTACAAAATGCTTTTAACACAAAACATTATTTAGTAGGTACCTAATAACCTAAGGGACAGCGGCATTTCATATATTTTGACAGATGGTGCCTGACTGGCTTTATAACTTTGGCTACCTGAGACACAGGTACCGAAACCAAATGCCAGCCTTCCTCAGAGAGCGCGTCGTTAAAGGCACCTATGTCCATTGTATGCTTATACAATAACGGACTGAATGTTAATCTATATTCTAACCGATTTCATTGTCGTAATATTTCAGTCACATACTTTAAGCACTAAAATAAAAATATTTCCAGAGTCGCTTTGCTTATCATATTTAAATAAAGCCGATTACTGCCAAACGAAACGAGCTTTGGAATTAAGTCCGCCAATTTCTCGTGTTCTTTTTTATGAGTCTGATACTGTTACGTATGTCCTTAAAGCTTATATCAAATTTTTATACATAAATATTGAGTTCGATGACAATTTGGAAGAACAATTTACAGGTGCCTTTGTGTTTTTAAATGTTCATTGTTCTTATTTTAATGCTCCATCGACTACTTATCAAAAATATGTGTTTATTCATGAATGTTTGTAAAAATTAATTATCATTGTTTAGGTACGTATGTCCGTCATTGTTATTAATGAGAGTGAATGTGTAATTGTGTTGAAAGGGAAAGCATTCTCTCCGTTTGCTAGTTACCTCCCGTTCATGGACACTCGCATACTGCAGTGCTATTCTGTAAAAATCTCACCGTGAAAACTTAGGTGAAGTGAGCTGTCACTCCACCTGATGTCAGGGTTACTCCACTATAGATAACTCACTTCACGCTCACTTCACCTAAGTTATCACGGTGAGATTTTTACGGAATCGACCGGCTGCAGTGTGATTCTGTAACCATCTCACCGTGAAAACTTAAGTGAAGTGAGCGTGGAGTGAGCTGTCAGTGTCATCCTGATACTTAGGGATTGATACTCTTGACAGCTCACTCTAAGCTTTTTTTTTTTTTTGTGGATGGGAAATCATCCAATGAGCCCTCCCGCTCTGGGTGGAGCAGAAGGGAGTGTCAGACTCTTACTGACTAAAACCCACCCGTGTTCCTTCCTTAGCCCTTTGTGTTCCGGAGTAGCGGTAACCTTTTCGGACAATCCCGCTGCCCCGGCAGGCTTCGGCCCTTTCGGGCCCCTTCCTTTGTGCTGACATCTCTTTGAGGCGCGCGCGGACGGAGACTTACCCATCACTCTCCACCCGCAGGCCCGCGCCTACGGTGGCCGGGAGTCGTCACGCGGCTCCCGACGCCCGGAGCGTCTCCCGCGGCGGCTGGGACGTGAGGCTCTCTCCCTCAGCCGTCCCGCCACCTCCTTCGCTAGCATGACTGCTTCGCAGAAGGAGGTGACTGCCTCCCACTCCCTCTCGCCCCGGACCATGGCTCGAACCAGGGCCGGGCGCGAGTGGTCCCCGCCGCTGCCGATCGCCTCTGCGAGAACACGGCGGTGCTCCGCCCAATTGGGGCATACCGCCACCGTATGCTCCACCGTGTCCTCCGGGCGACCCTCGCAGTGGTGACACCCGGGCGTTTCCTCCCGCCCGATGGTGTGCAGGAACCTCCCGAAACACCCGTGTCCGGTGAGGACCTGCGTCAGGCGGTAGGTGAGAGCGCCGTGGCGCCTCTCTAGCCAAGCTCACTCTAAGCTCACTTCACCTAACTTTTCACGGTGAGATTTTTACAGAATCGATCGGCTGAATGGTTACTCTTAGGTACTATTAGCCTACATCTTTTCTGACTTTCAGCTCTTTCGATCCAGGGTTACAGTGGACCACCATTCGTGAATATTGAATGATGCCGAATTGTATGTCTGTATGAATTTACTGTTAATTAGTTTTATAGAGCTACCTAGAACTATTAGGTATGTATTCTGTGCTAGAAGCCAAGTGTTAGTCTAATACTTATAGGTATTAAGAATTATCTCTACCATAAAACCTAGAAAATAATGTCATAAATAGATGCATGGTTGCAAAATACAGTGTGACTCTCATTCAACTAAACTATTGGGCTAAATTATATGCTTTATCGTGGTATCAGTGACTATTCTCGCCCTGAGCTATTTGAATTTGATAAGATAAAACTCAGGCGTTCTCGCTTCCATGTTCACACAGAAACTGGTTCCGTGGTTTTGGATATTTTCAATGTATTTTTAGTACAAGTTGCAATTATCTACACATTCCGAAACGCCAAAAATGTGTTAAAATTGGGCATTCATTAATTTGTTGTATGTTAGTACAGCTGTGTAGTGACAGATGGCGTTAGTAGTGTGTTGAAGCACAAAGCGTATCGCGTGGTTACAAAAATATCTGGTTTCTCCGTATCGCGGCCGACCGCGCGACCGAGAGCACGTTGTGATTATCACAAGTCACAACTCACTGACCTTGGGGCAAAAAGGAGAAACAATTTTAATTCCAACTGCGGTGTTTTTCTTACTTAAGCATACTAATAAGGCGTTGTTAATTCTTAGAAACTTTGTTTCACGAAGTAGCGATTTTGATTAGATGTTTTCGTAGTTTTGGATTAGGTTTTTGTGGATAAAGTAAATTAGCTGCATTATCTTATTGTATTTTGCGATTGCCCTGAAAGATTACTACTTAGACTTTTATATTATTTTGGACTACGACTGTTTGTTTATAGCTTTAATATAGGTATGCGGTAGTTTTAATAGCTGCTATAATTACAGCAATTTTCTCGCAAACTCCACGCGCCACATGTCTGCAGGTCTAGTTGCATTAGGTACATATATTTTCGAACTAAATGACACTTATTATTGGATTCTCACACAAAAGGCAAATAAATGAATAAAATTCGAAAGTACAGGACGTAGTGAGTGATACATTTACGCGCGCTTTCCAGGAACGCGGACAAGTGGGCTGTCAACATACCTCGGCGCACACTCGGTGACGCACCCAATTTTAATTCCCGCTATTCAACAACTACCATAAAACGGTAGTAGGTACATACATCTATATGCGGTGTGTCTCATGTGTCTGTGTCATATGTGTTTGATTTGTTCATTTTTCGCGTTGCATTATGTCCTGTTAATAAAAACAATAGTGGCATTTTGTTAATACGACAGTGAATATTTTTACAATAGGATTTTTTTTTCCTAGGCATAAAATTATAAAGTAACTAAGTGCCGATATAATGTTTACGCACTACTGCAGTAGAACACTGAATACAAATTACTTTATGACTGGTAGCGGCAGTCATTTTTCTTCGAAGTTTCGCTTTGGTTCATTACTTTTTAATATGCTGTAAAACTGTTATTCGCGCATTAATTTCAAACCGTCAAGTTGATGGCGTATTCTAAATACACGTTTGTTTACTATTTAATTTGACTTTTAATTAATGTCGAAACAAAAAATAGGTACCTACCACCTCCTATACTTTCAACTGTGTACTTTTACCAATCTCAATTTTAATGTTATGTTCCATTCGAAAATTTATTTGCGCACGTTGTATTTTTCCGGGGCCGGTCCCAGCAGGCTGCCAGTTCGTTTATCGAATACAGACGCTATCCCAGTTTAAACATAAAAAATTAAACCTCGCCGAACCCTCGCGCCTCTCCTCGGCGCGGCGCGGCCTGGCGCGGCGGCGTTTGTTCCCTTCGTACTTTTTGTGCTCGCGGCCAAACCCTCGATCGCTCACCGCTTTTAGGGCCCGTATCCCTGCATTCAACTGGCACCCTATTGAAGCCATATTTTGTTCAAAATATCCCGTCGTAAAGTACGGCGATACTGTATTATCGTTAAGTCGTTCTGAGTTAAATAATACAGTGTTGAACAGTTTTGTTATCACGAATTTGAATGCCGAACGCTTTTCAGTTTAAGATTTTTGGTCTGAATATTTTATTTTGTTCTCTTTTACTTTGAAAATTGTTATTCTTTTGTTTTTGGAATTGGTTAACGTATTTTCGTCTTAATAAAACACTAACACTAACCGTGTATTTTTCAGATACAATCGAATTAATTGTTATTGCCTGAGACGCCGTTGTTTATCATTTAGTTAGTCGCCACTCGCGAACGCGCGATCTGATTAATGGAATAATTGGATGTCATATCATGTGAAATTATCTCCGTCTATTAATGAACATAATGTCTGTTTGTTCGTTCTACTTATACTTAACACTTAGGTATAAGTCTGTTATTAATGTTTCGTAGACAGACACTGGGAACCGTAAATTGATAGATTAATTTAGTTTACGCAGCTAATGATTCATTTACGATGAATTAAAAGTCACATTTTTCGATTTATTATTAACTCTGACAAAATTTTTTTTTTTTTAATGTGCGTAGCAATACTCGTATTATTCCGGGGCGCGTAATTGAAGAATGTTTTTATGTGCAACCGCCATCGCCAGCGGGATATATTCATTACTTTGAAAGCAGTTGTTAATGGAATATACACATAGTTAAACAACTACCGACCGTGTACTGTACCAGTTGGCCGTTTGCAGTTTGCAGCATCAAAGTCTGAGCTAGTGCACCAATCAGACTGCGTACGCAGCAGTAGCTGCAGCAGTATCATAAGATGAAGTCACACCGGCTCGCGGCTGTGCGTTGACGGTACGGTACGGTTGATTTGAAATCGGAAGCCTTCTATCTGTAAATTGCATTAATATATGGTTGAATTAGTCATATTTATTAGGTGGGTTAGGTACTAAACTTGTTTCTTTAACATTTTAAGGTTCAAAAACAAATGAACGCAACATAAATGAGGGGAAATGGTTTGATCAATCAGTACGGTAATTACCTAGGTACTTTCTGAATAACCTAAGACCTGTTGAATAAATAGTAATCTCGGAAATACACTCCTGAATTCCTAAATCGAGCCATCGTGCAATTCCATGTGAGATATGAAGGCCTAAAACATCAAAATAATGATGAGTCAAAGAAAAACTTTTTAACTATGCAGTTTTCAAGCCGAAATGCTGGCCATCATTTCGGTATCATCATTATTCCGAATTTGAGTTCACGATCATTTAAAAAGCAGTAGACTTCTATTAAAAAGTGCAGGGCTCGATATTTCGAGGGAGTGTTTATGTTTGGTCAGTAGCGTCCCATTTGCTATCAACCCACACTAGACCTTTTTTTTGTGTATGGGAATTCATCAAATGACCCCTCCCGCTCAGGCTGGAGCAGGAGGGAGTGTCAGACTATTACTGACTAAAACCCACCCGTGTTCCTTCCTTAGCCCTTTATGTTCCGGGGCAGCGGTAACCCTTTCGGACAATCCCGCTGGCGCGGTGCCGGTGGTTTACAGCCCGTTCCTTTTCACAGAGAGGATTCCTCTGTCCCAGCAATGGGAACGTATTACCACTCTAATTAAACAGGAAAAAGTATGTGAAATGCTACATCAGAGGCTAAGCGAGTAAGCGCTAAGGTGCGCTAATAACAACATTGCATGCTAATCCGATTGCTGTGGCTATTATGCCAGAATCCTAAAAAAATGTCCGACAGTCTGAATAGAAGACTTATTCAGTCTCAACCTCTGACCACAACTATAGGGCCCAAACTCCTTGTGCAACATAGATGTATCGTCGATAAAAAAAGAAGAATTCAGTACTAAATGGTCACCATGCTAAATGCTTACTCACCCTGGTAGGGCATATGAAATAATGTCGAGCGGCCTAGACATTCATGCGCCCCAATGTAGGTCACCTCATCATGGTTTGGATGGCTTCCTGAAAAATAAAATACTTTTCATTTTAAATGTGGCCTTGGACGACCGAGCGTGGCTTCAAGCCACACTTCCAATCCGTTTTGGTGGCCTCGGCGTCCGCAAAATTACCAGTATTAGCTTACCGGCGTTCCTATCTTCTGTCCACAGCACTGAAAAGTTGACCGGGAAATTTTAGCCCCCTGCCTGGTTGACTCTGAAGTGCCGTGCTTGACAGACGCGGTAAACGCCTGGAAAGCGACTTGCCCGGATACAGATCGGCCCGTAAACCCATCTTCCCAGAGGCAGTGGGATGAGCCGCTCTGCAGGTTGGTACGGAATAATCTTATTAATACGTCCACCAATTCTGCTGAGCGTGCCCGCCTGCTGGCTGTGGGTGAGTGGGAGTCGGGACTCTGGCTTCAAGCACTCCCGTCACCCAACATAGGCACTATGCTGGGTGATACCACCTTCCGGCTCGCTACTTGTCTGCGTTTGGGCGCTCCTTGCGGGGCTCCACATCGCTGTCAGTGCGGTGAAGCTGTCGACTGCCTCGGACACCATGGCCTATCCTGCAGTAGGAGCGCAGGCCGGATAGCACGGCACGCCAGCATTAATGACATCATCCGTCGTGCTCTTGTCACCGCCGGGGTGCCAGCTGTTTTAGAGCCCAACGGCCTGGCACGCGACGATGGGAAGAGACCAGATGGAATGACCATAATGCCCTGGAAGTTAGGCAGACCTTTGGTGTGGGATGCAACATGTGTCGATACCCTTGCGCCATCCCATCTTCCTAGCACGGCGGGCTGTGCTGGGGCGGCTGCTGCAGGTGCAGAAAACCTCAAACGGCGAAAATATTCCAACCTGATTGGGAGTTATATTTTCGAGCCGTTTGGGGTTGAAACTCTAGGGCCATGGGGTCCGAGTGCCCACTTGGTTTTTCGAGATATCGCCAAGCGGTTAGTCGACTCTTCACGTGACCAGAGGGCTGGCCTTTTTCTTGGCCAAAGAATTAGCATTGCCATACAACGTGGTAATGCTGCCAGCCTTTTGGGCACTGTTCCTGTTGACAGCGATGCGGACGAATTTTTCGATGCCCTATGATTCTTTTGCTTATTTTATACCTGTACATATTATTATTTTAATTGTTAGCTTATTTTATGTAAATAGTAGGTCATTTATTAGTTTTTAAATTATGTACACAATGACAAATGAATAAAATTTTTCTATTAGAAACTAGCATACTTAGTGCAGATAGATGACCATCACAATAGGTATTAGGGGAATTAGGTTCAGCAGGATAATTGCGTAACACACTAACAGTAGCGATGGTTTTCATATTTTGACAGTTCCACAACATTCATTGAGTTATTTACGTTGTTGAGTGGACAAATTTTTCGAAAATATGAAGCAATGGATTAGCAATATCCTTCAAAATTATTCATTTCAAAATGATTGTGATGATAAAAGTGTGTTACGCAATTAGGATGCAGTATAGTATAGCAGTCGAAAAAAAAAGGTAAAAGGTACTTAGATAGACCATGTATTTATTGGACGTCGAAATAGACATGAATGAAAGTATACTTTAATATGAATGTAGTTCAAGGGATGGTTGAAGTTACGAAAACGACAAAACCAGGTTTTTTATTTCTTCAATATTGTATAGCTCAGTGTTTGTGAAAGGAACTAGGACATGAATCATCTCGATACCGTGTCAAAATGTTGAGAAATGGAGAAACAAAATGTTAGAGAAAGAAACTTAAACAGTATTTGATTTAGTTCGAATTTTCGGGACTTATGGGAACTTTGTGACAAATATAGCTTGCTGCAGTATTATAAGGAATCATAATAGAATTGATACAAAAAGGTTTTATTAATAAAGCTACTTAGATTGTCGAAAAAATTCTAGTTCTTCGAAATGATTTTTTGTTTCTATTGACTTAGTTATATCTACTAACTAGGTAGGTACTTATTCAGATAAGAAAGAGAAAGACAATGAGAAGAATGAAAGAAATTTCTACGAATAGCAAGACGCCGTATAAGATACAGACACAATTCAACCTCTTTCAGACTGGTTACACATACATGGAACATAGTTTATTAATTCTTTAGATATTTTTTTTTAGATCAGTTTAGAAGGTTCTTAATTTGAATAATTATTATTTTGTAGGATTCAAGCAGAGTTGACCGCAATACTATTTGAACTGACGTTGGTCATTATACGATGGGTCCCGTGGATGGGTCTAAAAGATTTTAAAGAACGTCGAGATAAGTTGGAAACTCATCTCCAATCTCTAGTTCAATTTCGGTCCTTCGATCAATGTAATTGTAGTTTAATTAGGACAAGCATTCCGTTTCCTCGAGCTTCCATACCTAGGAATGGTATGTAGGTACAGTAACGAGCATCCAGAAGAAAGCAGTTTATTCGAGTTAAAGGCATGCAAAATTGGAAAACTTCGAGAAGGTTCTACAAGTTGTAGGTAAAAAAAACATAGGTGCAGAGCAATAAAAGGCAACTTTTGAATGCAGTAAGAAAGCAAGACGCTAAGCATATTCCTACGTAACCATAGAAAATCAGAACGATTCCCTAGACTAGAGAACCTTCAAAAGAAAAACATGAATTTGGGAACGAAAAACCCGCGAATTCATTCAAACGCTACACATCTAATCAATGAAACAAATAAAAGCGCAACATTATAACGAGCTATTAAATAAACAATAATACACCTAAATTAAAGAGGGATCAGAGCACATGGCGATCTATCTTTCGAAACAACAAAGCCGATTGGTGTGACGTTCCACCCCGGTGATATGTACGTCCTACTACCTAAATGCCTTATGTACACCGCTAGTTACTACTTCATGACTACTCCGAGCTCAGTGTGTACTGCAATGCAACGGAAAATATGCGTGTTTACCAAAGTCGTTTCGGTAGAACGGTGTCGTGTGTTGCGTCACGTTTAAGGAAATTGATAGTGCGCCGAGGCCGACGTGACTAACATTATCGTGATTGTGCTCATTTTAAGCTCAGTTTTTCAAATTTCTATTTGATATTATGGTGTGGTGCAGTGATTTAACATTAAGACGGAATTTATTTTTTCTCATCCCGTTTCTCCCTGTGGGTGGAGGCCAGACAAATGTCCGATGTTCGAGACGCCGCGCGACCGACATAACCTTGTGATGTCGAGTAAGTATATTTTTTGTTACAATAGTACCAAACTGGTTGAATACCAGGAATGCTGAAGTAAATTGGAACATTGGCTCAATTTCGATAAAGTATTATGCCAAATAATAGTTTTACAAGCATAAATGCAGATGAAATAAGCATAATATTTCGAATAATAATATCGAACGTCATTACGAGGTTCACTGTACAAGATGGCGGCGAGTGGGGAGAGGGCGCCCAGTTGGCCAGGTGCTGCCGCCGCGTCGAGTTCGGCGCTATAGCTAAACTAAATACGCAGTGTTGTACATTTAGAACGTTCACAATGGCTACCGCGAAAGACACGTCTACTTTCTTTCTGGAGGCAGATGCAAAAGATTTTGACAGTGTTTTAAAGTTATACCCACAAGCGATTAAACTTAAAGCTGAACTGAAAACAAAGAAACCCGATGAGCTCATAAAATTGGACAATTGGTAAGTACGAACGCCTTTGAAAGGAGAAAATGCGGCCGTGGCGTGTCAATGAACTTGTATTGTGTGTGTATCCGTGCAAACTGATTTGATAGCTACCTCCCTCGCGGACTGCATCTCTAGTCCGCGGACGGCTCATTAAAACCACTGCGTCACGTGGGATCGATGTTAAATTGACACGATCGTTTTTCCTGAAGCCAGTGTGGGGGAAAATATCGCCGCGCTTAGGCGTTATAAAATGGTGGCTGTCCTTTACGTATCATGACTCGTTTTAATGTATTAAACTTTGTGTTTAGGATCGTCTGTTATAAATTCCACAGATTCCCAGGCTAAATAACAGCCTTGATAATATGTACGATATGTTGTTGCATGTCTGACTAGGTACTTTGCTAGATAATACAATGCGTTGTTGAGTACAAACTCACAATTCACATCCGTTCAAAATGGTGACTTGCCTTTTAAAGTTAAGTTTTATTATTAGTATTTCGAATAGTTTAGCAATTGTTTGATCGATTGGATATGATTACTAACTATCCCACATATTTCTAGCATTTAAATTATTAAATCTTTTGTATTATTGGATTAGTTTACCAAGCACAATGAGTCATCATGTACTTTAGTACCTATGAACAACTTTTACCAGAGCAGAAAGTTTGTTTTCCCAGAAGTTTTGGTGTTTCCCTTTTTTAATTACATTCAACTTTGTAGAAGATTTACTTACTTACTTTTGACCGATTACTTACTTTTTATAAAATAAAATTAGATATAACGTATTAATTATGAGTCAAAATAATTAACATTTTACGCATCCTACTTGCCAGGTGGAACATGTTCTAAGGCTAATATTTTACAATCCTGTATTAAAATTCATAAAATAAATTATATTATAAACATTCTAAGCAAAATCAATAAATACATTAAGAATTTTATTTTCATAAAATAATATTAAAGTATAAAGGTACAGCATTCTTAAAAATAATAATACGAGTTTGAGCTTGGTCTTCCCCTAAAACCTACTTTTATTAGCTACGCCTCTCTGTACTTGTAAATAATCTATTTAATATTTAAGTAAATTCATTGCACGTCTTTTTAATTAGGTATTCATAGCATCTAGGGGCGGTACAGGAAAAATATGATAATAATATATTTTAAAGCACGGAATCTCTCATTAATGAAGTTAAATTAAATTTCATAACTTCCCGGTAAATTAATTAATGTTCTGTATCGATAAAGTTGCACGTCTATATTGAAGTGCTTCTATTATTTATAAGTTTTCAATCGAATGTAATAATTATTTTAAATTGAATTAGGTGCCTTAATACTTACAATGATTACTTATTTTTATAAAGGTAACTAGTTAATTACTTTTAGTTGAAAGATAAAGTTTAGACAACCAGATGATACAAAATTAAAATGTGTCTCATTTCATTAGGCCCATCTTGGGCTTACATTTTTACCAAGCGTTTTACCATATGGCTCCTTTTGAACATGTGCTAAACGAATACAGCAATAAAACGGACCGTTTCTAGTAATTAGCATCTATTTTATATTCTCTGAATAACAAAATGTAGCGGGACGAAAATGTATAGCTTTCATTCATGCAGTGAGATTGATATTAATGCGTTACCATTTCAACCCTTCAGAAGGGTTGAATTTCAAAATAATTTTCGTTTCAAATACTGCTCAGCTCCTCGATTACATTAACTGAATCTTCAAACCAGACTGGCAATTTATTCCGTCGGTACTTTTGTTAAATTGAACACAACGAGAATGTCATGGTAATTTATAAAATACCTTTAGTCATTTTGTTTGTATTATTTGCAGGTACCAGAATGATCTACCAAAGAAGATTAAATCCAGAGGCAAGGACGCGCATCTGGTGCACGAGGAACTGGTACAACTCATGAAATGGAAACAAGCGGTCAGTACGAGTTTATTATACTAACATGCAGCGAAACCCGTTTCATAACTATCGTATTATTGATAAACTATTAGTTTTTGTGGCAGCTCTGCACTGAGAAATGAATTGAGTGCAAAATATTGAAAATTGTCTTACAGATAGGTATTTGTCTCAATCACAGAAATAAATTAGGGTTTTCATTACAGATAATTTAAAGTTAGGCTTTACAATTTGCATCGCAATTACACCGAATACAAGTATTGAATTCAAAATATCCAAATTTATCCGTATTCATTTGAATAAAATGTTAAATGTTAGCCAATTCGTATACGCTACACAAGTACACACGTCGCGTATGTCAATCAAGCGAAAGAATAACATATAAACTATACAACCAATCATTTACAAAAGATTTATAAACACATCGAACACTTGCAATTCCAAACGACCTATTGAAACCTAACAATGGCTTGAATTTTTGTATCTTCTATTACAGAGAGGAAGATCTTATCCACAATTATCATATCTGATAAAAGTGAACACGCCAAGGGCTGTCATGGCAGAAACGAAGAAGGCCTTCCGAAAGCTGCCGAACATCGAGACAGCTATGGCGGCGTTAAGTAACCTGAAGGGCGTGGGCACAGCCACGGCGTCAGCGGTCCTGGCGGCTGCCAGCCCGGACATAGCACCATTCATGGCTGACGAATGCGTGCAGGCCATCCCGGAGATGGAAGGAAGCGACTATACTGCCAAGGAATACCTCAATTTTGTAACCCATATTAGGAAAGTCTGTGATAGGTTAAATAAGGTTAGTACACGATTTATATCAATCTGCGTATACGATGATTTTCCCTTTTTTGGCAGAGGGCCCAAGTGCCCTTTTGTAATGTTTTGGCAGTGACTCTGATGGGGTCTGTTTTAAAATGTCCATGATTTTAGTGTGTACCTTCACACAATAACACAATAAAGTTGGAATTGATGGAAACTAGACAGGAAACGTTAACATTTCGGTTAAATAACCACGCGATGATGCTGAAAGACTCACAATTAGGCCAGATAAAATAACAGGAAAACTTCAACATAATATTGTGAAACCATCCACGAGTTTAACTATGTATTAATAGTTACCAAAAGTGGCAAAGTATTCGTAATTTGTGGAGCCTTGAGTCGCAGTACCTTCTATAAACACGTCAAAGTACCATATCATATCCTTCTTCAGTTATCAAGTTACTCTGCGTAATCTCATTAAAATCGAACCAGCAGCTAACTCGTAAAACAAACAGTTAACAGACAGTGCCCAAAACGCCCTTAAAAACACAAATACTAAAGCGTATACACATACAACCCGATAAAACAGTATCTACGTCTCAAAATTCAGCTATTCTTTTAGCAGACTCAAAATTTCATTTTTCTTCTAACAACTTATCATATTTTAGGAACAAAACGGCTGTGGCAACAAGTTTTCCCCACACATGGTGGAGCTGGCATTATGGACGCACCATATAGTGTCGGACCTGCAACCCGAGCTCCTGGGCAAGGAGCCCCGGACCATAGTGCCAGCCAATGGGGGCTCGCCCCTGCCCAGTGATGAGAGCAACCTTGAACCACCCTCCACTAATGGCAACGGTGAGTATCAAACTCAAAGCATTTGCATTGTCAAGGATTCGGTCAGTCAAAAACGAGTTGCCCATTCCAAAGCGTAGTAGGTTCCTAAGATCGGGTAAGAAATTAGAACAACAAGAAAAAGTAATAATAAAATAAAAATACAATTACCAGAATACATAAATAATATAAACACAAATAGGTAAGCGCTCCTCCTCCTCTCTCCTACTATGCTGTACCCGACAGGGTCCATAATTGTTTTATTAATTTTAAGCCAAATTCCATAATTTTGGTAAAACAGTTTTTTTTCTCTTTAATTATTTTGGAGTTTTTATCTAAGCAAATATCACAGTTGCTCACAACTGTTTTACATTATGGAATTCAATAAAGAATATTATTGTGAATTAAATTGAATTGTGAAACTCTATGAACAGTTTTTTAAATCAAATGTTACAAAGTGTTGGTTACATTATCAAAAGCCGGCCAAGTGCGTGTCGGACCACGCACAATGAAGGGGGCCGTAGTTGTAATGAATTTATAACATTGTAGTTGAAAATCATGTTCTCCAATACATTGCAACTGCAAATTTAAGTTGGTCGACTATTACTCGTTAACTTGTAAAGCCTACTTAGCTGTGATATTTATCCTTTTAATCTCGTTATTTATATACTACTGCCGTAACTATTTTCACATATCCCAAAGCAACCATTTAGCTGGCTTGGGCACTTGACTGTATCAAAAATTAGCACATAAAAATATTTCACAAACGGATTCCTGATTCGAAAAATGGTTGTCACAAACCCGCAATATTTTTTAAAAGACCTATTTAACGATACCCCACATCCTATGGTAGACAAGAAAAAAAAACATCCCCACTTTACGTCTACAAGAGGAACCCTAAAAAAAATTTTTTCATGCTTTTATTTTACCACTTTGTCGGCGTGATTAATATGTAAATCCATGCCAAATTATAGTTTTCTAGTACTAAGAGTCTCTGAGCTAAGCTGCGGACAGACAAACGGACATAGAGAAACTATAAGGGTTCCTTGTTGTCTACGGAACCCTAAAAAAAAACGATTTTTTAAAATAGTAATTGAGTTACGAACATGGCAAATATTGAACTTTAAACCTCGGTTTGTAAAGTCCAGTAACTGACTTGTCTTGTGCTTAATCGAGGCAACTTGAATTGCAGTGCAGTTACTCCAAATCTGTGGAGGCCTGCTCTCATTTCCAAGCCCGTTATTTTGATTAATCAACTTCAACATTTTCGTCGGAAATTGGAACATTCTCTCTCTTTCATTTGTCAACAAAGTTGTTCTGAAAGTTACTAATTATAGTTGTGTTTCCGGGATACGATCAAGCTATTAAACAGTGGGATGTCTGAAACAGATAAAACAGGGAGATAATTAACCATTAGAACCCTACTGAAATATAATCTGAAATGAGCTTGAACATGTAAAAACATACCTAAACACATACACACCTCTTTTGTTTATAATTTATAGGGGTTTTTTATAACACACATTAAACAAATCTCCCTCATGTATTCCGCATAAAACTGATGAATTAAGGAGTCTATTGTGTAAACAAAACGCGTTGGAAGCACTACATAAGGGCGCATTTACATTAAGCGGTATCCCGCATGTTTTAGCTAACGATGTCTATGATAACCGAATGCGGGGCCGACGAACGAGTACGAGGAATAACGACCACGTTTTATGTTATTGCCGGTTTGCTACCCACAATCTACTGGGTAAACGAGACGAAAAATATGTGCTATAGTTTAATTGTGATGTTAAAGATTACTAGGCAATAGGCACCCAGTTACCTTAGGAGTAATTGTTCCCGCACAATCGTTTTATACAGAAAACAAGACGCATTCGGCTTAATGTCTAACGAGTAATAAACGTGTTAGGAAATGAGCCATGATATCACGCTCATATTTTCCGTGTGCGTAGAAATAATCATGAGTTTTTTGTCGTTGTTACAGGAAAGTTAATCACTGCGGACTCAGTGATCGAGGACACGACGACGTCGTGCACAGAGGACTCCATGGACGCGAAGGCGGCGTCCCCGGCCACCCCCGCGACCCCCGCCTCCCCCTCAGACAACTCCGACTCCGCCTTCAGCACGCCGCGCGCCAAACGGTAACTATAACCACTACACACTTTATAATAATTACATTGCATTGTTCCAACTAGAACAACCAGCCGTTCTATCGGTTTTTATGCATACAGTTGTTTCGATAACTCATATCGAATACGTTTACTCACTTGTTCCGTTTGTTTGACGCAGGCAAATAGAGGAGGCGAGCTCAGCAGAAGAGAACTCACTGGGTGACTCGTCAGACGCGTCCGCGCTACCTATCGCTAAGAAACTTCGAAAAGCTACACACTGACATCCGCGCACTCCCACCAAGCGACCCTCGTGCGCCTATAAATAGCTTTCTAGACTAAAATATTGTACCTAGGTAATTTATTTTTCAATTCCGATTAATTTTAACTTAGCATTAAGTTTAAGAGTACCGGTCGATTTTGTAAGTTTTATAGGGTATCTTTGGGGCGCGCAGCCGCGAGGTCGGGCGCGCTCGGGAGTATGAGATTGTACAATATTTCGATGTGAGTGTATCTTCGGAGTGGCCCACGAGGGGGCCTAGGCGTTAGGTTTCGTTTGTAATATTTTTTAACGTTCGAACGTTCGCATCCAGCGTGACATTCCAGTAATTGTAAAGTTTCGGCGGCGAGGGCGCAGGGCCGTCGCCGCGGACGATCCGGACCAGATGCCTTGACGAGGCCGCAAGGCCGCCATTCACACCATTGCCTTATGACACAGTCTGCCCGCAGAGTTTATATGCAACAAGATAATACAAAGGTCGTGTTACCCGGGCGCCGGGCACACGGGCCCACATGTAGTTTTTATTGAACAAATATAAGATATTAATTTTATAATTCGCATTTTTCATTTGTCCCAAATTAAACCAAGTGTCCTTATTCCGATACATTTATTCACATATTCGCTTATTACATACCTACTTAAACTACAGTTCAATCTCCCGTTACAGTGTAATAATGATACAAACAAAATAATACAATATACAGTAATTAATTTGGACGTAGATAAGCAAAAAGGATCCAACCCACAACATGACCGAAAATTAGTTAAGTATACCAAGCTGCTCGTCAAGGTCTATATTTTCGATTAGCAAAAACAATCCAAGTAAAATACGAATATTTTGACATTAAAAATTCGTATTTTACTTGGATTGTTTTTGCTAATCAAAAATATAGATGTGCATAACTCTAGCTTCCTTTCTAGGGTGACGTCACTCTAGCTGACACACACTAAACGACTCACTTCAACGAAGTTTTTGTGGCAGCTAAATTAAGACTGGGAACTTTGATTGCAGCTATCTATAATGCCTTAAATATTGGTGAAGGTAGAATTATTCTATCACATATGAGGAAGCTGGAGTTATGCACATAAAATATAGACCTTGATGAGCAGTTTGGTATACTTAACTCATTTTCGGTCATGTTTGGGTTGGATCCTTTTTGCTTATCTACGTCCATTTGACCAAACAAGGAATTGCTCAAAGGCTTTTTAAACTATCTTTATATACTACACTATTAACTTTCAACACAGTTCTTATGAGCTATTGAACCAACACAATAATACACAAGCCATGAAATGTTCGCTGCGACCGCAAAGTACGGCGGCCAGTCTCTCAACCACGTAATGTTAATCAGGTGACCACATCCTTATTTCTATCGACAATTCGACATTCATTTACTCATAAAATGGGTAGCGTAGCGTAGCTTTTCGTAACGCAATAACCCTTTTAAATTAAGATTGTTCATAAGCTTCTCTGATAAAACCATCAAGATTTAGGCTAATATTCGAACATAAACATCGATTCAAAATCTACACTTTTTTTTAATAACAAAAATGAAACTTTTTTTTACAGCGAAATCAAACTAAATATTACATAACATGAAGTCTGTTACCCCCGAAAGGTTAGGGAGAGACTAAATATTATAAAATAATAAAGGTAAATAAGTGTATTTTTTATTTAAAAAATCTACACACAATCGATTTTTAATGAGGGGCCTCAACATCCTGCTGTAACTGCGGGTACAAGGTCGCGACCCTATTGCCGGCCGCCATCCGGCCCGCGAAGTCAGCCCTCCTCGGCGGCCGCGGGGCCCCGAGCAGTGCGTCGAGCACGTTCCGCGAGGCCCACACGTCGCTGCCGTTGCTCGAGCCACCGTTGCCCGCACCGACGGGCGATAAAGGCGAGTCTGTCGTTGCACGGATCACTGTAGCTCGAGATTCACCTGTAATTAATAAATTAATATAGTTATGAGTACCTAGTTTAGAGGAATGGACTTTCATTGGATTAAAATTGATTGATTGTTGATATAAAGCTCTTTGAGATAGCAAATACCACATGCAACTGTGAAAATTTTTTGGAAGGCGTATAATTAGTAGTGAAGCTATTACAACATGATATGATGATGATGATTGCTAATTGAATGCATTAGCCAAACTAACTACAACTACTTTCTACTGTGTTCGAATTAAAAAATTATAAGTTGATTGCTAAGGATACAAAAAAAAAAAAGAATAACAACTGACAAAGAAAATAAAAAATATACATACTGGTCGATGAATGCAAGATAAGTTCACCCCTATAAGATAGGGCTGTTCTTGATGAAAGATAGGTGGAATGAATGGTCTCTAAATGAAGTCTGTGTTGTCGCTTCGTATTTCTAAACTACTTGATGGAGTTGCAATTTCCTCAAGATTTGGAGAATTTCTTTATGAATGTTTATAGACTAATAAAATTAATTTTGATCAAGGATAGTAGAGAAGTGTCGCAGTTAAGATATACTCTTCCCATTCCTGAATATAATATTCACGAAATTGTATCCATACGAAAGCGGGGCGGGATCGCTAATAACGACTACGAAAACGTTGAAACAGTCTTGTGATAATATTATAATAAGCCAAATTGCAGACATTGATGCATCGCCGCCGACTCACACAATCGACGCAGCTGACCTTGTCATGCTAATTAGTCCCAATACTGTAGTGTTAGTTACGTTTCAAAATGGCGCCCTTACACCGAGTAAGGGCGCCATTTAGTGCATTATATTGTCATAAATGACAATAACGGGTACGTAATAATTGATTTATCATACCTACATGATAAATCGACTTAGAACTTAGAACTTGAGACTTAGAACTACCTATAGTTCGATATCATTATTATTGTTTGAATAAATGAATGGAATTTAGAGCTCCTGTTTTGGGGAAGTTACACAACGATACACTGATATCTTAAAGTTTTGTATAGCTTAAGCTGCAAAGCGGTAGAAAGTTGGCTTGTTATTACAGGCGAGTTTGTGCGTTGGCGTCGATTCAGATTATTCAGGAGATGGTTCACTTTTAATAGTGAATAATTCGGATATAATGATTGCCGTGGAGAATGATTCAGGCGCGGCGGTAAAGTACAGTCAACAATTGACGTATGAGAAAGTGTGTATTGCTCAATAGTTTGACATTGAAAGGTAGTGGTGATTTAGTCGAAATGTATGGTAGTCGAGTACGGGAATAAGTGAACGTTTATAATTTTATGCGAAGTCATGCGTTAAATAAAAAACCGTGGTCGGCAAAAAAATAGGCCACCCATGGATGGTGCACAAAAACAAGCAAGTAGCATTCGTAACAATGCAACATGCTGCGCGGTATAGACATGCTCAAGCTTGTAATATTCCGAAAGAAAAAAAAAAACGTCGCAAACCAAAACTCCATTATTTTTACAAAAAATAGTAGTTTCTTACCATCAGATGGATGATTATTATGTGCCCGACAGTCAAGCAATACTCTCAACAAAGCTCGGTGCTGCGGCGCGGTGGAGTGTGCCCGCACTAACGCCTCCAGCTCGCCCCACACTTGCCGCCATTGTTCCTCGCGGCGGCCCGAAGACTTGCCCCTGTTGAACATACTTCTTCATTGAATAATATAATTGAGTTAATTACCGGAAAGATTACTTGTACTACCATGAACTACAATTTCGATTGGTAACGGGATGGAGAATAGGGAAAAAAGGTTGAAAAAAAAAAACAAAAATCTAAAAAAGCTTAAAAGTTCAAAACGAGCTCTCTTTTCATACAATAAAAAATAACCACAAAAAGAAATGGCTCACAATAATGTACAGAGAGTCAACTTCGTGCAGAGGATATTTTTATTTTTAGGATGAGATAAATGCATGCCAAGGTTCACACCAGTCGCTAGCAAAATCTGGACATGGAACTTTGATAACTGCCATCACCCAATAATAAGAAAATACAATTTCTAATAAACATAAGCCGTGTCCCATAGGCCAAAATGACGAGCTTCCATACAAACTTTCACCCTAACCACATTAGGGGTGAATTTTCAAAAACCGTTCCTTATTTCACTTTCGCTAAAAAAGGGACTTATGCGAAAATGTCATACATCTAGACCCAGCAGCTTGGGGTTGTGCGTTATTTCGATTTTTATTAAATAGATTTTTTTTTTCAAATGGCAGTCCATGAGTTGCACGTTATTTAGAGAGAGTTTATCTGGTGTATTTTCGGACCAATAACAATATAAATATGCCCAAAGTAACAAAATGAAGCCCATGCTCAAAATTAAAATCACGCATAAATAAAACCCTCCTCTATTCTAAAATTGTATTTCTACAAATATAATCATTGGACCCACAGGGTATTAATCTCGGCACCAGCGCGGTAGATCGATAAAAGTGCAGATCTACGGACACTTAGGCACTCTAATTCTTTGATTTATTAATTTTGTGAACACAGGGTGCAATGGTTTTATAAAAAATGTTTGGTCCATCCTATGTTCCGCCGAAAGGCATACAAAATAGTGACGCTGAAGTGTCGCTAAAATCAATATTACCAAATTTAAATTCATTCGAACTGGTATTAAAAAATCTATAATAGAAAACGAGCACTACCTACAAAATCATCAACTACAGTATAAATTAGAGTAATACCTCATGTTAGAAGGTAACTGTGCTGTCGGGAACTCATGGCGAGACTCCATTCCTAATAGTGAGAGCAATACATTTCTGCAAGTATCCACTTCTTCATCAGTCAACGTCTCTTGTACCACCAGTCGTGTTAGCGGCTCCAATACCTGCAAACGATTTATAATTTTAATACTAAACTTGGCATTGATTTAAAGGCATTTCACACGACCCAAATGTCGATGAAAGTATTGTGTTCAGCTAGCATATCAATATAACATCTCCGTAAAATACTTAAAGGGTCACAAGCGTGACAAATGTCATGATATCCTGTAAGGGGCTGTTCATTTATTACGTAAGACGATTTGAGGGGGAGGGGGTCCGAACAACTTATTATTTTCTTACATGGGAGGAGTCTAGATTATTCTTACGTAAGATCACAAAAGTAAGCAAAAATTATGTTTTATACATTTTTGCTACTTTTTCTTTGCAATTTTGGTAGATCTTACGTAAGATTCAACGGTGGGGGGTTCATTCGAAACTTATTTTTTCTTACGTAGGGGGTGGGGGTGTTAGAAATTGGTTGAAATTGTCTACGTAATAAATGAACAGCTGCTAAAGAAATGGTTCTAATGCCAAGTGTAATTAGGCGTTCCTAGTATCTTGTCACGTATTATATATGTATACGTCCTTGCATTTGACCGAAATTAATTGTAATAGCCATAACGATATCGTGTTTCCTGGTACTCGAGTTTCGCCTCGAAAAAAAGGTCAATTTAAATTAACTGGCGAAACTTCACAGAAGTGAGCCGGGTTTTTCAATAATGTTAGTTTGACTTTGTATAAGCTTGGTATATTTTGTGGAATTCGTAAAATAACTTACAGATCCTAAATTAAATATGAGCGTGGACGATATAGTGAGCGGCCAGTACGTGGTGTGCCGTTGTAGTCGTGCTCTTGCTCGCCCGTTAGCGCCCGCGCCGCGTAGGGGGTGCAATCGGTTCTGTTGCATTAGAGCGCCGAACTCTTTTATCCTGTAGGAGACGAGAAACGAAACTAGAGACTATACAACGTGTAACGTTAAATGCGTAAAACCTGAAAATAGTTTGTTCATAATTGACTACTGAATCGATTTCAGTAATTTTTAATAGGTATAAGTTTTTTTCCAAAATTATGTATTTGGACTCAATTTTGAATGCTTAGACTAATGCTAGGATTAACACGATTTTCTTAATAAAAATAGTTAGCTTTAAAAAAAATATAGTTTTGGTCATTGTATTATGCTTTTAACTCAATGCTCTAATTGGGGTGTATGAGGTTTTGCGCATTTAACGTTACACGTTGTATACAGAGTTTTTTTTTTCGAACAATGAATCTGCTGCAACTTTTTGAATACTAGTAGTTTTACTATTAGTAGAGTTTCAAATTATTAAACTGAGACCCAATATTTTTAAACTGTCCAGTTTGTGGTTTATAGGACAGCAGTGTCACAGAGTATGATTCTTCTCACCCTGGCTTTAGGGTAGGGGCATTCACAAATGTGAAATGGACAGTTTCGTATTTACTAAGCAACACGACATGTTTACTAACGTCAGTTAATATAACACTACGAATAATAAAAAGTCAGGAAGCATAACTATGAACAAACTCAACGCGAAATTCGGCTCCAAACTTCACTACATTGACAAAATACCTCGAGTATTCGAACGAAAGAACACACCATGCAAATAAGCCAATCAGCTGCGCTCGCGTAAAGCGTTGTATTCCGGCAAGCGCTGTGATTGGTTCTGGTGCGAGGTAGCCTTTTCGGCAACGTCCACTGCGGTAAACATTTGCGTGGTGCCATTTTTGAGCTTGAGTTACATTTCTTGATTTTTATTATTCGTAGACATAACAGAACATAACAGTCAATTTTACCATGCAAAATCAGTCACATTACGGAGACTTCTTTCGTGGTTGGATGATTTTTATTTACCTCATTATGTTGAACAAGATTTGATGATATCCAGCCACGTCGCGGTATGTTAAAAGCTACACAAGTTGTAGGACACTATTTCCTAGGCAGTACAAAGCGTTATAACGCTTTGTACTGCCTCTAATATACCTGTAATCAGTGACTCGTCCACCGGCGCCTTCAGATAAAGCAGGAGGATCGTCGTAAGGCGTGCGACCACCTAAGGCACCGATCCATAGTTCACCACCCTGTGCCGCTAGCACATGTGACGCGGATCTGCCGCCACCTTTTCTATAAACATACGATAATTTTTTTATTTTTTTTATTCTTTTTGTGATAAGTTTTTGTTATATGGTAGACATTATAATTGAATCTTGATGTGACAGGTTATTATTTTCATGATTGGAAAGTTGTTAAATATGAGCCCTCCTATGCATACTCGTTTACTTTAGTCGTAACAAACTGCCTCGACTGCCGAGCTATATTCGACTTTTGACAGTTTGTCTGTATCCGTCTGGATTTGTGCTCATTTAATATGCACAAGTTCGCCCTTTTTACATGAGACTTAAACATAACGGTGGTTTACGTGTACTATATTATATACCTTTGCCTGCCTCTTCGGAAAATACAGGCGTGGTTGTTTAAGTTTTAACTCGCTGGATGTTAAATAATACTTGCACTAACACCATTTTGACTAGACCAACTTCGGTGTTCAAGAGATTTGACGAAACCTAAATCCACGATATGATTTTCTGAAATCATCGTCATTACAGCCGAAAGACGTCCGTCCACTGCTGGACATATTTAGGCCTTCCTCAAGCGTCGCCACATCGACGTGCTTCTCGCATCTAGTGGATTTCTGCAACCTTCAACTTTCTGGTATATCTAAACAAAATCAGTCAGTCAACTCAAATCTTGGTACTTTTTACACGAGCGATATGATCAGGGTTTAAGTATGTATGTGGGTGCGGTTATTTTTTCCAACGCCGGTACCAATTTCTATGTATATGGTATTGTTAGAATCCTCGCATTATCCCGGGTAACACAGGCACTTAACTCATTTCTTTCTTTGGATTCAAGGCGGATTGTCTACGCCAAATAAAAGATATTTGCTGTATCACAAAAATCAGTTACTTTTGACTCATTGACTTTTGGCTTTTTGAGTAATTTGTTTTTTTTTTTTATTACTTAGTTTTTTACTTGATATATTTTCGTGGAACTCTTGTTACCTGGGTACTTCAAGAGTGACAGAGCGCCCATTGAGCAGGAAGTTGACGAGACAGGCGGAGGGCCTTGAGGCCACGTCAGAGGGCGTGACGCGCCACAGCGAGCCGCAGCAGCCCGACGCGCCGCCCTCCGCGCCGCGCGGCGTCCACCAGCGAAGCACCACCTGGTGCCATTACTTTACATGAACTTCCTCAGCAACGCCTTATCGAAACCATCAAAGTGAAGAGGAGATAGGAGGTATCAGGTACGGCAGTCTTTTATTTGGTTTGAAAAAAAAATGTATTTGCTTTCTTTATTTATTTTCTTTCTATTATTGCATCTACCTATTATATTCAGTAGGTTTCTGCTACAGCCGATCGATTCTGTAAAATTTCACCGTGATAATTTAGGTGAAGTGAGCGTGAAGTGAGCTATCAATAGAGGCAATCCCTAACATCAGGTGGAATGACAGCGCACTTCACCTTAGTTTTCACAGTGATTTTTTTACAGAATAGCACTGCAGTTTAATCCGGGAGGCCACCGCTGTGATATCAACTTTATATGATCTACACTATGAAGTTTGAATCTCAAGTGGTGTTGAATTTTGCATGGGAAAGGCCGAAATCTACGTCATCGAAATCTCGAGCCTAATGCTAGTAGGTAAGTATACTATAGTATTAGTAAGAGCATCGCCTCTGTTGTACTTATATTGAACACATTGTAATCTTTACTATAATATTATAATAATAATCTATATATGGGTAGTTCTACGATAAGAGGTTTTAAGTTCATAGAGAATACGGCCGCGGAGAAAAGTTGCTGTTTTTTCATTCAACACTTATATTACGATTTTTGTCCTATTTATGTATCTTTTCACGTAAGGGCAGGTCACTTTATGCATATTTTATTACTTTTTACAAGGCCAGGGTAAATACATTGGGCAGGGTAGAGACAATAAGATCAGGGTAGGTACTTATTTAGCCAGGGGAGAGAATTTGTGACAATAAAAGTAACAAAATTAGTAAAATCAACTTTAATTAAACATTGTACTTAACATAGAATCAGACTATCATTTTTACCAATCATATTAAACATTAACAGACTATTATTATTTCAGCCTGCTCTGAAATTTAAAACAAAAATGTCTTTAGTGTCATTACAATACAACAAATAATAAAATATTCTTTTATTAATACTAATTATACAACCTGTAACGTTAAATGCGCAAAACCTCATACACCCCAATTAGAGCATTAAGTTAAAAGCATAATACAATGACGAAAACTATTTTTTAAAGCTATTTTTATTAAGAAAATCGTGTTGATCCTAGCGTTAGTATATGCATTCAAAATTGAGTCTTATTGGCTTAAAATAAGACTTAAAACTTCTTTGGCTCAATCGGCGGATAGTATGGCAAAATACATACCTAATTTTTGGAAAAAAAAAAACGTATATTAAAAATGACTGAAATCGATTCAGTAGTCAATTATAAACAAACTATTTTCAGGTTTTGCGCATTTAACGTTACACGTTGTATAGACTAGCGTCTTTTAAGTAATACAAATAATCAGACTTGCGATGATCAGGATAATTTTCATATTACCTGTATCTATGTTACATTTCACTAAATGAACATGTTTTAATCATAAAATTAAATTAAAAATATAAATTAAAGTCACTCTCTTGCCTCTATTGCTCTCTAGGAGTCATTTGGTCGACAGTTTTTATAATTCCTTTCTCTTTCTTTTTTAAATATTTTGCCTTTTCTTTTTGCTTTTGCGATTCATATTTTTCGGGATCATTTTTAATCTTTTCATATCGTAGTCTCGCTGCTTCACGTTTCTTCTGTAATCTTTCTTCACGTGTTAACTTTTTCCGCGGTTCCTTGATCTGTAACAATATTAGACAATAATGTAATAACAATATGAACTGAGAACCTCCTTTATTTTTCAGTTTTAAGAATTTACCAACACTATTTAAATCTGTTTGTTGATAAAAATATGCTATAACTAAGTTTGTTTGCACTAACATTATCTCCCCTGGTCAACAAGTCTCTCCCCTGACAGTTATCTTGCCAGGGGAAATATGGCAGGGAAGAGACGTTTTCATGATAAATTTTACTGTTTTAATTGACATAAGAAATGTTTCTGTAAATTATGTATCACACTTTAACTATTACATTATTATTAAATTAGACCAGTAAATGCAAATAAATTAAATGAATAATATAACTTTTATGACTTACCAGTGGAGAGACACAATGACCTCGCGAAACCACCACTTTGAACCAACGCGTCGCAACAACTAACAAATGTCGGCGCTCTTAAGGGCTCACGTGTTTGCATTGCATTCACGTTGATAGATGACCTGGAGCGCTATTTGGAATATGGCCGTTTTAAAATTTGTGTTTGTAGTAGCCGAATGAAATTGGCCAGGGTAGATACCCAAAAACATTGGGACAAAAGTTAAGTTTGAAAAATATTGCAAATAAATAAATTTTGTTCTATTTTTCCTTAACAATACATAAATATATTTATTGAAAGGAGATGTCCAGTTTCTGCCCTCTGGTAATTCTGGTATCGATAAATGTTCATGATTTAAGATTTCACAATAAGATTTAAAAATTTAGATTTAAGTTACTATGGATTTATTAATTCAGTATTACTTGCGTAACATAATTTTCAAAAAAAACAGTACTCAATCGTGGCTTCCGCTTTGGCCTTTTTAACGGAAAGTACTAAAATGTCTTTGACGTTCCATTTTATCCCGTAATTACTTACCAAAGAATGTGAACAATAACTATAAGCCTCTTATTTTAGACCAAATGAATATATTAACATATTTGCGTTTATAATACGGCAATATACTAAAATATTCTTCCGTACACATCAACTTTGAATACCCACTTCCTAACATGAAGGTAAGTATTTATTAATTTTTTGACATGACATTGACATATTACCAGTTATTTTTTGCTTGCATTGCAGTTCCAAGTTCTAAGCTTGTATGCGTTCCTTCCTTACTGTGAAATTATTTTGTGTTCTTGATATTTTCTTTTACCAATCATTGCTATTCTACACGGACTGACATCATCTAGACACGATTACTGTTACTATTCTTATTTTCTGTTTTTCTTATTCTGTTTTTCTGATTCTGTTTTTCCTTTCGATTTGGATATTATGCTGACGTGCATCAATTATGGCATCTCTGTGCTGCGGATTCGCAGACATATTGTGTCAGGGCTGGCGTTACCCCTGCAAGTGAGATTAGCTCGATGGTTAGCAAATCAGGTAGGTACGCCTTTAAACTACGGCAATCGCGTAAGCCATGCAGTAAAGTCAGTACATTGAGCAGTTGTGTTATAATTTGAAAAATACAATGACATTTTTTATTGTTCCAGCTCCAATTAGATGGATATGCTTGTCACGATTGTTATAATTTATTAAATACCGAAGCTACTGACAATGAGAGATTACTAGGTCATACAATGGTCTGCCGTGGTTGTGGTATCTCAGTCGGACTCAGAAATCCAAGACGCAGACGTTTCTATACCGTTGCAGTGGACCCTTATTTCCAGTTAAATTAATTATCAGGTAAATTATTTATTTTATAAGTAGGAAAGATCTTTGAAATAAAATGGTAAAATTAATTGGACAGATCTGTCAAAACTGGAAAGACGAGCAATGGAAACGACTATCAAGACAAGGATTTGGAGAGGTGAACCAGTAGTACACCCCACATTTCGCCAGTTATATCATGTCATGTAATAAAATGTAATAATATTTCCAGGATATGGCAACAATTGATGCATGTCAAGCCTGTTGGGTTCGAGCGAATCGACACCTAATTCATGACTCCTCAAGAGACTTACAACAGGATATTGTTCCATCCGTGGAACATGGATCACCTACTCCGCCGCCACCACAGTCTCTTCCATCAACACCGCCATTACCACTGGCCGTCCCACCAACACCGCCACCGCTACCACTACCACCTACATTATCACCAGTAGCACAACGACATTTTTGGACTATGTTTTGGTGTCTCTAGAAGATGCTTAATGTTTTTTTTATAGTTTTATTTATGTATGTATCTACAATAAAATAATTTGTTTTACAATAAATACATACATAGTTTTATTTATTATACTCCCAATTCAGTACCTATTAACAAGTAGCTAAAAATAAAATAATATTAGGTATGGGTATTGCAGATAGAAACCAAAATATGATACCAATACCATATTATGCGCATTTATGTGTACAATAAAGAATAAGAATGCTTTGTGATTAAATGAAAAAAAAAAAGTTATGCACTTAGTATTTAATAGATAGTAGGTGCTTTACATTTTTGTTACAGAAATAGAAATATTCAAAAAAAAACTGAAGAATATGATCTCAGACCAACAAAATATGAAATGTTTCAATAAACCTTACAAAGGCATACCACCAATTTGTACCTGTATTCGCTAACAGATGGCGTTATACTAAAAATAAAGTAAGAAAATCTCCAGCGTGTAAACCTTATTTTGACCAGTTTTCGCTAGATCCTGACTCCTGAAACTTATTAATTGATAAACTATAAAGTACGACGATTATATTAATATAAGAATCATTACTGAACATTTTCTTTGACTACCTAGACAATCGCCCATTGCTCCACCAGACATGTCCTTTGTGTTTAACTTACTTTAGTTTAATAACTGATACAAAGAAGGTATGTATCGTTTGCAAATTAAACTGAAACCGACAGGGAGACAGGCCAGGGTAGAGACTTTTTTAGACTTTACAAGGAATTTCAGAAAAATATACTTTAATTAGGCATTTAATCGTGACGTTATTTAATAAAGTGCATTTAGGTGATGGGTTTCATTGCAAAAAATAACAACTTATAGAATAAAATTTATATTTTAAACTGATTGCCGCACAAGTTACCTCTTATCGTAGAACTACCCATATAATATATAAAATTTAAAGTTCACACAGATATATCAACGCACAGCCTAAACCGCTGGTCCTAGAGACATGGAATTTGGAGGGTGTGTTCTTTGTGAAGAGTAGGTATCCACTAAGAAAGGGTTTTTCGAAATTCCACCCCTAAGAAGGTGAATGGAGGGAGAATAGGGCAGAAGCTAGTATAATATAATAAAGCTGAAGAGTGTTTGAACGCGCTAATCTGTGGAACTGCCAGTTGGATTTGAAAAAACCTTTTTGCATTTGATAGACCAATCCTGAGGAAAGTTATAGTCTATTAACATCCCGCTACGACCTTAAGGAGCTGAACAAAAAGAAAAAGTTAGAAAAGACGCTAAAGAAGTGCGAAAACGGAGTAATAGCGCGGGCAGGCGATGCGATGCGACGGGATGGGTCGGGAAACAAGAAATTTCACGCGGACAAAGTCGCGGACAGAAGCTAGTGATTTAATAAATTATTATACTTAAGACGTTTATTTAGATAATGGATCTTTCACTAGCCCAGAGAAATCCCTAGCGTACAAAAGCAACTAGAAAGCTATTTATATTGGTTTACTTACCGATTCTAAAGCTTCAGCAGGCGTTTGCGACGCTCTAAGACCAATGTGAGCCTCTGCTGCGTGGATTATCTCTACGTCATAATTGGCACTAGAACTGGCGTTTTGTTCCTCCTATAAATTTACAAATTAACACATTAATAATTCAGACTGATCTCTCAAAGTCGAAATAATAATAATACCTGCCTAAAATTAATAATAATAATATGTAGAAATAATATTTATTTTCATAAGCCTGATACAATAAGGAGAGAAAAGGGGATTAACAATGCATTATGAACTATAACTTATATCCTTATATTACGCTAAGTATATGCACGATGTGTGAAACTCCTGACACCCAAAATAGGACAAAACCTATAATTATAATTTTCCCACTGCAGGGCAGATGCCTCTTCTACACACAGACACAGAGATACAGAGAAGGTCTTGGTGGTCTTTGATACAGAGAAGGCATGAGAATTTATCACCACACTTGCTCATAAGGGGTAGGTGCTTTCAGACTCATATCTATAAGTAATTATAATAAAATAGTAACAAAGTCAAAACTGTACATTGAATATTTTTTAACAAAGTAATTAGTATGAGGTGTGGGAATGTCTCTGATGCTGAAAATATAGATAATAGATTTTTTGTCAATTTGTGGATGTATGTTCCGGATTGGAGCAAAAACGGTTGAAAGGATTTGGATGAAATTTGGCACACAGATAGTTTATAACCTGGATTAACACTTAAGGTACTTTTAATCCCAGCAGTACGTTCCTGAGGTATATTTTATGACAGCCACGCGGATGCAGCTCTGGTCAAAAGCTAGTTCACTATATAAGTCCAGGTTTCCTCATGATGTTTTTCCTTCGCCAATGTCAGTATGTCCAACATAAACTCGATATGTTCAAGATAAAGTCGAATTATTATTATTTTTAATTATTATTTAAATTTTATTATTTTTAATTATTATTATTATTATTATTTTTTTAATTATTTTTTTTATTTAATTTTGTATTTTTTTTCATATTAACACTTTTTATTTATTCTCTTCATTTATTTTAACGGACACACACTTCCACTTGTTATTCCAGCGTATGGCACTCGTGGGTTGCAGCTGAAAATCAGCGTCAGGTTGCACATCTTGTGTTGTCATCCGACATTATGCTGAGCTGAGGCCCTTTTGGCGTTATTATCTTTGTTTTCTGTTTTTATAGTTTTAAGGTGTATTTATTTTGCTGTAATGCCAATAAACGCATTTTTCTTTCTTTCTTTCTTTCTTTAATTAGCAAAATAGAACGTACCTTCATAGGAATACCAGTGACTGTGGTAGTAGCAAGTTTATAATGTGGCAACACCAACCGTCCCAATAGATTGGCTAAGGCGCTCGCTCTTGAGACTATCACTTCTACACCTATCTGCCCACCTGCTATCTGGAATAGTTAATTGATTGAATGTTTAGTTTCCTTCAACTTATTCCAAAGACTTTTTATTTCGTTTTGGTTTGAGCTGTATTAGCTCATGCCTGTCATGCACAAAAATGAAATAGTTAAAGTATTACTTTTATATCATGAAGCGCCGCGCGCTTTACTTGTGTTTACCAAGTGTACACACGGCTACACATCAAGCTATACATTTCCAGTTTTAGCTGACCTCGCATTGTATAGGTTTTTCGTACAATCAGAAGTCAGCTTATACTGGTTTTGTATAGCTTGATGTGTAGCCGTGCGTACAAACACGCTGGGAATGTGTGTGTAAGTGCAGGAGCTCTTGTTACCGTCCGAGACAATGGCGAAGTCACAAACACATTCACACCGTGTTTGTACAAATAATTACAAGTAAAACGTGTACTGTATATGATGTGAATAAAAACTTACCTCTGTTAGTGGTTGATTAGTTACTCTAGTATCAGCATTCTCTGGTGTAACATTTATTATTACTATATGGCAGTAATGTATCACTAGGGTCCTGAAATTCAACAGACAAGTTATGTTTATGTCTAAATTAGAGATTGTGTTTGATAGACGTGTAAAGTTAGAAATGGAATACTTGTCATGCTGCTTACTATAAGCCGATAAACTAACTGCCTCGTTGATCTAGTGGCCGTAAGCGCTGGTGCTGAGCATGAGGTCCTGGGTTCGATTCTCAGGTTAGGCAAAAATTATTGGATTTTTACTTCAGGAATTTCTCAGTAAAAGCCCGGAGTCTGAATTTGTACCTGGTTGATGGCAATAGGCTCGCCTCCTATTACATGGGACTTAAATACATCATCTTAAGTACATCTCTGCCTTACCTTTTGGGGAATACAGGCATGAAGTTATGTTATGTTCATTATTTATTTATAAAACAACCTTTTTTAGCATCATATGGACACATTAAAAAAACAGAGGGGCTTGTGGCTAAGTAATAACAGGCGCAAGGGTCGATCGATCAGGTTAAGCTATGCTTGCTGCGGTTAATCCTGTTATGGGTGACCAACTTTACATACCAGGACCACCCTCCATGCTCGAAAAGCACGTTAAGCCCTTGGTCCCAGCTGTTATTCGTGGATCTTTGACAGTCGTTACGGGTCGTCAGAAACCCGAAAGTCTGGCAACCAGTTTTACGAAGGGGTATTGTATTACCCAGTAACTGGGTTGTGGAGCGGAGGTCCAGATAGGCAGCCGCTCCATACAAAATACTGATATTTTGCTGCATCCGGTTAGACTGGATGCCAACTCCAACATAGTTAGAAAAATGCTCGGCTGGTGATGAAGTGGATTTGTGGAAAAATAAAACAAGTAATAGACTTCCATATTATACTTACTGTGGCGTCGTACTAGTCGATTCTGAAGTACTGGCAGGCTGAGCCAAAGTCGCCTTTTTGTTTATTTGTACAATTGTGTTGTGAGCAATATCTTTAAGATTTTTTATAGAATCATTGTCTCTGGCGCTTGTTATGCAAATTACGCGGCCGCTGGAACGTAATAAAAGCATTAGCATAATCAGCCTATAATGTTCCCACAGCTGGGAAATAGGCCTCCTTTTGGTGAGAGGGAGTGGGCCGTAATCCACCACGGGGCCCTGGGCCCTGTCCGGGTTAGTAGATGTCACATGTTTTAGAATTTTTGGGTCTACGACATGCCGGTTTCCTCACGTGGTTTTCCTTCACCGTTTTGAGAGCAGCGGTGATGAAATAATTTACACAAAGTAAAGTGCCTGTTTGGGTTTGAACCTACGACCTACAACAAGTCGGCAGTTACCACTGGGCCACCACTACTCTCTCGTAATAAAGGTATGTTACCGAATGTATTGTGATTAAAATATTTTTTTAAGTTGACGGATATTTGATGAATTAGGTCCACGACAAATTAAGTGTGCGTGTGTTGGTGATGGTAATTTAGGTGCACAACGACTTGCGTCGCGACTACTAACTGTTCATCAGTTCATGCATGATACGGCTTATGAGTAATTCTTCTTCTCTTTAACGTTGTTCCCTTAAATATATCATCTCCAAACACACACTGCACAAAAGCCGTTTTTAGGGTCAGTTCACACCAAGACGCGACGCGACGCGACGATACTGGAAGAGGCCAGTGATTTCGCGATGCGCCGCGCGGCGCAGCGCGAACGAGCCGCTCTCGCACGCCGCGCGTACCGGCGAAGTACCGCTGCGTCACGATGCGTCGCTCTACGCCGCGATGCGTCGCTCTACGCCGCGAGGCGTCACGAGGCGCAGCGTTGCACGGCGCAACGTATTCTGAATTCTCACAACGCAATGTGTACCTTTTCGTGTAGAAAATAAAGAATATTTTTAGTAACTCTTTTAAAGTGTGCGCGCAGCGTCGCGTCGCGTGGCGTCTCGGTGTGAACTGACCCTTATTGTGTTGGTAAATACATTTGAATTTCAAAGGAAAACGGAAAGGTGGCGTGATTTGTTTGTAGCACCACCTTTTATTTCCTTTCTTCTGTGGTAGGTGAGCAGCAGGTGAAAATCAGCATCAGTAATTATTACCTTTTGGTATTAGCATTTATTTGGTGTTTTCCTCGTTAATAATAATAATATATTTTTTTTTTTATTTTTACTTTTTAAAGATGTTACAGAAAAACACGATTTGTGGAAAAATAAATAAAACCGTTGGTCCGTCCTTGTCACGTAAAACAGTCATAGTATTGAATGGCGCGAAGTTACTATGGCGTTCCTGTAACGTGACTCCAGATCGCCAATAGTGCTGTCTCTGTCTAGCATAGACATTAAAACTTTAATTTTTAAGGATATTTTGACTTTACTGTGATTTATACCTATTTCCATGTTTAAGAAATTTAATTAAAAAAAAAAAAACCTGCCAAATATCCTATTACTAATACCAATAAACTAATTTTCTTTCATAAGCAACACTTGTCTCTCTTACCAGTACTTACCGGTTTTGGAAATGCCTCTCAGTAGGCCTAGAGGTCTGATCAGGCGAAGGTTCAGCTAATGCTTCAATGGCGGCCACCAGTCCTTCCACGTCACCCCCCGCGCCCCTTCGGACTGGCCCCACCACGCATAATCCATTCAGGAGCTGTGATACATACAGTTAGCCATATCTGTCATTGCTTATTTATTTATACTTTGTAGTAAGTAAAGTAATTTTATTTCAGGTATATCACCAATTCACCATCACAAAATATTGGAAAACATTTTAAAAGAGTAGGTAACTATGGAGAGTCCTGCTCATTCTTCTCCATACAAAAGTACCTTTTGGAAGGAGCATCTAGAATCAATTCTACTAACTAAATTTTGATGTTCAAGTCTCTACATGAAATAAATGATTTGTATTTGAAATACTATCCATAACTCAATATTTTGTCATCTTAGGAACAGCTGTCAGAGAAAGTTTTTGTTAGGACTACGTCCAAAGGGCTAGTATGTTCTTATCTTATAAGGGAAACTGCCTTATCGATCTAGTGTTTGCAAAGCTACTGCTGTGCATAAGGCCCAAGGTTTAATTCCTAAGTTAGGCAAAGTGTAGTTTGGGTTTTCCCATCAGGAATTTCTCAGCTTGAAATCTGGATTTATGGTAGTAGGCTACATGGAACTATAACATAACTAAACAAATGTGGGTGTACCTACTGAACATACACCTCTACATAACCCTTCCAGGAAAACAGTAGCATGTTGTTATTTTATGTAAGAAATAAAAGTACTGCAAGGGATGTTTCACTTACATGTGTTAAGTTTTGTTGTGCCACCGCCCATGTATTTAGCATATGGGCAGTATTATCACTCACAACAAACCGCACCTGTAAAAAAAGTGAAGTTCTTCACAAAATGAGTAAACTAATATATGCATATTAAATTAAACTTAGATAAGGGATTGTGTCTAGCAAATAGCTTGTTTCGGGATGCTGGAAAAATGGGGCAGGCTTATTTAATTAATGTTAAATCGCTAGATTGGAGCTAGCTAGCTAGATTTGAAATGATTAAATAACATAAATTATATTGTTGGACCTGCAATCTAATTTTATGAGATTCTTATAAGTATTTATTTAGTTGCCACCAAAACACCTAAACAGGAATATACTAGGGCTACAGTTTCATGTTATTGTCACAGGAGGTAATAGTTTCTGGTTTCGAATTAAGCAACAGGTGATCCTTACCAGTTTTCCTTCAGGAAATAGGTCCCATACTATCCGACAGTACTCAACAGCCGCTTCAACACTGCAAGTCCACAACGATTTGCAGATCGGTGGGACTGGAAGGTATCCCCGGTTTTTCGGGACATCAAAGTCTATCGGATTATCTGACGATATGCCGAAGTAAGGTGTGTGGTCGAGAACAAATATTGTTTTGTGGTTTATGGGAAACATGACTACTCTTCAATTGTTTTAAGTTTAGTTACATTTCTAGATATTTTGATAATATACGTGGAATTGAGCAAATCCAAACTCAAAACCAAAAAAAAAACAGTTTGAGGAACATAAGATGACAGGATTGAGTTAAATGTCAAGTTGATGTCAAGTCAAAGTCTGTCAAACAAACTTTAACGTCAAATTGACAAAAACTTCCTATATTATGCAGATTAATAGTGAAAGAATTATCAAAACTGATTCATTAGTTTTTGAGAAAATCGCGAGCGACAAAATATGGTTGTTGAGAACCTCCTTGCTCTTGAAGTCCGTTGACAAAATCAAGTTCAGTTTTGATTTTATTAGCTTCCTGTCACTGATATCTACATAGCAAGTAGTGTTATAGGAATTTGTGTGGGGTAGCTAGGTACCTACCTTCAACTAAAAAATAAAAAATAATAAATTAGATTCATTACGACTTTTGAGATATCGTGTCTCAAATTGAGAACATGGACCGATTTTTTGCACGCAAGTGTATTAAAAGAAAAATATCGTTTCAGCACATGTTGACACGAGTAGTAGGTATTGACTTTGTACAGAGGCCAGCAGGTGCTATTCTCTAAAAGACAATTTCTTGGCAATTTCTTCAGCACATCGAGCTACCCCAATCTGTCAGATTTTTCCAATTGAATATGAACCTTATTCCTTTGTACTAAAGTTGAAAATCTATCAAAGAAAGACAGATTGGGGTAGGTTGACCTGCTGGCGTCTGTACAAAACAAACTAGGACCAAAACAAAGTAGCATACGCACTATCGTGCGCGCAGCCAGCGTGCTAGATGTAATCGAACGAATTGAATGAGCGCACGCGTTTTATTTATTTTAAATTAAAATGCTAATTGCTACCAGTTTGATCAACGATGAACATGTTGTCAGCAGCAGCAAAGGAGAAAAATAGGAAGATGTTTTGGATAAATACAAATTAACATACACGTGCAGAGTACACTCAAATAAAAAATAATATAAAATAAAAGATTTGAATTTCATTAGATCGTGAGTGTATTTCAATCCATTTTGATATGCAGTCAACATGGATTACCTTTCGACACACACTCAAGCATTACTTAAAACTAGATTCAAGCCATTTGATTGGTTGAAACTAGTTTGTAATGCTTGAGTATTGAGTGACGTTCTGTAATACGGGACTAAATGGTGAATACTGAATGCTGATTGCTGCTATACAGCGAGTTTACACACGATCAAGCATGCACATCTATCTGCAGTCTGCACGACGTTCACGGTAGTGGGGGTGCTCACTTGATGCAATATATTGGTCGTGCAAATTCAGCAAGTGAATAATAATAATTATCAACGTACGTCGAACCGATTCACGTTATTTTTCGTCGTGCATCGTTCATGACCTTGGCGGGTCGTACAGCTAGGACCGTGTACATGAGGCATTATTAGCACTTTTTATTATTTTGTGATTATTTCCGGTACATTTTCATTAGTCAAAATAAAGTTATGACTAGAATAACGTTAAAAAATTCCCATGGCAGTACAAAAAAAATATGAAAAACGTCTTGACGAGAAATTCAAGAAGATTTTTGTACTGGCAGAATTATTGTCCACAGATTATTATTCATAGACATCTTGTCACAAAAATTCAAAAACCGATAAAAGATGACCAGTTTTTTTATTACGGTTGGAAATAAACAGTAACACAGTAAAGTGTTTTATTTATTTACATCGCTTTACAAAAATATAAACTACGACATCAACGTAAAAGAAGTAACGCAAATAAAATAATATAAATTGTTAACAAAAACTGGTCATTTAGGTGCGTTAAGCCCGTAAAATTGTAGAGTAATGATATTATTAGTCTAGCTTCATCTGATAGTAGTTCTAAAGTCTAGCTTCGTCTGATATCAGTTCAATTTAACGAATTGAAACTTATATGATTTTCAAAATAAATAACTAAAATAACCGAAATATTTAAAGACACGTACAACACTATGGTGAATGTGAGAGAATGATAAAATGGTGCATTCGTCGATCAAACCGGGCCACACATCCGAAGCTAGAAATTAAATTAACATCCACCATTTTGTTTATTTTCGCGAAAATAAGTCTTTTCCCGGATACGTTGTAGAATATTCCTGTTTAACCACTACACAATAGAGTGATCTACTTAATCTGGCAATGATTATAAGATTAGGAATGTGCTATTAGCGTTCCTAACTAATATCGGGCCCTTGAGTTGAAATTTGCAGACATCGGCCGCGCCGCTAGTAAACACTCTTTGAAAATTAACAGCATAACGTTGAACACAAGTAAAAAACCCAAACACGCAGGGCACCCGAGTTGATGAGAAAAGTTCGGATAATCACCAAGTTCAAAGGGAGCAATCCCCTAGCGTTAGAGGTACGTGAAGTGCAGTAATCGGAGTTCGGACGTCATACGGTCATAAGTGTGAATAAGCTGTGCGCGTACAGTCTATTCTTATGGTGGAATATTTGTTCAGGAAATAACCAAGAGTAGTGGGCGAGAGTCCCCCGTGGCGCGCCCGGCTAACATGAACCACACGCCTGCACCGGACAGGCAGCAGCAGCACGACTCCAATGTCAACCAGGTGGAGGAGATGGAGACTCAAGATGGTTAGTGATGTCACAATATTTACATTGTAATCAACTGTTTCACTCACACACATCCAGGTAATCTCTAAAAAAACATCAAATTAAAACATTACTCATCATAGTCACATTTTATAATTGCTTTATTACATGAATTTGCAAATGTTATTGAACTTATTTGTTAACCAGATTACCCTACATAACCTCAAACTGTATTTATTAAGTTGACATTGTTAAGAGCTAAATCTGTTTTGTGACAAATGATAATCATTGCAGTATAAAGATATGATCAAAATGTGTACTGCAGTGTTCACATAATAGATTTGGAGTGTTGCTTTCTTTGTTTAAAAAGTGCAAGTCGCTGTCTTGAGAGTGAAACGAAAATATCTAATTATAGAATATCTTTGTCTACATACATGTTTGATGTGTGCAGTATATTGAATTTGGTTATAGTTTTATTAAAATAGTGTTTTTGTTTATCATAGTGTTTATAATTATCTAGTTAGATATACATTGTGTATACTTAGTGTATTTATACCTGAGTCCAGATTACCTCAAGTCTTTTCAAATGTCAATGTGATCTTTACATGCATGAATGATGGTGCCAGCACTGCCAACTGGTGAGAATTTATAAAAAAAAAAACATACAAATAAACAATGTTGTCATGTCAAAAACTTGTGATCCATGTACAGACGCCAGCAGGTCAACCTACCCCAATCTGTCAAATTTCTTTGATAGATTTTCAACTTTAGCACTAAGGAATAAAGTTCATATTCAATTGGGAAAATCTGACAGATTGGGGTAGCTTGATGTGCTGGCCTCTGTACAAGAATCCACTTACAAGAATTTGTTGATTATCTTTTTATCATTTTGAAATAGAGATAGGCATGTTATGTTTGTTCATTCTAATTCATTGATCAGTTTACCTGGTTTCAGATATCCTGCTTTGTCATTAGTACTTACTTGAACTATTAGTCTGTCTTTAGTTTGATAAAATAATGTATATTGAGTTGATACAAGTGCATTTAATTGCTAAGTATGCATAAAATGTGAATGAATGAAAAAGTTGTAAGTAGAGTTCCAATTAATGATGAGACACTTATTTGAACCATGTGATATGTAATTAGAAATAATGTGGAGTGCACTATAAGTCATACTGCATCTAACTTTAAGGAAACACTGTATTGTTTTTGAAGAAATAATGAAGTTAGTGGGCATACAGCTGTGATGCATCCTCCACCTAAAGTCCTGGTTGGTGAAAAATTGATTTTTGAAGCATTGAAATTATCACACTACCCATCTTACTGAAACCGGAGAATGCTGAACTTGACCCAATGACTTGTTGTAAACAAATAGATTTTTAGACTAAAAACTTTTTTCTAAGGAAAAAAAACTGGTTGTGCTAAATATTTTTCTTCTAATCCTTTGTCAAAGTTGACAATAAATGTCAAAATTCAGATCTATAAAACAATGGACAGATCTGTTTCTCCTGAATAGTTGCTGTGTTCTATTTTAACTATTAAGTTTACTTTAGTGAGTTCAAATCAATTAGAGGTAACATGTATTTTGCAGTTATTCTTTGTTAAATTCGTTTTTTAATAACAAGTAAAATAAGTAGGCACACTCCAACAGCTAAATGAAACTAAAAACATCTGGTTTTTGTTTCCAAAAGCAATAAGAAAAAAATATTATTCTCCATAGTATTTATAGAGATTTTACACAGAATTTCACTCACCCACAGAGATTGATATCATGTGGTTCAATTACAAGATTTTATATCAAGTAAATAAATCAATATCAAGCACTATGAGTCATGTCGTATTGGAATGGAGCTTAAAAAATAATGTAATTGTTTGTCTTCTGTTGCAGTGGAAACTGTAGACACTGTCACTGACAAGACCTGGGAGGACGATCTTATGAAAGGTCCCAACGGCGAGGTTGTCATGGGTGAGGTTATGAAGAATCAGGAGACCACATCTTCAGACATGCCGGTGAGTAGAGATGGAACAATCACTCTGGTATTGAAAGCCATCATTTTTCTATTGTAAGAAAGGGATAGTGCTATGCATCTTGTGTAGCTCCATCTATCTCTCACACTGGGATGATCACCACACTCAGTGCCCATTGTCATGGCTCCAGAGACAAATCTGACAAGCAGTAACATTGTTTGCTAGATAAAACTTAATATCACCTCTTTAAAATAAATAAAACTGTCTTAATTTTATTTCCTTGATAGGAAATCAGATTGTCATTAAGGCAGATATTCAAATTACTTTTATTGTATCTGATTGCTATATTTCCTTCCTTACTTGGAACTTGGAATGGCCTCAATTGGTATGCAGAATAAAAATACTTAAAGTATACTTATAACATCAATGTATTTGCCTAATTTTCTTCTCTCTTATTGTTTATTTACCAACTCTCTCCATTTAATAAATCCCCAAGAGATCAACACAGTTGTTTGCTATTCACCTCATTGAAAACCAAATTATGGAGTGAAAGAGGCAGAGGCTCATTTGAATCTCAAAGTATTTTCAGGGTCTGATAAACAGAGATTGGGTTCTAATTTATCAGATAATCCCGTCCGTTTATCGAATTCCCGTGTTACTGTTTAAGTAATGTGCGAATATTTACGATGTTATACAACATTTAAGGCCATTTGAATGCTAGCAGTTAGTATGAAACATGTTATCCTGTTAATAACGCCTACGTCTTATAGTATAGTCGTATCGTATAATTATGATGGTCGGATGATCCATTTGAAAGATAGTATCGCACATTCGCGCCATAATAGACCATTTGTTCCCTTGATATATCTGTCTTCATGACTTTTAACTACCTTTTTTGATAGCTCTCATAAGTTTTACGTCTTCCTCTTTAGGGTTCCGTACCTCAAAAAGAAAAACGGAACCCTTATAAGATCACTTCGTTTTCCATCTGTCAAGACTCTTTTCCTCAGGAACGCGTGGAGTTATCAAGTTGAAATTAATCCCTTGGAAGCATTGAAATAAAACAAACTTCTAAGTCAACGCAGTCAAAAGATACGGCGTTTATGTTCCGTTTATGCCGCATATTTTGCCACTCGCAAGGGAATCAAAACCTATAGGATACCTACTTCCCGTTGACCTAGAATCATGAAATTTGGCAAGAAGCAATATCATGTAGCACAAGTAACGGAAAAAATCCGAAAACCGTAAATTTATAGTTATATATTTATACGGTACCCTCGGTGCGCGAGTCCGACTCGCATTTGATCGCTTTTTTTTCTTGTGTGGCTGAAATTCAGAACGTAAAAGTAAAGAGAAAGTAATTATGTATTAAATGTATTTTCAAAAATATTCATTAACACAAGTTAACACACAAATCATGCATTATTTATCAATTTAAGAATAGTATTAGCATTATGTATACCTCCACAGCTGGCTTGTCTTGATACCGAGATGGAGGATGACGAGGCGCGGTCAGAAACGACATTCCGTTTTACGGTACAGAACTTCAGGAATTTGAAAGATTCTGTGTTGTCTCCGGCGTGCTTCGTCCGGAACCTTCCATGGAAGATCATGGTCATGCCACGGCAAGCTCCGTCCCCGGATCGTCAACAACAGAAGTCCTTAGGGTTCTTCCTTCAGTGCAATGGCGAGAGCGAGTCTTCGAGTTGGTCATGCTATGCAATGGCAGAACTAAGACTGATCTCCCATAAGCCGGAGACCGAACCTTTCTTCAGGAAGATCCAACATTTGTTTTATAGGTTTGTTGAGTGTTTTAGACTAATTTTGTGCGAGTATTTGCGCCCGGGCGCAAATAAGGCACATCGAGCTTCAGAGGAAGACTTACACACAGTTCTCATTAGTGACTGAGAGGATGCTATACAAGGCTGAACTTTTACTAAAAGTCGATGTGCCATATTTACGGCCGAGGTCAGGATAATTTTAATAGATTTATAAAATAATATTCAAAAATAATGGGGCTTCCGTCAACAGTTTAGTTTATGGATATTTTACAGGAATATTTAAATAATCTCGTAAGGACCGGCTCAGATTAGGCAATCCTTAACTCGACGGGGTTTCTATGGTGTATCGCTATTGGTGAAATAAATCCCAAAAAAAAAACATAATTTTGCAAGTGAGTATCAACTTACAAAGGCACGCAGTTGGGTTATTTATTTTCAACTTTATTACAACACATGTATGGTTTGAGTACGTTTGTAGGCAGTGAAAAGCGCTATGCTTTCGCTTCGCCAATTTTGTGCCGACCCTAAGTTTGTTCGTTAAGCGACTTCTGTAACGACGACAGCTTCTATTATTAATTTTATTCTACCTTCCTTAAAACAACTTTACACATAATAAATATTGAAACATTCGTAAATTATTATTTAATAATCTGTTGTTCAACTGTCTATTAATAAATTTCCTTGTAATATCTCCAGTAAAGAGAACGACTGGGGTTTCTCTCACTTCATGGCATGGAACGATGTTTTGGACCCTGAGAAGGGTTACATTAAGGACGACGCAATCACGTTGGAGGTACACGTGACTGCCGAGGCGCCGCACGGCGTCTCCTGGGATTCGAAGAAACATACAGGCTATGTTGGTAAGACTTGTGTAATAAAAAGCACAATAATTTCATTTTGTTCAACACCTATTTGTGTAACACTATCAATCCCAATCTGTATCATTTTGAAGGATGTAGCTAATCAATTGCTTCACATGTTCGAAAAAACTGTCTGCTCAACAACGTAAATAACGAAATGAATGGTGTTGAATTGTCAAAATAAAAGTCAGTGCTACTGATAGTGTGTTACTCAATTACCCCGCAGGACTTTTTTGTACGGCTTGATTGACACGCACAATGGTCCATTTCAAGGACTAAGTGCAGAAACCAAACCCATAACAAATAACATAGAACGGCTTGACTGACGTACTTGCTTCCGTAATGGCTGCTTAGTCCTACTTCGGATCGCGACTTCGCCGCAGAGAGAGCTCAAAATATGGGTGCTCTTCAAAATAAAATAAGTGAAGGGTGAAATAGTCTGGTGTTAAAAAGAGATCGAGTATTTTTTGGTTGTTCGTTTTGATTAGGTGGGTAGTGGGACTAGTGGGGTACTTGGAATTTTCATATATTTTTAACAATTTTATGAGGGTACCTGAAAGTGTGTTTATAAATTCTACAGAAGTTTCCAATCCAGTTCGTGTATGAACCGATTAACCCAGGATTCTATAAAATATTCGTGTTTATTCTAGGTCTGAAGAACCAAGGCGCGACGTGTTACATGAACTCGTTGTTACAAACATTGTACTTTACAAATCAACTACGTAAGGCCGTTTACAAGATGCCGACAGAATCTGACGATAGTACCAGGTAAATTAGCAGTTGCTTTTGTAATCTAGGAGAGATTATCTATTACAGTGAAACTTAGATTATCCTGACTAATTTCTGTCGAAGATTATCGCTATAACATCCGCATGTTCTGAATTGATAGAAAAACTAGTTTGTTGATTTTTGCCTAGTTTTTAAACGTAAGCAAATTTTAGAATGCGGCAAACCGGATGATTGGAATTATCGATATAAAACGTGACGATGCAGAGTGCCTGATATTTTGTTTTTTTTTTCCCTTAGGTCCGTAGCATTGGCGTTACAAAGAGTTTTCTACGAGCTACAATTCTCAGATAAACCTGTCGGCACTAAGAAACTTACCAAGAGTTTTGGATGGGAGACACTGGATTCTTTTATGCAACATGACGTGCAGGAGTTTCTTAGGGTATGTGTCTAAGGCACTGAATTACCTAATATATGGAGAACGTATCATCGTTTACTTAGCGTTCTTTTGTATTTTGTTCATGAATAAAGACGTATTTTACGTACGAACGAAAGTTGGGCATATGCTCTTTGAATGCACAGGCGTGACCCAGATTACAACAGAAACCCTCAGGGCACCCAGATCTTACACAGATGTTCTTAACAGATCAGGAGAGGTAATCAACTTCTGGAGGGACATAGGCTGGTTGAAATAACCACCGACGGCCGCCATGGCCCACGCACAATGGTCCACCTGAAGAACTAAGTCCGGAAACCAAACCTTTCTAAGAGAGAACATACGAACGAAAATAATGTCTCAAAATTGTGCGTTATCTGTTCAGCGCCTTATGATATCCCATTCTAGTTTTTACTCAATGAAATCTGCATTGGAGGAATAGAGCCTAAACTCAGCACTTATGAAGGTTGACATTACAAGCTATTATTATTACAGGTACTTCTAGACAAATTGGAGAGTAAAATGAAGGGTACTTGCGTTGAAGGAACAGTGCCGCGTCTGTTTGAGGGCAAGATGACGTCGTACATTAAGTGCAAGAACGTCAACGTGTCCAGTACGCGCGTCGAAACCTTCTACGACATACAACTTAATATTAAAGGGAAGAAGAACAGTGAGTACATGGTTTACGTAAACCTTTTCCACATTAAGGCGCATTTGTACAGGTGCCAACACATCAACATACCCCAATCTGTCAAATTTCTTTGATAGATTTTCAACTTTAGTACAAAGAAATAAGGTATATATTCAATTGGGCAAATCTGACAGATTGGGGTAGCTTGATGTGCTGGCCTCTGTACATAAAAGTGCCGAAAAGTATCAGAAATAAAACAACAGCTGTTGTTGCGAAATGTTTCGTAGGTCGGACGCTTTATTTCGAAACAAATACTGACAGGAATAAAAAGGTCAATCACTTGGAAGCCATGTGACGATCTTCAATTCTGTAAAGTTTAACTCTGTCGCCGATTATCGCCTCGTATTTAGTTTAATCAAGAACATCGTTATCCTATTTGGTATGACTGATGTATAAACTCATAGACACTTGTCATTGCAACTTCCAAAGTTTAAATAGGGACCTTAAAAGGACTAGTTTTATACATATAACCCCCACCAACTCTACTAAGAAAACCAAATGAACACCTTATTCCAGTCGACGAATCCTTCAAAGACTACATTAGTACGGAGACTCTTGACGGTGAGAATAAGTACGACGCAGGAGAGCATGGTCTCCAAGAGGCGGAGAAGGGAGTTATCTTCGCTTCGTTCCCGCCGGTACTGCATCTACACCTCATGAGGTTCCAGTACGACCCCATCACAGATAGCTCTGTCAAGTTTAATGATAGGTAAGTTTTGAGGTATTTTACGTGTTTGTAGATGGTTATGATCACCTTCCTGTAGGCTGGCGTCTTGCGAGACGCCCGTAGCTATGTATTAATTTAGAATACTTGTATTGGCGTCTACTTATACATAAAAATGCGCGCGGGTACATACTCGAGACGCCAGGTTTTGTCGACTACACGTGCGTCTACGCAAGGAAACTCCTTAACCGGACATAATTATTAATAATGTTTTACAGTTTTAAATTATGGCTTTGTACGACTAGTTTCGAGCTTTTAGTGATGAAGTTATCCTCACTTTGACTTCAGATAATAGGTTGAATCTGTTAAAACATTAGGATGACTCTGTTGTTAAAATCTTCCCCACTCCCGTAGATTCGAGTTCTACGAACACATCAACTTGGACGCGTACCTTCAGGAGAAGCCGGAGACGCCAGCTGACTACACGCTACACGCGGTGCTGGTACACTCAGGAGATAACCACGGAGGACACTATGTCGTCTTCATCAACCCCAAGGGCGATGGGAAGGTGAGGCATTATGGTTTTATAAGCTAGAGTATGGCATTTTGGGACATTTTATGGAAAACTTAGCTAGATGGAGTGATGACCTTTATGCGTAACTGGTAGCAGCTGGATAAGAGTAGTCGTGAATGGAATTAAAAGACGACTGGAAAAGCCTATGTTCAGTAGTAGACTTTAGTAGAATGATTTTGTTGAAATGTTGTTTTAGTAATTCCTAGTTTCCTAGCCGTGTGAAGTAGAAAATATGTTGGCATTCTAAAAAATATTGATATTACAGCATATTTTGAAGTATAATGTTTGATAAGTTTCCTTTATTTACGTTGAATCATACCTGGACATTAGAGGGCATTTAAACTGCATTTCAACACGCACTCTTAGTTCTAATTTGTAGTAGTTGTAGCCAATTAGTTATCTTTTTGAGAGACTGTTTGTACTCAGTAAGAAAATCATTTTACAGACAGCTTTAAAACCAGGAACAGTAAGTAGCTATTTGCCATTTTAAAGTCTGTACACTGAACAAGTACTAGAGGAAAGAGACAAGCTGAGCTGGAGGCACCTGCCTTCGTGTTTAATTGACATACTTAATCAAAAAGAAGCTGGAAGTATGTAGTAGTTATAAATCTAATATATAAAATTCTCGTGTCACAGTGTTAGTTACCATACTCCTCCGAAATGGCTGGACCGATTTGTATGAAATTTTGTGTGCATATCGGGTAGGTCTGAGAATCGGCTACTATCTATTTTTTTTTTTGGAAAACGATGTTTGCAGGGTCAGCTAGTATTTATTTATTTATTTATTTATTTATTGGCCTATCTACAATTGTTACACTGTTTATCCTTAAAAGTACGAGCAATGTACAAGCATAGTGTACAATATGATACGATAGACACAGCATGCAAAAAAAACAAAATTAAAACCTACAATAAAACTGCAGTAATTGTGCAGAAATAACGCTTGCAGCACTAAAAGGTAGTTTTATAAAAAAAAAATAAAATGAAGAAAGAATAAAAAAATAGTTAATTGTGTTGGTTACTTTTATGGACTTGGCGCTTGAATTTTTGAAGTGATGAGGAAAAAATATTTATTGATTCATCGCAATTATTAAGAAGCCTGCAAATTCTGGGGATGGGGGAATTGGATCCTGAAACAGTTTTGCGGAAAGGGGGACGTAATAGTTTGATTGGGTGACGTGGATAATTGTGGGGTAGGTTAAAACTTAACTTACTTAACAACTGGGGGCAGTCTAATTTACTCTGAAGTATTTTATATAGAAAAACTAGATCAATACCATCTCTTCGTTTGTAAATAAATATTATGTAAATAAAAATTGAATGCTGTTCACTGGTAAGTCCAAAACTTGAGTACGTCTGGATCGATTTGGCTGTTTCTTGTTTTAAAACGTAAAGAAAAATTTAAAGTATTGTCCATGGCATTTTTTTATAAACTCAAGACTATATTGAAATTTTGACGGGACAGCGTCTGTCGGGTCAGCTGGTTTCTAATAAATACTCTTGTTGTTCAGTGGTGCAAGTTCGACGATGACGTAGTTTCCCGCTGCACAAAGCAGGAGGCCATCGAGTACAACTACGGTGGACATGACGAAGACATGGCGTTGACGGTACGTCATTGCACCAACGCCTACATGTTGGTCTATATAAGGTGAGTTATGGGTTCTCTAAAATGTTAAGCTTATCTTTAACCAACATAACTAAAATTGCATCTTATGAATTTAATTATTAATTAGTAGTTCAACCGCATGTTTTATACTTATCCTAGTTATACAGGAAATCTTTTTTTAGCCATACAATGCTATAATAAATATAGTCTGTAACATCCTACGTGTAACGTTGCTGGTTGCCTAAGGCCTGAGTTCACCAACATTCAAACCACCCATTAGGTACTTAAACAGTTGGTTTATGTCAAATTTCCTAAGGAAATTTTAATTAAAGAACTGTTAAATATTTAATCAGTTGATTTAAATGTTGGTGAACACAAGGCTAAATAAATAAAATAAACAAATGTCACATAGACAACGCGATATGTGTGGCAAATAGGCTTTTGTGTACTGGAAGCTACGAATAAGTAATAAGTCAGGAACTCTAATTCAGAACAAATTCCACAGAAAAAGTGGCCCTACTTCAAACCAAAACGACGTATGATTCCAAATACGAATCACTTCCAAGGTTACAAAAAGACATGCTTGGTGATTGGTTTAAATTCAGAACGAAAGCCGGGATTGGTTCTCGCGCGTGCTGCAATGTCTGTTATGACAGTTGAGTCAAGTGACGTGGACGATGTTATGCAATAAGTGCACCGGACGAAGTCAAACAATATTATTGTACATTGTTTTTTTTATAATATATATATTTTTTTTGGGTTTCTTTTTACAATCCAATGGCCTCTATGTCCTGCGAAATATGATTAATTTATTAAGTTTTTGTCTAGAAGACATTAAAAGATAATCTTTCAAACTAGTAGGTACATGGTATATGCTTTTAATGATTTATAAAAATATTTTTCGTCAAAATGAACGGAACATACTCTGCTGGCTTTCACAGGCATTCAGTCGTACTCTTTATTTCTAGCTTAACTGAAGCTATCCGCTTATTTTGCCGAATTGGATCGGCAGGGAAACTTAAAGAAAACAAAATAAGCAAAATAGAATAATGTTATAAAAATAACTAAATTTTATGGATTTACTTTTCAATATTTCATCAAGAAGAAAAGAAAAATGAAATTGGAAAAAAATTTACTGACTTCATTTTGCATAGTATTGACCACCTCGGTTTGATAACGTATTTGAACATCTTTGAATATAATTATAATTTTGCTACTATTTACCAGTGAAAAGTGATCCCTGGACATTTTAATCTTGTATGGCTCCTGCACCACTCCACAACACATGCTGGCATGATGATTCACAGCTGTAGTTCACCATGATAAAAACGAAAACGTACCCGAAGTGCTCGCTTGCAAGAAAAATGTCCGACTGATGACGCGCTGGGTACAATTTTTAAGCCCCGCCTACTTGGGCCTAATATTTGTTGGGTCATTTTTTTATCGCAGTTACATTTCCTGACTTATTACTTATTCGTAGACTGGAAGCTTGAAGCTTCGCCGCGAAATGGCACTCGAGCGTTTGTCACTTGTCAAAATAATCTCGAATGAAAGCGACCAATTGGCGACAAGACAAAACACTTCGCGCCATCTTGCAGCAAACTTTTTATCAAGGAAATGCATTAGTAACTGAATTAAAAGTAACAAACACTACGCGTGACCAATTTGACCGTTTTTTTCCTCCATTGATCGATGAGTATTTAATTTCAACGCCAAAGATGCGTTTCGTTGCGGTTCTTAAACTGTGTCCGAGAAAAATGTGCAAACGGCGCTAAAATACGTTTTTACGTCTAATTCTATCAATGTGGATACCACATCCAAAAAACCCTTTTGGATGTGGTATCCACCGATTTGTTTTCGGGCCCAATAACTACGTAGCGGTCGAAGTGGCGATGCTTGGAGGAGGCCTATGTCTAACAGTGGACGTCTATCGGCTCAAATAATGATGATGATGAGCTTAGAACAAGTGTAAGGCCTGAATGTGTTCAGAAAATAAAAATGTTCTATAAAAATTCTGTAAAAGCATTTCCTATTATTAGAATAAGGAGTGAAGTGTGAAGCCCTGTTCAAGTAAGTAAAGTCAAGCAATAGTATTCATGATGATTTGTGATTTCCAGGGATTCACAGTTGAAGACTGTCTTGCAAGAGGTCACTCAGGCGGACATTCCCACAGAACTGAGCGAGAGGCTCGCTGAAGAGAAGAGAATTGAAACTGTAAGTGACTAAAACAGATTTATTCCTAGCCTAATCTGTTAGGATGGAGTTTTATATAAATGTCATCGGCTGCATACAGCGCCTTGTCGTTCGCCGCATCAAGATGCTTGCTGTAGGAATTTACCAATGCTTTTTTAACCACCAAATACAGCATAAACACCTACTCGGCTAACTGAGCTTTTAATGGGAGACATTGAGTCTTACATATGAGTTATCACCTAATTTATGTCTCATTTCATCTTGCATATTATGCCTAATATTTTTAAGCTATACATGGTGTAAAAAGACCCATCACACAGTCGATATCTACGCACTTTGTTCATCAAGCTAAAAACATTGCTGGGAAAACAAATATTTTTGCTGTGAAAAATCGCTGTTTACAGCAGCGTGCAATGCAACGCACGCAAAACAATGCATAATGCAATTGTGTTCCTTAACCAGAAGGTATGGTCCAGTACAAAAAAAAAAAAACAAAATGATGGGGTCGATTAGTGTACCTCCGTTTCGTTTAGCGCCTTTTTACACCCGTTATATTTCAAATCTTCAACAGATTCGTCGCAAGGAACGCAACGAAGCTCACCTCTACATGAACGTTAACGTGGTACTAGAAGAGGCCTTCGACGGTCACCAGGGCAACGACCTCTACGACCCGGAGCGCGCGCACTACCGCGTGTTCCGTGTTCGGAAGCAGGCCACTGTTGCTGAGCTCATGGAGATGCTGGCCGAGAACTTCAAATACCCTCTCAAACAGCTGAGGCCGTGGCCTTTTAGTGCGCGTTCTAATCAGGTGAGACAACGTACTTCATCATATACCTAGTCTTTGCCAACTATATTGAGGTTGGTTTCCAATCGAACCACATGCAGCTGAATACCAGTAGTTTAAATGGAGCGACTGCCTATCTGACCTCGACGACCCAGTTACTGGGTAAACTCGATACTTACTCCATAGTATGACGATCAATTCCGGATTGGCGAAAAAACGGCTGAACGGATTTGGATATTTTTTTATGAAAACATAGGGTATTTTTAATCCTGGTAGTAAGTTCCCATGGGATATTTTCCAACAACCATGCGGGCGAATCTGCTGGAAAATGCTAGCAAGCTGTGTAGCCTGAAATGAGCTATCATGCCTATCATATTTTCTTTATCAAGAAGCAGTTACTGACAGGCAAATAATAAGAATTTCCACACAAATACACTCAAAACACAATTACACAATTTACACTATATAACCACAGTATCTCCCAACAGACATGCAGACCGACTTGCCTAGACATCCTCAACGACCAGCACAAGACTGTGGCTGACGTTTCCGAGAACATGAACCCTTGGAACATATTCCTGGAGATGTTACCCCCAGACTCAGGCTTCAGTGCGCTCCCCAACTTCGACAAGGAGAATGACGTAGTGCTCTTCTTCAAGTTCTACGACCCCAAACAGAAGCGGATTCATTATTGTGGACATCACTACTTGCCGATTGCCAGCAAGCCCGCTGATCTGATTCCGATACTGAACAAGCGTGCAGGTAATTAATTAATTACTATGAATAATAAAAAGTCAGGAAGCGTAACTATGAACAAAATCAACGAGAAATTCGGCTCCAAATTTCACTACATTGACAAAATACCTCGAGTATTCGAACGAAAGAACATACATGCAAATAAGTCAATTAGCTGCGCTCGCGTAAAGCGTAGTGTTCCGACAAGCGCCGTGATTGGTTCTGGTGCTCGGGGTGGCCTTTTCGCAACGCCCACCGCGGCAAACATTTGCGTGGTGCCATTTTTGAGCTTGAGTTACATTTATTGACTTTTATTATTCATAGGTTAATTACTTATGATCTTCATCATGTATTGTTTTTATCCACAGTGCCTAAGCTTCTTGTTTTTACGGTATTAATATCGGCCAGTAAACGACATCTAATGTAGGAGCGTATGATGATCGATCGGTGAGAGAGAGTACTCTGGTTATCACTATGGCTAGATTGTAACTGCATATGAAAATGGCGCTGTTTTTTTAATACATAATCTTACTCGTCACGCCTTTATGCATGTCTCGATTCTGAACTGACACACATCATGGTTGAAGCTTTATGATACAATACAGCGGCCGAAAAATAACTTGAAAATGGGCGAAGAACGATAACAAGGTGTCATTTGAAGAATGTATGGGCGCGGGAACGCGTTTCCGTTCGTATCAGAGCGGAGCAAGCACTGCAGGGTATACCGGGGACATCGCCGCCTTGATGATACAAGTTCCGGCTATAATATTGTCCTCATCACAGAAATCAGATCTTACCGATACAACTAATACCATACCGGTCTGTTAGTGCGATGACCTAAGGTCGTGAATTATTCATTTTTATTTTGTAATGGAACTGAATGTTATTAATATATTTCCATGTATTATGTCTATAAATAAAACACATTTTAAGCTATATGTGTGTATAGATAATGATCTATACACACGATCAGCCTATAATGTTCCCACTCTCGGTGAGAGGAAGTGGGCCGTATTTCACCACGCGGGCCCAGTGCGGGTTGGTAGATGTTACATGTCTTCGAATTTTTGGTTCTAGGACCTGCCGGTTTTTTCGCGATGTTTTCCTTCACCGTTTTGAGAGAAATGGTGATGAAATAATTTACACAAAGTAAAGTGCCTGTCTGGCTTCGAACCTACGGCCTCCAACTAGTAAGTCGCGGCAGTTACCACTGGGCCACCACTGCTCCGTCTAACACTTGGCAGATTTAATAAACGACTAACATTTATAACATCTTGTATATTATGATAGCTATTTGAACCATATTACAATAATGAAAGACCTTCATGAGACAAGTGTTGTCTCATCATCATCTTTTAAAAAAGCATTGATATGGGAAACTCCTTGATGTTATAGGGGTATACACAGGTAGCAGTACCTAACCACTTCCCATTAAAGTGCTTGTCGTGCTAATAATTTTATAACTTATTCAGGACAATACCATATAGTTATGCTGACCAGTTTTCACACAACTCCACATAATTTTGCTGACCATTTACCGGTTTTCACATCAAAGTCTTTGATTTTGCCCACAGACATTGTAACGATTGTCCACGATTACACGACACAATTATTTAAACTGTTCTGCACCGAACTAAGTTTGTTTTTTAATCCTCGTTGCCACTGCTAAATAAAAGACGTGCGTTCGAACCGAGCGTATATTAAACAACAGACAGATACAAATACAAGTGTCCGCTTACTTATAATTACCCACAAATTGCAACAGGTAACTTATTTCTAAATAAATTATGTGTTTCCTTAGGTTTCCCACCGGACACTCCGCTCGTCTTATACGAAGAGATCAAACCTGACTTTGTTGAGAAGATCAACAACTACAGCGAGCCTCTCGAAAAGGTATTATTTATCAGTTTTATCCCAACAAACTATTCACTAGACATAAGCTTCAACTACACAAATATTTTCCCAAGTAACTATGTATTTAGATGACTCTTCTTTCTTCTTTATAAACTATATTACAAAGTATCTATATGTATATGTGACTAATTAACACAATATATGACCCGAAAGTTTGTAATTCTCTATAAAATTATACATTTAATATATCTTTGAAACTTGATTAGGAATAGTGTAATGTTATGATCGATTTTAGTTCTAGTTTGATCCCACATTCAGGTATTGCTGGCTCAGGTATAGTATTTACTAGTAATTATTTATAATCATGTAATGAATCTTTGATTAGCACTGTTCAGGCTGTAATATAGAATTTTACATTTATTTTCCGTCACAAAATACATCGCAATAGCAAGTTGATCCCACCGGAGTCCGGCGTCAAGCAGCCTGCTGTGTTTCGTCGATGCGTGGGAGTTCCAGTGCCTTAGACATCTTCTGGGCACGCTCGTTCCATCATAGACCTCATTCATCGCTTTCCATCAGGCGTGATCGAGGTCAAGAGCGGGCCCGCACCCTAATTGCGTAACACACTATTACTCTCAATTTGAATCATTTTGAAGCTTATTGCTAATTCATTGCTCCATATGTTCGAAAATGTGTCTGCTCAACAACGCAAATAACGCAATGAATGTTGTTGAACTGTCAAAATTAAACCCATTGCTACTGATAGTGTGTTACGCAATTACCCTGCCGTTCAGCAATAAAAAAATGTTCAAACCAAACTTATTTTCAAGCACAATGTCATTGTTTTGTTCAAACAATAACTTCTAATTATTTCCTCTTCTGAAAATAATTCCGCCCTTGAGACGTATTGTATTATATTTAAATCCCGTCAGCGTAGTAGCGAAACAAGCAAACTTGCTTATAACTCTGGAATATTTACATAAAAATATTATTCAAAACACGATGTCATAACGCTCTAGCTTGAAGGTCATTCTATTTGCGGGATTCCCGTGAACACCTGGCTAACTTTTTCAAACAAAAAACACCTACAGCGGACACTTGTTTGTGTTGTTATTATGAATATTTTTCGTATAATATTCACTTTCTGAACAGTGCTATGTTATTATATTATATATTTATCAACTTCTCATAGTTATATTATTTTATTTCATTCTAACACACAAAGCTTTCTGAATTACTTTTAGGCGTAGTTCCCATGACAACGCAAGCTGGCGCGCGCTTATTACTAGACACAGAATAGTACGAAATGTCTGCTCTATACAATGAGCGAAAATGCACGTACACATAGACACGCTTCACGTACAGCGAGTGCAACAACCGCACTCGCGACTGGCTGTCGGTTGAGATTGATTGAGATCGCTGTACGTACGCGGCCTATATGTGTGCGCTTGCGCCTTTGTTCGCTTGTTGTATTTAACTGTCCTTTTGTACATTTTGTGGTCTAGAGTTCCTTTAAGGCTTATAACCATTCACACGAACACTTTAACGCACGCTTAGTAAACTAGGCAATGTTTCTTCAGTTGAAACGTGAAGCCCGTCGGATTTTTTGTCTTGGGAACTAGGCCTTAAGCCACTTGAGTGACTCATCAATTATGATCACAAGCTACACGCCGCTTTATTATGCTGAGTTACTTGTATCACCACTTACGTCACCTCTCCATAGGATTGTTTCGTATACGAACATGCGTACATATATCACGAATATACATAGTTTCTATCGAACCTGAGGAAGCCTGAAAATGGAAATTACTAATCTGTTACTGAGCCCAAAACAATAAATAAGATATATCTATCTAGATCCGTAGATTGTGGTATTGTAAATTTATTGGTTTGAGCCCAGAATTAGATTTAGGATAACCTTTTCAAGCTTGCTCGGTTTAATTATTCACTTTGAATATTCATTGTTAGAGATTTTGCATTTAGATTTTGACGTGAAAGTATTAAAAGCGTGGGAAAATATTGCTATTGTATTTATAAAGAATAGAAATTGCAATATCACGATTCAAAACTCAATACATGATTTCAATTATTAGGCATTAGTACATTTTAAATTAAGAACATACTACCGCGTCATGAACGAAACAAAACACTAAACCGTCACCATGACACGATCACATATACACGCATTTTGGTATACGCCACAAACTATGGAGGGAGGGCATAAGGCGGGCTACCCTCGGGTTGAGTCGTGTGCACGCGGCCAGGTATTGGACGAGCTGATGGACGGCGATATCATCGTGTTCGAGCGTGCTGACCATCGACACGAGGACCTGGAGCTGCCAACCTGCCAGGACTACTTCAAGTACATATTCTACAAGGTCGAAGTGCAGTTTGTGGATAAGACCGTGCCTAACGATCCTGGGTGAGATTTTTGAGTACCTATATATGTTACTGTTTGTGGAGATGAGGCAAGGAAATCCTTTTCATGAGATTTGATAGTTTTGTGATTAAAGACCTAATTAGGCTTTTAGGCCAATACTGATAAACGTTACAAAGCCCAAAATTTGCCTAAGCATTAAGCCGCATTTACATTGCGAAAATAGTTGCGCAAACTTCGTTTTTCATTGATGGTTTCACGTGTTATTAACTATCTATTTACACGAGAAACTATCAATGCATAACTACGTCTGCACTACTAGTTTCGTTAAATAAATTCGGCTATTCCTGTCAGTGTCGCACAACGAAAACAACAAGTGCACGTGCTAAGTAATGTTTATCAAACTTGGGCTATGGAGGCTATTTTTTGCATAGATGTTATTTGTACTCGATTAAAGCTGCAAAATCCATAAATTCCAAGTGTGTCTTGATCGTCACTGTGGTAACGGTGTCAATGAGAACCACGATACGATTAGTATAATTGTGTAGTTATAGGTAGCACAGAGATTCACGATTTTGCCCTACAGGTCCATAGAAGTTTTGTGTAACAAGGAATAAGGCAGTGTATCAACTATTTACTTTAGTTCTTCAAAAGTAGCATATCACTATAACTATTTATTATGCTTGTAAAATATTTGTTGCAATAGCGTTAGCTTATTGTTGGTCAAGCTTTGGTTTCCTAAGAAAGCAGTTCCGTCATATTATAACTGCCATCTTGAGAATCTGTCACTTACACCAGTATTTATGATTAAGTCAAACCCCGCTGCACGAAGGTTTAACGTAACGCGTTTTTAGTCACGCGAAAAGGTGTCCATACTGAGAAGAGTGAATGAGCTTACACCTACGAATAAGTAATAAGTCAGGAAATGTAACTGCGATAAAAAAATTACCAAACAAATATTAGGCCCAAGTAGGCGGGGCTTAAAAATTGTACCCAGCGCGTCATCAGTCGGACATTTTTCTTGCAAGCGAGCACTTCGGGTACGTTTTCGTTTTTATCATGGTGAACTACAGCTGTGAATCATCATGCTAGCATGTGTTGTGGAGTGGTGCAGGAGCCATACAAGATTAAAATGTCCAGTGATCACTTTTCACTGGTAAATAGTAGCAAAATTATAATTATATTCAAAGATGTTCAAATACGTTATCAAACCGAGGTGGTCAATACTATGCAAAATGAAGTCAGTAAATTTTTTACCAATTTAATTTTCTTTTCTTCTTGATGAAATATTGAAAAGTAAATCCATAAAATTTAGTTATTTTTATAACATTATTCTATTTTGCTTATTTTGTTTTCTTTTAGTTTCCCTGCCGATCCAATTCGGCAAAATAAGCGGATAGCTTCAGTTAAGGTAGAAATAAAGAGTACGACTGAATGCCTGTGAAAGCCAGCAGAGTATGTTCCGTTCATTTTGACGAAAAATATTTTTATAAATCATTAAAAGCATATACCATGTTACACAAAACTGCTGTACCTACTAGTTTGAAAGATTCTCTTTTAATGTCCTCTAGACAAAAACTTAATAAATTAATCATATTTCGCAGGACATAGAGGCCATTGGATTGTAAAAAGAACCCAAAAAAAAAAAAATATTATAAAAAAAAACATTGTACAATAATATTCTTTGACTTGGTCCGGTGCACTTATTGCATAACATCGTCCACGTCACTTGACTCAACTGTCATAGCAGACATTGCAGCACGCGCGAGAACCAATCCCGGCTTTCGTTCTGAATTTAAACCAATCACCAAGCATGTCTTTTTGTAACCTTGGAAGTGATTCGTATTTGGAATCATACGTCGTTTTGTTTTGAAGTAGGGCCACTTTTTCTGTGGAATTTGTTCTGAATTAGAGTTCCTGACTTATTACTTATTCGTAGGCTTACACATTATTAAAATAGCGTTTCCATGAAAATCGTCGAGTCACTGCGTCATTGTGTATAGTCAAAACTAAACAGAAACGCGACTATCGTGTGGTAGAGCGAATCTAAGGGACCATCTCCAAGAGCGAGAGAATCGCGGCGATATTATCGTCGGTCCATCAAAGTCTATAGAAACTATGAATCAATCTCCACACGGCGATATCATCGCGACTATAATTTGATGGCACCCCATAACTATCGCTGCGATTTTCTCGCCCATGGAGATCGTGCCTAAGGGAGGGCGCCCACAAGCAACTTTGTTGCCCATCAACTATTTTTCTCTGTCGCTGTCTACTCGCCGCGCCGAGATTGAACACTACATTTTTGTTTTTGTTAAATTTTCGATTGAACACGTGTTACATACACGGTGCGTAAATCACTGGACCCGCACACATTTTGTCGCCACACAATGCATGTAACCTCTGTAAGTTCCTCAATATGTGCGTGATACCGGCTCCGTTTTGAAGCAACTTTCAGAATGACCGTTCATAGTTGAACAATATTATCATTATTTCCTATGTTTGCACAGGTTCACAATGGAGCTGTCGATGCAGATGCGTTACGACCAGATGGCGCGTGCAGTCGGACAGAGGCTCAACGTGGACCCCTACTTAATACAGTTCTTCAAATGTCAAAAGTTAGTGTTTTGAGATATTACTAGCATATATCCTGCCAAAGAGTTATGTTAATGTAAAAACCAGGCATGCTGAATCAATCCCGCCTGATAGAAAGCGATTAATGATTTTTTGATGGAACAAACATCCAGGAGATGCCAACACTTTTTTTTGTTAGCGATGAATAAGTAAAGCCTACTTTAACGTAATGTGAATGGTGTATTTTGAAAAAATCCAAATTTTCTTGTAAAAGGCTTTAGCAATGAGCTCTGAAAATGTGTAACCAGTTTAGCAAGTTCTAAACAATAAATAAAGTGTGGTATCTAAGAAGTATAAGAACTGAATATTACTACAAAAGTGACTTGGTGTGATCAACTGTTGTTAAATTTGTTGCAGCTACAAGGATACCCCAGGCCTGCCACTCAGATACTCTTACGATGGAATACTTAAAGATTTGCTAGTGTACTGTAAACCAAAGTGCCCTAAAAAGTTGTTCTACCAGATATTATCTATTAAAGTTAATGAACTGGATAACAAGAAACAGTTTAAATGTTTATGGGTAAGAGAAACTTGATTTCATTACTTTTATAAAGATTCATTTTAATATTATGCGTTCCATGGGTCGGAAAGCACGTGAAGTCGTTGGTCCTGTTGGTAGTCAGAAGCCCAAAACTCTGACAACCAATCTTACCAAGGGGTATTGTGTTATCCAGTAACTGGGTTGTGGAGGTCGGATAGGCAGTCGCTTCATGTAAAATATTGGTATTCTGCATCCGGTTAGATTGGAAGTCGACCCCAACACAGTTTGGAAAAAGCTAGGCAGATTGATCTATGTTAGTTCATTTGATAACTTTACTCATATGAGCTTATGTAGAATTCGTTTAGTTTCATGCTTGCTGGTAGATAAATAAGAGATGGCCTGCTTTATCTCTCCTCGGGGGTTTCGTAATACACAATTCGAGAGTTTAATGCTGAAAACCCGAACATCAAGTTACCCCTTTATCTCTCAGACCTGCCAATTTCATATGCCAGTTTCTAATTGATGTGTGAAAAATGTGTGCCATAAAGAAGTATGTCATACCTAATAACTCTTTGCGTTATTTAAACCAAAAACGTTTTTCTTTCAGGTTGGTCCAAATTATAAAGAAGATAAGGAATTAATTTTATATCCAAACAAAGGTGGTAAGGTGTCAGACATCTTACAAGAGGCAGCTAAAGTCGTTGAAATGTCACCCGACGGTTCTGGAACGTGAGTCACGCAGTTTTCATTATTTAGACTTAAATATACCAAAGTAGAAATAGTAGTTTCAGATAAACCAAAGTCAAAGCCATTTATTTATTTTATATGACGTAATATAAAATGTGGTAAAAAAATATTTTTGACGACACGTATATGCAAATATTAATATCGGTTTAAAGAATTTTATTTCTCAAAAAGAACAAACATAGTTCACGTAAATATTAGAAACTTAAAAAAAAACATAAAAAAACATAAAACATATTTTAACTTAATAATATTCTTAAGTACCTATTGAATTATACAGAGTTACTTATTCTTAACGTTGGTTAGTTTTAAAATGTTTACAGTTGAGTGAATATCTAAGTAAGGCGCTAATTTCAATAATCAATTATATAAAGAAGATAAGAGAGATTTAAAATGATTACTAAAGGAGGAATGGAATAGGAACAAAACATTTGGTAATATTCAATATAGTCATCATATATTTTCGTTGTTCAGGTTAAGGATCGTGGAGGTGTCGTGTCACAAAGTATTACCGGGCCCCGACCCCGAGCTGACGCTGGACCAGGTCACCATATCGCCGCCCAGACTTTACAGAATAGAGGAGATTCCTAGAGATGAGCTCAACTTGCAGGTATGGCTTACAACATCGTCTAGAGATGTTTGTCAAAACAATATTTCTTAATAAGGAATTACAAAGATATCTTTTATTTTTTAGAACTTCAAATATATAGCAAAATTGAGGATCTCTTAATTTTATACACTTTTTGTGATATCTATTACAAAATTTGCACACATAAACTCCAATAGAAATAAAGTGTTAGCTGTACAGCTGTTCGATTCATGCTAGCATGAATATTATAAGTGCTATAGAATATCTATGAGCTAATATTTTACAGGGTAGCTTGGGCAGCGACGCGCAAACTGTAACCATAAATTCAGACAACAGAAAAAAAAAATAGACATTTTCCGTCGGTTATTAAAAAAAAATCTGCCGTTCCATACATTTTGTCCGTATCGGTATCCCTGCCACCCTGTCTTAAAGGTCTTATAGGTATTCTTTCTTTAAATAATGTAAATGATTGACGTGGTGCTTGCTGTTGAGAAAAGCAACGATTTAGAAGCTTGTTTAAAATGTTAATTTTGTTTTATTTATGATTCTAGGAGGACGAGATCATAGTGCCGTGCGCACACTTCCACAAGCAGGTGTACGCGACGTTCGGCATTCCGTTCTATGCGCGCGTCAAACACAATGAGCCCTTCCAGGCGGTCAAGGACCGGCTGCAGAAGAAACTCGACATACCCGATAAGGAGTGGGAAAAGGTGAGCAGTCAAACTCAAACCATTTATTTCAATTAGGTACTTTTAAACGTGGTTGAGGGACTCGTGGCTAAATAATAACAGCCGTACAGGTCGATGGATCAGGTTAAGCTACGCTTGCCGCGGTTGGTCTGAGGATGGGTGACCATCTTTACATACCGAGACCCCTCCGTGCCTCGGAAAACACGTTAAGCCGTTGGTCCCGGCTGTCATTCGTGGACCTTTGACAGTCGTTACGGGTAGTCAGAAGCCCGAAAGTCTGACAACCAGCCTTACCAAGGGGTATCGTATTACTCAGTAACTGGGTTGTGTGGAGGTCAGATAGGCAGTCGCTAAATGTAAAATACTGGTATTCAGCTGCATCCGGTTAGACTGGAAGCCGACCCCAACATATAGTTGTGAAAAGGCTAGGCAGATGATGATGACTTTTGTATCGTCAACGTTTATTCAAGCTTTCGACATAAATCTCGATCTGAAGAGTCCCTGGGAAGTCATTGAATGTTGTCAGCTGGCCAACTTGAGAAAACAACATATATATAATACAGCAATAAATATAATTTATAACTTTATTTTCATATTTGTTTCAGTACAATTTCGCTATAGTGACAAATGGAAGACCTAACTACATAAGTGAAGGAGCGACAATAAGCATTTACGACTTCAGGCCAAGTAGTAACGCGAGTGAGTATCATCTCAGACTTGTAATAATAATTTACTTGTTTAGATCAGTCAATATTTTCTTGTTATTCAAATTTATAGATTACAATAGATCCAATCCTCAAAAGAATGTGTGCTAAAATTTAATCTAGATCTGTCACTTCCAGACGCGACGGCACGGCCGTGGCTCGGGCTCGAGCACATTAACAAGACGCCCAAGCGGTCCCGCGTCAACTACCTAGAGAAGGCGATCAAGATATACAACTGAGCCGTGAAGTGCGCTCCCTGGTTCGCTTGACGGAGACACACCTCTGGCGCTGCGGGGCGACCTACCTAGACACGCACGTCCAGCGACAGTAACACCGCACCAGCGGACGCGCACATTCGCGCCACACACTCACGCTGCTATATCAGTTATTCACATATTATAGCTCATAATTTCGTACTCCGGACCACTCTAATTTATTCGACCTCTTCGATTACTAATAAACATTACATTAAACAGGTGCACTCCGCTATGCCGTGTTACTATCGCCCGGATACACAACAAATAGCCTTATCTACATAATGTGCATCGCTAACACCAATATTTGACTTTCTTTACCGCCCTATTTATTCTATGTAGGATACTGCCCCTAAACAATCGTGTAATAGACACTGAGGCCACAGAGTAGTCCTGCTAGAAACATGCTTTTATGATAATTTATAACAGTAGCTTTGTATGGCCGTCGTATATTATATTAGTGTTGTCACGCCTGTCTCGCCGGTAAAGTGACTAAAATCGAGTATTACCCATAATTTTTTTTCATGTATAGCGTTCTATTTTTCTTAATCGATGGCATTAGTAAGTTTTACACGTTTAAAACTCACGTTCATTTCGAAAATATTTAGTTGTACCTAAGTCGACATTTTAATGAAATTAAACCAGACGTGATTGATGTCAAAACAAAATGCATGGGCGTGGTCACGTAGTTTAGCCTCGAAGTAGATAGCATGTACCGTGGAACCTGCGTTTATTTCGGTTGCGCAGGCGACGTATACGAATTGTCTCTAGGGCATTGCTCCGTCAGTGATTCGAATCAAAGGCTCCGTGTCAAACACGCCTTCATCATAACCAGAGTGAACCACGTGGCCTCCCGAAGATAATGTCTTAGGTGTTTTTTTTATATTAAATTTACTGATAGCTGTTGGCTGAACGAGGCAGAGACATCGTTAGTGTTGCCTCGTAGGCTATGCCAACCGTCCCGGTCTCGCTCAGTCGAGCAGCGCGGTCGTTTGGGGTGATTCGGCAATGTAAAGCATTTTCACGGAGTATACAAGACAACATTATTTAGACATGAATTTTAATAGTAATAAAATGTGCCTCTGTGTGTTGACGCTTGTTTGATTAAATAAATTAACAAACTAGTGTAATATAAAGAAGTATTTACCAGTTAAATTAAAATTGGCTTGCTGATCTTTCATTATGACGGCAAAAGTTTTCAGAAGCTTGTAATGTTAAAAACTATTTTATTATAAATGTTGAACATAGTAATCGAGTTTGAATGAAATGCATGATAGAAATAGTATAATATTCAAAGGTATAAAATACAGCCAATTAATATAATTCTTAGTAACATTTTCGACAATAGATATATTTGGTGATAAACTATATACGCTTACATATACCACCCGTAACTAATTATTTTATAACATTTTAAAATATGAAAAGCAAATTAGCTTGACATGTTTGAAAACTACTTAGACTGCTCAAAATCCACATTGTTTTGCATCATGGGAATTAAAAACTATACAACCATGACTGGCAAATGAATTTGAATATTTTACTAGATTGAAAAGAATTCTTTTGTATCTACAATGACCGTATTGTGATAATAAATATTAGTGAAGCTTGTACATAGCTATTGCACATACCTTAACAAACGACAATCATGTGTAGGTTTGTGCTTTTCTATAAAAATAATGTTAAAGACACTTGCTACAACTTTCATGTGTAATCTGTTTTTTATAGAAATTATTGGAGTATATTATATACTAAAGTCTAAAATGTTTTATTGATTGTCGAATTGCCAACACCCGGGTGTATGTTTGAGGCGAAGACGATATCAATTAGTATTAAATAGAACAGCGAGATGGCGTAGCGTTTAGCGGCCTCAAGTGTACACTAGGTTTAATTGCACATAATAGATTTAACGTTAGCACTTTATTGTTAATTCTGGCTAAAAGCGTCCGAGCGATCTAAAGCGAAACGGTCTACATGTTACTATTTGATAATTGGTTGAATCAGAAACTTTCCTTTGAGAAAATCCATTGTAAAATTGTATTTTGGGGAAAAAGGACCTTCCCTAAATGTTTCTTGGAATCAATATCGACGGAACAACAAAGGTGTGTTCGTAGGTCCTTAATTAGTACACAACTGCTGATAAGGTACCAAGTGAAAGTGAACTTTTTTCCTCAAAGTATAACTTTATGTAATGTTACTTACTATTTAATTTTTTACTTGACCTGCCAGAGATATGTTACGTTTTAAATAAATGATTATGTCGAAATTATGTATATATACGATGTAATAAATTAAGAAAAAAAAATACAATAAGTTTTCGTAAAGATGCCTTAGACGTTTTAAGACATTTTTAGTGGTTTGAAATGGTAGTGCTTAATTTAATTTATACCCTTTTTTTAGTTATTATTTCGTGGCTGGAGAAGGTAATTTCGCACCTCCAGCAGATATACATAAATCATATAGATTGTCTAAATGAGTGGAAGCGATGTCCCCGCGTGTAGATTTTTTCTTTCTAATGTTACTATTGAACTCGTTAATTTTATGTTAACAGTGTGTGTTGGTTGCGCTATTTTCATTAACATGGTTTGAGGTATTTTGAGAGGAACTTAGAAACATAGTGGCTTAGTAGCTGATACGTGCCGAAGATAATAAAATGTGGCAAATGGGATTATAGACTATTAGTCGTTTCATCTATTGAGCTATTTACTAGGTTCGAGCTCGTTGTGTAGGCGAGTCTGTATACAGCTTGTGCAAACATTGAAATTACTCCAATGTTTGTTATGTTGGATTTAAGTGTTTCACTGAATATAATCCTATATTTGTTTTATTTGGTTTGTTTTGAAAAAAGGCTCCCACGGGACGTACGTTACCAAATTATCTTCGTACACGAACGTTTATCTGTTGTGTCCGAATGTTCATTTCAACAAAGGTCTAGAGGGAATTAAGTCTCTTTTTCAATCAGCGGGGTAATTGCGTAAAACACTATTAGTAGCAATGCGCTTCAGTTTGACAGATCAACAACGTTCATTGCGTTTTTTACATTGTTGAGCAGACACATTTTTCCAACATATGAAGCAATGGATTAGCAATATGCTTCAAAATGATTCAAATTGAGATCGATAGTGTGTTTCGCAATTAGGGTGCAGGTTAGCATAGTTACAACATTAGTTTTAAATTCTGAAATTTGCATTATACACTTCTGGACTAAGGTATAGAAAGATCTGGTGGATGAAATTCCCTATTATCATCAAAGACATTTAACTGATTAGGTAGAAATAATTAAAAATTCAGACACAAAATTAATTAATCAGTTCCACGACTCTAAGGCCCGTATTACAGAACGTCACTCTATTACTCAAGCATTACTTAAAACTAGATTCAAGCCATTTGATTGGTTGAAACTACACACATCAAAAGTGTCTAGGGATCAACATATATTTTTGCAATAACTTTTCTCCTGATTGATATTAATTAAAATTTTCTTTAAGGATTCATCAAATAAAGTGTTTTCGTTTGTCACAGTAACGATAAACCAAGTCACCTTTGCATTAATAAAGAAATTTGCCATTTTCCTAATAAAGGGATTTTTGACATTTGAACCACTAACACAAAAGTTCGAAAAAAAGACTGAAATAACAGTTTTCTCTAAAATTTTATTGGGTAACTTAAACAATTAATAATCCGTGTTTCTACCGCGAACACTAACAACACAAGAACATCGGTTTGGCATACTCAAAATGAGTTCATCCAAATCACGCTGTGGAATGGCCGCCCATGTTCGTTGCAACAACAAAAAAAGGTCTTCTTGCGACTGGATACCCTCCATATTCGGCAGAGCTCTTCTCTGTAGCATATCCCATGCATGCTCAATCGGGTTCAAGTCTGGCGACTGAGCAGGCCAGGGCAGGACATTGATGTTAGCTGCGGCGAGAGTCTGTCTTACAACTCTTGCGGTGTGCGGTCGTGCATTATCATGCATTAACTGAAATAAGGGACCGATTTGCACTTGTAGAGGAACGATGACGTCTGATACAATCGTCTCAGCATAAATTTGAGCGTTGAGGTTGCCTCTGATCCAAATCAACTCAGTTCTTCCGCCGATCCAAATACCCGCCCATACCATGATGGTTCCACCACTATAAGGATGGACTTCCTGGCAGGATTTTAATCGCTGTTGGCGTCCAGGGGTTCTCCAGTGTCGTATACGTCTTGTATCCGGTCTCATACCAAAACGAGACTCATCAGAAAAGCACACGAAACGCCATTGTTCTTCTGCCCAATTTCTGTGTTCAAGAGCCCATTGATATCGAATCCTACGATTGTGCATTGCTATAGGTGGTACCCGTAGCGGTCTTCGGGAATGAAGGTTCACTTCATGCAAGCGGTTTCTGACTGTTTGGTCGCTAATTAAGTTCCCTGAAGAGTGATGAAGCCTCACGGCTAACATCATGGCGGTTATTGTTCGAGCTCTTCGAGTTAAGATTTGAATGTATCGGTCTTGTCTCCGTGTGGTGCAGCGATACCGTCCTCCATGGCGCTCAGCCACGGTACCAGTGCTTCGGTAACGTGTCCAAAGTCGACTGATAACACTCTGACTTGTATTCAGAGCTAAAGCCACAGTACGTTGCCGGGAACCAGCTTCTATCATTCCCACGGCTCTGAGCATTTCTTCCCTGCTTAAATGACGTCGCCGCTCCATAATAACGTTGGTTTTAATCAGTAGTAGGGAAACAGTAGCACTAATAATGTCTTCAATGCGTTGTATGTTTTTATAGGGAATATATTGACAGCTGATTTTCATCTTTTACTCGAATTTGATTCACAGTTCCTGATTCAAATTATGAAATGCACCAAAAAGGATCCATATAAATTTATAAAATCATAAATTTATTACAAAGCCACATCTCAATCTCAAGAAATCCGCATAAAAATGCTTGATCCCTAGACACTTTTGATGTGTGTAGTTTTAAGTAATGCTTGAGTACTGAGTGACGTTCTGTAATACGGGACTTAGTCCAGTAAGTAGTTATTAATGTTTGCTAAAAATATAATTGCGATGCGGTTCATTGATTAGTAATTAAAGTGGTACGTAATATTACATACAGCTGTCCCGCGGGGTAATTGAGTAACACAGTAACAGTAGCAATGGCTTTGATTTTGACAGTTCAACAACATTCATTGCGTTATTTACGTTGTTGAACAGACAAATGTTGTTGTGAGCTTATGAAGCAATGAATTAATAATATCCTTCAAAATGATTGAGATTGATAGTGTGTTACGCAATTAGGGTACTGGATAGAGACTACTGGATTTGATATCGCGCACCAAGAAATTGAAAAATCTGGTACTTTTGTGCTGTGCTGCAGACTTCCCTTGTTTTCGGAAACAACGTGTTTGGATAAACATTCTATGGCATCTTTCTGCCAGATAACTTATACCTGTGTTATTAAGTCCTCGATAAACTTTTAATAAGTTCAAAATTTATTTGGAATAAACGGCACTCTGTCGGATAGATAAACTCCGTATAAGAAACTGGGGGTTAGACATGGATCAGGATTTGGCTGTTAGATTAGGTAATTGGGACTCTTTTTAGCAGTCTACATTGTGTTACTAAAACCGACAATTTTATCAACAATATGAACTCAACTTTATTTACTTTTGAATTCGGCTAAAATGGTATGGTATGTACAATGGTATAAGAAAGTCGAGTCAAATTGTTTATTCCGTTTATGCATGAAACGCATGTCCGAGAATTCACCTTACGCCTATAAATTCCGTTTATCCGACTAGCCATGCTACGAGTATTCTCTAAGGATACAGCCTTGCGGGCAGCGCTGTCGCAGCGGTGAAAACAATAGTTTCAGCGCTGCGACAGCGCTGCCCGCAAGGCTGTATCCTTAGAGAATGGCTCCCTAGGACTAGGGTTCTCAGACATGCGTTTCCGCGTATCCACATTAGGGTGGATTAACCCGGGAGGACCTGGAAAATATACTAATGATATCGAGCTGAAGAACCTCGACACTGCGCGGTGCCGAGCGGATTCTGCTGGCAGTTGACGATTGAGAAGTTCTACGACCATCGTGGCGACGGGAGTAGATTCTTTTGACTTTACCAAGAAGACAGTCTGAGGCGAAAAATGAAGACTACGCACTGGTAAGAGGTCTAGTGCATGCTCTCTGGATCCTGGGTTCGACAATTTTAATATGGATCACTTAAAAATAGCCGTGTGCATTTGGATTGAGTGACCTTTTCTTGTTTCGTGACAAAATCTGATTGTAGGTACATTTAATCAAAAATAGTCACAAAACTCGTAGTCCAAAAAAATTGTCACTCTCAAGGGTCTTCACTTATTGCCCAAAGTGTGGGTCACTCAATTCAGACATTTTGCAAAAACGGCTATGACCTAAATCTCAATAAAAACTTACCCTACTCACTAAATTTATATCTCAAAAATTTGTTAACAAATTTTCACAATATTTTTTAAAACCATCAAGGCATGTAAAGAACTAATTCCAGGTATCTATGACAGTATCATTGGATCACGAGATCGTTGTAATAAGGTTTAGGTTGATTTTTTCTAAGTATACCTACATCTGTTTTTTATCCTAAAATGTATGTTTCGAATATATTTGTACATAATAACAAATGCCTTATGTTAAAAAGTTATGAGTAATCCAATGTTTTTAAATTTTCTAAACTGAGTGATCCATAAGAATACTTTTATTTAATTACCCGTTTCGTATTGATATACACAAACTAGGTACACACGGCTACACATCAAGCTATACATTTCTAGTATAAGCTGATCTCACATTGTATAGGATATAGTATGTCAGATAGGTACCTAAGGTACCTAGGATATAATATGTCAGATAGGTACCTAATGTTACCTGATTGGTACCTTACCAACCACTTATAACTTAGCACTTTCAAGGGGTATTTCTCGAAACGCGCCAACTTTGAAACGCACCAAAAGTATTCCTCGAAAGAAAAAAAATAATAAAATTAAAAAATATTATAAATTTATTCTTCGAAATGCATCAAAGATGAAACATAGAGAAGAGTATGAAGGATTTATAATAAATGATATCGATATTATACGTTTCATTTGGTGCTTTTAAAAGTTGGTGCGTTTCGTGGAATACAGGGGGTATTCCACGAAACGCACCAACTTTTCAAGGCAACTCTAGCCGTCTTATCAATAAAACTTCCATTGTGTTTCGTTTACCGCGTCGGACTCTTAACACGGAATAACTAAGTAGCTCACTATGGAAGTTTTGACATCAGTCCTAAGGTCTACTGTAAGTAGAATGTTCATAACCGAACGAATGTTCGTAACCGGCATGAGTCGTGAGCACAAACTGACACCTGCGCAGTAGTTAATTTTTCGGTTTCTTTGGCGGAATGAAGAAGGCAGGGTAATATTTTAATTATAGTTATCAACAATTTGAGCAAAAGTGGTACTAAATAAATTTGGCCGAAAGTGTACATGCGCGAGCTTGCCGGACTGCTGCCCATCTGTGCTCACGACTCGTGCCGGTCATTATACCTATCTACAAAAAACCCGACTACTGTAAAGGATGAAACGAGAAATTTCATCCTTTTCAGTAGTCGGGTTTTAGTTTTGAACTTATTTTTTTTTCAAATTTTTTAGAGCGTGATTTTTCAGTAGTCGGGTTAGTTTTTGAACTTATTTTTTATTTCAATTATTTTGGGGTTATAACTTCTTTGTTTATGTTTTATTGTTTTGCACGTAGATACCTAGGTAATATACCAAACTTAAATTATACAATATGTTTGGCTCAAATCTGAGGCGTGATTTTATAGAAATTATTCTTAATTATCGGGTTTATGCAAGCAAAACCGTGAGTAACAGCTGTCATTGTATATATTTGAAAGCCCTTTCATTTGATACCCAACAGCATGAATAAAAAAAAAAATTTAGGTCATGACTTTTTGTCCGCTGGAGGGCGCCATATTCAATTTAATGTGACGTCACATAGCCCATAACCAGCGGACGATCAAGACGCTACCAACGATACCTCATTTGTCAAATTATGACAAGAAGTTTAGAAGTTATGAGGGAACAGATGAACATACATAGGTACACACCGGTCAAAATCATAACCCTCCTTTTTGCTTTGCCGTAGTCGAGTAAAAAAACAACAAAATATCCTATCATCGAGCTCACTTTCACGCGCTCCCGATTAATTAGACGATTGGGATCAATCAATGCGAGATGCGTCCGATATTTTAGGATATTGGAAGCCGTATATCATTTCACGGTAAAAGGCTTTTAGGCTTGTCTACAAAAATAAGTACCTAATAGGGAGGCGTTACCGTTAAGGCTTTACGATAAGACTAAAGTGTTAAAATCACAGTACCTAAAGCATTATAGGTAGGTACCTATGACGTAAAGGGATGTCGTGGATACAATGTTAGGTACTCTATCTATCCTAAAAACTACCACCACCCATTAAGATGTAAATAGGACCTATTTGTATCGTGATATAGGTATGTAATAGTTACTTATAAGTACCTAGGTGATACCGAGATCCCTCCGTGCCTCGGAAAGCATGTTAAGCAAGGTCCCGGCTGTCATTCGTGGATCTTTGACAGTAGTTACGGGTTGTCTGTAGCCCGAAATTCTGACTACCAGTCTTACCAGTATTACCCAGTAACGGGGTTGAGGAAGTCAGATAGGCGGTCGCTCCATGTAAAATACTGGTATTCAGCTGCATCCGGTTAGACTGGAAGCCGACCCCAACATAGTTGAGAAATAGTTAGGCAGATGATGAAGTACCTAGATGATAATTTCACTATGATTAGGTAGGTGGGAACTAAGCAGGCATTAATAAAATAAGCAATCTAAGCTAAGAGCATACTAAACAACAGCTCGCCAATTCTCGTAATTTAAAACGTTCAAAATCTAGTCGCAGTCTCATCTCGGCGACAAACAAATGTCAAAAACTTGTCAAAATTTGGGGAAACTAGAAGTATTTTTTGAAAGATTGAGACTGAGATCAGACTGTGAACGTTCTTAAAATTACGAGAATTGCCACTCAGATAAAAGTTCCTAAATATACTTACCTAATATTTTTTCAATATTCCGTTAAACCAGCAGACATTACTCATTTCAATTAAAAAACAAAAGGTAAGTACCACCTATCTGTGTAGGGTTTCCCGGGATTAAATGAATTTTACGCGTAACAAATAGCATTAATTACAGCACGTAAAACAAAGCACATAAATCCGAGCGATTTATATATTTTTAATTTATAATTTACAAGCGTCAGGGCGTCCATCGACGCTCGTCGGAACAATGTCGTAATTTCATTTAAATCCTCTCTGGCTTCGGCCTACAAATCTTGGCGAAGCTTTCGAAATGATTGAATTTTTATGCGGCCCCCTGTCTGTTTTTATTTTGCTTCCGTCGCTGTTTTTACATTATATTATGCAGGGAATAAGGGCGCTCTTTCATTAAACTGATTTTTGTTGGGTTTTAGGTAGGGCTGACTGACTGAGATTGACATTGGTCTATTCTGAGGAATTGAATCTGAGAATTAGGTAGCTGAATTCAGCCAAGAAAGACATACCTAACAATGTAGGTCTAAAAATGTAGGTAGATCTGATACTACAAACAAGAGTGTGACAATTTACAATAGGCGGGTGGGTAGGTAGGTGCGTAGGTATCTGTAAGAAAGAACTATCCTTAGACCTAACTTATTCCATAGTTTCATATTCATTTAGGGCTGATTTCAATAGCCAGATAACTTTCATCAAAGGAATAAATATTGAGGTTTGACAGCTTTTGTATAGAAAGTATTATACTTATGTCAAACGGTCAGATTTATGCTTCAGATAAAAGTTATCTTACTATGGAAAAGTCAGCCCTTAGGTAGGTAGATGCCTACCTACTCAATAGTGTAGTTGCCTCTATACTTATCTCTAGATATTTGACCGGAAAAAAAGTAAATTTGATTGAATTTTGATGGATAGGTTACCTAATAGCAACAGTCGAAGGTGAATCGTACCTAAGTAGGTTCCTAGGTAAACTATAGTTACTACCTAATACAAACACATAGTCCTATTGGATGTTAGCTGAAACTTATGAAATTCATCAAACAATAACCAGACCTCAATCATGCAAACTCACGAACTTGTGAGCACCTATCTCTAACAGAAATAGGTAAAGAACTATGTCTGAAAATATATGTCTGCTACTTCATCAGGCCCAGGATTAAATAATCCTGCTAAGCCGAGAGGCAATTGGCTTTGCAGCTATAACCGTAATGACAATTAATAATTAATCGTCGTCGGCTGAATCCTCTCGTAATCCTGCTTTCCGTCGACCGACGACGGACTAGACGGGATGAAAAACTATAGTAATTAATCCTACAGCTCGGAATTGTACATTTAAAAAGCTTTGTGAAGAGCTATCTGCTTTCTCGAAATTACATTTCTCATTAGGATTCTCCTCGGGGAATGCTAATTTGCAACATCGATAGAGCTTGTAATGAGGACCCATTGTTGCAAATGCAAATGTTATGGTTTGAATAAATTCTTATTATATGAAGATCATAACTTCGTAGCTACCTATATACTTTTCCTTACCTTCAACACTTGAACTTGTATGTAAGTATACAATTAATCGTGAAGATCGTAACTTAGTAGCTACCTACATAGATACTTCTTAGCTTTAATGCTTAAAATTGTATAAATAAAATAATAACTTTATATAAGAATCGCATGGTACCTATTGTTTTGTAAGGAAAAGCCGTTTTCGCTGCGAAAACGTCAGATATCTGCAAGCACATGGCAACCTGCGCCATACCTTATTGCGGCCATTCCTCATGCGTGTCATACTCGTATGTGTCCTGATTTTTATTAAAGTGATAAATCGGTCAGGCATGCACGGGAATTTAATGTGTGGATGCTAGGGATCCCACTGCAACAGTTTATCAGTGTCGCACAGGACACGGCGGGAATGCGGTCGACTGCGGCGGTCATACAGAATGGTGCGTCGTTAGCGTTAATCCGATTCGGGCATTGGAGCATTCGAGTATCCAACGTTGTCGGCATCCCGCCGCCCTCCCGCGGAGCTCAGCAATGCGAGCTTAGGAATTTCAATGCAAATTGAAAATGCCATTAGATCTGCAAACATTCAGCTTGCCGATCAAACGTTGCATTGTGTGCTGGTAACGGAGAAATAATTATCGTAGGTAACGATTGTGCCGCGCGATTGCGTAGCGGTTCGTCTGGAAATTCTGTGGAAGTTTCTGATGGAGATGAATTAGTGCACTGTAATTTAATTGAGCTATTGTGTAGCCAGTAACTACCTACTTGCGTAAGGAACTACTATTGAATAGAATTATAGTATCGGTGAGAAGGAGTGGGCCATAATCCACCACGCGGGCCCAGTGAGGGTTGGTAGATGTCATATGTCTTCGAATTTTTGGTTCTAGGACATGCCGGTTTCCTCACAATGTTTTCCTTCACCGTTTTGGGAGCAGTGGTGATGAAATAATTTACACAGAGTTACCATCGGGCCATTACTGCTCCTCTATAGCAATGCATGTTATAGAACCCATCGGTTACCTATTTTGCTTTCCGCTCTCGTTTTAGAAATGTACAAAGGTAAAACTGTGTCTATATATAAACGTGCAAAACGTATGATATCATTGTGCACGAGCGATAACTGGTTTATAGCGATATAAATTCTGTGCTTAACATTTATTCCACACCGGAGTACCCAAAGTTAATAAAACACCGAATTTCATATTAAAAAAATGGAAAGCCTTTATAACGCTGTCATAATATTTGGGGTGGTGTTGTTCTGTGCTAGTTTTTCATTGTCAGAAGAAAGATCTTCTCTTGTTACTAAAACCACTTTGACCACAGCTAAAGTTCGTGGTAATGCGTCACCCAAACCAACCCTGAGAATAGATGTTGAGCCCGTGCAAGTGTTCTCAAGCACTCCGTATGACTTGTTCCGCGCTACAAGTCCCCAGAGGAGAAGTTAGTATCCATCATAATAACGATAACCATTTTCATTTTCCTGCCCACCTAGTAAAAAATTTTTTTTTTTAGTTGGCGCAGCCTGGCTTCTTCCTTACTTACATCTTTACTCTTCATCTCAGTAGTCATCCCCTTTCTAGCCATATCATCATGATAACCATTATTATCATTAGTTACTAGCTTTTGCCCGCGACTTCGTCCGCGTGGAATAATGACTTCCGGAAAAAACAATTTATCCCCCTTTTCTCCCCGTTGGGAGGGAATTTCCAAAGATCCTCTCTTAGTGGTAGCCTACTCCTCCCAACAAACACACATGCCAAATTTCAGCTCTCTACTGCCAGTAGTTTCGGCTGTGCGTTGTCTGTCATTCACTCAGTAACGAAAGCGTTATATATATATAGATATAGATAGCTATGCCCGCAACTCCGTTAGTAATTCCTTGTGTGTTATTAAGTTAATGTATTGGTAATATTGTTTAGATCACGTTCACATGAGGCTTAAGTACCTATACAACGAAAATTACTCAGCGCAAAGCTTCCGGGTAAACTATGTTGAAAGTCGACCCGTAGAAAGAAATCTTTATGTTCACGTGCTGGACGTGAACATAAAGATTTCTAGAACTGCTAACCCGGGAAAGACCGACGTACAACTGACCATGCGAGAAACAACTGACACTGAGATATCTACTCCAGCAAAACGAAAAGTCTGCCCTTGAGCCTTATTAATTGTCATTGCATAACACACCGATACTGGGAATTGCGTTCTTTTAAATTGGAATATTGTATGAAGTTCGCGTTTGGATCCCCCGCCCTTTTATACCTCCCGCCGCAAGCCGCGTCAAGCGCGGCGACCGCGACGCGCGCGACGCGCGACGGCGTTACACAAAAATAATCCTTATAGCATGATTCAGTATTCACCGGCGATGGCTTATTAGCGTATTTCATGTATAACTTTGGTGTTTCTGTACCGATTTCTATGATAAATGATAAATGATTTTATTTCTGTAAGTAGGTTTCTACAAACACTTTTACATGTCAATCATATTTTTTAAAACGAGATGAGGTCGGCGTTTCCTAACTGACTACTCTGAGAAGAAAGGCCGAAACAAACTCAGAGGTCACAGTCTCTTTTAAAGTCCAGACATAATCTTGGTCAGATCATGTGGAGACCATGTAGATTAGTGTCTGAAATGGTCTTTTGAGGAAAGAACCACACCGATTGAGTGGACCTGTCCAGTCAGTGCACGCATTTGTCAGTAATCATGCAGCTCAACTCAAACTTAAGGAGCTCAACGATTCGACGAACAATACCAAAGAAAGGACATTTGGGTGGGTCGCATAAATTACTCAAACTGCCAGACCATGACTAAAACTATCTGAGAAAATAAAAAAAAAGACTAAAAGGCAAAAAAAAAAAATAACCCACATAGTCTTCACATTCACAGTCATTAAAATAATATAATACTTTACAAAGTAAATATTCATGTCACTGTATATGTAAAATTTATCAATGTCAATGTGTATATAAAAATCCAGAAATAGTCTTGGTCAGATCATTTTGAGGACCATGTAGATTGGTGTCTGAAATGGTCTTTTGAGGAAAGAACCACACAAATTTGAGTGGACCTGTCCAGTCAGTGCACGCATTATGATTCTTTTTTTATTAAATAGGTAATAATGTTAACATTTTTTAATTAGGATGAGTGAGAGTGTTATAAACGCAAGAGTAGACAAATATAATCAGAAAGCTCCGAACCGCTAAGCTATCGGGAGTTACACGTGTTATTGTGAGTCAACCATAAAAGATAGACATTTGCTGTCGCGGAATATTTTTTATATAATTTTAAGGAGAACATTTCCGTCATACATGATTTCTGTGTAGCTTTAACCATTAAGGCTGCAGACGCGAAGGAATCTCAAAAAATGGAGTAAGTTCTCCTGTTTTCCCAACATTTCCCTTCACTGCTCTGCTCCTATTGATCGTAGCGTGATGAAAAGTATACTATAACCTGCCCAGGAGTATGAAAAACAATTGTACCAAGTTTCGTTGAAATCCGTCTAGTGGTTTTTGTTTCTATAACGGACATACAGACAGACAAACAGACAGACAGACAGACAAAAATTTTACTGATTGCATTTTTGGCGTCAGTATCGATCACTAATCACCCGCTGATAGTTATTTTGGAAATATATTTCATGTACAGAATTGACCTCTCTACAGATTTATTATAAGTATAGATATAGATAATATGCTTGTTAATGAGTCTAATTAACATCGATATTCAGGCTGCCAGGGAAACTATTGAGAGTTATTATGACGCCATGCTATGGACACTTTTTAAGATGTGGAACAACATTCTGATATCTCTTCAGTTGCCCTGGAGACTGTTAGCCGTCCTAGCATTGTAGGCGAATGTGTCCTCCCCTCATTTCTGACGCATATCTCAAACTAGGGAAGGACCACTTAGTGCAGTTGTCCGATTGGATGAGATCGTGCGTACCTACCTTGCAAAGTCGTCAACCAGCTGGTGAACGCTATCCTAAATCACAGACGGAGTTCAACAAGGGATCTTCAGGTTACTCGGTCTCCCAACCCTCAAGTGCACATAGCACTTGGAGTAAGTGGACCATTCTTTGGATTTGTAGAATAGATGTGGTGGACACCACTCTAGCAGCTAATTCTTTGGTGACAAGCTTGGTTGTCAGGCACTGGCAGGCATTGCAGCCGGTGCAGTAATTGCGTAACACATAAAAAGCAATCGTTTTCATTTTGACAGTTCACCCACGTTCATTGCGTTAATTACGTTTATAAGCCGACGAATTTTTTAAACCAATGAAGCAATGGATTAGACATTTTCTTCAAAACCCTCGAATTGTAATTGAAAGTATGTTACGCAATTAGGGTGCAGGTCTCTTTCAAGTTTAACCACTACCCATCGTTATTTTATTGGTTTAATTTTTAGGTAACGTGGATACTGTATGGGAATAGGATTTCTCGTGCCAATTACAACCTAAAACCGGTAAATGTTCAGGAACGGCGAAGTAAGTTCATTATCTTTCCTCACAAATAATTATTCTTAAATAGGTAAATATAATTAATTCTCTTTATTATATACCTACACCATAAACCATCACCACCGCCATTATTCGTAGGAATATTAGATAGGTAAATGCAATGTCTTGAATGAAGATTACAGTGATAACGTAGGTATGAAGTAACTACCATAAAAGGCTTCATGCAGAAAGTGAATTTATGTAGGCGTGTAGATACTTAATTAAAATAATTTTATTACAATTTTGATTTTTTTTTTTTTGTTGTTTTGGATGCAGCTGAATACTGGTATTCAGCCTCATCCGGTTAGACTGGAAGCCACCCCAACATGATTATGTAAGTAGTTGGGAAAAGGTTAGGCAGATGGCGATGATGATGATATAGAAAATTTATGTATCTAAATATAATAATATTATAATTAGGGCTGATTTTTTCAACGCCACATAATTTTATCGGAGGAATAATTTTGAATTTTTGACAGTTAGGTATTCCATACAAAACTGACAGACGTCAATTTTATTCCACGAACAAAAATTATCTGTCGATTGAAAAATCAGCCCTTAGGCCTATAGAATCAGAATGTGAATTTATTTAAGCATTCAAATAATCATAATTTTATAATTTTTTGCAGCAGACAAGGCCCGATGACACAAAAGTGAGTTATTTGTTATGGTTAGAATAAGTATTTATTTATAATTCTGTGCCTCCTGTGATAAGTGATATAACTCGAGTTGTATACCCTTTTTGTGATTTTCACATGAGCATTATCAAAAAAAAAAAAAACGTCTTTTTTGGTGTAACTCACGTTCTTCTATCTGCTATAGTTTCGGAGATAATTTTGTGCAAAGTGATACAACTATAGGGATTTTGGCAAAAAATTCGTTACAATCGATATTTGTCAAGATGTAACCCCAAAACCGGTCACTTAACACACAATTTTTCGTGCTTTGTGATTTAAATCTGTGCCTCCTGTGATAAGTGATACAAGTCAAAAAACGTCATTTTACATTTTCTTTCTCTATATAATTTAGATTTTTTGATAGATATTTAATTTTGGAAGTAATAATTACTTCCAAAATTAAATATCTATCAAAAAATCTAAATTATATAGAGAAAGAAAATGTTTTGTTCTACAAAAGAGTGCACTGATATTTTACCTAGCCCACTTAATTAACGAACTAGATTTTTTAAAATCTTGTTTTTGCTGTCCTGTAAAATGACGTTTTTTGACTTGTATCACAGGAGGCACAGAATTGATACAAGGAGTTCGCATGGCAGAATTATGGACTAAACAAAATATTTTAATTTTCTCAACGTTACTTGCCATCGATATGCTAAGAAGAATGAGTAGTATTAATATATCCATCTTAGTCAATATAAAGTCTCATACAGTGATGTAGTAAACCTGCACCCTAATTGCTTAACACACTATCAATCGGAATCGGAATAATTTTGAAGCAAATTACTAATCCATTGCTTCATACGTTCGAAAAATTTGTCTGATCAACACGTAAATAACGCAATGAATGTTGTTGAATTGTCTAAATGAAACCGATTCCGATTGATAATGTGTTACGCAATTGCCCCGCTGCTTACAGCTACTATTACGACGCGCAGCTGGACGCCTGTAAGGAGTTCATATTCTCCAGGTGCGACGGAAATAAGAACAATTTCCAAGCGTTACTTGAATGTGAACGCCATTGTAAGGGTATGTTACTTTTTTTAGACATTTAAATAAAAGAAAAGGCTAGAGTCCTTCATTTGAAAATAATTTACCTAAATGTCATTTGGAAGAGATTAATCTGACCAGATGAATCTGCACCCGATCAGATGAATGGCATCTTCTGAAGGTACCTTATCTACCCACTGTTGTGAGGGGAAATAGCCCTTTATTTAAGCGATATACTATTGGTCGTTTTACCAATTTCTACAATACCTACATGATGCTAAGGGGCTGGCCCATCTACTGTGTCATAATGGTGCCTCATTATACAGAGAGAAATACTAAATATGAATAGATCTAAAAACAAAAAAAAACTGTCCAATAGCATGTCTGATCAAATAGGCTAGTTTCCACCATCAATAAATTGAAAATCTATTTAGTCCGTCAGTTAGATTGTTGGAAAATAATGGACACGTATTTTTTGTTTTTGTAAATCAATGAATGAATATTGACAAAGATAAAACGCATCAAAACTCGGGAGTGGGGGCTCGTGACGTCAGGACGCACTAAATATTATACCAAGGTGTGACGTATTGAGAATTTTAAAGCGTTGTACTCCTTCAATTTTGGTTTACGTAACAAAAGAAAAAATACGGGTCAAATATTTTTTGATAATCTAACTGACGGACTAATTAGATTTTCAGTGTATTGACGGTGGAAACTAGCCTATTATTGAATCGTCATTATGAAGGGACCAACATTTTGACGTCAAAATGGAGGGACCAAGGATTTTGTTAAATATTTAGGTAAGTCTACATTGAGATATCTATAATTATAGCACACTGTAGCAAAAATAAAAAGAATCACTACGATGAAAATGTATATTTTTTTGTAAATCAAATTCCAAATATAAAATGTATAAAAAAAATCTAAATACCTATAAAACACGGAGATTTGTTTCTTGACAATTATTGTTGGTGTAAAAACATTAGGGAAAAATACACGAGAAATTAGGAGAGCTTATCAAATTCAGGATATTTTTCAGGATAAAATTTTATAAAGAATTTGACGAATTTTTGCCAGATTGCAATCGGCTTTTAGGCTCTTTAGAACAGATTTTATAAAGAATTCATTACATTAGCTAAGTTGTCCTGATATTAAAAAAGTCAGGAGCTTAAGTGTTAAGAAAAAAAATGTATTCGATCGTAGTGTTCTGGTGGTCGGCCACGAAGTTCAGCAGCCAACGCCGCGCAGATCCCGAAGTACAGAAATACTCTATAGCTAGGTTGAAGAACGCAACAAATTGCGACTCACAAAACCAGTTGGATGATCACTGGATCATCCAACTGGTTTTGCGAGTCGCAACTTAAAAGTGCTTTGCCTTTTTCCCGTATACTGATCCGGGAAAGGCAAAGCGCTTTTTTGACTGGCTCTACACCTACAACAAATAAGATAAGGTGTCAGACCAGAGAAAAAGGAGAAAGGTTCGCTAAGAGAGAAGAAGGCGGAAATTAGAAGAAAAAATATATACTAGGTTTGGAGAATAGTTTAAACCATATAGTGTGGTCAGCTTATGATACGAAGCTCGACATCAATACTTTAACCATGCAATGGTTAAAGTCTTGATGTCGCTGGTAGGAATCAGCAATTAGGGAACAAATTACCAAAAAACTTCAAATTATATCAGGCGAAACCAGAAGGCAAATTCTGGTAATTTAAAAAGTTCAAAATCTAGTCGTAGTCTCATTTCGGCGTCAAAAAAATTACAAAAACCTGTTAAAATGTAAATTAGAGGTATTTTTGATAGATTGAGACTGAGATCAGACTGTGAACGTTCTTAAAATTACGAGGATGGCCCCTTTGGTCAACAATTATCAAGCAACTAAATCAAGAAAAAAAAAATTACTCAAATATGACTTGTTATCATATCAAAAATACGAATTCCGTTTACAGAAAACAAGGCCCAGTCATTATTTGGAAAATTGGCTGTCTGTAAAGTCGGTTTACGGACGATAGTTTTACGTGATAACGTCATAAAGAAACATTGATGAATAAATGTGTCACAAGCCAACGCTTGGGCAGATCGTGACTCTCTATCGCTTGTTCTGCGCTCTCGCTTGCACGCTCAGGCTCAGGCGGAACGTGACACTTTTTCGTGCAGCCGGTGTTCACCGATTTATAAGACGTTATCACGTCAAAAAAGGTTTTAACCAAAGAAGTGAGGTTTTAATCGCTGAGGTAACGCTACAATATGTAGCAAATAGTAGATTTATAGTATTAAAACTTTTATGTAGGCTGATTTGAAATCCAAGACTTGGTCCCTCCATCTTGACGGGCACAGATATCTGCACCTATACAGCCGAGTATTTAGTATGTTCTAGCTTTTATTTAATAAAATTATTATTTCAGGCTCCATCTACATGATTTTAAAAGACACTACAAAAAAAAACTTATTGTGATTTACAACCGAATGCTGGAATATGTTTGGCTTTAATTCAAAGGTAAGGAAAATCCAATGTATTCCCCAGGCTAAATCGAGTAGCCAGATCGAGGAATTTCTAGACAGGCATCTGCAGCCGTGGCAGCCGTTTCATGTGGCAGCAACAACTTTTGACTCCAAGTGGTTTGCTATTAAACGTCCCATAATGTGCTATTTTTATAAGCGGGCACCAGAGGGTGGTCCTGCTCATGACAATTCGAGAAATAATAATGAAAAAAAAACTAATTTTTTTTTTTGGAAATTACCAAAAATACAAGGTCCTTCGAAAATTTACAACCCTAGATATTTTTAACTACCATGGCCATAGTTATCAAATGTTTCTGTTTTTTTTTAAGTGGCACTGCTATTCTAACTGTAGTTTTTACACAAACATCAATCAAAATTATTTTTTTCATATAAGTTTTTTACTTTCAGTCACTTTGTAATTACCAAAAAGAAATTTTGATATTTTTTTCATTATTTTTTGAGTAGGCATGAGCAGGTCCACCTTCTGGTGCCCGATTATCGTTGAATTTTGGGACACGTTGTATATAAAATATTCAATCTTTTTATATCCATGAAAATGGTTCTAAAATAACATATCTGTAATCTCCAAAAGATTAGGCAGAGCTGGTGTACAGACACCAGCACATCAAGCTACTACAATCTGTCTTTATTTAATAGATTTTCAACTTTATTACAACAACATAAGGTTCAAAGTTGATTGGGAAAATTTGACAGTTTCGGGTAGCATGTGCTGGCGTCTGTACTTATAACACAGCGACATTTCACCAGTTATGATTAAGTCCCATATAATAGGGGCGAGCCTTTTGCCATGAACCGGGGACAAATCCAAACTGCGGGCTTCTTCTGAGAAATTCCAGATGGTAAAACCCATTAACACTATGCCCGAACTAGCCACAATCGAGCACCGGACCTCATGTTTAGGAGGAGTGCTTGCGACCATTTTTTTTGGCCAAATAATCAGCATCGCCATACAACGTGGCAATGCTGTCAACCTTTTGGGCACTTTTCCTATTGACAGCGATGCGGACGAATAATTTTTTGATACTCTATGATTTTTTTTCGCAGATGGATTGTAGAATCCGCTGTTTTACAAAACAGCTAGTTTTTTTTATAAGACAGCTCCATTATGTAAACAACTGAACAACGTTCAGCTGGATTTTCATTGCGCTACGTTTTACAAAACTGCTGCACGTCTATAGACGTATTGCAGAATGGCTTATCTACAGTCAAAATAAGCGTTTGGTCATGATGAAATAACAAAAAATTAGTAAGGAATTACTGTTACAAAAAATATATTAAACTATTAATAAAGGTAGGTGTTTACCTGTGTCAATCACCGTTATAAAATTACAATGAAAATTAGTGAATGAGAATTATTAGCACTGACTTTCATATAGCTCTTTCTATTAAAATTGTCCTTAAAATCACTCTTCTCTTGAGTTAGGGTTGACCTGCTGCATTGATAAATGCAAGACGTTTAAGCAATCCTGCGTGTCAACATTAAATTATGTAAAATTGCTAAACGTCGTTCAGTTGTTTTATATATAAAGGAGCTGTTTTGAAAAACCATTAATGGTTTTGTAAAATAGCGGATTCTACAATTCATCTGTGATATGTACAGTCAGCAAAGGAGTTAAGAATCTATGCAGGGTCGTCGAATATAGTTGAAGTTTAGTAAGAAACCGATTGATGTTTTCAAATAAATTGTAATTTAATTAATAATAATAATATTTTTATTTTCTCACCACAATATTACAAAAAACATATTATATGGTATCAGAGTCAGACAACATTTTAATATTGTGGGAGACTGGTGCCTAAACTAGGCTTTAGGCCTGTATTTCAGGACACCAGGTCTCCGCCTTTTTACAATAATATACATTTTATCTTGTTATGTACAGACGCCAGCAGGTCAACCTACCCCAATCCGCCAAGTTTCTTTGATAGATTTTCAACTATAGTACAAAGGAATAAGGTTCATAATCAATCGGGAAAATCTGACAGATTGGGGCAGCCCGATGTGCTGGCCTCTGTACTTGTACACTGACAACCAAAGGATGTAAGAATAACATTATAAATGAGTGGCTCGAGTGGAAATTTTAGGCTTTAATATAAACTAAGGGTAAACTAAACTTTGTTAATAAGGTTAAGTTGTGCGTATGTGGAAGGGTGGATGTGTGTGTGTGAGTGAGGGTGTGTGAGGGTGTGTTTGTGTGTGAAGTGGTGTGGGTCCGTGAGAACCAGCGACGTATGGGTGTATGTGTGTGAGGGTGTGTGTGTGTGTTAGTCACTTTTGGGCTTGTGTGACTGATTAGTGATAAATAGCTGATATTACACCATAGAGGTAAGTAGGTTCTCAGTATCATCATAATTTAGTTGTTGTAGTAATGCAGTAACTTGCTTTTTGCACATAGTTTTAGTGAGGTTAACTATCGATGACATCCTGTTAATTTTGTTATATAGAAAGCCACCTAGATGGCAAAAAAACCGCTTTGAAAATTTCGTATTAGATTGGTGTATTTGACGGCGGTCTACGGGGTCGAAACGTCTTTTGCGATGTGAGGTCGTAGGATGATAGGTAGTTAGTGAGTGCTGTTTTAATACGGTATTTAAGATAAAGAGTTGACGTACTGTCATAACTTTAGCCTCCTTGTATAGGAGCTCTGTGGGGTAACGATAGGGCAGGAATGAGGACACCTTTAAGATAGCTCTCTGAGCTCTCTCCAATTCAATAAACGTAGTTTTCGGAGCACCTCCCCAGACAGTGATACAGTAGGTTAACAGTGACTGAGCAAGGGCAAAGTATACTGATTTCTTTAACTTGTCATCCGCTACTTGTCTCAAGGTTTTAAAAATATATATGAGCTTGCGTAACCTGGTTTTAAGTGTATCAATGTGTTCCTGGAATCTAAGGCACCCATCGATTATAACTCCCAGATACTTGACGTGTCTAGCGCTGCGAAGGTGAGTGCAAGTACACATAATGTTATCGTGTGGTTCCGGACAATTGTGTGTTGTAATTGTGTAGGGTACTGAGGAGTTAGGGACGTTACCATTTGCTCTAAGGGAGAAGGTCATGTAATTGGTTTTCTCAACATTGAGTGTTAGGACATTACAGCGTAACCACTTTGATACAGTATTATAGCCTGTTTGCGCGTGTGAAAAAACTTCGTCCCATGTATCAGCGCTAAAGAGGAGCACCGTGTCATCTGCAAAGCTTATGATCCTACCTCTGGGGAGTGTGAGCATACCCAGGTCATTAATATACATAAGGAACAAAGTGGGACCTAACACGCTTCCCTGAGGAACGCCATATGAGACTGTTCGTTCGTCACTAATGTGTTCACCTATCTTAACGCACTGGGTACGCTCACTCAAGTAGTTCTTAAAAAGTTCTAGTTGAACCCCTCTTATACCTAAATTTTCCATTTTTTGTCAGAGAATGGGCACAGAAACCGTGTCAAATGCTTTTGCAAGGTCTAAGAATATGCCTAGCACCTTTTCCTCCCTGTCCAGGTTGGTGACGACATAGTTTGTCAAATCATGTACTGCGTCGGATGTTGATTTGCCATACCGAAAGCCGTATTGTGTTGGAGATAAAAGGTTGTGTTTTTCGAGGTAATCAACAAGCCTGTTGTTCATTATCCTCTCTAGAACTTTTGACAGGGCAGGTAAAACAGCTATGGGTCTATAGTTGCTGACACGGTTTCTGTCCCCACTCTTGTAGATAGGGTGTATGATGGATCTTTTAAAGACTTTGGGGAATTTACCTGTCGAGAGGGCCAGGTTACAGATGTATGTAAGCGGGGGCACAATAGTGGCTTTATGTTTCCTAAGAAGTCTACTCGATATTCCATCCCATCCCGGAGCACAATCACTGCGAAGGGACATTAATAATTTGTCGACCTCGTCTTCGTCCGTTGGAAGCAAAACCATTGAACATGAGTTTTTGTTGTCGGGTAATTTAACAGGTTCTGGTGAGCTTATTATTTTATCAGCGAGTTGTTTGCCAATTTCAGCAAAAAAATCGTTAACAGAGTTAACAGATATTTTTGGAGTGGGTGAAAGTGCTAACAGTTGAGATGGAGATTCTTTCTTTTTTGTCCTGTTTGTCAAACTATTTATTGCAGCCCAAAGTTGCTTGGGGTTTGTGCCAGCTTTGCTTATTTGATTTTTTTCATATTCAGTTTTTATTTTCTTTAGTAGCTTGTTACAAAAGTTTCTGTATCGGGTAAAAGTTATTTTTAGGTCATCATTATCTGGCGCTTTTTTAAATTTTATGTGCAAGTTGTCTCTGTGTCGAACACAGCGAAGAAGCCCTGGAGTTATCCATGGCTTCATAATTTTTTTACGGTTTGGCACTTTGACGGTTTGTGTATTGGTCTCTATAACTTGTACTATTAAATTAACCATAGTTTCCGCAGCTACATGAGGATCTCGATTGTTATAGACGTCACCAAAGTCTAGCTGCGCAATGTCCAGATCCAACTTGTCCTGATTAACACGGATTGCCGCATCTCTCACAGCCGTATTAGTCGTTTTCTTGGCGAGAAATAGCAATAGTCTCATGATCAGTAAGCGCAGAATGAGCAACAAGTGTAGAAGCACGCCGCTGACTTTTTAAGGCAAAGTGGTCAAGACATGCTTGTTGTCTAGTGGGCAGTGTATGGGAAGGAAGTAGACCATGTGATGCCAACAAATTCAAATAGTTATGCTTGTTAGGGTCACGGCATAGATCGTGGATATTAATGTTTATGTCTCCGCAAATTATTATATTATTGTAGCGTGCAATCTTGGTTAAGGTATCATTTAATGAATTTAAAAAGTTAGTGATATCTTTATAGCCTGGAGGTCGGTATAATGCTATAAGAACTGTATTTTGATCTACTTTTATTTGTAGACAGTTGGCATTTAAGAATGTCGGTTCTTCCACGGATACCTTGAGCTCCCTCCTAACATAAACAACAACACCCTCATTTTGTGTAAGATTGTTGATTGTGCTAAAACGATCATATCCGTCCAAAACAGGTATGCTGTGTGTGCCAGGAAGCCAGCACTCTGTTAGTGTAATAATATCCCATTCGATTTTTGTTCTAGCTAGGATAGTATAGAAACCTGAGATATTTTTTGTAATGCTACGGATATTCTGATTTAGTATTTTTAGTGACAAGTTTGGTTTAAAATTAGGGGGAACACAGTTGTCAAGGTCACACGGTCGCAGAGTCCGAGACAGAGACTGAATCGATATTTTGTGTGTTGTTCCGTATGTTATCGAATTTTAACGTTATATTTTTCAATGTTCAAACTTGAAATGTTGCTTTTTGTTTTGTGTTGCATAGTTAGTACATTTGCAACGCAGATATTAGGTCTATGGAGAGATGTTCTATCAACATTATGTGTTCCTGCAAACCACCCGTGCAAATAATTAAGTGTAAATATGGGGTATGTGTGATGTATAATATTATGTATAATGTGTGCTTTATTTGTGATAGGTAATGAAGAGCTGTTTGTGTTTTTATGTGATTGTATCTGAGCTATTTTTAATATAATTTTGAAGCAATAGTGTAGATATGTGTAAGTTAGTTGTTTGTTAGTATAATTTTGGCTAATTAAATAACTATTAAACAACACAGATTTTAGTTTTAGTAAATTAATTAAGATAAATTGTAATGAGATGGAGGAGCTTAGTCACTTTTGTTTACGCAATTTTTTCAGATCGTCTTCCGATTTGATTAATCGACTGGGCATACCCTGCTTCTCGCGCACGTATACCTTTCCATTTGCCGTCCAGCATTGTTCGTAGTCACTATTCTTTATAAATTCTCGTGCTAGGTAATGAAGACGTCTTGTAATGGCGGTGAGGACTTCAGAAATGTACAGCGGATGTTTAGTGCACTTTTCGTAAAGATGCGTAGAGTTGAGACGATTGTCTTTGTTTATCTTGTTGTAATTTTTAGTAGAAGTTAGAAATTTTTCTTTCACTGCAGGGGACGAGAATTCCACATTAACCATACCAGCTGAGTCTGTCTTGCTCCTCAGACGGAAGATATTTTTAATATCATTCTTCTCCAACGGCTGGCTGATGATATTGCCGAGTTTCTGGACTGTGTTTGTGAGGGTTTCACTGGTTTCAGGCTCTGAGGTAGGAATGTTTTTTATCTCAATCGAACTCGCTTTCAGACTTTTTTCTAAAAAGTCAATTTTTTGTTCCAGTGAGTTAATTACTGTCTGGTTTTTGCTGCAGTCTGCCTGTAGGTTAGTTATATCCACAATAACATCATCATATTTATCAGATAAAAATGACATTGACTTCCGAATTTCCTCATTTTGCAATCTAATTTCTGAATTTTGTGTACTAATGGCCAAGTTTTGAGATCTAATACCGTCTAACGCAGACTGTAAGGAATCCATTTTATCATTTTGATGCGTTTGTTTTGAAACTAGCTCGGTAATCATAGACTTCATTTCTTTCATCATGTTTTCCATACGCTCCAATTCATCGTTTTCCCGTTTTCTTTTTCTCTGAGTTATATTGCAATTTTCGTGGGTAGATATTGTTAATGTTGTTAGATCTGGTTCAGAGGTGTGATGGGGTGATGGTTGATTTTTAAGAGGAGAGTGTCGAGTCATCATTTTACTGTTTCAGGGTATGGAATCTAGACGATTTTTAGGATGGTTTTGGCAGTAATAATTCGAATAGATATTGATCAGGTAGCATGCGTTCACTGGTTAAATAAGTTGCCTTACTCACTCAGTTATCATCATTTTTGTCGCGGTGCGCAGGAGTGTTCGAAAACAGCTGTCTTTATTCTACGTAATACGAAGTACAGCCGACAAAGCGCACAATAGAAAACAAACAGTTCATTTATCAAATTAAATTTCATTCGAAAACATCAATCGGTTTCTAAACTAAACTTTGACTATATTCGACGACCCTGCATAGGTACTTATCTCCTTTGCTGACTGTACCTACATATTATTTTAAGTCTGTTAGCTTATATTATGTAAATATTATTCTTTCATTTACGAATAACGAATGTCGTCCCTATATTTCGTTTTTTCGTACAGATGACAGACGATAATAGCTGAAAATATTGAGTCGTCTGGGAACGTTTCAATCAGTATAATTGTTACGTTAGTCCTTGGAGATGTTTGATTAAGGCCCGAGGTACTGACGGATGGCCCTCCGCGATTGCTTCGTTACGGCCAATCGATGAGTACAGATTGTTCGTTGATGAGTTACGGGCCTATCATAGCGGTTTCTGTTTTGATTGAGGTTTTGGCGGGTTCGTTAGTATCTATTTAATGTTAAGTTTGCTTGTAATTTATACTAATAATAAAGCTGAAGAGTTTGTTCGTATTCTTGTTTGTTTTAACGCGCTAATCTCAGTCGGTTAATAAAATATTTTAAATAGTTTTAATTCAATCATTTAATAGTCGGTGGGCCGACCACACGCTGCTTTTTAAATGCTTGTAAAGGTAAATTACTTTTCGTCTGAATAGTTACAGATATACTTAAATTGCCACGATGACAACAAATTTTCAACAACTTAGTTCTAAAAAAAATACAAATTCTAAGACTGTTAGCTTTTTAAATTATCCTCCTTTATAGTTAGGGAGGCGAGGTAGCTAAATGGCGTAATTCAAAGGCGCCGTCGAGACCTATCAAAATCGAAAGATAAAATGATTTCGAAAAGAAAAGCTCTTATGGTAAAAACCATTTTAGCGGTGGGCTTGGCGTGTACGGTTTTTCAAAAATGTTAAAAAAAACAGTTACTTGGGCATTCTCGAGCGCGTCAGATATTCATACTACGTTTGCCCCAAGTGCCTCTGATAACAACGGTATACTAATCTGCCGGTTTGCGTGGTGGGGGTAGGCATATAAAGTAGTCAAAAATGCAAAAAAAAAAAATTTACTCGAGCGCGTCAGATTTTCGGAAGGGGTGTTAAGTAGGCCCCAAGGAAGCTCCCTTTAAAAAAACTGACGATTTCGGCGTGACGTTAAGTTGTGATGAATTTTTGAAAATGCAAAAAAAAAAAGTTTTTTTGAAATACTCGAGCGCGTCAGATTTTCATAGGGGAGGTTTATCTCGGTATCCTGAAAGCATATTTCCTTAATCTGACAAAAATGTTGGTGGGTTCTCTTAATCTGATCGAAAAAGGTTTTGTGGTTTTTTTTTTTTCCTTTCTTTCTCCTTGATAAAACGGGGAATTTAAGAATGACAATAAAGCGATAGATACAACCAACGTAAATGTAGATGAAATGTAGTACGAATTGTATTATTTATTGTATAAAAAAAAAATGAAATGAAATACAAATTGTATTATAATTGTATTGTTATGTATGACCATTACATTTTTGCTCAATACAATTCATCAAAGTTTCCAGCACATTCGAGAAATATACCGTCGGGTCTTTTCTCTCTCTTCAATCGTCGTTATACTGAGGGCACATAGGTCTACGGTAGGGGACCATAAACATATATATATATATATATACTAGCTTTTGCCAGCGACTTCGTCCGCGTGGAATAATGACTTCCGGAAATTGAGGCACTAACTCTCATAGAGTTTAACCGATGTGCTCTTTCTTCTGCCGATTCTTGAGAACGCGTATTTCTCATTCAACGCGTTTTTCAAGACAATAGCGGGCGGACGCCGGCGTCCGCCTGGGGCTTGAATAACTAAAAATATATAACTACGTCTAATATATAAAATAATATATAATAAAACCTACTTCACTTAAAACTAAATACCTATAACTACTATAATTAATAATACCTATACCTATAATTAATAAAAGTACCTACGCTTATACCTACTTAATATTAAAAAAAAAAACTGAACATAAATTAACCAAAACTTACCTACTACTAACTAACTACTACTAACCTATTACTACTTCACCTAAAAAGAAATCCTGTTTTCCCAACATTTCCCTTCACTGCTCTGCTCCTATTGATCGTAGCGTGATGAAAAGTATACTATAACCTGCCCAGGAGTATGAAGAACAATTGTACCAAGTTTCGTTGAAATCCGTCGAGTGGTTTTTGTTTCTATAACGAACATACAGACAGACAGACAGACAGACAAAAATTTTACTGATTGCATTTTTGGCGTCAGTATCGATCACTAATCACCCGCTGATAGTTATTTTGGAAATATATTTCATGTACAGAATTGACCTCTCTACAGATTTATTATAAGTATAGAATACATATATGTATATATATATACCTATATATATATAGGGTGTACCGAAAATTCCCTTCTACCGATTCTTTCCCCACCATCAATGTTGCGAAATAAAGGAAAAATACTGGTAGGACGGCATATTTCCGCGAAGCTCTCAGTCTGTATTACATGTTTATGGCAAATTCCTCTTTTTTGCTTCAATTCTTCACTTCGTTTTGCTTACGGTACGTCCAAAAAACAATTTGAGGATCAACAGGCTATTGAATAATATATATGAAACTGTACATGTTAATAATACTTTTGTATACAGATACGCGTAGCTTTTTCCGAGTCCACGAAAATTGTCGAGAAGCTTTAGAAAAAAAAAAATTGTGAGATATAATAAAAGTCACATAATTTAATTATCGTTATTTCATATCAATTTTTTTTAACACCCTCAGTTTTCGAGATACACTCAAAAAACCGGGAGTTTGAGTTTTTATGATGCTTCAAGTCAAAAAGTTTTAACTTTGGACAAAAATGTAAAGAGACCTTTTTTGTGTAAAATAAAATTACCTTATTTTGTTTACTTAAACTTTTTTTTTGTAAGATGAATCGTTCGCGACTTATATGCCGCAACGCGTTTTTCGGAAGACGAAATGGCTCCTCCACACTTCTGGTCATGCGGAAACCGGCAGATTTTGTATTTTTAGTGAGTTTTAGATTATATTCTTCAAAATAAAAAAATAAAAAATCGCGCTCGAGAATGCCGGATAAACGTTTTTTTTTTACAAGTTCGCGATCCTATAACTCGGCGGCGGCAAGGACTTATCGTCAGATTAGTTAAATTTAGTCTTAAAACACTAAAATCAACCCCCAATATCTTAATCTGACGCGCTCGAGTATTTCAGACTATCGATTTTTTTTTACTAATCTGATCGTCTATCCTAGGCGCGCGTCACTACATATAGAGCTAAATACTTTACAAGGTTGTTCTATTAGGTCTAAGGTATCTCTCATATCTCAAACTGCCACGCTCGAGTATTACCGAAAATTCCCCTATTCGCCTCCCTAACTATTATAAACGTTGTATAGCGTCTATAGTTACACAACGCTTTGTCTTTTTCTTTTGAAAGTCAAATTTCTGACGACTGAAAGAGAGAAATCAGTGTGTTTTCATACTTACGTTTATTAGTAAGGAGGTATATAATTCGAAGATTAAATACAATATATAGTTAGCTTAATAATAGATACTACAAATATAGATACTACTCAAACTAATTCTATAAACTTATTGATACAAAAAAAAATCAAGTACTAAATTAGACCCAAATAACAACAAACATGGCAAGCTAAATTAAACCGTTTAAAAAACAAAGCGTAGGTACCTAGAGGTACATAGTTAACCGAATGAAACTTTTAATATGTGTCCTGAAATGACTTGCACAGTTTCAAACATGCTACAAGGAAAATATATTCTGAACTTTTCATAGTAAAATTAAGTCCTGAATCCCCAGCTCTCATGTAATAGTGAACTACTGAAATAGCTGTAATATATTTGTTAGTGTCCATTGGGTTACAGTTTGTTTTGCAAAACGTAAAGCGTTTGGTAAGTCCAACAATTAATGAATTTCCATGATACCAAAGCGAGATTACGAAAAGTCGCTTCAGCCGTTGTCATCAAATTTAGTGTTTCTGATGGTTATCGAATGTAGTGGACTGCAATTTCATTGAGCTATTGTGTAGGCAATAACTACCTACATTCCTACTTGCCTAAGGAACAACTATTCTATAGTATAATGTATATCGACGCTTGCAAGGTAAAATTGACTAAACGACAGTTCGAACTTCTCTGAAAAAAAATCATATAAATTCTTGTAATCATCCTACAGGCATAAGTCTTACTGTTTTGGAAATCTTATTTTAGCATCTGAATCAGAAATTTATATGATTTTTTAAAATGAAAAGTTAAACTTTAAACTGTGTTCCTGAAAAATTAGTCCCTCCCATGTCGCTTAGTCAATTTTGCCTTTCAAGCGTCGATATAGAATTTAAGGTCCTGACTGACTGATATATCAACGCACAGCCTAAACCGCTAGTCCTAGAGACATGAATTTTGGAGGGTGTGTTCTTTGTGAAGAGTAGGTATCCACTAAGAAAGGGTATTTCGAAATTCCACCCCTAAGAGGGTGAATGGGGAGAGGGTGAAATTTCACGCGGACGAAGTCGCGGGCAGAAGCTAGTCAACCTATAATGTTCCCACTGCTGGGACACAGGCCTCCTCTCTGCGAGAGGTAATGGGTCATAATCCACCACGCGGGCCCCTGTGTGTGATGGTGGATGTCACATGTCTTCGAATTTTGGTTTTAGTACATACCGGTTTCCTCATTATGTTTTCTTTCACCGTTTTGAGAGCAGTGCTGATGAATAGCACACAAAGTAGTCTGCGTTCAAACTCACTTAGCCTCGTAAGTCGAGGCCGATACTAATAGGGCACCACTGTTCTCGAAAATTCAGAATCATCGTAAAACAGAGTAGTCAACTCATCAAAATCAGGGACCTGAGGGCCAATTGCGTAACACATTATCAATCGGAATCGGTTTCAGTTTGACAGTCCAACAACATTCATTGCGTTATTTACGTGTTGAGCAGACAAATTTTTCGAACTTATGAAGCAATGGATCAGTAATTTGCTTCCAAATGATTCAGATTCCAATTGATAGTGTGTTACGCAATTAGGGTGCAGGTGCCGTACTATGACGGTGTAATGCCATCATGATTCCAGTGTAAGAGTGAGACGAAGCTGTATATGACCGATAGCACTATCTCTTTTTAGGACTGAAATCATGATGGCATTTATACTTCGGGGTACGGCCCCAGATACATTTCTCGTGAAGGGTCGTTTAAATAAAAAAATGGTTAGCTTCGCCGCTGGCAATTACTAAAGTCTGACCGGCTGTAATTCTCCTGACGAAGAAAAACTCCCTTAATTAATAGTGCAGCTTCCGGATTAATTAGCAGAGATCTGCCGCCGTCTGCCGCTCCTATTATTTGAATTTCGTTAGTTATTTTCTTAACTATCCTCTCGGAGCAGGAATTAATAAAGTAGCGGCCTGTTTTAGTAAAACATCTTTGATTGCAAAGCTGAGTTTTAGCTGTTACTTGGAAGTTTATAAGAAATTACTTCGTCTCAATCACAAATTAAAAAGAGATTCTTCTTTATCACAATATTTGTAGACCCGGCAAACTTCGTACCGCCTCAAGAACGAATGTAACTATGAGAAAAGTAATTATATAACTTCATTATTTCTGTTTTCGTGAATGTTTCCTTTGTTTTATTTATTTATTTATCATTTACGAGTATGTACACACACATATATAAATAGAAAAGAAAAAAAAAACAACAGAAACATAGGTACAAAGGTGATGCTTATTCCATAAGAAATCTCTTCCAGCATACCTGCGACAGGACAATAAATAGAGACATGTAGACAGCGTGTGAAAGTTTTTTTTTTATTAATAGTTTCTGTTATTCGGGGCGGAGTCAAATCCAACAAATCAAAGATCATAAAAATAAGTCCAGCCGTTCTTGAGTAACTTACTTATAGATGGTGTAACTAACTCGACGGTGTTTTATTTCTATACATTTACACCGGGAAAAAGTAGGTCTTACCTATTTATGAATATTCGACTGAAATCTTACAGTCAGAAGTATTTATACTGCTTAATTGCATCATTAGTGTTCCTCAAATGGAATAAACAAGGAAATCAGGAGAAACAAAGGTTTATAATTACGTTTGGTCGCGTCCTGGTGCCAGTTTGATTAAGTTGATTGATGTCTTTAGAGGCTTCATTTATTAAACAAAGCTGGAGCTGAAAAATAATAGATATTTAAATCACAATATATATATTCTTTTTTTCCCCTTTATTGAGAAGACAGTCCTGTTATTTACGACTATAATTTATTTACCTATTCCATTTGTTTGATTAAGTGGAACAGTAGCAGATGACATTGTTTTTTAATATTTCGCAGACAAACGTCTTGGTTCCTTGAATTTTGACGTTGTTTTGAGCAAAATATGATGATAAATGTTTGTTGGAAGTGCGTCACATTATCTATGTTTACTTGGAAACTTGAGTTGAGTTCTAATTGTACGAAAACCTATACAGTGCGAGGTCAGCTAAAACTGGAAATGTATAGCTTGATGTGTAGCCGTGTGTACCTATTAGTTATATAACTGCAAATTCGACTTATCACACTTACGTCAATGATTGCAGAAAGGCATTACAGATGATAAGGTACCAAATAGTGAGGCCTATTTTCTATCACAATAAAGTTAGTGGAGAAGGCAAAAGCTTGTTTATTTTGGGCGGGTTGCGTTTCTGTGACGCAAACTCAGCACGGGCGTTAACATGGGCGTTATTGGACAATAGGATTTACCGACACCTGTCAAACATTAATTCCCAGCGCTGAAACTTAAATACAGTTATTATAATAGGTCATCCTTTAATAAAAATCTATAGCAGCTTTTATGCGATACGTGAAAAAATACAGGAATTGTGGGCAACTAGAAGTGAGTTGTATTGGAAATATATACTTTCAAAAGAGCCGGAACATTGTATGCCATGTGAACTTTGTGAAGTAGATCATGTGAGATAAGAATTAATACATAATCATAATCAATACCTAATGTTCCCACTGCTGGGACAGAGGCCGAGAACGAGTGGGCCACAAAGGTCATACGGGACTCGGAAAGGGATCGTCACCGTATAGCCTTTTGCCTCGCCGTCAAACAGGCGTCAACTTAACGTAAGTACGTAACCAAAGCGGATCAGCAGTTCCGATACGTCGACTCGGCTACGGCTAGGCGACGCCGCGCTTACGGCTTGCCGACCGCTGGTTGATAGAGCTGCAGGCAGGCCGCAGGAGGGATGAGAGGGGCAAGGGTGGACCAAGAGACGTAAGTTCGGGTATGGAGACACGTAAGCGCGGGTACGACGAGCCGTAAGCGTGGGAACTGCAAGTTGACCACGCACTGCACCGCGGTTCGTGAGCTTGTCCCGAGGCGAAGCGATTACGTTATGATTCCGATTAGTGTGCGTTGCAGTAGGGAGTTTCGTACAAAGGATACTGAATGGCTCGAGTTTAGCGAAGGAGGTGGCGGGACGGCTGAGGGAGAGAGCCTCACGTCCCAGCCGCCGCGGGAGACGCTCCGGGCGTCGGTAGCCGCGCGACGACTCCCGACCACCGTAGGCGCGGGCCTGCGGGCGGAGAGTAATGGGTAACTCTCCGTCCGAATAAGGACCAGGCCCGTGCCGGACGGCGCGTACGTGTTACACGCGCGCCTCAAAGAGATGTCAGCATAAAGGAAGGGGCCCGTAAGGGCCGAAGCCTGCCGGGACAGCGGAATTGGGTATGTAAAGTTTTTTTCAGGTATTTTTTTTATATTTTTAATTTATAGATTTAGTTATGTTATGCAACTAATTTCAAAATTTTGGTTTTCTAAGCAGCCATTAATTTTTTTTAACGCAAGAATCGCATTACTTACGCTGTTGCTAGAGCCTAAACGATTAAACCGATTCAACATAACTAAGTATTTGCCTTTATTGTTTTATCAGGCACTTTTCCTTGGGATAATTAAAATAATTGCTACATCCTTTATTTAACATATGTTTGAAGATACAACTAAATTAGATAAATGAAGCAAATATGTAGCAATTATTGACGCAATACATTTCGGGAAACTCTGCATGCTTGGCTTTAAACTAGGAGGCGACCAGCCAACCAAACGTCAGGATGGCTGTACAAAAAAAAAAATGTTATTTCTGAATATACATACTATATGTAGCAATTATTTATTAAATGTAGCAAATATAAGCAATTATGTAGCAATTTTCTGATCAACTCTCATAGACCAAAGCCACAGGCAACCAGCCATTCTGATACACACATTCAAAGGCCGAAATTTTCGCACGACTGCATTACATATATTATTATGGTCATCCCTATAGTTGACATTATATGACTTTAACTTTTTATCATATGATTAGAGGAGGCACCGAAAGTATTCTCAATCTGCTTACTTGTGACGTCATTTGGAGGTCAAATGAAAGTCAAGTGGTATTAAGTGTTTATGTTAAAATAAACTCCATCTTATAATTTTAAGCGCTAAAAATAGAAAAATTAAGTTAAGAAACCTTAAATCTCGAAATGGTTTGGGAATCAGCGTAGGATTTTTTTTCTTTACATACCGAATTGTCCGAAAGGGTTACATCTACCCCGGAACACAAAGGGCTAAGGAAGGAACACGGGTGGGTTTTAGTCATTAAGAGTCTGACACTCCCTTCTGCTCCACCCAGAGCGGGAGGGGTCATTTGATAATTTCCCATCCACAAAAAAAAAAAAATGGCTCGAGTTGATACGGTTACAATCCCTTTCGGAGTTGATATGTATGCTTATGACCTTTATCCACCACGCGGGCCCAGTGCGAGTTTGTAGATGTCACATGCTTCGATCAATAATAGTACTAGATTAATGATTAGGAACAAAAATAAGTCGCTAAAGTGGCCAAAAAGATATTCCTTCCAAAATCTTGATGTTGCGGTGGTTATTTACACAATTTTTCAACGCGCACTACGGCTTTTTGACGTCTTAACGTTGGCTATGGTTGAACCATACTAATTTGAAATAAGACCACAAAAATATTTGTGCTCTTATTTTTCGCGACGTTTTTGAAGCGCTTATCTAGTACTATTATTGATGGAAGGTCACATGTCTTCGAATTCTTTGGTTCTAGGACATGCCGGTTTCCTCACGATGTTTTCTTTCAACACGTCAAGACAAGTACCACTGGGCCACCACTGCTCCCGATAGGAACTAATAAAAAATATGATTTCTCAACGTATTTTATAGGTATTTAAAATGATTATGGCTCATTCTATTTGGTAAATTAAATCCTCGGTAGACCCGTAGACCATCGTTATTTAGATACTTCACAGCGCTGTGAAGTCTTTTGTTTTAATTAAAACTTCTAGCAGTCCACTAGTAATTTCATAGTCCTTTAGTTTTATTAAAGTTAATAAAAACTGTCTGGGAGGATCTAAAACTTGCGGAGTTGTGGGAACTGTAATAGGATTATAATTGGTATAAAAAGGATGTAAGAATTTCCTCCTGGCCAGTATTTTTAAAGTAGGTAGGTCCCTAAGTAGGTTTGAGAGGTTCTGATTGTAATCGCTTTTGGTACCCCTTTTCTCGTCTACCCCATGGTGTAAGGTATCGTTGGATAGGTTTTTCAAAAATATTGCGGTTTTGTCCACCATTTTTCGATTCAGGGATCCGTTTGTGAAATATTAAGCTTTAAAGTGCTAATTTTTGTTAGAGTCAAGTGTCCCACTCTGCCAGCTATCTGGTTGCTTTTGGATATGTGAAAAAATTCACGGCAGTAGGATGTATAACGAAATTAAAAGGAAATGATGATTTTCAACTAAGTACAATGTTAAGATTATTCTTGGGATAAATTCATTCCTACATGTGATTGGACGGTTTTTTATGTTTATGCTTAGTTAATTAAGTATAAATTGATGTTGAATTAAAATAAACGAATACCCCAGCTTCATATACTTACCTAGTTTTAACATATGTATAGGTAGAAGAAAAATCCACAAATGAACAAGTTTAGAAGCTTCAGTTTCATCGTTTTACTCACATTAGCCAGGGTACATTGGTCTTAAGTAACTTATACGTAATTAAATAATTACCTGACATATCATCAAGTTTTGCTACGTAAATGTCCAATGCAGTTGGCGAAAAAATTGTGAGAAAATGAAAATTCCAGAAACATTTTCGAGCACCTAGCTTCCAAATTTTTCCGAATCCAGTTTTGTTTTTCCTAAAGAACGTCATCTCAGCACTGTTGTTGTTGTTGTGGACATCCCAAATACGTAGTTCCACAACTACAAACAATGCCAGTGTAGTCAGTAACTGGACTCTAATTTATCGCATGTCGCGACAGATTTATTGCCACAATGTAAAGCGAAAGGCAATTTTTTAAAACAGGACTTCCGGCTTTACTGTTGCCACTCTCGAAGGGTACAAATGGTGTTCACTCATCGTGAATTGTGTATGTTAAATAGCTGAAAGTCTGATTTAAATGGGATGCCAATATATCTGTTCGTAAGTGTACGTAGATAATATGGTATTGTCACGCTGGTTTCCTTCTGAGTCGGATAGAACTCCATACTTACTAAGCCCCTATTTTACTACACTATATTCAGGGTCCGATGGATTTTTTTCTGTATTTATTTAGTTCACCAACAATTATTTACACTGACATCTTGATAAAAAAAACGTCTTTAAAAACTTTGAACAGTGTAACAATTACTTAAAGGTAAACAGCGCATGAACTAAAATTTATTTATTTATTATTACCACTTACATTTGTTTAACAGGTAGGAACCCAATACAACAATTTAGTCACAATTTCCACACTCGTGTAGCACCCAAAACCAATTTGATACCACCATCAACAAAAAATGAACTGATTTTAGGTTTATTTTGACTGACAGGGTTCAAATTTATACCAGTCGATTTAAAAATTAAAATTATGTTAATTTGTAAGCCTAGGTACACTTTTCCTCCCTTTCTATTTTATTACAATATCCTGATTTAGGATAGAGGTCTCTGAATATCGCGTAATGTAATAAGGCTTTTACTGTGACATCGGTATCAACACCTTCGCGAGCTTTTAAATGCCTACATCAATAAGATCTACTCAAACCCCAAGTTGATTGATTAAAACCACAGATATAGATACACCTAGATAACGCAAGAGCAACTAATTCGCGTGCCAAAAATCGCAGCAACTTACGTTCAAAAATCATAAGCCGCCACTTTTGCGCTCAGTCCTGTGGGCTGTGTAGTGCTGGCTGGGTGAGCGTGAGTGAGAGAGCGCTTGTGACGTCATAGTAGGTAGTCAAAAAAATGGCACGCTTGGTTTTCATACAGATCGTGATAATTGCGTTATCTAGGTCTATTTACTTATATCTGTGATTAAAACTCAAAAGAAGTGTAGTCCTAAAACGCTATCATATGACCCAAGAAGATAAAAAGTTTAATTCAATCGACCTTCACCGTAAACAAGTCAAGGTTACGAGACTTGGGGCGGTGGGGTTTTGCATTACTAACTTTCAGTCATGCGTCTAAGCCTCAGCCGTCTACGTCTGCCGTGTCAAAGTCAAAGTCAAAACGGTTATTGCGAACTAAGTATACAATGTTGGTGTTATGTTATGTTAGTAGGTAATTATAACTTAGCAGCCTTTTACAATCATTGCAATTATAATTCGCCTGTCCTTATCATCCTAAATTAGCATGCATCAAATATTATTATTAAGTAAGTACTTAATTATTTTCTAATAGTACAATTAAATTAAGAAATTATACTTATGTCAAAATTAAATGTCAATAATAATTAATTTAATACAATTAATCAGCAATATTAATGTCATCCTTTTCAGATAGTACTAATTATATATTTTTTAAAGTAGATAGGATAGACTAAATAAATCTTAATGTTTATGTATAGGACAGATCGCCACTTTTGTACATGAGAGAAAATCGCTATTTTAAGCTAGACTCTAAATATTCTTTTACTGAATAGAAACATTGTTATAATACTATTCATTTCCAAGTTGTGGATCTGGAATTTTGGAGCCAAGTATCTACAGTTTGGAGGGTATCTTGTATTTGTATAGACTTGGGTTATTTACATTTTCACACTTGATTAATATTATTTGTCTACGCCTGCTTTGTAAAAGCCTGCCGTGTCTATGTCTGCCGTGTCTACGCCTGCCGTGTCTACGCCTGCCTTGTCTACGCCTGCCGTGTCTACGCCTGCCGTGTCTACGCCTGCCATGTCTACGCTTGCCGTGTCTACGCCTGCCGTGTCTACGCCTGCCGTGTCTACGCCTGCCGTGTCTACGCTTGCCGTGTCTACGCCTGCCGTGTCTACGCCTGCCGTGTCTACGCCTGCCGTGTCTGCGACTGTCGTGACGTAAGTAAGGTACCTAACAGTGACGAAAGGTGAATTTGTGAAAGAGGTAAGCCGGAGCAAAAAAAAGTCAATAAATCGTTTCATTATATTTCAATGATGAATTAACTATAGAGTGGTTGTGTTCTGAATTTTCAAAGGGAAGCCGGCGAGAATCGAGTTGTATGGTACCTTCGCCACTGGTACCTAAAGTAGGTAATCTAAAACTCGACCTGCAAGCCAAACATGGTGAACATTTGGTTGTCACAATTATGGAAAGCGTCTGCTTTCCTTATGTGTAAACTGAAACAATTCTTATGAAACCCTGTTACAATTCACGTGTTTCTGCATAAATTAAAACGTCTGAGCAATGCTCTGGGGTAGAATTACAAAGTGCACTGAAGCCGTACACGTGCATATCGTACACATTAGTAACCAACATTTCTGTTTAAACTTGGAAAGCCTAGTGTTAAAATTATAAAAAGTGCGAGAGGGAGACCTGTATATACGTAAAATTGCTTGACAAGTAACTTAAAACGCGGAAGACGAGTTTAGGTATCTACCTACCTACTACTTGTACCTATAGGTAAACCAAAAACTTATAGGATGAAGCTGCGGGCTCCTTTTAGTTCAAATACCTAACAGAGTCCAGTTTTATAACCTGAGAGCGTAACGAGAAATGCCGACCATAGTATTTCTATGAAGCAGATTTTCGTTTATTCTTACGTTTTTTTAAACAAGCCCTGTCGTGGTGAAATGGCAGGACACAGTTTATTTGAAAAATCTTATTCCTTTGATGTGTAAATTTAAAAATTGGCCCGAATACATGAAATACATTACCTATTTGAATAAATGATGATGATCGTAAAGATTTCGTATCAATTTTGAAAACTACATTTCAAGGGGGGTGTAATATTTTTCGAGGTAAGTATGAAATCCACGCGGACGAAGTCGCGGGCAAAGTGCTAGTTAATTATAAACAACCTACTTGGCAGACGTCGTTTACTTTAACAGACAAATCTAGCGGCCCTAGTCGTGAATAACTGAACACTGTTCAAATATATGTAAAGCATCCACTGTTCACTTATGTTCTGGCTGCACCTTCATTTATCATCCTTCGCTTTATTAGAATTCTAATACTGAGCAAAGTCAAAGTCAAAGTCAAATCATTTATTTCAAATAGGCCCTTAAAAGGCACTTTTGAACGTCAAAATTTAAAATTAAAAAATAGAATTGATTCTAGTCGCAGAGAAGTATTCCGTCTTTTGTTAGTTTCTAGAACTAGGACATAGAAATCTTATAAATAATAATTTCGATCGTAGAGCTAGTAGGTATATGGTATTTCGCTTAACAATACCAGTTCAGTATCAGTTCGGTATCAGTTTCATACTATCTACATTTTCTTCGAAATCGTGTCAGTACTTAGCAAAAATAATGGGACCTCTACTAAGCTGCGATTCTCCATGTTTCCGACTACGCGGCCATAGCATTTAACTTCTGTACCTAGGTCTTGAAGTCTAAACATTAGGGGTTTATTCATGCTGTCTGCATTTTCTTCGAAATCGTGTCAGTGGTTAGCAAAAAGAATGGGACCTCTACCAAGCTCCGTTTAATAGAACTGCGTGGCCGTGCGGTTCTCCATGTTTCGACCACGCGACCAAAGTTGAACCTTTACAATTTTCTGAATATTGGATCCACGAATTTGCGACTTTCATTGTTAGTGTTTTACAAATTGCTTCGTAATGTTGACGTAGTCGTTTTTCTTGTTCGAGCAGTCGAAACGGACATACAATCTCCGGTCACCCTAAGAAGGGGCCTGCGGGTGGCGAAATTTGGGCCGTGTCGTCGCACGAGCAGTCAGGCTCAAAGAGGTGACACGCAGAATGCGCACCTTTAATGCGAGGACGTGCGATCATGGGATAGGCCACACTTGGTGATGGGGACCGCTAGGCATGGCGGGCTGATACCAATCGGGGGTGCGGCGAATGTACTAGTATCTCCAGGGCCCCCGACTCATGGTAATATAAGAAGGAACAGTGGAGTTTTACTCGGTAGGAGTCCGACATAAACCTCCGATCTTCCAAAAAGGAAGATATTTATGAGGATTTCACCACGAAAAAAAGTAAAAGGTATGTAGTATTTCATTGAGTGTTCTCAATGAGCTGTACCATCCAATTACTTTGAAAGCATAATGCCATTACCTACAAACCATACAAGGTTTTTCACCAAAAGGCTTTTATAAAAACATTAGTGGATTAAATTTAGATCACGTCATAGCGCAACGCTAAGCGGCTTATCCCCATATGGTGCACGATTCGTCAAACGGGTCTGTATAATCCTTTATCTTATACATATCCCACAAAACCTTGCTTTAGTAAGTGTTATGATAACAAATGAAACACACATTAATCGTTACATCGCCGCCACGTGATTATTATTTTTAAAACAACTCAGCACCCTAATTGCGTAATTTTGAATCATTTTGAAGCATAATTTGCTAATCCATTGCTGCATAAGTTCGAAAAATGTGTTTGCTCAACAACGTAAATAACGCAATGAATGTTGTTGAACTGTCAAAATGAAACCCATTGCTATTAATAGTGTGTTAAGTAATTTTATTAACCTACCGGTCATATTTTTTCAAATTAATACAAACAACAACAGCGCGTCATAACAATTAAGTGTGGAAAAATGGTGTGTAATTAGTTGATTTCTTACATAAGTAAAAGTACGTATAGAAACTCGACCACTGACGTCAAAGCTAAAACTGAAGGCCTTCCTCCAGTTTCTCAACGATTTGTTCCTTCTATAACTTCTTTATAATAAGATTAAAATTAATATTCATTTAAAATGAAATGGAATTGTTTATTTTGTAAATATTGGAATCACTTTTACGCATCATATTATTAAAAAAAATCGGTCAAGTGCGAGTCGGATTCGCGCACCGAGGGCTGCTCCGTACAAACTTGTAGGTATGTAAATAGTTTAATTATTTTCTTTTGTAATGTAACTACAAATTTGCGGTTTTCCGATTTTTCCTTTACTTGTGCTACATGACATTGTTTTTTGTCAAATTTCATGATTCTAGGTCAACGGGAAGTAGGTACCCTATAGGTTTTGATTACGGAACATAAACGCCCGTATCTTTTGATTGCGTTGACTTAGAAGTTTGAGTTTGAGCCCTGAGTATTTGATATTAATTTAAACTTGATAACTTTACGTGTTCCTGAGAAAAAGGGTCTTGACTGACGGACAGACAGACGGACAACGAAGTGATCTTATAAGGGTTCCGTTTTCCTTTTGAGGTACGAAACCCTAAAAACATAAAAAAATAAGCTAGATGAGGTCGGCGTTTCCTATCTGACTACTCTGAGAAGAAAATCCGAAACAAACTCAGAGGTCACAGTCTCTTTTAAAGTCCAGACATAATCTTGGTAAGATCATATGGAGACCATGTAGATTGATGTCTGAAATGGTGAACCTACCACACAAAATAAATAGTATTCAAATCCCTATTCGTTAGCAATTTTGTAGTTAGCTTGTAGCACAAAGCAACGCTGATTGCTCTGTGGGTTGCATAAGTAAATAACATGGTAAGGCCGTGTCTTTCGGATATCTCGTCAGTGTCTAGGGCCTTGCTTAGCATGCAACATGCACCGGTTTCACTCGTAGCACCGAACGAGGCGAACAATGTTACGTGGTACCCTCGAGACACAGAATATTGCAGAAGGCCGGCTATGCATGCACTGTGCGAAAACACACGCATACTGACTAGCGTTCACGTATAGCGATTGCTCAGATTGGGCCATTCGAAGTTTAAGAAGTCTTTACATAAAGCCGCTTATTTGCAGTAAGCACATGCAACTATATAATATTTCTTTTATTTTATCTTTTTCAGAAATCATTTACCTTTTTTCATTTAAAACAATCCCCTTTAGTCGAAAAGTTCTGACAAAAATGACGAATATGTCTGGAAAAGCCGGACATGTCCGAACAAATCCGAATAGATGCTAACCTCGCCGTGTGATCGTGTGTGCGTGCGCGTGCGTTTATTACCACTCGTTGTACGGAATCAGCCTTCTGTAAGTACCTATTTATTTTGTAACCCGAATCTCGAGACGTATTTCAGAAATAACGTTGGAGTCCGCCTAATTAATGATTTAACAATGGAAGCGCTAGACTCGGCTAGACGGTGGATTTTTTTTTTATTTTGGCCATTGTAGATAGGTTTTTGTTCCATATTCTACGGTCTAATTAGGATTGCATAAAGTTCTTGGTCCATGTTTTAATTTGTTTGGATGCTTGAGCTAGATTTCTTGTAGGCTCGTGTCTTATACAGGATGGCAGGTACATCGACGCGCAACCTGGTAGGTACCATGGATTCAGTACATGATTCTGAACCAAATAATAACATAAAAAAAATCAACGCATGGAGAATTACACACTGCAACGTGTGTCACGCGACGGGGCGCGGGAAACGGAGCCAAATTCTCCGCACGAAAGAGCGTTTTTATTGAATTTGTGTGTAAAATATCTCGCGCGAGGGCACGTTCTGCGTCCCGTTGCGTGGCGCGTTGTAGTGTGTGATCCGGCTAAGTATTACAAAAAATTGTGTTTGAAAAAACAGATTGGGTCCCACTAAACGCACGACGCCATTGCGGCAGGCCAAGACGAAGATGGAGGGATGAGCTTGACTCCTACCGTAAGGACTGGCCGGCACTCGCAAAAGACAAATCTTGTGTGGAAAATTGAAAGAGGGAAGCCATTGCAATGCAGTGGGACAATACGCTAGTTAGATTAGTTTACAAAAAATAATTGTGGTGTCATATACAAAGTTGATACGACAGATGGGCTTTCCTTTAAACTGCCTATACTAGGTATCATTATCAAGCTCTCTACCAAAAATCAATTAAATTGAAACAGTAGTTTAGTCGCAAATGATTTTTTAAGTTTTTGCACCGTTTGAACACGATGTATTTTTCCTAACAGCTGATTATGTCTACAGGCATAGGTCATGCACCTTAAAACGATAAATCTACGATACGTTGTTGCCGCTCTTACGCAAGTCATAAACCAATACGTAGTACATAAGAGAGTGACAATCCTATTGGCAAAACATCACGTGCGTAAAAGAAATAGAAATAGGTCAGTGTGTTGCTATTGTATCTTAGATCCTTGCGACACAGAATACCGAGAGTACAGAAGTCTACGCTCGGCGGTCGCGCTATGGTTGTCAACTTTGGCTTATGCACAAAAAACTATCGTGGTAGTGGCACTCGCATCTAGTTGTTTGATTTATTGATGATGATGAGAAACGAAAAAACCAATAATAACTAAAATATTTTAATTTTAATGTTATTGTTACATTACTTTGTCACAAAGTGCTACAAAGTCATGTTCGCTTTTACTTTACGGCGCGGGACTGGGGGACGGGGCGCTTACCTACCTACTACTACCTACCTACTGTGTTACGTTAATACAAACCATCGAAATACAAGCAAATACCTACTTACCTCTCTGAAACAACTGGTAGATTAAAAAACGACAATTCACCGTTTAATGTTGAATTTAAACAACCGTCCACTGAACAGTTATAATTTTTTTTTATTGCTCCATTTTTGCACTTGATAGACGCATGTCTCAAGCGGATGGCACTTGCGCTCGCACTAGTCCCAACCAGTCCGAGATATCGTGTCCGTGAGCGGTGTCTATGTGTGCGTTGCTCGAGCGCACTTTGTATGTAGATTGACTTCTGTACTCTCTGTATTTTGTGCTTGCGATCAGTAAGTGGGGCCTCCAAAAAACTTGTTTTTTCAGTGCGCCGACGCTACCCTTCCGGAACGTAGGTACGTACGCGGAAGCTCCTGCGCCCTTATTGTTTTGTCGAACTTGTGCGCTGACAATAATTGTGAATTTATTTTGTTATTGTGATAGGACACTAAATAAGTTTAAGACAGTATTCCTTTTTTTATTGTGACAGGACAGGACACGTAACTTGGGATTATTATTATTTAGTGTTAGTGTTTTTTTTTTTGTAATTGACTGTTTCTATTGTGATAGTTAAACTTTGGTTGTGTGTGTGTATAATTAAAGTGTTCAAAAATACCTCGTGTAACTGACACGGCGTCAGAATACACTGACATGATTTTAATCTACGGCGAATGCCGTGGAAACGCAACGTTAGCTCTACGAACTTACAGAGAAAGGTATTGTGATAGCCGCAATTGCCCTAGGAATGCCCGCACCATACAGTTGGCAGTACAAAGATTACGGGACAATAAACGTATAGTGCTGTAACAGGAGGGAGTGCCACCGCGGTAAATGCCCGCTGCTTGGGACGAAAGAATTTTAGACAATTTTTCCCGCAGCCCGACGAGTCTCCACAGAGCCGCCCGGTAGTTTAGATGTTGCCATAGAACTATCTACAAGGTTCTAAAACGTAAAAAACGCAAACCTTCTAAATATCGGAAGGTGCAAACTTTTTTATCGAGAGACTTGCCGATCAGCAACAGTTACCGCCAATGGCTACTAAATAAAACATCCGAAGACCGTCATTTCTTAACTAATTTAATATGGACCGATGAGAGTACTTTTACTCGGACCGATCTGGAATCGGCAAAATCTCCGGTACTGCAGTTTGGAAAATCCACAGTGTGTTTCGAGTTACTCTGCCCGCGCGCGACGTTGGACGTTGCCACTTTGTATAGTTATCCAAGGTCAGTCACCAGGCCCAAGTTTTTATGAAGTTTGGGTTTCTCCTTTATTTACAAAGGGTGGTTGCGTTTTATTCTGATTTGTAAGCTATTTAGTTTGTTTGAAACAAAAAAAATCTCATTTATGATGCTTTTTATTTTTATACCGTATCGAATTAATACTAAACACGTATAGTATACGTAGTGTAATTTAATGCCCTTCTGTCGTATCAACTCTGTATTTTGATCGCGTATATATTGTACTTTTCTATGAAACAAACGATTTTTTTTTGATAAATGTCGATATAAATGTCTACTCTAGGGCGTCTAGAATAAAAAAAAAAGTGTTTGCAATGTTTCTGCCACCTTGTATGCGATCGTCACGTTCATTTTGTTCGGCGAACCCGAACGCATAGTCGCCATGATAAAAAGTGCTTTCCTGCGGGGCAATTGCGTAACACACTATTAGTAACAATTTCTTTCATTTTGACAGTTCAACAACATTCATTGCGTTATATCGTGTGTCGATCCCGTGAGAATATTGGGACAAAAAGTATCTTGCGTGTAAATCCTGGTTACCTACAAGCTATCAGTGTTCCAAATTTCATCCAAATCAGCTCAACCGTTTGTGCGTAAACAAGTAACAAACATACCTACTAACAAACTCTCGCCTTTATAAATAATATTAGTGTGATATTAACCGAAAAAAAAAATCGCTTATGTTCTGCACTGTGTCGTAGGCCTTAATAAATACGCAACGACTGTTAAATTGCAGCCTACCCTCAACGCTCAAAACTATTGCTGTTTCTTGTGTGTAAGCTACCTTGTTCTGATTTGTTTATTTTGTACTTGTTATGTTAAAAACGATGTACCTATGTTAAGTCGAAGTTTTATTGTAATGTTAGTTTTAAGATACATTTTTGTTTTTATCTACGCTTGCTGGCAGATAACATTGTTAAAAACCTATTTATATTTTCTCTATAAGTGAATTGCGATTCTTTTGAGAAAATAAATATCTTTAACCGTATACAGGGTGGAATTGAAGTCATGGGCATTATTTTAACCTAAGGCACTACTCACGATACTGATTGCAATAGGGCTATTAATACGCAAATCAAAAATATTATTAATGCAATTAAGGAAAACCTTAAAAATCTAGTAAGTCAAATTGCACAAGGCTTATTATTGCAAATAAACACTTAAAGTAATTAAAACAAAATACTTCGTTAACGCCAATAAATGTTGAAGTATCAAAATCTTAAAGCGCAGTACAGCGCAAAGCGAAATGTAAACAAACATCACCTGCGCGCGCGCGGGTTTTTCCTTACAAGTAATAATAACAATGGGCTAAAAGACATGCCGTCCGGCGGGATTCCCTGAACTCTCTCCGTCCCACTCCCTCACTCGCAAAAATACGAATATCACCCCCGCGCGGGGTCTGCTTCCCGCCGCAACATGAACCCGGAACCAGTGTCATAACGACTGCGCAGGTGCATTGACGCGTAATTGATTTATTGATCCCGTGATGTAATCGCCGTACTCGCCGCTCGCGTCATACGGTGCTTGGATTGCAGTGTATTAAGTGTTAGTGTAGTATTTGTGTGTTGTGTGTGTGTTTGTGTACACGATGCCTCGACCGCGTAATGTGCAGGCTAGGTACACCAACCAACAATACCCACAAATGGTTGTAATTTACGATCGCACAAGAAATTTAGTATGAACTCGTGAAATGTTCCATCGCCGCAACCCAAACGACCCTATTCCTTCACGGGGTCTCTTTCCACCAGAACCACTAAGAACCTGTTGGATTTTTCGTCTTTTCACGTGCTGGCACATGCACAAGCTCGTGGAAGAGCACCCGTTTACCCTCTGTCACTTTACCGACAAATAAGGTTTTTTCAAAACAATCCACAAGCTAGGTACGTAAATGTTTTTTTTTAATGTATGTTAGTTGACGTAGTTTTGACCGTCCTAAGCCGGCAAAGTACGAGGGGAAAGTTGGAATTTATTATGAATCAATTCATTGGCAACTTACGAATGTCACGTGAGTCGGGCGGGGTCAAAGAATTCACGCCCAATGACGCGTACGGCGTAATGTACCTACGCATTTGCTGTCGAGAAGCGCAAAATGTTTGATACTTTCTATGACTTACTACATTTTATGGTTTTCCATACTTGCATTAATAATATTTTTGATTTGCGTAATAGTAGCCCTAATGCAATTAGTATCATGAGTAGTGCCTTAGGTTAAAATAATGCCCATGACTTCAATTGCACCCTGTATACGTTATTGACCAGACACACTTTTTCGAATATATGAAGCAATGGATTAGCAATATCCTTCAATTGATTCAAATTGAGGTTGATAGAGGGTGTCCTGAACAAATGAGTGTGACAAATGAGCGCGAGTATTGTGACGGTCGCTTTTATTACGATATAACTTTAGAATTTGAAATATCCTAGACTATAATAACTAGGCAATATAAGTAACCAAAATTGGTCCTTGGCATTTCATCCCGGTTTAGGAACGAAACTAAATGCTACGATCCGATCTAAGAAAAACAGAAATATAATGTTATTAACGTCACCCCGCAAACGTCGTTTTGCAAAAAAAAAAGATAGTAGCCGATTCTCAGACCTACCCGATATGCACACACATACAAATTGGTCCAGCCGTTTCGGAGGAGTATGGTAACTAACACTGTGACACGAGAATTTTATATATTAGATAACTTTAGAATTGGAAATATACTAGACTATAATAATTAGGCAATATAAGTAGCCAAAATTGGTCCTTGGCATTTCATCCCGGTATATGAACGAAACGAATTGCCACGATCTAAGAAAAACGTCACGCAAAACTTGTATCCGTAATAAATAAATGTATTTGTCAGTTTCTGTCTGCAAAAGATGATAGAATGGATGAGAAATACTCGCATCGCGTGGGAAGAAGGAGAACTCAAAAATAAACCAATATCGCAAAAAAATTTATTAACAGTGGTACATAAATAATTACAATAAAATATACACAAAGAGAAAATATATTCAGATTATAAAAAGCTTAATTACCTACCTGACAAATTTACTAAGTATAATTATCGGTAAACACTCTGTAATTTCAAAAACTGTAAAATATATAAAAAAAATATTTTGACAGTGTTGTGTGGTCCGTGTCGTTCATTATCTTCCTTTATATTTAGAGCCGGCTACGGCCTGCAAAGTGAAGAACTGTTTTAGTGCGCTGAATATCTTCGCATAGTACTTGGCTGAGGTGAGTGACGTATCAGATTTAAATTTTCTGCATCTTATTTTTCTGCCGCCTGAAACGGGCAATAGGTTTTCTTAAATAAAAAAAAGATAAAAAAAGTCACGTAAGGTGATTGTGTGGATTGATATTTACATGTTCTTACCATCTCGTATCGCATCTCTTCGCTGATGCGTTCGCACAGGTCGCTCGGGATGTCTCCCTCCTGACAGTCTTGTAACACGTATTTTAGTTGCGATGTCCTGCACAACACAAAGTCAAAGTCAAATCATTTATTTCAAATAGGCACTTAAAAGGCACTGTTGAACGTCAAAAATTAAAATTATAATGCAACACGGAACTTCAGTCACAGATACTGTCAGCATGACATAAAAAAAAGCGTGAGTGCCGTTGCGTGCTCTCTCAGTGCAGAATAGAGCAGAACGCTGAATTGTTAGCGTAGCTTTTGTCTTCTATTTTTGACCAATTTCTAAGTCCAACTGGGGCAAATAGAAGGATCTATTCATGATTAACATAGCGACACGTGCTATAAAATCTACCAAGTCCATTGTTGTAGTTTAGTCTCGTAAATATAGGCAAATTATGGCAAATTTTGACTTTGGCATCAAAATCAGACCAAGTTGGAAAAGTAAAGAAGTCCTTTTCTTTTTTAAACTTTTACATTCTGTGCTATAAGTAAAAGTTAATGTAAGTATCTCAAAATCAATCTGCCTATTCTTTTCCCAACTATGTATGTTGGGGTCAGCTACCAGTCTAACCGGATGCAGCTGAATACCAGGATTTTACATAGCGAGACTGCCTATCTGACCTCCACAACCCTGTTACTGAGTAATACGACATCTCTTCGTAAGACTGGTGCACAGACTTTTGGGCTTCTGACTACCCGTAACGACTGTTTGACAGTCGATCTATAAATAACAACTGGGACCAACGGCTTCACGTGAGTTCGGAGGCACGGAGGGATGTCTATATGTACCTACTGGATGGTCACCCGTCCACGAGCCGACCGCAACAAGCGTAGCTTAACCTTCGATCAACCCGTGCGGCTATTATTATTTAGCCACGAGCCTATCAAATTAGATAAATAATAAGTAAGTCAAAGTATCTCACTGTATGTATATGAGCATGTATGCACTGGTGGCCTTCCGTGCGAGGTGCGGCGCGTCCTCTTTACCTCCGTAGTTGTATTCGATGGCCTCTTGTTTACTGCATCGTGATACTACGTCGTCGTCGAATTTACACCACTGCACAATAGAAGAAAAAGTAAGCCTTAATATCTATCTAAGCTTACTTAAATTATCTTTCAGGGGTGATAAAGAATAACTACCAAAATAAATCAAATACAGTCTACCAAGGAAGGGTCGGTGAAAAAGTATTTCTAAGGAAAATGTGTTCAGTCCCCCAAAAAGGAAAACTTTATAATTTATCTTCTGGAATATATCCCTTTAGTTATCGATTGTGCTGTCACATCCATGGTTCTTTACAAAGAATAAAAAGGATGAACGTGATGTTTTTTTAACCGACTTCAAAAAGGAGGAGGTTCTCAATTCGACTGAGCGTTTGTTTTTTTTTGTATGTTTGTTACGCGATATTTCCGGCAATTGTAAATCGATTTCAAAATTTTTTTAATGGATAGTGCATGCTTCAGGGTTGGTCCCGTATAAATTTTATTAACTTTGCTTAGGTAGTTTTTGATTTAGCTTCAATAATACGTATTTTCGCCACTTAGTTTATATTTGATGATGTTATAATGACTTCCTGTCACTGATATTATTACATAACAAGTAATGTTATACGAATTTGTGTGAAAAAGTAAAAAACTTAAAAAAAAAACAACCGACTTTTAAAAAAGACACTAAAAAGTGAAAAATAACTGTCATTTCGGAAGTCGGTGGCAAACAACGAAAATGCGAATTCAACTATACCGACATCTGAAATTAGTTATTCTTCACAAAAAAAAAACAACCGACTTCTAAAAAAGACACTACGTCTTTTTTAGAAGTCGGTTGTTTTTTTTTTTTTTTGTAAACAGTTTATATAGTGTTTTCTGGCCATCCACGCGGGCCAAGTCACGGGGAAAAGGAGAGGGGACGGGTCTTAGGAGACTGAAGGTACAGGTATGTAGGTACAGATATTATATCTAACTGCACTTGATAAGCAGCGCTCGCTTGGCACGGTATAAATTAATACAAATACACACACAGTGTACCTACGTAATGTTCGCTTTAACACCGCATTAGCAAACCACCATAATTAATTAATTAATATTATCATCTGCCTAACCTTTTCCCAACTATGTTGGGGTCGGCTTCCAGTCTAACCGGATGCAGCTGAATACCAGTATTTTACATGGAGCGACTGCCTATCTGACCTTCACAACCCAGTTACTGGGTAATACGATACCCCTTGGTAAGACTGGTTGTCAGACTTTCGGGCTTCTGACTACCAGTAACGACTGTCAAAGATCCACGAATGACAGCCGGGGCCAACGGCTTAACGTGCTTTCCGAGGCACGGAGGGGTCTCGGTATGTAAAGATGGTCACCCATCCCCATACCAACCGCGGCAAGCGTAGCTTAACCCGATGGATCGACCTGTGCGGCTGTTATTATTTAGCCACGAGCCTTAATTACTAAATATTAATGTGCAGTATTTAGTCTTTTACTAGAAGTTGCATTTCTTCTTCATCATTACATGACTCATAAAATGGCTTCTACTGGTGGCAATAACAACTTAAATGAACGTCTGAAGAACTCTTGACTGTCAGCCCCGCTTTCACTTTGCTATTAGCTAATGATGATCATGACTTATTTTTCTCATAATTATAATCTAATACGAGAGAGAACGTGGCAAAAATGACTTTGCTTGTTTCTAGAAAGAAATCGGGTCGTTTTTGAAAGATAGCACTCTGACAGAATGAGGTCCAGTTGAAAACCAGCGTCAGGCACTAGTTGTCTGGCCTTTTTGCTGAACTGGGACTTTTCGGCGCAGTCGTGAGGCACACTTTCCTGCTAATTTTTTACATCGGACTTTACACGTTTTTATTTTTATTTGATTGTATCTGATGTACGTCTCTAGTGTACTAGGTACTGCGTGTCTTTTGGTCTGTGCTAAATAAATGTTTTTTCATTCTAAGTAGTCTCACCTTCCCGTCGCCCTTAGGGTTGATGAAGACCACATAGTGTCCTCCATGGTTGTCTCCCGAGTGTACCAGCACCGCGTGTAGCGTGTAGTGAGCTGGTATCGACGGGATCTCCTGGAGATACGGGTCCAAGTTAACTGTCTCGTAGAACTCGAACCTGAGGGATTTAATAATTATTAATATGGACCTTTTTTTATAATAGGCCTTGATGGCGGCCTATATGGCGATTATGGAAAATCTTTATAAAAATAGCTTTTCTATTAATTACCGTACCATGTTGACAAACTTTATAGTATTCCAACGAATCAATTAAAGAAAAAATATTAGAATATGTAAAACTAATTTTATTAAAATGAAAAACGTTTTTTCGTAATTTTACATAGAATATAAGTACTAAAAATATCAATTTGGGCCAACATTTTTAATTTTGGCATAAATACAACGACACCTGTGGCACCAATATCAGAGCATGATATAGTTTTGGGAAGAATATTTGCATAATAGTCTTGTTTAAAAACGGTGGTAAGTATTAAAGCTAAAATGTTTACAGCAGTATTTAAATACAAAAGCCTGTAGTATTATAAAGTTGTTATGGAAAAGATAAACTAGCTAAAAAAACGATAAATTAACTTTTGATTATGGTCAAGGCAGCAATAATGGTAGGCGATGGAAAACGCCTGCAATTTGAGTTAAAACCTCTAGAAGACTTCTCGATTAACTTTGCTGTATGTTTATATCAAGATTGCTGTACTGTCGCGCTGCTGCAGAGGCCTTCAGTACATTTATTTAACCAATTCTGCGCTATTTATGCACTTGCCAATTCTTGAGAAAGACAATTTAGTGGTCTTACCATCCACTTCGTCTAAGTCTGCCTAAGTCGTTCCTACGGTTTTGGGGTACCAAGCTAGTGTGTTATTAACCTGTCATTAAACTTGACGGACGCGTCGCTCTGCGGGTCGTACTGGAATCTCATGAGGTGTAGATGCAGAACTGGCGGGAACACATCGAACCTTACTCCTTTCTCCGCTTCTTGGAGACCATGTTCCCCTGCGTCGTATTTGTTCTCGCCGTCAAGTAGCTCCGTACTGATGTAGTCTTTGAATGACTCGTAGACTGGATGAAAGGAAGAATATGATGGAATAGTAGGAAAATTAACGACCTAGAGGTTATTTGGCGGATGAATGTAGCATGAAAATAGAAGGAAGTCAATTCAAAAGACTAATAAGGATTTTGTTGGACCTGAAAATATTCAAAATCAATAGTCATTTATTCAAACTAGTCTGAGAGTCAACACTTTTTGAACGTCAAAATTCCACAGTCCCCCAAAATGCCCGCCCTTCACCACTTCCTAAGTGCTTTAGCTGTGAAGAAGTGGAGCAACAAAACTCCCCAACTCGCTTAAGCGCATGTTACGTGCACTATAATCTTAAACTTGCACCAGAAGTAATTTAAAACTTGCCCTGAAGCCCATTCTCTTTAAACTTCAACCTCATATACTCGTTTAAACGCAAAGGATTCTTTACAAGACCTAATTTAGACGCAGGCGCCTGCTTTACAGTACTGATATGAAACATTTATTTGCACCTGTTACAGGCAAACACTCTACTCGGCCTATAAATAATATATGAACTGTGACGTAATAGCACCTCGTCATTAAATGGTAACACCACAGTATAATTATATACACGGAATGGAGGAATAGGACTGGTAATTGAAATTTCCTAAAGCCTTTTAATAAATCGCATTTTCAAGTTGCAAATTGGAACCAATTTATTGGTAACGAAATAGCTTTGGAAAAGTAAGCGGGCATTGATTGTGCCCTATTTTCTCGTCGTTTACTAAAATCCGAACTGAGTTGCGATTAATGTCGGTAGCTAAAATGTTGAGATTTTAATGATGATCTTGTAGCTGTTACCACTTTTAATTTCCAAATAAATCATATTTTTAAAAGCTAATTGTATAAACATGCATAACTATTGTTTAACTTTACACGATTTCTCGTCTGACATGTCAAAGGAGAAATTATGTAAGATTAGCTTATAATATTTCATGATTTATTTGGAAACTAAAATTGGTGTGTCTAACCACTACAATTTTTTTTTGTAGTGTGATGTAATCTTACTTTAACCTTTTAACAGCCTACGTCGGATAAATTCGACAAATATTTTCGTGCCCATTTCGCCAGGGTCGTATATTTACCACCAAATACAACAGCTCGTTTACTCTGTTTTTTTTATTATTAATTACGCTGTATTCTATCAGGTTATTCGAAAAACAAAAAAAAATCGAATCACTGTGTCGGGCGCTGGGGGCACGACAACTGATATAAAGTCGGGCGGTTAAAGGGTTAAGAAGATTCAGCGTAATTCATTAATCAGAATATTTCACATACATACATAAAGTAACTTTTTTTGTTTTTTCCCAAGAGGGTAAACAGAAACTACAGTAGGTACGATCCTTACAAACTCCTTTTGCTTGGTTTACGTTCATATATCTAGTTATACACGCAATCCGGTTGCGAGTGGACGCACCTGGACCTTTCTGAAGTAGAACACCAATAAGGCTAGTATATATTTAAGTAAATAATAAATGATAGCTCACTATTATTCTTCCCTTTGACACTGAGCTGTATGTCGTAGAACGTCTCGACGCGTGTGCTGGTACAGTTGACGTTCTTACACTTTATGAATGACGTCATTTTACCCTCGAACAACTTCGGCACGGTTCCTTCCACCACCGTCCCTTTCATTTTGTTTTCTAACTTATCTAATAATACCTGCAAAGAAGCATGACTAGAGTAGTTGCTATTTGATTTAATACAAGGTTATGTTACGCCACAACTGCTTTGATGGATTTTGGCTTTGTTAATCCTCATTATATCGCTTTAAGCAGCTGCTAGCACTGTGAGAATGTATAGTTAGGTTAGTAGGTAATACGGGCTGGTATCCACAACTCCATGTCAATGCGCGTATTTTGCGTACGGAATTTGTATAGTTAAGTAATAGTAATTTGTATAGTTACTATTACTTCAGTCAAAGACACTTAGGCCTGGGTTCACTAACATTCAAACCAAGGGTTAGTTATTTAAACAGTTAGTTTATGTCAAATTTCCTAAGGAAATTTTAAATATAGAACTGATTAAATATTTAATCAGTTGATTTAAATGTTGGTGAACACAAGGCTTAAAATATCCACTAAGTACATTATTAACATTTCCCATATTTTTTCCCTATTACTGGAGCGTGCCAATCAAAAATATTCATCACGGATTCACGGCTGTATTGTTGATCAAAGAATATGGTAGTATACCTAATGAATAATGTTACTATACCAGATATATGCTACTATTAAAGCCCCAAAAAAATACTAAAAAGTATCAGTAAAATATTCAGAAGAGATGAGTTTTCCCCGGTCAAAGGCTTGAAGCCTTTTTTATATGCAAAAAATCTCACGTGGCAGTTATAATTGTAAGCTTTCTCGTAAAAAATGTAAAACCTTTTAACAAAAACCTTTTTAAAAAAATAGAAACTAAAAACTGGTGAAAATATTAGTCCAAAGACTTGTATGCAACTAATATGTAACTATGGCACCACCACCTGTTTCAGTAGTAAAAAAAAAAAGTTTTTTTTTGTGAAAAAAAAAGAGATTTCTGTGCCCTATGCTTTTAGTCCGTTAGAAAGAAAGAAAGAAAGAAAATACGTTTATTTGCGGCAAACATGACGCATAAAAATAAACACAAGCAAAAAAAAAAAACAAATACAAAATAACCATTTTGGGAGAAAACATGCGTCACATCTACGCAAACCACACCGCATCCGCATCCGTTCACCTTTTATACCCTGTTTTTGTCCAGACGGTAAAAGAAGTCAACCGGTATATTAATAGTAAGGGACTAACCACACTTATTCAGCTCTGTTCAGCTTTTGTCCATAGAAAACAACGATTTTGTATGAGATACGTACGCATCCGTTCAGCCGCGGAAAGCTGAACGGACTCCATACAAAATCGTTGTTTTCTATGGACAAAAGCTGGAAAGAGCTAAATAAGTATGTTTAGTCCCTTAATCACCGACTGTTCACACCACCGGCGGGCTAGTACTAGTTTGTCGCATCGACAAAAGTCATGGTACTTTTCCTTCAGCGAGTCGATTCCTCGTTGGCGGTGAGATAGGTGCCATAGGTTTCCCTTCCCAATCTAGTGAAAATTGGCCATATCCATAAGGTTATTAAAACAATACTGGTGATGTCGAACCAAGAAATATTTCGAGCTTACCCGTAAGAATTCCTGTACATCATGCTGCATAAACGAGTCTAACGTCTCCCAACCGAAACTCTTCGTCAGTTTCTTAGTTGCGACAGGTTTGTCGGAGAACTGAAGGTCATAGAACACGCGTTGAAGGGCGAAGGCGACGGATCGTGAACTGTCGTCGCCGACAGTCGGAATCTTGTAGACGGCCTTACGTAAGACATTTGTGAAGAACAGGGTTTGTAGTAGGGAGTTCATGTAGCATGTTGCTCCTTGGTTCTTGAGTCCTGGGAAGGAATCTTGCGATCATCCTAATGAGCATGAAACATAAGTCTAGCCTGTTTTTCACGAAGGGTTAGGCTAGCCACTTTTCGCCAGTTAAGTATGTATAAATTTAATGAGCGTTTATGTCGAGTGCAGCATTATTCAAAACAAAAAAAATTTTTTGATCATAGTGATTGCGACTGCCTAACCGATGAGTAATAAATACGAAAGACGTGAATATTCGTATTATTCCGTTCATTCAGGAATACTATTGCCCATTCTCCGTCTAACCCCTTTGTCGCCTCATGCGATACCCATTCGATAAAATAACTAGTTCTATTCACTCGCCTACTATTTCCGCTCTGATAATTTTCCTTTAACCCTTTGACTGGCGCGTTATGCACTTATGCATAACGGATTGCCACTCACACGGGGTACGGCTATTTGAAAATAATATTGATATCAAAACCGAATTACATTCAGTATTTTCAAGAAATAAAAATAAATATTACACTTTTAAACTCAGAAGTTGGCTGAAATTTAATGGCAACGGTTAACGTTTATAATACACGTTTGTGGCGTTGAAGAGGTTGTAAAAGTAAGCATCCGCAATCAAACTTTTTGGACAGCTGTTCTTTTCACTACGGATCTACTTTGATTCAGCTATAAGTAATGAGGATATAAGGTTAGCTATTATTGTCTATAACTAACACCTTACCAACGAATCCCGTGTGCTTCTTGGAGTCCCATGAGACCCCATGCGGTGCTTCAGCGATGACATGAGCTTCGACAGTGATGGAATCGTCTTTTACGAAGCCGTTGTCAGGTTCCATGAGGTCATCCCATGATATGAAGTGCGCGAAACCCCAGTCATCTTCTTTACTGTAAAAATAATAAGTTACGTAATAAAATTCGAGTTGCCAGCAACGCATAGGGCGTTGCTGGCAACTCGAATTTTATTACGTAAAATATTGAAGTGGTGTGTTAAGCATTCATTGGTCACGCTGAGCGGAGCAAAGGGGTAGCCAAATATAACTTCAAATGAATTGCTTCAGTTAAGCTGGTAGGGCACACGATATTTCCAGCTTGGTTTGAATCGGGCTTGCTTGGCTATCGATTTTTTATCTGTTAATTCTCAACTTACATACCAGTGATACATGTGATGAAGTTTCCGACAAAGCGCTTGACCACCCCCTGGCTTGTTAGACAGCAGCTTCAGTTCCCCTAGACCATAGCACGACCAGCCTGGTGAGTCACTGTCGCCGTTGCACTGCAAGAACACGCCCAACGCCTTCTGCTGTTGACGGTCTGGCGTCGTCGTGTTCCTCAGGAGTATGAGGATCTTCCAAGGAAGGCATCTCACGACGCAAGGCGGCGATAGAACTTGCTCCTTCAGCTGACTTATGTTTTGAACTGTGAAACGGAACGTCGCTTCTGGTCTGGCGATGTCGTCATCTTCTTGTAAATCCTAAGGAAAATAAGTTTAACAAGTATTCTTCGAAAAGCAAACGGTCATTAATTAAAATTATGTTTTTTTAAATTAAATCGTCATTCATCCTAAACTGTACCGTCTTAATTTTGAGAAATGTTTGCATTAGGAGATTAGGATTTGGCATCGGTATTGTGTTGTATAAAATATTAGGACTAAAAAGACCGTAGGTAAAAGACTGTAGGTAAATGCTTCAGTATTTTTATCTGTATTTTGACAAGATATCTTGGCAAATATTCGTCTCTTGCCACAAAAAGCGACGGTTTTTTTAAAAATACGCGAAATAAGTACATGAGATAGACTCTTCTCAAAATTACTTTTTTGGAAAGAGTTGAATTAATTTTTATTACATTCTTTTATCTACAAAAGTGACCAATGTGATGAATTCTATGATGGATTGGCTAACCGGGTTTCCTGCTGGTGTTACAGCTGTTGCGTTATTATCGCTGCCAGTTTCAATCATTGTTCAGCAGCAAATGTAGTGCTACAAAAAACAAAAACGTTATATTATACTTTTCAACATCCAAGCGACTTTTTCATCATATCCATTCACAACGAGTAAAATTCTTCAACATTATCTAAAAAAAAGAAATATATTTACCTCATTTCAAAATATTAAACATAATGGTTGTTATCAAAATAAAAAAACTAATTTTGTATTTTTTTTTACCGATGACTTATACGTCAGCTATGATTTTTAAACGTCATTTTGACTATTCTAAAGTTAAAAAAAAATATTATAAAAATAAATATTGAACAAAGAGGTTGCTAGGTCCTTGCAAAAAAGTATTAATACTAGAACCTATTTACTTTATCATTGTGAAATTTTCATTCCCTAAATATTTTTTTTGTAAATAATGAGAATTTTGAAGTTTGTACTCTCCAACATTCTCATTATTAATTAAATCGAATTTCAAGGATATCTCTTTCAGTAGCGTAGTTCATTATAATTGAACGGGGCATGATACTTACTGGATACCGGAAATTAATTAAATCACCGAGTCATCTTGCGACGACATTATTCTTCGACGGTTCAAAGATTGACAGTTAGGTAGATGCTGGGCTCTTTAATTAAATTGATGAATAGATTTTTAAGAGGGCGATCATTCTATTGTTAAATACTTGAAGGAGTCTCAAAACAATAGCGGCTCTCTCAGCTTTTCTAGGTACTTTCTCGAGTTGGGTACCTACGGTATGTAGGTACTTATGCGGGATAAGGTAAAGGGTGGGCATAATGATTATAATGCTATATGAATGTGACTTAATTACCTAAATACGGCCACAAAAGGGTTGGATAGTCCTTTAGGATCTAACTTATTATAATCTGTCATATTCATAATTAGAACAAAATCAAACAATCTCTATCTATCCACATTGGCGTATCTAGGGCTTTTTTCCAGGGTGGGCCTGACCCTAACTTTTTTTTTGTGGGGAAAATCTCATGGATATCATCCGTCTGGGAAGAACGGAGGGTTATTTCGGATTCCTACCGCCTAAAACTCTACTACCATAAGTCAGGGGCCCGGGATAATTATACTTGTACAGACGCCAGCACATCAAGCTACTACAATCTGTCTTTCTTTAGTAGATTTTCAACTTTATCGCTACAGCATAAGGTTCAAGGTTGATTGGGAAAATTGGACAGTTTTGTAGCTTGATTTGCTGGCGTCTTGTACCTACTCTAGCTTATTACGTTGCGTATAAGTAGATTTAATTATTTCTGTGATTTCAAAAGTTACTAAATGGAATGTAGTGTGTAGGTCTGGGTGGTAGATTATTTATTTGATTGCTTTTGTGTGAAGTTATATTATGTTCCCAAACATCCTGGGGTGGGCATCAGACCATTCTGGGGTGGGCACGGCCCACCCGCCTCTCCCCCCTATATACACCTATGTCTACACCCTTAGGATGTACTTATAGGTTTACAATACATAACTAACCATTTTTAATTCATTGCGTATATTTTAGATCTTCTGTACAGCAAACCCCAAGCCTCCCTTCCTAGTTTGGTACAGACGTCAGCACGTCAAGCTACCTGTAACTGTCAAATTTTCCCAATCAACTTTGAGCCTTATGCTTTAGCGATAAAGTTGAACATCTATTAAAAATACCGATTGTAGTAACTTGATGTGCTGACGTCTGTACACAACTGTTAAAGAATAACACGAGGAAATGGGGCGCACACTAATTAGTTAATGGCTTTGTTATGCCTGGGCCGCTCTCACTACTTTGTGATGACTATCGTAGTTGTTTTACTAACTCGTTATATCATTTACTTAAGCAAAATCACAGTTTGTTTAGGATATCGTTACACGTGGTTCAGCATGGCCTATTTTTAACACCCGACAAAAACAGAGGGGTGTTATAAGTTTAACGTGTGTATCTGTGTGTCTGTCTGCGCCATCGTAGCTCCCAAACGGCTGAGCCGATTTTGATTATTTTTTTATTAGCCATTATTTTAGTACGCACCACATCAGTTGGTAAAAGTTTCGGTTATTTACGATTACAGTAAATAGATCCGCAAGGGTAGTTTTTAACGACATCGTAAAATACGTAGTCTATAAAACTTTGTTAGAATTGAGTTATTTACTACTTTTACATTAGGAGTTAGAAATAGCACTATAAACAGATACAAAAGAAAATAAACAAATCTAAAACATAAAAAAAAGTTTAAATCCTTGGCAGTATGCGATGAATATCTTCGTCAAAAAGTCAAAAAGGCGGTCTATGACTCTGCCGCCATTTGAAATGACAGAATAATAATTTAAAGAAAAGCTAGGAAACGTTGTATTAATTTTATGCAAAGTATTAAATGCGAATGAAGGAATAAAAGCAATAACAAATAAGTGCTGCTTTTTTCGATAGGGATTATCGTTAAGCAGCGTGGATCCAATCACCCATAGAGTTGCGGCGATTAACTCCATTAGCAAAGAGAATGTAAACACTAGCGTTATATCCATTAGCGTTAATGGGAACAAGCAATCCCAGCGTTACGGCTCATTAGTGAATAATTTGAAATTAGAATCATGAATATAATCTGATCGTAATAAAATCTACCCGGAAGGTTAAGGTAAGATAATCAATTATTTTTTTGTTTTCAATTTTATCAATGGTCTTATCTTATTATCGTCGAAAATAAGCAGTTTCGCTGCTTTAGAGCATAGGTTTTAAACCTTATTTTACTCTGACATTTTTTTCTAGATCCCCCTATTTTTTTTCACTTACCATCTGTCGCGAATCTGAAACAGCGATTGCCATGATTATATTTTAACGTGTATTATATAGTTGTAAGATAGGATATATAATTTTTTTGCCCCCTGAAAGTCTCAAATGCCCACCAGGGGACGTTATTGCCCACGTTAAGAATCTATGCTTTAGAGCGAAGGGTTATTTTGATACCGAAGTCTATTTTTTAATAGCTAAAATTCTCATATCGTAATATTCTTAAGTAGTTACTGCAGCTTTTATGTAGTAAAACTGCCTTAAATCCAATGTTTCAATACGAAATTGTGATCAAAAATATATTTACAGCTCGTGAGGGAATTGAACCCTCGACCACCTCCTTGAATTTCTCAATCGGGCGCTCTAACCGCTGAGCTAACGAGCTGATAACGTTATTTGCGAATTTTCACCTTACTATGTTCTTTAGTGACGATATGTTGATAAACTTAGTTATCAATGTAGGTACCTAATATTATCACACTAACATTATAAAGGCGAAAGTTTGTGAGTGTGTGTGTATGTTTCTCTTCTTCACGCTCAAACGGCTGGACCAATTTTTATAAAATTTTGTATGGAGGGAAACCGCGGAGCGCAGCTAGTTATATCTATATCTACATATATAAACAAAAGTCGCTTATCGTGTCTGTCTGTGCGTTGTTGTTCTAAACTGCGCAATGGATTTTGATGCGGTTTTCACCATCACTTAGAGAAAAGCTTAATATTATAAAGCTGAAGAGTTTGTTTGTTTGGTTGAACGCGCTAATCTCTGGGACTACTGGTTCGAATTGAAAAATTATTTTTGTGTTGAATAGTTCATTTATCGAGGAATGCTAGCTATACAATATCACGCTACAACCAATAGAAGCGTCGCACCAATGAAAACTGTTGCAAAAACGGGAAAAATAATTCCTTTTGAGAGCTTCCGTTGCGTTAACGGTTAAAGTTACGCAAAAATAATGTATGACGGAATTGTTCCCCCTTAAAAGTTCTAAAAAAAAAGTCCACGACAGCATATCTATCGTTTAAGGTTGACTTACTATAACCTTTTTTATGATAATCAAATTTGTTCTAAAATAATGCATTATTTGCGAAGATGTTTTTATTTACGTGATATTCATTCTAATCGAAATAAATACGGTATTCATCATGAGTATTTAATTTTGAATAAAATTGCCCTTGACATCTTTTGATTTCAATGAATATCTTGGGAGATAAATTGGTTTTAAAATAAATCAGCACGGCCGCCCCGCGCCGGTAGCTGTGCGAGGTTTACTATAGTTCCACTACTGATCATAGCGTGGTGTACCTAAAATAGCTTCTTAAAGTAATGTACACACGGCTCCACATCAAGCTATACATTTCCAATTTTAGCTGACCTCGCATTCTGTAGGTTTTTCGTACAAACAGGAGTCAGCTTATACTGGTTATATAGCTTGATGTGTAGCCGTGCTTACCAAGTAAAAATCTTAAAGTAATGGAATATATTTTAGTAGTATAGTAGGTTTTTTACTCAAATTAACGCGGGTGAAACCGCGGGGCACTGCTATTGTATTATAAACATAAAGTTGCTTTTCGTGTCTCACTGTGTGACCGCGTTATTCTTCTAAACCACGCAACGGCTAATCATGTGTTTTTCACCATCATTTATTCCGAAAGGTCTATGTGTATAGTTAATACATTGATATTAAACTTACATAATTATTATCAAGTAATATGTAGGTAAGTTTAGCGAAACAGGAGCGTCACTAATAGATAATTATTTAGGTAATTATAATTACGTGAATCAGTAGAGTACCTATCTAGTATAATTATTATGATGATTTCTGTGACTGTATCAACGCTTTCTCAGATAACATTGTTAAACTCAAATATCTATCCGCTTACTGGATTATAGGTACATTCTAGGTATCTATAGATACCTTTACGCTGATATTTAATTAACTGTAATCAATAGAGATGAGGCCACGGATCCTTGGTACTTAGGATGGGTATATATCGGAGGCGGTATATTCCTACATAATGTTACTTGGTATTTAAAATATCTAATAATTACTTGTTATGTTTCAAATCTGCAACTAAGTATAAGTATGGCTGATTGGGTTTAATTAGTTGATTTGTCGTGGTATTGTATTTCGTTCAGTAGGCAATAGAAGCCGAAATTTAATTAAATATTGAAAGCACGGTCGTTTCAATATTAAACTGTTGGACTATAAGCTGCATACATTCTAGTCCTCTAGACTGTATTACGGCTATGGCGGCCAATTCCAAAGGAGGCGCAGACACAGGTGCACTCCCTCTTCCCTCACTCTCATTGACCGATGGGACGGCAATCCGACACGACCGGACAGAGATCAGGCGCAGGACCAACGCCTTAACGTGCTTTCCGAGACACGGGCGGGAGTATCACGCCGCCAACTTCTAAAATCAGGGCTGTTACTAAAAAAAAATCCTAATGGAAAAACAGAATAGCACACCCGACTTTGGAATTGAACCCAGGATCCCATACTCAGCAGTCGCGCTTGCGACCACGAGACCAACTGGACAGTTACATACATAACATATACAGTTACATTACATGCATAAATACGTACCTACATACATACATATACTCGTACATACTTACCTATTTAGGTACATACAGGCGTTACAAAGTGGGTACATACCAAGCTATAAAAGAACAATATTTTAGTTATTTTTATTATCAATTTACAGACGCCAGCACATCTAGCTACCCGAAACTGGTCAAATTTTCCCAATCAACTTTGAACCTTAAGCTTTGGCGATAAAGTAGAAAATCTATTATATATTATCTAGTACCTACATGATTTCCACTTCTCTTGATATTTTTCATCGGTTATGAAATAAAAAAAAATGCTATTCCATAGGTACATTACGACCGCGGAGGGGCCCGTGGCTAAATACAATAATAACAGCCGCACAGGTCGATCTATCAGGTTAAGCTAAACTTGCCGCGGTTGGTCTGTGGATAGGTGACCATTTTTACATGCCGAGACCCATCCGAGTCTCGGAAAGCACATTAAGTCGTTGGTCCCGGCTGTCATTCGTGGATCTTTGACAGTCGTTACGGGTAGTCAGAAGCCCGAAAGTCTGATAACCAGTCTTACCAAGGGCCGACTTCTACAAACTATTTACCCAGTAAATAGGTTGTGGAAGGCTCCTAGGCAGTCGCTCCATGTAAAATACTGGTATTCAGCTGCATCCGGTTAGACTGGAAGCCGACTCCAACATGGTTGGGAAAAGGCAGGCAGATGATGACATTTTGAACGCGTAGGTGTTGCACTTTTCTATGAAACAGTTGATTGTTCTTTTGATAATCGACAAATAATTCATGATGTGCTGAATTATTTATGGTTACAGTTTGCGCGGCGATGTCCCTACCACCTGCCACCTGCCTACAGAGTGGTGATTAGGTTATCACCACTGAATAGATACACCTAGATAACGCAAGTATCACGATCTGTATGAAAACCAAGCGTGCCATTTTTTTGACTATCTACTATGACGTCACAAACGCTCTTTCTCACGCCGCTCACACAGCCAGCAGTACTCAGGACTGAGCGCGAAAGTGGCGGCTTACGATTTTTGTACTACGTAAGCTGGGCGATTTTTGGCACGCGAAGTAGTTGCTCTTGCGCGATCGAGGTGCATCTATATCTGTGGTTATCACATAAAACAGTACAGCGGTTATTACAAGTTTGTTTCAATCTCTTAAAATAAGTACTTACCTAAACAATTTTTATAAATATAGAAAACTCCTTTTTACAAATAAAATAAACAGCTTAAAAATTGACATAAGCCGCCTGTGATACTATGGCACTAGACACTCGCGGGGCGATGCAATGATAATAAGTTTCACTTATACCTACTATCATTGGGGCGATACATGGTAACAAAAATTAACACAAACTTTATGGTATTGTTACCATATAATCACAAATTCAGTTTAATTTAATACTTTAACGAAAAAAAAGGTCCCATAGTTAATTGTTATTAATTATTACATAAAATTGTGTATGTTTAAAAGACGTGGTTTCAATTAGTGTCTCGCTCAACTGATTGCTAATAGCAAATATGTTCACAAATAAATAACAAAATAATGAATTGACGTTCGCCGGTCAACACAACTAGATACAATAATGGTTTCTGATAAATGAGTCGACTTCGGGAAATTGCCTCAGCGGTATCTCCCGGCCGGTCGGGCTCGCGAACTCGGGATTGACGTCTACCCTCGATCGAAGCAAAAAAATCTTATCCCATCGGATTCCAATCAGACTCGCTCATTTATTGCAATTGGCTGATGGAACAAGAATTCCGCTGAAATACGAAGTAATTTTACCTACCTACTTTGTTGGTGATTTTTTTTCCTTTTCGCTTGATTTTTTTTTTTGGTTAGAAAGGTAACGGCACGGGTAGCGGTTTTGTTGATTATTATGTACCTACTTATTATTGATTCATATGTTCTTACTAAAGGTGAGATACCTATTGTTTTGATGATTAATTCTGATTACTTAGATAAGTACTTATTTATACCTACCTATATCTCTATGTGTCGCTGATAACGAAAAACATAATTTTAATCATATGAAATGATGTGTATGACTGAATGTGTACCGAGTCTCAAACTAAATGATTTATGTTAAGTAATTAGATTGTTAAAAAAAAAAACATCTAGATTCAACAACAGCAATTTTTTTTACAACCTTTTTATAATTTTTCTTTTGTTTTTTTTTCTAGATTCTAGAAAAAAAAAACAAAAGAAAAATTATAAAAAGATCCGCACGGCTCGTGAGGGATTTGAACCCCCGACCACCTCAAGTAATAACTGTTTAAATCGGGCGCTCTAACCACTGAGCTAACGAGCCGACGGTCAATTTAATGAAGTTGGCTATCTTACTCGAGTTGATGATGTCATCAGCACCAACATGGCTGAATTAAAAAACAGATCCCTATGTGACTGAATTTGTACGGAGTCTCAAACTAAATGATTTATCCTACTAATATTATAAATGCGAAAGTTTGTATGTATGGATGTATGGATGTTTGTTACTCTTTCACGCGAAAACTACTGAACGGATTTTGATGAAACTTTACAGTAATATAGCTTATACATCAGAATAACACATAGGATACTTTTTATCCCGATATTCCCACGGGATCAAAACTTACGCGGGTGAAACCGCGGGGGCACAGCTAGTGTAAAATAATTAACTGTTAAAAAAAAAAAAAAGTAGAAAAAAAAACAAAAGTAAAATTAAAAAAAGCAATTTTTCTGCACCTCTTGAGGGTTTTGCTTTTGAACCCCCGACCACCTCCAGTAAATTTTAATCGGGCGCTCTAACCACAGCTAACGAGCCGACACGCGACAGTCAAACTAATGAAATTGGCTATCTTATTCGAGTTGATGATGTCATCAGCACCAACATGGCTGAATTAAAAAAACAGATCCCTCCAGCAAGAAAAAGTGTACCATATGACGGAAGTTTTAAAGTTGGTTTTACGGTGATGGCATGGTATGAGTTGTGAGTTTGGCAAGGTCACGGTGCGGCCTCACTATAATGATATTAATCATAGCCTGATCTACCAAATCCTTTATTAAGCTAAAGAACAAGAATATCATAATAAAATACTCTAAGTACCTATGTAAGTGTATAAACGGTCGTTTCTGACGCCCGACGGCAGCGGCAGTCCACTAGACAAACATATTTTCTTATTATGTAGTTTAAAAAATATTACAAACAAGCGCATGAGTCACTGATCGGTTGCGCCGCGCCGGCTGCGCAGCGAGCGGGACGCCTCCCGACGGCAGTCTGCTAGATGCTCTCTAACTAGACGCACGCTTCCGTTATGTATCGAATGCTCTCGCGCGCTTGTTAACCTAAGCTTATGAACTCTGCTTACATAATTCATCTACTGTGCTTACGTGACTTTCTATCTGTGCTTCTTCTTGTGTTGACTTTCTCCTTCCATTCTTGGAACCTTATATGTGTGCGTGTGTGGACTTAAAAGTAAACAAGGTAAGTGAATCTACGGCTTTTATTCGTCTCCCGTACGTACCTACTTCGCTGGTGACCCCGGAAGAACACCATGAGTCAGCAACAAAGCGATTAAAAATTAGCAAGTCATGATGCGCTGGGCTATGACGTATTCCGTGTCGGTGTGCGGGTACTGCCATTTTAATACGCCGAAAAACTGGCGTTGCGGTTTGCGTAGCTGGAGAGCCAGTTCGCGCTAGCGAACATCACTGCTGACGCCACGAAATTTCACCACGCAATTGGGAGCCTAGACACAATATACGTATCGGAAGTCGAGAATATAATCACGGCTCCTGCAGCTTCAAACAAGTACGAGAGGCTGAAAACGGAACTTGTGAAGAGGTTGTCCGCGTCGAGGGAAAAGAAGCTACAGCAGCTCTTAACACAGGAGGAGCTTGGTGACCGCAAGCCCTCGCAGTTCTTGCGACACCTACGCCACCTGGCGGGACCGAGCGTGCCGGCATAGTTTTTACGTACGATCTGGACCAGCCGTCTGCCGAGTAGCACGCAAAGCATCATCGCCTCGCAGGCCAAGGCGAGCCTAGAAGAAGTGGCCGAGCTGGCGGTCCGCATACAAGATGTAGTGCCAGCCAGCCTACAAGTAGCAGCGACATCTGCACCGACAGCAACACCAGGAAGCAACGTGGAACAGCTGAGTGGTCAAGTCGCCGAACTCACCAGACAAGTGCAAGCTCTGACCTCGCAGGTTGACAGACTGTCCCCGGTCGAAACAAAGGTCCGGCAGAAAAACTAGTCGGGGTAGATCGGGGTTCAGATGGCCAAGTTCCAATTTCAGGAAATGGCCAATCTGCTGGTATCTTTTTAAGTTTGGTGATAAAGTAACCAGGTGCGTAAAACCCTGCGACCACGCGGGAAAAGCCACGGGCAGTCGATAATGGCGACCAGCGACTGTCGTAGCACTGGTTGCTTATTTGTGACGGACCACAGTACGAAGATGCAGTTCCTCATCGACACCGGTAGTGACGTTTGCGTCTTCCCTAGGTCGACCATGAAAGAGCGCCGAGCAAAACAAACTATGAACTATGTGCGGCTAAACGGTAGTGCGATTAATACTTACGAGCACGCGTATTTAAAATTTATGATAGGCTTGCGTCGTGACTTTGCCTGGCGATTTATAGTCGCGGACGTAACAAAGCGAAGTATAGGTGTCGATTTTTGTCACACTATAATTTGATAGTGGACGTTAGAATGCAGCGCCTAACCGATGACGAACACTACGCTCGCGACCCCTGCTTTGTCTGCTCGTCCTTCTGATGTTGTTTCTTCGGTGAAGGTAAGAAGTGGTGACACTACATATCACGACATACTCCGGAAGTTCCTTGACATAAGCCGGACGTCGGCTATACACCGTGCACCTACACACAACACCTTACACTACATACGTACAACACCTGGGCCACCCATATCGGGTACACCGCGGCGACTGGCTCCAGACAAATTAAAAATCGCTAAGGTGGAGTTTGAATCTATGCTAGCAAATGGTACAGCCAGACCCTCAGACTCACCTTGGGCTTCACCCTTACACTTGGCACCTAGAAAGGATAGAGAGTACCGACCATGCGGTGATTATAGGATGCTAAATGCGCGTACGATACCCGACAGATACCCTATCCGCCACATCCATGACTTCGCCCACAACCTTTCTGGATGTCAAGTATTCTCGATAATAGATCTAGTTAGGGCATATAACCAGATACGCGTTAACCCAGAATACATACCGAAGACAGCCATCACTACACCGTTCGGGCTATATGAGTTCCCATACATGACATTCGGGCGACGCAATGCAGGGCAAACTTTCCAGCGTTTTGTTGACGAAATGCTACGAGGTCTGGATTTCTGCTTCGGATATTTGGAAAACTGGGTGGAACATGAAGACCATCTGTGACAGCTGTTCTCCAGATTGAGATATTACGGGATGGCGATAAACACATCGAAATGCATATTTGGAGCCTCACAGGTAACTTTTTTAGGCTACTTAATCATCTCATGCGGCATAATACCATCATGGTTTGCAATTATTGACAATACAGATCTACCGTAATCGTCTGGCCAGATCTTAGGAAGCTTTAGTACTTAGATTACACCGGCACTGGTCCATTAGACACTTCTTAGTACCTTTTTCTGAGACAACTTTCGCTTGGGGCAGGATTTGGCCGGTTCTCTTGGGTTCAACCATTGTGATGAGTGAGTCCGATTATCGCACGTCGTCGTCGTTCCTCATTTTTCGTCACAAGTATCGACACGATTCAAAATCCCTCGTTATTGTGACAGTTGAGTAATGTAACGCAGTACTCGACGCGTGTTTGTTGGTATGCTTTACTCAATTAATGTGGTATTTCGAGCTTTTTCACTTTTCCAATCTGTTTCAAGTGGATTAAAATTGTTTTATCACTTCTCACATCACCGCGAAACATGCCGCTAACTCTGACGTGGTAAACCACGTAACCGTAAACGATGGATCCGCTTACACGATCATTTTTAATTTTTGTCGTTCACGGGGTTTGTTTGTTCAGTAGGTCAAAATATCCAGAACGAAAACGTTGGAACCAAAAACATACCGCGTTTTCTTTTACAGTAGCTTCCCCATACGTATCATTTATACTTCGGCTATTTCTGCAGCGCTGGTGCCCTGGTGGAACTCGTATTCGTAAATAATGCGATATTTTAAGTTTTCCATATTGTGAACAGAATTATGTCAAAGAAAAATCAAATGGCGCGAAAACAAATGAATCACTAAATTCGAAACGTAAATACATAAGTCTAAATTGCAATGGAACACAAAATATACTAACAAAAAACTTTATTTCTATCTTAAAAGAGTTTTTCAGTGAATCTACTATTTCTAAGAAATAACTGTTATCAAAAACAATATAAAACAGTAACAAGTAGAACATAAATCAAAAATGCTTTCCCACTTTTGTTTCCACCGGTAAATTGTCCTCGATATCGACGCTTTATTTGAGGGCACTTACAGCAGAGTCGCCATTAAAACCTAGTTCATTTGTTCTGAATGAGCTCCGTTAGTAGGATCTGCGTCACGAACACAGTTGTTCACTGAACTAAAGTAGTTAATTCGCGGTATAAGAACCAGATGAACGTATCTACAAAAAAATACGTATGTAGATACGTTCCTCTGGTTCTTATACCGCGAATTAGAAGTCGCATTTCACCTAGAATACGTCAGGGAATGAAAATGGTCTTAAGTGTTTTATTGAAAAGTGGACTTTTAGCTTGGATTCTGAAGTCCGCATTGTTTTTAGATGTGAAGGCATCTTGGTAATGGTGATTGAGATTCTTTGTCTGACCATGGGTCACACTTTAAGATTTTCAATTGTTTTAGAATCTTTTTCGGGAGAAATAATAACACTGGTATAAATCCACTCATAATCGGATTAGTGTAATGTGTTTTTCCTCTACGGTAGTACCTCTCAGGGACGAACTGGTACAAATTTGTACTGCTCGTGACACACGTGTATCAGCTAGTCCTAATGAGGTTAAGACATAACTAGCTACAGCTACCTAGACAGCATGAGCCATGTGTCACAATTCGCTTCACACTGCACACTCGAGAAGAAATGAAGGATTAGAAGAATTATAGTCATAACAAATATGGGACACTTTCACGTAACAGGTAATGAGAGCTAGCGCATAATATAAAACTTTTTAACAAAAAAAAAAACCGACTTCCATAAAAAACACTACAAAGTGAAAAATAACTTTAATTTCGGAAGTCGGTGTCTTTGGATCTGTATTTTAGTTTATTGCCACCGACTTCCGAAATTAAAGTTATTTTTCACTTTGTAGTGTTTTTTTATGGAAGTCGGTTTTTTTTTGTTATAAAGTTTTTATTTCTCGCTTTTTAGTGGGACTGTTTATAATGCATCAAGCTCATCGCCTTTTACAAAATATTATTTTTCCCGATACAGGGACGTTAATTGTTGAGGAGTTCTCCTGGTACTCCACCATTAGCTCCATTTCACCATTCGCATTGTGCCGAGCATAAATTGCTTAGCAACCATATTAAAGTAATCGAATCGCAACCTGTGAAATACGTATTATTGAGAGTCCCGGTGGCCATCTGTGGTCTTCATCATCAGTTTTACTTCACAAAATTTTGCTTTCCGGAAGCAAATGCACGAGTTACTATAAATAGGTACTTAATACCCGAATCGCTATAGGTATGCCTATAATATTTAAAGAGTTCCTTCGATTTCTCCAGGATCCCGCTGATAATCCTGGCAGCATCAGGCCAGACTTATGTCAACATTGCATTGAACTTAAAATTTTTTCCTGTTTAAAATGAGCCCAAACACGACTACGGTGCTGTAATTTCAAGGTTTGTACTTTTTCTGATGTTCCTGGCTTCAGCATCAAGTCTCTAAGTACTTCGGTGTTTCTCATTAACAAAACGTTTATCCACACATCGAGCCCTTTTCAATGAGCCTAAACACGATATATCTGCTGTTACTTGTCGAGGAGTTAGGTACTCTGCAGACTATCCTGACTGCAGCATCAGGTCATGACTTGATGATCATGAGACCAAATGTGGCAAATGCCCTATCAAACATCAAAACAATTCACTAAAACTGTCCTTGTCTGTTCGAGTAACTTCTTACTGTTAAGGAGTTGTACCTTCCATCATCAGCTCAGCTACCTGAGATGGTGACAACCATACGCAAATACACAAGATACTTCATATAATATGCGAAAAACAATAAGTGAGCCTATAAAATTTGAGGGTTGCCCTCGATTTCTCTAAGATCCCATCATCAGATCCTAACTTGGTGACAATGGGACCACCTCAGAACTATCTACTTTCGAACAAAAAAAGAATTTTGAAAATCCGTCGACAATTGGCGGAGTATTCGATGAACAAACATCCAAAAAAAAAAATACAAAAATCCTCCTCCTTTTTGTGAAGTCGGTAAAAACAGGATGAAACTATAGCAAGTATTTTATATACGGAAAGATTAAAACTTGAATTCGTACTTAGGCACCTTTTTTTCACGGTTGATCGCTTGAAGGGGATTCCGTAAATGAAAAACTGCGCGCACTAATAAATTATGTTTTGTATTATAGATAGACTAGCTAGAGTAACCGAGATTCACAGTTTTATGCAAAGGATTTGTCATGTTACGGAAAGTTTTAATAAACATTTTTTTTTCATCATAAGATCAACAAAATTTCTGAAGACAAGACAATATCACTTCCAGAAATAATTGCTGTGTGTAACAGAATCCTGCGCAAATAGCTGGTCGGTAGCCGCGGTATTACCTACATATCTCAATGTGTCGCTGATAGTGATAACGAAAAACATAATTTTAATCAGGGCTCTGAACCGGTTTAAAAAGAGCGGTTAATTTCGATTAAATACCGGAAAATATATCGTTCCTTCATTAACCGCACCATAATTGCGTAACACACGATCAATCACAATCTGTTTCAGTTTGACAGTTCAACAACATTCATTGCGTTACTTACGTTGTTGAGCAGATATGCAGCAATGGATTAGCAATCTGTTTCAAAATGATTCAGATTATGATTAATCGTGCGTTATGCAATTAGGGTGCCGGTTAAACAGGTGAACTGTTCATAAGTAACCCAAATGTTAAAGGTTACCGGTTACATAAGCACAAACGGTTTTGACACCCAAATTAACCGGTTAATTCCGTTATTCGTAATTTTTTTTCGTCTACTTTTTTAACACTTCCAACAAGTTATAGTGACATTAGTACCTACCCCAGAAAACATTAGGAAAATAAAATGTTTGATCTCATTTCAGGACGTCAAATACAAGCGGAGAACTTAAGTGGTGCGGGTAGAGCAGTATTGTTTCGGGGCCTGGTCGCAGGGTGATGCCATCATTGGCTGCCATTTGATCGCATCTTCTTTTACGTATGTGTTTGACCCTAGAATCTCTGCTTAGGGTTCCTGATATATGGAGCCTAAAGGCAGCCAGGGCCGCCTCTCTGCCTCTCTCTCCGCCTCTCTCCCGCACTATGAGGTGTAGGGGCGGCAGTCCAAGCATAGCCTGTAGGGCAGCAGTGGGTGAAGTTCTCATACAGCTAGTGATTGCCACACACGTGAACCGCTGCAGTTTTTCGAGATATCTCTGGGCTGTGCTCAGGTCTGTTCTGGGCCACCAGACTAATGAGCCATATGTAATGATTGATCGGATGACTGTGGTGTATAGCCAGTGAGTGACCTTGGGGCTAATCCCCCCATTCTTGCCAAGCATACGCTTGCATTGCCACAGGGATATGCTGGCTTTCGTAGTAATGTAGTTGATATGTTTTGCCCAATTCAGCTGTTTGTCCAAAAATATGCCAAGGTATTTACTCGGTCTTCTGTTACTAGACTGGGGGCACAGGACCAGTCCCGCTCCGTTGGGGTCCAATCGGGCACAACTTCCCAGGTTCTGTCCTATAGGAGTTTGCAGTCTGGGAAGTGAGTCTCGAGTAGGACCTTGCTGGTTTCATGGTCCGTTAGAGTGTACGAGTATGAGTTGTCAGGTTTTTTTCAGCGCGCTAAGGGTTCGGTCCTGATCTGTTGATAGGATTTTCCTTACTCTTGCGGCTTCATTATTGGTCTCGATGGATTCACAGAATTTCCGCCATGCTGTCCTTCTGGCGGTTCTGATTTGCTTTTTGTATGTGTATTGAGTCTCTTTGTATAGCTCTCAGTCTTCCGGGAGTCTGGTGTTTTTGGCTCTGTTGAATTGCTTCCGTAGTGTATTTCTGAGTTTACCAAGTTCGGCGTTCCACCAGGGATTTCTCTCACTGTTGGTTCGTGGCGCCCTTAGCTTGCAGCATGCATGGTAGGTATGCTTCGGTTACGTATTCCGACAGCTTAGTGAATGTGATAGCTAAGTACCTATTTATTATGGGAAGAAAAAAAGTGAATAGAATCTATTCCATGTTTACGTACGACGAAGAAAACAAAAAATCCAAGAGTGTAATGGAGGGCTGTAATGCAGCTATCAAAGTACGTGATTTAAAAAAAAATAATATGATGTGATTTTATAAAAATAATATGTAAAAATAAAAAAGGAGCTGCTAACAAACTGCTTTGCAGTTTGGCAGAGGTAATTTTTTTTTGTAAACAAATATTTCTGTGAATACTTAAACTTGTCATTTTTTTTGTCTATTCTAATCTTTATAAATATTAATATCATGATTGCTTGGTATCTATTTTGTTATACTAAGTATATTTACACAGTTAAGGTGAACGTATAGTCACTTAACACGGTACTTACCTACGTACTTTTTGACTGGCCACGGACCTACCGATTTCGAACCGAACCGACAGAAAAGAATTGAAGTCGGAAGGCTAGGATGTTACACAAAATCCGTCACATACCTACCAATCCGACCATAGGTCATTTCTATGAATCTGACCTACGTATCGGTAGGTACGTAGGTAGGAACTTGCATACGACTTGATGCAAAAAAAAAATTGTAACTAAATAACATCGCAACTTCGCAACGTCGAGACCGTGCTTGCGAGAGTGGCGGGGGCCCCCCAGGAGTTGAAACTTGCTTTTAACCGGTTAATTTTCACTATCAAAACCAAAATTCATGAAAAACCGATTTCTCGCATAAACCGGTAAAACCGGTAAAGTGCAACCTTTAACCTAAATCGATTTCGGTTTAGGGTCAATGACCATAACCGGTTAAGAATTTCAACCGGTTTTCGAGCCCTGATTTTAATCATATGAAATGATTAATCATCGGAATTTAAAATGATGTGTGACTGAATGCGTACTGAGGTCTCAAACTAAATGAATTATGTTAAGGAACTAGCTTTTGCCCGCGACTTCGTCCGCGTGGAATAATAACTACCGGAAAAAAACAATTTATCCCCCTTTTCTTCCCGTTGGGAGGGGATTTCCAAAAATCCTCTCTTAGTGGTAGCCTACTCCTCCCAACAAACACACATGCCAAATTTCAGCTCTCTACTGCCAGCAGTTTCGGCTGTGCGTTGTCTGTCAGTCACTCAGTAACAGAAGAGTTTTATATATATAAATTAGATAGCTGTGCCCGCAACTCCGTCAGTGTGTAATTCCTTGTTTGTTATTAAGTTAATGTATTGGTAATAGGTACTGTTTAGATCACGTTCACAACGAAAATACTTCAGCGCAAAGCTTCCGGGTAAACTATGTTGAAAGTCGACCCGTCCGGCACGTGAACATAAAGATTTCTAGAACTGCTAACCCGGGAAAGACCGACGTACAACTGACCGTGCAAGAAACAACTGACCATGCAAGAAACAACTGACACTGAGACCTACTCCAGCAACACTAAAAGTCTGCCTTTGAGCCTTATTAATTGTCATTGCTTAACACACCGATACTGGGAATTGCGTTCTTTTAAATTGGAATATTGTATGAAGTTCGCGTTTGGATCCCCCGCCCTTTTATACCTCCCGCCGCGAGCCGCGTCGAGCGCGGCGACCGTTACACAAAAATAATCCTTATAGCATGATTCAGTATTCACGCGCGATGGCTTATTAGCGTATTTCATGTATAACTTTGGTGTTCCTGTACCGATTTCTATGATTCTTTTTTAAATAAATAGGTAATAATGTTAACATTTTTTAGTTAGGGATGAGTGGGAGTGTTATAAACGTCAGAGTAGACAAATATAATCAGAAAGCTCCGAACTGCTAAGCTATCGGGAGTTACACGTGTTATTGTGAGTCAACCATAAAAGATAGACATTTGCTGTCGCTGAATATTTTTTATATAATTTTAAGGAAAACATTTCCGTCATACATGATTTCTGTGTAGCTTTAACCATTAAGGCTGCACACGCGACGGAAGCTTAAAAAATGGAGTAAGTTCTCCTGTTTTCCCAACATTTCCCTTCACTGCTCTGCTCCTATTGATCGTAGCGTTATGAAAAGTATACTATAACCTGACCAGGAGTATGAAGAACAATTGTACCAAGTTTCGTTTGAAATCCGTCGAGTGGTTTTTGTTTCTATAACGAACATACAGACAGACAGACAGACAGACAAAAATTTTACTGGTTGCATTTTTGGCGTCAGTATCGATCACTAATCACCCGCTGATAGTTATTTTGGAAATATATTTCATGTACAGAATTGACCTCTCTACAGATTTATTATAAGTATAGATTACTGATTGCATTTTTGGCGTCAGTATCGATCACTAATCACCCGCTGATAGTTATTTTGGAAATATATTTCATGTACAGAATTGACCTCTCTACAGATTTATTATAAGTATAGATTAGATCGTTAAAAAAATATCTAGAAAAAAACAAAAGAAAAATTATAAAAAGTTATTTCTGCAGCTCGTGAGGGATTTGAACCCCCGACCACCTCTATTAAATCTTAAACGGGCGCTCTAACCACTGAGCTAACGAGCCGACACTGAATAGAATGAAATTGGCTATGTTACTCGAGTTGATGATGTCATCAGCACCAACATGGCTGAATTAAAAAACAGATCCCTCCAGAATGAAAATAACAAGAAAAAGTGTACCATAATTATGACGGAAGTTTTAAAGTTGGTTTTACGGTGATGGCATGGTATCAGTTGTGGGTTTGGCAAGGTCACGGTGCGGCCTCTCTATATGATTATAATTATTAATCATAGCTTGATCTACCAAATCCTATAGTAAGATATAGAACAAGAATATCATAATTATGTAAGTACAAACGGTCGTTTACCAGAAATTATTATTTGTCATGGGATAAATGCTTAGGTAGGCATTGAGCTATATAACTAGAGAAGCAAACCTCAATAAAATGTGTCAAAAAAGTGTAGCCACTTTATAAACGCGACGACGTAGCTTTGAAACCACTAAACATTTAAAAGTAAACATATATCTGTCTCACTTACACACGTCGTAAGAATAATACCGTCGCTTAGATTAGACAAAGACCGCATTATAAACATGCAATGACGGGATGGGGTTGCCTACCCATGCGAAATTTTACCCAACATTTTAAGCCATAAAAAGCGTTTTAGGTTAAGTTAAATTATTTTTTAAATACTTGAATTATGTATTTCTTATTGGATGTGTAATAGAAGTTTATAAATAATGAAAATAACTAAGACATTTTTCTTTTTGAATATTTTTTCTTTATTATTAATGAAATTGAATGATTTAGTAGGTAGCCAGTCAGTCTCTTTTCTCAGCAATCGGATTATTTACACCCATTTTTCACGGTGTGCTGCATCTTTAGGCACCCTGCTACGTTGTTATTATTAAAAAAATATTTATAATCACTTATTCCATAAATTAAAAACTCCCACTAATGTGGGAAACTAAAACTAAGTTTTTAGTGGTAACACTGAACCTAATTTACAAAATTCTACATTTTATTGCGTTTTTATGTTGATATAAACACAGAGACAATTAATTTACGTGTGGAAAGTAATTCCGGTTAATTTATTATGTTTTTGTGATCTTGAATCGCACTCTTTCGCGATATTTTTTGTCGCATGTCACTCGGTTGACTTCGGTTGGCGTCACACAGAGCACTGAACTGACGTTAGCTACTCTGATGGCTGTGGCCATCAGCCTAGTGGCAACGCCTTGGTGCGGTAATTGCTAATCTAGTGTAACATATATATCAATGTAGGTAGGTAAGTAAGATTTCGGCGCAGTTTAACGCATAGGTTGTCGTGTGGTGTGATAGAAAACCGGGGATAGGCAGGCGGGATACTAGAAAACATATCAACAAAAAGTACCCACATATTTTCAAATTCTCTATCATCAATAGTTTACATTTGTGTACTTCGATAAGACTTCGATCAATATTTGTTTATGCTCATTTGTTTTAAGTTCCTACCGATCGTAAGAGATGGCGCTGACAACCCGTTGTGGAAGGTTCCAAGAAGCTTGTAGATAAAAATGGAGGCAACATTCTAAATACACTGTGGGCTGACGCTCTCTTTCTAAATACGCACTTAAGAAAGAGATAGTGATATATGTTTTCTTTGTCTTATGTATGTATTCAGAAAAAGAGCGACGGCCCACAGTCCGTTTCACTTAGGTGGAGTGTTGCCTCCACTTTTATCTTTATACTTCTTGGAAGGTTCATGATTATTGGAATTTTCCTGTTTGGATTGAAAGAGCATAGTTGTTAGTAACAAGATTTTGACGATGACTAGTACCTACCTACCCACCTACTGACATAAAACACCCGGAAAATACAAAACTATTCATATTCATACGCCTCCAATTTTGTTAATGCTTTAGACAAAATGAGTTTATGCCTCACTTCCCGACTAATGTAACATTGCGATTCATAATTAATTCTAGTTCTCCAAGCCGTTCATATCATGTCATACCGTTGAACAGAACTTCCAGTATCCACTTAGAGCTAATGAAGTTCGACTAAATTTCTAATTGGCTCAGCTCTGTGATACGAAAGTTTAGCTTTCAGCGTTTAATGGTTTGTGACTTTGTCCTCGGATTTACTAGAACTAATTTCGTCGTCCAAAGTTGGATCTCCTGGGTGTTACGTTTAGTTGGACTTTCACTTGTTGATGGAAATGTTTGTGTGTGTGTGCGTGGTTTGATGTGTCTGTGTGCCGTGTTGGACTCAATCCGCTGAGTGTCAAAGTTTTTGAGGCTTTCGTTTAGTACGGCGCGGTGTGCTGAAAGATTGCCATGTATGTAATTGGAAAATTCAACAAACTTACCTAGTAAAATGATTAACTCCTAGATTCTGGCCGCGACTTATTAAGATATATACACTTGGCAATATTTTAGCTTCTCATTAGTCAAAGAATTTTCGGGATCGGATCAGTAATTCCGAAGATTACCCCCAACATATCTACAAACTCACAAATTTTACATCTTTATAACATTAGTATACATTTATTTATCTCTTTAGAATGTTATAGATTTATTAGATGGATACGTGAAAATTAAGTTATAGAAAAATGTTTGCATTATTATTAAGTCTGTCTAAACTAATGAAGTTAACATTTGATTTTCTGTATGTTTGTTTGTTACGCTTTCACGCTAAAACTGCTGAACGGATTTGGATGAAGTTTGTTCTAATTATAGGACATAGGATACTTATACGCCAGTTTATAGGTAGGTAGGGTCCTTTGCTGAGAAAATTGTGGGGGCGAAAATCAATAAAATCTTTGAAGTTGTGTTTGAATACCTCATCCGACTTGAATATTGTTCCTTGTAAGAAAGAACTTTTTCGGAAAAAGTGGTAATCTGTTGCAGCAAAGTCCAAGGAGTATGGTGGGTGTCGGAGATATCCCAATCGCAGCTCCTATAATTTAGCGACGGTCTGTTGTGCAGTGTGTGGTCTAGCGTTGTTCTGAAACAACAGAGGGTAAGGGCAATTGACCAGTGTCGGTTTTTAACATCATGGTTTGCAATTGTTGACAATACATATCTACCGTAATTGTCTTGCCAGATCTTAGGAAGCTGTAGTAGATTACACCGGCACTGGTCCATTAGACACTTACTAGTACCTTTTTCTGAGACAACTTTCGCTTGGGGCAGGATTTGGCCGGTTCTCTTGGGTTCAACCATTGTGATGAGTGAGTCCGGTTATCACGTCGTCGTCGTCGTCGTTCCTCATTTTGATCATTGTCATTTCACTTGGTCGGGTTGTATTTTAGCGATTTAAAGCGCTGTCGTCTAATGTTTTGTGGTACTGGAACGCGTTTGACTCATGAGTCAAACGCGTTCCAGTACCACAAAACATTGAACGTAAACATTTGGGCCGCTAGTTTGAAGTAAGTTCATGCTGACGTTGTCAATGCTGCATAATACAGATTATTCGGAATCGTCTCACGACAGTAATTAGGTGTGTGTTAACATAATTATATGCCTATATAAAAATAAAAATCATTACATAACTGTTTTTTTTTAATTTGATCCAAAGGTTGCGAATCCCTGTGTGTGTTTACATAATTTATAGCTTCTCCTGACGGATACTTTTTAAACCGTAATTTAATTTTGACGTGAAGGTACAAGTGTTTCTTTAATAACATTAAGTATTTTTTTGTTTAGTCTATACTGTCACACTGCTGGGTAAAGACCTCCCCCAAGTCCTTCCAGGAACTCTTTTCCCGAAAAATCAAAATCAATTTACAAAAATAAATATCATATACTTATCATAGCTTTTCACGAATACCAATATTGAGTAGGTACCGGTAAGGCTTGGTAGGTCTAAAAGTTCGACGAACTGTAATATTTTTCCAATACAAGTTAATTGCGTTTATTATCGACGACATAGGCACGGATACAGTGACTTATGATTTCCTCCGAGATATTGGCTATTTTCTGACACGTGTTTCTCTATCTGTGATCGAATCTTATACTTTAGACGATTGTTTATGTATGCTTATTTATTTATATATATATATATATACTTTATACTTTATTGTACACCAGAAAATACATAGCAAAAAGTACCTACATTTCGCACCTTTAGAATAGTAGTGACCTAACTCAAAAATCTAAGAAATCGAGTTATGATCATAGAGGGTCACTAAAAGGTACGCACTTTTAAGTGAATATTAAAGAAGCGACGTTTTTATGGTGGAATAAAGTCTTTATTCCACCATAAAAACGTCTCTTCTTCGCTTCACTTAAAAGTGCGTAACTTTTAGTGACCCTCTATGATCATAACTCGATTTCTTAGATTTTTTAGTTAGGTCACTACTATTCTGAAGGTGCGATTTAACACTACAAAACATACAATGGGCGGCCTTATAGATGTTTATGTAATAAAGGCACAAAATAAAACTTTCTTTCCATCTAGATCGAAGTATTTCTAACAAATAACTGTTATCAAAACAATTTAAAACAGTAACAAGTAGAACATAAATCAAAAATGCTTTTCCACTTTTATTTCCACCGTTAAATTGTCCTCGATATCGACGCTTTATTTGAGGGCACTTACAGCAGAGTCGCCATTGAAACCTAGTTCATTTGTTCTGAATGAGCTCCGTTAGTAGGATCTGCGTCACGAACACAGTTGTTCACTGAACTAAAGTAATTAGAAGTCGCATTTCACCTAGAATACGTCAGGGAATGAAAATGGTCTTAAGTGCTTTATTGAAAAGTGGACTTTTAGCTTGGATTCTGAAGTCTGAATTGTTTTTAGATGTAAAGGCATCTTGGTAATGGTGATTGAGATTCTTTGTCTGACCATGGGTCCTATTTTAAGATTTTCAATTGTTTTAGAATCTTTTTCGAGACAAATAAAAACGCTGGTATAAATCCATTCATAATCGGATTAGTGTAATGTGTTTTTCCTCCACGGAGTACCTACCTCTCAGGGACGAGCTGGTACAAATTTGTACTGCTTGTGGCACACCACACGTGTATCAGTTAGTCCTAATGAAGTTAAGACATAACTAGCTACAGCTACCTAGACAGCATGAGCCATGTGTCACAATTCGCTTCACACCGCACACTCGAGAAGAAATGAAGGATTAGCAGAATTATAGTCATAACAAATATGGGACACTTTCACCTAACAGGTAATGAGAGTTAGCGCATAGTATAAAACAGAATGAAACTATAGAAAATGTAAATGGAGAAAAGCATTTTATATACGCAAAGATTTAAACTTGCATTCTTCTAAAGTATTGGAGCGTACTTAGCCATCTTTTTGTCACGGTTGATCGTTTGAAGGGGATTCCGTAAATGAAAAACTGCGCGCACCAATAAATTATGTTTTGTATTACCTATAGATAGACCTAGCTATAGTAACCATTCACAGTTTCTTTGCAAAGGATATGCCATGTTAGGTAAGGAAAGTTTTGTAAAAATGTTTTTCATCATAATGTTATACAGATCTACAACATTTCTGAAGACAAGACAATATCACTTCCAGAAATAACTCTGTTGTGTCTAACAGAATCCTGCGCAAATGGCTGGTCGGTAGCCGCGGTATTGCGTTACACAAGCGACAGGGGACGGCCATTTCCCCAAGCCGAGGCGCTAACTCAATCACCACTCTCAGGATTTTTCCCCTCGGGTTCCGTCGCAGACGGCGGACGTGACCGAGCCACGTTGATGACTGCCTAACTAAGTTCACTTCAATTTTATGTACTTCCGGGCTTTCTTTCTTTATATCCGCGAGCCACGTTTCAGTTATGTATGTCCTCAGCTTTGTTTTTGAGTTTCTCTTGACTGTACTTCTTCTTCCTAATAGATAATGATAACGCTATTGAAATAGAGAAATACATAAGGTGGAGAAGACAATAAATTAAACTTCGTATATCTAATGACGTTACCTACCAGTCTGCATGCAAAAATTCAACCAAATATATCCAATAGTTTAGTCACTATAGCTAGTCAAAGATCAGCAAAACTCATAGTCGCCCCATCATCTATCACTTTTTTTTTATTGCTGAATGGGGCTCTTGACCTCGATCACGCCTGATGGAAAGCTATGGATGAGGTCTATGATGGAACGAGCGTGCCCAGAAGACGCCTAAGGCACTGGAACTCCCACGCATCAACGAAATACAGCAGGCTGCTTGACGCCGAACTCCGGTGGGAGGGTAGCAAACCGCCTGGTTTGCTACCCTCCCACCGGAGCCCGGAGGGCGTTAGCCCTACCACCGCAAGAGAAGAATTGGCCAGTCAAATAAGGTGATGGGTGCGACTTCCAGGATGCGCCGAGCGCTCGGTTCAGTTGAGTAACTGGCGGAACAAACTGCGCTACACGAGGAGGCTTCTTCATGCATCACTACTATTTTTCATATTTCAATGTTTGGATTTATTTCATAGTTCCAAATTACTCTTACGCATTAGTATTGCCAGTGTTTTTATTCATTGTCGTATTGTCAACTCCACATTGTATGGCAACATTTTTTTGTGATGTATAAATTAAACTGATTATCTCGGTACTGGTATTAATTAACAGGCGTACAAAGGAAACCACATAGTCGTTATATGACATTATTTTGCTTTGCTTCAAAATGTTATAATTAATTCCATTATGCCTTTCTCCGTATTATGAAACTGAAAATCTCTTTGTTTCATTACCTATAGGTATTTTAATCACCAATTTATTTTGTTTTTAATTACTAAAACCGAATCTTCCTATTTGTTTATAGTCTTGCGGATATACACAGTTTTTACTCTGTTTTGATATCGACGATACTTAGCTAAATGAACCATGGGTAATAAAACTTTTTATTGCTGTCCTGTTTTTGAAAACATTTATGATACGTACCTAATGGATGTTATGCTTTTCGACTAACATACAACAAACAACTTTTCTGAATTATTGGGAAAATGCTCACAATAACACGAAGTAAGTAGGTATTTCAGTGGCTTTCTATCTTTTCATATCCTACTAAAAGTAAACTTTGTATGTTTGGATGTTTGTTACTCAATCATGCAAAAACGGCTGAACGGATATCTATACATATAATAAAACAGTAAAAAAACTGTGTCTGTACATTGAATATATTAAAAAAAAATACTTGAGGGGGGTTTAGAAACAGTAATAGAGCACAAATCCAAAAAAAAAATGTGTCTGTTTGTCTGTTTGTTTGTACACGCTAATCTTCGGAACTACTGGACGGATTTGAATGATTTTTTTTTGTTGTATAGGTATTAAGTCTAGGCAACATATAGGCTATAATTTATTTTGGAAAATGGAACACCTGATGCAGAACCGCAACAGACCAGCTAAAGTATAAGAGATACAATAATGGTACTATAGCAAAAATTGTTCCACGTGATGAGCATTTTCTGCTGAGAGAATAAATTTGAAGATCTGGAACACCTGATGTGGAACTCCAAGAGCCCAGCTACACCATAACATATACAAAGTTGATACGACAGAAAGGCTTTCCTTTAAACTGCTTATACTAGGTACCATTTTCAAGCTCTGTACCAAATATCATTTAAATTGAAACAGTAGTTTAGTCGCAAATGACTTTTTAAGTTTTTGGCCCGTTTGAACATGATGTATTTTTCTTAACAGCTGATTATGTCTATAGGCATAGGTCATGCACCTTAAAACGATAAATCTACGATACGTTGTTGCCGCTCTTACGCAAGTCATAAGCAAATACGTCCTACAAAAGAAAGTGACAATCCCATTAGCAAAACATCACGCGCGTAAAAGAAATAGAAATAGGTCAGTGTGTTGCTATTGCATCTTTGGTCCTTGCGAGGGGGGCCTCTAAAAACTAAAAAACTTGGTTTTTCAGTGCGCCAACGCTATCCTTCCGGGACGTACGTTACGTAACACGGAAGTCCTGTGCCGCTATTGTTTTGTCGAACTCGTGCGCTGACAATTGTGATTTTGTTTTGTTATTGTGAATAGGACACTTCTTTCTTTTTTTTTATTGTGACAAGACACGTAACTTGCTATTATAATTATTTAGTGTTAGTGTTTTTTTTTGTGATTTACTGTTTTTTATTGTGATAGGACACGTAATTAAACTTTGGTTGTGTGTGTGTGTATACCTAATTAAAGTGTTCAATAATGCCTCGTCTAACTTACACGGCGTCAGAATACACTGACATGATTTTAATTTACGGTGAATGCCGTGGAAACGCAGCATTAGCTCTGCGAACATACAGAGAAAGGTATGGTGACAGCCGCAATTGCCCTAGGAACGCCCGCACCATACAGTTGGCAGTACAAAGATTACGGGACAATAAACGTGTAGTGCCGCAACAGGAGGGAGTGCCACCGCGGCAAATACCCGCTGCATGGGACGAACGAATATTAGATCATTTTACCTGCAACCAGACAACGAGTCTGCACAGAGCCGCCCGGCAGTTTAGATGTTGCCATAGAACCATCCACAAGGTTCTAAAACGTAACAAACGCAAACCTTATAAATATCGGAAGGTGCAAGCTTTGTTATCGAGAGACTTACCGATCAGGAACAGTTACTGCCAATGGCTATTAAATAAAACATCCGAAGACCGCCATTTCTTAACAAATGTAATATGGACCGATGAGTGTACTTTTACTCGGAACGGCATCTGGAATCGGCAAAACCTCCGGTACTGGAGTTTGGGAAATCCACACGTGTTTCGAGAATCTGAACACCAGTACAGATTTTCTCTCAATGTGTGGGCTGGTATCCATAATAATAATATTATCGGCCCTGTTTTTATTGACGGCACCCTTACAGCGGCGACATTTTTAGATTTATTAAGTGGTCCTGTGGCCGAGTACACTGACCAACTACCTTTAGCCGTTCATCGCAAGTTGTGGTACCAGCTGGACGGTGCGCCTCCACATTCTGTGATGGCTTCCAGGGAGCGGCTCACAGAAATGTTTGGGCAGCAATGGATCGGTCGATTCGGACCTGTTCGGTGGCCACCACGATCTCCGGACCTCACTCCCATGGATTTCTTTTTGTGGGGATACATTAAGGGTGAAGTGTATGTCTCCGAGGTAAATACAATTGTTGAACTAAAAAACAGGATTATTTTAGCATTTCACAAATTAAAGTGCTTAGCGACGGACAGTGATTTAATTAGAAAACTAAATAACAATATTCTCCGTCGGTATAATTTGTGCATTAATGTGAATGGAGGACACATAGAGAATTTAAAAATTTACGGTGTTATTCATAAAAAAGGCTTATAGAAGGTTTAAGACGTTCATTAGTTAAAATGCTCAATAAGCCTTTAAAACGTTCGATAAAATTTTGTATTCATAAACGCATGGAGCGTTTATGAATACAAAATTTTATCGAACCGTTCGATAACTAAAATGTCCTATAACTTCACTATAAATCTAAATGTTGCCATTATATTGAAGTCATTCAACAAATTGGCCAACACAGTGAATCGTCAAACGAGAATATCTGTCTAAGCACTGGATAATTGCGACCATAGACATTATTATGTACGGAAAACGAATGTATTGTCTACAGTTTCGACAGTTTTGACGCGGTAACGTCATGACTAGATGTCAATGAATTTGTTATTATTTATCTGAATAAGCGGCGAAAGCTTTTGAATAATTATTTGTATTTATAAGAAATGGAATTATGACCGGAGACTAGTTCCAATAAAGGGCAAAGAAGTGAATATTGGTTGGAGGAGGATAAGATGTGTACTGTTACAGCTATAATGTGTTCAAAGTAAGTTTTGTTTTGTAAACATTCTCAATTTCGTATTCGAATACAGCTTGTTTTTGCTTCTACTCCTTATTTTTTTTTTTTTGAAAGAGTTGGTCAGAGAGAGGAGAACAGAAAATAAAAACACTAAGACAAACACCAACGCGAAAGAACGTAGGCGCTCAACGCGAAGGGGCGGCCTGGCATAATTTACGAATTAGGTGCCTTACTGAGTAGGCATGTCAAGAACTTCGTTTGCCTGTACAAAACTCTTGATAACCAAAAAAACCGCCGCCAAAACAATAACTAATAATGACTCGTAATATTAGTTATTCTTATGCCACTACTGATTTAATTATTTTAGTATAAATAAGATAATGAAGAGAAACGTTTTGGAATGGGCAACTAGCTTCAACTTTCTGACTAACTGACCGACTAGTTAATTTTGACAATTCAAAAGTGCCTGGAAATGGTTTAATTGAAATAAATGCTTTGAGTTTGAGTTTGAGAAAGAATTTTAACATTAATTTTGTATTTCAGGACAGTAGAACTAATAAGGATGGTGCTTCACTACAAACAGCAGAAACTGAAATGGCCCACAGAAGACAATTACATGAAGCACAGACGGCAAATGGAAAGCAAAAATGTAAAATTTATTTTGTTCTACTAGAACAACGTCTAGAAGCCAAATTAGAGATTATAAAAATAAATTAAACTCATATTTTTATACAAGCTTTTTATTAATAAAATACTCGCTACAATGTCTCCTCTTCTTCTTCGCCGCGGGCACAACTGTATTTTAGATCTGGTTGGCCCAAAACTTCGGCACCTCCACGGTATCGTCAGTGGCAGCGCAGAGGTATCTCTGACTGCATGTTTTGGGACACATAGAGCATAGTTTGCGACATAGCTTCACCACACCCTACTGCTGCATCCTACAGGAGCATCTCCCTGCAGTGTAACCATCCGTAGTCCACACAGAAGTCCCTGAACCGTCTCTGGACACAAGTGGGAAGATGTTACTCCAAGTTGGTAAAGTGGGGCTACCTTGGTGGAATGTTTCCTTAAAGTTTGTATAATAGCATTTGCGTTCCCTCTTGCAACTTGTTGGGGTGACTTTATATGATATTCATTGATACTGCTACCCTCTAACTGCGTTTCCATGGTCAACTGCAATATTGTGAACTACTGCTAGAGTCACTATGGTTGTTTTCACATTTCCTAGTTTGCAGGTCATGCCACGTAAAAGGCATTGAAAGCCTTGTTTCCACACTCCAAAGCAATATTGTGAAGTACTGCTTGCTAGAGCCACTATGGTTGTTTTCACATTTCCTAGTTTGCACTTTTGCAGGTCATGCCACATTAAAGGCATTGAAAGCATTGTTACCACACTCCAAAGCAATATTGTGAAGTACCTATTGCTAGTCACCATGGTAGTTTTCACATTTCCTAGTTTGCAGGTCATGCCATGTTAAAGGCATGGAAAGCATTGTTTCCACACTCCAAAGCAATATTGTGAAGTATTGCTAGAGTCACTATGGTTGTTTTCACATTTCCTAGTTTGCAGGTCATGCCATGTAAAAGGCATTGAAAGCGTTGTTACCACACTCCAACGCATTATTGTGAAGTACTGCTAGAGCCATTAAGGTTGTTTTCACATCCTAGTCTGCTGGTCATGCCATGTAAAAAGCATTGAAAGCATTGATTCCATGCTCCAAAGCAGCAGCGTTCCACAGTATGTTTCGCTGATAATTATGTGCTTCGTTATATTTTTCCTGGCTTCTATTTTTCATTGTAGGTTTATAATAATAAACTAAATTGGTTAGACAGAAGTGAAAAATAAATAAAATACAACTGCCTTTTCACACAATCATGTTACATTTGTACATCAAATGTTATTTTCATAATAATCAGCTGTTGTATAGTCGGCCATTTTTTCCTTATAGTACTGTTATAGTAGGGTTCTGGGTTTCATAACTTTATAGTAGGTTTATAGAACGTTTTAGTGCTAAAATGCGTTTATGAATAACAATTTTTGACAACTAGACTTTAGCAAGCCTTTAGATGTTCTATAACTTATTATGAATAAGACCGTTAGTGTTTTTGTTGTCGGCGTACTTCAAAACTATCTAACATAACAGCCAGCGCGAGCGGAGGCCTAAGCCGCCGCCCGCGCCACCGCCGGCCGCCCGCTTCGACACGAAACACATGCCGCGCCCCGGCGCGCGTGCGACGACGTTGCCACTTTGTAAGGTCAGTCGCCAGGTCCAAGTTTCTATGAAATTTGGGTTTTTCCTTTATTTACAAAGGGTGGTTGCGTTTTACTCTGATTTGTAAGCTACTTAGTTTGTTTGAAAAAAAAAAATTCTCAATTTTGGAGCTTTTTATTTTTATACCTTATCGAATTAATACTAAACACGTATAGTATACGTAGTGTAATTTAATGCCCCTCTGTCGTATCAACTCTGTATAGGAAGACCATTTAGCAAAAGTTGTTCAATCTGATGAGCACTCTCTGTTGACTTATAAAAATCGAAGATCTGGAACACCTGTTGTGGAACTCCAAGAGCCCAGCTACACCATAACACATATAGGAATGACGTTTTAGCAAAAGTTGTTCAATATGATGAGAACTCTCTGTTGATTTATAAAAATCGAAGATCTGGAACACCTGTTGTGGAACTCCAAGAGCCCAGCTACACCATAACACATTTATAGGAATGACGTTTTAGCAAAAGTTGTTCAATCTGATGAGAACTCTCTGTTGACTTATAAAAATCGAAGATCTGGAACACCTAATGTGGAACTCCAAGAGCCCAGCTACACTATAACATATATAGGAATGACGTTTTAGCAAAAGTTGTTCAATCTGATGAGCACTCTCTGTTGACTTATAAAAATCGAAGATCTGGAACACCTGTTGTGGAACTCCGAGAGCCCAGCTACACCAAAACACATATAGGAATGACGTCTTAGCAAAAGTTGTTCGATCTGATGGGCATTTCCTGTTTACTTATAAAAATCGAAGATCAGAAACATCTGATGTGGAAATCAAAGCTATCACTAATTTCACTGTATAATTATAAAATAACATAAGCTGGGAGTACCTCAACGCGGTGAAGGCGGTAACAGTTTAGGACTGATTTTCGGTGACGATGGTATATCATTGAAAAGTTGACTCTACTGGTCAAAACTCCCATTTATTTTTTTACTTTATCAATAAATATGCCTTCGGGCTTATGTTATTTGAGTATTTAATTTCCTTTGCCATTTATCTTCGTGACACGGTAGCCTACCCGGTAACACAGGGGAGCAGTCACTTAGATTTTAATTTATCAGGTATATTCACAATAAAACTATAACCATGCCTAGAAAGAGGTCAAATCTTTTCCAATGTTCCAAAGGAGCTGAAAGATTGAGGATCATAAGATCCCAAGAATCTACCGAAGAGCGTCAGGAGAGACTTGATGCTGTTCGAAAACATCAGGCTGCAACTCGCTCCGTGGAAACCTCTTCGGATCGCGAAGCACGCCTGCGTTCTCAGCGTATTCGCACATCTACTAACAGGTCTTTTGAAACGAGTGATGAACGTGATGCGCGAGTAACTGGTGATCGAGATTATCATACATTGTCCCGAACACGCACACAACAAAATATTCATAATCATTTAGAAAGTGAGAGAGAAAGAATTGCTGGAGTACGGCATGAAGAGACAGAAGAATAGCGCAACGAACGTTTGAATTCTGATCGACTTCGACATTCTCTGAACAGAATGTCGATATATAGCCGTAAGACGTGGCAACCTTCCTTGGGTTGATAAGGAACGGAGTGCATTTACGTATACTCTTATGAATGACTTGATTGACTACGCTACGTATTCTGCCATCGGAGGTATGGTTCAAAATTGTACTTTTTGTGAAGCTGTTAAATGGCAAAAAGAAACAAACGGTATGTGTTGCTCAGGTGGAAAAGTACATATTGAAATATTACAAAATCCTCCAGAAATATTAAGATCATTGCTAATTGGTGACCATCCACAGTCAAAACATTTCTTGGACAACATCCGTATACAATGCCTTTCAAATGACATCTTTTGGTGCGAAACAGATTTCAGGAGGCCCATATATGCCAACATTCAAAGTGCAAGGCTAAGTTTACCACCTTATTGGTTCATTATTGTCTGAAAATTACCCCAAGTTTCTCCAAATATATTTCGTATCCAATTATCAAGATCAGGCAAATATTAGAAACCAAAACTATCCGCACTTGAACAAATAGTCTGATTTCACTGCTTCAAAATATGTTGCATGAAGTAAATCCCTACGTACACAGTTTTAAATCTGCCTTAGAATCTATCTATACTAATATTTATCCACTCACGCGCCCGAAGCCAAAAATCGACCGCGAACGAAAACGCTCGATTGTCCCAATGCCAAAAATCGACCACGAACTGTCAGTGACATCGAGCGCGTTCCCGACCGCTATATTTTTATTTTTAGTAATTTTATCTATGGACGTAGGAGTTGCGTTCCAGGTTCATTGGAATCGTTATTAAATTTACTATACTATTCCCAAAAACCGTGGCGTCAGATCGGATTCTAAAAATTAGTTATCTGCGGTTGAAAATGTCATTGTGAATTGAGCCGTGCAACGGTCGCGCTTCTTCTGTTCCCTGATTTTCTACAACACTGTAAGTAATGATTTTAATCAAGATTATATACCATTTTGTTCGTAATTTAATACTCTTTCGGATTAAATAAAATACAAATGAACTCCGAGTCATAAATTTAATGATAAAATTAGAAATGTGAATCATTGCCGTCTGAAAAGTTCGATGTTCTAGAAAAACGTAATTAATACGACCTTAAAACGAATTTTTACGGACATAAATGTTAATTATCAGTATAGCCTGGTTATTTAAGAACAATTTGGTACCAAAATTAGAACATATAATTAACTTTTCGAAGTAGGATAATTAGGTTTGTACACCGATGCCCATGTGCAACGTTCGCGCGTCTTCATCAAATTGATTTACTACTACATTATATGTAATGTTTTTAATCAATATTATATACCATTTTGTTCGTAATTTAATACTCTTTCGGATTAAATAAAATACAAATGAACTCCGAGTCATTTAACTGATGATAAAATTAGAAATGTGAATCATTGCCGTTTGAAAAGTTCGTTCCTCTCTAGAAAAACATAATAAAAACGACCGTATTTCGAATTTTTACGGACATAAATGTTAATTATCAGCATAGCCTGGTTATTTACGAACAATTTGGTACCAAAATTGTAACATATAATTAACTTCTCGAAGTAGGATAATTAGATTTGTAAACCGATGCCCATTTTTTTTCAAGACGCGACCCGCCGCCATCTTTGCGTGACCCCGGATAAAGCTGAAGAGTTTGTTTGTTTGTTTGTTTGTTTGTTTGAACGCGCTAATCTCAGGAACTACTGGTCCGATTTGAAAAACTCTTTCAGTGTTAGATAGCCCATTTATCGAGGAAGGCTATAGGTTATATATCATCACGCTAAATCCAATAGGAGCGGAGCACCAATGAAGAATGTTTCAAAATCGGGGGATTTTTTTCCTATTGAGAGCTTCCGCTGCGTGCACTGCGTAAACGGTTAAAGTTTCGCAAAAATCATATATGACAGAATTGTTCCCCTTTAAAAGCTTTAAAAAAAAGTCCACGACAGCATATGTCTATCTTTTAAGGTTAGCTCACTATAACCTCTTTTATGCTAACCAAATTTGTTCTAAAATAATGCATTATTTGCGAAGGTGTTTTTATAAACATGGTATTAACCCTTATCCAAATAAATACGTTACTCATCACATGTATTTAATTTTGAACAAAATTGCCTCTGACATCATTTGATTTCAATGTATATCTTAGGAGATATCATAGTTTTAAAATAATACTAATAATAAAGCTGAAGAGTTTGTTTGTTTGAAACACGGTTTGAAAGCTCTAAATCTCAAGAAGTATTGGTCGCATATATAAAAATAAATTTTTGCGTTTGATAGCCCAATTCTTGAGGAAGGCTATATTCTATTAAACTTGACGCTAGGACCCTTAGGAGTTGAGCAAAAAGAAAAAAAGTCTGAAGTTTTCGCCAAGCGAAAACGAAGTAATAGCGCAGGCCGGCGACACGTTGCGACGGGGTGGGTCGGGGAAACAAAAAAAATTTACGCGGACGAAGTCGCGGACAGAAGCTAGTAAAAATATATATAAAAATGGTGCCATAGCAAAAATTATTCCACGTGAAGAGCATTTTCTGCTGTGAGAATAAATCTGAAGATCTGGAACACCTGTTGTGGAACTCCAAAGCCCAGCGACACTACAACATATATAGGAATGACGTCTTAGCAAAAGTTGTTTAATCTGATGGGAATTTTCTGTTGACTTACAAAAATGAAAGATCTGGAACGTCTCGAATCGTCTCGCGCATCCCGTTTTCCCGTCCCCGGGCTCTTAGAATTCGACATCAGACGTTTCAGATCTTCGATTTTGACGACCCCGTTGTCGCTGGCATAATCAACAGGATCCGCGTACGAAGTCGCGGGCAGAAGCTAGTAATGAAATATGGCGCACATATTATAGTTTATAACCTGAATGAACACATAGGGATACTTTTTATTCTAGTAGTACGTTCCCGTGGCATAATTTCCGTGCTCCACCCAGGCGAACCTGCAGGCGAAAGTGGTAGGTTATATTAGAAACGAATCAATGTAGGCCATGGATTTTATTTTGTTTTGACACACAAGAAACCCAGCTCAATGCTAATGGAACTAAACGCGTACTTCAGAACTTTTCTCTTTGAAACAGACTACTTAGTATATTCAAAGAATGTAGTAATCTCTTAATTAAAACGACATTTGAGTTATACATAGTCGCAGTGACAAAGTAAAGGAAGTCAGCTCGCAAAGGTGTGCAGTTAAAGGCAGCTCGAACATTGCTAATTAGAAGTGCTGCTGCCGGCGCACTGCACAAAGTTACTGCTACTTACCTTTCATACTGCAACTGCACTTTGCTCAGAAACATTTTTCCGCCGCGAGTGAGGGCAACGCCGACGTTTGTGCCTTTTTGTTCGAACTAGCTAGTTATGTGTGATATACGGCCGGGTGGGATTGTGGACCTATAATAATGTATTACAATTTTATTTATTTATTTAACTATTTATATACACACGTGTAAACAGACAATAAGAAAAGAACAGAGAAATACATGCTTATTTCTAGAGAAATCTCTTCCAGTTCTCTATCATTTCTTTTTATCTAGAAATGTAGACAACGTGACGTGTGTAGAAAGGAAAACGAAATACTTGAAATCAAAAACAATTATCTAATTTAAATATCAACATACAATACGAGCATATACTTACATACACAATTTTGTTATACGGTATTTTGAATCTCACAATATATTATCTTCGTGTAACTATAACGGTTTAGGCAGCCCACGCCAAGATAGCTCTTAGAGCGCAGGATTTTTTCCGACTTACTTGATACTTATCGTTATATTATGGCCAAATCACACAAAATCTTTATAAATTGTAACCTATGTGTTATTCTGATGTATAAGCTATCTTACTGGGAAGTTTATCGAAATAAGTTCAGTAGTTTTTGCGTGAAAAAGAAAAAAAACATAAAAAAAAAATGGAATTTAATGGAACTAAACGCGTACTTCAGAACTTTTCTCTTTGAAACATCCATCCATCCATCCATCCTCACAAACTTTTGCGTTTATATTATTATTATAATATTATTATATTAAGTAGGTAGTACCACAAAATTTTACATTGAGAGCGTGTACCTTTATGTCGAAGCAGAAAGGGCGATTTTCGTAGTTGATATACCTACAACCACTGATGTGCGGTTGGAAGTATGTTTCAGTTGCAATCCCTAAAAAGTATAATAGTTGTGTATTAAGTAAGTTTGTTTTTGTGCAAGAAATTCTCTATTGTTGAAAACTGTCCGTAAACAGACTTTACAGACGACCAATTTTTGGTCGTCTGTAAAGTCTGTTTACGGACGATAGTTTTACGTGAATTGATGAATGAATAAATGTGTCACCACAAGCCAACGCTTGGGCCGATCGTGCCTCTCTATCGCTTGTTCCGCGCTCTCGCTTGCGCGTTCAGGCTCAGGAGGAACGTGACAGTTTTTCGTGCGTGCAGCCGGTGTTCATCGATTTATAAGATCGATTAATATTTATATAAACGGAAGAAAATGGGCTACACCCTGGTCTCTCGTTAAAATCAATTTATAAAAAAATCTAAGTATCCAAATTAGAAGTAAAAGGAAGACTTGCCCCAAACCAATAAATCGACACCTGAAAGGAAAAACATCGTAACTCATTTTTAGTAAATTTTCAGGAGAGCGCGTCAAAGACAAAAAAAAATCTCTCAGGTTTCAGTTAAGTCGTAATGCCAACCAACCTTGATGAGGCAACGGGGGAATGGCGATACTTTTTATGATTATAATTTTTAATATTATATTTTATGATTATAAGTTTGACGCGCTGTCCTGAAAATTTACTAAAAATGAGTTCCGATGTTTTTCCTTGCAGGTCATTACTAACCATTTTCAACCCAAACAGTTTAACCCAACCCCAAAAAGGGTAGTAAGTATGAACAAAAATGCAACACTTTTTTTTTCATAAATTTAAGTATTTCAGTACGTTCAATATTTCGCACGGGTATATTTTAATTTTGATGGCCGCCAGGTCGCTCGTATATAACTTTATGGCCGTGTGTACGTAGCAGTTCGTACTGTAGAACTATGGGTAGCCTTTCACGTTACCTTTTAGCTTTTACATTGTGAAATTGGTGTTGTTCACGTTAATAAACTTTTTCTTTGTGATCCCTTCATTTAGGTATGTTTCTTTACACATGTACCGTGTAGGTACATAGTTGGTATCACGCTCTTTCATTACAAGTAGTTAACCATTTACTTTGTATTCCAGGGTTCAGTCCTACAAAGTGTGTACAGTGTCTTTCTTTTAAAATACCTGATGCTTAAATAAAATAAAAGACAATGGCGCCGATACCCTTGTTCAAAACTAAAAAAAACTAAACTAAATTTAAGTTTAGTGCATCTTTTTCTTATTTCATTAAGAAAAGAACGGAAGTTTAATGTTAGTTTAGCTGTCAAAGTAGTCACCGTCTGACATAAATTGACGTATTTTTAGTAGCCAATTTTTTATTCACGTCTAAACTTGTCTATAGAGATCTTAATTTGACAGGACTGAACTAATATTTATCGTCTGTCCTTTTCTTAATGAAATAGAAAGAAAAAGATGCACTGAACTTAAATTTAGTTTAGTTTGTGAACAAGGGAATCGGCGTCACTGTAGAATAAAAGCACCTAAATCCGTAGTATGAAAAACCTTTTTATTTTCAGTAAAACATTTTCTTATTTATCTATCTACTTCTAAACATTATCTATCTACTTAGGTACCTCCTAAGTTATTAGTCTACTTATACTTGTTCATAACACGTATCGTGTAGCTGCTGAGCATGCCATTACCGTAAGTTTTATTATGACTACATCATGAAAACGGCTAAGTCTTGAGTGTATACAGCGTTGCCTGAAAATGGGACGTAGTGTGGGTTATTGCATATTGCGATGAAAAATGTTTTCATAAAAATCTCGCCGAGTTCGCTCAGCGCCGCTCACTGATCTTTTAATCTCTTAATTACATGAGGGCAGAATACGCGGGGATTTTACCAAAATAACCATGCAAAATGGATGGCCACCCCCGCCCCGCGCACCTCGTGAATATGAATTATTCTTTCGTTGCTACAGCTTGGACGCATATTTACATTTTATATGAGCGCCTACGACTCTCAGCGTGCCCATTTCACTGGGTTAGCGTTTTTGTTGCGCTACGGTTGGTGGATATTTCGTGAGCGTTTTTATTCTGTTTCTGGCACGATTCGACATCAATCCCGTTCACACAGAAGAGAGTGTATTTCCCGGTGCCATATCCGCACGGCGATTGCGAAACTCCCACAATGCGAGGTTTTATTGCAAATCCATCGCTGAAGACTTCGGCACTTGGGAGTACGGTGTCAGTTTATCACGGCTCCCGTCGGGCCTACACACTTTCTTTACGAGAACGAAGCAGCCCGCAGTAAAATTTCAATATCCGCCAAAATATGGCATTTCATTTGGCCTCTCGCTGAAATACCAAGATGGGACGTAAAAATGTAATGGGTTTCTTTCTAATTATTTATGTTCCTAATAGAATGGGCCTGCTCTCTTTGATATTAAACCTATAAACCAGTGTATTTTTTCCTGCCTGGTATCCCATGAAAAGCTCCTTTTTATAGGCGCTATAATGAAGAAATATTTTTCGAATATCAGAATGAATAAAAACAGGTTGGCTTAGTTTTGAATTGTTTGTTGATACAATGGGAAAATGGTTTATATTTTAAGATTTGTAATGAAGTAAGTAATTAGAATCATCGTGATGTACGGACGCATGCATAGGAGTGTCAGTGAGCCCTCCGTGGGTACTGCGGGGAACGCGTAAGTTATATTAAAAAAAGCTAGTCCTTTTTATGATTTTCTTCCGGTACCCAAGTAGCTGAACCAATGCTAGATATAGCGGCACACATTAAGGGCTTAAGCATACCTTCGACGCGAAAATAATGATGGGAAACCACATAAGAGGAAATGCGGGTGGTCGTATCTCCATAGAAACGCTCTTGCCTGTTTTGTTTCTGGTTAATAAAGCAATCATTTTTCCAAAATAATCAATATTAACTACTTGCATGTCCCTATGTTTTCTTTTTTAACTAACTTCCAAAAAGGAGGAGGTTATATGTTCGACTTTATGTATGTTTTTCTTATGTATGTTCACCGATTTCTCCGTCAATTGTGGACCGATATAAAAAAAAAAAAATCTTTTAAAAGGGTATGCTCCCGAGGTGGTCCTATTGTCACCAAGCCGGAATCTGATGAGGGAATCCCATGAAAATGGAGGGAAACCCTCACATTGTATAGGTACACCTATAGCGATTTGGATATTTTTTTAAAATAACTTGTGCATTTGCTCTCGGGAAGCACCATTTGGTGAAGTGGAACTGATGATGAAGACCACAGATGGCCATCGGAACTACTCAATAATAAGTATTTCACGGGTTTTCGGGTTAGGGCATAACTTCGTCATTTATAGACGGATTTGCAAAATTATATTTTGTTTGAAAGATGTGTATTCCGAAATGGTCCCATTTAAATTTTGTAAAGATCTGATGATGAGTTTCGGAGACAGACAACGGAACTCTTCAATGAATGCCAGTAAATCAACCGCGATTGCTGCTATCGCATAAATGTTTGCATTGATTACGCAATCACACAACATAACATCGCGTCTGTACCCTCTAAAGGGGTACGCAGATGTGTTCAGTATACCATGTTACACCCTCACAAAGAGTATGTAAACACTAGCGTTATACACCCTCATTTCTCTGAAGCAAGTAGTGTTATAAGAATTTGTGTGGGGTAGGTACAACTAAAAAGTGAAAATTAAAAACTTTTTTACAAAAAAAAAACACAACCGACTTCCAAAAAAAAACACTACAATGTGAAAAATAACTTTAATTTCAGAAGTCGGTGTCAAAAACGAAAATGCGAAAACTGCGACACCGACTTCCGAAATTAAAGTTATTTTTCACTTTGTAGTGTTTTTTTGGAAGTCGGTTATGTATTTTTTTGGTAAAAAAGTGTTTGATGATAATTTATTTTTATAAGCACTAGTACCCTCAAAAAATGCCGATTTAAACCGCTGTCAACAGAGGCCTACTGTACAAAGACAACTGTTAATGAAAAAAGAAAAACATAGGGACATAGTAGGTATATCTTTCTTATTCAGTTCATGAAATATCTTTTAATTTGGTCCAATATTGGAGGAGGAAATAGGTGAGTCAAACCTGGAATTACGACTTTTTACTTAGGCTTTTTCAAAAGTTTCTCCGACCTCATTTAAGAGGAAATGCAAATGGAAAAGACTTGAGAAACGACCACCCGCATAACAAACATTACTACATTATGTCGTTAGTAGTCAAACATGATCAGTCAGTTAAATTGTAGCAATCGGAGTAAAATATCGTCGCTTTTGACTAAACTTCAGTACCTATATAAAGTATAGGTCTACTTCGGACCTCTTAGGGTCTCTTAGGGGCTCTTAGGGTTAGGGTTAGGGGGGTTTTTCAATAAAATCAACATTCATTTTACAAAACGAAAATAAGTTCGCTTTATAAACTTGCCGACTGCAAAATGGCGGGATGAGCACAGAGGTGTAATTGGCTTCCGTGCAGATCGGCGAAATCACGCGGGAATGAGATATTATAATCATAATCCAATCTGTGCGTTAGAACAGGCTGTTTGACTTGTCGCCGTGAAACGAATGCGATTTCGCTGTTATGGTTTCGCGGCGGAGATGTGATACACGCCTTCATTTAAAAAAAAAACAAGGTTGTTTTTACTTTTTTACACTAACAAGTTAGTGCTAGGAGGTTTCGGGTATTTTTTTAATTACCATGTAAATATCAGTTTTAATTGATATTTCAGGTCAATAACCACAGACGCGACTGCGGATGGAACCGAACACTACTCTCAGATAAAATCCAGGAAGGACAAAGCCTTCGGGGCCTTTCTGTGGGAGGGGCGAATGAAAAAAATTACAACCGCTATTGTGATGATCGCTTGGAATCAATGGTTTCAGGTATAATAAGTATTGGTAAAATTAAAATATCGTGATATCACTAAGTAAATCTGTGTAGTTACTCTTGATCACCGTAGATTACTATGTAATCGCTCGTATCTGGTAGATATACATTTATACTTATAAGGACTTTTTATATTAACTGGCGAAACTCCACAGACGTGATAAGTATCTGTAGGTAAAGCTATCTACCTAACAGCAATAAACAAAAAACAAATATTCACTAAATCATAATTTAGGGTAAACAACTATACTCGTAGTTACGGGGTCAATGTCCTCTTGTCGCGCGTAGAACTTGCTTGAAAGTTGTATATATTAATACATATCAGGGGCGTACTAATAGAAAATGGATAATTGCGCCCCTTCGTAAATTATCATAATATTAAAAACAAACAAAGTATTAAATATTTATTTTCTTTTTTATAACGAGTGTAACTCCGCAAAACCTTTACATTTACAACTGCACCTTCCTGGCCTTCTGCGACGCGAACATTTCGATGTTTTCGAGATTAATTTTACCCGTCTCTCTTCGCTCTATACTGAGCAAAGCTAAAAAGTTACCTTTCTTGACCCGTTGTACAAAAATATGAAAGTATTAATTTTAACTTAACTACCTACTAAGAGATCGCTCACAACTTCCGATGGATACTGCAATTGTAAGCAGAATTTGTGACTGATCAGGATCCCGAAGTAAATATAAGAGTATGAAATGGTTTATTGTAGTGTATTTAGTTTTTGACGTGATAACGTCTTTTAAATCGATAAACACCGGCTGCACGCACGAAAAAATGTCACGTTCCGTCTGAAAACAATAAGTTTCACCGCTGCGACAACGCTGCTCGCAAGGCCGTATCCTTAGAGAATAGCATGGCTGAGCGTGCAAGCGAGAGCGCGGAACAAGCAATAGAGAGGCACGATCGGCCCAAGCGTTGGCTTGTGACACATTTATTCATCAATGTTTCTTTATGACGTTATCACGTAAAGCTATTGTCCGTAAACCGACTTTACAGACAACCAATTTTTTTTAAATTGAATAATTGGTGATTTTGCGTCCCCCTTCGATAGGCTCCCAGGGCTCGTGCCCTACTTGCTCCACCTAAGTTACCCCTCTGATAAATATAAAAATATTATATACAACAAAAAAAAGTATTTAATAATACTAATGAAATACTATCTTGAATTTCATGCAAGCCGTAGTTTTTGTTAGGTTACTGCTCCGAACTTGTGCACAACGTGTCGTGAACAGAATGAATACCCGTCTACACATGTAAATGTCACCCGTGCAAAGCCAGGGTGGGTCACCAGTTATTTTATACAATCGTTTTTTTAGGGTGCCAACGGAACCCTATCACTAAGCCTCCGCTGTCCTCCCACCCGTCCGTCTGACTGTCAGTGGGCTGTATCTCATGAACCGTAATAGGTAGAAAGTTGAATTTTTCACAGAGTGCCGCTATAACAACAATTGTAGAATAAAATAAATTTAATAAAAATAGAGGGGTCTCCTTAAAAGAAACGTGTTTTTTTCAGCGTTTTTTGCCTTGTAGTACGAAACCCTGCGTGTGCGACTCCGATTCGCACTTGGCCGGTTTTTTTAGTACATATTTAATAATAATAGCCTTCCCGACCGATTTCAGCGACGGCAGCCAATCTCAACGGAGATTAGTAAGGTACGCAGGAGATATTATAGTGCACAAGTGTGTGCGCAGACACAGGTGCACTCTCTGTTCCTTTACTCTCATAGTCCGATGGGACGGCAATCCGTCACGACCGGAGAGATCAGGTGCAGGATCAACGGCTTTACGTGCTTTCCGAGGCACGGGGGATTAAACCGCCAACTTCCAAACTCCGGACATACGTACATATTTAATACACACACACACACATCGTACATATTTAATTTGCTATTAGATACCGATGTCGATTAAGTTTCGGCAATTGATTCAAAAGCACATTGTATGTAGCCTAATTTAGTACTTACTTGTTGTACTTGTTTCAGGGCTTCATTCTTCTCTCCATTGTGTACAAGTTTTTGCTGCATATACTTCTCGCATACTACATGGATGACCAGCAGAGGCTTATTCTAGAGTTAACCTTGTCTCTACCCGAAATATGCTTTCTTTTCGACGTGATAGTGCATTTGCTTCACTCGTACTGGTCACTTGTTCGAATACATGTTCGAGTTTACCGGAGGAACTTATTCTTTCAGATTTACGATATAATTTCACTTTTGCCTCTGACTTTGGTTTGTAAGTTTCTTACAATTTGTTCAACTTATTAGCAAAAAGTATTTTCAAAGGACAGGGATTTCGACGCGCAGAAACAGATTGCGCGTCGTAGGTACTACAGCTTCCCGTGGTCATTATTATATTCCCATACGAACGTTACAGTCCAGTCACAGTTCATTTACTTCTGATTTTGCATCACTGTCAAAATTATCTTTATTTTCGGTACAATAAGGTTGCAGTTGGATTGCTGCTTAGGTTGTTGTCAGAGGTAAATTAACTGTCAAAGGACTGTAAAAAGAGGGCCGTAGCTGCTACGAAAGTGATGCTACGAGCTGTAGCATCTTTACTACTGCCACACCTCGGACACTCCATACAACGCTCGCAAAATAATTACCTATTACTACTACTTAACCAAATGACGTTTTTACACGTGCAAATGTATGCGTGAACTTTAGTAGGGTTGGCTGTCGTGCGTAGCGTAAAAAAATGGCGCGGAAAGTGCAGAGATTTGTGTCGGGCGAACCGAACGACGACGATGACTAGAAAGAATACGTGACCTTCTAGATCAGGGATTCCCAAAGTGGTCGGTTTCCTAGGGGACGACATAAACGAAAACTGATTTTGGGGGTCGACGGGGTTGATCTTAAAAGTAGGTAAATTGGCCATGGGGGTCTGAGGTAACAGTTCATTTTGGAAAAGGGGTCACTTGTCCAAAATAGTTTGGGGATCCCTGTTCTAGATAGTCGGGTTCGTAATTAAATAAACATAATATTATAATAGTTATTATGTAAAAGAGGTATATTTATTCAATCAATAATGACAATATGGTACCTAACTAAATATTGCTTACACTAAAATATTTTCGTTTAAATGACTTCTTACTTAGCTATAAAAAATCGGTCATTAAATTGTATGGTATTAAAAATACGAATTCTTACAAACAGTTTATGTAAATACAAAATCGGTAAAGCATCACAATATCCAACCATCGTGATTAAAACTTTTAAATCGCAAAATTGTGTGTTCGTGTCAGCAGTACAGTGCTGCGGTTCTATGCGAGCACCCTAGCTAAAGAATCGCGACGGATACCTCGAAGTGCGAGGTGAGGTGCGGTATTATGAGCGCGGGGAAGAGAGCGTCCGTTCTGTACGTAGTACTATTAAGTATTCTGTGCTACTACTACAACTGGGCAATATTCCTTAGGTACTAATTCTATAGACCAGTAGCACCAGCATCAGTGAGTTTTACCACGGGTTGTGGTAATTTCAAAATAAAGATTTTGTAGTAAACATCAATACAACTGGCTCTGATCCTTTACTTAATATCGTTCTGTTTGCAGTTAAAAAAAGACCCGGCTATGAGAACTTAGTGGTAGTTGGCAGGTGGTTGGAAGTCGGACGGATTTACAGGCTGTTTATCTTTTTTCAAGAAATAAATGAACACGTAAGCGTTTTTAATAAAAAAAATAATAATTACGTATGCTTGGTTTAGTAGTTTTTAAATTAAACGTGGCCAATAAAATAAACGTATTATTTGGTTATTTTTAGTAGAATCTAGATCGCAAGTCTGTCAAGATTACAGTACATAGTCATCACATAGTGATTAGATTACAGAAATTCGTTCACTGATAGAAAGCTACACTATTGCCGAATGCCATTGGATATTTAAATGTTTCATGGTATAGTTGACTTTTACGCGGACGGAAGGCGCGGGCAAAAGCTAGTTAGTTGTACCTCCATCAACTGCCTGACCTTTTCCCAACTATGTTGGGGTCGGCTTCCAGTCTAACCGGATGCAGCTGATTCCCAGTAGTTTACATGGAGCGACTGCCTATCTGACCTCCACAACCCAGTTACTGGGTAAAACGATACCCCTTGGTAAGACTGGTTGTCAGACTTTCGGGATTCTGACGACCCATAACGACTGTCAAAGATTCACGAATTACAGCCGGGACCAACGGCTTAACGTGCTTTCCGAGGCACAGAGGGGTCTTGATATGTAAAGATGGTCACCCATCCACGGACCAACCGCGGCATGCGTAGCTTAACCTGATCGATCGACCCGTGTCCCGACTTAACCACAAGCCCCTCTAGTTAATTATTACCTACCGACATTTAATGCTATTATACATTTTCAGATGCGAAGATCCCGTCTGTTATTATTTTTTAGCGAACAAATAACAGCTGCAGGATTGATCCTACATGCATGTACCTGTATTTGGTACTCCTTGAACCGGGCGCCTGAAATGGACCACCCGTGGTACAATACAGGGTATCCACCACATGTGCACGCTCGGAGTTTGAAATTCAATTGGTATATTTGTTTTATTATTTATGGTACACCAACCTATTTGTATTTGTTTTTGTTTTTAAACTAGATAGCGCCCCTGGTTGGGATAATATCCCTGTTAAATTTCTAAAAGCTGCACACGAACAAATTGTTCCAATCCTAACTTACTTGACAAACCTATGCTTTGAGCGTGGTATTTTCCCGGATGCCTTGAAAGTAGCCGTAATAACGCCTGTGTACAAGTGTGGGGACAGGGCAGACCCGTCAAATTATAGGCCAATCTCAGTACTGCCATCTATCTCGAAAATTCTAGAGAGACTCTTAAACTCACGCTTAATTAAATACCTTTCTAAGCATAATATTCTTTCGCCGTCTCAGTTTGGGTTTCGGCAGGGTAGATCTGCTGAAGATGCGGTCCTGTCACTAACATCTGCCTTAGTTGACAAGGTAGATAAGGGAAGTAAATGTCTGGCAGTTTTCCTTGACCTCAAAAAGGCCTTCGACACAGTATCGGTCCCCATACTTCTGCACAGGCTTGAAAATATCGGCATAAGGGGGCTCCCTCTCGAGCTATTTAAATCCTACCTGAATAATCGCAAGCAAACAGTAAAAATAGGGAAGTTTACTAGTTCAGAAGAAACAATTTCGTACGGCGTCGGACAGGGGAGTGTAATTGGACCGACATTGTTCCTTATCTATATTAATAGCCTATGCAATATGAGTATTGATTATATGAGATTGCCATAGTCTTTGCTGATAAGACTTGGGATAAAGTTAGAGAGACAGCCGAAACAGGTCTTTCAAAGATGGCAGACTGGCTCAATCGTAACCTCCTCACGCTAAATGCCTCCAAGTCCAACTACATATGCTTTACTAAGTATGCACACACTCAATCACCACTCGAGTTCCAAATTAAGATCCACTGCTGTACCAACCCCCCAATTACCGACTGCTCTTGTACAGAGATTGGCAGGTTACAATATACTAAATACCTGGGCATCATGATTGGCACATGCATGCTGAACTGATCATGAAAAGGGTTAGGAATTTAATATGGACTTTTAAAACATTGCGACATGCTGCCTCAAAGAATCTTCTGCGGAAAGTCTACGTGTACTGTACGTGTCACTGGCCCAATCGATTCTTACATACTGTTTGCCATGCTGGGGTGGGACAACAAAAATTAAATTTTTGGAACTTGAGAGGGCGCAACGTCTCTGCTTAAGGTTATGCTATTTAAACCCTATAGATATCCAACCCAAAGCCTTTACCTATCCTCTGACCTTCTGTCAGTAAGAAAACTCTACCGACTCCATCTTATCCTGAGAAAGCATAAATCCCTTTCGTATGATCCTACACAGACGAGTATCATTAACAGGAGAAACTACTTAGTCGCTACAACTGTCCCAGTCAGATCTGTTTTTGCTAAGAGGCAATATGAAAGACAATCTTCCCGCTTATGCAACCTTCTGAATAAAGAGCTACAAATATATCCTCTAAAACTCCGTGACTGTAAATCAGCTGTGACTGATTGGCTTAAGAAAAAAACCTACGACGACATTGAGGCTTTGGTATCTTCATCATAGCTTCCATAATCTTTCCTCTAATTAATAGGTCCACGGTAGCGAAATTGTTAGTGGAGGAAGCTGTGACCGGCTTCCTCCGATCCCAAGACATTGTCGTAGGGCTAACCTGAACCTAAACCTAAACATCACCTAAAAATGAATTTAATTCATAATCTAACTCATATACATAACGCACACTCACACTACTTCACACTACTATACACTCACACACACTCAAAAACTCACTCGCATACTTCACACTAAGCGCTCCATTCTGTATTTTTTTTTTTGTATTATCTTTTTGCTTCATTTTCTTTCTTTTTGTTTTATTTTATTTTGTTGTTTTTCAATTGCATACCCTGTCATGTTAAGTGGAAGAGCGGAGTCACCTAACACAAGCATCTCCTTGCTTAAAAGGTGATCTCCAGCTCATGCGTGTAAAGCATTTTATGTTTATGAAATAATTTTTTTATTATTTTTTTATTTTTATTATTTTTTTATTATTTGTTCACTTGCGTTTGTTGTAACAAAATGACCACATAGTTCGGGATGAATAAAAGGCAATTGCATGCAGCTAAGATGAGAATGCTAAGAGGGATGTATGGTGTTACACGAATGGATAGAAAAAGAAATGAGTCCATGAGGAAGTCTGAAAGTGGCACCGGTAACTGAAAATTTGTGTGAAAATTGGTTGTCATGTTTATTTATTGAAAAACGGTTGTCATGTTTATTTATTTATTCATAGTTAATTTAAACGGTAGGTACAACACCAATTACATTAATTAACATAGAGACCTTGGATTTTCATATTGAACTTCGTTCCTGGCCGGGGTCCACAGCTTTTTTTTATTAGTCATACTGGGCAAAGGCCTCCCTACTCTCTCTCCACCTCGCTCTGTACAGCACCCTAATTGCGTAACACATTATTACTCTCAATTTGAATCATTTTGAAGCATATTTCTAATCTATTGCTCCATATGTTCGAAAAATGTATCTACTCAACAATGTAAATAACGTAATGAATGTTGTTGAACTGTCAAAATGAAACCCATTGCTACTGATAGTGTGTTACGTAATTACCCTGCAGAGCGGTGGTCCAGAGAGCAGTGGTGGCCCAGTGGTATCGGCCCCGACTTGCTTACGAGTTGTACGTCGTGAGTTCGAACACAGGCAGACACTTTACATTGTGTATTTAATTTCATCACCACTACTCTTAAAACATGAAAGAAAAACACCATGAGGAACCGGAACAAACAGAACCAAATTTTCGAAGACATGTCACATCCATCAACTCGCATTATCCCGCGTGGTGGATTATGGCCCACTCCCTCTCATTGAGAGGACGCCTGTGCCCCAGCTGTGGGAACATTATAGGCTTATTATTCTGTCCAGAGCTGCCAAGGACCATTCTGTATTAAAGATTGTACCTAAGTACTTAATAACTATTGTACTGTTTACCATATTAATTCGTCTTTTATGCGAACCTGTAAATAATTTCACAATTATGAACATCATCACGCACACAAAATAATTAAATATGTAATTTAAATATTTAATGTTCGAATAGCGGGAAAACTGTGCAAACATTCGAAATGTGCAATTTGTTTGAAAATTTTATAACCTGCACCACATTTGGTATAAACTTGGCGCAAGGTGGCTGCAGTCATACTCGTAACTTTGAATGATACTCAAAAATGTAGGTATCTCCGAATTTCCGGGTTTATTTTCATGTTTATATTTTTTATATTGCATATGGTTAAATATTCAAAATATATGTTGAGCAGTGGTGTCTAGTGCTAACAGCCACGACTTGTAGCCGTTGTAGGTGGTATATTGCTACTAGGTGCGAACTCCGACAGGCGTTTTCCTCTGAGTACATTATTTCATCACCATTGCTGCTCTCAAAACGATGAAGGAAAACATCGAGAGGAAATCGGCATGTCTTAAAACCAAATATTTGAAGACATGACATGTGACATCTAACAAGTCTATCCACCCGCAATGCCCGCGTGGTGGATTACGGCTCACTCCCTCTCACAGAGAGGAGGCCCGTGGCCCAGCAGTGGGAAGATTTTAGGCTGATTATGCTTATGATTATATATTTTAAAACTAAATACTTATTTACATATATGTATACACTCACGCTTTTTGCCATGGGGTAGGCAGAAACTACAAAACGTCACCGGCTTGTTTTGTGTATCGTATTTTTTTATTCACAGTTACAGAACGTGTTGGTATTATTGCACTTGTCGTTTCTTCAATGTCGTATTTGGAGATTCATTTCCTATAGTGAGTATGATATTTTTCCCAAATGAGTATAGGTAGATAATGAGCGCAGATTTAAGTTAACCAGACATAAACTTTGTATTGGATCTGCATCTGCCAGTCTGTTCTGTAAGAAAATCTCATCGTGACGTGAAGTGAGATATCACTACATCTTATGCTATAGGCCGACCGGTTAACTGAAACGTTGCCTGAGGTAGATGCCCGGTGCGGGAGGGGTGATAGTTGTCACAAGTTGACGAATCACTGAGCTCTCGCATCACGTGACCACACCCCTCCCGCACCGCGCTGCTACTTAAGACAACGTCTCAGTTAAGCGGTCGATTTATAGGGGTGGACACTATTGACAGCTCACTTCAAGATCACTTTAGTTTTCACAGTGAGATTTTTACAGAATCGCATTACTGCGGTGCTATTCGGTAAAAATATCACTGTGGAAACCGATATAAAGTGAGTGTCACTAGTGTCAATCGATAGCATTGGAAGGACAGCTCACTTTAAACTCACTTCACCTAAGTTTTCACGATGAGATTTTAACAGATTTGACTTGCCGTCTAGCCGTGATGCCGATCCTGTGCCGAGCTGGTAGGTATATGATGACCTTTATGTGTAGCATAGCTGCATAATAAATATTGTTTGTTCATCCTCATGTCCATAAAGTAGGCTTAAAATCTAGTCTTGGCTTTATATTTTAGCGTGAAGGCCAAAAGTGGTTGACGGCAAGTCTGATGCTGGTCGGCTATGTATTCTTCCGCTATCGCTTTATTGGCACCCTCGCCTGGGAGCTCGTCATCGAAAATACTAGGAGATCCAACTTTGTTGACAGGGTAAGTTTCCGTTATGCAAACTGTACAAAGTTCTTAGATTTTTTTTTATTAGCTATGATTCGAATTTCTACATAATTCTTTCCCACGCGGGTTATTTTAAGGCTTCTGGACGCTGTTAATTGAATTAATACAATTACTTCATAAATGCACAGCGTCCCTGCCTTTTTAAACATTATTGGAAATATTAATAATAAATTAATGTGTGATTACGGTTGAAAATTCATAATTTATTGAGCAAAAACCTGTCATAAATATTCAGTATCAGATTACACAGTTTTTAATCCTTATGAATAATTGTTGGTAAAGTAATTCATAAATTATTGAATTAATTTCATTTCAGTACCATTACATGATGAACTACCTAAAGATAAGTAAGGCGCCAGCTTGGTTGGTACACCAATGTAAGAACTACAAGTTACAATTATGGCAGATGAAAGCGGGGATACTAAGATCGGACCAACTACAGACACTGCCGCTACCACTACAGATGGAACTAATCTTCGACATTAATGTCGGGAATTTCCATAACTCCATGCTATTTAGAGAGACTAGTTAGTGTAATTTATACTATACTGCAGACTAACTTTATAATGGCAGCGGCGAAGTTTGCGCTGAATTCAATACCATTGTAAATTTTCACGAAGTTTCTAAAAACGTACCGGGCGTTTACTTTGGGGCTTTTTGGATAATGATATTGTATTGAAAGGAAGTTTTCGTTAATTAAGAGCTGCTCCGTGCAGATTTTATTAAAGTTTGTTAGTCTCCTATTGTCTGTGTTTTGAGTGGAACATCTTTGAAGGAGATTCTTCAAGGTTTGCTGAAAATCTCGACGCGTTTTTACTACTTCTTTATAAACTAATATTATACTGACGTCGTTTGTAGTTTCGTCGAGGTTGATTGATGAATATTGCCGAACCATTACAGCCTATCTTTTTCAGCTTATCATCCATATTGTAGAAATAAGTTTTTTTTCAATTTTGCTCGACAACATTTCATCACTGTTCTCATTTTTCAAGATCATGTTTTTTTTTATTTTAACAAGTAATGGTGTTTAATAATATGAAAAATAAAACAGTATGAAATCACTTAACAAACCTAGTACCTATACTTATTTATTTCTCTTGTAGAGGAATCATTTATGCGTCAAATCTCGCTATTAATGCGTCAAGAGCTTTACTTGGCTGGACAACATATCTGGAGCCAAGGCGTGGTTAAGAGTGGCATGATTTGCATCAAAAGAGGCGTTATCGAAATGTTATCCGATGAAGATGACGAAAGCCCTATGATTGCTTTTAAAGATGGAACTGTTAGTATTCAAAATCAAAGTTCAAGGTACTATTCAATTAAAAAGTATTTATTTTCTGGAAGAGGCAAAACAAAAATAGTTTATTTAAAAACGAAAATTCTTATCGCTGTAGGAATTATTCTTCTCTTCTCTTCTAATTGGTACACGGATGAATGAAGACGGCACAACTAAAATAATTTTGGAAACGTATTTGTTAATGTTTTAAGTGCTACATTAATGCACACTATGGATAATACTTAATAATGCTTTTATTTTACTTATTAGCAATAAACATAATGATAAGCATAAAGTATCATAAGTAAGTTACCTATTACCAATAATGAGCATCATTTTCGTAATGTAATTTCCTGTTTGGTCCATAAAATTCATTACTGAATGCACCATATTTATTTATTATTTCAATAATTACTCTATCTTATAATATTAATTTACTGAGTTCATGCAGCGATACCTAGTAAAATAGTACAGAGGCCAGTACATCAAGCTACCCCAATCTGTCAGATTTTCCCAATTGAATATGAACCTTATTCCTTTATGCTAAAGTTGAAAATCTATCAAAGAAATTTGACAGATTGGGGTAGGTTGACCTGCTGGCGTCTGTACATTGTGATTAGAGATCGGATATTCGGATGCATATTTACCTAAAATTTTATTGAGATGTTGGCTAATATGGAATGCGCTTTTGTATCGAAAATATCCCGCGGTTCCGGGATCGATATTTTTTTCCCTCTCATAGAGAGGAGTCCTGTGTCCCAGCAGTGGGAACATCATAGGCTGATAATGTTGTATGCATCCGAATATCCGATCTCTAATTATGATACATGTGTGCTATGTTGATTATCACACCCGAGGGGGTATTACTTGCGCGAGCCGCAGGCGAGCGCGCTAATGAAGCCGAGTGTGTAATGATCAATGCACACGCGTTTCATACGACGTTTTTCTTCACACTTGCGAGTAGTTGCGAGGAAAAAAATAGGCTTGTTGTTATTAACTTTTATGGTAATGGCGCGTTGGTTTTGTTAATCCGTGCGCCGCGCTTGCGATGCGCGCGCATATCTAAATAAAGATACTGACAAAACCGCTAAACAGTCTTTACAAAAATATAATAAACACAAAATAATGTTTAGACTGATCGTAGTGTTGTCGTATGTCAAATTGTAGTTTAGTTAGTATGTAATTAGAAAGTACTATTGGCATAGATAAATATATATTAGTTCAGTGAGAAACTGAGGATCCGGAATAATAGAACGCCAGTCAGGGTCTTTCCGTTTGGTTCCGGGAGGGACCACGGACAATTTAAGGTAAATAAATTTTTGGTTCATTTTGGGACCAAGGACAATTAAAACTATATAAAAACACTGAAATGTGGCCCGCGGATTCCTTTGGGTCTGAGTCTCTTTGATGAGATTTGATGAGAGAAAAGCGCACATCTCCGACTAGTAAACAGTTACCTGTGGCGTTTCCGCACTAGTGCGGTAACATAAAGTAAAAAGCACACGTATTTAATACACTGCTTTATGGACTTCAAAAGCGGTTCATTAAGAGCCACTTTACGAGCAAGAAAAAGACGTTACCACATAGTGTGAAGAGGCACTGGGTCACAATTATTGAACTTCTTTAAAAGTTGTTTTATAAGTACATCGTGCGGTCACTAATGAAGGTGCCCTCTGAGTAAGTTGGTGAGACAAGCGGTAATTTTGTTTCAGGTACTTGGCGAGTTGAGCCTGTTCTACTCGATTCCGTCTAAAGTTACTGTGAAGGCGGCTACTTACGTTGAGTTACAGGTCAGTTTGTACTTATATACATTTATTTATGATGATTTGGGAGACTTTTTATAGCGATGTGGTTTTTAAGGTTACTGGCAATGTGGACAATTATGTTTTGTCACTTGCCTATCCGAGTTCTTAGTCGTTATGCTTATTATTGGTTACCTTACTATAAATAAGACGCGTTTTTATAGACTTATAATTAACTGGTTGTATTTGCCGAGTTTTTAGTTTCGATTCTGCTAAGCCGTTGCAAAAATGATGCGTTTTTATTTATCTTCTCTATTATTAAGAAAGGCATACTTAGGTAATATACATTAAGATTGTCAACAAAGGCATTTTATCCCTTTAATACCTACTTACTACTGTTTGAGAATAAAGGCCGTAGCACACTGGGAACACCCGACGCCACCCCACTCGTGTTCATTGGCCAAATGACGAAGCGTCTCTTCTCGATATTATAACGTGGCCAAAGAGCACGCTTATATTCGACTCAACACGCATCGCGTTTAATCGGGTCGCATCGCATTTTAATAATGTGTTTCCGCCTTAATTCAAACATACAAGTTTTATTGCATTAGCAACATCTTTAGTTTTAGTTGTCACTAATTTTCTAGCTACACTGTGTAATAGAAATTTTCTCTATGCGCCATGAACATTTTGTGCTCTTGTATTAATTTAAACCTTTTCTGGCAATACAATTCTATTGCTAAAAATCAACCAGCATTATTTATTCCTCAATTTTCATGATTGCACCTACCACTGTTTGTCTCTGCATCATCTAAAAGTTGACTGGTAGAAAATGCCTATGGTATTAAGTCCGCCTCTATACATTTATGTGCTTGAAGTTTTAAATAAATAAATAAAAATCAACCAGAATTTTATTGTACAACTACTAAAAACTAAGGCTTGTAGCTCTGTTTCTATAAATAATAAACATATGTAATCATGCAGGTTTTGCGAAGGACAGACTTCATGCGAGTTATTGCAGAGCACCCTTCCATTTCCAATCATATACGAAATAAAATAAGGCGTAGACTTCAGAGTTCCAGGACCAGACAGGTAAGAGGGTAAATTGTTGAAAAAGTTTGTTTTGTAGCGATAACCACAAAAATACAATCAAGGTATTGTGTAATCTTATCCTAATGAAATATGGGGTACTTATACTAAAAGAGCCTACACGTCGGCAATACGAGTATGCCATGCTATTCTCTAAGGATACAGCCTTGCGGGCAGCGCCGTCGTGGTGGGTTTGACGGCTGCGACAGCGCTGCCCGCAAGGCTGTATCCTTAGAGAATAGCTCCCATGAACAGTGATCTCTGCTACCGAACTTGCTGACTGCAAAATCTTGAACAATTGTGACAGCGGATGATATAAGAGCCGTGGTAACGGCTGCGACTTACGATGTAGGTCGTAGGTTCGAGCCCCGATAAGCGCTTTACCTTGTGTAAATTATTTCATCACCACTGCTCTCAAAAACGTTGAAGGAAAACATAATGAAACCACCTTGTCCTAGAACCAACAAATTCGAAAAAATGTGACATCTAACAACCCGTACTGGTCCAGCGTGGTGGATTACGGCCCACTCCCTCTCATAAAGAGGAGGCCTGTGTCCCAGCAGTGGGAACGTGTGGAATTATAGGCTGATTATGAAGAACAATTCTCATAATAGCTTCCCCGACACAAAATAATAAAAACGTCTTTACAAAAATGATAAATGATTTTATTTCTGTAAGTAGGTTTGTACAAACACTTTTACACGTCAATCATATTTTTTAAAAACGAGATGACGTCGGCGTTTCCTATCTGACTACTCTGAGAAGAAAGGCCGAATCAAACTCAGAGGTCTCTTTTAAAGTCCAGACATAATCTTGGTTAGATCATGTGGAGACCATGTAGATTGGGGAAAAAAACGATTACAAAAAAGTCGGTGTTGTTGGGTTCGCATATTCGTTGCCACTGACTTTCGAAATTTAAGTTATTTTTAACTTTGTAGTGTCCTTTTTGGAAGCCAGTTGCTTTTTTTTTGTAAAAAAAAATATTTTCCACTTTTAAGTTGTACCTACTTACCCCACAGAAATTCGTATAACACTACTTGCTAAGTAAATAATATCAGTGACAGGACGTTATTATAAGATCATCAATATAAATTAAGCTGACCCAAAAACTACCGAAGCAAAGTTAATAAATTTATATGGGATCAAACCTGAGGCATACTCTATCCATTAAAAAAATTATTTTTGAAATCGATTTACAATTTCCGGAGATATCGCGTAACATACATACATAAAAAAAAATACAGTCGAATTGACAATCTCCTCCTTTTCTAAGTCGGTTACTTACTTACTTATGTAAAGATACGGCACTTATAGCTATGACAATTCCACTAGGCCACCACTGAAAAGTCATAGGAAAGCAAACAAAGCAATTTCGTTTACTTGAATTTTTACCAGTAAAGAACCGATTTTGATGAAATTTCTATGAGATCAATCTGAAAGTAAATCCTTTTAAATAAAAAAATAATTTTGCAAACCGAATTGATAACCTCCTCCTTTTTTTTAAGTCAGTTATTACAGAACAAACCGTCTTACAAAGATTAAAGTTTTATATCAATACTAGCTGCGCCCCGCGGTTTCACCCGCGTAAGTTTCGATCCCGCAGGAATATCGGGATAAAAAGTATCCTATGTGTTATTCTGTTATATAAGCTTTATTGCTGTAAAGTTTCATCAAAATCCGTTCAGTAGTTTTTGCGTGAAAGAGTAACAAACATCCATCCATCCATCCTCACAAACTTTCGCATTTATAATATTAGTAGGATTAGTAGGATAGTACGATAAGTTCTTTAGCATAGACAAACGAAAAACTAACTTACTTCGAAATCTGCGCCATTTTAAACAGTTTACAGTGTTCATTCTGAATTTCAGTTGTAGGTTTTAGTTTCAGCCACAGCAGTTTGTTCAGTCCGCCCACCTGACTTTACCTAGAATAATAAAGTAGTTATAACTTCAAAATTTAATTTGGACATTACATTAAAATGTTCTGCCTTTAAGCAAATTATTATACTTATTGTTCATGTCTGTCATTTAGTTCAAACAGCTTCATTAAGAGCTGATTTTTCAATCAACAGATAATTTTTATTCGTAGAATAAAATTAACGTCTAACAGTTTTTGTATGAAAGAACTGTTAAATAATTTAAAATTATTCCTCGGATAAAATTATCTGGCGTTGGAAATATCAGCCCTTAATCTAAAAAAATAGGTTAGGTTAGAAAGAAAACCGTTTATAAATAAAAAAAAAATTCTTCATAATAATGAAGAAATATGATGTTTTTTTATAAACGGTTTTCTTTTAGTTTGTATCCTAAGCTATACATTCTCTACAGTTATAATACAACAAAATAAGCATACACAATTTACCACTCAATAAATTCACTTTAACATTTCTCTAGGAAGCAATTGAGAAATACGATAAAGGGGACTACAGACTAATTCGCACCCGTTACCGGCCCATGAAAGTGCTCAAAGACAAGTTGGCTGGGGTCGAGGAAGAGGATCCCACTTTTGTGGATGACTCTCACATGTATTATAGAGGTAATAGAATTTTTATTTCGCTGTTTGAACTTAGTTTTTTATTCTACAAGTGGCGAAGTTTTGTAGGAGCGAGTTTTGAATATTGTAATACAATGTCACGTGCGACTGTGTCTGTAAGTTTGTAGGTTTATGCTTTTTGATATGGATTTTTTCATTGCGAAAGAGACCACTTGTTATAAAGTTTTCGCATTTACCGAAAAACAATTTTTATAATCTTCATCATTATTCAGCCGATAGGAAGCCCACTCTATTTGTATGATACTAACTTATAGTTTTATGTTTTGAAAATAATATCCCATTAATAACCGCATTTCGTCATATAATTTTATTTGGAAAGTAGCTGACCCAACAGACGTTATCCTGTCCAGATTTCAATAATTCACAAGAAATGCCGTAAAAACACCGTTTTCAGTTTTTCCCAAATTTTCCGGGCAACTTTTCTAATGTTTTCATTCCATAAAAACCTTATTCGGATCGAAACAATATTAAAAAAAACGAAAATTAACCAAATCGGTCCAGACGTTTTAAAGCGATGCGCTTACCAAGGAACAGCATTTTATTTCTCGAAAGTTTGGCGAGTAAAATTGTAAAAACATTAAAATAATTTATTTTTAAGAATAATATTTTTTTAAAAAACAACTACGAGAGTGGCGTAACTTATTTCTCATAGCATCTACGCCGTAGCACTAGCGTAGTCCCTCACATTTACCTGCATAACGTTAGTTCATTGTTTAGACGAGAACAACGAACGCCAGCCAAAGTTCACAACAGAGTTCTTGGAGTTATATCAAATGTCCAGCAACGTGACCACGATAGATGCACCCCATATTTGTCTAAGATCCAACTTCCCTTGGATACTGATGCCTGACACCGACTTTGTAAGTAAACGCTCCAATTATCGCTGTTGTTAGTTTAGCTAAGTTTTCGGAGCTTGTAAGTAGAGATTTAGGATTGAGGTGTGCCGGTAATGGTATGGTAGGGTGAACATTAACATTACAATAATAAAACACCATTAAAAAAAAAAAAAAAAAATATAATTAAATAATTAATTCATGTTTTTTATAAAAAAAGGGTCCCGCATTGTGATGTGACTCGCGCATTTAATACATTGGTTGTTTTTAGAAAAAAAAGGCCATTTTACACACTTTGTCACGTAAGAATATATTGGTCCCAACAAATTAGTACACTTTTCAGATTAGTTTTGCTGCTTGCATTGTGGAAGCTTTTAAATATCAAATGTAAGCTTAAATTATACATTATTTACTTAAATAACAATTGATTGTAATTTATTTTATTTAACTGTGAGCTTTCTGAAGAATAACCCCTTTACTAATGAACGTATTATATCAGGTGAAACATACCGATTTCTCTCTTTCAGTCGTCAGTAATTTGACTTTCGAAAGAAGAAGACAAAGCGTTGTGTTACTATACAGACGCTATATTACGTTTATTAGTATGGGGGTAAATAATTAAATATTTATACAGATGAGTCAGTTTTTCCACAACATGGTAAATTAAGGACCTCCGTTATGTCGAAAATACTGCAGCATTAATTTTGAAATAAATATATGGTAAAGTTGAGGATTAATGTTAGGTCTTATGTTTGACGAAAACACGATTCCATAAAATTTTTTCGATAGAAAAAATTCCAAAGATACCTCCAAACCGAACAATAAACCACTGGTATTCAAAAAATACTTCAAATTAGATCATTAAAACTTACTGTATACTACTGTATACTAACTGAACTAACTATAAAGCAGGTCTTATACAGGGTGGCAGGGACATTGACGCACAAACGTCGTGAAAAGGTTACACCTGATGCCCTAAATAAAATTACGGAAGTCATTCATCTCGGAAATGACCGGTTAAAAAAATTGTCATTTTTGAGCGCGCAATGTATTGCAAACAACTCGATCAAAACGCTCCGCGGATGGCGCGCGCGCGCGCTACCTACACAGTACACACACACGTTCGTGGCGCGGCCGCCCGCCGCCGCCGCGCCGCCCGCCGCCGCTGCCGGACGAACGTGATTGTACCTACGAAATATCGCCTAACGACAACATTGATAGGTACCTACCACATCAAAACATTGTTTAATTACAATTAGTCTTGATAACCGATGGTAGTTACTTCTTAAGTACCCGTTATGGAAATAAAACTAACGCTAAAAGCTTATTCCCATAAAATAGCGATACCGATGAGGATTTATAACAAAAAAGATTAGAACTTAGCGATCCAGTAATGTTCAATTAATGAACTTACCTTAACTAAGACGACCCACTGACCGTCGGACAGGAAGGGTTACGTTTGGGGGAGCGGCGTCGTGTTGGAACCATATCTCGCGGAACTGGAGCACAGGCACCTCCTCGATTATTTCCTCGAGGAAGGCATTTTGAACGTCTCTCACAAACACACACACACACACACACACAGAGAGAGAAAATTACTTTTGATTTTATTAAGATCACAAATTCGCGTCAAATAGCACACCCGTTTGCGATCAACGAAATCTAGGAACTGGCAAAAATCCGATAAAATCGGCGAAATGCAAAAGAAATGTACTTTGCTGATCTTTCTTTCAATTTGCCGCACTTGCTTTCTACAGTTAGTACTATTATTTAATTTGTGCCTACAGTGCCTACACCGAACACAGACCAACAAAATGATAGAGTGTACAGAGGCCAGCACATCAAGCTACCCCAATCTGTCAGATTTTCCCAATTGAATATGAACCTTATTCCTTTGAGCTAAAGTTGAAAATCTATCAAAGAAATTTGACAGATTCGGGTAGGTTGACCTGCTGGCGTCTGTACAAACACATTTAGTTGGACCTAGCTACCTATTCACGAAATTAATTGCGAATATGAATGTATTTTTTTTTTACGAAACAGTAAATTACATTGTTGAATTGCATTCAAACTAAAATTAATGTTGATAATAAAAAAATATCGAAAAATTACGTGACTATCAAGACACTTCTACACGTTTTTTTTAAATCTTCTTTACTTAAATCGATGAAGCTTTAGAAAAATAATTATCCCCCATAATTAATCTAAAATAAAAGTAGTAAATGGGTCATTCATTTCTGTAGATGATTAAAATGCCTCATGAGACGCGTCTGTTAGATTCATTGGGATATGTCGCCTTATCGCATAGCTTCTTAGAACGAGACCGCTCGCCGCCGCCGTCCTTTTGTCGGCATTTAAAAGCGAATAACGTAGGTACTAAGCCAGTGTTGACCTCACAAATGAACTTTAGCAAAACAGCTGATCAGGTAGCCCTTTCGAGTTTTATTTACATTGCTGTTTTAAGTGAAACAAGTGAATTTACTATTTTTTAATTAAAAATCTTATTGGGTTAGATAGAAATAATGATTTTATACAGCTTACATTAAAAAAAATTGCAGAAAAAAACGTAAAAATTAAGAAAAAGCCGACGAAAAATTTCAACGCAGAGGGGTCCAGAATCATGTACTGAATCCATGGTAAGCGGTTTCGCGTCGATGTCCCTGCCACCCTGTATATATATATTTTTTTAATTACCATTATTTTCACCGTAAAAAGCAAATACCTAAACTATTGGCGCTGCCTGCCGCCTAGCACCACACTCTGTCTCGCTCTCACTAAGTCCGCGAGCAAACCGTGCGAGCGAGATAAAGAGTGAATTTTAGCTGAGGTAGTGTAGGCTCTTAACCATTTTGCTACTTAATCATCACATTATCATCTAGCTACCAAACCTGAATCAATCTGTTACATTACAGACACGCATGTTCGACGTAGCCCATTTCCTAATGGTCTTGTACGTGTGCTTCATGTCCCCGTATTCGGCACTACAGAACCACCACTCCGACGCCGAGAAGGTTCTCAGTACGATTGTGGTCTTCGGATTACTACTGAACATCTATATACAACTCACTACTGCTACGTTTGAGAATGTAAGTTTGTGGGTTGTAAAATTATACATTAATAGGAACTTCGTAAGGGTAAATACCTACAGAACCTACCTAAATACCTAAATACCTAAATACCTAAATACCTAAATACCTAAATACCTACAGAATTTGCTTCGTGACAATAGTACCTAAGCGGTTTAATGTACTATTGACCCACCATTTACCGGGTAATATGTCTTTCATTGACTTGAATGTGCCCTGGCGGCTGATAGTATGTCATGCTCACTCAAATGTCTCGCTGACGGTGGCGTGTGCGTTGGATCATTTAGCGCCCTACAAAATGGTTGAGCTGAATGGTGCTGATCTATGCATCATGTTCGTGAACGGGCGCCGTCAGTTGGGGCTGGTCATCTTTTAGCTGCCTCGGCTTATTTTAATTATTTTATTTTTGGATTATTATTTTGTTACTATTTGCTGTACTCTGGACGCTTTTAACGCGGACTTGTTTTTTATTTATTTTTTACATGGTTCTCACATACGTATAAATTCAACATATGATGTAACTAATAATTTTGTAAAAATATAATTTAAAAAGAGTGTCCATGGAGTTTCTTGCCCGCTCTTCTCCATAGGTACCTACTACGCTTTGGATTGGGCAACTAGCTTCATTTTTTCTGACTGACCGACTTCTTGACAATTCAAAAGTGCCTGTAAATGGTTTAATTGAAATAAATGCTTTGAGTTTGAGTTTGAAGGGTTTTAGCACTATGTATAGGTTTTAGGTATAATATACTCAACGATTTCTTTCTTTAATTTAATTCCTGCGCGAATACTTCAAGAGTTTGATGTATTATAGTAGAAGCACAGGTTTTTATTAACATGGGATATGTCGGATATATTGCCTTGGCAATAATTAAGCTTATAAGTGTTACACAACATAATCAGTTATTATAATGTTATATTACGTGATTCCTTAAAAATATCATCTTTATTAACTACATCACACTTAGCCGAAGAATTTAGAAGTGCTACAGATTTAGAATTTAATAGAAAGCTGTATAACTGGTTGTGTGAGAGATGTTTTTATTCTATCAATGAATATTTTGAGTGTAAAATGTAAAACTTATTTATTATAATTATTATGACATCTGATCTACATAATTATATTACTTAAATGATATTGAAACATTTTAATTATACTTGCCATTTTTCATTGACATGACATCATTATTAGTAATCGGTTTTTTTTAAATATAATTAATATTTTAAATGAATATAATTGTATTTAATTTTATTTTATTAATTGAATTGTAATCCAAATTTAAAATATGAAATTATTATTATTGTTTTTTATGTTATTGCTAATTACTGAATGTGTAACTGCATGCTATAAGTATAAGTATAAGATGTAAAATCTAAATATTTGCACGGCTGAAATGCCGAATATAGTGAAACCCATAGATATCATAAGAACTTATGTTAGCTACCTATATTCTTGCAAATAAATATATCATTCATTCATTCATTCATTCATTCATTAGTACTGTTTTTTTCTGTGAGAAAGCTGTAAAAGGCGCCCAGGCTTTGAAGAGAATACTGAGGAATGTGGAATTTTCACCTCAATAAAATCATCCCGGTGGTTAACATCTGCACATGAAAAACTGTTACTCACAAAAGACCGATTCGAAACCCGTCTGAGCAACGCCTTTGTATTCCTGCATATCCTCAGAGAGACTGTAAAGGGCTCTCCGCGAAGCCTACATTTAATATCTACAATAAACTCACAGGAATGAGTACAAAGTAGGTAGTCTTAAAAATAACCGCGTACGTAAGATCTCAAAGGGAACATGACAGCGTTCCTTTTCAACTTCAAGGTTAGTGATAACTGGCCTTTGGACATTATCAAAAATATATTCTTGTAAAATATTTGATATAAATTATAGTAGTTGAAAAGTTGTTTGTTCAGAGGTTTAGCCTCCTCCTACGTTGACATTGGAGACGCCCGCAGGCCATGTGGCCAACATATTAAAGTCGACCATCCACTACCACGTAGGATATGAACGAAGAGGTTTGCCACGTTAGCTACTAAGTTCATTTGTTTGCCAGCCGTGCATTTGTGCGTATACTGATGAATCTCTTGGCGCTGAAATAACGTTCTTCTTCAAAGCGTATCGATGGTGAAAAGTTCAAACATTTTTGGCCCAAACTTCAACTGCATGAACTCCGCTCATTGACGCAGCTATAACATCATCAAGTGCACAAGTGACTTGCGGCGCAGGATGGAAGGCGGGCCATTGTCTGTGGGGAGACTGTTAAGGACTCTCCCCGAAACCTACATTAGTACAGACGCCAGCACATCAAGCTACTGCAATCTGTAATTTTAAAAAAATAGATTTTAAACTTTATCGCTAAAGCATTAGGTATAAAGTTGATTGGGAAAATTTGACAGTTCCGGGTAGCTTGATGTGCTAGCGTCTGTACCTACAATAAACTCACAAGGAATAACGTTAACGGGGGCGTTGTTGGTATTAAACATTTGTGTAATATTGTGCTGTGAAGTGTGTTGAAAAAACAAAATGGCGGTGTCAGTTCCGATTAAAGCCACGCGCCAGAAGATCGTTGTGCAGTTATAACTTGACCGCGTGTCGCAGTGGACGATCCCGCCTACATTTTCGTAAGGGAAGCTAAGTACACGTACTTACCTACCTTAGCCGTGGCTGCTGTGGAGTTGCGCCTTAAATACCTTTAAGTAAACGTGCGTGTTCCCGTGAAAGTCGCAATTCTAGGAAAGTTAACAAGTTTATTTCAATTTATTAGTGGAAAACTACTCTTACACGTCGCATAATCCGCAGGCCGAAGAAAATGTCATGTAATAAATATTTTTACAAATAAATTAAAAGTAAACAAATATGTTGTGGTCTATAGATACATTTTCCTGAGTCTGAGTATTGATATTTTTAGATTTGTGTGGGTATATTATTTACCCACACAAATCGCTCCCACGATACAGGAGAAAAACATGTTGACACCATTTCACTGGTGGTTTATTTTCGTACAAAAATCATGCAGTCTAGGTCATAACTTCTCGCGTAGATAGTTACTTGTTCTTGCCTGTCTTTCCTTTGGGAACCTACTAGGTTGCTTATCAAAAATATGAATTAATTAAACGTCACGCGGTGGGTGCCAGACGGGCGTCGTCACCGAGGCAGTCCTATGAAACGCTAGCGCGCCGACCTAGTCTCTTTCATGACTGATTGACCGGAAAAAGCAGAAGGCAAAGATGAATGGTGAAGTATTGGAGAGACCTTTGATCTTTGACCCGCAGTATAGACTAATAAAAAGACAAAAAAAAAACTTGCATCACTTTATCGACATTTTGTTCACAATCAAGCCTTTGAATATAAGAAAACTCTGACCAACTAAATCAGAACCGATGAAAAACTAAATGACGAATCCCATTCCATTCACTCCGATTCCGACCCTAATACAGAAAACAATAAGAATAAATAACAAGTTTTAGGTACAGACAGGTAAATGCTTACGTACAGACAGACCCTATAAACTAGTAAGTAAAGGCCCAATTTGCTATTGTAGTTATTATTGTGGCACACAAAGAGCCAGCTTGATTGGATCGAACGGTACAAAGGAGGTTTGGTCGCATGTAGGTATTCGGTTAATTCGAATCAATTAATGAAATCGTGAGATTTGATTCACAATTGGTGTAAACGTTGACGTATTGCTATGGTCTCACTGTATGTAATGAGAAGGGTTAGGCTGCCTCCAAACGAGACCGCAACCGCACTGTGTCCGGATCGTTATCCGTGTGTTCTAATGTAAGCTGCGTGAGAACCGCATCGTAACCGCTGGAGGACGAATAGTTAAGCAAGTTATTGAAAATAATTGGCTGACTAAAATAACCGATGTGAAGGTACAATTACATAATCAACCTATAATGGTTCCCTCCCACTGCTGGAGACAGGCCTCCTCTCTGTGAGAGGGAGCGGGCCATAATCCACCACGTGGGCCTAATGCAGGTTGGTGAATGCCACACGTCTCCGATTTTTTGGTTCTAAGACATTCCTTTACCCACGATATTTTTCTTCACCGTTTTAAGAGCAGTGGTGACTGTTGATGAAATTAAATACACAAAGTAAAGTGCCTACCTGGGTTCGAACTCACGACCTACAACTCCCTAAGTCGGGGCCGATACCACTGGGCTTCCGCTGCTCCAATTACATATTTAGGACAAAAGGTTGACCTTAAAAATAATACAAACAAAATCTATTTTGCCATACCTATTTAAATAAATTGTTTTTTTATGAAAGTCAAAGTTCTTATTGCCTCGAGTAAAGTAATTAAAACATGATAGCTCTTATGATTCGTATTATCCATGCTCTCGATGAGCTCGTTTCTGTGCCATGAGTGTATTATCATAATTCGGAGAGTTAGAAGCTAATCGTGGTTGTAAGTAACTGCTCAGTCAGTTATGGAATTAATTAGCTAACCCTTGCATAAATGGTTGAGACTTTTTAGAATACGAATTGATAGAATTTTGTAATTCTTTTATATTTTATTTATTTGAGCAAAGTATATAAAATATAAAAGTAGGTATTATAAAATTCTATCGATTCATATTCAAATAATTCTCAACCATTTTTGCAAAGATAGGTCAGCTAATTGCCATAACCGACTGTATTTGAAGAATTAATCGATTATGGAGGTTCTAGGAAACAGACGTCCTGGAAAAGCGTTCAAGTTTTTGTATTGGATTTTTTTATGACTTGTCGGATAAATAATTGAGAAATCTGATGTTGTAGAAAATAAAATCTGTACTTACCTATATCACTATAGTCCAGCATTATAGATAATTACTAATTGAACTTAAAATAAATTTGATATGTTACCTCCTACTGGTTTCAACCATATTTTTTTCGCATTTAGAGTTTTAAAATTTTATTTTTACAGAACATAAGAAAGGAAACTGTAAAAGAAATAGCAGAAATAAAAATGTCATCCGTAGGTTTCTACCTAGACATAGTCTCTGTATTCCCTGTGTCAATCTTCACTGACACTTTGGACCCTCAAGGCGAGACAGTGGCTGGTCAGATAGCCATGCTGTTCCCTACACTGCAAGTGTGGCATTTATGGGACTATATTAATAAGTGGGCTGCGAGTTTTGATAGCCATGTTAAGGTATGTTATGACTGTTTTTATATAGTTTACACATAAGTAAATAAGTCTTGGTACGGTCGACCTCGTAATTGTTTTACCACTATTGACAACAAAAATCAAAAAGCTTGAAACTAGACCAGATATAGACTTTGTCGTTTTAATGACGTGCAAGTGACATTAAATCTTAAGGTTATAGAGCAATTAGGTTGACTTTACTAAAGTCGTTACAAAGGCAACTGATGGAACTACAAGACTTCACTGGATACGAACTTTCTTTCTTGATATTAAATAGTCATCTTACCAAACATTATGATATTAAATACCTTAGTGAAATTCTTGTTCCTTATACCTCACACATTCGAGCTCATACTACTTCGGAAGCCGCAATTTCGTTTAAAAAATTTCATCCGCATCCACTTGTAAGCACAGTGGTTAAATTCTCCTTGAATAAAGCCTTAGTTGGTCTACAATTTCATGTAAGTAAGAGGATGCATCATTCGATGCATTATTATAGCCTGCAGCAGAGTTTCCTCAACCTGTCGGAGAATACTAAATACAGCTCAATTATAATTCGCAGCTGCTGATCTTGACGAAGTTCTCCCTGATATTCGTTATATTTTGCTACTGGTCGGGATGTTTCTTGTATCTCTATGCGTGTCCAAGGAAATTATGTCATGCGGTAATTAAATAATTTTTTTATTAACTATAATTTCTGCCTTCTATTTGGTATGGCTTATAGCATCAGCATTAATAGGCCGACCGCTTAACTGAGACGTCGCCTGAGGTAGCTGCGCGGTGCAGGAGGGGTGATAGTTGTCACAAGTTGACGAATAACTGAGCTCTCGCATTACGGCACCACACCCCTCCCGCACCGCGCTGCTACCTCAGGCAATGTCTTAATTAAGCGGTCGGCCTATAGTCTAAGTATAATTACATGTCGAAGGTGCTCGCGACCGCGGTCGCTATCTCGATTTTTCTATGTGGATGGAGGTGCGAACACGTCGGTTCAGTGGCACCTGAAAGCTCAGTTGCTCGTGTGTTTGTGCTGTACTCTACCTACTCCAGCATAACAAGTTGAACCGGTATCGTCGGCATGTAATTACCCTAAATATCATTATTATCATCATCATTTAGCCACTAGTAATATGATGTTGGACAGACTTCTCATAATTATTGTGATTGATATAATTTACATAGTTATAGCAGATTTTCAAGGTATTGAATAAACTTGTAGTTACATAAGGAGTCGATAGTACCTTTAATGTATCAGAGGATTAAAACAACCTGCATTGCATGCCAAACGTTTCCTTTGTAGTTGTTTCCAGAATTCCTTTCATACCGGGTAGTTATCGCTTTTGTTTCATGCTTCATTTATATTTTACTGAAAACATGCATTTTGTTGTTTTAATGGACCTTATGACTTTGGGCGAAAGTGTTACGTGGAATTTACACAAAGGGCATATAATTCAGGCATGTTTATAGAAGTGTCGCCGGACTATGAACATTGGCCACCAACTTTGGCTTAGCATAGATACCAAAAGTTGTATGTAGGCTGGGCACAGTTAGTAACTGGGCCCAGTCCACGTCAAAGCACATACTTTGCGTACGACCTGGCACAGCTTTGCCAAAAGACTGTTTTCCAATTTAGATTCCTACTTCTAATCAATGATACCATGCGTGACAACCGGATTATATAAGTCTAATTTACACATTTGCTGTCCCATGTCAATTAATTTGATTGAATGTTGCTATTTCATTCAGCCCATCACAATAGTTAATATGAGTTTGACAATAAATCAGCTATTTTTTTATTAATTGGCCTTTGAGAAACCGGGTGTTAAACCAAGCGCACAATACAGCCACAACAGAGCCGCAACGCAACACATTTTCATACAAAAATGCGATACGGCCCACCTGTAGTGTGCGTTAGTTCATAGAGAATATTCGAAAATGATGGAGAAGGATTTGCGCAATGCGTTGCGTTGCAGCGCGGTCCGCCCCAATCTACGCTAGCCTTTAGACTCCCATTTCGAAACACATAATTCTTGAATTTTCAACAGAATTCCTGGATGTCCCAACTGATATACTGGGAGACAAAGGTGTTCATGTCGATCGAGGCACATCACGAGAGCCCTATGAAGACCTCCTTCCTGTTCGGCACATCCGTGTTCACTGGCACTGGCAGCTCGACGCTCGCGCCAGGAGACATCGATCTTATTGTTGTAAGTGCCAGAAAAAGCTCATTTTTAATTATTTGCTGGCATGGACTTACTATAAGTATGGATCAGGTAAAAATAATAAAGAGACTTTGGATAATACACATTCTAATTAAACATTAGCGACAAAGCCGGCACGCGAACAAAGCAATACTGCACATATTCGGCTCGTGCCGATCGGCAAACTGTTCGGCATCAATTCTCGCTGAATCATGTTCAGGCCGGCTCGGCCCGATTCTAGCTAAGCCATGTTTTTCCTAAACTATTTTAACTAACTTTAATCTACATATTCGATTTTGTCCCTCAGCTGATGCTAAACGTGCTGAGCCGAACATGTGCACATAACCCTAATTCTTGGTAAAAAAAAAGTGTAAATATACTATTATTTAAGAGACAACGCGTCCACGTTACTTATTTATACTTTCGTATCAGCATGAACTTTATGCGAATAGCTAAAATTGTCTTCGTAAAAATGTTGCCCGGTCTGCCGACGCACATTTAAGTATCAAGACTCTCGGAGACTATTTTACCTACTGCACTAATTGCTCAACATTTACCGTGGTATTTTTTTTTTATAAAACTTATTCTTCACTGGCTTCTGCACGGGACTTCTTCTGCGTTAAACTTCTTGTTCCCCCGACTTAGCCAGTCGCATCGCAGAACCTGCCCGCGCTATTACTTTGTTTTCGCTCTGCATTCCTCCTGATATTTTTTTCTTTATGCTCTGCTCGGTTCATAAATGTCCTAGTGTAATGTTACATAGCCTATTGCCTTCCTCAAGAATTGGGCTATCAAAGGCAAAAATATTTTCCAAATCTGACTGGTAGTTCTATAGAGCTTAGCGATCGCGTTCAAACGAACAAACTCAGCTTTATTATTAGTACAGATATGTTTTTATGGAATTATACTGGAAAAGATGTGTTTATAGCGTTGGCAAAGGACAGGTAATCCGTTCAGTTACAGGAAACTCTACTTATAAGCGGTCGTATGATCTGCAGATACATGTGAAATCCAACTCAAGGAGCTTACAGTTAGGTATTTCGTAGAACCACATGAATGAGAGTCCTGTGAAATGTATGTACAGTCGCCAGCACATCAAGCTACTACCATCCGTAAATTTTTTTTAGTTATGCTCATCTTTATCGCTAAAGGTTCAAAGGTTCGCTTTTGGTTCAAAGTTCATTGGGAAAATTTGACAGTTTCGGGTGGCGTCTGTACGTATGAAATTATGTTTAAGATGAGATTACAATCTACGCGTCTTGATGCCATTTTCTCTTCTGGGTCTGGCTTTGTTTAATATAATTTCTTTATACTTTCGTATTATTATTTTTTCCAATGAACTGATTAAATTTTAAAAACAAAGTGATGCTTGAAAAAAAAAAACTACTACTTAACAAAAAAAAAAAAACGAGTGTGCTTATGACCACACGACTGAAGTGAAACTTCTTTCGCTCCATCTGTATGTATATTTCATTTACTAGCTATAAGAGAAAGAGAGAAAGAAAATGTGCGCGCGCACTGCTCTCTCTTGCTCCTACACTGTGATACAGACAATAAGCCTGCAGTGTGCTTAGATATACGGAACGTATTTGGCTATGAGAGGAAGAGAGAAAGCAAAAGTGCGCGCGCACTGCTGTCTCTTGCTTATATCCCCCACTTAACTTCCGTTCGCCTTGCCCGATCACACTTTTCGTAACGCTTACGTCACGCGTTCGCCAGCTTACTCCCCAAGTCAAGCGTGCGTAAAGAAGTTTCACTTCAAAAAAAAAATTATAAAACCGTAGTTTTATCCGTGGTATCACTGAAGAATTAAACTATATTTCCTTTATAAAGATTGCCAAATAATCCAAGATCCAGTATGTCACTATAAATATAAAAGTTCGGTTACCCTGAGAGCTAGTGTAATCTATCGTAAAAACGCGAACCTCCGCGCTCTATACAAAAACACTTCATATTTTACCCCACGTATGTTTCCCATTACCTCTCGCACCAGAACCATATATTTTTCTCTGAAATTTTGTTCAATGCACAAAAAGTTTTATGGTGTGTAGGGTTCGATTTATTATAGGCCTATGTTTTTTTCATGTGCTTTCAGTCCCGTAAGATTTACTAGATATTGGAAATATTGCTTTATTATTACATCTAAAAAAACCGTATTACAAAAAAACACTACAAAGTGAAAAAAACTTTAAATTTCGGAAGTCGGTGTCTTTGGATCTGTATTTTAGTTTATTGCCACCGACTTCCGAAATTAAAGTTATTTTTCACTTTGTTGTGTTTTTTTAGAAGTCGGTTGTTGTTTTTTGTAAAAAAGGTTTTTTTGATATCCACGTTTATTTCTCTACTCATATTTAGCATAGAAGGCGTATAATATAGGTGGGAATATAAACTTATAAAATATTCACACTCGGATTACCACAGATGCGTTTTTATACGTCCATAATTTAAATGTGTCACGAGCTTCGAGTTATGATGGGCAATCCTGGCTAAGCCACGCATTTAATTATAAATTCTAAATGGGCGCCCTGAGAGTATCATGATAAGCGACACCACCCCGCCAGCGATATAAAGTGGTGACACTTTTATAGACACGCAAATTTTATATATATTCTACATAACAAAGTCAATGAATCTACCTACCTAATAAAAACTACATATATCTTCATACCCCTATGTGCACGCGGTACGCCGCGCCGTCCTAAGACTGTCTAGATAAGGCGTTATATGCGCGTACAGATACGCGCGGAAAGACATGCGTGTAGCTTAAATTAACGACCTCATCGAAGTACAGTCAGCAAAGGAGATAAGTATGCAGGGTCGTCGAATATAGTTGAAGTTTAGTAAGTAACCGATTGATGTTTTCGAATAAAATTTAATTAATAGAAAACAAACAATTCATTTATCAAATTAAATTTCATTCGAAAACATCAATTGGTTTCTTAGTAAATTTCAACTATATTCGACGACCCTGCATATTTATCTCCTTTGCTGACTGTACGTTAAAACAAAAAAAAGTAAGCGCGAGTCCTGATACTTGGAGTGAAACACACATATTACTCGCGTAAAGCGCTCTATTTGGACAGTCTGCGAATGCTTCGTACCTACCTACAAAAATATTTACTCGAGTAAATATTTCAGGTTATGTTCCTGTTCGTGTTAGGATCATATCTAAGTTGCTTCTACACAGCAAGCATCTGCAGTAACTACTTGCTATCTACATACAGAAAGTTAAAATTCAAGGTACGCAAACATTTTTAATTCAAATGGCACGGAATCTCATTATTTTTCCAGTGAAAATGCCTATCGCTACCGATAGGTACCTACTGTTATTCATGCTTGGAACGTGATTAAAAAAAGGTTGGATATTGTTCCAATTCATCCTACAGATATATAATTTAAAAGGAGGATTTTTAATGAAAATAACCTTCCTTTAGACCTTTACATAAACATTTAAAACAGGAATACAATTTTAATTAGTGTCGAAAAAGAAGAACAATATCCGAATATTCTGAATCAGTGAACATGAATGATAGAAACAGAATTGATTGTATTTGAACTGTCCAATGACCCGAATTTTTTTTTGTTGTTGAACTATTGGGTTGTGAAAATCAAAACTATTATATGTACATTTCATATTTTATTACCAATCCAACCTTTCGTTCGGGTTGCTTTTATAAAGATATCATTAGATAAGTATCTAAATAGTACCTTCTTGTTATTGTCCTTCATATCTGGGTATTTACTTCTCTCTCTCAGGCAGGGAGAACAGAACTAGATTATCACTTATACGAATATAAATTCAATGTGCTATAAAAAAAGTCCAATTAGTGTACCTTCTACGACATATTCTTCCATCTTCATTATAATGTTAGAGCTAAATATTTTCCTGCACTTTATTTATTACTCCATCCATCTTTCGTAGGAATCCATGAGGGAGTTGTTTTATTTCCTCTCCGTAAATCACGTTAGTGGAAAAATCAAAGCGCGGGTGAAAAAGTTCTTCTGCGTGCAATGGTGAGCTTAGCGTTTGGATTAATTTTATAACTAAAGTGAACTCGAAAGTGGATTGAGTATAAGTTAGTTTCACCTCAGATTCATTTTATGATTATTCATGAAACGGTTAACCCTATAAAGCGGCAGCAAAAGCAAAAGAGATCAACGCAAGATTTTAGTTGTGAAATGTTTCAGAATTTAGTTGTATGGTTATATTTTAATTATGTAAATCTGTATTATTAAAACAGGTACTACAATCATTCGGTTTCTACCGAAGAAATGTTTGCAGATATGTCCACGAATATCCAGCAAGAAGTACTTTCTATAGAAATGGTCGAAACTTTGCTATTCTGCCCACTATTTCAGGTACGTAGTCCGATCCTACCTATAGAACGATCCGCTCCGACCTATAGAGCTCTATGGGTAACCACTAAGAGTATATTCGCTTCTGTTCGGATGTGACTTGTTCGGATGTGACTTTCCATGTATAATGAAATTCTATAGTCGTAGTTTATGCCTACCAAGTTGATAGCTTTTTTAAGAACAATGTTAGTTTGTACCTACGGGCAATATCGTCTCTCCTTTTGCTGCAAGCGTTTTCGTAACTGTGGACAAGACATATTATAAGAAACTTTGCACACGTTTTGACTGCCGGATAGATGCCACCATGCCGTTTGGTGGCGAAGTGGATAGCTGCTTGTTTACGCCCGTTTTTTGACACCCTAAAGCGTCCGGTACATACTTCCATTGTAACATAAACTCCAACTCAAGACCGGTAAAAAAGGTCCATTATTGGGGAAAAAAGGGCATAAATAAGCGGGCTATGGATTTCAACGTACCCGGCTCAACTTTACATTAGCTATCGGGTATCCGGTGCCATCTATCCGGTAGTGGAACGAAAAAAAAAGCTTATAAATCGACATTCAGTTTCACTCCAGGTAAAGGTGCTATCGGGTTCTTCAGTAATAGAATTCTTAGAATGGTGTTTACTATTGTGCCTAGGAAATTGTTATTCACTAGTTTCGGGAACTACGTGCCATCGGTAAACTAATTAGATTGTTGGAAAATTATTCCTCTAGTTTATCCCCGGCGAAGACTTTGAGGCCCTTTGTATACTTTGTATACAGGTTTTTTTTGCCGTAAAAATCTACGGTTTATTCGCCGTATGTAGGCACGGTCGTCAGTGTTGTATGGATCACTATGGAAACTTGTTGACAGACATGCTTTTTCTACGGCGCGGCTTATATGCCGTACCGTAAAGAATCCGTGCCGTGTACAAAGGGCCTGAGATGGTTGTATACCTATGTTGTACCATTAAGTCACGTACGATATATTTTACATCATACATGCTAAAATGAGAAAGAATAAGAAAGGAAACTAGATATTTTAAAAACATATTTTCATCAGAAAATCCGTCGTGATTAAAAATAGCGAACAAAAGCGAGTTTGTATTAAATAGAGCATCCAAGACAGATGTAGGGCATTTTAATTTGTTTGTAGGTACTGAACAGGGACTTCCTGCAGACTGTGGCCAGTAATACGAGGAAGTTGGTGCTGCCTGACAATGAGGTCGTGCAACATGCTGCTGATATAGGCCGAGATATGTATATCTTGCAGAAGGCAGGTCTTTTTGACTCCTTAAAATCTTATAGAAGTTTGAAGTGTAAGTGAAGAAGATTGGATTGGAAATATGCATACATTTTACTTATACTTAGGGCTGATTTGACCACAGTCAGATATCTTTTATCCGTGAAATAAAATTGATGTCTGACAATTATAGTATGGAGAACCTGTCAAAATTCAAAATTTATTCTCGGGATAAGACTTATTCTAGGTATAAAAGTTTGTCAAAATTCGGCCTTACAAAACATTTGAGTTATTGGCGTAAAATATCTTAAATTTCTGTATTTAATTTATAGAATGAATTCTCTGCTAACGAAGCGAAGAATGGAAGAAAAAATACATTTTACGCAGACCCCAAGTTAATTGGGATAAGAACAAGAGAGAATAATGACATTATTTCCTAACACAGAGACACAAAACATGCCATTACCTAACGATCTCTAGTCATTAAGTGATCAAAGTCTAAGTACTTAGATCGTTAAGGACTCACTAACTCAATCTCTATTTACAGGGCCACTGTTACATGTTGAATAATCTCGGTAAAAGACAAATGATCGTAGGCCCCGGCACCCACTTTGGTGTTGTGGAAATGCTCTTTGGCTTACCAAAGGTAAAATATGTTCAAGTTTACCAGATTTATGATAGATGTTCAGGTGAACATTTTCCTTCCTTATACGGAACAAAATTCTATTTCATTATCTTAACTTTAATTAAATCATTTCAAAAGCTGCCGTTTTTATGTAAGTACAAAAATAACGTTTTTCCGGGAAGGTTTTCATGTGCTTGTACTTAAAATTATAAATTCCAAATGTATTTTTCCTGTTTATGTTTGATTATGATGACAACTGAGTATACAATAATTACAATTAGGTACAGAAGTAAATGATGTTACTTATAGTGCAGCCAACGAGACGAGATATTATAAGTAAACAACCTGCCCTTTACTGAGTTACATTACGATAGCGAGCGATTATTACCTCTGTCCTTATCTCTCGCACGTAATAATGACGTCAGTCGGTCGACAACGGCTGTCGTGTGATTCGTGGTACAGGAAAGCGGTCGGTACAACAGTTATCAACATTTGGTCCGCACTTTTTGTTCATTCCTGTTTGGATTGTGTTCGAAGTGATACGATTTTTTGTTGTTTCCGTATTTGCGAGACGACCTATTCGCGTACCGCAAAGATCGAGGTGGCGCTAGAAAAGGATGCATGGAATGATTTGGGAGAGGTCTTTGCTCAACAGTGGGACAGTGTAGGCTAAACAAAGAAATAAAAAATTAAAAATTTATAGGTTTTTATTATTATTAATCCGTGTTAGTTTTTCTTGTTGGTTTTAATGATGGAATCTCAGCCTCGTAGCACATAATTGATAATACAATATATAGTTTTGTAATACCACTGATTCGGACTCTTGTGACGAATCATCTTCGTCTAATACAGATGACAACGATTAGAAGAAAGTTTAAAATTTGTGTACAATTTTTTAAAATAAAAATATTATGAACCCCTGAAAGTTTGTTAACATACTTTATCTCGTCTCGTTGGCCTTATTTTAGTGTGTAGATAAATATATATTTTAAAGTAATATCATAGTCAAACAAAATTGCAATTAATATTTCGTCCTAACGTCATATGCAGATCAGTGCCAACAAAGGCAGTCCGTAATGAAAATATAATTTGTCCAGGTATACACGGTGGTGACGTCAACGAACTGCATATTACTGCATGTGGAATACAGTGCTCTGGTGCAATGCTGGGGAACGTTCCCGGACATTAGTCACCCCATTATCACGGTGATTCATGCATTTAATATCGCCGTGCAACAACAGATGAGGCACAGAATAAATAGGTCCAGAAGGTTAGCTCCATTAGGCTACGGACACGATGTCAGCGGGCGTGGGGCGTCAGCGGCGGCGGCGCTTGGAGCGGCGCGTTTGCTTTACAGCGAGCGGAAACGCACACTCACATATATACATGGTTTACATATCTAGGGAGTGCAAGCGAATCCGCGAATGCGAGCCGGGTGATCTGTAACTCAGGACCCTCCTTTCTCAGACACATTTCTCAACCGAACCAGTGCCTGTGATATGATGTTGAGATAGAGAAAGGATTATGATTATAATTACAGATCGCTGTACGTACCTACGTGCGCCTGTTTTAGCTTGTTGTATGGAGTCAACCTTCTGTACATATCTACTTTGTTGCTGAGGAAAACCTTTGTGTGCCTGCGTCTGTGTCTGATGTATTAGCGTCTGGATGTGCTTGCGATGTTGTACATAGCGGTTTGTTGTTCTAGTTAAGTATATGTAGGTATTTAAGAATGTTGTGTAAGGAAGATTGGTAAAAGCTGGCAATGAGCAACGACTGAACTGGGGCAAATGCCAGTTTAATAAGAAATGATTTACATGTACTACAGCTACATTTAAAAGATTTGTACTACTTATAATATCTAAAGACTTCAGTCAGACGGCAAGTGATTAATGAAGTCATCATCATCATCTGCCGAGCCTTTTCCCAACTATTGGGGTCCACTTCTAGTTTAATCGGATGCAGCTAAATACCAGTATTTTACATGGAGCGACTGCCTATCATTACGGCGCACTCCCTCTCACTGAGAGGAGGCCTGTGTTCCAGCACTGGGAATGTTATAGGCTGATTATGTATGTTATATATGACTGCCTATCTGACCTCCACAACCCAGTTACTGGGTAATACGTTACTCCTTGGTAAGACTGGTTGTCAGACTTTCGGGGTTCTGTTTTGACGATCCGTTACGACTGCCAAAGATCCATGAATCACAGTCGGGAGCAACAGCTTAACGAAATATTTGAAGTGATTCATGAAATATCTAAATTAATACCGCTTGAGTGATTGGGAAGCTGAAAGACGACGTTTCTTGGTTATTCATTCCTAACTTATTGATGAAACAGATAGATCAACTAGCTTTAAATCTCTGTCTGACCGACTCTTTGAGAATTCAAAAGTGTTAACCAATTAATAAAAAAATCATTAGTAATTAAAGCATTCTTCAATTAAAATAAATGCTTTATGCTGGAGTTGAGATTAATATCATTATTTCAAACGGTTACAAGAAAACAACCAGTCTTTATACTAACAAGAATTTGTCATTTTTTTTCCAAGATTGAAATTACACTGACAGAAATTCAATTTGAGTGTAAACTCGTTTAACGTTCTTCAAGTCGATTTTCCTCATCGATTACTCGCCCACTCAATTTCCCTTGGCATCTTTTTGTAAGCGTCCATTTACGTTGAAGTACGATTTTCTTAATGTAAGCTAAAATTTCATTAATTTTAGTGAAGAAATGGCAATTTGCGTAATTGAAGTAATAATGATAGGGGAGGGGCTTGTCTAAGTAATAACGGCCGCAGGGGTCGATCGATCAGGTTAAGCTACGCTTGCCGTGGTTAGTCCATGGATAGGTGAACATATTCACATATCAAGACCCCTCCGTGCCTCGGAAAGCACGTTAAGCCGTTGGTCCTGGCTGTCATTCGTGGATCTTTGATAGTCGTTACGGGTCGTCAGGCGCCCGAAAGTCAGACAACCAGTCTTACCAAGGGGTATTGTATTACCCAGAAACTGGGTTGTGGAGGTTAGATAGGCAGTTGCTCCATGTAAAATACCTTATCGTACCTATATTTATTGAAATATTGTTGCGTGCTCCATGCACATAGGCTTTAGAAGATCATGAACTCAAAACCCGAGCTGCCTGTTACGAAGATGCGAAACCTCTTACCGGTCGATTGGACACGAAAACTAACAGAATTGCAGTAAGTTTATCATCATGCCTATCACTTAACAAAAATCCACGGATTTCATCATATTTCCTATGAGAGAAATGACTGCCCCATTCAGAGGAGACGACCGCGGCTGTTGAGTGTAGATTTATTTATTTAAATTACCTATCTATAGTGACAGAATTTTATTTTGCTAGGAATTTTCAAACAATCTGAAATTGTACCTATATTTATTGAAATATTTTGGCCTCCGTATCTCTTGTGAACTTTGCGCTGAATATTATCGTCATTGGAATACAATGATATGCTATTTCCATGTATTATATAGCTAGTGAATTTCAACAAAACTGTGACGTAACAGACTCTTGTAACAGTTACGCGTTCTCAAATCATATAACTAGAGATGCGTCGAGTACTCGTTTATTACTCGGTACTCGGCATACTCGGCTATTTTGAAAGTACTCGTTATCGGCCGAATAACTCGGTATGACTACCAAGGTACTTAAAAAGAATTCCTAAACTTATAACCTGACCACTTTACAATATTAATGTAATTTTTTTACGTGATTTTTCTGATAATGATTAATCATTGTCAGAAAAATCACGTAAAAAAATTCACGTAAAAAAACCACGTGAAAAAATGAACATATTTAATTAAATTATCAGTTTCTCGTGGTAATCATAGATATTGGTCTAACTCTACAGCGATGGCACTTTTCGGATCTTCACAGTGTTGCAGCGCTGTACATGCTAATTCGTCGTAGCAATGCCATAAACTTGCATGACATTCTTCTATAATATTTGAAGCGTTTCGCACGTTACCAGCGTCAACTAAACTGAGTTCCTCGGCAGAATACTCGGTTCGGTAAACATAATACCGAGCAATAATCGGTACTCGTGTACTCGGTAAAACATGTACTCGGCGCTTCTCTACATATATTTAACACTACACAAGTTTAGTTACCGCACTAGTTTCAAAGTAAATAATTTGTTTTAGCAAGAGATAAAGGAAAGTTTCGTGGTGTTCACCACAAGAGAACAGAGGGGCCATTACGTGAAGACATTCAACAAGTTAGGCGTATTGAGGTATGTAAGTCTTTGTGCTACTATTTTACGAGATTAATTAGCTCTGTTATTGTGAGAACAATACTTGTTAAAACAGGCGTACTTGTTCGAACAAGCTTTAATTGAGAACAATTAATTAGAATAGAAAGGCGGTCTTAATAAATGTGAAATAACAATTTGCTTTAAATATCCTTACAGATCGAAGGTTAACTACTTTCATATTTCAGATATTGTTATTGCATTGGTTTATATGACCTTGTTTCTATTATCTTTTGTACCTGTTATTTTCGGCGTAGACATTAATAATTTAACTTCCCATAACATCCATAATAAATTGCCTAATTTATTCGCGGATATTTTGTACCCTTTTTACTAGAAAGCTAATTTATATGTTGTCAGAATAAACACCTTTCATAAGCAAAAAGCGGGATCCTAGCTTTGTATATTTGTATGTATATAAAAAACCATTTTAAACTTGTCTTTGTTCGTCGTTTTCTAAAAACAATGGTCCATTCGGAAGAAAAACAATGCACAAATCCTGATACATTAGTTAAATTAACAGGAGTAGAACTTAAAACTATTCTGAATATGGTAAATGCAATCGGCCAAAAGGGTAATCAGTATAACAGGACTTTGCAGTTCCTATGTAGTTCTGCTCAATCATATTACGTTGGTTCTAGTGTCCTTATCCTTACCTGGCCTATCTACTTCTTCGGATCAGATATTTGAAATGTAACATCAGAGTAGTTCGCTCTGAAAATCGTTTTTATTCTGGACTGCCACGATATTATTCAATACCCATTCAGTTATTGCATTCGAACTTATGAACGATTTATATAATTTGCGAACCGTTATTGGTTAAAAATATCTTTATCAATAATGAAGCAAAGACCTCATAGCTTTGTATATTAGACCCTCCTATGTGGAAGAAGCTATCACAGGTAAAATTAACTTACAAATCTATCTAAATGCCCAGTTTGGCAATAAAAAATTATACTATTGGTAAGCAAAACGATTAGTTTTTATTTATAGGAACCAAGCATTCGGTGGTAATTGAAAATATAATCAGATCATTATGGAACCAGTCGGGCACAGCAAAAAAACACCATTAGGTAGCCATGCAGCAACCACAGTTTTGCCATTTGCATCCTCATACAAATACCAGTCCAAACTTTACTTATTTTAGTAGTAACATCATTTAAAAATATGATTCATGTGTGTATTTCTGCTGGTGGCTGATAGCTCGTGTGTTGTGCAGACACCTCAGGTATCTCTTCGTGCCGGGATGCATTACTCCCCATGGAATGTTCTTGAAGTTCTGGTGTGCCGTGCGCTTCCTAGTCGCTGTGTTTTACATATTCGCTGTGCCGTACGATATTGCTGTAAGTTTGCATGTTTTATTGTAATATGTCCTGGGGAAATGTATGTGAGTTAAAGTTTTGTGTAAAGTGTCGAGTGTGAATTAGAGTTTTTATTAGGTTACTGGAAAGGCTGAGGCTAGTGCGTGGCTTTTTCCATAGAATATTGATAAACACAATAAAGGATGATCATTGAAACGCTCACAGTCAGCATATAAAAAAAAAATCAATTACAAAGGGAATTTCGATACACAAGGAATTGCTTGTATTAGGAGCATATTATGAGATAAGCGCCGAGCACCCTAATTGCGTAACACATTTTCAATAATAATCCGAATCATTTTGAAGGATATTTATTGCTAATCCATTGCTTCATATGTTCGAAAAATTTGTCTGCTCAAAAAAGTAAATAACGCAAGGAATGTTGTTGAACTGTCAAAATGGAAGCCGTTAGCTGTTAGTGTGTACAGTGTAACACAATTAAACGGCGGGATGGGATAATTTACTAAATGTATTCCTAAGACTTTCTGGTTACATCACGAGAAGGTTGGCTTTATGGTTAAGCTCTTAGCCAAATCCTATAAGTAAGAAATTATGCTTTGGTCGTGATCCGCTACAAAATTGTTACACATTTCAGTCAAAACAACACAAACACGGTGGGCCGTACAACTGGTCGGATGTCGTGTTGTACATAGACGTAGTCATAATGGCGTATGTGGCTTACTACAATGACAAATCCTTACTGGTCACGCATCCGCTGTTGACTGTGTCAAGATACTTGAAGCATGCATTCTTATTGGACATTATAAGCGTCTTTCCGTTTGAAGAAGTTGTAAGTACTTGATTAATTGGATTTTTCCTTTAAGGTCCTACAACTTTATTCAGAGACGTCAGGTAAATAAAATCAATCATTAACTTTAGTAAACCAGAATAATCTTGCACACGTCATCAAAATTGAAATGTTCATAATCGCGAAATAAGTAGTCTCAGGGAATATTTCCTAAAAGCCGACGTGGGGATGCATCGAGATGTGGTCGCGGTGGACAAGGGCCTCACTCCGCTCTCCTTGGCTAATGAGTACTGCCGCAAGCCTGTAGTGCTTCACGCTAATGATCGTAGAGGTATGGCAGAGTAAGGAGCTTCACGGACCCTTTTTCCGGGCCTTACGGGGACCCGTTGTAGATCTTTCAGCGTTTGTAGCCTTAGCCAATATTTTTGCCTGACCGTGAACTTGTGAATTAAATTTATTATTTATATTACCTGATGATTAATTATACTTTTCTTCTGTTACAGTTTCAAATAATAAATGATAATACAGACATGGATCTTTATAGACTGAATCGAATGCTTTTGGTAAGTGAATAATAATATTGTTTTACTGCAACTTTCAGTTATCAAATCACCATTATTGGCTCGATGGGATTTCAATGGAGATTTCCAGAAGAATAGTTCGGAAATCCCCATTGATTGGGATTGTCAATGGGAATTACTGGAATAAGCCTCTGCCGTGTGATATATTTTCTATTTTCATGACTATGGAAACAGAAGCTTCTTTGCGGAAAAGCGTAGTCAGTCAACTGCGCTTTGGAATGGGCAACTAGCTTCAACGTTCTGACTGACCGACTTTTTGGCAGTTCAGTAGTGCCTGTATATAGTTTTTTTTTTAATAAATGCAGTGATTTCGAGTTTGACAGTTGTAAACCACGTCTCACTTGCGTAAAGACCTGAACGCCTGAAATTTATAATGCTTTCTATCAAAATTATTTATTTAAGTGCTGTGCACACCTGTAAGTGACAAATTCACTCTGGATTTTAAGTTTAATTGTTGCAGTACCCCAAAAAATGTATTAGTGAATAAGTCGTTGGAGTGCCATAATCAAATAAATAAATAAATAAATTATCATAGATAAGACCATTTCACAACCATAATTTACTGTGCAGCGCCGTCTATAAATCTATTTACCGATGTTGTGATAGGTGGTTGGTAGATTTGAAACTCACATCTTAGCCTGGAAGTAAGTTTTCTCAAGGACTTGCGTTGATTTGACGGGATCCACTCTGCAAGCAAACAGGATCAAGACTATTAGTTTTATATTTTTAGCAATATACACTCCTGGACTCCTAAATCGACACAACCGACCGTGCAATTCCATGTGAAGTCTGTAGGCCTAGTGGCCTAAAAAATCAAAATAATGATGAGTTAAAGAAAAATGTTATAAGCAGTTTTGATGCCGACAAAATGGCCATAATTTTGGTAGTCATTGTTTAGAATTTGAATACACGACCAATTAAAAAGTTATAGAGTTGGCTTGATTTAGGAGTCTGGGAGTATTTTTTAAATAAACAAATACAATAGTGTGAGGAACCACTATCTTTCGACTTTATCATAGTTGCGTATGTATTAATTACCTATTTTAATTGAATTATAATTATTAATACCATAATGATATTTATTTTAGATTTATGTATATTTGTATGTATATAAGTATATTCTAATATTATTTGTTTTACATATTTAAATACGTGAGTGGTTTTAAATTGTATGTATTTTATTTTCTCTTTTACTCTTCCACTCGCTACCTACGTTCCTATCGCAGGTATGCTGGAAGAGACATATTTAGAAATAAGCATCACCCTTGCACCTATGTTTCTGTTCTTTTTTATCTATTTATATATTTGTGTAAATAAATGGTTAAATAAATAAATGGTACCAACATAACGAACTACAAAACGGATGGAAAATGAATGTTCACACACCTAGAAACGGCTGCAAAAAGATCAGCCTATCGATTCTGTAAAAATCTCACCGTGATAACTTAGGTGAAGTGAGCGTGAAGTGAACTATCAATGGAGGCAATCCCTAACATCATCAGGTGGAATGACAGCTCACTTCACCTTAGTTTTCACGGTGAGATTTTTACAGAATAGCACTGCTGAACACAAAAGAACGCGCAACAACAAATAAACAAAGGCTGTATCTAATCGTAACTAGATACAGTACCGATGTTCACACAATAGTAACCAGTGAACATTTCTTTTTGTTCAGGTGACGAGAATAACCGGTGCTTTCTCATACTGGGAGGGTGATATAATGCGGGTAAATCCAGCTGTAGCGTTACTGAAGTTCCTGCCGATAGCCGTGACGATTGTGAACTTTACTACGGCGTTCATTTTTGTGAACGCGTGTGAACCGTACTTCCCTCCAAACTCGCACTACATTATGGTTAATTGTACGAAGGTCTTGGTCATTTCGAGTTCTAAGTACGATGATACGAGATGTAAGTGAACATTAGTGTCAACAACACGATCAAACACAGACTCAAACACATACACCCTGCTTACATAAATATTCACATAATTATATATAACACATTAGAGAACTGGAAAATCTTAACCTAATTTATTTTTAATGTTTTAATAATTAATAATATTTTAGTTAAATAGTTTATAAACCTACTTTTACTTTAGGTTCTATTTTATTATTCATGTTGGAACACCGACGTCTCTCCTCTCGGACGTGGGCGCTAATGGCTGCAACACAGTGTTTTAAACTAATGTAGCTATTAACGAACTCTAATAATTTGTGAACCTGTTTTTTGTTCTAATAAAATATTTGATTAGTTATTTAGGTATATGTCACTGCCTCATGCTAGTCTGTGCTAGAGGTCTGTGAAATACGTATTTGCTAATTTTGGTTTCCCTACCCGCATCACAAATAAAAGTTTAGTCTGTAGGTATACAATGGATACAGTGGTCTATGTATCGACGTGATATTTTTGTGTAATTCTTCAATACATTTTTCACGTGCTAGCTTCAGTAGTATTTTAGTTTTAGAAGTATAAGTCTTATGGCAAATATGCGAGGAATAAAAATGGAAAACATTGAGTGATTTTTATGTTTCCACAATTCAACATGGTTATTTCATCCGAACTCATAGAAATACCTGAGTGAAACTATATATTTTTGACATTCGTTTTTTTTTGTGGTCCTGCTCTTGACTACGTTCTCGCTAGGTGGAAAGCGATGGATATCCATTAGTTACCTAATACAGAAAAATCCCTTCCGTATCACCATAATCATAAACAACTATCCATTTTACTATAAACGTTAGGTCACACTAGTTTGTATGCTTGTCCCAGATGCAGTCACGGAATACGTGTACACGTTCTACTGGGTTTACGAGATATTCGTGGGTTAGTACTCCACGTAATTGATACTACGGTTACAGGTAATGTATGGAGCGGAATGTTTCGGGTTATGTCAACGACTTAAAGTCTGTTCAAATCCTTCTTTCCAGTTGATGTTATTATTCATTTAAAATAATATCAACTTTGTAACTTTGGGCCTGTGTAGATTAAGTTGATTTAGGAATGACTAGTACTGTTCAAAAAGTCACAAAAATCTTTAAAGTTTTAGCGCAAACTGAACTTAATGTGTTTGTATTAAAGTTGTTGATCTAAAAACAACCTAAGGGCTTATTTATAAACGTTGCTTAAAGATGAGTAATGATTAGCGGCTGTTTAACCATACATTTTTAACACTTAAACGTCTCTTAACTTTAAGCAACGTTTATGAATGCAAACATGTAAACAGATAACCCCTTCGTCTAAACGTGTCTTAACTTTAGGCAACGTTTATGAATGCAAACATGTAAACAGATAACCCCTTCGTCTAAACGTGTCTTAACTTTAGGCAACGTTTATGAATGCAAACATGTAAACAGATAACCCCTTCGTCTAAACGTCTCTTAACTTTGGGCAACGAATGCAAACGTAAATAAACTTTATGAATGCAAACGTAAATAAATAAGCCCTTTAGATATTTGTTTACATGTTTGGAAGCTAATTTGCGCACGCATTTTAGGGGCGTAGTATTGGTTCTAACGTATTTCGATGTTACGTGTGGTTGTTTAATTGAAATAAGCTTCTTAACCATTCGTTTTCGAAAGCGACGTGTGACAGGAAGCCGGTTAAAAAATGCCTTTTTTAGATTGCAAAATTGGAAGGAATATTTTATTGTAATACGCGTCTTTCAATGAAAATATTTTAAGTTACAACCTCCTTAACTAGGGAACAAAGTTATTCGAAGCCGCATGTAGGTATAGTCCTAACATAGTTAGGTATTTTACCTATAATTTTGCATCATTGTCCAAATGACAGTGATCTTTATTCTCATTCAATAAGGTTTGCTGATGGGGTGCTGCCACTGACAAGTCTGTCAAAATCATTGTGATCCTTATGTTCGTTACAATAAGGTTGCTGTTCGGTTGCTACTATCGGAGGCAAAATAACTGTGGACGAATTGTAAAACACCCCCCTTACTAATAAACTTTTTATAGTGTCTGTATAGTTACACAACGCTTTGTGTTCTTCTTTTGAAAGTCAAATTACCGACGACTGAAAGAGAGAAATCGGTGTGTAACTATTATATACTACTAGCGGCCTGTCCCGGCTTCGCACGGGTGGACATTTATTTTTTAAACATTTTATTTTTTTCTTGCAATTAAAAAAGCCTATATTAATTAGTGATCATGTAGCATTCAAATGGTGAAAGAATTTTTAAAATCGGTCCAGTACTTTTTGAGCTAATTCGTTACAAACATACATACAAATCTTTCCTCTTTATAATATTAGTATAGATTACTACTTTTATATACTATTATTATTAGTAAGGGGGTATATCTCGTCTTGCAAGTTTTAGTGAAAGCTTCGGACGTACATGATTAAAGAAGCGTATATGTGTGCAATGTATGTAAATTTTATGTAGCGGGCAGCTTTGTGCGTGGATCCGTGCACTTTCTCGCCCGGATGCGAGAAAAATGCGGGTTTATATAATGCCTATCAATTCAATCCAGCCTCCCTAAGTCTAGACATTTATAAATTAATGTCGCTCTTCGCATCTGTCTAGCGACCGCGTTGTGCTTCTAAATCTAAACTAAGCAACGGATTTTGATGCGGTTTTTTTACTATGACTTTGAGAATATTAAACTAAATAAATCTCATTATTTCGTAAATTCCTAAAAACCTTGCGAAGCTGGGGCTCGCTAATATTCAAATAAACTAAATTAACCTATTGTACCAACCGTTCTCAAAACGGTGAAGGAAAACATCTTGAGGAAACCGATATGTCCTAGAAACAAAAATTCGAAGACATGTGACATCTACCGACCCGCACGGCGCCCGCGTCCCTCTCACCTCGAGGAGGCTTGTGTCCCAGCAGTGGGAACATTATAGGCTGATTATGTAACCTATTGTATGTATATCTTTTAGGTATGGGTTGCACACCAGTTGGCATGCCTAACTCTGTGGACCTCTGGCTAGTGATGTGCCTGAAAATCACCGGCTTTATGTATTTCGCCTTCATGTTTGGATATGTCGCCTCCACTCGGTCAGCCGCCGCGCATGCTTTGTTGGAACATAAGGTAAATAAGAAAGAAAGAAAGAAAATACGTTTATTTGCGTGCAAACATGACGCAGAGAAAGTATACAAAACACATAATAGAACAAGTTGAGGCATAATATGTGTCACATCTACGCGAAACGGCCATCGCTCAGCATAATGCTACGACCCAATGCGAGACAGAGCTCCAGCGCTGGTTTTCAACGATAAATAGCACAATAATGAATAAAAAATAAAATAAATAAACAATACCTAGTTCTAAATGTTCATATAAATACAATATTTATAAAATGGTAACATTCCGGGCAACGACTGTGCTGTATTCCTAGTAAATAAATGTACTTTTTAAATCCAGGCAATTTTGAGTAGGTAACGTTACTGAGATGCATGAACAGACAGCTAGAAAGATAAATATGTAATGAAAATAAAGAATATGCAAAAGTTATCGATTCGAAACATAACACCCTGCTACGCTAAACCGTAGCGCGTAGATCACATGTGTGCTACGAGCTCGTAGCACATGATCTACGCGCTACGGCTCGTCTACGACTAGACTATCTCACCCAAGGCCAATTCTCGTAATTTAAAACGTCCAAAATCTAGTTGCAATCTCATCTCGGCGATATACAAATGTCAAAAATGTAGGGAAATTAGAAGTATTTTGACAGATTGAGACTGAGATCAGACTGTGAACGTTCTTAAAATTACGAGAATTGCCCCTCTGTTATGTGTAGGTAACTGTAGCTAAGGAATATCAATCTGCATAATTATGCAATTATATAAAGAGCTATTATTATTTTTTTTTTTGCATCATTATCGCTAAGTCATTATGATAATACACTTCCGAGATCGATCCAGTATAAAGTTTTTTTTTTAACGACTTCATAAAAAAGGAGGTTTTTGAGGAAAGTTTTTCAGTAAAAGAAAAGCAATGACTATTAGTGTTACTTGCTGGGTTCCTTACCTCGTCAGCTAGGGGGGAGGGATGAGCTAAATAAGAAACGACGTCAACAGAATTAATTGATGTTAAACTAACAAAAATAAAACAGCCTGTAGGCCAATTCTGCTAATTTAAAACGTTCAAAATCTAGTCGCAGTCTCATCTCGGCGACAAACAAATGTCAAAAACTTGTCAAAATGTAGGGAAATTTGAAGTATTTTTGACAGATTGAGACTGAGATCAGACTGTGAACGTTCTTAAAAATTACGAGAATTACCCCTCTGTTGTCTCTAGCCGCTTATTTGTTAGGATTATTTGAATTGGAACAAAAATAATTAATACAAGTATGTACCTACTGAGCCGTTTTTGCCTCTGTTATCTCCCTTTGTGGGCAACATTAACTGAAGGTTCCTAGTGGAACATTAACAGGCGGCCGCTATTGTTAGTAGCAAATAAAAAGTTATCGCCTCTAAGAGGCCACTTAAAGCCACAGAAATGTTGAAGCCATTTGAAGTAATTTGGCCTTTCACTGAGAACGTGAAAATATCCCTTTTTTTCTTAACAACATTTAGAAGAATTTACTGCCTACTTTTTTGATTGGCGTAGGCCAATCAAAAAAGTGTCCAAAAATAAAGTGAGCTTACTTAACAGAAAATACATTTCACGTTATTCCCGTATTACATTGTAAACAATATTTCAATTGTCTCCAAAGCCGATCCGAAATATCTATAAAGTTAATAAACTGAATATGAGTGAAAATCAATATTCTACTAATACTTGTACGTATAAATTTGTCGCCCACACATGAGTAAGTTTGTAAAATTGCGCAATGTAACAAAGAACAAAATCTAATTAACGTCGTAGATAGACCATACAGTTAGTCTAGTACCCGGTATTACGGCTAAAGTTCCGTCATTAAAAATATTACGACTTCGCAGTTCCAGTACAGTAATTATATTAGTTTTAACGAGCTCAGCCCGCGTTTGTTTCATAGGAAAAAACAAAGGATCTAGCCAACTTTCTGTACCAAGAGAACGTAGACCCCATGCTCACTGTGAAAACGTTGAAATATTTCGAATATGTGTGGAAAAGAACTAACGGCAGTAATCCACAGGTAAGTCATAATAAATACACTGTTTAAACTGTGCTACAAACTGAATGTCGTACGAAAGTGTAAACAACAAGTATTTCACTGGTCACGTAGTCGTAAAATATTGCGTTTTGCACTTTTTATGGAAACTACATTAATTCTGGTGAAACGCTGACGGCTGGTGTGGTGAAACACTTTTTATGTTTACAGCAGAATAACATAGTTTTGATTTTCCATACAATATTCTATTAGATTTCCAGAGTTTTGACGTGCATACTCTAACCATGAAATCACCAAATTATTTGAAAAAAATCAACACAGAGAAGTTCAGAATCATCTACTGAATCCATGCTAACATGTTGCGTATCGATGTACAGACGCCAGCACTTCAAGCTACTACAATCTGTAAAATTTCTTTAATAGATTTTCAACTTTATCGCTATCAGCATTAAGTTCAAGGTTGATTGGGAAAGTTTACAGTTTCGGGTAGCTTGATGCGCTGCCGTCTGTACCAGCCACCCTGTAGAACGTTAAGTTAAATATAAAAGAAAAATGAATCTTCGATTCAAAATTTCTCCGTCCACTTTAATTTCAAAGCACAGCAAAAATATCTTGCACCTTTCTTTTAAAGTATCTCATAACACAGGATGCTGACTCAGCCATATACGTATTATATCGAATCTATTTCAGCCGCGCGACCGCAGGTGGTATTCAGCGGTGACAGGTGCGGCGAGCAATGTCGCTTTATCATTTTGTCACTAAATTAGATCCTAGGTCACGATGATATATTATTTAATGAATATTTGAATAATCTTCCCTGTCTTGTGTCGTTGTTGTGGCGTTACTGAGCTTATGTTTTCGGACATTCGCGGGTTATGGTAATAATTAAACACATGTCTAACCTGTATCATGCTTATAGAAAATATCTTGATTGTAAGTAATGGAAATTATCTTTGGCTTGAGAATTCTAATGTACTATTTATGCAAAAAAAAAAATAAAAAAAAAAAAAATGTTTTATTCAGTATTAAAATAAAAAAAACGAGTGTGCTTATGACCACACGACTGAAGTGAAACTTCTTTCTTTCTTTCCTTTTCTAGCATCGCTTTCATACTCAGAGTCTGTGTCACTTCTTTCCATAATTTGTTATTATTTACCCGAAAATTCACAAAACATGAACTATAAAATGAATTTACAGTTTTATTCACTTTAAACGTAGAATATTGAATGTATTGAACAAAATATTAATTCATAAAATTGTTCAAAACGAAATAGAATTACGAAAAATAACCAAAGAATCACCGTTCGCGTAACGCTAGTAAACTCGCAAACGAACTACTGACTGAAATATATATATATTTCATTTACTAGCTATAAGAGAAAGAGAGAAAGAAAATGTGCGCGCGCACTGCTCTCTCTTGCTCCTACACTGTGATACAGACAATAAGCCTGCAGTGTGCTTAGATATACGGAACGTATTTGGCTATGAGAGGAAGAGAGAAAGAAAATGTGCGCGCGCACTGCTGTCTCTTGCTTATATCCCCCACTTAACTTCCGTTCGCCTTGCCCGATCACACTTTTCGTAACGCTTACGTCCCGCGTTCGCCAGCTTACTCCCCAAGTCAAGCGTGCGTAAAGAAGTTTCACTTCAAAAATATTTTAGTAATTGTAGGACAATAAAATTCTTAACAATATTTAACATTAGAAGTCTTGAAATAATGACAAAATTATATTAATTACCTAATTAGGATAGGATAGCTATGTATAAATATTTATTATTTCAGGTAATTTCATTACCTACCGGTACCTTAAAATTAGTAGAGCATAATATAATCGTAACTTATGTGGCTAACAAGCTGACCCGGCGAACTTCGTACCGCCTCAGAATTTTTTTTTTCGTGAATTTTTCCCATATTTTAATAGTCCTGCTATTCGGGGCGGAGTCAAATCCAACAAATCAAAGATCATAAAAATCAGTCCTGCCGTTCTTGAATTATAAATGGTGTAACTAACCAGATTTTGTTTTATATACATAGATGTAGGTACTTTCATAAATCCATTGAGGATTTTACTCAGATATTACTTTGATAAAATAATGTATTCTTTCAGAAAATATGTCGTCGTCTTAACTCAGCCTTGATGGAGGATACGTTAGTTTTCATGTATGAGCGAGCCTTACGCGAAGTACCTCTGTTCGGGAAGGTGGAGAGGTCCTTTATCAGGGTCATCACACAACACCTGCATGAAATGTACCTGCTCAATGGAGACACAGTCATTCAGTGCAAGGATATACAGCCTTACATCTATATTATATATCGTGGAAAGGTAAGGATTGACGAATTTTGAAGTCTTCATATTATTTTTTGAAATTTTATTTTTATAATAGGTACATAGATTTAATATTTTTCCAGACAGTTAATTTGTAGACGGTTATTCTTCAGCTTTCGTAAATTGTCACTAAAGCAAAAACTCATAATTCAACATATTCATATTGGATTCAAAGAGGCGACCAAACCACAGCTGTGGAGCACTGAAAACATTACAGACTGATGTTTTCGCCATTTTTTTTATATCTTCCTTACCAAACCCTTCATTCCAAGTCAGGGAATCATGAAAGAGTTAAACAGGATCATATTTATATTCATAGATATTTTTTATTATACGCACACAAGTCTGTGTCCAAAGACAATCTTTCAAGTCAAATATCGTTCAAGGTAAATGATCGGGGACCCTACACATCCCGGAGACATATACTGATTCACTGAACAGGAACAATAGAGAAAGGTTTTTGATTATTCCGCTTTTGCACAACTCACTACGTTTGTATTGTAAACATGGGGGAAGATTGAAGGGTATACATACAATGTAATGTTTGATGGGACCCCTGACCCTTTTCCCGTTCGTTGACAATACATTTTTCGGATCAGTTCCCATGTTATGAGCTTGAAATAGGACATTATATAATATTGTATTCCAATATCCGAATATTCTACTATTGTTGAGACCGCTCGCGCTCCACTCAACTTCGCCGCGCGCTGCCGGCAGTGAACGAGGGGTGCGGGGACAGCGGGGAGTCAGCCGGCCGACGACGGCCGAGCACGGGCCACCGAGTATATAATAGTAGTCTATGGCCACGACAGTCAGCTGTTGCTCGCCTACGGTTGCGCTTGCGCGTTTTATTACCACTTAGGCTGCGTTTCCACAAGAAATAAACGAGGATGTGTGTGAAAGTAACGAATAACATCGCTTCATTTTCGTAGCTTGAGCTAAGTTAGTATTGTTATTGGTTAGTTTTACGCACATCCCTCGCTACGCATCCTCACTCATTTCTGGTGGAAACGCAGCCTTAATCTCGTATTCACACCTATTAACCGACCGTTGTTATTTCATTTCTTTTATATATTAGTCATTATACTTCTTGTCCGCTATTTTTTCATTTTGCTTCACCACGACTTATCGTCACGATCGAAAAAAATCAGCTGTTCCCTATAATTATCTTCGTCTATCTCGTCAAAATGTAGGGAACAGCTGATTTTTTTTTCGCGATTTCAGGTTTGGTCCCATAGTAAAAGTTGTTCATAATGATGAGTACAATGACCTCTTAAGAGGTTGCTGGTGTTTTTCAAATAACCCTGTATAGAAATGTAATGTTTTACAGGTCGATGTTTTGACATCGTATAACGAAATGATAACCTGTATGGGCCCAGGTGGAATGTTCGGGAATTTTACAGGCGTAAGTACTTATCTAATTATGTTAATAATCAAGAATAATTGTGTGTATTTTGTTGAAAACTGTCTGTAGGAATATAGCAGACAGCGCCAGTGACTTTATCCGAATGCAAATAATTCAAATCTTTGTAATGGGTTTACTATTCATGATCCCGGGATCAACCAAACAACTCGATCTTGCAAACATTGCCATCTTAGCATAAACGAAAAATTTTGATTTCTTATATTATTCGGAATAGATAGTCAATGGCGCCGATTCCCTTCTTTAAACACTAAACTAAATTTAAGTTCAGTGGATCTTTTTCTTTCTATTTCAATAAGAAAAGAACAGAACATAAATATTAGTTTGTGAACAAGGGAATCGGCGCTATTTACTTGATAAGTTCTACATAATTCCAAAAAAAAATATCTATATAAAACGTGTAACAGAATAAACGCAAGTCCTGAAAGTAGTTTGTTCATAATTGACTACTGGATCGATTTCAGTAATTTTTAATATAGGTATTAAAAAAAATGTATTTTGCCGTACTGACCGAGCCGAAGAAAATTAAATCTTATTTCGAGGCAAAAAGATTCAATTTTAAATGCATAAAGTAATGCTAGTGTCAACACGATTTTCTTAATAAAAATAGCAAGCTTTAAAAAAAAAAAATTTTGGTCATTGTATTATGCTTTTAACTCTATACTCTAATTGGGGTGTATTAGGTCTTGCGTTAATTATGTTACACCTTGTATATAAAAAAGTCGGGTTAGTTAACTCAAGAATCGCGAGACCGATTTTTATGATGTTTGGTTAGTAGAATTTGTCTTCGCCCCGAATAGCAGAATAACTAATCACAAAAGAAAAAAAAAAGATTTTCTCATTCATTTTGCATGGATCGGTTTTTATGATTCTGAGGCGTTACAAAGTTTATCGGGTCAGCTAGTATTTTCATAAAATTTTCAGCAACCAATTTCATGTTCAGAAGTGACGATTTACGCAAGTCGGAGTCTCGATTTATTAGTAATACCCAGTCTGACTTTCTTCAACTTGGTTAAATACTACCCCAAGATCCAGGAGCCCTTGAACAAGGCTTTCGAAATGTCTCGAGATTATATCTTGCCTATAAATATGGAGGTGAATGATGACGACTCTTCTGAAGGTACTATGCTTGGATATTGTAGATTTGTAAAGAAAAAGATTTGAATTCAAAATACCTCTTAACTTTTTTTTGAAGTTGGCTATAAAAATGTCTCATAGCTTGAATTGTTCACTGGTAAAATATTGCCATCTGAATGTCTCAAGTATTCTAAAAGTTTAATAAAGAAAAACTTCCAGTTATAATTTGTGAAATATACAAAGTTTCATAGTCTGAGCTGCAATTACGAGTTTTCTTTTTAAATTAAAAAAAAAAAACCTAGATTGAGTAGGAGTAATGTTCAAAGTTTGTGTTTGAGATAAAAAATAAACTCTGAATGTTGCCATATCTGTACCTATCGGATAAGATGAGAGACAAAAAAACGGTGCTTCCGGATTATCTGTAACTTTATCAGTAGACTGAAGAGATTAATAACTTCCAGCACCAGCTTATGGCATTATTACCTTGACTGAAAAGGCTCCAAAACGAATGTAACAAGTAGGTAACAATGACGTAATACTTTTCATTTCACAGATGAATCGACGCTTGACTTGACGTCATTAGAATCGGGAGCGGATTCCAGGAGTGGATCCTGTAGATTTGAACTGTCAGGTTTGTTTTATATTCAGCTGGAGCTCTAGGTAGCATAAATCATCATAGGACATTTTTTCCAAATAAGGACGGTAAAAAGTAAGGAGAGAATAGATAATCGGCCAAGTGAAAAAAGAAAATACGTTTTGTGCTTGTCCCGTAGTTGGGATGAATTTATCCCAAGAACAAACTTAACTTTGTAGTTGAAAAAATGTTCTCCCATATATCGATATACGTCACCGTCAATTCTCCAACTGCAAATGTAAGTTTTTAATCGCAAAAAAAAATACATAGACAGACGGACGGACAACGAAGTGATCCTATAAGCCATAAAGGTTCCGTTTTTCCTTTTGAAGTACGGAACCCTAAAAACATATTTAATGACTTCAGAATGTGTTGCATGCAAATATTGTCACGTGAAACAAGCGTCATAAGAACAAAACATAAAACGATTTACTACAGAACTTTAACGCCGCACAAAGGTGTCTGTTTACTAAGATAACAGGCCACCTTCGGAGCGAAAGGCAGCATTTTCCTCCGTGCGTTCAAACAAGGTTGTCATCAAACTATCGTATTCCTAATCCGTAGGCTCGCTGCCGATGAGTACGTCACAGTCTAACGTTAGTCAGGCGAAGTCGTCTGCCAGCGTGTCCACGTATCACAGCTACACTCACGCCTCTAATCTGCTGCGGCCCGGAACGCTCCTGTTTCAGGTAAATTGATACCGCTCTATAAATGAGTCTTTGTGGCTTACGAAGCGGATAATTGTTTGTCTGTGACTGTAGGAGCCTGGATTCATGTAGGCTACGTGCAGATGTGCTTGTAAGTGTCATGATGAGTGATTTATGTTTTGGCTTGGAAAATACAGGCTCAGTGGAAATTTGCCGTTTTAGGCGTAAATCATGTTTGTTGATTGACTTTTTGATTGAGTATTCTAGCTCTATATTCAGGAAAACCTGCTCGAAAATACGAGTAAGATTCTGATAACATTTCCTGTGCCCATAATCACTTCGTGTCGCGCCTAGTGTAACAGGTAGTATTACCTCGCTTTTCTTGGAAAAATATGTGGAGTAGGCAAACATTTTACGTGCCCACTTATTTTTGCTAAAGCTTGTTGGCAACGGAATATTTTGCTTCTCTATTTCAAGTTTCGCAGTGTTTATCTACCTACAAAGTAAGTTCTTAATGTTTGTCGCTTTAATCATTAGGCATTTGCGTATGGAAGCTGTATCTCTTTACCAGCCAGTGCGGTATTTATTTAATACTTCAAGCAAATACATTATAGAGAATTGCCAGTAGAGTCCCCGTCGTCCCCGTCTAAAGCTGAAAACCTTTTGCATAGTAGTGTACCTAAATGTAGTCACTTATTTAGCTTCGAACATGTAACCCCGCGTGATGTAGTTAATGTTTTTAACACACTTAAATCTAAAAACACCGGTGATTACTGGGGCATCTCCATTAAACTTTTGAGTAATATAATAGACATCGTAGCCCCCTATCTAGCTGTTACTTTTAATAAATGTGTTGATTTAGGAATTTTTCCTGACCTCATGAAGAGTAGTAAAGTCATACCTTTATTTAAATCAGGTAATAAAAATGACGTTGGCAATTTCAGGCCTATTTCTATCTTACCTGCATTTAGCAAAATATTTGAAAAATTAGTACTCAAGCAGCTGCTAAGACATTTTAATTTAAATAGCCTCCTTCATAATGAACAATATGGCTTTACAAAAGGTCGTTCAACTACAGATGCGGGTGTTGCTTTGCTGAAACACATATTTAATGCATGGGAGGACTCGCAAAATGCTATTGGAATTTTCTGTGATCTCTCCAAAGCCTTTGATTGCGTGCACCATGACACACTTTTACGTAAACTACGTCATTACGGTGTCCAAAACGAAGCTCTCAACGTAATAAATTCTTATTTACATAATAGGTTCCAATGTGTAGATGTTAATGGTGTGAAATCTTCTGGGCTACCAGTTCAGTTAGGTGTACCGCATGGCTCAATACTGGGTCCATTCTTGTTCTTAGTATATATTAATGATTTACCTTTCTATTTAAAGGGCATCTGTGACGTTGTACTGTTTGCAGATGATACCTCTCTTATTTTTAAAGTAGACAGGAATAGACAAGATTTTGACGACGTAAACAGTGCACTATCTATTGTTACGGATTGGTTTACGTCAAATAACCTAGTTCTCAATGCCAAGAAAACGAAATGTGTAAAGTTCGCCTTACCGAATGTTAGAAATCTAGGACCCAACATCGTCTTAGATAAAGAGGTGCTTGAAACTGTGGGCTCGGCAGTTTTTCTTGGAATAACATTAGATGCCAAACTTCAGTGGGGACCACATATATCAAGCCTAGCAGGAAGGCTCAGTTCGGCTGCCTACGCCGTCAGGAAAGTAAGACAATTCACTGACGTTGATACAGCTCGTTTAGTTTATTTTAGTTATTTTCACAGTGTTATGTCCTACGGTATTCTGCTATGGGGCAAAGCTGCTGATATACAAAATATATTTGTCCTGCAAAAACGAGCTGTTCGAGCAATTTACCAGCTAGGTGCTAGAGTTTCTCTAAGAGATTTTTTTAAAGATATTGGTATTCTCACGGTTGCATCACAGTTCATCTTAGCCAACATCTTATATATTAGGCAAAATATACACTTGTACACTAAAAACAGTGATATTCACAATGTTAACACCAGAAACAAGGACAAACTACGTGCTCCCTTTCACCGGCTTCATAAGGTTCATAACTCATTTGTTGGGCTTGGTATAGCTTTTTATAATAAGCTACCTTCTTCTTGGCTAGATTTGCCTTTTAATGCGTTTAAAGCTCAAGTAAAATCTAACCTTTGTTCAAAGGCATACTATTCCATCAACGACTACTTAAACGATAAGAATAGTTGGTCGCCCTGATTAACTCAAGACAATGTTTATGTTCTTTCTCCAGAATTAGCTTACTGACAGGTTATATGAGTTCATATAATTTTTTTTTTTTCTGTTTTTAGTTGACTTTATAAGTCAATTCAGTTTAATTTTATTTTAATTTATTATTGACATAATCTACTCATTTCAATGTTTTCTAATGAGTTGATTGCAACATATGTGGTTAGCTAGCGACCTCTACGATTGATCACATTTATCTTGCCTGAGCAACCGGCAGCAAGTTCGTCATGCTCCCTTAGATGTCACTGCTTGCGGTAGCGTCGGGGGTCGGGTTGCCTCCTTCCCTCAAATATGGCGAGGGGGGTAATGGCTGATCTTTGCGTTATGCTCGTGAACGGGTGCTGCTTGTGGTGACTGGTCGTCTTGCTGACCTTGGTTTTACTGTTGTTATTACTAATAACTTTTTTTAATTTATTTTACTTCGATGGTCCTAGTTTACCATTCACAGCTATGTGAACTGAACCCAGTATTGCATACATATGTAAGCTGTCACGCCCTTTATACCTGGAGGCTTTTATTTAGGTAGCAAGTTTTTGTTTACATTTTTAATTTTTGCTTGAGTACGTATTGTTTTTATTGTATTTGTGGGTATATTGGCGTGGCAAGCTAACATATGGCAAATAATTTAATTTAATGTGTTCTGTAACGTCAATAACTTTGCATATCTAGTATTGTATACAATTAAATATTTTCTAACTGAACAGACAGCTGTGCTGCTGGGGAGTTTGTTGCGCCACTTCTTCTCCCCAGCGAAAGCACTAGGAAGTGGTGAAGGGCGGGCGTTTTGGGGGGACTGTCTTTTGTAATTGACGTTCGAAAAGTGCCGATTCTCAGCCTAGTTTGAATAAATGACTTTTGATTTTGATTTTGATTTTGAGTAATATTGTAAACTCGAGCCACCCACATTAGGTATTTTTCCTAGAAATATATTTCCATTTTGTTTGTAAATCTCAAAATGTTTAATTTATATGCTGAATAATATATAGGTAAACTTAAAGGCACTATCTGTAATAAAATTAAATGTAGTGTGTTAAATGAAACATTTATATAAAACTAGTAGATACAAACTACTAGTTTAGAAAATTACGAGAATTATCTACAAGTTCGGGTTTACACATCGGCATCAGATTAAAAACCTTATTTTATTTGCAGAGTTACGGCTACGTTACCTGTGCGGCAGTAACTATACATTATGTGATGGGTCTGTACGACCTGGTGACCCTCAATGATTGCTACATCCTGTTCTGGATACACTCCATCTTGGATATCTTCTTCTATGGCAAGATTTATCTTACTATGCATCAGGTAATTGTCAAACGTCACGTTACGATTTAATTTAACAAGTAAAGTCTTGTGATGACAGACTACGTAGGCTTAAATGTGCAACCAGTCGATTGACGTCAATCGTCGCTTCAAAATATGTCACCTGAGAGAGATGAGACATTAGACCCAAATGTCACAACGACGTCAATCGATCATGGTCTAGTTGTAATCCTTTAAAAGCAGCTGTAGATTGTCTCCAGCAAATTAATGTCCTCTGTACATGTGAATAAATATTGGATATAAAAAGGCGTGTGATTAAGAATCAATTCAAAGCTATGTAATGTAGGTTTATTTAGGTACACTCAAGACACACCAATATAACAGCACGCATTAACATGTTGGTACATTTGGTTTTTGGATGAGCTTTTCTATACCTAAAGTGACACATGTAGCTGTCTAAGCACGTACACTCGTACTCACAATACGCCGCCCAAGTGGTCAATTGACTGTGACAAAAAAGTGTGAACCTGTCGAAACGTTACATGCAGTGATCTGAAGGCCAATTCCCGTAATTAAAAACATTCAAAATCTAGTCGCAATCTCATTTCAGCGACAATCATTGTCAGAATTGTATCAAAAATATAGAATTAGACGTATTTTTGACAGATTGAGACTGAGATCTGTCAGACTATGACCATTCTTAATATTACGTGAATTGTCTCTCTGTTTTTAAATGATGACATCCTATATACCGTGTTTTTATTACTGTGCACCTAATTATCTCAATAGGTACATACAAATAATATACTGATTTAATAAAGCCAATATAACTTGTAGGGCTACGTAAGCAAGCATGGCGAGTTCATATTGGACGGACCCAAATGTCGCCACAGGTATTTTAAGCACAAACTGTGGGTGTGGTCTGACATATTGGTTAATGCTCCTTTGGAATTCCTCGGATTTTGTTTCCCGTGAGTTCTTACTTGTTTCTTATTTAAATTAACATTATTACAGTTAATTTTGTGTCTATTATAGACAATTTTAAAATATTATACCTATTAATTTTTCATCCTTTTGGTAGGATGAGCTATTTTATTTCAAATATTTAGCGTTTGGTGACACAAGAAGAAGATCCGCACCCTAATTGCGTAACACACTATTAATCTCAATTTGAATCATTTTGAAGCTTATTGCTAATCCATTGCTCCATATGTTCGAAAAATGTATCTGCTCAACAATGTAAATAACGCAATGAATGTTGTTGAACTGTCAAAATGAAACACATTACTACTGATAGTGTGTTACGCAATTACCCTGCTGATAGTCTTACATAGACAAAGTAAAATAGAACATAATAAATATCAGTGTAGGTTTGCTTTTCAACATCAATGTTTTACTTTTTAGAAATCCCATAAGAGCTATACACTACTTACGCGCGGCCAAGCTGTTGAGACTGAAGTATTTGGTTGAATTCTATCGGAGTACATCTCGTGAACTCACAAACAACCTCACTACTCTACAGGTATTTTTTGCAAAGCTAAAAAAATCACAATTATTAAGGTAGAGGAGAGGAGGAGGGTAGGTGGGGTTCTTAGGATAGGTGGTGGTGATTAGAATTATGTCTTTTTTAGATTTTTAAATAAGTATTAGCAATGACATTTTTACTTAAGCATTGGATAAGAATAAAAAGGAGGTTTAATTGTAGACTGGGATCATATTAATTAACGAAACGAGATTCATGTGACTTGTGGCATTTTTGGGATTTTATACAGCTTTAAAAAGTGTAACTAAGACTATTGCTACGTTAAAGTTCTTCATCAATTATACTAAATACATCGTTATTCACAAGTAATGCGATGCTTCCTTTACTGTAGTTTGTGACTTTATTAAACTTGCGCAGGCGGCGATGACGATAATAGTGGTAGTGGTTATGATACACACATTTGCTTGTGTATGGCTGGTGACAATGATTGGCACATCCCCCATCAGCGTCATTCGAACTCTCAAGATACATCTTACAGATGAGTAAGTATCTTTCTCAATATATTTGTAGTTTTATCCGGCTTGGGTCAGTATTTAATCCTCTCAACTTTGAATTAGATTTTTTGGCAGTCTTCAATTACATTACTAGTAGATCCGCTCAGTCCAATATTATTGAACCAGGAAACTTAGTTCTTATAGGCATTTGTTTTGCTGTCTCATCTCATAAAAACATAAGTGGAAGAGCACCCTGGGACAGTAGCATTTTTTTATTTACTAGCTTTTTGCAACGGCTTCGCCCTCTACATGTTGCCGTCTACAGGAAATCATCCCACGGAAACTTACTGCTGTGATAATAAAAAGTATCTGACCTAATCCAGGTCATACGTTCAGCCGTTGAGGCATTATTGATTAACAAACATCCAAACAAAGATTCACATTTAGATTTTACACTAGCGGTGTTTGCAAACAGTAGTAATGAATTTCATTTTGACAGTTTAACAACATTCATTGCGTTTTTTACGCAAATTTTCCGAACATATGAAGCAATGGATTGGCAATATCCTTCAAAATGATTCAGATTGGGACTAATAGTGCGTTACTCAATTAGGGCGCTGATTTGCATTTCCCATCGAACGTCTTTTGCAATTTACAGAGAAACACCACAACAACGTTGGGATTACGTCACGTCATTTTACATGGTGGTATCCCAGCTGACTACGACTGGCAGTGACGAGTTCTTCATCGACGAGGTCCTGCCTATGACCATCTTAGCCGTGGTTCTCGTCTGTGGCAAGATGTTAGCTGCTATCGTGGTTGCCACCTCCATCCAGCTCGCTTACTCCACCAAGTATGCACTTACGGCTTATGAGAAAGTGACCAGAGAACTTATTGATATGTTGAAGAACCAGGGACTGTCGAGTGAGTAAATGGAAACGGCATATTTTTTTACCAGTGATTATCATCTGCCTAGCTTTTTTCTTAATGTGTTGGAGTCGGCTTCCATTTTGATCGGATGCAACTGAACACCAATATTTAACATGGAGTAACTGCCTATCTAACCTCCACAACCAGTTACTGGGTAACTCGATACTCCTAGAGCAGACTGGTTGTTAGTCTATTGGGCTTCTAACTACCCGTAAGGACTGTCAAAGATCTACAAACTATTGTAGTGATATTTATTTTAGAAGTAAGTATGTATGTTTATTTGTATGTATGTAAGTATATTCTCATAGTATGTGTTTAGTTCTTTTAAGTGAATTGTTATGATTTTATGTATTTTTTTGTCTCCTTTATTCTTTTACACGCTGTCTACGTCTCTCTATTTATTGTCCTATCGCAGGTATGCTGGAAGAGATTTCTTAAAAAATAAGCATCACCTTTGTACCTATTTTTCTGTTCTGTTTTTTCTTGTCTGTTTATATATGTGTGTACATAAATGGTAAAATAAATAAATACAAACGACAGCTGGAACGAGCGGCTTAACGTACTTTTCGGGGAATGGAGGGGTCTCGATATGTAATGGATGGCCACCCATCCACGAACTGACTGCGGCAAGCGTACCTTAACCTTTGGTCGACCCCGACCCGTGCGACGGTACTGTTATTATTTAACTACGAAACCCTTAACTCTGTCTATCTGAACTCCACAATCCAATGTTTTTATCATAGTGCCTACATAAATGGTTCTTTATTGAACAGTTTCCAAAAAGTATTATAACCTTAATTTTACGTGGATTTTTTTTATTATTGAGTACGTTATTGGAATTGTCTATCATTTTGGTGTTCATACATGTATCCACGAATTATTTTCCTGTAATCGTTTTAGTTTTTATTTGAAAAGGGATCCAATTTTATAACCACCTGGAAGCCTCCAGGTGGTTTATGAATGTTTAATATAACAATGATAGAGTACCTGGAAGCTTAATAGGACTGCTAGCTAAGGCTGGGTACTAAATAAGGTAACAAAGTAGGTAACCTTTCTAGTACCTAAATTGTTACAGATTACCAATTGAAGAAGTTTTGGAAGTACATTCAGCAGCTTTGGGTAACGGAGCGTGGAAGACAGGTTGCACTTTGTTTTTATTGGGTTACTAAAATTAGACTATGTTGACATGCTTAAAGCTGGATTCACATTACCTACTGTGTTGTGTCGTATCGTGAAGCCTCCTGACGCAGTGGTAGCCAATCAAAACTCGTTGTGATTTAACGTAGTCCTGAACAGATTAGTATGATTGGTGTATCCCGCGTCACGACACAACACGACATAGTAATGTGCCGGTGGCTTTATTTTATTATGATACTATTCAAGGAAAGATTTTATGACTGGACAGCCATAGTCATTTGAATTCCTTTTTCCTTATTTTATCGCAGCATCATTTGTGCTGATGCTGACTTCGAGCAGGTCTTTCTGATTTTATTTTCTTTTTATTTTTGTTTTTTATGTTCATATAAGAGTGTGTTTAGTTTAGTTTGTGATATTCCTGTTCCAATAAATACTTTTTCTTTCTTTCTTTAAATCATGAAGGGCTTCTGTGATGCTTCATTGATTTGTCCTGGTAGACATATTATCACTGAAAAAATTGTTTACATAGAGTTTAGTTTACATCTTAGTACCCCTAAACATTTTATACCCTAGGTAATAATGTAAATGACTGCAGGATCAATATAAAAATTGCCGAGGTAGTTTCCATGTCAATAAATCTGCGTCAGTATACGTCCAGCTGTCGAGAGAATGCGTTCCTGACAATGCGACAATCCTGGTAGCTAATAAAGATTAAATTCGCAAAACACGTATTCGTATACAACGTGTAACGTCAAATGCGCAAAACCTCATACACCCCAATTAGAGCATTGAGTTAAAAGCATACTACAAAGACCAAAACTATTTCTTTATTAAGAAAATCGTGTTGATCCTAGCATTAGTTTATGCATTCAAAATTGAGTCTTAATACCTTAAAATAAGACTTCATTTTCTTTGGCTCAATCGGTGGATAGTATGGCAAAATACATAATTTAAAAAAAAATACTTGTATTAAAAGTTACTGAAATTGATTCAGTAGTCAATTATAAACAAACTATTTTCAGGTTTTGCGCATTTAACGTTACACGTTGTATTATGAAACTGACAGGTGTCAAGAACGCATTATTTCGTCGTCGGCCGCACTATAATCCCCATTATATTAGTTGCCAGTCCTGCTATCTCAAACGCCGTACGTGCGGCGATGTGACCTCATGTCGGCCATGTTTGGTCATCATCTGAGGAACTGCTACATCTTCGCTGAGACTGGAGAAGCATTTCTACGACAGCTGACTGTTGCACTGGACTATACCATTTTCTTTCCTGGTAAGTTTATCTCTTTGACATAATTGACAATAGTTAGATAGGTACCTACCAATTTTAGACATTTTTAATTTAGTAACTATATTGTTACGAACATAAATCACGGAAATCGCGGGAATCGCGGGTATCGTGGGTAAGTTTGTTGTACGTATAAAAAGTCATTCAAAGAAAAACACACACTACCTATTACAATAATTTTATTAATGGCCTCAAGCCATTGTGGCGATCTCTTTTAAAAAGCTTTTCTCCTTTTGAATTTTTTGTATTAACTAGACTTTTAAAATTTATGCAAACGGTTAAAGAATCCGTTAGAATAGCCAAAAGTTTTTAAAACGCATTGCAATATAGGTAACGTATTCGAACTCACTTTGACAAAGTTTCACGTTTGAAAATCAAAACTAACATCTATTTGATTCCAATATAAAATTGTCTATGGCATCCCTGGCTCACAGAGAAGAGTGAACGTAACTAGTGAGTGGAACTTTATCAAAAATAGTCACCCGATTATTTCGCGTTGAATTTTATCAGTGCCAACTTCAGCAATATTAGTTATACTCACTAATAATTACTCTTCTACAAACTGCCGTAGAGCTCCAATCTACAAAGAGTGTCTATGGAGTTTCTTGCCCGTCCTTCTCCATAAGTAGATTCCTACTACGCTTTAGAATGGGCAACTAGCTTCTTATTTCGACTGACCAACTCCTTGACAATTATTCAAAAGTCCCTGTAAATACTTTCAGTTTGAGTTTTCTCTGGCCAAACTGAAGCGAGTGTCAACTAACTTGTAATGAAGGTGTTCAAACAGGCGGGAACAGTCGCGTGACCTCCTAATCTACGCGTGTTGATAGTTTTAATGATTAGAAAGTCACGCGACCATTCACGCCAGTGTTTCAATAGCGAATGTCAACTAACTTGTAATGAAGGTGTTCAAACTGGCGGGAACAGTTGCGTGATATTTAAGCCAGCGTTTAAATAGTTTAATGTCTTTGCTTCCATAGAAGTTAGTTGATGCAATCGGCGCGAACGAATTTCATCCCGCATCCCACACGGGATTCGCATCAATGTGGCCAGAGCTTAAAGAGGACAACATGAATTATTTATTTTAATGATTACTTTTACATTTTACCACAAAGTCAAATACAACTTTGCATCAAGATTTATGTGTAAGGTACATATTCTAATCTAATATAAATTTCATACTAACGATACACGTTTGCCGCATGTCGAACGAGTCATTGGCCAAATCTACCACCCCGAGGGTCGCAGAAAACGTTGGGCGACATCGAAGCAGACCCAGAAAAAGATGGCGGGACGAGCTTGGCGAGAGATGAATGGTGGAAAGGAGGAAAGGCCTGCAGTGGGGCAACATAGGCTAAAAATAAATAATAATAAAGATGATATTGACAATTTCCATTTTATAGGCAACTACGTAGTAGTGGCAGGCGACAGCGAGGCACGGATGTACTGGGTGGCCTCAGGGTCCGTCTCAGTGGTGTCGGTGCGAGCAGACCTGACGGAGATCACGCACGAGTTGCTCGGGCCGGGGGACGTGTTCGGCATACTGCAGGGCATGAACAGAGGCATCTCACACTGCTTTTCTTACAGGGCGGAGACGAAGGTGCCTACTTAATTACCCGACAATTTTGAACTTTTACAAGCATAGTTTTTGTTCACTCTAAACCTAAAATTATGAACAGCTTTTATTTTGATTTTTATTTAGCGATTTCAGGGTTGGCCTGAAATCGCTAAAAAGAAAATAAGATGTTAGGTTTTTAATTAACATAAATGTGTGGAACAGCTAATTTTTAAACGAATTTAAGGATTGCGCATTTACAGATAAATGCAAATCTCATCTGCAGAGTTGAAAAAAAAAAATTAATTAAATAATTTTTTTTTCATCCAGAAAAAACTAATTTCAAGTTATCAAATTACCTTTAGGCCATTTAAATGTTTGTTCCATGCAGGAATCGACACCGCAACCTGCTCTATGCAGTAGCCAATTACTTAACAAATGATCTGCATTCGAACGGAAAGCAATACAAAACTTATCAAAATCTAAGCTATCTCTTAACTGGGTCTAGTTCTCCAATTTATTTGGGGCCTTTTTCTTCTTTAACTATTTCTTTCAGACTTTTTTAGGGTTCCATACCCAAAATTTGCCAACGGGACCCTATTATTATAACTCCGCTGTCTGTCCGTCTGCCATAGGGCTGAATCTTTTTAACCGTCACATGGTAGAAACATTGAATTTTCACAGAAGCTGTACTACTATAGCCGCTTTACCAACAAATACTAAAAATAAAATAATATAAAAATTAAAGGGGTGGTCCCCATATAAGAAACGTGTTTTTTTCCAGAATTTTTTGCTCTCGATCTTTATACGGTACGGAACCCTACGTGTGCGAGTCCGACTCGCAATTGGCCGCTTTTTATTATTTACCTTTTTCCAAGCATTGTAAGCTCAAAACTTTAATGACGACATGCTTAGCTATATCTATGTGTTCTTTATAACTACAGTTTCAGCTTGTCTTGATAACCAATGGAAAAAAAATAGTAGAGGTAATGATAGTCATTGAAAGAATAATTTCCGTTTCACAGGTAAGCATCTTAACGCTCAGTTTGGATTCCTGGATCAACATATTACCATTTTTCCCCGAAGCGAAGAAGATTATAATGGACAGATCGGAAGTATTATTTACACAGATAACGTAGAATTTCGATTTCTTGCTTTTCTCGAATCGAAAATTATCATCGAATGTTTTACATTCGTTATTAGTTATGTTATGATGTATTTATGATATTACTTGCACATTGGTTTACTTATTAGATTAATGAGATATCGGCGTGGTAGTCACGTAGGGTTATTTTCGCTTACACAATCCTAGAAACGTAATACTTTACCTACCACGCTTTTCTACACTTTGAAACTGAAGGTGGCATGCGCCCGCAAAGTGACAAAGAATTGTATTAGAAAATTCCTGAAACTTTTCATTTCGCGACTGTACATATATCATAACGTTATTGGAGAGCCACACACACATGCAATAAGTACATTTAACTATTGTACACTGGCACACATAAAGGCACTTCATTCTAGATTGGAAGCCACTTTAAGCCGCTTACGACAGTTTCGATATTCGTGCCTTTGAAATGATGAGAGCCCAATGGAATCGAATCGAAACTGTACACCCGGCGACAAAAGTGAACGGAAAATCGAAATATTTTGTTAAAATCCGACGTCTCTACCTCCACCCCATTTTGTTTTCCCCGAATTTATTTTTTAAACAGAATTTTCTCGTCATATTTTTGAAAGATAAATGTATTTTTTATCATAACGGGCGAGGGTGAGTGAAAACTGATTACCGATTATTTATTACGATAATGTGAGTGGACATGCCTGCACCTTGCCCAGAAATTCGTGTAACAGGTGCCGACAGGCGTGTTTACTAAGGTATTAATGTTGTTGTAGATTTTATTTTGTCAGGGGCGGTCTTTAAGCGCCTGTTTAAATGTCTATTGCATAAGTGTTTGTTAATAATAAAATTAGAAATAAATATAACTACAAAGTGTTTTGTTGTTATTTGCACCTATACATTTTTTTTAAATGTAGAATTGTTGAAATAATAGAAAATATTATAGACCTTTTTACACAAATCTGAGTTATTAATATTATGATTGATAGATCATGCTACATAGGTCAGCCTATATTTGATTGTCTCATTCATTTTCGATGAAAATTAATGTTGGGAGAATAATGTTTTGTTATACTTACCAAAACTTCGTGTTGTCGATATTTGATAACTGGCTTTTGCCAGCGGCTTCGCCTGCGTGGATGTTGGGAATTATCCCACGGAAATGTAGGTACTACCAGGATAAAAGTATGTCAATCGAGGCTATAAACTATCTGTGTGCCAAATTTTATTAAAATTCATTCAGCCGTTTTTGCGTGATTGAATAACAAACACCCAGACATCAAAATATAGAAATTTTCACATTTATAATATTATAGTAGGATTGAAAAGCTTGATGTAGATACGTACGTACGTCAAAACCAGTAGTGGTATTTGCTTGGTTTAACACGACCTTTTGCACGTTAAAATATCTCAGTTTGTCTATTTTGGAATGCCGAATTGGATCGTAATAGAATTAAAAGCATAAATAATAAAGCCGTCTAATGAGTTTTGTAATCTAGTATAAGTACCCATTGCCGAAGTCATAATATTATTAATGTTAAAGGATTGAAAAGCTTGATGTAAATACGTAGGTACGTCAAAAGCAGTACTGGTATTTACTTGGTTTTAACACGAAGTTTAGCTTGTTAAAATATCTCAGTTTGTCTATTTTGAAATGCCGAACTGAATTGTAATAGAATCAAAAGCATAAATAATAAAGCCGTCTAATGAGTTTTGTAATGTAGTATACCCATTGCCGAAGTCATAATATTATTAATGTTAAACAAACGAGTGTTGTCGCTAGCAATGTTTGCTTTGTACAAATTTGTATACGACGAGTTGAACAATAATTAAAATATGAAATATGAGGGAGCAGAACCTACACACTGTACCGTGTAGCTTTCAAATTATAGATATGGATGCTATTAAAATAATCTTAATTGGTTTATAGTCAACTATACGTAAATATATTTGGAATTTCAGAGCAAGCATCTTACGTTCCTATTAAATTTTAATTTTACTCGTATTTATTGTTCCGAAAGTGTCTCCAATTTCGAGGAACGAACATAAATTAAGAGCAACGAAATTTTAGCTGCTTGTTAAGTACAAAATTTCCCAATGAACTTTAAAACACATTGCCGTTACCCGGCGCTGCTCGCTTAACATTCAACAATACCATCTGTATTTGACGCACTCTACTGACTAATGTTGCGCAGCTTGCGAAAGCTAACAAAGTAAGAAATTAAGTACCTACAATATACACCGTTCTAATAATTGGAAATAAATGATATAAAAGCGACGTTTTCTTTCGTCGATAAGTCCATATAATGGCCTATTAAGAAGTTAAAATTGTTCGTTAATTGGGTTTGCTCAGCGAGTTTCGCGACGCAAAGGCGACGGAGTTTTGTAAATATTAAATATTTCCGGGAGGAGTGGATCGCGCGTGCCGTTTGGCGCGCAATGAAAAATCAGATTTTCATATATTGAGGTGGTGCCCAAATGGAGGCAATATCGAAGTGCTGATTTGTCGCTCCGCTGGATATTGGTCTGGCGATGATTCAAATCGGTGCGAATGTGGAGACGAGGTAAATTGGCCCGGTTTAATTCCCGGAACAAGATAAATAGGTAGGTACATTGGTTTTATTGGAACCTTATAGTGGAAACGTAGATTAAGCTTCTTTTTATTTTATATCATGTAGTTACACAACATGTACCAGTGGTAGCCCAGTCGTAACGGCCCCGTTTCACTAGTTATAAGTCGTGGGTTCGAACCCAAGTAGGCACTTTACTTTAAGTAAATAATTTTATCACTACTGCTCTCAAAACGGTGAAGGGAAACATCGTGAAGAAACCGGCATGTTCTAGAATCAAAAATTCGAAGACATGCGACATGTGCCAACCCGCATTGGGCCTGCGTGGTAGATTATAGGTAGCCGCCTCCCTCTCGAAGAGAAAAGGCCGGTGTCCCGGCAAAGGGACCATTATAGCTTAGGCTGATTTTGATGACACAATATGAAATACATTTTCACTGTTCAAAAAGCTTTCGCATGAATTTTGTATTAATCTCTCTCTAGTGTGGGTTCCACAAAGCTGTTGTAATTTCCAACACAACATTATTCATAGTGCAAAGAATTTCATATAACTGTCGTGTTTATCGTTATTTTTTGCGTCATTTGCAACAGCAGATGACATTGAGGCATGTGGAAGATTAATCTGGGAGGTGTAGGGGACAAGCGGAGGGGAGAGCGGGGAGAGGACGTGGAGAGTAGTAGGTAGGGGGAAAAGGGGTGTAGATGTCCGCGTTATTTAGTTGAGCATTACATCAAGCTCCTGCGATGCTCCGTTCTCCGCTCAAATTAAATCATCGTTCATTGAAGTGGCTTGTCGCAATCGTTAGTCATTACATTCGTCCGTCACGAAATCACATTGCACACTTCTCCCCCTTTTAAAAAAGGATGAAAGGAAAACGATTCTGAGTTATTGTTTTAGCTAGTACCTATTAGGTGGCTCGTACCCCGGCGTTATTACTTCCATTCTACAAAGTTTGAAAAGCTCCGAAAGAAAGGACGATCAGGCGTCGCCCCCGTCCCTTGTAAGGTATCAATTTAATCGTAAGGAGTTACGAGCTTCATGGCTATATTTATGTCGTTCCATCTCGAGTGAAATCCATTCGGGTTGAAATTAAATTAGGGGTAGATTGAAATAACCTGCCCAAGATGCTGATAGAATACCGCCTTAGCTTAAGAATTTCTGAACTTAGTGAATTTTGCTCGCTCCTAGCAAAAATTATTGATGCTTTTGTGAGCCGTGTTAAGTGAAAACGATGTCAAATTGTCAATAAAGGTTTAATAGCCGGCTTTTGTTATTGGAGTTTTCATAATCGACGGGATTACGAGTAGGTATATAGGTTCATGTTTTCAATATTTTCTAGTAATGTTTGGTGGTGTGATGGAAATAATAAAATATGATTATTTTTATACCTAATTATCAATTGGATCTGATAATAAAATAAACAAGAGTTGTGTGTGAATACAGTCTAACGCAAAACACCATATAAATAAAATTTGATATCTCTTGAAGGAATATTTGAAACAATTTCTGGCGGTATAATGCTCAGTGAAAATCAGATGAAGATGCAAATAAACCCAACTTGAATCGAGCACGCGCTGCCTCTACGAATTTATTATGCTTTTTGTACCTTTTCGTATACCTAATACTTGTTCCTGAACCTTTTGCTGAAATGAAGCCTGGAGCCTATTTTGAATTCGAAGCCATATTGAAAGGAATGGTTTTTGGTTACAAAACTGAACGTGAGATTCCGAACTCGATTCTCATTGGACTCTTTTTCTTTTTTTAACACGCCATTTTGCCTAGTTATCTGTTCGGGGAATGTTACTCATTATGTTAGGGTCTTCTGGCGCATCTTTGAATCGTGAGACAGTAATTTCATTATGTAATCTAATGACCATTGGGTGAAGATTTTTTGATAAAACATAGCCAGAGAAACAACTAATTTGGGAATACCTTTCTAAGCTCATTACGCTAACGATGAAAAAAGTAACTATTTCAATCTACAAAAATATACATTTTACATAATCAATTGTCATACCTATTATAATTACTAAATGTACTTGACCTACTTATACGTGACCCATTCAGAATTACCTCAGTGGTTCACGATTGCTCACGATTGCTCAAACAGATACGGCAACTCCACTTAAAGCTAAGCGAAGGAGACACCGAGGCCACTTAATTAAGTGCCTGTAGAGGCCGGCGGAGGCTTCGTAATATTGCACGTAAGCCTTAATATATAGAAACGATACTATAGTGGGAACGAGCCTTATTATTTTTGTTTTACTCTCGAAGAAGGCATATGAAATCTATTTTTTTTTAAACTTGGTGATTGCAAGTGTATATTGTTAAATGCTCCTGTAGCCTCATGTTCATGGTGCTACAGCGACCATTGCATATCAAGTAATAGACCGGGGGGCGCGGTACTTGGTAGGGAGGACGTGTCCGTAGGATAGGGAAGGATTTAAGAGCCTACCGGATATGCATCCTAGAGTAAGCATTGGACTAGTGGAGTAGTAGATGGGTAATTATTATCTATGGATGAAACCAAAAAAATCGAATGACTTTCCCAGCTTGCACACAAAAATTCAACCAAATATATGCAAGAGTTCAGTCACTATAGCTGTCAAAGATTGGTAAAACCTATAGTCGGCCGATTTACTGCTGATTAGTTAGTTTGAAAAAAAAAAACACTTTTTTAATATTTGATAGTTCCAAAATACTCATAGCCAGTGTTTTCATTTTTTGTTGTATGATTGTCGTCTCCGCATTATATAAAACTCATAGTGTGCTTTGCATTAGATATATACCTACTTACATCGGGGTTATTAGTGTACATGCCTCCTACGAAAATGAAAGATCTTTCGATCCGTCTGCGAATAAGATTAAGCAAATTGTATTTATGAAATTAAAATTATACACACTGTACCTACCGCATTAATAGAAATGCAAACAATCCATAGTATTTAAATATTTATCACGCGCATTCTACACGAATGCGGTTACAAACTCCCGCCATTACCGTTAACATTAACCTGCACGGAGTTAATGTGTGCCGAAACACAGGACAAACATGAACTGGAGTTTATCCAGGCTTTATTTTTAAACCTACCTTAGGTATCGTTCACGGTCTTCATTCTTAAGGGATCAGTAGAAGTTGGAGTGGAGCCAGCGCGTTGTTATACGGTGTCAATTGATCTCGTGCATCAATAACATTAGCACATGGAGGCTATAAACGTTGAATTCAGATATAAACAGACGATGCATATGGGTCTATTTAATTTCATATCTTTTTAAGGGTTCGTTATATTTTAATGATAATAAAATTGAAAAGGAAGAAGTGGGGCGACTACCTGGACGCGTACCGCAAGGGTTGTATCGTGGTGGCCCCGGAAGAGCATGCTAGGAAGCCTTTGCTCAGAAGTGGGACACAGTAGGCTAACTTAACAAAAATAGCATATATGTATTTAACACAACTGAATAAGTGCTATATTAAAGGTTAAATTGGATTTCTTTTCATAATGAGCATATTTCTGGAAAGCTCAAAGTACGGACTCATTGAATCCTGGATCACGCCTGGACTGTGTATTCCCGAAATAAGCAGTAACGTTGTTAAATCGTAAAAAAAATTACCACAATATACCTCCTTACCAGCCTGGGAATCTTTTACTCATCAGCCCAGCCATGATCATCATAATTTCAGCCGAAAGACGTCCACTGCTGGACATAGGCCTCCCCCAAGCACCGCCACTTCGACCGATTTTGTGGTACCCTTATCCAGCGGATACCTACGGGCTTCACAAGGTTATGGGTCCATCTTGTGGAAGGCCTTCCAAAACTACGTCTTCCGGTACGCGGTCATCATTCCAGAACCTTCAGACCACCCGTACTACAATGAAAACCTGCTCTTATAGTATCCAAAAGAAAATTTAAAATTTCTTCAGATTGTAAAAGAAGTTAAAATCACGAAGTCTCGGTACGCTAATTAAGCGGTGTCGCAGTAGAACTAAGTCGGTGAGATGGCTCACCGCTCGCCAACCGGTACAGTTAACAACTCTCTAGCTAATGCACTTCTTGTACAGTATCCGCTCGCGTATAGTCGTTGAATATAATATTAAAATGCTTAACTATGTATAACTTATTCGACATTAAAACAAGGAACATAATAATATGGGTAGGCCAATGGCCCAAATCATGTTAAGGCGCTGCCCATACGTAGGACACCGTAAAAGCTTAGTTTTTTCACACTGTTATATATATTACATTTGTTGTAGGTTATACATTTATAATTATTGTATATTTATAACCTAGTATAAGATTTAATGTATAACTATTTATTTTCCCGAATAAATAAAATAAAAAATACATGCACGAAAAAAATTGTACATTTCAAATGTCCAAAAATATTTTATAAAAATAAAATAGTGCCATGATAAAACAATCATAAAACAGAGCTCAAAAAATTCTTTTTATCGCATAATTTTCAAAATTTTGAGCGTAAACTGTCATATTTTATGTAATGATAATAAAGAGAATTCCACTGAGCCGAGCGTTTATTTTTTTATTTAATTAAAACTGCAAAATTTTGGTGGTCATTCAATTCGTCATCAGCAGGCTTTGCATAGGGGGTTTTAAACAAGTTTCGCTCTTTACTGGTTATGTTTATCATAAATATATAACCAGTAAAAACCATGCTACCTGATGCTGAAAGTTGAAATCAACCACGAATAAAGCTTTGCCCTACGATCCTAGAATCAATAATAATAATTACCATAGTAAATGTGACTGAAGCGTTGTTCTCAATTTGTTACGATAACACTTATGTTGAAACAATGCCACAAATATATCTATACTAATATTATAAATCTTACTTTATTATATTATAAAGAGGAAAGATTTGTTTGTTTGTTTGAAGTAAATAGGCTCCGAAACTAATGGACTGATTTGAAAAATTATTTCACCATTGCAATCCTACATTATCCTTGATGAACATAGGCGATAGAATATTTTCAAAAAACTTAGGATTCCGTATGTAAACTTCGATAATGTAACTCAAGGTGTGAAAAAAATACCAAAAAAAATCCTTATATCGCGCACGCAGCGGAAACTATTGATAATAGAGCAAATTGATATACTACAGTTTTATTGAAGACATCAATATCTACAAAAAAATTTGCAATACCATATCAAAATCAAAATCAAAAGTCATTTATTCAAACTAGGCTGAGAATCAACACTTTTCGAACGTCAATTACAAAAGACAGTCCCCCCAAAACGCCCGTCCTTCACCACTTCCTAGTGCTTTCGCTGGGGAGAAGAAGTGGCGCAACAAACTCCCCAGCAGCACAGCTGTCTGTTCAGTTAGAAAATATTTAATTGTATACAATACTAGGTATGCAAAGTTATTGACGTTACAGAACACAGAACATTAAATTAAATTATTTGCCATATGTCAGCTTGCCACGCCAATATACCCACAAATACAATAAAAACAATACGTACTCAAGCAAAAATTAAAAATGTAAACAAAAACTTATATGTCCAACTATTACAGGTTTGTCACAATGACTACTTTTTCATGTTAAAATATGCAATAGTAACACCGCCGGTAGACACTAGGCCACATTATTCGTACCTTTGGTATTAATCCTTATCTAAATGATCTTTATCCTACTAATATTATAAATGTGAAAGTTTGTGAAGATGTTTTTTACTCAATCACGCACAAACGGCTGAACACATAAGATTCGTTTTATCTCGATATTCTCACGGGATCGAAACTAAAGCGGGTGAAACCGCAGGGCGCTGCTAGTAAATTATAATATCAGTTACAGTGTTAAATCCTGCGGTTTGTGGTCATTGCATAAATACGGCCATTACCTACTTACCTAACTCATAATGCAACACTCATTGTTGATAGCTATAATATTGTTATTGTTAAGGACCTAACTAAAGGTTTGTAAATGAAAGTAAAGTGAACTGTAAACACTTATAATCATCATCATCATCATCATCTGCCTAGCCTTTTCCCAACTATGTTGGTGTCGGCTTCCAATTTAACCGGATGCAGCTGAATACTAGTATTTTACATGAAGCGACTGCCTATCTCAAAATCAAAATCAAAATATTTTATTTCACATAAGCCTACCTGGGCACTTATGAAACGTCAGAAGCTAGGTGCACGGTTCCAATCGGTCATTTCCTATGGAGAAGAACCAGCAAGAAACTCCATGGTTACTCTTTTAAAAATAATTGGCTTTTACAATATTTTCAAATTACAGTAGGTATGGGAGGACAGCGTAGGTCTGTCAACAAGTATCAGGTATTTGATAAAATAAAAAATGGTCTACAGATCTAAAGTCTACAAGGCCTATAGAGTTCTCACATTTACAAAATAAGAATCTATCAAAAGGATAATTATAATATAAATACTTATTAAAAAGTGATATAATTTCCATTACAACCAATAAAAGAACTGAAAAATTAAAATTGTTTGTATATAATGTTAAATAATAAAAAGATTATGTCAAAGAAGTATGTATCTGATCTCCACAACCCAGTTACTGGGTAATACGATAACCCTTGGTTGTCAAATTTTCGGGCTTCTGCCTACCCGTAACGACTGTCAAAGATCCACGAATGACAGCCGGGAACAACGGCTTAACGTGCTTTCCGAGGCACGGAGGGATCTCGGTATCGGCACCCATCTACAGACCAACCGCGGCAAGCGTAGCTTAACCTGATCGATCGACCTGAGCGGCTCTTATTATTTAGCCACGGGTCCCTCTTATTATTTAGCCACTAATAATATGGTTCTTAAAGATAGGACAATACAGCCGATCGATTCTGTAAAAATCTCACCGTGATAACTTAGGTGAAGTCAGCGTGAAGTGCGCTATCAATAGGGGCGAGCCCTAACATCAGGTGGAATGACAGCTCACTTCACGCTCACTTCACCTAAGTTATCACCGTGAGATTTTTACAGAATAGCACTGCTGGAGAGAGGTGCGGGCAGCGGCCAGCCCGCGCCGCGCTGCAGCCTCCACCCATCCCCTTGGCGCGGACGCGTGGAGGGCGCAGGTTACAATAAGATTCACACCTTGTCTGCGTGAACAGTTATTAAAAGCCAAGAGGACACCATTTTTCTTCCCTTTGGCGAAATCTCTTAATCCTCTTTTACGACCACCACGTTTAGGGTGGTCTGTTACTAAGCTTATCAAAATTCATTCTGTGTGATACAATTACATTTTTATAGCTTATTCTCTCGTGTCACGACGAACACTAAGTATACATTTAAGGTGCTCTTCCGAAGGCGACTGGTTTCTTGGTTTCTGGTGCCGGTGGTGGTGGTTAGGCTCTATGAAAACGCTTCGTGGATGGCGACATTGCCGTCTGTCACCCTTTCCATAGAGTTTTAAATTACGGTTTCCTACAAAAGCGGTAACCGCACATAGCGGCCGCAGTGACAGCTGTCATGAGAATGATTACAACGTCAAAGATTTAAACCGCTTAATACGCCCGCGTAAATAGATGGTCGAGTTTTGTTTGGTTCTGACACCTCTGACACACAATGACGCTGTGACTCGACTCGATTGTCATGGACATGCTATACAATAATGTGTGAGCTCACTCTTCTCCGTAGACACATTTTCGCGTGACTAATTAGGTACGGTGAGGGCAAATCTAGCGATTTAAATCTTTGGGCAGCGCGGTTTGACTTTACAGTGTCAAAAACGCTCTCTAGAAAAGTACACCAACTTACTTTCACTGGTAAAGGTTCAGTGACGTCATTGGTAAATGTGGACGCTATGTGGGTTGTTGGTTGCAGTTTGCGGAAGAGCACCTTTAAGTATGGCTATACTTAAAGGTTCCGCAAGCAACCATAACATTCTATATTTACTACTAATTTATATTTTATTTAAAAAAAAAAAAATATAGAAATAGAAAATATTTATTGTCCAGGTAATACAGTAAGCAGGTTCAGTAAGCTAGATTACAACAATATATTATTAACTAGTGAGCCCCAATATAGATCTTGGGGCTCGGTTTCTGCTTCTAATGTATAATTTTTATAGATGGCATAAATAGGTAAATAAAAATTGGCTGATAGCCGACTTAAAAATAACTACTTCAACGTTAGTTTAAAAAAAAAGCTTAATAAATGCTAACCACGCCAGGCTATAGCTATAACTCCCATGATTACAGTTTAAAATTCATGACAGTTAGTTACTTAGGATTATCTAGAAATGGCCGCGTGTGGCAGTTAGATAGCATTCCGACATTTATGAAAATGTTCTGCGCAGTCGTTTCGCAAGGATACATTATTCAGGGTTCGCGCCAACGCCTCGTCTCTCGTGCTGTGTACGAGTTTGTGCCCATTGACTTTTACGTGTCAGTTTTGAGCATATTTTTGTGACCTGCTTTAATTATTTTTGTATGTTCTCTGCGTTTGAATACAATCTGTAATTCTGTAGAACTATGCTATGTCAACTTAGGTCCACGTCATAATAATTTGAGACATATGTACAGTTTCTGAAACGATAATACTTAATCGATGTATCGAAATTAAATGCAAGTCAAGTGATGCGATTGGCCGTTGAGAAATCATTCAACCAATTACAGTAGTTTACGGCCGCCTGGCAATTTGTCACATCAATTTTGCGATACCTAAATAATTGTTCGAGTAATTCTACAGTTACTTGAATTATTTTATATTTCTATCAACTTTCGTTATGAGGTACTTATATTAAATAAATAAAATAGTATTCCTATATTTTAACCGTTCTTTTGTTTTGGTTTAGAAAGATGGTGCAATTATCTGGAAAGGTCAACTAGGTTTTCTTTTATTAAAGTTATCAATCCAGATAATAATATTCAAGTAATCAACATATATAATACAATTTCATAGGTAAGGACCTATTATATTATGGTAACATTGCACACTGGCTGGAATCAGTGCGTGGATGTATTATAGCGGAAATTTAAGGTAAACCAGTACCCTAATTGCGTAACACACTATCAATTTCAATCTGAATCATTTTGAAAGATATTGTGCTTCATAAGTTCGACAAATGTCTGCTCAACAACGTAAATAACGCAATAATTGTTGTTGAACTGTCAAAATGAAACCCATTGCTACTGATAGTGTGTTACGCAATTGCCCCGCAGGTCAAACCTTATCAAGCAACTCAGAAAAAGGAAATTTTCTTATCCATCAACTATGACTTCTTGTAATGTCAAAACAAAAGAACTTCGTTTGAATAAAAAAATAAAAGAATACGGTCATTATTTGGAAAAAAGGTCTTAACCTAAGAGGTAAGGTTTTACCAGCAGAGGTAACGCTGCAATACGCGTTGGAGCAGTGTTGGCTCAATGGTAACGGTCGCGAGTTACGGGCTGTAGCTCGTAGGTTCGAACCCAGACAGACGCTTTACTTTGTGTAAATTATTTCATCACCGCTTCACCGCTTGCACCGCTTGTTTTCGAATTTTTGGTTCAAGGATATTTCCTTGAACCAAAAATTCGAAAACATGCGACATCTATTCTATCCACACTGGGCCCGCGTGGTGGACTACGTCCCACTCCCTCTCACAGAGAGGAGGCCTGTGTCCCAGCAGTGGGAACATGATTAGGCTTATGCTGTTCGGCCGTCGAGAGAATGCGTTCCTGACACCTATCAGTGCGACAATTCCAGTAGCTAATAAAGATCAAATTCGCAAAATACGTATTCGTTTGTATGAAACTGACAGGGTCAAGAACGCATAAACTATTACATACATAAACTATTAACTTTGTTGAAAAATTCGTGTTGTAACTTGTTAGTTTTTAGTTTTCTGAGAAAAAACTGTAAGCTTTGTTACCTTGAGACAGTGTTATTCTGTTTGTGTTTACCGGCGCTGGGAGTAAAATTATGAATTTTTAATGGGGTTACCAACAACGATATGCTAAGTTCCTCATATTTATTCAAATTGCTTTGTTTTTGTAATCAAGCTTTGTATTACGTAAATCTAAGTTGTCGGTGTTAATGGTTCACACAGGGATTTGTGAAAGTAGAGCGAAAACTTTCCTTGTTCAATTAACGTGTTTGCTGCACGGATATTTTATTTTAAGATTTTTTCGCGGAATTTCTGCTAGAGCCTCGAGTTTTCGAATAATAGCTATTATTCATTCATTAATTCAGATATAAAAAATACATGTGAGTAGGTATTGATTTACTTCTCTTAAATCAATTTCTGTTAAAAAATTACTTACTACATTTTTTTACCTTCTTGTATAAACGCTAGGTATCATGTGAGTAGCAACCTAACTAATCGAAAGATAAGCCCCGTCTCTTACAACACACAGTTAACTTTAAGCGAATCTCATTAATTCGACACTTAAAATTAATTGTAAGCTCGGTAAATACCGTTGTATTTAATTTACTTTGAAATTCTGTAACAATATAAAGAGAAGATATCCGTAACTCATCTTTTGTAACAGTATCAATGGTCCAGTCTGAATTCTCACTCAAAGCTGCGGGCAACATCCTTGGTCACGAATTCAGCAATTTTTAAAACTCGCTCACGTACGAAAAAACATTTTGCAACATAATGAGCCGAGGTACCTAAGAACCTAGTCGCACTTTTGGCTAATGGGCAATCTTATCCAATTTTGTCTAAAAACTACCGACAACTGTCGACTTGTAAAATACACCTATTTGAGATGAAAACTGTTACTGAAGTTAACAACGACCAAACACCAGAATCCCTTACCTGGATAAATTCTAACTTAAAATTCACACCCAAAAATAAAGTTACGTGCAAAGTTTTTTTGAACTTAACCCACAGAAAAGGTCACCTAAATCCGAGCTTAGAGCGGCTCAAGTTTCACTTTCTGAAATTAGCAGTTTGTAGGCAAACCGCTTATTTGTGTAATGGCGAACTTACCGCGGCCCGAGCTCAAACGGTCACAGTTTGTGATGTGTTGTCACCCCTTTTGGACGAAATGCTGAATTATGAATATATCGCTTAGCCGGATTTTGTTACAGCCCGTGGCTTAACAACTTTTGGATGGAATAAAATATGTTTCCGTAAAATGGTTGCGGTGACACATGTTTGTAAATTATGAGTTTTTGTTGACGACAGGATTACTAATAAACGATAGGTACCTACCGATGGTTTTTTGTGGTGTGGATCGGAACTTCGTGAGTTGTGCTTGGGCACCGCTCAAGATGAAACGAGAAAACTACCGAGGCATCCCAGTGACAACTGCTGTCAAGTGAGTACATTTTTTATTTTCTCCAAGACAAAGGCATTCTTAGGGCCAATTCTAATCAGGTACCTTCTTACATTGGCTTCTAGGGCTATCACAAAAATATTTACGTAAGAATCTACATAAATTAATTATAAGAGCATATAAGAAAGTGTTAGAACCAAAATATTGACATAGATAATTAAATACATCCAACAGAAGCTATTACAATAATCTATGTTTATAAATTAACCTAAGTAATTAATTATTAATTAATTAATTATTAACCTAAGTAATTAAATGTTTATAAATTATTAATGATGAATTTTTTAAATATTCAGTGTACGAGAAGAACGCTGAGAGCTTAAATGAAAGTAATCTCATTAACGTAATGCATTTAACGCCGATATAAATTGCACCGTTCAATCAAGCTGAAATGTTTTATTTTCCTACACATTTCTTACCTAGTGACGGTAAGCAGTTCGTTATTATTATTATATAACAATTTAATATAATAATCGGATGATTTAATTAAAGGCATTTTTTGCTGCAAATAGGTATATCAATTCTAATGACTTTCACGGAATTTAATTTGCCTGAAACCCATAAAACCACTTGTCATCGGTATTACTTTGGGAGATAAAATCGAAAAATCCCTTTTACGACTTCCAATAACGAAAGGAGAAATTCGGTGTTACAGGAACGCGCATGACATAAATCATGTTGGGGCTCGATATTTTATAGGTTTTAATTTTGGTATTTTATGTTGTGATAACATCTGTGGACGTAACTGGCGAGCCAGCCACGCCAGCCGTGCCCGCAGGGTCTTTACGAGGTCCGTTTTATGACGCCGCGGCTTCTGATCCCTTCGTTACAAACTAAACTGAGCTACTTTTCAACAGATCTGTGACAATATTAGCTACCTTATTGAATGTGATATTGATGTGTACCGCTCTATTGTTAGACATTGATTAATATGATTAGGTACACGTTAAATACGTTTGATTTAATTACGCTGGTAAAGTTTGATATAATAGATTTTAGACTGTGATATCTAGACTACAAAGTTCACAAAATCTACGTCGAGTTCATTGAGAAAAATCCTCACCCGCATACCTAATAAAATGAGACTGAAACAATCTCAGTGGAAGGCAACATTATTTGCGTTGCGACTGGACAAAATATTTCATCAAAATGCAAAACAGCACAATTTCCCTGCAGCGGCCCGGGCGCTGGAGAAAGAACTGAATTAACTGGACGTTGGAAAACAGATAACTTAATTTGCATAACTCGTTCACACGGGGCATCACCAGATAACCTAATTTGAGCTGACGGGTTAAAACGGGCGGAAAAAGTCTGGCAGAATGTTGGTCTTTTCATGTCAATTATTTACCTATTAGACAAGCGATTGGCCACTAGTACGGGTTCCTTTTTTCGGTTCTTGTTTAGTAAAGTGCTGTTTTGTCCTCCGTTTTATTAGGTTAACTGTTATTGTTAACTGTGCATATAAATGGTGGAAAGCTTACATATGCAGTAGAGCAGTATATTTCGTTTTGTTCTTGCTCCTTTTAGTTAGGTATTTTATTTGAATCCTTTGTTTCGGATTCACCCAATGGTTTCAGACGGAAAATACAGTCAGCTAGGCGAAGCATTTATAATTTTTTACAAAATAATTATTTTATTTATTTCCATGCTTAGTTAATAAATATTAGAACGTCTCTCATCTCAACCTAAAAGGAATTTATTTCTTTGACGTAATTCAAATCAGTGTTTAAAATTACCCGAAACGGGTTATTGCTTGTTTCATTCAAAATGTGTCAATGAATAGATACCATATTTTGATGAATTTGATAAATAAAATAATAATACCTAATAAAATTAATAATTTGTTATTGTTAACTAGCTGTTGGTCGCGACTGCGTTGTAGCCTGTAGCTAACTTTAACCTCCATTTGACCCGCTCAGGGCTGGAGTTTCGAAAAATACCAATTTTTTTACTATAAGGATAATATTTTCTTATTTTTCAGTCAGTGAGTCAAAGACTAAACTGTGTCTAGGTATAGATTTTCGTAAATTATAGTGGCTTTTATACGCACTAATATTTATAAAAACGTTTGTACTATGTCAATAAGTAGTACCTACCTACTGATTTACCCCTATCTTTTCAAACACCATCTAACTTCTCTAGCAGTAGATCGGAACACATTGTTGCCTGCTCGCAGTTATACGTTTCTTATTTTTCATTCAAACACGCCGAGCGAGCAGTTACCATTAAAAGGTCTGACGTTTGCCCCCCGAGAGCTCTTTCATCGCGCCGTGTGTATGTGTGGTCGTGCAGATACGAAGCAATCAGGAGACGAATTGAAGTTTTCAGTTGTTGTCCGCTACAGTACTTTTTAAATTAAAACAAATGGGATTTATAAGACATTATAATAACTGCAGTAATTGGTATGGTAACTAATACGGGATCATTAATAATAGCGTTTTAATATTCGCTTTTCATTTTTGTTCTTGTGGAAATAATATCCTATACTAATAGGACATGTGGACATGATTGTTAAATCGCTATAATCACTGAAAATTAAATAATAACTGCACTATAGTTGCCAGTTTGTGGCTCATTCATCCACATTGAATTCAAATCCAAATTGAATTGCTCTTTCAGAAAAAGTTTCGCGTCGTCTGCAAGAATTTGTTTGACAGTGCACTTAGCAATATTTTTCATTCTACATTTTCAATTATATCTTACACGATCCCCCCGAATTAGTAAAACCCGTCTGTATTTCAGACTGAAAAATCCAAAAAATAAATACTTTTTACAAATATTTCAAGTTTTAAATTTCACCTCCTCCTTTTCCCACCTCGTGAATGCTAGCGTAAACAAGTATAGGTCGCGTGTGTGAGTGTGCGACACCTGAAGATATCCGGCTCACTTGTTTGTGGCTCATTCATCCACTACAGTCTACAGATAGCATACAGATAGCGTCGTTGGCGGCCAGATTGAATTGCTCTTTCATATCACTACGGTTTTCGACGTGTCGTGTGTGATGAAGCCTTAGAAATGTTAAATAAATATGGGATCAGAGATTTTTTATAGAACATGACAAAATTGTTCTACATTGTTATTATAAATGCAAAGGCGCAATTAATCTGTATGTTAATGTGAGTAATATATATAAATTAAAAATATAGCTTGGTATTAGTACCTAATGCAAAACTTAGTAAAATGTCTAATAAAAAACCTAATGGATTCTGGTTAAAAAGTCCCAAAGCTTTAATAAAATGTCGAAAAAAAAATCATCAAAAAAATCAGATTCTCGTAAAGTGCTGCTTCGTGAGTTATTATAAAGTCTAGGTGATATGATGCTGTATAAGAGACTAACCACACTTATGTAGCTCTATTCAGCTTTTGTCCATAGAAAACAACGATTTTGTATGAAGTCCATTCAGCTTTCCGCGGCGAACGGATGCGTACGCATCTCATACAAAATCGTTGTTTTCTATGAACAAAAGCTGAATAGAGCTGAATAAGTGTGGTTAGTCCCTAATACTAACTAATAATATTATAAATGTGAAAGTAAGTTTGTTTGTTACGCTTTCACGCTAAAACGGCAGAATGGATTTGAATGAAATTTGGCACATGTGTAGACCATGACGTTTGACCCTGGATCGCAGACGAAGTTGCGGACAACAGCTAGTTTTACCATAAACACCACAGCTCTCTTAACTTTATAGCAAAAATCTCAAAGTCAATAAGCAATTACATTATTGGCATGTGCTCGTTATTCATGACTCCTCTTTGAATAATATTAACGTACCTACACGACGCAAGAATGGCCTGAAATTATAGTACCTAAGAAATAAGCTATTGAATATTTTATAACTGTTTGCAGTAGCAAAAGCTATCCAATAATTAGGTACTCGTAATATAATGAATTAGGTACTTACTTATTGGATTAAAAAATATAATAATCCCCATAACTCCGCGTTTCGTAAACCAGTTTCTTATTGCACTGAAGCCGAACAACACTAATTTAGGTAGGTACGGCACCTCCCCACACATCTAATTAGACATTACGTCTGTAACATTTCTGAAAATCCTTTGTATTGCAGAATTTTATGCGTTCTTTGTTCCAACGGCATTTTTAAAAGTGTTAACTGTGTTGGAAATTGAGTCTTAATACTTCGAAGTTAAGGTTGTTTTTGTTGATTGGTGGCGCTGGATATTGAGGTGGTGACAATCGCGGAGCGCAGTAGGAGACCGTTCGCTAACGAGCCCCCCCCGCCCCCTCATTTTCATTTTATCGTCGCGCCGCCCTCGACGGCTACTATTTACAGTTCTTTTACACCACTGTCATAAGGTAAGTATCTCATTTTGTAATATCCTAATGAGAAATTTTGAACGTCTTTATTTGTACAGCTTAATGAAAGTGTCTGTGGAATTGTAGATTCATTGACATGACTGTTTGATTTGTATGTAGGTAGGTACTATGAGTGCGTAGTTTGAATACACATGTATATATACCTATGCAGTGGTGGCTCAGTGGTAACGGCCGCGATTCGACTTACGAGTTGTACGTCGTAGGTTCAAATCCCAGACAGGCGCTTTACTTTGTGTAAATTATTTCATCAGCACTGCTTTCAAAACGGTGTAGGAACATTCGTGAGGAAAACTTCATATCCCAGAACCAGAATTTCGAAAATATGTAACAACCCGCACTGGGCCCGCACTCCCTCCCACGAGGAGGCCTATGTCCCAGCAGTGGTACATTATGGGCTGGTTATACTATGGCGCTTAAGTTAACTGTAATACAAATAGGTAGTTGCGTCACTGACCATCTAATAAGTAGGTAGTAGATTATTCACTAAGGGGATAAAACAGTGTCTTAATGTCGCGGACGCTATTTTGAATCCTGAATGCAACGAATGATTCTACAGTTCCCGAGCGTAGCGAGAGTGCTCCGAGTTAACTCCTGAGCGAAGCGAGGGAGTTAAGATTAGAATCCTGAGTGCAGTGAGGGATTCAAGCTCGCCCTAGATGAAGACACCTCTATTCCAATTCAGAAAACGAATTCGATTATCGAATTAGTCGTTTTAGAAACTTTTAAATAATCGAGGAATACCAACTTATGTGCAGTGTCATACAGTACATATTTACTCGACTTCGTGACAGCACAAGGTTATGTTTTGCGTACTTAACTATGTGTGATGTATTAAATTTTTGTTAAAATTATTGTTGAATTATAATATTAAGAATATGTGGGCAGGGGCTAACAGGTGGCTGAGCGCGCGTGCCAGTGTATGAGCCAGTCGAAATATACTTGTAACAGTGATCAGTCGTTTTACTCCTGGACCGTATCCCGACATTCCCCGGTGTGCTCGGAACACTTCACTATGTAACTATGTACGTGGAATTTCTTATACCCTTGAAGCATCCTAACGGCCGGACGCATTTTAATACATGAGGTGTCGGTATCGAGTCGTTTGGGTTGCGCGAATGTTTGTTGTCGGATTTAGACGACAACCAGGTAAGGTGTTGAAAAAAAAATTGTACCATAAAATAAATAATAAAATTTTGATACCCATGTGGGATATCAAAATAAAGGGCTTGAGGAGACGATAACACACATAAAGGATAAAAATAAAAATAAAATCAAAACCCAACTGCAACTAAGATTCAAAACTAGCTCACTTTTCAAGCAGTCTTATTCAGTTGGTAGCATCAAATCGGAGATTGAACTAAAATGACAAAACTACTGCCTGTCGAGTTTTTTTATTTTTCAGTATAATCTCAAAGCATTTTCATCAAAAACACAAAAAAATGTAACGTCAGTGGAGTGTCAGCCAATATCCAACATTCTTATGCGGGGATATACCCGTCACAGCAACCGATCATTTTGTTCGTCGACGGCGGTGATCTATGAAGTGAGAACTTTTTGGCTGACCTTAATAGAAAAAAAGTTTTTTTTTTGTTAATATTTCCATACGATTTTCTCAGTTGATGTTCCAAATTCAAATCACATTAATGACCAGCGGGTCATAATGAAATTCAATACAATATTAATGCCTGGCTACAGTGGCGTGCACTCCATACATGCAAATAAGCTCTGCATACCCTGTAGTCCCATACATACATGCCCCTCTAAATGTTAGATAACTAATTTTTAAAAAATCATGATAATTTAGCTAACGCGCCATCTATTACATTTTTTGGAACTAACTCGGCGAACACCCGCTGCCGTGCAACGCGCAGGCAGCGCTCGCGTGAGCAAAAGCAATACTACGCCTTGCTTATTCTTCATTCAACGCATCTCGTGTAGTACACAGTAAAAGTGTGAGTGTGTGCGTGAAAATGTGCGCGCGTGTTGGAGTTTTAGGCCCGTATTACAGAACGTCACTCAATACTCAAGCATTACTTAAAATTAGATTCAAGCCATTTGATTGGTTGAAACTAGTTTTAAGTAATGCTTGAGTATTGAGTGACGTTCTGTAATACGGGACTTAGAAGCCTATCTTACATTGCAAGCCGGCCAAATTGAGAACCCGTATAAGCACCGCTTAATTGTTGTTTGCAGAGGGTCGACTTTTTTTAGTCGGATTGGCCAAATGACCCGAGTAATTTATTAGTTTGTATTTTGTAGTTCGTAAGTACCTAAAATTGCAAAGTTTTTTCGCCATTTATTGTTTTTGTTGGCGCAAGTGATTGCCTGTCAAGTAATTATTTAGTAAGTTTATTGTAAAAAATGGATAATTATACATAAGTATTCGATCTCATTCAAAATTTATAGGTATGTATTCAAACAATTTGACTTCCATATTTTCTGAAGTTTACAAATTAGGAAAATTAATAGTTACGATTTCAGTCAGCGCATCTACCGAACGATCATTTTCTAGTCTAAAAAGAATTCATCAAAGAGTAGGTACCTACTTGAATTCATACATATTTACGAAACACACGGGGCCAAAACAGACTCACAGGTTTATCTATGTTTACAATCGAAAAAGAACTTTATGGGACTAATCACACTTATTCAGCTCTGTTCAGCGTTTGTCCATAGAAAACAACGATTTTGTATGAGATGCATACGCGTCCGTTCAGCCGCGGAAAGCTGAACGGACTTCATACAAAATCGTTGTTTTCTATGGACAAACGCTGAACAAAGCTGAATAAGTGTGATTAGTTCTTTAGTCAGATAGGCGCGTCGATTTGATTCAAACATTAACTTGTAAAAAGTAATCAGTTCAAATTTAAGTAGTAATTTATATAAAATTTTAATTAATTTGCACAAAGAAAACAAAATTAACATCTCCAGACCTTTTTAAAGGCTACTTTTGATATAATTATGTGACCTGTTATGTTAGGTATGATCAATCACTTATTTAGATATTCATGGTGGTCTCAAACAAACATCATGCAAAGCCAATAATGGCGCCTGCGGTATAGTGGGTATATGTAGGGTAAAAAAACTTACCAGTTTCAGCTTGTTGACTTGTACAACAAGCTGTAACTGGTAAGTTTTTTTTTGTGCATACCCTGTTTGAAATCTCTGTGCACGCCACTGCCTGGCTAGAGCCTAGGGCTTTTAAACGACTTGCTTTAAGTTCATTCGTCATATAATTAATTACTATACATAAAATTTTATTCATTTGTCATTGTGTACATAATTTAAAAATATAATTTGACTTTAGCGAGCAGGTGGTGTGAAAAGTATGTAAAAACATTCTTGACAGTTCACTGACATTTCCGAATAATTTTTACAATCACCACAGCATTTTTCTCGACGGAGATATATTGAAGACGACCATCGTATTGTACCTACTTTAATATGTTTTTCCGAAGCCACTTGTTTCTCCTTTCAACTTCAGCTGCGCTTTGACTCTTTGACATGACACTGCAAAACAATTAGGTTGTCATCTACTCCGACGAAGTAGGTTACCAGTTCATAGGGTGAATACTTCACTGGCGTTTCATTTCATTGGTCTGTTTATGCTTACCAAGATCCAACCAAGCAATAAGAAGTGCAGATTCAACTAATAGCTGATTGGCTATATAGGGCTAATTACGTAGTAAAATGCTGTAAACGCGTTGATGTTATTCGTTTAGTGAAAATGTATTATTATTCTATTAGTAATTTCTAAGTAGTAGCCCGGAGTCTGCTTTTATGTCCGGTCGATGGCAAGGGTCAGTAATAACTCGGCCCGTGTCAACTCAACCCAAATAATAATACCAGAGGGGCTATTCTTGTAATTTTAAGAACGTTCACAGACTCAGCCTCAATCTGTCAAAAAATACTTCTAATTTCCCTTCAATTTGACAAGTTTTTGACATTTATTTGTCGCCGAGATGAGACTTTTTTTTTGAGGATGGGAAATCATCAAATGACCTCTCCCACTCTGGGTGGAGCAGAAGGGAGTGTCAGACTCTTACTGACTAAAACCCACCCGTGTTCCTACTTTAGCCCTTTATATTCCGGGGTAGCGTAATCCTTTCGGACAATCTGCTGCCCGCCGAGATGAGACTGCGACTAGATTTTGAACGTTTTAAATTACGAGAATTGGCCTTCTGATATTTCACTCCCGATTACGGTGATTTGTACGGTCAGGCAGAATATCGATATTTTAAAATAAATCATTACGACTTTTTTTTTCTATTTACAAACCAAGAAAATATAGTTATTTACAATGCCGATATTTATATATGAAGCCTAAGTTCCGCCCCCTTTTACATGCGACTTAAACCTAACTGGCGAAACGTGTGTAAACTCTATTCAAACATGTTTCAAATGAATATTATTTCAAGTTAAAAAAATACCAACTTTATTTTAATGAGATTTAAGTTGATTTCAGAGTGACTAGCACTATTGAAAACGTTATAAAAATGTTTGAAGTTGTAGCGTAACCTGAACTTTATTGTGCAGGATTTAAAGTTATTTTTCCATAAACTCATATTTGCTTACATTTTTGGCAAATAAATCGCGAATGCAGATTAGGTACTATAGATAAGCCTCTTGCCTAACCCTTCAGGACTTAGAGGTGGGATGTCTTGTTATACTGTTTTTTTTTAAACATAAACATAATTCTGAGGATTTTAGAAAATTCATGTTCAATTTGGCACAGGTTCGACATTTTTATTTTAACGGTTGAAGTCAGCTTAGATTGCTATAGTACTTAAATAAAAATAAATGGGAAGTAGGGGTAGACAGACTCCACGAATACGGGCGAATGCTGACAATGAACTAAAAGTGATGAACAAGCGGAACTTTACTTTGATCTAGATTGTACCTAGGCACAATCTCAAAGTACTCAGTTATGTAGTAGAACTACTACAGTCAGTTTCACTCACTCTCATTCACACTCATTCATTTCTCACTCTCATCTCAGTTTCGTTTAGGTCCTCTTTAAATCGTTCGATTTAAAGAGTGCCTGATGAAACTGATTTTAAGAACGAATCTAATATTTTTTACACAGGCAGACCTTTTCCTAGGTAATTGAAAATTTAGAAAAAAAATCAAAAACGTATTTTTCCGATTAAATTCAAGACTTATATTTGAGTTGATTGAAAAATGCGCTAAATACAACATTAAAATATTCGAGTTTGAATAAATTTTTATACTCGCTCGCATGTAAGATATAATATTTCTTCGTAAAGCTTGTTATTTACCTACAACACATTATTAAACTGCAGTGCAATAACAGTATACGAAGTGAAGAGAGCAACAACGGATGGCATCATGGACATGTTAACGTCCAGAGTTCCGAACACGTGCATACGGACAGGACGCGTGCGCACGTAACGCAGCAGGTCTTTCGTCAGCTTATAGTATTCCTCATCTGGGAAAGAGATTTGTGAATAAGCTTACTTATTTAAATATCTATATTTTTTTACAGATGACATTTAAAAAAAAAACTTAATCGTTACATTTGTAGCTTACGGCTAAACGAGCACTTATTAAAGAAAAAAAAAACCGTTTATATGGAAATTAAGCTTAATACTAGCCAACTTTTTGTACTACTGCAGGACAAAGACCTCTTCTCACACAGAGAAGAGAGAACGCGCCAGCATTGATCACCACGCTTGCTCAATACGGATTGGCGAATTCAGACTAAAACTATAAGTCCAGGTTTCCTCATAAAGTTTTGCTTCACCGATGTCAGTACCTAATGTCCAAGATAAACTCAGCAATTACATATGAATTGAAACGTCACATCAATCAATACTTGTCCGGATTTGGACCCATAATCTCATGCATGAAAGGTGAGGCCTTAACCAATGGGCCATCACCGCAGACGTAAAAAATTAACTAAAAGCCTCCTTAGTTAAAATTTTGAATCGTTTCAGGTTTGTAAAAGGTCACCTATCAAGGAGGTATTATTGAAACTTCACATACTTTCAAGCGTCTGCAGATAAAACTCGCAGAGTTTCTGTTGCAACTGTATGAAGCTGTTCTGAATCTTCTGACCACCATGACATATCAAAAGCAGCGCCATAAGGAATACTATTATCGAAAATAGGTTCAAGAGAAATATTGGTACGGTCTGCAGACCCTGTGGAAAACAAGAGTCATTGGATAAAGTGGCAAAATGTTGTGATTTTTGGCGTCTGCCATCTAGATTTGTTTTTACTTTCACTCACTCACACTCAATTGATTTGTTTTTACTTTCCACCATTTTAACTTGAAAATGAAATCGTAATGTCTGAGGTTCCAAATAAGTCGCGATCAATAAGACAAAAATTAAGCACAAGGGATAAGTACTAAAAATAAATATTATAGTATGTTATTCGAGTTCATACATACCTCAAAGTATAATATAACGATGGCGTACAGCAATATCATGTAATACACGGTCACTATCAAAAGCATGATCGTCAACTGTAACCAATCATACACATATTTTAGAATTAATCACTTTTGTTAAAAATTTAAGTGCAAATTGAAACAATTTTATGTGTATAATATTTAAATATTTATGTATGTTCATAAATACCTGTACGCTAAACATTGAATTACATAGAATGGAACTGTCGTTAATATTTTCGTACGCTTTTGCCCATTTATTTAACTTATCGTGGTTGACAGCCACACTCGACAAATCTGCGTCTTCCACATACCCACGATTTTCTCTCATGGCCAATAGTTCGCCATCAATTGATCGCGTAATTGCATCCAGTTGCTCAGAAATCACGAAAAAAATTACACGCAATATAAAATATTGGAAAGTGTAGCGGAAGTCAGCCATGGTCAAGTTGTAATGGGATAGTGCGAAAAATACTGAGCTCATTATATAATTGCTGTAATACACCCGAACGAAAGTGAATAAAATGATTTTAACAAAACAAAACAACATTATCATGCAAGTGAAACTTTTTTGGGCTTTCATCATTCTTTGGTTGTAGATCTCGTCATCGAAAATTTTATAAAACGCATCAAAATTTAATAGAAGTCTATAAAAACTTTTGTGGTAACATAGAGCTGCTATGATTACAAAGATCGAAAAACTAATAGACGAAAGATAATATATCTGTTGAGTATAAGTATGAATATCAGCTAAAAGACAAAAGTCAGCCACAGTATTGAAGACAAGGTTTAATATGGTTAGAATGACCCAACAAAGAACAATAATACGAGTACGTCTTTTTAAACACAAATAATTTCTGAACACAGTTAGCCCATTTTCTATGAACAAAATATATTTTAACGGTGTGACATTCATTATGATTTGGCCGAGTATGATAAGGAACTTGATCGACGAGTAGTAAGTCTGTAGAAATAAACGTGACTGTACAATGAGTCAGAAATAAGGTAATATGTATATTGAATTTTCTAATATGTTTTTCTAATGGAGTGGTAGTGGTAAAATAAACATAATTTTGGATAGTGTGTGTATCTAAAAATAATGACAAGTAGAATACCTACGATAACCAAGAAAATATTCTTACCTATTTTAGCTGAGCTCGGTTTTTCAAAATCTTTCAAAGTCAAAGTAAAAAAAAAATATTTGGGGATTGTAGCATCAACAATTAATAAAGGACAAAACCGATGTAGGTACATATTTGTACCTACTGCATGACTTGACTAACCTGACGCAAGTGGAGTTTATGAAGGCAGGTACATACCTAATACATACTTGGGTGCAGGATGTAATAAAAGATAGCAAGAAACACATTTCCTAGAATATTGATGCTAAAAAAATAGCCATATACTAGAATTAGATATTCGAGGACATGTATATTTGTATTATTAATTTATAAACTTACCTGTGCGCTAAATATTGAATTACATAAGTTAGAACTGTCGTTAATAGTTTCGTACGCTTTTAACCATTTATTTAACTTGTCGTGTTTGATGGCTACACTGGTCAAATCTGCGTGTTCCACACCCACACGAAGTTCTTTCATCGCCGATAGTTCGCTATCTATTGATCGTGTGATTGTTTTAAGTTGCTCAGAGACCCCGATTAAAATACAATGCAATATAAAGTATTGGAGGATGTAGCGGGTGTCAGACATGCTAATGCTATTATGGTGACTGCCCATCCCATACTAACTACCAGCACTATTGGGAAAACGAAAGTAGGTGAACACAAATGTTATAAAACAACAAATTGACACTATTCCATATGTTAAAACTTTTTGTGCTTTCAACATTTTTCGGTAATAGACTCCGTCATCAAAATATTTGTAAAACGCATCAAAGTTTAATAAAAGACTGTAAAATCTTCTGGAGTAATATAAAGATGTTATCAATAAATAAACGGAGAAGCCGGCGGGCAAAACGAAATATGCCTGTTGATTGTAATGAATTTGGCGTATATTTTTTGTTTCAAAGTTGGCCACAACAGTGAGTGAAATGTTGAATGCTTCAATAAATACCCAAAAGAGTACAAGAATACGAGTACGTCTTTTTAAACACAAATAATTTCTGAACACAGATGTCACATTTTCAATGAATAAAAGATATTTTAACAGTGTGAGATTCATGGTAATAGTTTGATCCAATAAGTTATTTGGTTAACGAGTCGTGCGAATGTCGTACGTGACTGTTAGTACTATTTGCGCGATAAGTGATGAACAGCACAACCAGTCGCGCTTGTTATTTGTTTTTAATCAAATTTTCTAATGACGGCAGTAGTGGTAAAGTAATTGGTGGCATAAAAAATATAACTAACGTAATTTCTAATATTGTAAAGTGTGCTCCAGCTGAAAATAATGATGAGGACAAAACCACAATAATCGAGACATTGTTAATTATTTTAGCTGAGCTCGGTTGAGAGCTCATCAGCTATGGGGTTGTGGTGCAAAATTAATAGCGGCGAGACTCGTATTATTATTGCGTAGGTAAGAATGGCGTTAAAGATCGCAAACTTTTGATTATATAAAACTAATTTTTATACGAGGGTCCTCATAATACCTTGCATCCAATAATATATAAAAAATATTGCACTATGATCACATTCAACACATTTGGACTGTGTTATTTCTGTAAAAAAGCGGGATGTGAAACGCAACAATAAACAGCGTCGATGAGGTCTAAGAGTTTATCACAGATCCAGCACTGGCAGCATAAAATAATAGAACGGGGTTTCTTATATTATATCATTCTACAACGAGTAGTGCGCGGGTCATAAGCCGCTGTCTTGCACCGCTGACGCAGCGCTGTCGCGGCTGTTTGCACAGCACTGCACTGTCTGTCATGCGGTAATGGATATTGAAGTGTTCGACCAAGCTGGATTTTTGTTACTGATAAAAAAATAGAACAGTTTCGTTGGTCTAAACGGACGAGCGGTTATTTTAACAGGTCGTGTTTGCCTTGATTTATTTCATGGTTTTTTATAAAAAACCATTTATTTTTATGTTCGAACATTCGAAACTTTTCATCGTCGAATATATGAAAATAGATGACTGAAAACTACATGCGAGCCGGAAACCACACTAAATAAATAGAGCTATGTATGTGGAAAATATTAGGAAAAGCTGCAGTATATGAAACTGCTTTTAGTGTTTTATTTAATTGCGTTTCGTTTGAAAAATTAACGAGTTGAGAAATTATAAATGATGGTATGAAATGACAAATAGCTTAAAAGCACCAAGTGGTTCTCAAAGTATGAAAACTTATAACTAGCTTATTGATAAGTAAATAAGTATAGAGAACTTTGTGAATTGGTATCCAATAATCGACGCTTAAATACAAGCTTATCTATAACCTTGAAGTTTCAAGTCATTGTATGTAACATTTAGCTGGTAATGGACCGAAAACGTGTTGTAGTTTTTACCCGGCTTCAAAAAGGAGGTTCCTGTTACGTATTTTTTTATTTCTTATTTTTGTATATTTTTTTTCTATTTCTCACTGTAATATATAAAAAAAAAATCAAACTGACGAACAAAACTAGCTAATCTCTTAACTTAAAAATTCTCTATATATATCATAATGCTTCGAAGCATTCATGCACAATCTCTTGTCATAGTAATAAAAGATAAGTTGGGCTTTACAATGTCGGGAAATAATGTGCAGGCGGGATGAGCGCAGATATTAGCACAATTACACACGCCAGCACGCTCAGCGACACAGCGATGTAAGGTGCGGGCCAGACACAAGAGACGTGAGACGAGGACGCGACGCAGTCGCCGCGTCTGCATTCCGTCCTCGTCTGACGTCTTTTTCACGTATGTATATTATTCTTCATACAAAACGTATTAACGCGATCTGGCACAAAATATACAGAAAGCAGGCAATCATATCATTTGTTTTAATAAGTTTTTATAATAATTTATCTTTTTGGAAGTTTGTTTTTTTAATATTTTGCGAAAATGAGACAATTTTTTGCTTGCTATTAGGATAGGCCTATTAATACTGTAATATGTAAAAGTTAATTATTTTTTAATACAGTAACCAATAGGAACCAGGCACCTAGCTTCTTACGTTTCATAAGTATGTATGTTTATGTGAAATAAAATATTTAGATATTGAAAGGACAAGAAGCAGGCGCACGTCGCTTTTCCGTCTGCATCTTATTCTCAAAATATATTAAAGTGATGAGACGCGGACACGGCGCAGGCGCAGAGGTGTACGTGTACGTGCGTGTATAAATAGCATAGCTCAAAACCGCACGTGACCGCTGCTGCCCTCAAAATGAAATATCGAAGTCAGTATAGTAATATAGCCTTTTCGTCCCGTCCGTGACTGCATCTCGTCACTTCTACATAATTTGAAAAGTCGTATCCACATCTTGTCCATGCCGCGTCCGCGTCCCATCCTCGTCGAACGTCCCTGCTGTGTAGCCTGCGCCTTAAGTTACGCCTGCATGAGTGCGAAACGGGTATTATGTTAACATCGGGTATGATGGCTTCGGCCGCTTTAAAATATATCTCAATAGAAATGGCCGCTATATTATAAAAAAAAATATGCATAAAATGTTTGATAGACTGGTCTGACGCTCGGGTAAAATCTTTAGCCAATAAATAGTAGTACATTACGACACGCGTGACTTAAGTAGTCCATAGCGAGGGTGCTAAACACTGTACATTAAAGACTACTTAAGTCACACGTATCGTATACTATTTTATAGCTCACTTAAGTCACGCTTTCTTTTATAAAAAATAACTACTTAAGTCACATAAAAGTGTGACTTAGGTGCGATTAGAAAACAGATTAGAAAATCGCCATCTTACTTGATGATAGCATGTCTTTTAAAGACGAAAATATTCACTACTAGAAATAATTTTGTCAAAAATGGCATGCCATTTATGAAAAAAATATTTCTCATAGCGTCTTATATACAAAACTCCTCATTCTTGCTTCAGCTTTGAATGAGCACCGTTGTAACCGTTACACCTTGCCAGGCATTATAGCTGTGAAGTATGTGTGCACCTTAAGGTCATATAAGTAATATGCGGCGCTGTGAGCGAACCTCGGGCCGCAACGCTTCGTGTCATGCTCTGCGTAGCGTGCCATACTGATGTGTGCAGTCCTTAACAAATTGTGTGCTCGGCAAGAATTGTTACCATTCTTATAAGTTCTTATCTCGTTGTTAGGCTCGCTCGTGTTTCTTGAACACGTTGTTATTTTTACCGTTATTTTATTTATTACTAGCTGCTGCCCGCGACGTCGTCTGCGTGAAGGCTCTAAAGCACCAAAAATACCTAAGATGCCAGTGTCGCTATAGCATTATAAGTACACAACTTTTAAAATAGCATTAAAATATAAGTTTTTTTTGCAAGTGAAGAGAGTTATATGGGAATCCTGCTGAGTTCAGTCATAAGATGTGACTGAAGGAAATAGAGAAAATAATGCAGGAATACATTCCAGGACACAAAAGAGTAAAAATACGTACAAAGGTATCATACCTTACAACACTTCTCTATAAACTACGTTGGTAGTTGTGCTGCCAGGAGCCAAAATGTAAAGAGAGTCAGGACTGGTGACGCGGGAGCAAGCGACGTGCAGTTGCCCTTGTGAGAAGCAACTCGTCCTGAGGTCGACATCCGCTGCCCTCAGTCTCTGCCCCTGCGACTTATTGATGGTCATCGCGAAGCAAACATTCACGGGGAACTGTACGCTCTTGAACTGGAACGGTAAGTTATGAGGTATGAGGGGAATGCGTGGTATAAATACTGCCTCGCCGACGCCACAACCCGTAAGAATTTCCGCCTTAATGGTGTGTCTGTGGAGCGAGATGACTTTAAGGTGGGTTACACAACTTCGGAGGAGATAGGTTCCGAAGAAGCATAATCGGAACACCGACCTTCAGCTTGATGGTATGCTTTGGAAATCCACTTGCTGACAGGGAGCTCAGAAATTCCACGGGATAATGTGTGGCGTCATCTTGCTCGACAACAGTGTTTATCGAGGTGTAGACCACTTTATTCTCAATTTCCGAGACAATGCATTCGTTAATTGCTGCAGCCTGATCATTTTTTGGGCATCAAAATGGCCCGCTCACACACCCAAGAATTCTGCTGGTGCGGTATACGACTGATGTCCCCGTACACACAGCGAATTAGTTCTTCTAAGCTGGATACCACTCTACCAAGAGACTCTGGAAGCACTACCTGTCCACCTATCTCTTCTGGTAGAGTGCCTTCGCCAAGACTTAGAAGGACATCGGAGAATTCTTGAGCACGTGCATTGCCGCTGAGCCGAGCTCTCATATTAATGGTCAAGCGCAGCGTACGAACTCGTGACCACAACGAAGAGCGTTTCAACGAAGCATTCACCTCATCAGCCCTCGAGCCCCGCGTCACCACTGGAAGCGTTTGCTGAAAATCACCACTGAACAGAACTGTGACACCACCCATCAAATGTTCGTTCCTGCGGATGTCCTGCAGGATTCTGTCCACGGCCTCAACTGCCTTCCTATTGGCCATCGTACACTCATCCCATACGATCAGAGAGCAACCCTTGAGCATGTGTCCCTTATCGCTGTTACGTGACACACCACAAACAGGCGTTTCGGCGCTCTCTAAATCGATGGGAATTTTAAACATGGCATGTGCTATCTTGCCACTCGGAAGCAGTGTGGTAGCGATTCCCGAAGATGCTACAGCATTAGCAATTTTGCCTTGCCTCCTGACCTCTGCAAGTATGCCAGTGGTAACAAATGTTTTTCCTGTTCCACCAGGAGCATCCAAGAAAAACATTTTACCCTGGTTTTGCTCAACGCTTTCAAGGACGGTGTCATAAACTTTTTGCTCTGAAGAGAACAAAGCGACATGGTCATTTTGTATGGTGGTCATTTCGCCCGGATCGTAATTTGTCTCAGCGTTATACTCCCGATTTCCACGGTCTTGATACGGTGATGATTGGGGAGCTGGTAACCCATATTCGATCAGTGGATTGCCGCCGATAGAAATGACCACATCTTGAAGTGAACTGAGACAGGTGTTCAGCACGCGTTCGTCAGTTACTTCGACTTCGTCTCCAGTAGCACGCCTCAAAGCTCGTAGAAAATCTTCAGACAGATGATGGCGATACTTCTCCCACAAAACTACCGGGTTCGCGACTCCACAAAACACCAAGATGACGGCAAACAGATAACGCATGCGGCTGGGACTGTCACTGACGCTAGCCTCCGCGAGGGTGTCATGAAATGAAATGATCATCATCAATGAACATAACTTTTTTGTAATACTCAACACCGCATTTTTTTTAAATTGTCTTCGTCAACTCTGCTCAAGATTTTGAGGGTTTTGTTGGAACTTGAATTTGTCAAAACGAACTATACGATACAACTTTTATGAAAAAAATGCACATCACCATCTATGAATTTTAAGAATAACTAACTACTTACCTCGCCAACATGATCAAATTTAAATTATTAATTTCCAAAAAATGTTAACATGTAACTTGATTTGATTTTTATGAAATCTCATAGATGGCGCTGTTTTAAAATTGTCTTTATACTACTAACAATCATTAAACTATATTTCTCTGCCCAAGTTACTTAAATGGCGTAGTTTTTATAGTGTAAAGCTAGATAACAGCATGGCTTACTCAAAAAAAACATTTAAATATGCGTCGTTAGATTACACGCTGTCACAGAATGCGTAAGAAAAATAAAGATTCACAGCTCCTCCCCCGTAGGTGATAGCGTGATAATATGTAGCCTATATGTTGACCCAACCTCTTAGTAATATTCATGCAAAATTTGAAGTAAATCCATGCAGTACTTTTTGAGTTTATCCCGGACAGACAAACAGACAAACAGACAAACAGACAAAAATTCTAAAAACTATATTTTTGGCTTCGATATCGATTGTAGATCACGCCCCAAGTATTCTTTCTAAAAAATATTCAATGTACAGTTTTGACTTTCCTACGATTTTATTATATGTATAGATAAATTTATTAAAACTTTATGCACAACTGAAAAAAAATACTGTACAAAGGCGGACTTAATGCCTGAGGCGACTACTACAGTTTTTTGTTTTATAAATATAGGCCAATCTCTTTCAATAACATTCCCACTGCTGGGACACAGGCCTCCTATCTGTAAGAGGGCCAGTATTTATTTTTAACCGGCTTCAAAAAAAGGAGGTTCTGTATCCATAGGTATGAATGTATATTACATGTGTGTACACACCTACGTCCGTTATTTTCTCATTTTTGAAATTGATTGTGATTAGTCGATGGTTAGAATGTTACATCATCATGAATAAAACCTTTTATACTTTCGTCCTTTTTCGCCAGTCAAAGAGTCTATTATCGTATTATACTAGCGAGTACCATATAACATTGACCCCTGGGACCTATCTGTAGTTAATTGTCTCCCCATGGCACCTAACGACAGCCGGTGGCAACTTGAGCAGTTTGGGACCAAATTATCCCATCTATAAGCTTTGTGCGATCCAAATATTATGTTGTGGATACCTACCGAAATCGGGTCTTTAGACCATTCGACGGTAACACATGGAGTATCGTAGCTCGAGCGCTACGAAGCGTAGCAGCCTCGTAGCGACCGCGTAGCTATCATGTGTTGTCATTTTACTTCATACAATGTTTATACCCCTTTTTATTTGCGTAAACAGCAATCGTCAGTAAAAGTAAAAGTAGTGAAGCTATTTACCTTCGTTAAAGGGTAAATGACGGGCACGATTCGGCAATAAACCTTAACGTAATGCAGTAACGACCCAAGAGATATTAACTTACCTGACTGTTGAGAGAAAGTTAAGGGTTTGCTGTAAACGTTAATTTACTTACTTTGAATAACTTTCATATTTAACATTTCCATATTTATAAGGCTTGACACCACATCAATTCATTTATTTGCGGTGCTGTCATATTTACATTAGCGAGAATAAATTCTCATAGGTTGTTATTTCATCGATTATTCCATTTTAATTACTGTTCGACATCAGAAAGGATTAATTTACCTAAATGTTTTTCGTTGATTATAATTAACAATTTATTCCACGTATTACGAAATAGTTGAATGTTTAAAACAATAAACAGGGTAACAGTACAGTATTTTTATTTCACGAAGCGACGCTCGCTATACTTGTGGTCACCAAGTGTACCTACAAGCACGCTGTGAATGTGTGCGTGAAGATGAGTGGCGTCAGCACATAACGCACACACACACTTCCGACAGCCGACAGCTCCTACGTTTACTCACACATTCACAGCCTGTTTGTACAGTTGGTAAACACAAGTAAAGCGCGCATCGCTTCGTGAGATAAAAATATTATAATGGTTGTAACTTAGTCACCTACAATAGATATCATAATCGTCATCATCAATTTAGCCGAAAGACGTCCTAAAAGGCTGCTGGACGTAGGCCTCCCCCAAACAATAAAAAGAAAAGGTATACCTACTCATGTAACCCTTCCTCTAACCGAGAGGTTGCGTAATAAAGTGGTACCCAAAGATAATCTGTGCGTATAATACTCAGTTGGTAACATTAGTACAGTATTGGCAGAGGCAATCGGGCCCGCGCCCAGCCGTGACTGGGACAAAGTGCGGTCCGAAGTGGTCCGACCAGCGGCCGCGTCGCGCCGTCCCACGAACCGGACCACTAATGGAGGCAAAGTGGCCGATTACAATTACGACTCACCGAGTGGAAAGTTGAGCTTTCACGATATTAACTCTAAGGCTACGTGCTAAAACCCACGCTTTAATACTTTCTTAAACTTTTGCATATAACTTCTAATGGAGAATTTACGAGTTCTCACGTTAAGTTACGATGTCCTCTCGTTATCCTCGGAGTGGCGAGCATGCTTTAAATATATCTTAGTTGGAGTGAAATTTATTGTTGTTTACGTGCGTTATAATATTATTATTTCGCATTCTTTGCGACTTTTATGAGCTTATTTTGCAGTGAAAAATGTGTCCAGATGCATAAAGAACAATTATATTTCGTACAGGAGGTTAGGTATCTACCTAGGGAGATACTTATGTTTTTTATACAAAAAATTACCTGTAATACTATAATGTATATATATATTACATTATTACGTTATCAAATCTCAGGCCTCCTGCCTTCCCCTGAGGGGACTCAATGCTAAGATGAAAATGAAACTGCGAATATAAATTAGTTTTATCATTATGTTTAAAAACATTTGCTCAACTGCTCGCTTCGCTTGAACCCCCCCAGAGTAGTAATGTTTGGTTGGTTATCGAAAAATGCAATACCTTCGCAGTCAAAATGTATGGAACAGCAATAATTTTTTTTAATAACCAACCAATAATTTCAACAATGGCTTAGGTTCATGTAATTTGACTGGATGACTGATTGGATGACTGAATCGATGGTAGGAAACAGGTTACGCGTCGATATCCCTGCCTATAGGTACAGCTACAGACCAACTCGAAGTCAAAATGTTACCATGTGTCGACTACCTACTGTACCTGTACATAGGTACAGGCCAACTCGAAGTAAAAATGTTACCGTGACGTGCTGACTACCGACTGTACCCATAATATGTACAGGCCAACTCGAAGTCAAAATGTTACCATGACGTGCCGACTACCTATTGTGCCTGTAAACAACCACGCACAATTACCTACCTTTCAATATAATTACTTTTCTGGCCAAAGGTTCGACGCATTTGATTTCATGGGGTCGTGGGTCGTGACGTCACGACACAAAGACGCAATCATTTTACAAGTGAACAACTTTCAAATGACTATCTTCCTGAAATGTCGATTTGCTTCACTGGCCTTTATATATACTGAAAATATGTGTTTGTAACAATTTTTGTTATACAATTATAAAAGATGTTTTTAATTGTAGAACAACTGTATGTGTAAAGTTCTCCTCATACTCCATAGAAAAGGGAGGATCCTCCGACCAGACGGATATTATTTCTGGTACTACTACCGGCTACTTTCGGCTACTGCTCGATGATTGATGTCGGGCTTTGCATATTATGCTAGACACGCGGTAATCCTGTCTGGCTGGTGCGATGCAGGATTTTTGCGTGAAGTCAGTGTGATGCGTAGTTCGCACGTGCACACAATCGTTGTTGTTTACAATGTTTTTTTTGTTCTTATATTATGGAATTTCTAGAATACATAAATCTATCATATGCTTTGTTGATAACAAAATAAACTAGATTCATATTAATAACTTGTAGCTAGATTCGACAAAAACGACAAAAAAATATTTCAGTTCATGAGTAAGAACAAAATAGTAAAACATAAAAAAAAACTGAAACCAAAAAAAATCAGCTTCTTAATAAACATATGCAAAGCAAGAATACTAACCATAAAAAGGTTACTGCGAATCGTAACTAATCCAGACAAAGCCAAGTGCCACACTTGTAGCGATATAAGAATAAGTGTTTTCAACGTCTTTTACCGAATCGTTCGAATGGAAAATCGCTAATGAGGCTGAACGCAAATCAAAGAGGACATACTCTCCGAACAAATTTGCCTATTTCGACCCAATTCGGATATTTCTTTTATTATAAATGCCTTTATTTCGATATACAAGTTAGCTTTAATTTTCAATACGAAGCTTTTTTCGGATATTTGTAAGAAGAGTTTAAACAAAGTGATAGTAAGGCCGGTTCTAACTGACGTAGATGCAAAAATAATATATATATATAGTTATAGAAATTAATTACTGTCCAGCCTACCTAGGCGTTAGTAAAGAATGGGTACAAGTTGACTGCAACATTCTTAAATATACTTTTTAAGTATAGTTAAATATCATAATACACACATCAAAAGTGTCTAGGGATCAAGCATTTTTATGCGGATTTCTTGAGATTGAGATGTGGCTTTGTAATAAATTTATGATTTTATAAATTTATATGGATCCTTTTTGGTGCATTTCATAATTTGAATCAGGAACTGTGAATCAAATTCGAGTAAAAGATGAAAATCAGCTGTCAATATTTTCCCTTTAAAAACATACAACGCATTGAAGACATTATTAGTGCTACTGTTTCCCTACTACTGATTAAAACCAACGTTATTATGGAGCGGCGACGTCATTTAAGCAGGGAAGAAATGCTCAGAGCCGTGGGAATGATAGAAGCTGGTTCCCGGCAACGTACTGTGGCTTTAGCTCTGAATACAAGTCAGAGTGTTATCAGTCGACTTTGGACACGTTACCGAAGCACTGGTACCGTGGCTGAGCGCCATGGAGGACGGTATCGCTGCACCACACGGAGACAAGACCGATACATTCAAATCTTAACTCGAAGAGCTCCAACAATAACCGCCATGATGTTAGCCGTGAGGCTTCATCACTCTTCAGGGAACTTAATTAGCGACCAAACAGTCAGAAACCGCTTGCATGAAGTGAACCTTCATTCCCGAAGACCGCTACGGGTACCACCTATAGCAATGCACAATCGTAGGATTCGATATCAATGGGCTCTTGAACACAGAAATTGGGCAGAAGAACAATGGCGTTTCGTGTGCTTTTCTGATGAGTCTCGTTTTGGTATGAGACCGGATACAAGACGTATACGACACTGGAGAACCCCTGGACGCCAACAGCGATTAAAATCCTGCCAGGAAGTCCATCCTTATAGTGGTGGAACCATCATGGTATGGGCGGGTATTTGGATCGGCGGAAGAACTGAGTTGATTTGGATCAGAGGCAACCTCAACGCTCAAATTTATGCTGAGACAATTGTATCAGACGTCATCGTTCCTCTACAAGTGCAAATCGGTCCCTTATTTCAGTTAATGCATGATAATGCACGACCGCACACCGCAAGAGTTGTAAGACAGACTCTCGCCGCAGCTAACATCAATGTCCTGCCCTGGCCTGCTCAGTCGCCAGACTTGAACCCGATTGAGCATGCATGGGATATGCTACAGAGAAGAGCTCTGCCGAATATGGAGGGTATCCAGTCGCAAGAAGACCTTTTTTTGTTGTTGCAACGAACATGGGCGGCCATTCCACAGCGTGATTTGGATGAACTCATTTTGAGTATGCCAAACCGATGTTCTTGTGTTGTTAGTGTTCGCGGTAGAAACACAGATTATTAATTGTTTAAGTTACCCAATAAAATTTTAGAGAAAACTCTTATTTCAGTCTTTTTTTCGAACTTTTGTGTTAGTGGTTCAAATGTCAAAAATCCCTTTATTAGGAAAATGGCAAATTTCTTTATTAATGCAAAGGTGACTTGGTTTATCGTTACTGTGACAAACGAAAACACTTTATTTGATGAATCCTTAAAGAAAATTTTAATTAATATCAATCAGGAGAAAAGTTATTGCAAAAATATATGTTGATCCCTAGACACTTTTGATGTGTGTATATCTTACGTGGCACAAATCTCCAAAGTTTGACGATTGATATATTGAAAGTTTGACCAATATGTCCTTGATTATGTGTGTGTACGAGGTCTTCAGGACTTGGGAACTCTTCAATGATGATTAATTTATTCGTTACTAATTTGATACATTTATTTTTGATGCGATTTAACAAAGATATAAGTAGAAAATGCGGGGTGATGCGTGCGCGCGTTCGCTGTAGCTTGGATTTTGATGATTATAATTCAGTAAAGGAAATAATAATAATAATAATAATAATAATCCCACAGTTGCGAATTGCATTTTGATCAAAATACGACGTAAAACAGAGCTGGAATTTGCAAAAAACCATAGAACTGGAGCCATCGATCTATCAATAATTATGTGCACGGGTTCTATGTTCTATGTTATATGTGCACGGGTATATCATAAAAATCATATTATTATTGAAGTATTGTGCTTTGCTTGATAGAGATTCACTGCATGTGATACTTCCATTTGACGCAATAGGAAAAGCTTGTGGCCTACCTACCTACACAAGTCGAAAAACAGAGCCAGATTATATTTGTCAAAACAAAATACTAATAAAATTTTCAATTTTTAAGTCCGGTTTGAACTTTATGATGTTAATAAGTTATTATTGAAACTAGACAAATTCTCAGATAATTCCGTAACCCAATCATCTGGTAAGTACCTATTAATTTTTTTCCCTTTCTCTACTAAACCAACATAGAGTTACGACGACAATTAAGATATTAAACTGAAGATTAATAACGAATAATTTAAAAAGGTAGACAATGAATAAATGTTCCCTTTTTCTTGATAATTCCTCCGTGCGCAAAATCGCAAAAGGGTTTTAAAGTGCTACGGATAAAGGGGGGTGGTGCGGATTAAAAGTAGAGGGGTTGGTGCGGGTTCGGCGTGCGCGGGGGGAGGGGGGCAAGCTCGTTAGCGACAATTTTTCTCAAAGCTCTCGCCAGGGAATTGTCACAATTCCGATTGTGACGAATTACGCCGGGAACAATATGGCGCACTCTTTTTATTTATTAAATGAAATAGAACTTAATGACTATTCCGAGCAGCATTAGATCAATCGAGTATCCGAGTTTAATTTTTATTATGTCAATTTAATTTCCTGTGCAATTATTTCGAGCATTGTTTCCTTATTTACTTCTTCTTCAAGCGCGGCTATTGTCTCTGTGATTTTCAGCAAAGTAAATAAGTAACAATATATAATAAGTCGCTTACAAACATGCTAGCACCGTAACATTAGAAAAGTTACCTATTCACATCGCAGTTCTAAAGCCTTTTTTTATTCGGAAAGTCGTAATTTGTAATCCAATAAATTGGTTCCCGGAATCCATTAAATTAATAGGATCATATAGTGCGAAAAGCACACATACGTAGGTACAGGACGTACGTGGTACGTGGGTGTACGTAGGCTCGCGTACGTACGTAGGTAATACGTGGAACAGTAGGTATATAGGATTTACTCGTGTAAAAACGTTTCCAGCGCCGGGCGCCGTCATTGGCTATGTAATCCAGCGTGATTGTATTAAATGGTAATTTATTTTAGTTCGCCTCGAAGGCGTGCCATGCGGCTGTTAATTACAAAACTAATTAAAACTGCCGATTCTGTAATTAATCTCCTCGCCGCCGGAGAACGAGACGTCTGCTAAAAATACCTATCTATACACAAGCTGTGCGACATTATCGATGTCCCATTACATAAGTTTTCTTATTAGGAAACTTACGTTCCTTAGGGTTTTATAAGGTGAGGTTCTTGGTAGAACTGAACTATTTCGTCTAGGTACTGCCTAGGTGAAAACAAAAATGAATAATTACGTAAAATAAATGAAGTTCAAAGATAATGCTACAATAACAATAAACACGAAAAAATCGTGATTCTGGCAAAATGAAAAACGAAGGCTTGAAGGTAAAATACTATTGACAATCCTTCATCGGAGATGACCACCGAATAGCACCCTCAGTGCGGTTTCAATTGGGTCTCTGAACTACAAAGCACCTGTATTCTTACTTGTTGTCTTTAAACTGTGCGACTGTATTTTTCTGAAGGCGACCACATTTATAGCAATTAACGAATTAACGGTGTAGATAGGGTACCTTTAATTCCGGTATTTTTAGGAACCGGTATCATTGGCCTTGGTGTGATACCGTTACCAGAGTATTATCTGTACTATTGGTAATCAATACAAAACAAAAATTTATTTTACCGGTACCAATCAAAAATTTTCGTAAGTTAGAGTGAGAAAACAGATATAGTAAGTAGAAAGGATAGATAATATATTACTAATAATTAAAACTACTAATTAATTACTAATTATTAATTAATATATTATTTTTTGTTTTATTTACTAACAAAGTTGTTACTATATTATTATGTATACTTAGGTTAAGGTATGTATCTATGGGTCTTTGTTACCTAAAAATAAATGGTTTATTATTATTTATTATTAATAGGCATTAGAAAAATAATTTAAAGGTAGCCAACCGTACGACGTTCCTCGTACAAATATAAAATTTGTGGTACGCACCGGGTACCTGAATTTGGTACTAGTACTAAACAGGTGGAACCGGTACTCGGGTATCTAAATGGCAGGAGCCACTACCGCTACCGAACCTGTACTTTTGGTACCGGTTCTAAGCCCTGGGTGTAAGTTAGGTAATTATGCAAGTAATCTACACATAATTTTACAAAAGCAGACCTAAGGCTAAGGCACATCGGCCTATATATTCTAAATTGAAAAAAAATGATTATTATTAACACTAGTCCAAAACCGAATTTACGACGAAATTCTACTGCAGGTTCATCGAATTTAATACCTAAAGCAAATGGAAATAGAAGCTTTGTTCAAATAACAATATCCATGTAAAAGCTCTTAACTAATACGACACAATAGAATTTTCATATTAATAAAATGCAGAGTGGATAATAAAAGGTATAAAGGACGACAAATTGATTGAGAGTTGCTGGTACAGAGGCCAGCACATCAAATTACCCCAATCTGTTAAATTTCTTTGATAGATTTTCAACTTTACCACAAAGGAGTAAGGTTCATATTCAACTGAGAAAATTTGACAGATGGGGATAGCTTGATGTGCTGGCCTCTGTACAAACGACACCGCACTGCCAGTAGGGCTGGCAAATTTGATAAACACGCTAAATAGAAATTATAATATTAGGTAATGCTTCAATTTAAACTACGAAAATATAAACAAGTAGTACTTAACTGTAAGTACTGCTTTCAAACTGTTATTTAACATAATCATCCTATAATGTTCCCACTGCTGGGACACAGGTCGCCTCACTTCGAGAGGGAATGGTCTATAAAGGAGGAGGCGACGACGGGAGAGGAGTGTCGGTATTGCGGTGCGCCGCTCTCTCTACCTTCCGCGGCCTTGACGGGGTCGCCACCGTCTGATGGCGGACGCGGTGGGGCCGCATGGTAGGAGTGTTGGTATGACGTTGGCCGCTCTCCCTATCCTCTGCGGCTGAAAAATGGTAGGCGGCGGGGCTAATAACCTGACACATCGCGTCGCGGGGGGACCAAGGGTGTCCAGACACGGGGTCGTCTGGCGCCCATGTGCTGTTTTGGTCCCTGGGGTGGTCACGGCGTGCTATGTGTTCTAGTGCGCCGGTGATAGGGAGTACTCCCCAGAGGACACTCACGAAGTACCGGAGTACTCACGGATGAGTGCTAACTCGTGCCCATGTTCCCGCCGTAAGCAGCAGAGGAGGACACCGTGGAGTTTTAGTGAGTTAGAGTCCCACATAACTGCACTATCCCCCTGTGTTAGTGCAGAATGCATGAGCATTTCTGTTATTTAAAAAAAAATGCCGCTGCCACTGGGCCGTGATACTCATGATAATTATGTATCAGTCTAATTAATTTTCTTAATTTTTTTTAGGTTCTGCTTATACTTAATTGCTATTTTAAACTTTATTATACAGGGTGACTTGTAATTTGACGTATTCCTCTCAGGACGTAATAGTGTGACCCATTTGCAACAATTAAGCATCAAAACCAATTAAACAACACTAGGCGAAAATTCATTGGATTCGAGAAAAAACAATTTTCATGTGGTTTTGAAAATGTCCCAGAATCCGTCACTAATTATATTATGTACAATTCATTATAGTTTTGTGTACAGAGGCCAGCACATCAAGCTACCCCAATCTGTCAAATTTTCCCAATTGATAATGAACTTTATTCCCTTGCGGTAAAGTTGAAAATCTATCAAAGAAATTTGACAAATTGTGGTAGCATGATGTGCTGGCCTCATACGGCTGAAATATGACGATAATTGTTGTAGATGTCGGATAAAATCATGCCAACTGGAAGCTTTACTAGCGTTTGTTTTTTTGCTTAAATTTTGGTTGGCGATGCGAGGCGACGCGGTGGGGGCGGAGGGTGTTTTATAAAAATGTGGCTATTATTTTTAGTAAGTATACTAATCGTATATCGTACGACTTCCAAACGAACGAAGTCACGGACATAACAAAAACAACTTAAATTTATATTATCTGATCTCTCTTCATCTTTTTGTCTTCTTTACAATTTTTGTTGTCGTATACGGCCGGACGTGCTCTCCGTCTTTGATAATCCTATAAGCTTGGGAGCGTTGGTTGCAGATTTAATTACAGCGTCATCTCGCTCAGACTCTAGACATGAGAACCAAGATTGGGTACCATTCAATACGATGCATCTGTGGCGGCCGAGAGTCTAATGTTAATGTTAACGCTTGTGCGAATAACAATCGTTTCAAAGTTGGTTAAAGTACGGTTTCCTAGAAAATCGGTGACCGTATATAACGACCGAAGTGACGGCTTTCATGAAAATGATGATAGCGGCAAAGATTTAAATCGTTAGATACGCTCCACCGCGTCAAATGTTTCTGTTTCGTTTTGACTCCTCTTACATACAATAAGCAGTGACTTGACTTGATTGCCATGGAAAAGCGTTACCATGACAATCAAGTCATGGATGGACCCTTTTTCGCATGACTAAGTACGGTGAGGGCAAATCTAGCTATTTAAATCTTTGGGCAGCGGGGTTTGATTTTACGATGTCAAAATCGCGCAAACTTACTTTCACATTATAACGTTTCAGTGATATGTCATTCACCGGTAAATTGCGGAAGCTATGTGGCGGTTACCGTTCTTCTTGGAAACCGTAGCTTAAGAGGATAGGTAGCTTACAGCCTTGGATTGGCTTAGAGTACTTAATAATGTAATTAATCAAGTTAATAAAATATTAATAAATAATATGTACCTATCCTATGAAATGCCGACCGCTTCCACCCGCGGCTTCGCCCGCGTCGTATGTCAATAAAAAAGCCTATGTTCTTCCCCAGGGTTCAGAGTATCCCTAGGTATCCCAAATTTCATCAAAATCGGTATAGCCGTTTCGGAGATTAGCTGCAGCAAACCTGCATACAGACAAAAATTATACGTATGTTTTGTTGTTATACGTAGCGTATATACTTTCTTATGCATTTAGTAAAAAACTGTTATTTTGCCGTTACAACTAGACACTTCAGTTTTATTTATTTGTACAGATATATACGTGTAAGTATAGATATAGATTTTTTATTAAAGAAATGAAAATGGGAAAGGTAAAAAAAAAGGTAATCAAAGCAAGTAACATATAGGTTTTCAATAACGAAGCCTTCAAACCTACAAGGCATTAAGTCCGCCTTTGCAGTTTTTTTGTGAGCTAAAATTATTCTTTGGAAACAATAATTGGTAAGTTTAATTACATAAACTTTTAGTTTAAATAAAAAAAGCTTAACAGTTATTGTTTCCAAAGAATAATTTTATAGAATACGTTTCCATTCACTATAAATAAAAACATTCTACTTATATTTGTTCCTTAATTATTATAAATAAACTAAACAAAAACCAAGAATATAATACGCGTGGGAAGACGTTCAACAAATCCACTAACTATTGATGTCGCGCCAATCTGATCAGCACCCTAATTGCGTAACACACTATCAATCAGAGTCTTAACCATTTTGAAGCAAATTGCTAATCCATTGCTTCATACGTTGGAAAAATTTGTCTGCTCAGCACGTAAATAACGCAATGGATGTCGTTGAACTGTCTAAATGAAACCGATTCCGACTGATAATGTGTTACGCAATTGCCCCGTTGAATAAGCCCACTTTCGCACGGACGTAAAAGTATCGTGCCGGGATTTTATCGCACACTGCACTTTTCAACTCTCGATATTGAGCCGAGCATTGAGAATCCAACAGAGCGCATTCCAGCGCGTCAAAAAAACACACTGTTCGATTTTCAACTCTCGACGGTAAGCAGTGCGTTGAGAATTAATCCAGTGCGCGGGAAAACACTCCTGTGCGAACCTGGGCTTGTCTACATAAACTTACGAAAAAGATTCCAGGAAAACCGAATTTTGTAAAGTTTGCATGGCGCTTTTCACCGCAACACGCGTATTAAAAACATGAAAGCAAAGCCGACCACTACAGCACCAGCATTTCATGAAACTAGTTAGTTCAAAGAAATATAATTTTCATAAAATTTCAAAATCTTCCACATTTTTCTGTGCAAATAAAGTATATTCGAATACGGACTTGGAAACTGTTCAAACTTTATGAAAATACGTTTTTGTATGAATAGAGAGTGAATATAATCTCAATACGAAAAGTTGAGCCAGTAAACATACCTACCTACCATACTGGTTAATTCATTATACGTATGTACTTAGGATCATTGTAGCGTAATGTGGATGTACAGTAAACAACAAAAGTAGATGATGAAAATCAGAAATTCAATACTAATGAACGGAGTTCGCGTTAGAATTGTGTGGCGTCGAAGAGATTCAAAAGTATGTGATTGTAAATTATACCAAACATTTACTGCTTCGACGCCACACAGTTCTGACGCGAACTACGTTCATTAGTATTGAATTTCTGATTTTCATCATCTACTTTTGCTGTTGACTGTAATATAAATACACTTCTGCCTAAGAAGTGTATAGTACACCCACATTACGCCAGTTATTAATGGGGGTGAGCCTATTGCCATCAACCGAGCACAAATCAAACTCCAGGCTGCTACTGATGAATTCCTGATGGAAAATTCCCAATCGTTGGAAATTATACCTAAAGACTCAGGTCTTCAATCAGTGCGTCCTGCCAGTTATGACTTACGGAGCCGAAACGTGGACACTCACGGTACGGCTGATCCATAAATTCAACGTCGCTCAGCGAGCTACGGAACGGGCTATGCTTGGAGTATCTCTGAGGGATTGATTCCGCAACGAGGTGATCCGGCAGAGAACCAAAGTTATCGACTTAGTTCACAGTATAAGTTGGACTTAGAAGTTTGATTTTTTCACTGCTTCAAGGGATTAGAGTGCAGCCCTGAGTTTTTGATATTAATTTCAACATGATAACTCCACGCGTTCCTGAGACAAAGGCTCTTGACAGATGGACAGACAGACGGACAACGAAGTAATCTTTTACGGGTTCCGTTTTTTCTTTCGAGGTACGGAACCCTAACTTGTGTTAGGGTTCCGTAGATCCGCTAATCCCATGTAGGTATACACGCGTAAAGATAAGCAAGTCAACCACTATTCCCACGATTAAAACCTATCTTCGAGGTCGGTGTAAGTTCCCAAACCTGTGATTAATAGCCCTCAAGACGGGATAATCTGCTATGATATACCTTTGCAAAGCCAACCGTATCGCTTTACTAACTACGGCAAAATGTACGCCGAATTTATAACAAACTCTTTAGATACCTACCTTTACGCATACATATTAGATCACCATTTTTTCACTTTTCTTTTTGTTTTATTGTTTTTAATCTGTGTGCTTATCATTGATTTTATGTTATGCTCCATCAATCAACTCAGCAGTCCACTGGTGGACATAGGCCTCTCACAGGTTGTGCCAAAACTTTTAACTTTAACAAAAAATTTAGGCCGTCCGTCCTTTTAGCTGGGTTATACCCAATATCTCTTCACATTTACTAAATGACTAATTATGTTCACATACCGTGTGGTGTGACCCTGGTGATCTGCTATACACCTATTCCTAGTGCAGTCACCAGTCTGTCACAAACTAATTTATAAGCTTGTCTAAATTTATATGATACCAATGTTTGTGAAGAGAAAATAAATTATTTGAATTTGAATTTATGTAGTTATACACATATTCAGATAATTAAAAGGGGATCCCGGTAACGGCAATTTGATGAAAAGATTTGAATTGCGAGTGGGGATATAATCCAGCTTTGTGTCCGAACATTTATACAAACGACTTCAATTACTTATCTTTTATCCTCCACTCAATTTGATGACTTTCCATTACTGAAATCGTAATCCTTCAACCGATGCTTATACGAGTTCAAACAGAGAGAAAATATTCAAGAGGTTTAACTAAATAATATAGGTATGTAAAAAAAAAATAATAATAAAATTTATTAAAAAATATAAGTACTAACGTTAAATACAGTTTTTCTTAAATCTGTGTTTATGCTGAGCTGAGGCCCTGAAGCTCACCCATGATTTGTGCCTGAACCAGGTAATGCTGTATCTAAATACTATATTCATATAATTTAGTTTGTATGATAAGATAATGGACTCAGTGGGTGCCGTATTTGGGATGTGTTATCAAATCGACCCAAAACTTCGCCTGGGTCTGCCCCGTCTGATAATACCTACTTGGAGGACCGTTTTCCATCAGACCGGATTTTGGGAATAAAATTAGCATACAAACGTGTTATATACGGTAATGTACTGAGCCGTTTTGGAGCTACATCAACTTTGCGTAGCTTTTATTCGTAGATTATAGTTTTTGTTTGTTTGCTTACATTTTGAATTACGAGTAAAATCTATATAATAAAGATAACATAGGTAATTTATTTAAAATTCAAATCGTAACAATTTAAATAATTACTTTTTTGGTTTTGTTTTTGATTATTCAACTTTTTGTTTTTGTGTTTCTTCTTTGCATCTTATTCAAGCCTCCTCTCTTCGAGAGGGAGGGAGAGAGAGGCTGTAATCACGCGGGTCCGGTGCGGGTTGGTAGATGTCACATGTCTTCGAATTTTCGGTACTAGGACATGCCGGTTTCCTCACGGTGTTTCCCTTCACTCTTTTAAGAGCAGCGCTGATGAAATTATTTAATCAGAGTAAAGCGCCTGCCTGGGTTTCGAATTCACGACCTACATCTCACAAGTTGGGGGCTCGGGGCGTTACCTCTGGACCACGACTGCTGACTATTCATTATTAAGGTATCGTGAAAGTCATGAAACTGTCTGTTATCGTACTTTGTAGTAGGTAAATAAACACGTAAACAATCTTAGCAATACTCCGACAAAACTACTACTAAACACGCACGAACTATGCTCAATACAATAAAACTTGGTCGGGCATTTTCCCTGGCAAATATTCTCACAGTGCGTGCGAGTGTGGGTAAGTGTGGGCTATTTACTTACATTTTTGTGTGGCCGCCATATGTTGCGAGTGAGCCGCCGCTCTTAATTGCCACTGTCGGAACCCTTCTGCGGATTGTAGATTGCGCTGCGGTGAAATAATTCACAGAGTAACTTCTGTGTGAATTAGTTATGCCTATGTGCTTTGATATTGACTTATCGCGGACGACTTTAGCTGTGAGGCGTGGGAACTGGGAAGTAGTTGCGTATTGGATTCTGTAGAACAGTTCGCGGCTGTTAACATGGCTCTTCGAGTTTTAGGAAAGTTTGGTTTTTCAAAGCGTCGTCTCTATACTCATACATTCGCCCTCTTCCAAAAGCTCTATCTGCCATATTATTGCCAATGGCTGGGAACTTGTAATGTGACATAGTTAAGATTTTTGAGATGAAAGAAATAAATTATCTAAATAAATAAACTTGATTGCATTAAATGATAAATGATAAATGATTTTATTTCTGTAAGTAGGTTTGTACAAACACTTTTACATGTCAATCATATTTTTAAAACGAGATGAGGTCGGCGTTTCCTAACTGACTACTCTGAGAAGAAAGGCCGAAACAAACTCAGAGGTCACAGTCTCTTTTAAAGTCCAGACATAATCTTGGTCAGATCATGTGGAGATTAGTGTCTGAAATGGTCTTTTGAGGAAAGAACCACACCGATTGAGTGGACCTGTCCAGTCAGTGCACGCATTTGTCAGTAATCATGCAGCTCAACTCAAACTTAAGGAGCTCAACGATTCGACGAACAATACCAAAGAAAGGACATTTGGGTGGGTCGCATAAATTACTCAAACTGCCAGACCATGACTAAAACTATCTGAGAAAATTAAAAAAAAAGGCAAAAAAAAAAAAAAAAAAAAAAAAAAAAATTACATTCTTCATTTCATTCATTACATTCTAAACTAAACACTGAGGTTCGTACATTCCTATGCAACAGATTTTTACCTATACATATTTCTTTTAAAGGTTTGCGTCCTTCTACGACTGCGGTGGTCGATGATTTTCACTTTTCGAATGGAAAATAATGTCTTAGATAGTATCAGTTACTATAGCTTCTATAATTTCGCAAACTTACTTCAAACTACCTTACTTGCCGAATATACCTTCCTATCTCAGAAACCTCTTCATAACTACTGATCGCACCCCGATTATGACAGTTTAATTATGACTTCGTCTATGATAATAACAGCCTCGCTGTGAGTAACCCTGTATGGATCAACATCATAGTTAATGCTTATAAGCGGATTACTCACTAATTGATCCCATCGGTTGAGATGAACACTGTCTTGATCCCAGATTAATTGCCGTTTTATAGGTATAGTTGTGTAATATATAGATGGTAATTTCGACCTTGCTGTCAATGTTTGACGAATACGAAATAAGGTCAATGTTGTTAAGTTTTTCGTTAATTATCTACTTTATCTTTTACTAGCTTCTACCCGTGACTTCGTCCGCGTGTTTTAACATAAAACATACCTACTACACTAGGCAATAGCGTAGCTTTCTATCAGTGAAAGATTTTTTTTATCGGATCAGTAAGAACTAATAGAGATTTTTACCTCTTTTATCAGTTTAGATTAAGTACTACGAATTTTTTGTTTTCCGTATATATTTTTCTATATTCGGCTTTTGCCAGGATCGACATGTTACCGACGCTACACCTATTTAGGTCAGACAGAGAGTCGAGTTCTTTAATATCTGAGCATATTAATGATTCAAAAATATATAGGCAATGGTGAGATTCATAAAACTCTAAACGGCTTTGCATTAAAATATGTGACTACATTATATCAATAATATTGCTACAAAGAGTCTAAAAATTGTGCGCAATCCCTTGTTCATATTATGTAGCGCAAAGTTAGGGTCACAAAATATCTATGCAATTTTTCTATGAAAAATATCTTGACAATTTGAAGTCTCGAATTGTTGTCATAAATTCTTAGAACAGAAGTATAATTATCCTATTGAAATATTTTTCTTTGAAACAAATTCAATTTGAAGTTGTCAGTTATGACATCCTTCAACGGCAACATTATTACTCGTACTTCTGCTCCGGGAAGCAAAAATAAATTTCATGGTAAAGGCCATTTAGTTGAATATTCAAAGCTGTATAGATATTTACGAGTCCTAGGTTTCACCAAATATATTGTATCTAGAGTATTTAGATATTTATGTTCCGAAGAGTAGTTTATTTTTGACTGCACTACCGTAACATACTTATGAACAGTTTATATTATAACATTTTTTGATGTCTAAGTTTGTATAAAACTATAGGTATGATCATTTTAACGCTTACAATATTTTGAAATATTGTCACTGCCAATATATAATATTAGTGAACTCGACTGTACCTAACTTTTTTTTTTATAATACCTACTCAGAAAACCAGTACCTGCTATTGTTGATTTCCGTGGATGCCGCCGCAGAATGATGCCACTGCATACATTTATATTCAGCTGATGTATCAGCGACATTCGAAAAACGAATAAGTAATAGGTCGGGGCAAAAATATTTTCGTATTTTGAATCTATTGTTTGTAATCAAACCTATTTGGCAGTACTGAATGTAACTGGCTGGTTTTAATACTATTAAATGGTGACATTCTAAAGATGCAATAAATAAAAAAAAAACTAGTTCCCGCCATTTCTTGATTGTTTTTCAAGCAAGCAACATGAACGTATGTGACGAAGAAATTCGGTACATTTTAAAATTTTATTACAAAAAAGGAAAAAATGCGACGAACGCCGCGAATAAAATTTGTGCGGTTTACGGACCTAATGCGGTATCAATACGAGTAGCACAAATGTGATTCAAGCGTTTCAAGCCCGGAAATTTTAGTGAGAAGGATGAAGCTTGCTCTGGACGCCCTGTCACGGATAAAATCAATGCCATTTTTGAAAAAGTGGAGCAAGATCGACATATTAGTAGTTATGATATTGCTGAAGAATTGGATGTTGATCACAAAACAGTTTTACGGCATTTACAAAAGTCTGGGTACAAGAAAAAACTTGATATTTGGGTACCACATGATCTCACTGAGAGAAACTTAATGCAACGTGTTTCCATTTGCGATTCTTTGTTGAAACGTAATAATTCCGACCCATTTCTCAAACGGTTGATTACGGGTGATGAAAAATGGATCACTTACGATAAGAATGTCCGAAAAAGATCGTGGTCGAAGCATGGACAAGCCCCACAGGCCGTGGCAAAGCCCGGCCTGATTCGGAACAAAGTGATGCTGTGTGTTTGATGGGATTGGAAAGGAATCGTCCACTATGAGCTTTTGCCGCCGGGTAAAACTATCGATTCTGACGTCTACTGTCAACAACTGATGAGGTTAAAAGAAGTTATTGAGAAAAACCGGCCGGAGCTGGTGAATAGGAAGGGCGTGGTGTTTCATCACGACAACGCCAGACCGCACCCATTTATAGCCACTCAGTAAAAATTGAGAGAGCTTGGCTGGGATGTGTTGATGCATCCTCCGTATAGCCCTGATCTTGCTCCATCAGATTTCCACCTGTTTCGGTCACTTCAGAACTCTTTACGAGGCATAAAGTTAACCTCAAAAGAACACTGTGAAAACTACCTGTCAGATTTTTTTGATAAAAAATCTCAAAACTTCTACAGCAATGGGATCATTGCATTGCCCACAAGATGGCAACAAGTCATCGATCAAAACGGCACATACATATTATAAATAAATAAAAAATTAAACCAAAACAATTTTTTTTTGTATGAAAAATACGAAAATACTTTTGCCCCGACCTAATATTATGGTAGACCCAAAAAAAATTCAAGAGGCGGAATTATTTTAGACCTAACGTGCAATATGCTGTCCGCAATTTGTTTAAAACTAATAAGATGCCATTAGGTTGTTTTTTTATCTTCTTAAAAATATTTAACAGTTTTTTTATCTTCTTAAAAATATATAATAGTTTCTTTATTGATTTTTTCACTAGCTGTGGTCAGTAACGGATGGAGTATTTTGTAAGACCTAACATGTGACAGCCTTGTTTATTTAGAGGAAACATTTAAGAGTCCCTATCAATTTCGGCGCGCTATTAGATTAGGTAGTTATAGGAGTGCAGTGTGTATGTGTGCGTTCGAACTATAACTGATATCGTAGTGTGCGTTGAAGCGTACGGTGAAGCGGGAACAAATGATCTTGGTCCGTAACCGCTATTATTAGTACTCCATAGTTTTTACTTACTAGATTCCGTAATACTGGATGGATTTATAACATGATAAGTTTAGGTCCCATAAAAAAATATCGTAACCTAGTACGGCATTCACTATAGTAAAAGCAAATTATAAAGTGTGACCAGCTTATACAAAGTACGTCTGAAACGAATTACACGTGTTATTGTTTACCTAATACAGAATGACAGCGAGGTCTGTAGTATTTCCCCCGCTATAAGACCGCAGACCATGAGAGTATAGTGTAGCGTTGGTGCTCTGTGGTCACCTGTCAGGTCGAAAAAAAATGTCAGTTGGTTTTTCATGTCAATGAAAAATACATTTTCCTTATAATCATTTTAACATATAAATATTCCTTGTACAGACTTTCACCTTCCATTATTAATCATAAATTAAGTGTTTTTATGTATGTGGACTTGGTCATTATACCCAATTATCTAATATCTATATCTATCATATTTATCCCATACTTTTTACCACTTCAATAGTATAGCGAGCCATTTTATCATATTAAAAAGCTAATCAATTTATTTGTATACAAAGTAGAAAAAACTGGCGGGACATGGAGGAAAAGTACTTTATTATTGAAGATAACTTTTATTCAAACGAAACATTGTTTTGTTTTTAGCCCACACTGATCAAATTCAAATTTATAATATCCTATAATTACTTACGTTGTTTATTTCAGATGTAGCAACAGCGTGAAAATAAATACAAAATACTTTTTAGTTTTTTTGATAAATGATTTTATTTCTGTAAGTAGGTTTGCACAAACACTTTTATACATCAATCATATTTTAAAAACTAGATGATTTTTTTTTTCGTGGTTTTAGGTTTGGTACCATAGTAAAAGTTATTCATAATGATGAGTATTCAGTACAATGACCCCTTAAGAGGATAACGGTGATTAAATTACACCCTGTAGTAGTACAGTAGATAATAGTGTGTAGAGAAATAAATGTCAAACTTTTTGTTCTAATTTTTAGCATGTAAGTACATACTTTATCCAGCTCCAGGACTAAATCTTCTAAAGAATCATCGAGAGAATCAAAGTTCGTTAGGAGAGGCGTTTCTTGAATTAAATCCATGTTCTGAAATTATATTAATCTGACATTAATATTTTGAATGTAAAATCTTAGATGTTTGTTACTTTATCACGACGACAAGATTAAAAGTATTTACATGGAACTTGGTACAGACATAGATCATAATCCTGGTTACTGGGTACCCTATAAAAATATCATGTCCTTTTGTCACACCCATAGCTAAGACACATTATAGTACCCCATTTGCTAGTTAGTAGATGAATATGTTTTAAATAGACATACTACTTAATATACTTTACTTACTTCCGTAGTTTTGTTATTTTTTGTAAGTGACCATGTTCCTGAACTCCCTGGTGACATGTTCTCCTTTTCATTCATATAGAGTATAAACTAGCTAGCGAAAAGGAGCTTGAAGAGTCACTACATAGATAGTCCCTACAGTACCACCTCAGAACCAATAATTTATGTGGTTCAATCCGTTCTCGAGATATCATTCATGCAAAATGTATGAGAAAATGAATTATCTTCATTAATATTTAAAAATTACCTTGTGTTCCCATCCTTTTCGCTCATTGATGATGTTCCAGGTAATATTTGATTTTTGGTTGATTTCCGCCTATGTAATTCTCTACAAATACAATTAAAATATTTTTAGGTTATATAAATAATAGTAAATTATAACAATATTCTTAATTAAGGTGATGGCAACAATTATTATTTACCTAAGAACTGCATGTCCTTTCGTATTTTTTCAACTTTTTTCTTTTTAATTTTTATTATTCCATGGTAATAAATTTCACTTTTTCGACTCATTTTCTAAAAACATATTCACCATTTTACTAATAGTACAATACAAAACATTAATATGTATGAATAACATTAACAACTCTCAAAGTGTCACACTATTAAAATAAAAAAAATATATAGTTACAGTCTCAAAATTGGTTTGGCGTAGTATAAAATCACGCACGATTCGCGAGTTACGTCGGGAGCGGCGAACGTCACAGGCGACACAGGTCCGTCGTCGAGAAGCCCTTGGGCGCGACTGAATGCAACGAGCGAGCGCATCGGTTTATAAGGCATTATTTAGATATTTTATTACAATTAAATAAGTAGTCAAATTTAAAATATAAAAACTGAGTTTGGTAGTTAAACATCTCAAATTTTAAAATATTTAATACTTATTGTTATTTTCAATAAATTCTTACGCGTAGACGATGGTTTTGCACACGATATTATTGGGTTTTTTCAGCGCAGTCAACATTTTTTTAGTAGTACTAATTCATTAAACTTCAAAAAAATAAATTGTACACTTACTAATATACTATATGCCCAGTAATTAGGATTTTTTTTCAGATTGTTATTTGCTACCAGTAAGCTAAGAAAGCAATTGAAAAACATGGTGTTTCGTGCTTATGTAAAAACGTGTGTTATGTTTTTATTTTTCGTAATTTATATTAAAAAGTTATCAAAATTTAAATTTGTAGACTTACTAGATAAATAGATGATAAATAACTGTGTGTTAAAAAAATATATATATAACTTAAGGATACTGAGAAATTAGCGCTGGAAAAAACTGAATTTTCTGTTTTTAGACCGCGAAATTGATAGGGACTCTTAAGACCTAACACGCAACATGATGTTGTCCGTAATCTGTTAAAAAAAAAATATATAAGTACCATTAAGTTTTTTTTTTTATTTTGTCTTATATAAATATAGTTTTTCAGCCGCGGTGGACCGTAATGGACAGAGTATTTTGAAAGACCCAGCATGTGTCAGTCATATTTTTTTTTACAAATTTACCTTTTTTTAAAACTGACAGACAGAAGAATCATAGAAATGATAATAAAATTTACACTGTATATACAATCTATTTATTTTAAAACTAAGGATTAATAAGAGAATTTACTATTCATTCACTAGTTGTATTACATCAGAGGGGCAATTCTCGTAATTTTTAAGAACGTTCACAGTCTGATCTCAGTCTCAATCTGTCAAAAATACTTCAAATTTCCCTACATTTTGACAAGTTTTTGACATTTGTTTGTCGCCGAGATGAGACTGCTACTAGATTTTGAACGTTTTAAATTAGCAGAATTGGCCTACAGGTTAGATTATAATAAATCATTAAGAACTTTAGTTCTTACAGGGAAAAAATTACATCATCAGTCTGCGTTCATTCATTTACTTGTAAACTGTGAAGTCGGACTATACGAATGCGTCCACAATCCAGATACGTATACGAAATAGTCTCATCAACTAGAACGATTTGCTCCGGTAACTACCTACTGATCGCTCCTATGCATACCTTAAGGCATAAAACAGGTTCTGAAAGTAGTAATTCTCTCATATAACCGTAATTCTGCTATTTTGTTGCCTCTAGTACCTAGACGTTGTGAGAGTAATTTAAAACATGTAACGGTTACAATAAGTATCTACATAAAATACGAAATAGTCTCATCAGTAAGAACAATTTTCTTCAAGTAGGTTTTATTGGCCCCGGCCGCTGGGATACGATTGGCCTTATAGCATAAAACATCCCACACGCGGTACGGATGTTTAAGAGGCAGGCGGATCTAAAGCTAGTACCTACCTCTTTTGTTTAGCCGAAGTTCTGCCTTTTTGTTCCCTCTAACGTTAAAATTCGAATCATTTAAATTTTAAATGATTCGACCGTTTTAAATTTTAAAACATGCAACGGTTTTTATAAGTATATTAGTGTAGTGTAATGTATATTAATGCGTGTACTTCGAATATACCAGTTAAGTAAGTATATGCATGAGCTGGACTCACTAAATAAAGATTGGTCCTTGACAGCTCTGGACAGAGAGAGGTGGAAGGAGAGTAGGGACGCCTTTGCCCAGCAGTGGGACATTAATAGCTAATTTTAAAAAAGTATGAGCATTACTATAATTAGTTGTCCTTATATGGCGAGGTACATATTTGTAGGGTGTTATAATAACGTAACATCACGTCTGCATTCCACGAAGGTTTGGGCAGACTAAGTAGTATATTACCATCCACATTGCGCAATCTTTTTTTTCTAATAACTCCCAATAGGTATCTTACTGTTCTTTCTTTTTTACTTAAACTGAAACAAAACCCAACCCAAAGCCTTTTCCATGGATATGTAATAAATAGTGCAGGGTTGCTTGCAGGGATACGATCCCAATTTGTTCCCTTTTTTACAATGAGCCCTTTACAAGGGTACAGTCGTAACCTGTTGGATTTTAAGATTGCTATCTTTTGCAAAGAGGACGGTTTTGGAGTGTCTTTTCCGGGTAACATTATTATTTAATCATCATCTGCCTAGCTTTTTCCCAACTATGTTGGGGTCGGCTTCCAGTCTAACCAGATGCAGCTGAATACCAGTATTTTACATGGAGCGACTACCTATCTGACCTTCACAACCCAGTTACTGGGTAATAACTATACCTCTTGGTAATTAATTAATTAATTATTTAATTTATTCTCAGTGTCAGCAAATAGATTTCGTTTTGCTTTGTTAAAGAAACTTAAGGATTCTGATGTATAGTTATTTGAACAGTCTTGTAGTCTTACTCGCATAGATTGTTCATTAGTAAAGTTATTTAAATTGTATATGCTGTGGAGAACGGTGTGAGTTTCACATTTATATAATATCTTTTTTATATTATTTGCGCAGATATAATGTGTTTGTTTGTCCCAAATAAATAAATAAATAAAACTGATTGTCAGACTTTCGGGCTTCTGACTTCCCGTAACGACTGTCAATGATCCACGAATGACAGCCGGGCCCAACGGCTTAACTTGCTTTCCGAGGCACTGAGGGGTCTCGGTATGTAAAGATGGTCACCCATCCACAGACCAACCGCGGCAAGCGTAGCTTAACCTGCTCGATCGAACCGTGCGGCTGTTATTATTTAGCCACGGGCCCCTCTTGATGATGAAAGAGACAGAATTATGTTTTAAATATGTTTAAAAGCATTTAGTGATTTGTGGTGCAAGCGGGCCTAAATAAGTCAGCCAGAACTTAGTTACGAGTAGCGCATTATTTAATTATAGACTTATTTACCTATAAAGTGTTTTGCAACTAATTTAAAAATCTGTGACATGAGTAAATAGTTTTTGTTCTAGAAGTTTGTATACATGGCACGGAAAGCATGAATTAAGAACATGAAATTACGTTGAAATTTACCGTCGGTTATTAAAAAAATCGTAGGTTATTACACTTTTCTATGAAACAGCTGTTTTTTTCATAACAGGCAAAAAATATCTATGGTAGAATCATGTGCTGAATTCATGGCTACGGTTTGCGCGTCGATGTCCCTGTGACTACATAATAGAAACTTGGATCAATCTGCCTAGCATTTTCTTAACATTATTTGGGATGGCTTCCAGTCTCGGAATACCAGTATTTTACATGGAGTGACATCCTATCTGACCTCCACAAACCAGTTACTGGGTAACACTATCGTGTTCCAAAAGTCTAACTACCCGTAACGACTGTCAAAGGTCTACGAATGACAGCCGCAACCAACGGCTTAACGTGCTTTCCGAGATACGGAAGGGTCTCGATATGTGATCGATGGTCCCATCCACGAACCAACCGGGGCAAGCGTGTTGTTATCATTTAGCCACGAGCCCCATAACAGAAACTTGAATATCAAGTTTCAAATGAAAATTGAGATTTACTTTTGATATCTTTTAGCTAAGCATTTCCATTACCCTAAAAGGAATTTAAGTAGACATTTTTTATGAATCAATCCAAAGATGTTTTTTGACGTAATTGGTTATTATGAGAAAAAATTGCATGTACCTAATATTTATCTAAAGGAAAATAAATTCATAAGTTGAATGTGTCACATTATCTTTTTATTGAAATTTCGGGAAACTAGGTAGAATAAAGAAAAACATCGTAATATAAATAGACAATATTATTGTATAAATTTTTGTATACATATTAATATGTATAACCGAATTAACTATATTAATATAATTACACTGACTAGATATTTTTCACTAAACAATTTGGCAGTTTCGTCTCTCAACTTCCTGAATCTTGTGAGCAACCTGTTGACAAAGAACAGACATTGTTAGTTTATTATGAATCACAAATATCACCGCAGAATGATGCTGAGATCCTTCAGGTCTTCCTTTTTTTTTTGTTATTTTCACTATTCTGTTACTTTTAATCTTTATCTAATACAGGGTTACTTTTTAATCACCAGCCAAATTTTGGGGTATGGTACAGACCATCAAACTGAACAACTTTCTCCAAGAGACCAACATAGTAATCGCGAATAAAAATTCAGTCGTCCCATACATTTAGCTCGAGTAGGTATTGAAGTTTTCTATGGGAGAGTCGATAAATTTTTCGCGATTACGATATTTGTCCCATGGAGAAAGTTGTCCAGTTTGATGGTCTGTACCACACCCTTAAATTTGGCTGGTCATTAAAAACTAACCTTGTATAAAGATTAAACTTTTAAACTTTATCTAATACTAGCTTCTGTCCGCGACTTCGTCCGCGTAAATTTTTTTGTTTCCCCGACCCACCCCGTCGCAACGTGTCGCCGGCCTGCGCTATTACTTCGTTTTCGCTTGGCGAAAACTTCAGACTTTTTTTGTTTTTGCTCAACTCCTAAGGGTCCTAGCGTCACGTTTAATAGAATATAGCCTTCTTCAAGAACTGGGCTATCAAACGCAAAAATATTTTTATATATGCGACCAATACTTCCAGAGATTTAGAGCTTTCAAACCGTGTTTCAAACAAACAAACTCTTCAGCTTTATTATTAGTATTATTTTAAAACTATGATATCTCCTAAGATATACATTGAAATCAAATGATGTCAGAGGCAATTTTGTTCAAAATTAAATACATGTGATGAATAACGTATTTATTTGGATAAGGATTAATACCATATTTATAAAAACACCTTAGCAAATAATGCATTATTTTAGAACAAATTTGGTTAGGATAAAAGAGGTTATAGTGAGCTAACCTTAAAAGATAGACATATGCTGTCGCGGACTTTTTTTTTTAACTTTTAAAGGGGAACAATTCTGTCATATATGATTTTTGCGAAACTTTAACCGTTTACGCAGCGCACGCAGCGGAAGCTCTCAATAGGAAAAAAAATCCCCCGATTTTGAAACATTCTTCATTGGTGCTCCGCTCCTATTGGTTTTAGCGTGATGATATATAGCCTATAGCCTTCCTCGATGAATGGGCTATCTAACACTGAAAGAGTTTTTCAAATCGGACCAGTAGTTCCTGAGATTAGCGCGTTCAAACAAACAAACAAACAAACAAACAAACTCTTCAGCTTTATAATATTATATATATATATAATAATATATAATATAAGTATAGATAAAGATTAAAAGTAACAGAACAGTGAATTTTGTATTCCTGTGCGTGAACCAAATAAAATATTTTCCTTTTTTTTCAAATATCTCACCATTCATGTAGTCTTAGAGAAGATACGACCAGCAGATACGATAATACATACAATTACTCTTACATACAATTTAAATTGACACAAAACTATTAGAAACACTGATATTCTACATTTAAGAGTTTTTTTTTAACTGAAGTGTTAGAGACTTTCGTAACTAACTGTACCTATGCATTCTAACAAATTACAATCACGTTTAGAATGAAGAAATTGATTAAATATTCCAGTTATTTTGACACATAATCGTATGGTTAATTAAGTAGTTTCCTCACCGTGGTCTGGGCAATAATGTCGTCGGCGTCTCCGTCGCCGTTGAGCGTCGCATGTGTCCACACACGTTTCTTCTGCACAAAGGAACAATAATAACAAGTTTAATACTAAAATAAAGCATTGTGTGTGATTTTAAGGATATACATTCTGTGCTAAAACGTTAGTCGCTTAATGATTTCGTAACCTAGTTCATTGTTGTATTGTAGTTCATTGTTTCGTCTCCTTAATGTCACTTGAAATAGTCTAGTCTCCTTTTGTTAGTGATCGAAGGTGGTCTCCGTGTCCTAGTTTTTTCAACTAGTCCTAGAATGTTGACTAACAGTTTATGACAAAATTAAATTGTGCATGATCTGGTCTCCTATAAATGAAGGAGTGCACCTACTTAATACCAGTTATTCCTCTTTATTTTGTGTCACGTATTGTGTACATCCTACTATCCTATTAATTCCTACTTTCCTACTAATATTATAAACGCGAAAGTTTGTGAGGATGGATGGATGGATGGATGTTTGTTACTCTTTCACACAAAAATTACTGAACGGATTTTGATTAAACTTTTCAGTAATATAGCTTATACACCAGAATAACACACAGGATACTTTTTATCCCGATATTCTTAGGGGATCGACACTTATGCGGGTGAAACCGCGGGGCGCTGCTAGTATACAATAAAGTAGCTGTTAGAAAGATTTCAGAGGGGCAATTCTCGTTATTTTAAGAACGTTCACAGGCTGATCTCAGTCTCAATCTGTCAAAAATACCTCTAATTTCCCTATATTATGACAAGTTTTTGACATTTGTTTGTCGCCGGGATGAGACTGCGACTAGATTTTGAACGTTTTAAATTACGAGCATTGGCCCACTGGTCTCACCATCGCAGCAGGCGGGGTTGAGCGGCGGTGCGGCGTCGTCGTCATGCCGCGCGAGTGCGCGCAGCTGCAGCGTGTAGGCGCGCGCGCCGCCCGACACCGCGCCCGCGCCGCCCGCGAACGTCGCGTACGGACTTATCTCGTACACATCTGTATCAAGGTATGTAGAAATGTTATCCACTCTTTTAAGTTAGGGTAAAGGAACAGAGAATGCACCTGTGTTTTCTCAGACACTTGTGCACTATAATATCTATTGCGTACCTGCAGGGTAATTAATTGCGTAACACACTATTAGTAGCAATGGGTTTAATTTTGACAGTTCAACAACATTGATTGTGTTATTACGTTATTGAGCAGACACATTTTTCGAACATGTAGAGCAATGGATTAGAAATATGCTTCAAATTGAGAGTAATAGTGTGTTACGCAATTGGGGTGCTGGCTAATAAGCCGCTGTGACTGAAATTCGTTCGGGAAAATATTAGTTTACGCAAAAGCACCGCTGCTATGTACTAAGCTTCACTTTATAAAAAAAATTAAGCGGGATCGTCCAATGCAACACTGCCGTCAGTCAAGCGCACGAATGCATGGCTGGCAAACAAATGAACCGTGTATATAACGTGAGCTATCTCTACAGGCACATCTTACTGTAGCAGAGGATGGTTGACTTTACACTTGCTAGGAAACCAGGAACATAAAGCAAATGGAATGGTCACTGTTAGACACTGTAGCATCAGCCTGAACATATTTGATACTAAACAAGTAAATACTTGTAAAACGGTATGAGTGTTTTAACTGGGACAACACGGGGAATCCAATTCCATAAGAACGATAATCTGTCTTAAGAAGCATTATTTTGATTAAAAAGATTGTCCGTGGAGATTCTTGCCCGTTCCTCTCCACGCTACGCTTTGTAATGGGCAACTAGCTTCATCTATTTGACTGACCGAGCCTTTGACAATTTAAAAGAGCCTGTAATTGGTTTATCACTACATAGTATAAAACAAAGTCGCTTTCTCTGTCCCTATATCCCTATATATGCTTAAATCTTTAAAACTACGCAACAGATTTTGATGCGGTTTTTTAATAGTTAAAGTGATTCAAGAGGATGTATAATACATGTATAATATAGTAGAGAAACACTGATAATTTTAGAGGTTTTTAATATGATGTCGTAAATAAACCCTTTTTTTTGCGCTTACATTGCAAACGCTGGCTGAACCCTATGAGATACATCAAAATAATGTACTACAGTATTGTACACCTTAAAAAGGTTTACAAAAAAGTCCGCGATGGTATATGTCTATCTCTTAGGGATAACCCACAATAACCATTTTTTTCTTTTACTTTTTACGAGAAATAATGGCTTATTTACGAAGCGATTTTAACCAATACAGCATTAATCCTTATCCAATTAAGTACCTTAAATACATTGTGCATTCAATATAGATCAATATGGCCCTTTACAGCATGTTATTTAAATTAATATTTTCGAAGGTATTACAGATTTTAAATGCAAGGACTTAGCGGTTGCTGCGGTATCGGCGGCAGGGGCTGGCGGCAAGTTAAAAAAAATTTAAATTAAAATTATTAATTATTTAATTAAATTTATGAAATTGCATTGCACCCGTGCGAAGCCGGGGCGGGTCGCTAGTTTGAAATAAATGCTTTGAGTTTGAGTTCGATTATCAATTTTTAAACGACTTTAAATAAAAGAGGAGGTTATCAAATCATTTGATTAAAAAAAAAATTGTATGTTGACCTCAGAACTCCGTTATTTATAAACCGATTTGCAATTTTTTTTTTTATTTAAAGGGTTTTAATTTAATTTCAGATTGGTTCCATAGAAATTTCATCAAAATCGGTTCAGTAGTTTGGTTCAGTAAAATTACTGGTAAAAATTCAAGTAAACGAAATTGTTTTTGTATGTATGTTACACGATATCTCCGGTAATTATAAATCGATATCTATTTTTTTTTTAATGTTTACAGTTTGCCTCAGGGGTGGTTCTATATAAATTTTTACTAACTCTGCTTGGGTAGTTTTTGAGTTGGCTTCAATATACGTTTTTTTTTCTACTTTGCAGTGTGTTTTTTGGAAGTCGGTTGTTTTTTATTTTTGAAAACAGTTTTTTTCACGTTTTTGTGCCATACTTTAGTGCAAGTTGGGCGAAACATTTGTAAATTGACCTTTTTATTAATTCGGTTCGGCTTTTGTCCGGTTTCTTTTAAGGGTCATTGCATTGAATCAGAATGGAAAAATATGGAAAATAGAAGTGGGTTCAAATTTATAAAATATTTTTTCATACACATAATACATCATTCATTTTTTTATCTTCAAACGATTGACAGAAACACGACGGTGTTATAAACGCATTTAGTGATTAGTGGAGCAATTGAGCTTTAATATTTTTCAAAGAGCGTTGAGTATGAACAACGATATAGAAAAAAACATACTACGCCGTAGCTACGATCGGCTACGCTTGCTACGACATGTCACGCTTATAGCTACGACTCGCTACGCACCTACGACTCGCTACGCAGCTACGAGCTCGTAGCAGATTGATCGACCGAGAGCGGCCTCGATGGATTTGCCGGACTTATTTTTTGACACGTCGTGGGACCGATGGGATTTCCCACTGTCAAAAATGACGACCTTTCATCCCTATTTAACCCCTTTATAGGGTGAATTTTAAAAAATTGTTCCGGTGTACTACTTAGCTGTGAATTTAAGATTTTTTATTATATACAAATTGGGAAAATGTATAATAATTGGAAGATAATACTTTTCGGGCATTGGATAAACAAAAACCAGTTTTCTATGTCCATATGATTGACATTTAATTAACAACTAAAATCATAGTTTTAATAAAGTGCTAGTTTTTATTGCACAATTTTTATCAAAAGTAGAAGTAATTATTAGTGTATAGAGTTTAACAATGTAATATTAGAGCCCTCTTTTCAAAGCTGAAAGGGGATCTTTTATGAAATTGGAACCGGAGTATTAAATATTAAATCCCCCCAGAGAAAGTGTCCTGAAAGCATGTAAAAGGTTTTCGACGTATAAAAATTCTTAGCAGCTTTTATACTAAAGGTTTTAAAGAAAACTAATAATGAAGAGTATTACTAAGAGCAATGTTAAACTATTTGATCTTTAATTAAAATCTTCTAAGAAATGAATTATTAGTGTTCCTTACGTTGAAATTATGATAGCCAACGGTTTTAATAATCTTATAGGCACCTACAATGAGTAAGAATAAAAATGTACAGTTGAACAAGCTGCTTGGTATTAAGACAAAAATATTTATTTTTCCACTACACGGACTATTACGGACGCACTATTCATTTTTAGTGTGTGCATCATAACGTTAAAAGCTTACACCCACAACATTGTTTAAAAGTAGTTGCAAGTTAGCTGACAGTACTTGTTCGAGTATACCTAAGGTATCAATGTAAGCTTAAAATATTGAACGTAAAACAGAAGGTGCGCGGACTAGCTCGGGGCAGCTCGGGGCGACGATTTTATTTTCATTCAATTTACCATCAGATCGTCCCGTCCCGGAAATTCCTCACATCAGAATCCTGTTTGTAGCGCACATGTAAGGTAAACAATGATACGAAACAAAATAAAACTACTTACTACTTCCGAAACAGATTTTTAGGAAAATACATAAATCTGACGCGAATGTTTACATAGAAAAGTTTTGTTTAGGGGCATATGGCATCTAGAAAAACGGAGAGGAAATGTTTTATGAAGACTCTGACTGAACTTTTTTGCCATCAAAGGTTATATTTTATTGATTTTTTAAGTACTTGCATCTAGGTGCTGTTTAAAAAAAAATATTTAAAAAAATATTATAAAAATTATATAACACAATACCGACGGAGCAGTGGTCGCCCAGTGGTATCCGCCCCGACTTACGAGTTCTAGATCGTGAACTCGAACACAGACAAGCGCTTTACTTTGTGTAAATAATTTCATAACCACTCTGCTCTTAAAACGGTGAAGGAAAAACATGAGAAAACCGAATTAGAACCAAAAATTCAATGATATGTTACATCCACCTTTGCATACTGGACCCGCGTGGAATACGACCCACTCTCTCTCACAGAGATCCCACAGCTGAACACAGAGGCCTGTGTCCTAGCAGTAGGAAAGTTATAGCGACCTGGGCCTCAAGTCTGCTATTACAATAGTGTCAGAATGGTCTATCATTGATTTCTTAATTGTTGATTTTGACAAGTTTGGTAATCTACTAACATAATGACGTCATTATGACTTTCCAATTGTCAACCACTGACACTCCATTGAAAGAAATGCCATAAAATGGTAATCTCGTATATAATGACAAATGAATAAATGTAATGTTTATTGCTATTTAAAACTTTTTACTACTTCAGATTGCAAACACTAATACGTAATATGTAAAAATATTTATTAAATGAAATCTAGAAAGAAATTTAGTAGTTTTTCTCAGACCATTGACGAAAGTTTGTGGGTGTGTGTGTTTATATGTTTGTTACTTTTTCACGCTAAAACGGCTAGACCGATTTTGATAAAATTTTGTATGAAGGTAGCTGACACCCTGGATTGATATATAGGCTACTTTTTATCTCGATATTCCCACGGGATCGACACTTATGCGGGTGAAACTGCGAGTCGCAGCTAGTAATCTATATAAATAAAACAAAGTCGGGTTAGTTACACCATTTATAACTCAATATCGGCTGGACCGATTTCTATGATATTTTATTTGTTGAATTTGTCATCGCCCTGAATAGCAGGATAATTATTAAAACATGGGAAAAAATAAAAAAGGATTGTGTGGTTTTATGAAACCACGGTAAAAGTGAAACTTTTCACTTTATCCCTACTCCGCGGCCGACCGTCACGCGACATGCAACACACACATGAAAAAGTTTGAGACGATGTAATAAAAGTTTCACTTTAATAACAAAACAAAAAAATCCGAGGAGGTACGAAGTTCGCCGGGTCAGCATGTACTGTAGTAAAATGTCGCTACCAATACGTACCTGGTGGGTCCGGTGGTAGTTTAGTAGCTTGATGTTGTGGCGCCCTGTACGTCCCACAACTGGGCTTTTCTGCGCTCGTCGATACTCGAGCAACGGCGCCCTCAGTCCTGGTTGAGAAAACCACATCATTAAACTAGTAACCAATAAACAAGTGAAATAATTACACCTACTCAATACCTAATATTGCCCAGTATTTACGTGTCACGTCTTGTGTGTATCTTGTGTTGGAGATTCTAAATAAATACATTATTTACCTATAATGTTTTTATAATAGAATTGTTCTATACCTGTCTGTGCGTTAGTCATTAGAGTGCTCATAACTAGAAAACCTCGTGTCCGACTAATGCCTAGGTTTTAATCAAGATAACAAGGTTGGGGGCACAGATTCTTAGTTAAATTAGCAACTCACACCTGCACCGCATGGTTTTTACGATTTGGCAAAGCATCGAGATTTATCTATCTTTATTATATGTAATTTGAAATGAACACATAAACATAAACCTACCGGAATAAATTCTCTAAATGAGTGAAAACCGCATCAAAATCCGTTGCCCAGTTTACAATAGCAACGCGGTTACACAGACAGACATGAAAAGCGAATTTAATTTATATTCTGGGATTTTTAAGCGTTGTGGTAGATAGCAGTGCTACTGGTTGCTTATAAAAAAAAACTGTGGTCATGGTAGTTAAAAATAACGTATGGTAGTCAATTTTCGAAGGATTTCCTGTATTAAAAAAAAAAAAATTCATAATTAAAAAAAAAAGAAAAAGATGAAATTTTCAATCTATAAGTGGGTTTAGGAACGTGTTTTCGAGTTAGAGTAGTTTGCATTAAACTCGAAGAAGCTCACGTGGATACTAGTTTGGATAGTACCTACATACAATATTACCCGCTCACAAAAAAAAACATGAATGTGTGTTTCCAACGTCGAAAAAAGTAATTAATAAACAGTTATAAGCATTCGAACGGTATGCGTGAGTGGATTCCCATAAAATTTAAAATGATTTTAACTAAAGGGAAATACCTTATTAACGTAACCTACTATAAGCCCTATCTCGTGAATTTATGGTTTGAATTCCGACAAAAAGCTAACCGTACTCGTGCGCTATTTGGTAAATCCCCAAAACGTATGATAAGATAGCCACTACGGGAAAGGTATAAGGTAAGAAATTGTAGTTTCTTGTCAAGTATTGTTAGGGTAAATTTTGAATCTGCTAAATTTCTAGTTTTGACAGTAAATATCAATTGACATATATCCACATAAATGTCAATTGCTATATATCCACATAATATACTATATAAATAAAAATATATATATATTGCTTTATATCAATTGATATATATATCAGTGAATCTTGTTCTTAATACAGCCTACGATCACTAAGAAAGACTTTTCGACACCCAAACCTTCAGTAGGCATATCAAGTTGATAATAGTATACGAACAAAATCGCGGGCAATAGTATTTGGTACCAACTATATCAAATAAATGGGCGTAAATTTTTATGACGATACAATTTTAGCATTTTAAATTAAAAATTGTACAGACGAATCTTCCCCCAGTGATTTTAATAAATATGCGTCGCCAAATTAAATTGTAATTGTAAATTCACGCCTACGAAAGATGTAATTGGTTTTGCAAATAACGAAACATTATTCTGGTTATTTTTATTATAAAAATATGTCCCCAATTTTTGTCTGCAATATTAATAATTTTGTATACGAGCATAAGTGGCAAGTGTGCTTATGTCACAGATGGATTATAGAATCCGCTGTTTTACAAAACCTCTAGTGGTTTTACAAAACAGCTCCGTTATGTAAAACAACTCAACAACGTTCAGCGGTTTTCCATAATTACTGATCTTGAATACGAAGAATTGCATAAACGTTTTGCATTTACCAATGCAGCGGGATAATATTAGTGGTTTTGTAAAACAGCGTGAAATGAAATGTCAGATTGTAGATTTTAGTTGTAAATTTTGCCATTATTGTAGCAACAATAATGGCATCCGAAACAGAAATAAATAATAAGAGTAAAAATTACCTTATCTCAAGTGAAAAGAGTGATTTTAAGGACAATATTAATTAAAAGGTATCAGAGTTTTATGAAAGACGCTCATTGTGACTGTAGATAAGCCATTCTGCATTACCTACCTGCATCTAAACATCGGTAGCAGTTTTGTAAAACGTAGCGCAATGACAATCCAGCTGAACGTTGTTCAGTTGTTTTAAATAACGGAGCTGTTTTGTAAAACAACTAGCGGTTTTGTAAAACAGCGGATTCTACAATCCATTTGCGACACATACACACGAGCGACATGCGTCTACGGTTGCAGGTGCCTCTGCCTTCGACGGGTGTCGGTCGTGTGTATGCCCACTAACACATTAATCCAATTAATTTTAGCAGAGAACACATATTTCACATTTCAATATTCATTATCAAAATGGATATTGATGATGCGTTTCCGAAGTATGGGCGACATTCAACAAGCGGTATCTAGTTCACATTTAGTTCCAATTCCAACGTTTATGAATATAGCCAGTGAATATTCAAACAATGTAGAGGCTGAATTTATTACAAGTCGATCGTAAAACACGTTTACAACCGCGCCTGTTGACTTACTAACTACTGTGGATTATTTTATGGCTCGTATATTTCCAGTGTTGCCATTGTATCGTTAAGTTTTGATAATTACCGTGCATTTAGTGTGAAAAAGAAGGACCATTATTTCCTGCGTTGGTAACAAGGTCCTTTTTTCTTTACATGTAAAATGTTGTGTTTTTTTTTTAATAACGAGAGTTATAGTGATGTACGTTGTTTGTAATACAATGTGAAAACCATTTTATATTTTATGTAGCTTTTTTAACAAACTTTAATGGAAGACATCTTTTAAATATAGAACGCTAAAGTAGAACGCGAATCAATCATAATCAAAGTCTATTGATAAACTTGACTCGTAATAACGGCAGCGTTCCAAGAAAGTTACAAAACATTACAGTGAAAAGTTTTCTTCACGAGGACCAGACGAGCCTATCAAGGTTGAGATGTCTCTGTTTTCCACCACATTGTCAAAAATCTTTCCTTTTATTTAAGTGAGGGACAAATAAACTAGCAAGATGAAAAGCGTGTATACATTGTAACGAGTTTAAAACATCGTTACATGGCTACTCGTCATTTAGTCGATTTCAGAACGATGTATTTTGCGGATTTGTTGTCTGTGGTGGTTCGGTCGGCGGCTGTCAATTTGACATCGGCACTTTGCGATCTTCCACTGAACATGGAGACATTTGCTCCAGTAATTTTTCCTTAAATCTGGTTAAATCCCGGCTAGTTTCGGCCTATTAATGCCGTAAACTCCAAAATTAACACACCACATCTTGGGGTGTTAATTTTGGAGTTTCGAACGAGTAATCCTAGATTTCTTTGGACTAATAAGAATATCTATATTGGAAAAGACGGTAAGTTACATCCCGTGAAATGCCACGCGCCTCCACGCGTAAGGTTTCCAGTGACTCGTTTATTTACCCTGTTTAATTTTGTTGCAGCCCCATCAGGGCGTCTTTCCACCTCTTCGTCTTTTCACCTCTTCGTCTTTCCACCTCTTCGTCTTTTCACCTCTTCGTCTTTTCACTTCTTCATTTTTTCATCTTTGCATTTTTTTCCTGTTTTCGTCTTTTTTTTAACGAGGAGAAGTTTGTCCCGGAGCCCTTTTCCTGAGAGGTAAAACAATCTGGATCCCATCTACCTTCGACGCCGAATTCTTGGAGGTTTCACCTAACTTATTTTTTTTCTTTAAAACAAAGATGCAATAATAATAATAATAGTTAATAGCAATAATAATAATGCAATAGTAATTAATGATAGTCCAATAGTTTATAGTATAATTTTACTATTATCAGTCTGAAGCTACTGGCAAATAAACAAGGTATTAACAAGGTTATTTCCATTGTTTTATTATCTTAGTTTTCAGCTACCTCCGGCAGATTAAAAGTCTGACTCTCCGAAGTGTTCTATCTGGCAAGTTTTGTTTATATAACATACAGTGTGCATCTCCAAGGCGCCCGAAATTCTTTTATTCTTTTTTTGTATTTTTTTTTTTAGGAGAATACACAGAATTTACACATTTTACTTTACCTGTGAGCAAACATCACATTCTACCCAAACATTATATGACAACATCTTGTAACGTTATATTCACTCCGTACTGACAAACTGCGTGCGTTTATGACAGATTTACGAATCTAAACGAAGCAAAAGGAGTATGTAAGGATCGTAGCAGGTGGCGTTCTGTAGTTTCTGCCAATCCTTGTGGGACAAAGGCATGAGATTATGTATGTATTTATGTAAAAGTTAACCAAGCAAATATAATATCGATCGAACATACCTACATGTATTTTCGCACTGGTTGCATCACTGTGCCTCATTTATAGCTGACATACCAGACGTACGTGAACAGGCAAACCGATGCCGCGTTAATAATTTCCACGTAAAACCTGACGCTGAACGAATCACGCGCGTCAAAGGAACGTTCAAACGTCATGTCACACGTCGACTCTTAAGGCAGGGACTGAAAAGGGTCGATGGAGCGACACCGCTTATGTCAGCACTTTGTCACGCACAGATCGCGAACGTTAACGATCCACCTTTATTTTTACTAATAATATTTTTTTTTCGAACTCAGCTTAATGATTTGACTTTGATCGTGTTTTATTTTTAGTCGCTTTTGATGTCTGTCTTGTGATCCAGTCGACATTGAGTTTAAAATGAATGGTTATTGTTTACAAATATTTGAATATAAACAATTAAAGGTCCTAATGGTATGCTTGAGGGAATCTTTAAAGTACAATTTTTGGCTTCTAATTGTTTCATAAATATTGTGCTTCACTTAGTTGTGTATAAAGTTAGAGAAAATTATTGATAAAATTGTTTAATTATTAATTACCTGCCGTAAGTCATATATTCTTACCGTCATTGCAATTTTGTTTTTTGTACTGGAACATATCATGGGAACTGACTGGTTATGGAGACATATACTAAAGATCTCCTGTTTCTTAAATAATATCCAATGAAAACGATAACAGCAGCGTAGAACAATATTGTTCAACAGGAATTAGTATGAAGTTTGATATTAGACTGAAAATAGATACGCGTTGAAAAAGTATCTAAGTTTTTGTAGTAAGACCCTGAAAAAAAGAAACCAAGGCAATCCGCAGGTTTTATTGTCAAATGAAATATCAGACTCACCTATTCCTCCTCAATAAAATGGCTAGTATAGTAAGCGCCGCCAGCGACAGCGCGGCACACAGCGCCAGCAGCAGCGCCAGCTCGCCCGGCGTGGCGGGGAAGGGCGCGTCGCCCTCCTGCGCCGCGCGCCCGTCCGCCGCCTGCGTCGCGAACTCGAACACCTCGCGCGTCCAGCCCGCTTCGTTCGACGCTCGCGCTGCTACTCGGTAGCGAGAGCCCGGGGTCAGACCTATGGATCGGGAAAAAATGTGATAGTGCTTCTTTGTTAAAACGGGAGTGTGCTCGTTTTCCCCTTATTTTTAACTAGCATAAACATCAAAAATGTATAATTATACAACTGACTTTTATCAGCAACGTTTTTAAATAAAGAGGTAATAACCTAAACCACCCTATCCTATATCTGAACTTAGATAACGTATTAATATTACGGCTGATTTTTCAATCATCTGATTATTAACTATTCGAGGAATCATTTTGAAAATGTTGACAGTTATTTCTTACAAAAACTGTCAAACGTCAATTTTACTCCTCGAATAAAAGTTATCTGACGATGGAAAAATCAGCCCTTAGTATGAAAAATCTAATAATGAAAGTAACGATAGCAAATAAAAACTTCAATATTTTTGTAGTACCTACGCTAAGGTCGTTAAGAATAACGTGGAAACTCGAATAAAAAAAAAAGTTTTAACGTTCAGAATTCAAAATTAGCAATACGAGTATAACAGAAGTATGATAAATGTTAATTAGGTATTCGTTAATTTTTGGATACACGTGTGAGTTCAAGGTAAACTCAATAAACCAGAAAATGTAAAACAAAGAAAACGTACCTCCGAGTATAACTTCTCCGCCTACAGGCACATCCCTGGCACCTGCTACCCCAGACCCTGCCCACTCCAGCTTTAAAGCCACAGGCCCACATCCTCCATCGGTCCATGCACTAGTATCGAACCTCGCATGAGTAGCATTTGCTCTAATCCACCTTGCATCTGGAGGGGCGGTAGGAGGACCTCCAGAGGTCCTTACAGCCAGTTCGGAACCCGGTGCCCCTCCGGCAGAACCATACGCTCTGTATGCGGAACCGCAGCGAAGTCCAGATACTGTAACCGGCCCGGGAGTGGCCAATTGTAATCGCCATTCACCCTAAAATGGACTTGAAATGTAAGGAAAAGATACGGCACGTTTCTTGAAGGATTTCGAATATACGAGTAAGTATAAATTGGAAGAGCTTAAAGATGTAAAAGTAGAGTGGATTTACGTAAGAATTTTTTTTGTTATTAGTAGTGGAACGAGAAAGCGTATTAAGTAATAAACAATTTAGGATACCTGAGAGGCAATTCTCGTAATTTTAAGTACTTTCACAGTTTGATCTCAGTCTCAATCTGTCAAAAATACCTCTAATTTCCCTACTTTTTGACAAATTTTTGACATTTTTTTGTCGCCGAGATGAGACTGCGACTAGATTTTGAACGTTTTAAATTACAAGAATAATTGGCCTTCTGATTTGTGATTGACTCCAACCTAAATGACATGACAACCGATTGAATTTATACGTACCTCTGGTGATGCAAGTCTCCAATGTACACTATAAGTCTTAGCGATGGCATGCCCAGGTGACCTCGGCGCCGGCCTAAGCTCGAGCTCCAGCTCTCTTGGCCTTGCTTCGAGAAGTGCCAGCCCTGGTGGCGCAGGCGGTCGCAGTACTATCACCCGCCATGTTGCTGAGTCAGAGCCGTGAGGGTTCTCCGCCACGCATGTGTAGTTGTCAGCGTGGGATAGCTCTAAGCCTGTTGGGAAATTTGGGATACAATCCATATAATTTCATGACACGTCAATCAAGTTGCGGTGCAGTTACAGCACTTGTTGTAATCTTTGAACTGCGCGTAGAATACTGCGCGTAGAATGTAGTAGAATGCACTCTTTTTACCCTGGCGCAATGACGCGAGCGTATCTGACTTTTACGAAACGCGTTGTTTTGATCAAAACTCCAAAGTGCAACTGAACTTTTTTAGTTACGTGAAGCTGAACTGAACTACCTAAAAAGATGGATAGGTAATTAGACTTATATTCTGAAATCTGAGCTTTTTCTGCAATCGTTTTTCAATATAAAAGACAACACTACGACTTTTTCTCCAAGTGTACTAAAAATTTTTAATATCAGCTAAACCATCTAGGTACAGACGCCAGTACTTCAAGCCACTACAATCTGTCAAATTTCTTTAATAGATTTCCAACTTCATCACTAAAGCATAAGGTTCAAAGTTGATTGGGAAAATTTGACAGTTTCGGGTAGCTTGATCTGTACATCGAAACAGATGAATCCTTTCTAATGATCTCTCGCACTTCTGCTATGTCCTACCTCGTATAAGCAGTGCATCTCCATCGAGGTGGAAGGGTGGTCGTGGATGCAGCGGCGTGCCGGCACGCAGCCAGCGCTTGGCGGGCGGCGGAGCACCTCCGACCACGCAGCGCAGGGAAAGCGAACCGCCCGCCGCGCCCAGCGCCACGCCGCCGAATGACGAGATGCGACCAGGCGCTAAAGAGAATAAGCGGATATGTGGCCCCATGATCAAGATTTAGATGTATGTTGATGATAAGTAAACTGTTTCGCATTTCAACTTTTCAACCGATATTACTCCGACCGTTTTATTGATGATTTCTATGATTATAATTCTATAATTAAATAAAATTATTTGTTACGGCCGCGAATTGTATTTAGATCAACATATAATCTGATACTGACCTGCAAATTGCAAATTTTGATTTTAGCGAGATACCTTGACGTTTTCGCCTCAATGCAAAACCAAATCACTTACCCAGGGAGCTGGTCTGGCAGGCCACAGCGGGTGACGGCGGGCCCTCCCCGGCGGCGGTCGCGGCACGTGCCCAAGCCTCATACGTTCTTCCTGCGCGCAGACCGCGCATCGTGCGCATACATTCTGTTGTAGTTCCCTCGATCTCAGCGCATGCGTTCACGCGGGTGACATTGGGTTCTTGTGACCTAAGGCAAGGATTTTATGATTTTCATTTCTAAAGCAACTGTACACTTTGAAGGCGATGACACCGTACACCAGTGAACATACGAGGTGCCTTCCTACTAGTTTGATCTTTTGGAAGGAGCAACTAGAAACTATTATATTTTCTTGTAAATGACATCTATACATCGACTGTCCCACATCACACATTGTGTGTGTATTGCTTATTATAAAAAAACCTTAATTTTCAATTTCGATAGTGTACATATGGACAGTCGACATATAACTAAATAAAATTGAAGTGTCTGTTTGTAATGTCAAAATAACAGCGTTTTACTAAATGGGAATTTATCATCATCTGCCCAGCCTTTTCCCAACTACGTTGGGGTCGGTTTCCAGTCTCATCGGATGCAGCTGCATAACAATATTTTACATAAAACGACTGCTTATATGACCTCCACAACGCAGTTACTGGGTAATATGCATATATATATATATATATGTATATGAATGTATATAAGGTACTTATAAGTAAAATTTATTTTTGAAATGTTTGTCTTTGTGTTTGTTCCGGTTAATCTCCGAAACGGCAGCACCGATTTTGACGGTCTGATGCTTATATGCTATTATAAGGAGTAACTTATGTTACTTTTATTTTAGAAAAAGAATTCGGGTTCTGCGCAATAAAATTTAAACCCATGACTTTCCGACATCCGCGGTCGAAGCCGCGGGCAGAAGCTTGTGTTGACTTTGGTTTTCACTTTGAACGCAGTTCACTAAATAGCAATTTTCTTGTTATAAATTATGGTAAAGAAATAAGTTGTAATTTCGCCACTCGATAGCTGAACACCGGATAATGTATATTAGGTCGGGGCAAAAGTATTATGTCGGGGCAAAAATATTTTCGTATTTTTCATACAAAAATTTTTTTTTTCTTTTATGTTTAATTTTTTATTTATTTATATTAAGTATGTGCCGTTTTGATCGATGACTTGTTGCCATCTTGTGGGCAATGCCATGATCCCATTGCTGTAGAAGTTTTGAGATTTTTTATCAAAAAAATCTGACAGGTAGTTTTCACAGTGTTCTTTTGAGGTTAACTTTATGCCTCGTAAAGAGTTCTGAAGTGACCGAAACAGGTGGAAATCTGATGGAGCAAGATCAGGGCTATACGGAGGATGCATCAACACATCCCAGCCAAGCTCTCTCAATTTTTCCTGAGTGGCTCAGATGAGTGCGGTCTGGCGTTGTTGTGATGAAACACCACGCCCTTCCTATTCACCAGCTCCGGCTGGTTTTTCTCAATAGGTTCTTTTAACCTCATCAGTTGTTGACAGTAGAAGTCAGAATCGATAGTCTTACCCGGCGGCAAAAGCTCATAGTGGACGATTCCTTTCCAATCCCACCAAACACACAGCATCACTTTGTTCCGAGTCAGGCCGGGTTTTGCCACAGTCTATGGGGCTTGTCCATGCTTCGACTACGATCTTTTTCGGACATTCTTATCGTAAGTGATCCATTTTTCATCACCCGTAATCAACCGTTTAAGAAATGGGTCGGAATTATTACGTTTCAACAAAGAATCGCAAATGGAAACACGTTGCATTAAGTTTCTCTCAGTGAGATCATGTGGTACCCAAATATCAAGTTTTTTCTTGTACCCAGACTTTTGTAAATGCCGTAAAACTGTTTTGTGATCAACATCCAGTTCTTCAGCAATATCATAACTACTTATATGTCGATCTTGCTCCACTTTTTCAAAAATGGCACTGATTTTATCCGCGACAGGGCATCCAGAGCGAGCTTCATCCTTCACACTAAAATTTCCTGACTTGAAACGCTTGAACGGCATTTGTGCTACTCGTTTTGATACCGCATTAGGTCCGTAAACCGCAAAATATTTATTCGCGGCGTTCGTCGCATTTTTATCTTTTCTATACTTATAATAAATCTGTAGAGAGGTCAATTCTGTACATGAAATATATTTCCAAAATAACTATCAGCGGGTGATTAGTGATCGTTACTGACGCCAAAAATGCAATCAGTAAAATTTTTGTCTGTCTGTCTGTCTGTCTGTATGTTCGTTATAGAAACAAAAACCACTCGACGGATTTCAACGAAACTTGGTACAATTGTTTTTCATACTCCTGGGCAGGTTATAGTATACTTTTCATCACGCTACGATCAATAGGAGCAGAGCAGTGAAGGGAAATGTTGGGAAAACAGGATTTCTTTTTAGGTGAAGTAGTAATAGGTTAGTAGTAGTTAGTTAGTAGTAGGTGAGTTTTGGTTAATTTATGTTCAGTTTTTTTTTATATTAAGTAGGTAAAAGCGTAGGTACTTTTATTAATTATAGGTATAGGTATTATTAATTATAGTAGTTATAGGTATTTAGTTTTAAGTGAAGTAGGTTTTATTATATATTATTTTAAATATTACACGTAGTTATATATTTTTAGTTATTCAAGCCCCAAGCGGACGCCGGCGCGGCGTCCGCCCGCTATTGTCTTGAAAAACGCGTTGAATGAGAAATACGCGTTCTCAAGAATCGGCAGAAGAAAGAGCACATCGGTTAAACTCTATGAGAGTTAGTGCCTCAATTTCCGGAAGTCATTATTCCACGCGGACGAAGTCGCTGGCAAAAGCTAGTTTGTAATAACATTTTAAAATGTACCGAATTTCTTCGTCACATACGTTCATGTTGCTTGCTTGAAAAACAATTGAGAAATGGCGGGAACTAGTTTTTTTTTTTATTTATTGCATCTTTATAATGTCATCTTTTAATAGTATTAAAACCAGCCAGTTACATTCAGTACTGCCAAAGAGGTTTGATTACTAACAATAGATTCAAAATACGAAAATATTTTTGCCCCGACCTATTATAATATAAAACATCAAACCGACTTAGTATCAGCGCTTCACTGCCCTGATTAAGCTGTTTCATATACCATCTTCGTAGAATCAGTTTCTGTCAGCACGGAGCTTTATAATCCGATATGCGGGCACATCAATGCAGATATTCAATACTGTTATGGAAAGCCCTTTAGTCATGTCTGAAAAGTCTTGTGAGAAAGGGAAGGCTTTGACTAAACTAAATTTCCGTAGAACTAAAACAACACAAGGTGAGTTACAAGTAACTTTGGTTTCCTAAGAAAGTTGTGAACGGTCATAAAATAACGGCTGTCGAAATACAGAGAAATAAAGAAAAATAGGTTTATTTGTTACAGAAACACGTGCATGAAAAATAATTCGTTCTTATAACAGGAAAAATAAAACAAAATAACATAAAATTTAATTTATCCGCAGTCATCACCGTGCGTTCTTATATAAATAGCTACCCAAAGTATTTATCACACAAAAACATTCGGTGTTTTGTGTTTTGTCTCGCCCCCCCCACCCTCACCTTCTCATCGCCTGCGCATTTTTCGACACTTTGATTTCAGATAAGTACTGGTGAAAATGACAGATTTTCATGACGGTGGTTATAAAATGTCGGAACCGCTCTTCTAGAAAACCGTATCTTTACGGCTGTCCAAATACAGATTGTTTTTGACACTTTAATGTTAATTAAGTACTAGTGAAAGTGAGAGATTTTCATGACGATTGTTATAATATGACTGCGTTCTTCTCTTACTCTGTCCTTCTCATACTTCTGACTTTGTTCATTCTTCCTTTTATCTCTTCTTCTTGATATCAGAACAGTCACCAGTCGGTATGCATTTAAGCGGAAATTGCAGAGTTATTTTCAAAACAAATAGCGTAGAGTCATTTCAAAACCTCTCTCCCTTGAATATATATAATACATATTATAAGTATATATCATAGTAAAATCTATGTATGTGTATTATAGGTTTTTAACCTATTTATGTATTTGTGTACGTTTTTTATTTATAATTCTTTAACTTTAATAGTATTTTTTTATCACTGATCGGCTCAACCTGCCATCTAATATCTTCACCACCCTTGATTGACTGCTAGAGAATGCCTAAGGCATTAAATCCACCTTTGTAACCTTTCTGTGAGCGAAAAGTTTAATTAAATAAATATGACGGAACCGCTCTTCTAGGGAACCGTAGATTTAGTTAACAAAGGCCCTAGCACAAACGAGCGACGTTAACGTTAAATTAATTCGAACGATTTTTTTATCGAAAATTCATCTATCCAGTAGAAGTTTGGATTAAATTTTCGCGACAAACACAATCAGTGTCCCCTTAAATTCTGCCTAGCTTTCTCCCAACTATGTTGAGGTCGGATTTTACATGGAGCGATTGCCTATCTGACCTCCAAAACCCAGTTACGGGGAAACACGATACCCCTTGGACTGGTTGTCATAATTTCGGTCTTCTGACAACTCGTAACAACCGGGACCCGGGACCGGGCACGGAGCGGTTTCGGTATTTAAAGATCCCACCACCCACGACCCATCCACGGACCGACCGCGGCAAGCGTAGCTTAACCTGATCGATCGACCCGTGCGGCTGTTAATACTTAGCCAAGATTACTCAATTAGTACTCCCATAGGTGTGAATAAGGTATTAAAACTAAGTAAATATGTTCGACAATACGTAACGTTTACTTCGCGCGTTCATGCTAGGGTCTTAGAACAAACTAGCCGAAGTAAAGCGGTTAGACATGATCAATTGAAGCGGTATTTAACTTTGATTGCTAAACAACTTTGCTTATTCCCCTGCCAGGTAGCGAACCGTTTCAATTATTTATTAACTCCCGCTTACAGCGGTTAAACTATGTAATTGGTTTTGTAATAGCTTAAGGGTTTAGAAAACTATCGATTTTAGGAGAGGAGATTAAAAATGTATACTAAGCATATACCCCTTTATTCGTAAATGTTGCTTAGAGTTAAGTAGTGATTACTGACAGTCTACACATTTTTAACGTTTGCATGTCACTTAGCTTTAATCAACGTTTATAAATAAACCCCTTAATACACAGTCGTTTTGTTCGGCTAGGCATAAGTCACTCCATTGGTTGACAGATCTCTTTACAAGAATAATTATAAAATGCAACGTCTCTATCTGATAAAACTTATTTTTATTAATATTGCTAAAACTAAGTGGACTAAAGTCTATTCAAATTTATGTTTCAAATTTATGTTATTTCAAGTTACACAAATATCAACTTTATTTTAATTGCAATTAAGCTGATTTCAGAGCGACTAGCACTATTGAAAAAGTTATAAAAATGTTTGAAGTTGTAATGTAAATTGAAATTTATTGTGTAGAGATTAAAGTTCTCTTTCAATAAAATCATATTTGTTTACATTTTTGGCAAATAAATCGCGAATGCCGATTACACACATACATAACCTCACACCTTCTTCCCATGAGGGTAGGCAGAAACTACAGAACGACACCTGCTGTGATCCTTACAAACTCCTTTTGGTTCGTTGACATCATACATCTGTAGGCCAATTCTGCTAATTTAAAATATTCAGAATCTAGCCGCAGTCTCATCTCGGCGACAAACAAATGTCAAAAACTTGTCAAAATGTAGGGAAATTTGAAGTATTTTCGACAGATTGAAACTGAGATCAGACTGTGAACGTTCTTAAAAATTACAAGAATTGCCCCTCTGGTCTTACACGCACGCCGGTTGCGAGTACTACGCGCCTGAATTTTTTGACGAACATCACCAATACGGTCTATATTTCCTTCCAGAGCATCTCGTCGTGGCGTGCGTGTGTTTTCACTCACATCTTCCTTGTAAATATGTTTTGTTAGCCGCCTTTCAATCATCCTTTCAACATGACCAAACCTCTTTTCAATTGTTATCACTAAATCTTCTTTTAAACCGCACCGTTTGTTTATCACATAATTCCGCACTACTTTAAATAAACTATCTGCTATAAACTATGAATACCTAACTCGTAGTTTAATAGAAACACATACCGGAGGTGCTACACGGATGCCTCAACTATTTACCTGGCTGCAATATCTCTTTCGCTTTGTACCTTATCTCAGTGATCTCGTCGTGCCGTGTAATCTCATTAAGTGAACTTAAGTTTTAACGGAGTTCATCTTACATTGCAGTGTCCAGAAATGCAATTCATAAGATATCGAACCAATAGCGCTAATGAATAGATAAACCACCGATAAAAGTGCCTCAGAAACCGGGCGTAAGTAAACTATCTGCTATAAACTATGAATACTTTACTTGTAATTTAATAGAAACACATCGGATGTGCTACATGGATGCCTCAACTATTTACCTGGCTGCAACGCAATATCCCTTTCGCTTTGTCAGTCATCTCAGTGAGCTCGTCGTGCCGTGTAATCTCATTAACGCTACGCTCTGTGGAACTCCGTACTATCTACGTACTTGTGGAACCATCGATCTACACTGATTTGTTACCGGTCTATAGTGGTATATTGGCTCGGGAATTATATCAAAGCATCAAAGTACTTTTTTTATTAGAATCGATTACAAAATTGAATGGTTGTAAAACGAATTTTCCTAACAATTTTTTTTTACTTAGTCTAGATCTAGAAGAATCGTAGTGAGCAAACGAGTTACTAAATTTGGATCGGTACACTAATTGCTTAACACAGCACTTTCCAGGGCAATCTGAATCGTTTTGAAGGATATTACTAATATATTGCTTCCTTTGTTCGAAAAAATTGTCTGCTCAACAACGTACTGCTGGACTCCAAACTAACTGATTCGAGCGAGAACAAAGTCAAACCCAGAGGCACACAGAAACCGGATTGATCTTAATAACTACGCAGATAGGTATATTATTCTGAAACGCTAGTGACATCTTGGAGTTTGAATTAAACCGATTACGATTTCAAATGGTGTCAGTTTGCGTCTAATTGTAATCAATGAATGTCAATTAGATCTTTATTCAACTTTTGATTTGATTCAGAACTTGAAGGAGTCGGTGGTAAGCCGTTTATAGCAAATAGCTGGTTATAAAAGCTATCGGCTCAAATAGTGGCGCTGGACCCAAGCAGCATACAGGAATTTATGTAGCTTTCAAAGCTAGGCACTATTTAAAAAATTCAAGAAGAATTTATGTAATCATCTCCCTAGCCTTTACCCAACTATGTTGGGGTCAGCTTCCAGTCTAACCGGATGCAACTAAATACCAGTATTTTACATGGAGTGACTGCCTATCTGACCTTCACACCCCAATTACGGTGTAATACGATACGAAGATAGAATTAATGTAATTAAAATATTTAAATAATTTTTATAAATTACGTACGCAAAATACGCGCATTGACGTGAAGTTGCGAACACCAGCCCGTATTTATTACTTTTATTTTGATAAACCGATGCGAATCAACAATATTTCTTGCGCATGCCACGTAGCTTTCAAATCGCGGCACAGATACAGAGGGTGTGTAATGTTTGACATATAACAAAAGCTCTAATGATAGAGTTTATTCACTTAAATATAAGATGATGAGCTATATCTAATTTTATGTCTATCTGTACGACCACATTTTTCTACTAAACTACGCAACTGATTTTAATGAGATGTGAGTTCTATGTACTATTGAGCTACCATTTACCGGGTAATATGTTTTTCATTGACTAGAATGTGCCCTGGCGGCTGATAGTATGTCATGCTCGCTCAAGTGTCTCGCTGACGGTGGCGTGTGTGTTGGATCATTCGGTTCCCTACAAAATGGTTGAGCTGGATGGTGCTGATCCATGCGTCATGTTCGTGAACGGACGCCGTCAGTTGGGGCTGGTCATCTTTTAGCTGCCACGGCTTATTTTTAATTATTTTATTTTTGGATTGTTATTTTGTTACTAATTGCTGTACTCTGGACACTTTTAACGCGTACTTGATTTTTATTTATTTTTTACATCGTTCTCACATATTTATAAATTCAACATATGATGTAACTAATAATTTTGTAAAAATATTATTTAAAAAGAGTGTCCATGGAGTTTCTTGCCCGTTCTTCTCCATAGGTACCTACTACGCTTTGGAATGGGCAACTAGCTTCATTTTTTTTCCTGACTGACCGACTTCTTGACAATTCAAAAGTGCCTGTAAATGGTTTAATTGAAATAAATGCTTTGAGTTTGAGTTTGAGTTTGAATGCGATTTTCGCCATCAATTACAGAGATTTGTTCCTGAAAGTGTGAGCAGTGGTGTTCCAGAGGTACCGAGTTATAGGTCGTAGATTCGAACCCAGACAGGAGCTTTACTATGTGTAAATTATTTCATCACCACTGCTCTAAAAACGGTGAAGGTAAATATCGTCAGGAAACCGGCTTGTCCTAGAACCACAAATTCGAAGACATGTGACATCTACCAACCCGCACTGGGCTCGCTTGGTAGACAGCCCTCTCCCTCTCACAGAGAGGAGGCCTGTGTCCCAGCAGTGGGAACATTATAAGCTGATTATGTAAGTGTTATGAAGGTTTATGTGTATAATAAATTAATATTAAACTAGAATAGATAAAAAGAAATCTCGATGTTTTGTCCAGTTGGGGTTATTATCTTCTATATATATAAAAGGAGAAACTGACTGAATGACTGACTGACTGACTGACATATCAACACACAGCCGAAACTACCAGGACTAGGAACGTGAAATTTTGCATACGGCTTCCTTTTATTAGGTATGTAGAGGAGCACTAAGAAGGTGTTTTTGACCTTTAAGAGGGTGAAAAGGGGGGATTTTGTTTGTATGAAAAATCTTATTCCTTGAGTTAATAAACTTGAAACTTGGCACGAATACTTATCTAAGTAAAAGTACCTCCTAAAAGGGCATTGGGGGATATCAATATTTATATGGCAGAATTTTAACGCGCAGTCTGATTAACTCGAAACTCAGTATTTATACTTAAGAGCAAAAATAAAGAATAATGTGTATGAGGGTTTTTCGGAAATCTACCCCTAACGGGGTAAAATGGGGTAGTTAATTTTACAGAGGAGGATTTTACTGCGTGGCTTGATTAACTCGAAAATTGGTATAAATAATCTTTGAGTTAAGCAATGAATATATCCCAAACGATTTTTCGAAATTCCACTCCTGTGTGGCGTGAAAAGCGAGGATACAGTTTATATGAAAACTACTATTCATTTGGTTAATAAGCTTGAAACTTGGCACGAATACTTATCTAAGTAAAATTATGAGCAAACATACATTTTGGAATTTTTTAGAGAAAAGTACGAAATACATGCAGACGAAGTCGCGGGCGAAGTGCTAGTTAATCTAATAAAACAAAAAACAAAGTGGCACGACTTACCCGGACAGATCCTTGACGTACAGCGTGTAGTGAGTCAGCTTCCCGTTGGGCTCGGGCGGGGGCAGCCAGGAGGCCCTCAGCGAGCGCTCGCCCAGGGCTATCAGTTTCATGCCACCCGGGGCGCTGGGCACTGAGCGGAACAAAGCAATTCTAATTGACACTCTAAAACTGAAGCTAGTTATTTTTAATTAATTTTGATTGTTTTAGTAAATTTAACGTCACTAAAGTAAAACGAACTAATTAATGTATAGTAAAATCAGTAAAACAGATCTTTACCTAACAAACAATAGAGCAATTTTTAACATAATTTCTCAGTATCAAACTAAATAATTTGCAAAGCAGTGAAATTTACTGAGAAGAGAAGTTGCAGTCAAAAATTCTTCACATTCTACACCCAATAAAAAAACATAAAAAGTAAGTTCAAAAACTACCTGCAGGCGTAGCATGAGCACCGTTTTGTCGACGGAAGAGTAGACAAAGATGACGTTCCGTGTAGACAGTACGACGGCAGCAAAGTAGAAAGAGTCAACTGCACTTTTTACGAAATACATACTCCTTTACATAATTCGACTCAGAATTCTTTGTTTTGTCATAGGATTTTTATTAGTTTTTTTTTAACTGATAATAAGTCACGTATATAGAGACAACTACAACATTTGCTCTGTGTCGAAGAACCGTATTTTGGAACAAATAAATATTGTAGTAATACTGGCCTTAACCACTTCCTTGGTAATGCCCTATTAAGTAAATGATGTAAAATAGAAGAAGATAGCTTTGTTTTTCTATTAATTATCACAGTCTTGCGTTCAAAACGCTTTCCTCTAAAATCATGATTTTGTAGATAACCGTTTATACTTTGTGGCCGTCGTTTTGATAGTCTAAAATCTCCTTACAACTGTCAGCCGTCAGTGTCATTTTGACAGTTGGGATAGAAAACTTTCTTCTGAAATAGTCTACATCTAAAAAGACCTAGACAAAGATCGTTAGAAACGAAAGACAAAATGACAGATTGTAGAAAGATGTCTACGGTGCGATGTCAAAAATAGAGAAACGAAATGTCACTTTGTATAGAAATAGCTATGTCTATTCTTCGTAGAAATAGAAAGCGTCATGCTGAGCCTGCTGGACTACTGAAAAATCACGCTCTAAAAAGTTGTGTATAAAACAAGAAAATAGTTTCAGCTGAAAACAACTAGCACGTAATATATTTTATAACACATTTGCTCGTAAAAGGTCTCTTATTTCACCAATTTCAATATCGTAATGTTTGTCATTACGTACTTGTGCGTTATTGTAATGTAAAACGCACGACTTTCTTTTTAATAAAGTAAAACGTACGGTTTATCAAGATGCTCCGTACGGTAAAAACGAACGGTATTTTTTTTTATTTTAGCAAAGAGTTTTTATGTCAGAAAAGTGGTCAATATTTTATGAATAAAATTAACTTTAGGAGTTATATATAAAAATAAACATTTAATTCTTAATTAATTTTGACAATAAATTACAACCATTTATCTGTAACAAAAACAAAAAAATATTAATTTACGCTTAATATTTTTTGCGCTTTGTCTTTTCGCTGTATTGTTTTTATTTAAAAATGTTGTCAATTAATGATGAATTTCTTAATTTGACACCACCAGAAGTCTCAGCGGCAGCGAAAAAGGCTACTCTAAGCCTCTTGCCCGAAAAATCGACCGATAGATACTTACAAGCGTATCGAAATTTCATCTTATGGAAAACAAGCAAAGATGCAAATACAGTCCAAGTTTTATTTATTTCCTAGCAAATATGTTATAAAACGTCGTATGACATATGTGCGCTTTGATAATTACAGTTTTTAATTAATTTTCAACTTACCGCACTTATATCATAATGTACTATTATTGTATTTAAGACATATTTATAATGATGTTTAAAGGACAGCCGCCGTGCGCCATATTCAAATGTAATGTGAAGTTACATAGCCTATAACTAGCGGACGATTAAGACGCTTCCAACGATACCTCATTTGTCAAATTATGTTAAAATATGAGGGAACAGATGAACATACATACATACCGCTCAAAATCATAATCCTCTTTTATATGCTTTGCCCTAGTCGGGTAAAAATGTTGTTTTACCTATTGATCATGGGCTGATATCTATATATATAAAAGGAGAAACTGACTTACTGACTGACATATCAACGCACAGCCGAAACTGCAAGGACTAGGAACGTGAAATTTTGAATACGGCTTCCTTTTATTATGTAGGGGAGCACTAAGAAAGGGTTTTTGGAAATTCGACCTTTAAGGAGGTCAAAAGGGGGGATTTTGTTTGTATGAATAATCTTATTGCTTGAGTTATTAAACTTGAAATTTGGCACGAATACACGCAGACGAAGTCGCGGGCCAAGTGCTAGTATCAATATAAAAACTAAGCCTTGACTTACCGTCTTCATCAGTCCTGCAAACTTGCGGGGCCGACAGGGGTCCATCGCCGGCGGCGTTGTGCGCCCGCACTCGAATCTCGTATTCAGCATACGGTGTTAGACGCGATACTGTTGCTTCCTCACCCTAATGAGGCAAAAAAATCACTTCGTAAGATAAAATAACATACGCAAAAAACCGGCAAAATGCGAGTCAGACTTGCACACGAGGAGTTCCATACCACAAGGCAAAAAAAAAAACACATTTCTTGTATTATTTGTTTTTAAAGCGGCACTCTGAAAATTTCAACTGTATACCTGTATATTCATGAAATACAGCCCGCTGACAGACAGACGGACGGATGGACAGAAGCATAGTAATAGGGTCTGGTTGGCACACTTTGGGTACGGAACCCTAAAACAGTATTATTTTGTCTACATTACGTAGGTATTATTCCTCTAAGGGCTGATTTTTCAGTTGACAGTAATTTATTATTCGTCGAATAAAATTGACGTCTGACAGTTTTTGTATGGAAGAACTGTCAAAAATTCAAAATTATTCCTCGGATAAAATTATCTGGCTTTGGAAAAATCAGCCCTTATATTTACAAAATAATAAAATTCATAGAATATTTTTCCTTGCGACTTTCATTTTCTTTAATAACAATAACATCATCAATAAGAACGAGTAAACATTTTATTATTCACGTCAGAAGTTACGATAAATATTTTTTTAATAGCCAGTATTGACGAGAGTCCTTGACCTGTATTGCTTATTGAAGTAATGAGGAAAAAGGAGAGGAACAAGTCAATCGTACCTGTATCCTTAGATACGCATCTTGTGTGGGCAGCATTGGATCGGCGTCGCGTCGCGTGTATTGTAAAGTGTAGTGGGTGATAAGCCCTCCTCTGTTGTCTATGCCCGGTGGCCGCCATGACACCCGCAGTGACGTGGACGCGCTAGATATGCAGGCAACTCCTTCTGGACTGCCCGTTGGTGCTGTTTAAAACACATTATTATATTGATGCTCGAAGTGGACAACGCATTGAGAAATATTATCAAGCGTGAAAAGAGCTCGTGTAATTTTCAGACCCGAAAATCCAAGACTAAAGAACTAAAGTTTCAAAATTAGCTTGTCTACAAAAAAATAATGAAACTTTTTGTAATGCAACTTTTAAGTTTTCTTATTGTAATTGCTATAAAGTTGTAACCGTTAGCTTTTTACGCGTCGTAACATAGCATAATAAGTTCCCAGTTGGGACACCGGCCTTTTCTCTGTGGGAGTGAGTGAGAGAGTAGGCCGTAATCCACCACGCGGGCCCAGTGTAGGTTGGTAGATGTCACATGTATTTAACTATTAATTTTTGGTTCTAGAACATGCCGGTTTTCTCACAATGTTTTCCTTCACCGTTTTGAGAGTAGTGATGAAATAATACGCGTCGTTACATATTTAGGTTAAATTAAATTGTAATATTCTAGAAAAAATACGAGATTTTAGTTTTAGCAGAATTAATTCTTCGAGTTCCTTAAGATTAATGACGAGGTATCCTTAAGGATAAAAGTCTGAAAGGCCTGTTCCGAAAATGTATCTCTTTAAATAATGTTCGGTATTAATTTTATGCTTCAGAGTTATATAATTCAAACAGCTTTTTCATTTCTTCCAAATGGGTGCAAAGCAATTCCTTAATAATAATCTTTTATGATTAATTACCGGAATGGATGTTGAGCGCACATGTAACTTATTAAGAGCATTAATTAAGTCTTTTCAAGTTAATAACGTTTAATTTTGAGAATGAAAACATACACAAATACATAAACTCACGCCTTCAAGAAAAACTTATCATCTATAAAGTATCATCGTTTTATACGATAGATATTTTCAAACAGCTACCGATAAAAAGTCGAGCGAAATTCTCCTATAACTGAAAAGGAACACGCCACCGTAAACCTTTCTGATCGATTGCAACAGATGGACCACCGGACAGACGAACAATTGAAACTATATTTCTTATTGCCTTCCAGATATAGTGCCAACTTTAAAAAAGAAATGGAATTTCTATTTTTGGATGAAGAAATAAAAATGAAACAAACGCAGAATACAAAAGTGCCATCAATTTGTACTGAATCGTTTGACCTAGATCGAGAAGGCCACAGTCCAATTAAGCCATTTTGCATTTTGATGGGAAAATTTACGCTCGTCGCTTCACGTCGATAGCGGCGCTCAGTTATTTACTACTACGACAAAACTTGCCTTGTCGAAGTTTCAACTCCGATACAGTTCTGCGGCTGACTGGTCGGAACGTTAAAGAAATCGATCTCTTTCATTTTCCAAGTTTTACGATTTTATAGCGCTTTCAAAGTGATTATCGAGAACAGGAATAATCTGCGGGGAGTTTGTGGGTGGCTTTGTTCATTATGCTTCCTTCTTTGCATAATTTTGATCTGAGAAAATGAGCGAATTAATGCTGCGTCTGAATGAAGCAATTATTATTTTTGTCAAATATGTTTTTTTTAATGTACTGTCTGGGCCAGTAGGCGTTTTTAAATTTATTGTAGCGCGGCACGTCATGCCACGTCACGTTATTGTTGTGGACAAATGGTTCGAATGAAGTTAGTTGACGTGGGACGGGACGTCATTTCGTTACCGCCGACAGAAAATTAAAAGCGTCTCCATACAATTCGCTATTGTATAGAGACGTGATGTGCCGTGTTACGGTAAATTGCAAGACGCTCAATGCCTTCTGTAGTCGTGGATTCTTTAAAGGAAATCTCATAATAGTGTGAATAAGGGAAGAATAAGAAGTTAAAAGGAAACTCACGTGATTCAAGCGTGTGTCGATAATGCGGCGGCGACAGTGGTCCAGTTCCAGCTGCATTATACGCTCTCACTGTGATTCCATATCGTGTAGCCGCCTTCAATCCTCTTAACGTAGTACTGGTAGCATCCGCACTGGCTCCACTCTCGGATCCGGGGCTGTCGCTCATCGTTCCCTTGCCCTCTTCGGATACTTCCCACCATCGGATGGTGTAACCAAGTAACGTACCGTGCCATGTTTCTCGCGGTGGTGGCTAAGAGATGGTAAATATAAATATAGAAACAGCCCTGATTTAGCAAAAAAATCAGCTATTCCATACATTTGTGTTCGTATAATATGCAAGTCGATAAATTATATGGGGCAGCAATTTTTTTTTCTGATTTTAGGCGATTCCCATACCTAGTAAAAGCTGTTCTTAATGATGAGTACAGTGAACCCTTTTCGGGTTTAGGGTAAACTAAAACTAAGCTTTGCTGTGCTTTACTTTAGTAACCAACCACTATGGTTACTGTTAATTATTATAAATACCAATTTAAAACATAATAATGATTAGGCTCAGCACTTGTGTTCTATTTCCGATCAGAAGAGAACCGCAGCATCTATTCATGTAAATGTATCCGTCTCAAATGAGCCTTCATTTGTAAACTCACAGAACTTTTTTTTATAGAAAGTGAGTTAAACTGAATAAGTAAGCATAACCAATACTTATAACCGTTCCAAAAATTATTACTTCAACGTAACTAAAAATGAAAGCAGAACTTTTAAGACACGTCCTCATCTTCATCACAAGATAAAATAGATAAGATATTACGTAGGATTTTCATCAGCATATATTTTCCACCACCTTTAAATAAAGGTGTATGCTGAATAAATATCTACGTAAAAAAAGATGTGAAGTTAACCTACCTGCCAAGTTATATGAAGTTCTCGCGCCCTAAGTGCCCGCACAGTAATGTCACGAGGCGCTCCTCCAGGCGCTGGCAAAAAAAAAACTCACTGTTAAAAGCGACACCCAGAAAAGGACTCCACCACATTGACTACACCATTATCAAAGCACAATCAACTTTATGTACCACAAGATAGAGTCGGAAATTATGTGGGGCATACGGACATTTTTATTCTGTGAACAAAGTAGGAGCACATTCTCATACATCCACACACATTTACGAAGCTTCCTGCGGAAATTGCACAGCACTGTTTTTTAATAGACGGGAAAGCCTCAAGTTGCTCTCACTTCAGCCGACCTTTAGGAATATATTAATAATATATCCGCACATACCTACTGTGTACTATATGAGTTTGTGAGCAAATGGTAGCGAGAACTGTGTTTGACATTCTTTGGGTTGCGTGAATATTAGGTGCCTCATGTGTAATTAACTTGAACAGTTGTTTGATTGTATTTTTGTGTAGAAATAGGATCAAGGTCCTCTCTAATTAGCAACACAACTAAACTGAACTATCGAACAGTAGTTCATAGTTTTGCTTAGGATCTATTCCATTAATTAAGTTTGGGATATCAAACTTTGGTTCTGGACAAGACGTTGACCTTTTCTTGTTCGTTGACAACAAGAAAGTTTTGCTAGTTAGCTTAGCTGAAGCTATGACAAAGAAGCGATGTTATTGATTAAGTCCCATTTACATGATGCAACTTTCTTGCCTGACTAACTGATTGGCATTGTCTTAACACTGTTTAGACGGTTGCCACTGGCCATTAAGTTACACCGCGTAAATCAAGTATTAGTTTCACACACATTCATTATTCTTGCTACGCTTCTATTTATTTATGTTACTTCTTCGGTAAAACTGATATTTTGCAAACAATGCACGTATAACAGGAAGTCTTACCTTCCTCTCGTGTTGTGAAATGTAGCGGCGTTGTGTAGGGCGAGGCGCCGACATCGTTGAATGCAGCCATGCGCATCGCATATCTCGTGTCGGGAGAGAGTCCCGCCACCGACGCGCCCGCACGGCCCGGCCCTTCAGACCTAGGTACAATAGTTTCTTTTAATATTTTTAGATAGCAAAAGACCATGCATAAATTACGTCACACGAATTTCATGATTTTTTAAACCCCCTTCCCCTGTCCTTGTCTATTGTCACAGGTCATGTTTGTGTGATCTTACCCTCCTCCCTCGATGTGACGGCACATATATTGCAATTTTGTATTAAATATAATTTTAATTTTGTTAGAGTTGATAATATTTAAAGTTTCTCGAAAAAGCTGAAGTTAAGAGTAGTAGAGTATGACTCGTCCCCCTTGTCACAGGATGTCACACTGTTTGACCCCCTCCCTAGATACATTCGCCTGCAGTTGCCCACACCAGCACCAATATCTATTAAATTAGAACATAAACGCTGCTTGACGGCTGAAAAGTTATAATACTTGGCTGGGATGTGTTGATGCATCCTCCGTATAGCCCTGACCTTGCTCCATCAGATTTCCAACTGTTTCGGTCACTTCAGAACTCTTTAGGAAGCATAAAGTTAACCTCAAAAGAACACTGTGAAAACTACCTGTCAGATTTTTTTGATAAAAAATCTCAAAACTTCTACAGCAATGGGATCATGGCATTGCCCACAAGATGGCAACAAGTCATATATCAAAACGGCATATACATATTATAAATAAATAAAAAATTAAACCTAAAAGAAACATTTTTTTTTGTATGAAAAATACGAAAATACTTTTGCCCCGACCTAATATTAAAAAAAATAAACCATTAGTTATGTAGGAACTGGAAAATTTTAATGAGCGGTCTTAATATCAAAGTACCTAATTAAGCAGGATAAATGAGTTATTTTTTTTAACTGTTGAACAAAGCGCACCCTCGTATCTACGAGGGTATCTACATCTTATTCACACTTTATAAAAACATAATTAACTGGCTTTACGAGCCTGGCCATTGCTGAAAAATCTTGGCTTTAACAAATTTTATTTATAATTCAAAAGCTAATGTTCGACTTTGAATTCTACTTTAGTAGGTACGTACTTACTTTGCGATTTTATATTGAAACTAAAATATTGTAGAAATCTACTTGTAAAGTCTACGTCAACATCGTATTAAAAACTGGAAATTAACTTTGCAAATTTTACGGAAACATTAATTGGCTGTACTTGATTTTTTCCCGAGTACCCAAGTTATACAAAAGGTTATAAAATTCCAGTGCTCCCTGTTGGCCTAAAAGCTATTAAACTTTAAATCCAAAGCAACTGTTACACGGTACACCGCATCCGGTGCTTGTTCCTAAGTGAACTTGATTTTTTAGATATACCTAGTTTTCCGGGATATTAAATCTTCGGCCGGTTCTGAACTCCAAGCAACTAATATTTGTCTATTGTGCGTTGTGTCAATCGCTATTGACATATTGTATTACTTCTTGGGGTGATACATTTAAAAGAACCCTTTTACCTCTAGAAAGGGCCAAAGGGCGGTTCTAAAGGTGGCACTGTCTCTTCCTTTTCGTCAACCCACAAAAGATGTTTATAACTCATCTAATATCCTCTCAATTCGTCAGCTTTTTATTCTACATTTTGCTTTAAAACAAAGATCTCTTATCTCTGTTTTTGTCTCCCAAAACAAAATTGATGTGCGCAAAAGAAGGAATGTGCATTTGGATTGAGTGATCTTTTTTTATTTCGTGACAAAATCTGATTGTACATTTAGTCAAAAATAGTCAAAACTGATAGCCCAAAGTAAAAAATTTGTCACTCTCAAGGGTCTTCAGTTATTGCCCAAAATGTGGATCACTCAAATCAGACATTTTGCAAAAACGGCTATGAGCTAAATCTCAACAAAAACTTACTCTACTGACTAAATTTATTCCTCAAAAATTTGTTAACAAATTGTCACAATATTTTTTAAAACCATGAAGCCATTTGAAGCTACTTCCAGGTATTTAAGCCAGTATCATTGGATCACTCAGTACAGACACCATTTTGTCTGAGAGATCGTTGTAATAAGGCTTAGGTTGACTTTTTCTATACATCTTTTTTTTTAATCCTAAAATGTACGTTCCGAATATATTTGTACAATAAATATCATAACACAAATACCTTTTGTTAAAAAGTTATGAGTAATTCAATGTTTTTAAATTTGCTGAACTGAGTGATCCTTATGAATACTTATAGGTAACTACCTGTTTCGTATTGATTTACACAACTTACGATTAATTTTTGTACAACTTTATGACTAAAGTTTTACATAAAAAATATTTTCATAGACGGCTTAGTTTACGAGATATTAGATTTTTAATTTTTTAAAGAAATTGAGTGTTGTAGGGTACATATGATTTTAACTTTTAATGTATACATTTAAATGTTTCATATTTTATTGTTATTTGCTGCGCCGCACGAATAAATTACAATTTCGAGCGGCTATTGTTGTTTACATCTTTGGCAAATTTTGAGACGTCGGACCCTAAATAAATACGTTCGGTACTTACATTGTTCTTGCATAAAACAGGAAAACCACTGATACTGTCACTATCACGTAAGCTCACTTATGTGCACTAAATGTCGTACAAAACTAAATGAAATGTGCGACTAAGCAAATAACAATAAAATATGAAACATTTAAATATATACATTAAAAGTTAAAATCATATGTACCCTACAAGATGTAATTTCTGTAAAAAATTAAAAATCTAATATCTCGTAAACTAAGCCGTCTATGTAAATAATTTTTATGTAAAACTTTAGTCATAAAGTTGTACAAAAATGAATCGTAAGTTGTGTAAATCAATACGAAACAGGTAGTTACCTATAAGTATTCATAAGGATCACTCAGTTCAGCAAATTTGAAAACATTTAATTACTCATAACTTTTTAACAAAAGGTATTTGTGTTATGATATTTATTGTACAAATATATTGGGAACATATATTTTAGGATTAAAAAAAGATGTACAGAAAAAGTCAACCTAAACCTTATTACAACGATCTCTCAGACAAAATGGTGTCTGTACTGAGTGATCCAATGATACTGTCTTAAATACCTGGAAGTAGCTTCAAATGGCTTGATGGTTTTAAAAAATATTGTGACAATTTATTAACAAATTATTGAGGTATAAACTTAGTCAGTAGAGTAAGTTTTTGTTGAGATTTAGCTCATAGCCGTTTTTGCAAAATGTCTGATTTGAGTGATCCACATTTTGGGCAATAACTGAAGACCCTTGAGAGTGACAAATTTTTTACTTTGGGCTATGAGTTTTGACTATTTTTGACTAAATGTACAATCAGATTTTATCACGAAATAAAAAAAGATCACTCAATCCAAATGCACGAGGGGCGTATGGCAATTTAGGCCAGTTAAAACTAAATTTGCTCGGAATTTCTTTCTTTTTCTTGGGCCGTTTCTATACAATAAACTAAATAACCTACTTTCAACACATATCTTAAGCAAAACTACGTTTAAAAGAGCATAGACTGAATGGCTTCTTTTCTTAGATTTCGCCCAAACTGAAGATCTTTTCACTACCATATCCTAGTTTTAGTATTCCCAAAATAACACACTCGCAATCCCACATATACATACATACACCCTACACTCTCATACATCCTTTGCATTTTTCCTACAAAAATAATTTATAAAATCTTATTTGCAATATTTCTATTAATAAATTAAATATTTTAATAAATTAAATATTTTTTACTTAATGACATAATAATGAATGTATTAATACTAATGTGATTTCAAACAAACAACTTCAGTACAATACTTGAATATAAATTGTTAAGGGCCGCCTGGTGACCTGACTTAAAGGTTTGTTAAAAACTTAGTTTAGGTATCTTCCACAAGTTAAGTCCAAAATTGTATCTGTAGACTAATTTAACTTTAAGCTGTAATTTGTCGTAAGGAAAATAAATCTATAATTGTATCTGTACACTAATTTAACTTTATGCTGTATTTTGTGGTAAGGAAAATAAATCTATTGTATATATTCACTTGTATATATTGTACTTCAATACATGCTGAAATTAAACTAACATTCCAGAAAAAAAAGTAATAACGTAGATATTTCGCACCTTCACTCGATTTCTTAGATTTTTGAGTTAAGTCACTACTATAATTCAGTAGTGACTTAACTCAAAAATCTAAGAAATCGAGTTACGATCATAGAGGGTCACTAAAAGGTACGCACTTTTAAGTGAATATTAAAGAAGCGACATTTTTATGGTGGAATAAAGTCTTTATTCCACCATAAAAACGTCGCTTCTTCTTGATCGTAACTCGATTTCTTAGATTTTTGAGTTAGATCACTATTCTGAAGGTGCGATTTCTTGTAGTCCTAACTTTTTATTTGCGATTAATTAAATGAGAATCTCTTAATAATTGAGTTTCAATTATTTTTCATACCTACTTATATAAGGTCTGAATTCGTAAATGAGTCAGAAGATGTATCAATCCACTCCAGTTGATATAAACTTACTAATTAACTTAGCCTAGCAGTTCGAAGCTGAGTTCTAAACTAAAGTAGCTATCAAACGGTAACAAAGTTAAACTAACACGTCACGATGTCTCTGAATAGATAATTTGTGACTACATCGTTTGTAGATATCACTTCTATCTAACTACTTTGAAACAATGATCAAATCGGTATAATTGAGGGTACAGCTGCTTCAGTAATTCAAACCGATAGGCCCAGTAATAAAAACAAATGAATTAATCAGTCTTATTTGAAAGTCATCATCATTTATCAAGAGCTGACAAATTACTAGAGAGAACGTTATCAAAATAAACCTATTTGACTTCTACAGCAAAAAAGCAAAAAAAGCACAAAAAGAGTGTTGTGAATTGTGACATTGTAATAGGCCTACTACCACAGATATAGATAGATCTAGATAACGCAAGTATCACGATCTGTATGAAAATCAAGCATGCCATTTTTTTTGAGTACCTACTATGACGTCACAACCGCTCTTTCTTACTCACGCTCACCCACCCAGCAGTACACAGGGCTGAGCGCGAAAGTGGCGGCTTACGATTTTTGAACGTAAGTTGGTGCGATTTTTAGCACGCGAAGTAGTTGCTCTTGCGTTATCTAGGTGTATCTATATCTCTGCCTACTACCTATTAAAATGTCACAACCAACGCTTTTTTGAGGAAGTGAGTTTTAACAGTTGCAACTTTGCCAACCGTTGCTATTGAACCATTTCATGTTAGAAATCCACCATGCAATCAAACGTAATAAAAAAATGTTTTATTTTCAGACAACCAGGGCCCATAATGTTAGTTACAAAAAAAAAAAACTTAAAAACTATGTTAGATAGGTACAAAAAGTGGAAAATAATGTCGTTTCATCAACCCGCACCTCTCACATGCAGATTAATGAATCGCTTGAAAACAGCCGCGTCCAACCTATTTGCTATCAAAAACAATAAAACTACATGAATTTTTTTCTGTCTAAAACCAATGACATAAAAAAACACCTAATACCTTCGTAACTTACGCCGCAAAACCCTACTTCCATACTTAAAACGACACATTATTAGAGAACAGATTTATGAATAACAAAGTTAAAACTTACGCAACATGTAGTAGATCAGAATTAGCCAATGTGATGTTGAGGACGTCTTGCGTGTCCCAATTGTCGAGCAGAGTGGGCAGCGGAGCGTCAAGCGGCGCGTGCGACAAGTCGCGCGTCAAGGCGCGGTATTGTAGCGAGTAGTGCGAGACGAGCGCACCTCGCGCGACGCGCCATGTGACGCGGGCTTTACGCGACCATACTTCCGAGACGCGTACCTCTTCTGGCACGCTTGGACGCTCTGTGTGAAAGGAAGGCTTTTTAGGGACATGTCTTTCCATCATGCGCTAGTTGATATACCCACTATTTATAGCCGCATTCTCAAACGTAAGCCTTATGCTGTTGTCAGTTAAAGGCGTATAGTAGTGAAGGAAAGACAAAGATGTTCTAAAGCACCATAAGGTAAAGTTATGTTCGAGAATTCAGAAGAAAATGACGAATTACGGCTAATATTTCTTGTTGAATAGTCATTTATTCAATTCAATTCAATTCATCTTTATTGTGCATCATAGGAAAGTGTACATAATACAGCTGGTGTTAATTTAGTGTTTTGCGAACAGCTATGTCCTGCCCTTAGGGTTTACAATAAAATTAAGCTACATAAAGTGAGTTTATATGCATCTCAACAATAATATTATAACAATACATTACAAATTTTAAACCATTAAATATTTGTTGGAATAACAAATTTCTATACACAAGCAGTTACACAACTGTTTAAGACGCATCATGTATCTACACAAAACGAATTATGACCTAAGCAGATTGTATTCTAACAGTGAATTGTCGGCAAAGAAGAATTTTTGGCAAGACATTCTATGGACCATGGTATTATATAAGTTTTGATAAACGTCTACGTCGAGATGGTATAAGTGTAAATTTAGAAAACATTATAGCACAAAATAAATACATGTAAGTACAAGATTAAGTATAGGCTTAAAGAACCCACTTTTTGTCATGACTTGACTTGATTCTCGTACAAGATTGGGATCCCAGCGCAGTAATAAATTGTACATTCCATAAAAACATACGTATAAAGTTACTAAATATTTGATCACACTCTTTCCGCTCGAAAAACGACAACTTTAAACTTGCAATATTTTATTAACGTCATGTATAACCATAAACGAAACATCACATGTCATAAATTACATGTTTGTAAGGGTAGAGGCCACCAACAAAATAAAGCCAGAATACCCACATTTTCACACATGACTGGGTGGTGTACGCGATCAACGATGCAAAACAAATAACACCCGGATTCTGTAAAACCGATCAAAATCTTCTATGCACGAAAGGAGCCTCCCCGAGCGACGTACCCCTAGATATTCTGTTACGTCCGGCGCACCTTGGGCAATTGACTTCTGCCGATTAGCTAATCCTTTCACCAAGATGGCAAATATGGCGATACGCTAAGGAGAATAAGAAGTGAATGCTCTATTAAATCTAACTAGTGATTGATCGTAAATAATGCACCTGGCACATTACTTGACACGATATTTAAAGACATTTTAAATCGAGCAAGCTTTAAGAAATTGGAAGTTCGGCATTTGTGTTATCATAAATTGCTCTTCCTCCTCCTTTAGATTTAGATTGTAGTCTTCAAGTACATTTTACTTTCATTTGAAGCAGCGGTGGCGCAGTGGAGTAGAAAAACATCGTGACGAAACCGTCAAGTACAAGAACAAAAATATATCAACGGCATGTGACATCTACCAACCCGCACTGGGCCCGCGTGGTGGATTACAGCCCACTCCCGCTCACCGAGAGGAGCCCTGTGTCCCAGCAGTGCGCAGTGGGAACTTTAAAGGCTAATTATGTAAGTACATTTTAGTTTTATCGTACTTTAGCGATGATCTCGCAATCAAATGGTCCTTCTGCACCAATTTCCTTCTTCAATGTAACAGTACAGTGGGGCCACGTATTCAGTATTATCGCGGGCACACATTACGCTTTATGGCCCTCGACGCGAGTACATGACGTCCGCTGGACGGCACAGTACAACGGCACGGAAACAACCACTACATAGCTAGTATTGTTTGACTTAAATGTAGTTCACATGTTAAATAGGGGGATGTGATCCGTAGTTGTAGGATTGTGCACACCATGCGAAGCGGAAACTGTATTTACCCTTTCCCGCGGTCTCGTTATGATTGATGGCGATTATTTAATCATTGTATCTGCTTCGCGAATAGTGAAAGTTAGCTTAGCTAAGTTAAGCTTAACCGGTTGAATGCCGTAATTACATAAACAATTAAAAAGCCATTATGTATTGCGTGGATCCACTTCGAAGAGGTCGATGGGGTCGAACGAAAGTTTAATTATAGAGATATGGCCAAAAAACTGTAGGTTTGCATTAACGGAAAAGGTTAAAAATAGAGCAAAATCATAAAACACTTTTTTGCACTGAAATCAACGTACTTAAGCAGTGACAGTTCTATAGAAGTATGAGGAACAGGGTGTAAAGTTCACTCATACTCCATAGAAAAGGGAGGATCCTCCGGGACGGGTGTTGTGTCTGGCGGGCAACTGCCCAATGATTCATGTCGGACCGTTGTATATATGCTAGTTGCACGGTAAACTCTGCTTGCGAGATGCAAAATTTTGCGTGACGTCACTATAACGCGTAGTTCGCATGTGGCGTAGACACCACTACAGTTCAAATAGTGATTTTGTTCTTTTTTTTTTTAATTTACATCGCATGTCGATGGCATTGACACGATTCCTACCTACGAGTATTTGCTTTTTAGTGTAAATAATTATGTACCTAAGTAAATAAACTCAAGTATCTAACCATGTAGAACTATCGTATTAATTAGTCGTGGGTAAAACGTTTTTAATTACTTCCAAGTAGGTTCCAATGGTTGTAGTATTTTCTATCGTAATCCTAGTGTACTGAATGAGTAATCCAACCTATATAACTATTTTCCTGTTAATTATTCATAAATCTATGATTTCACTGCAGCATATACAACGTGTAAGGCGGATCACCCACTGCACCGCTTCACGCGTTTCCCGCGCTCCGTCGCGTGAAACGTTGCAGTGGGTGATCCGCCTAACGTTAAATGCGCATAACCTGAAAATAGTTTGTTCATAATTGACTACTGAATCGACTTAAGTAACTTTTAATATAGGTTTTTTTTTCAAAAATTATGTATTTTGCCATACTATCCGGCGATTGAGCCAAAAAAAAATGAAGCCTTATTTTAAGGCAATAAGACTCAATTTTGAATGCATAAAGTAATGCTAGGATCAACACGATTTTCTTAATAATAATAGTTAGCTTTAAAAAAAATAGTTTTGGTCATTGTATTATGCTTTTAACTCAATGCTCTAATTGGGGTGTATGAGGTTTTGCGCATTTAACGTTACACGTTGTATAACCGTCCGTACATGCTCCCCTTTTAATAATTACTCTTCGCTACTACATACTGGTATCTAGTTTTAGTTTTTACACAAAACAAATAGTCCAGACACATTTTGTTCATAGATACATAGGGGCGCTAGCATTTTCCAGAGCTCTATTCTATCCTCATTGTTGACGCTACAACACCACTGCAACACTGCCCTGTTATATTATTTTAACACTGACGTGAACATCGTACTAATCCTACTATCCTATCCTACTAATCCTACTAATATCCTACTTCCTACTAATATTATAAATGCGAAAGTTTGTGAGGATGGATGGATGTTTATTACTCTTTCACGCAAAAACTACTGAACGGATTTTGATGAAACTTTACAGTAATATAGTTTATACATCAGAATAACACATAGGATACTTTTTATCCCGATATTCACACGGGATCAAAACTGACGCGGGTGAAACCGCGGGGCGCAGCTAGTATTTAATATATTAACAAACATTTATGTGGCCTGGTGCTAAAAGAGCCAAAATCCGTTTTTGTGAGAAGTGTGATTTTACTGCCAAAATTTTGCTTGAAATTATGATAATTTATGTGTGCTAAAAGGGCCTAAGAGTAACGACAATAATGTTATTTTTAAATATTGTCGTTAAACTTAGGCCCTGGGTTGTGGAGGTCAATAAGCAGTCGCTCCATGTAAAATACTGGTATTCAGCTGCATTCGGTTAGACTGGGAGGCGACCCCAACATAGTTGGGAAAAGGCTAGGCAGATGATGATGATGATGACTTAGGCCCTTTAAGGACACATAAATTATTATCATATTCAAACAAAATTTTGGCAGTAAAATCACACTTCTCACAAAAACGGACTTTGGCTCTTTTAGCACCAGGCCACAGTTTATTCTCAGATGTTTTTGTTTGAGACTCGTTCTATTTGTATTTCTAGCTGTGCCCGCGACTTCGTTCGGGTCCATGTCGGAAAACAAATTGGATTTCATGGGTTTTTTTTTGCGCAGAACCCTGATTTACTTCGTATAACTTTAGCTATTTGCTAGTGAAAGTTCCGTCAAATTCGGTCCAGCGGTTTCATAGATTAGCAGAAACAAACAGACAGAGAGACAGACAGACAAACAATTTAAGAACTGTTTTAATGCAATTTTTTGTAATATCAATTGTTCAATAATAATTGAAGACATGAGTGGATGAAGGTGATATGTCGCATTTTTAGATTTTCGCTGTTCTATGTTTTGAAATATCCTAAAATGTTTCTAATGCGAAACTTTGAACTCAATTTTCTCGAAATTAGAATTTTGCGACATAATAGCACTCATGTCTTCAATTAAATGAAAAAGATAAGTGAGTTAATTTATGTACCAACATATAAGATTATTAGAATCAATTGGGTAGTTGCGTAAAGTAATAATACTTCTAAGCAGCGTTATTTCAACATGGATCAATAAAATAATATTAGTTGGGTACCTACCTACATAAATAAAATCTATTCCAGTCGAATGCTATCCTTGTCATTTTCAGTTTTCAGTTGAAGTATTATGTACGTACAGTCAGCAAAGGAGATAAGTATGCAGTGTCGTCGAATATAGTTGAAGTTTAGTAAGAAACCGATTGATGTTTACGAATGAAATTTAATTTGATAAATTAATTGTTTGTTTTCTATTAATTACTACGGTATACTTATCTCCTTTGCTGACTGTACATAGTTGTTTAATTATTAGTTAACTCCTCAGTCAAATCAGGTTTAATCATTCAAAAAAGAAAAACTGAGAATACATTACCTTTAACGAACAGTCGGTAGACCAGCTCGTCGCTGCCGTAGAGATTTCGTGCCAGACATCGGTATTCCCCAGCGTGTTCGGGTCCAGCATGAGGTATTGTCACCTCTGACGTCATCGCCCCAGCACTTGTCTCCCTGTTTTCAACTCCCCCGGAGCCACTATCAGAAAAAAAAAGGTCGATTGAATTCTTGTTCTGAGTTGAAAAGAGTAGAAAACTCGGGCGCTCGACAACAATCTTCAAATTTTATATTTCCATTGTCGGCGGACACCGGTGACCGCGGTGGCAGTCAATGACTTATAAAAAAATATTATTCAATATTTTCCGAGACAGGCATTGAAATTTACTTAAATTGATCGGGGTACCGCGTACCGTTAACGCGTTATCAGAATTCAATATCAAAACAGGAAATTAAATTGTCAAGTCTTCACGCAAAATGATAAGTTTTGAAATTCTCATAACTTTAATCAATCAAATAAATTGCAAGTTTTGATTGAAAATGTAGGTACAGCAGATGACACTATCAACATTAATAACACAACAATAAGCCGATTTGCAAAATTCTTTTTTTTTTTTTATTTGAAAGGATATGATTTCAGATTGGCCTCATAGAAATTTCATCAAAGTCGGTTCAGTAGTTTGGTTTTTCTTCTGTCAACCCCAAAAGATAATATAAAATAATATATAATTTTAAGTGCCACTTCCATTTAAATTATCTATGTTTGTTATCCCAAACTCTTTGCTTGTTTTTATTGCATGATGTGGTCTTCTATAATTGATGGAGGGAGCACATAGATTTCTGTTCTTGTCCATTATAATTATAGCAAGTAAGGTGTATTCTTTGTTGGAGATGCTAATAAAAAAAAAAAACAAAAAAATAAAGATCAGAAAGGCTTGCTGCGGTTTCAATCCGTTATGAAAATGCTCAAAATATCCTCATTTTACTTACTGTTGATGATCTTCATGAAGGTCAGGTGCCTAGTACTCGCAATATGACCATCCGCGCATATATCACCATGTTTGAACGTAAACGAAGCAAAAGGAATAAGTATGTAAGAATCGTAGCAGATGGCGTATATAGTGTCTGCTTACAACCATGGGAAAAAGCGTAAGTTTATGAATGTATGTATCGTCTATTCAAACTTATGTTTCAAATTAATATTATTTCAAGTTAAACAAATATCAACTTTATTTTATTGTATTTAAGTTGATTAAGAGTGTCTAGCGCTATTGAAACAGTTATAAAAATGTTTGAAGTTGTAGCGTAAACTGAACTCTATTTTGTGGGCATTAAAGTTATTTTTTCAAATCCTCGTATTTGTTTACAGTTTTGGCAAGTTAATAGCGAATGCAGATTATGTTTACTTACTGTAACGACAAGGGCCTGGAGTCATGCGTCCAGTGCACGTGGATCTCTGGTTCCCCTCTGACCGTGCACGACAGTCTGGCCGTGGTTCCTCTTACCACCCACCGAGTCTCACCACTACCACTTCTGCTCAATCTTGGCGGTTCTGTTATGTGGTACAATTTAAATTTAGAACTTATGAGTAATACGAAAAGCTTATAAGAATTAGATTTAGTTCAGAAGACTAATAAGATAAGCTATGTTTTTCAAAGCTTCCTCTCTCATACGATATTGAAGTGCCCCAAAGGGTCCATAATGATCACCTATATCTTTAAGTTACCACCTAAGTACACATTGCGGAACGCAAATAAGGCATTGAGTATTGAATAATGTAGAGGAAAAATGGGACCTAGTTTTGTATAGGTTAAACAAGTCAAGTCGGTAAAAAAGTAGGTATAAAAACGACTGGGATGCAATGTAAAGCTGCTTCGATTTTTATACAGTCCAAAACCATTACAAAATAAAATTTTACATTATACAAAAAAACTATTTTAATCCAGCTTTAGTCACGTAAACCTTCGTGGACAACTAACTAAAAAAAAAAAAAACAGATTAAACGGTGAATTGTTGCTTTTATTATAGAGAAAATAAAAATTCAAACATAACTAGCCAAGGTCTTCAACACATTATAATCTATCTTTAATCTACGTTTGGGTTGTAAGGTACAAACTCGTGGAAATTAATTGTTAAGAAAATTTACGCCCTACTCCTGTTTGCTGTGTTATAGCCATTTCATACAACTGCAAAAGATTGACAGTTGTAATTTAAGTTGGTAGGTAGTTAATTTTCTTTAACAATTTTTCCCTGACTTTACCTAGGATAAGCTTACCTCTAACATCGAGATAAAACGAGTGATGCAAGAAGGAATGCTGCACGCGTGCTGTACATCGGTACCAGCCCTCGTGATCCGGACTGGCGGCACGTAGCCACACAGTGCCGTCTATCAGTATGGAGCCCCCGCTGGTGTCCGTCGCCTCTGACTGACCCCATAGAACGTGTCGCCAGTTGTCCCCATCTGTACGTACAATAGGTATTTGAGGTAAGGAATCTTGCCGGAAGTATGTTAAGAGAAGGAAATAGCGCTTATGGTATCTAGCCCCCATTAATATAGTAATACCATGACGCCCATGTGGTCACTGCTAACTTGCAGGAAATTCTTTGGCAGAATAAGATCCTTCCTCACACAGTACCTATAATGAAGCCAATTCTAGAACACGCCCCTAGATGTGTGAAAAAACCGTACTGTTCTACAGGGCGTTGTTTTAGTAAGAAAGAAGAAGATACATCCTCTTCCAACCATAATACATATTAATATAAAATTATCTACTCAGTTACCCCTGACATTTTATTTTCTATTAAACGTAATCAAAACGCAATATTGGAAATGTCAATACCTGAAATTACGCTACCACAGAAATCCGATTACTGGCTACTTACATAATTCAGTTTTCCATATTCATGAAATTACAAATAATGGCGTGGTAAGCTCCTCTGTAATGGAATGATGTCGGTGGCGAATCTGTCTATAAAAGAGAATTAATGCCTAGTAGAATTGCTGAATACATTTAGCAGCCATTATTGCATCCTCTCAAAAAACCTTACTTTGATTTGACTCTATCACATAGCCGATAATCACGCATTCTGTACATAAAACTTGGTAAAACTGTATAAATATATTTCGGGGATACAACTTTTATTTTTGCTTTAAAAAATCGCTATTTACGACAGCTCTGAATGTAACGCACGCAAAACATTATATTTGGGTGCAAGCAACGGTACAGTGGACGTGAGGGCATTTAAAGTTAAGTTACATTTAAAACCTGTTGTTTGAACTTTAACCTTCAATGTCTGAAGGTATGGATCAGTAAAAAAAATACCACAATAACGGGAAGAATCAATGAGTGTCAGTTACATGAAGCGTCTTTTTACAACCGTTAGAGCATGGTCGAAGGTTCCTATAACGATAGTAACCTCGGATGAAGTTGATATAACACTATTCGTATCAGAAACTTTTTTGCCCTAGTCATTTTCGAGTTTCAGTCAGATCTACGAATAATAAAAAGTCAGGAAGCTTAAGTTCTATGAACAAAATCAACGAGAAATTCGGCTCCAAACTTATTGACAAAATACCTCGAGTATTCGAACGAAAGATCACCAATGCAAATAAACCAATCAGCTACGTTCGCTTAAAGCGTTGTATTCCGGTAAGCGCCGTGATTGGTTCTGGTTCGCGGTGGCCTTTTTGGCAATGCCCACCGCGGTAAACATTAGCGTGATGCCATTTTTGAGATTGAGTTATATTTATTGACTGCGGACATTGCGGTTTGAAAGTCTACACAATTTATTTAAATAAAATATTTCTTACAATCTTGATACAATCTGCTAATCAATACCAAAATGATAAAAATAGTAATTAAGTATCTCAGATGACTATTTATTCTAAAGTCCAAATATAAATATTAGGAACAAAAAGCTAAATCTTATAGCCTTGAACAGTCTTACCTGTAGAATACTCCCATGATATCCTAGGCGTGGGTTGTCCCTTAGCTGAGCAAGGTAGAAGTAGTGCAGCCCCGGCCGACACCGATGTGTTCTGAGCTCGCCACACCCATGTCGGTGATTCTGTGCGGAGAGACTGCTTTATATGTTACGCTGGCCCTCTTAACAGTACAAAAGAAAAAGAAGAAGATAAGAAAAAATAAAAAGTGAATCTGCTTTAATATTTGGCTTTCAAAGTTAAACATCATGGTATGAAAGAAGAAAAACATGTGATAATAAAAAAAGTTACGATAAGTTGGAATAAGATAATACTTATGGTTTTTCTTCATTCAATTGTTTTTCTGGCCTGTTACCATTACTATATACGAATAAACAACTTAGAGACAATAGAAATGTATTGTTTATGAAAATTACATATGCAAATAATTTACTTTAAAATAACAGCTGCAATGGCCGCAAATGTACAAACACGTGAGTTTCAATAAAATATTTCCAAAAAGTTTCTGTTAGAAGAAATGTGCTTATAATGTAAGAATCAATAGTAAAAACTAGATGTCACTACCCACTAAGTCAAAAAAATTAAACCCAAAAAGCAACGTCGATGAAGTTTTTCTATTCCAAATACGTCCGAAATCAAATTCAGTGCAGAAATATCGGAAAACTATGTATGTTACAAGACAGAGTAAACTTAGAGGTAAGACAGTAAATACCTTTGACAATCAGCGAAGCGCTATGGCTAACTGTTCCAAAGTCGTTTGTAGCTCTGCAAGTGTACTCGCCGCTGTGAGCCGAAGTTAGGTCTTGAATGATCAAGAGAGAAAAAAAGTCCATATTTTTCTGTTCGACCTGGTAACAAATCGTTTCGATATTTTTCTCACTTTCATTTCAGAAAAAAAAAACACGTCGGATTTTTTTCTGCTCGGTCTTTATACCTCGTAAGTAAATAATTTGCGAAAAGTTTTTGTAAAAATATAATAAAAAGTTATTGTCTGAAGTTGTTTAAAATTAGGCAACTTAAAAAACATCCCCTTGGTACTTACTTTGAGTGTAGAAGGAATCGGCAAATTATCCTTATGCCACGTGAACTGTATCGGTTTATCTCCAGATATCAAACTACAGGTAGCTTGAGTGCTGCCGCCCACTTCGAGTTCCTCGGGAAATTGGAACGGTGCTATTTTCGGTGGCTCTGTTAAGAATAACCTGAACGTTTAAATATTGCTAGAAAGTTAGAACACTTCAGATAAGTAATTAAAGCCCTTACTATGTACGTCAAGTCGCACTGTTCTTCTTGCAAGCTCCCCACTTTCAGCTCTCACTTCACATGTGTAAGTTCCAGCTGCTGCACTTCTTACTGAATTCAGTCTTAAAACTCCTCGATCGTCACTTGACTCCAATATGCTTTCTACTAACGAGCCGTCTTCTCGCTTCCATACTACTTCTCTGAAAATGTATGTGGGTCATTTTCGAAAAAAGTAAAGCCTGTCAAAAACTATGACAGAGTGCGGTAGTTAGCCTAAATCTAATAGAAGAGAATTACAAAAAATCTAAAATTGTTGCATAATTCTATAAGAGCCGAATATGATTGGAGTACAGTAATCGTTTCTTTTACTTACTTTATGGGATATCCCGAATATGGGCAGTGTATTGTCACATCCGTGTCAGTCTTAACATGTAACGCTGGTAAATATCTGATATTTGGAGGACCTGTGTAGAAAACATTAAATTTCACACTCCATCACCAACATTCCACACAAGAATAGATGTCTAAAAAAGTTAATACCTACCATAAACATTCAGTCTTGCTTGATGTGCATGAGAGCCTTGTGAATTTGTGGCATTGCAACCGTATCTGCCACCTTCGTCCGCAGTCCTAATCGTCACACTTAGAGTAGACACTATTGTTCCTTCTTCGCTTCCTGGTACTGCCTCTGCCCTTGTATTAACACTGTACCTGTAAAAAGTATGAAGGGCCGTAGTAGTAAAGAGTGCTAGTGATACGCTTTTAGGCTAGTCGGCCCATTTAACACCTTAAGATGGATGCTCCAAGTAGCCCGCGAAATCCAAATTTTCTTACGTTTTTTTGCAATTTGCAAGTCAGTATTAGGTTATATTTTGATTAAAATTTGATTTGCGGCTGTAACAAGGATGTACCTATTTACAGAATTATAATCATTAGAGTGATCAATACAACTCTTTAAGACCATCCTAACATCATGGAATTGTCACAGTTAGGATTACCTGGTCTTATAGAGTTGTATTGATGACTTTAATGATTATAATTCTGTAAATACATACTTGTTGCGTTCGCGAATCAAATTTTGATCAACATACAACCTAATACTTACTTGCAATTTGCAAAAAACGTAAGAATATTTGAATTTTGCGGGCTACCTGAAGCATTCACCTTAATGGCTGGCTGATATTTTTCTATTCGTGCCGATAATATGAAGAAAAAAGTTTCAACTGATGAAAAATTAAAATTTGGAGCAAAATCTTAACTTATTCTTGATCATGAAACTACGAAATTACTTGTCAGGAGCAGCCGGCAGTGGTCTGTCGTCTAAAGTCCATAGTATACGAGGCGATGGAACTCCCGTGGCTGCGCATCTTATGACTATACTCTGTCCTATCCTGGTGACCGCTCCACTGAACGTCGATACCAGTCTTGGAGGCCTGTCTGAAAACCGGATTAAAGATAAACGGTTGCACAGATTGTGTAGTTTTAAATTGATGTGTCACAGCAAGGTAGCCAAGGCATTTGACTATTATGACCAGATATTTCAATACAAATTACTCTAACAAAACAAAAAAATTAAACAACCAGTAGTGTCTACGCCTTCTTTGAAAGGTTGATCGTTGGCAAGGAAAAGCGCAAAGCTGTTAGTAGTACATTAGTGCATTAATGATCTCCAGACAGAAAAAGCATCTTATTGTAACAGTGCTTTTGTAACCGCTGCAGCTTTAGCTACCTTCTGCGACAAAATTTATATGCTATTGTTACCAGCAATAACTAACTCGGCACCAGCAACAGCGGAGTCAGAATGGTCGTGAGCGGTGCACTGGTAGAGGCCAGAGTGATGCGACCGAACTGGTCCGAGTGCCAGCCGAGACTGCGGCGCGTGCAGCGGGCGACCTTCGTGCTGCCAGCTCAGAGTGATGCCGCCACCACGCCCCCCCACTACTGAGCAGTTCAGGTGTCCGGAACCGCCTGTGCCTATCATCTACACAAGAGATACATTGTGAAAGAGATGGAGTGCAGTTGGGTAGTTAGCTTTTTGTTAGCTGCCACTTTCATGGGCGAGAAAATCGCGGCGATAGTCTTGCGGTGCCATCAAATTATCATCGCGAAGGTATCGCCGTGTGGAAATTGATTCATAGAAATTCTATTGAATTTTTTGGCACGGCGAGACTATTGCTGCCATTCTTTGCCTCGTGATAATGGCACCTTCGGGTCATCTTTGCATTCATCAAGAAAACAAAAAACAAATGAGCCGCGTAAGCAGTAGGTCAGTTATTCATTTATTTCTTTGCTCTTTTGTTTCTGAGCCATCGTGGTAGGTGCGCTTAATTTAGCTTGTATGGTGCTAAACGGAATTGTGGCAATTGAAAAAGCAATGTCATGAAGCCTGTGTTGCTCACTAAGAACATAGATAACAATTTCTAAACTTACCAAAGGGTTGGGTGCCACAGTAACAGACAGCGGTTCATACACGACGAGCTTAACAAGCACTCTTGACGGAGACTCCGGATTGGACGAGCAAGCGTATCGTGATGCGTGGTGCCCCCGCGCAGATGAGATGACAAGCGAGCCACCCCGAACCGTCCCTTCTCCTGAGACTGCTGCCCAGGTGCCGGACGCTTCCTGCCGCTGCCAACTGATGATTTGATTGATTTTGAAATTTCTTTATTTAAACATAAACTAAATAGGTAAAATGACATTCAGATCTTATTATAAAAGCATTGGCCCGTATTACAGAACACCACTCAATACTCAAGCATTACTTAAAACTAGATTCAAGCCATTTGATTGGTTGAAACTAGTTTTAAATAATGCTTGAGTATTGAGTGACGTTCTGTAATACGGGACTAAGATTGGGTGTTTTATGCAGACTATGGCGCCTTTATAAAACATTTACGTATACATATTATGTAATGTAAAAAATAGTTCTTGTTATGAATCAGAGGTATCATATTACTTACGTTAATTAAATATTGTACTATTCAGCGCGATGATTAGACACAAACACACTTTATAACACATATTAAACTATTTTAAGATTGTAACAATGCACATCATTGATAAAATTATATTGTTACTTAAACAGACCTATAATATAACTAAAATGCAAATGAACTTCGTGTACTGGGTGAGATTCGTTGTAAATCTACCTACATTTAGAGCGAACATTAAAAAAGTCCGGTCATGGAGTCGCATCATCTTTGTTAGTCATATAGCAGCAAGTGATGTGGGAGACGGTATCGACTGATGACTGATGATTTCATTTTGCCATATTGTAATCTAAGTCTCAAATTGATCGATAGAACAATGTTAAGTCAAAAATGTGCCTATAATTCTTAAGGCCTGTTTCAGATTCCGGATAAGCACTACCGACGAGATACTTTAAAAATGGACTAGAAATTGTATGAAATTATCTGCCACCTAATTTAATCGGGACTAATCCGGAGTTTGTGAGTGTATTATAATAGTACACCCACAAAATACAAACAAGGTCAATAATTGAATCAAGGAGAACAGTGTACGGCATCCACTTAATAGATTAAGAAACTGTATGCTTGTGATTTATATTATACTAGCTGTGCCGGTTTCCCCCGCGTTAATTTGAGGAAAAAACCTACTAAAATATATTCCACCCCCTCATAACCGGCTGCTTGAGGAGTTATTTTAAAACCATGATATTTCGTAAGATATTCATTAAAATCAAATGATGTGAAGGATAATTTTGTTCAAAATTAAATACTTGTGATGAATAACGTAAGTATTTATTTGGATAAGGAACAATATCATGTTTATGAAAACGCCTTCGCAAATAATGCATTACTTTAGAACAAATTTGATTACCTTAAAAAATGTTATAGTGAGTCAATCTTAAAAGATAGACATTCATGTTGTCGCGGACTTTTTTTTATAACTTTTAAAGGGAATCAATTCCGTCATACATGTTTTTTGCGTAACTTTAACCGTTTACGCAGTGTACGCAACGGAAGCTCTCAAAAGGAATAATTTTTCCCTTTTTTGCAACATATTTCATTGATGCTCCGCTCCTATTGGCCGTAGCGTGATTTTATATAGCTTATACCTATATCCTTCTTCGATAATTGGACTATCCAACACAAAAAAAAAATCAATTCGTACCAGTAGTTCCTGAGATTAGCACGTACAACCAAACAAACAAACTCTTCAGCTTTACAATATTAGTATAGAAGTATAGATTACTACAGGTAAACCTCTGCCAACCCTTCGCTCAATACAGGTGTGATGTTATGTTTTATGTAGTCCGTCGTTTATGAATCAGACTCTTGAATTCATTTTAAAACATCAACTCAATGATGCTGATAAAAACACTGGAAATAGTGACAGAATAATGGCCAATTACTTACCTTACAGCATGTCCGATGATATGTCGTAGAATGCACGGTAATACAACAGTATCCCCAGCACGAGCTTCCACCGAATTTAATTCTATATTTTCCAGCCAGCTACTGTCTACACGAGAAAAAATAAACTTTGAACAAACGTAAAATTAATGACACATTTTGTTATTATCATCGTGTATTTGCAGAACGTTTACTGGGGACAACAAACAGATATGAAACAGATGCTTCAAAAAAAATTCAAACACTTGTTCTGGGAGACTGATAAATAATATACTTGTGTACCTAGGTATATTATTATATCATCCATGCGTATTTGTCTTTGACCAGTAAACCCGGCCCCACCAATTTCTGCAGACTAAATTTCAAGACATTCTAAATGCATAAAGCTACATATATTAAGACTGACCGTCTGTAGTGAGTTTCAAAGGCGGGCTGGGAGTGTCCAGTGCGACGCATGAATATTCCGCCTGTATGTCAGCCTGAGTCAGATCCAGGCCAAGTAAGAGACCACTGCCTCCGGACACCCAACGAGGTTCTAAAACAACATGGAACTATGTAGAATTGTTATTCATTAGAAGAAAATAACCATCTACTCTATTATAGTTATAGTTTCAACGGAACTTGAAAAACGGAGTGATGGCGCGGCAAACATTTTTTTTTTAATATCAGTCACATTTTTTGCAAAACTCGTTTTCATTTGGAATGTAGAATAAAGCTTGTGCAACTGTGGCAACTCTTTTCAAAAAATGTTTTAAAGAGCCTACGCCTTTATTAAAGTCTGCAATGGTTTGTTTTATCTTACCACCACTCAAATATCCTGATGACAGTGGCAATCCATCTTGCAGCCACGTGATGTCCACTAAGCCGACTTGTGGTGACAGTTCACATCGCAGTACCACGGAACCACCGATCTTGGCAGGAGTCAGCTGACGAGCAGTGTGGGACAGGACACTGTCCTCCACTACACAAACAAGACATCATGATAATCATATTTCGTTCGGGAGTATATAACATGAAGTAACCAACAGTGGCGAAGGTACCATACAACTCGATTCCCGCCGGCTTCCCTTCGAAAATTCAGAACACAACCACTCTATAGTCAATTCATCATTGAAATATAATGAAACATTTTATTGAATTTTTTTTTTGCTCCGGCTTACCTCTGTCATAAATTCACCCTTCGCTACTGGTAACCAACGTCTCTAATTCAATAATCCCCAGTGTATTAAACAAAGCGGTAAAGTTTGTTTGTTTCGGCAAAATAAAATATCTGTGCCTCTTTACGAAACGTAGACTTATCCAAACAAAAATACACGGTAGTAATGGACTACATATTTACTACGAAACTTTGTAACTCAAACGTAGTAAAGGAATGAACAAAAAAACGGACTTCGCAGTCACAATACTTTTACTTTGGAATATTAAAAATGTTCTTTTATTTATGTCCAGATTGGGGTCTGCTTTAAATCAAACAAAAATGGAATAAAACTTTTTAATTCTCCTCTCAGTATTTCGCCTACTATTAAGGTATATTGCACTTATTTATCTAGGGAAAAAGGAAAAGGATATTTTTTATTTAATTTGCTTTGTTATATTATAAAAGTTCCCGTTCATTTTAATAATGCGTAACTTGAGACTTTCATAACTTGTCAAAAGAAATAACGAAACAAAAATGCGATGGAATAATAAATAAAGGAATAATTGCGTCCGACATGGCTTTGTTTGTGAAGCCATCTTAAGCTTGACTCCGTCAATTTCAAGCTGTGTTTAAGTGTCGTCCTTTGTGTAATTCTTTTACGACTTCTTTTTGTATTCAGTAAGAAATAAATTGAATTATTGGACAGAAAAGTAGATGAACATGCGATCTTTGTGTCTTGACTTCTCTTTATCGGAAGAGGCATTTGCCCTGCAGTGGAGCGATAGCAAACTGGTATTTTTATTACCTACCCTTTTTGGCAACACTGACTCGAATCCTGCGCGGGTTTTGTACACGCCAATTGTTTTAATGATTACGAAGGCACGTGAATATTCGCGACAGTTCAACACCTCCGTACAAGTTGGTTTATACAGTCGTCATGAGCTAATATTGTCCCGCATTCCCTTCCGCTTGCCCAGAGCTTTATAGAACTTATATTTGTGTGTGATAAAAGTTCTAAGTTTTGGAAGTTTTGTAATTTCATTTTTTTTTTGATGTATTTGCTGGTGTAAAATAAAGTATATATAAATAAATAAATAAGTTTTTTATTATCTCGCTATGTTAATGCGACATCGTCAGGAACAGATCCTACGAGATTAACATATCAGTGAAATAAAAAACATTGCAAAACTGAAACAAGGTAAGTAAGTAAATATCACAATATCAAAGTGACGAATACTTTCTTCGAAACTCATTTGAATGAGAATAAGCTTCTCTTGCGCCCCCATTTTGTTGCCTTTCAATTTTCTCTTTGTAGTCAGCTTCATTGTAGGGGAAAATATTAAAATATGGTAAGTAAAATCTGTAACTTGAGAGCTAGTTCATGAGTTTGAAAGAGATGTTCTTACAACCACTTGTGATAGACGATTGTGGAACTCGTTAGCGTGGCTTGGTTCTTCCATATTATCTCCACTGTATTCGTATTGTATCGGTGCTCCTTAACGGAGTTAACGAGCGCACTTGAGAATTTGTTTGCAGAGTTGTCTTAACTGACAGTCTATATTGATTGATGTGCCTCAAAATATGACGAAAAACAAAACGTTCAAGTAATCGAATTTTGTTCATTATTCTCCGGAGTATCCATCGCTCATGTGCCATAATAATATTCGACATAATAAGTCATAGAACCATCCCTTGTGTACAAAAGCTTAATCTACTGCTTCAAAAAAAAAAGACAGGCATACTGTCTAAATACACTTGTTAAAGTCAATACAACGTAAAGTATAAAGGCTAGGCTTACAGAAACAAAATTATTTTCAATAACAGACCGTCGGCTTCGTTATAATAAGGTTATTTTTCCGAGATGAAGGACATAATGTCGCTCAATCTTTAATTAAAACTTTCCTCGTCCCTCGGTGGAAGAAGTAATTGGAGTGAAAAATATTTATCTATTAAAATACCTAATATTAAGGTCTAAAAGCAACAGGAATGAGAGAGTGGACGTTATTAATAGTATACTAGTAATAAGTTGGCATAGTAGAGTACACGAATTAAGTTGCTTCTCTTCGTTCGTTAAATAAACTCTGAAGCTTAGTTGAAATTTCACTGATAATAACCATATCTAGTGGTTGCGATGTTTCTTAACATTAATTAACAGTACTGTAATTAATACGTTCGTAGTCTAAAGCACACAGCTACAAATTGATCACACAATAACTTTCGAGTTGCGAGATGAGCATTGCGAACCGAGTCTTTGTGTATTAAAATCACTGTTGTTATTAGTTTTCATATTCTTCTATACATTAAACTTTAATTGTGTATTTCTAGCTAAGTTTTTAACATAATCATAATTAAATGATGTATAGCAACCGCAAGCGGCGTGCGTGCATTACCATCAGAGGGGCAATTCTCGTAATTTTAAGAACGTTCGCAGTCTGATCTGATCTCAGTCTCAATCTGTCAAAAATACCTCTGATTCTCCTACATTTAGACAAGTTTTTGACATTTGTTTGTCGCCGAGTTGAGACTGCGACTAGATTTTGAAAATTTTAAGTTACGAGAATTGGCCTTCTGGTCACACACGCACGCCGCTTGCGGTTGCTAAAAGTTTGTTGTACAGAACGCCACCTGCTACGATCCTTACTTAGTCCTTTTGCTTCGTTTACCTTCTTAAAGATATACGTTTTGTACAACAAACTTTTTTTCTTCAACATAAAATTGAGACCAAAGTTAGTATAAATAAAGAGATAATGGCCCCGTTTCTGTTGTTCACATAGTAAACTAAATTTAAGTTCAGTGCATATTTTTCTTTCTATTTCATTAAGAAAAGGACAAAAGATAAATATTAGTTTAGTCCTGTCAAATTAGTCAGCGCCTGACGTAAATTGACGTATTTTTAGTAACCAATTTTTTAATCACGTCTAAACTTGTCTATGGATAATCTAATTTGACAGGACTAAACTAATATTTATCTTATGTCCTTTTCATAATGAAATAGAAAGAAAAATATGCACTGAACTTAATTTTAATTTAGTTTGTGAACAATAGAATCGGGGCCAATAACTTAATTAAATTTATTGATAAATAACCCACTTTTGTTTCACGTGCCTTCTGGAAAGTGCCACCAACTTTTCGTTTTCTTAATGAAACCTACGAAACTAAGTTTGTATATTTTTTTTTCTTGATCCTTAAGGTCAATGAGGTAAGATTTAAACAAGAATTAATGGAATAAAAGCAGAACTCCTTGCTTATCTATTTACTTAATCATAATTTGAGCCTTGTTTTAACCCTCGTAGGTAGGATAGGGGGGAGGATATTCCGGAAACAAAGAGAAAGTTACGTTGCTGCGAACTCACTCTAATGTCATTTTTAATCCCTTAATTAAAAGTTTTTCCGTGTAAAAAAAAACTCGGAAGCCGTGGGCTGTTTTTCATTTTATTTCATATTTCCCTCGCTGTAACGGAAAGTTAATTGGTCCAACTCGACTCGAAGTTGTAATTTGTTTTGCCCTCTTGCCGTACATCTGTTTATTACACAAGTCTGTTGTTTACAGGTTCTATAAATCCCATTATGGCCTCTGTATAATTGAGACAGAAGATATACTATCGACGAAGGCACGTGGAAGCGATAATGAAAATAATAAATATTTGGGCTCGCAATTATTTACTCATAACAAATTTTGCTTTACTAGGACAGACCCTCGCTTAAATCTCTTTGTTTGAATAAATAACCCTTGTTAAGTTTGAAATCGACTAATTTCGTATTATAATTACGGTAATAAAGAATCACAAGTAGTGGCAAATGGGGTGTATTTGTAATCAGTTGGGATCTCTACAACGCGGGACAAATACTTATTTTATTAATCGGTTTGCTTAGCACGTCTGTGTAAGCCGTTTGACAATATCTACAGGCTACAGGCTAAGCGCGATCTAATTCAAGTGATTTTTCATGTTTTTCAAAAATTTGGAGGTTATTCGGTTCGCAGCTAGATGGACGGACGATCTAAAGAAAGTGGCTGGAACAGACTGGATGAGGAAGGCGGAGGACAGCCTGGGAGAGGCGTATGTCCAGCAGTGGACTGCGATAAGCTGAGTTGATTCCGTTGTTAGATAGATAGGTAGACAGTAAGTGAGTAGTAACATTTAAATGCTCGACAGGTGTTTGTGTGACTTTTTTTTTTATTGCTGAATGGGCCCGCTTTTGACCTCGATCATAATATAGTCATACAATTTGCATTAATAAACTCACCAGGTTGTAACATGACTGGTCTGGAGAGTACCGTGCCTGCGCGATTCGATGCTCGGCACCTCAGCAATGCGCCGGCGCCGCTACCAGCGTCCATCAGCGACCGTCTTGCTCCAACCACAAGTCTGCCGTCGCTTAGCACGTGTCTGGTGGGAAAAAATATTTTTCATTAAAATCTTATTTATAAACATACATGCAGGGTCAGCTTTTCACTTTAAGATGTATGTGTAAAAATCAAAATATCACATTTAAAGTCCTCAGGATCCCTCAGACGGAAAATAGCCTCATTCCAATCAGAATTGCTACAATTTTGGCAACGCCACGTTTACCGGTTACACTTATTAACACTTTCATATCTTTTACAGATGTATTAGGTTACGCTTTTGTAAATGTTTTGGGTTAACACATTAAAATACACAAATAAAAGTGTTACATATTTGATTCTATTATCAATTCAATATGTAACACTTAAAATTCTGTTACCTTTATGAAGGTGTTTTAAGTCGCTGTTCCTAAGTCGGGAAAAAATGTATGAAAGAACCTTATTACTTAGTAACTCTAATTGGATAAATTAGCGGATTTTAGTAGTTAAAACATGATAACAAAAAAGCTTGTAGGAAATATCCTATCCATCGAACCCAAGAAATGCTGAGAGTGCAGAATATAAGAGTTCTGCATCAGACAGAACATTTTATTTAGCTAAATTGATAGCGGAAGAGTGTTATTCTGTTGAGGACGTTTGTTAATTAATAAAATATAATTGCTCTAGCTAGGAGTTGACTGAAGGAAATGCACTGCCCAGAGACAATTTAATTAAAAAAAAAAATTAAAAGCAGTGGCGGCTGCAAGTACTGACCTATTAAAATAACAACGTTTTGACGACATTATTAATCAATGAGCGGACCGTCCTCCGAGTTTTAAAAACTGTAATATAATTTAATAGAATCCAACAAAAATCTTACCATGTATGAGCAAACTTATGTTTCAAATTAATATTATTTTAAGTTAAACAAATATCAACTTTATTTTACGGGTAATTAGGTTGATTTCAGAGTGAATAGCACTATTGAAAAAGTTATAAAAATGTTTGAAGTTGTAGCTTAAACTGAACTTTATTGTGTAGGATTTAAAGTTATTTCTCCTTAAACTCATATTTCTTTACATTTTTGGCAAATAAATCGCGAATGCAGTAATAGGTTTTCAAAACAAAACACCCCTTCAGAAGCAGTTACATTTATATCGGATTATGCATAGACCGTACCTTTGCATCCTTAGCAAATTAGGGCTTTACTGGCTTTAAGAGTTACAAAATATAGTGAGTATTAGAAAGTTTTTATTTATGATTTCATGCCTCATATTGAAAGAATAGCAATTTTTCCTCAGCTTTATAAATTACGTTCGCCCAACTTTTCAAGCTTGGAACAACAAAAGGAGCGAAATGACAATGATTATGACGTTAACTTAGGAACTTCACTTTACGTGCCTACGATATTTCAAGTTTGACATCGCTACCTCAAACACCTATACATTTTTCAGTTCCGTTCTCCAAAAAAACTTGAACGAATTACTGTCATCATAAGATTTCATTTCGATTCATTTGTCATGAGGTAATAGCCTCGTTTACGACACGTCAAAACTTTAACCGGCGCCGTATCGGTCCGGAACAGCCGACTCCGATGTAACTTGGCTCGTATAAAAGAACGTTATGACGGTAATCGCCTGCCGTAAAGATGTAGGGACAGGTATTTCGCAAAGCACGAACTTTTTGAGTTCATGCATTATATTGTCGTTACTTTTGAACCTTTTTCCTGCTACTTTAGCAACTTTTTAAATAAGCTGTAGTAGGTACTTGTGATCTGCATTTGTTTTTTTTTTGTAATAAGGAATCTAAAAAAATATTTCTTTGAAATTAGAACGAGTTCGCTACTGAAGCGAACAAAAAGGTTTATTATTACAATTTTTAGAATGAGATAAAATATAGCGGAGACATTTATCTTTTACTGGCTATTGCCAGCTGTTTCATGCAATCCTAGTGGAAATTCTTCATGCACCTTGAAAAAGTATTCAATGTATCCAGTGTGTATCTAGGACATGGTATATGTCATTTTGTGTGCCTTTTTTTGAAATAATTCCTTAAAACACACAAGCATAATCAGTATTCTGAGTGGATCTGCCGTAACTTCATTTACGGGAGTTGCAAACTTCATAGTAACATAATTTGTTACTCGTTGTAACGATAGGCCGTAAAACCGAGGGTAATGTACGAGAACAAATTACTTTACCGCCTCACAAGCGCGACTCAATCATATTAATTAAAGTTAAGTATTTTATCTGTCGTATGGTGTTACCACAGAAATGAGAGAAGAGGAGGAAAAAAACTAGAAAAAATGAGGAAGAGGATGGTCAGTGTTTTTGTTTATATTTTAACTAGCTTCTGCCCGCGACTTCGCCCGCGTAGCCTACCGGAAACAAATGACGAAATGAATGATTTTTTTTTAGAAACAAACGTTATAAGCGCTCTCACTCCCTCTCAATTGAAGTACACCTCAGAAGAATCCTACCTACTTACTAATACCCCCGCGCTGCCCCCGCACGCCCTGCGCCACCGTTTTTGCCGTTTTGCTCTGTTGGGGGATGATTTTGGAAAAACTGTGATACACATGTATCATTATTATAACTGAAGAGTATGTGTACCAATTTTCGAGTTAATCGACCCAGACAATAATAAGTTTCACAGAAAATTCAACCTCCCATTTCACCCTCTTAGGGTGGAATTGGTCAGCGTGGTTTGCTACGCGTGGTTTGCTACGCTGACGACACGCTAGTCCTGGCGCAGGGGAGGTCGCATCAGGCGGCGGCCGACGCGATGACACGCGGGGTTGCGATAGTCGTGGAGAGGATCCGGCAGTTGGGTCTCGAGGTGGCATTGCACAAGTCCGAGGCCATGTCTTTTCATGGGCCTCGGAATGGGCCGCCTTCGGGATCCCAACTAACGGTAGGAGGGGTTCACATCGGCGTCGAGACAACGATGAGGTACCTGGGTCTCGTCCTCGACAGCCGGTGGAACTTCGTCGAGCATTTTCGACGTTTGGCTCCCAAATTGGAACGGGCCGGGGCCGCCTTCAAGCGGCTCTTGCCCAACCTGAGGGGGCCAAACGCCTCCTGCCGGAGGCTTTACGCGGGGGTCGTGCGGTCCATGGCCCTATATGGGGCCCCGGTGTGGGCGCGTTCACTGCGGCGGCGAGCCGCCCATTACCTGAACGCGCCCCAGAAGGTGGTAGCCGTAAGGCTAATCCGGGGGTACCGCACGATCTCGGGCGAGGCGGCAAGCCTCCTTGCCGGACTGCCGCCGTGGGATCTGGAGGCGATAGTCCTCGCGCGCCTGTACGAGTGGCGCGCGGAGGCACTACGCCGGGGGGAAACTCCGCTTCCGCGGCAAATCGCAGCGGAGCGGACCGACCTCCGGCGCGATCTCATGGCGGCATGGAAAGAGCGACTGTCGCAACCCAGCGCAGGGCACGCCGCGATAGCGGCGGTAAGACCCCTCTTTGAGGAGTGGCTAGAGAGGCGCCACGGCGCCCTCACCTACCGCCTGACGCGGGTCCTCACCGGACACGGGTGTTTCGGGAGGTACCTGCACATTATCGGGCGGGAGGATACGCCCGGGTGTCACCACTGCGAGGGTCGCCCGGAGGACACGGTGGAGCATACGGTGGCGGTATGCCCCAATTGGGCGGAGCACCGCCGTGTCCTCGCAGAGGCGATCGGCAGCGGCGGCGACCTCTCGCGCCCGGCCCTGGTTCAAGCCATGGTCCGGGGCGAGAGGGAGTGGGAGGCAGTCACCTCCTTCTGCGAAGCAGTCATGCTAGCGAAGGAGGTGGCGGGACGGCTGAGGGAGAGGGCCTCACGTCCCAGCCGCCGCGGGAGACGCCCCGGGCGTCGGGAGCCGCGAGACGACTCCCGGCCACCGTAGGCGCGGGCCTGCGGGCGGAGAGTAATGGGTAACTCTCCGTCCGATCAGGACCAGGCCCGTGCCGGACGGCGCGTACGTGTTCCACGCGCGCCTCAAAGAGATGTCAGCAGCAAGGAAGGGGCCCGAAAGGGCCGAAGCCTGCCGGGGCAGCGGGATTGTCCGAAAGGGTTACCGCTACCCCGGAACACAAAGGGCTAAGGAAGGAACACGGGTGGGTTTTAGTCAGTAAGAGTCTGACACTCCCTTCTGCTCCACCCAGAGCGGGAGGGGTCATTGGATGATTTCCCATCCACAAAAAAAAAAAAAAAAAAAAAGGGTGGAATTTCGAAAAACACTTTCTTAGTGAATACCCACTCTTCACAAAGAACACACCCATTTCATATCTTTAGGACCAGCGATTCAGGCTGTGCGTTGATATATCAGTCAGTCAGTCAGGACTTTGAATTTTGTATTATTTTTTTTTGCATTCTGGTATGAGTGAATAAAATATGTGGAACTATTTTATGTTTAAGACCTCATAATGTACCGAATAAGTACATTCTATTATATTCAATGGTGACTTATTTGGCATAAAACAACATTTGTTGTTTATGGTTGGTTTACAATGAAACAAAACGATTATTAATAAAATAAACATAACAGTACGCCTATATTTCCCGAAGGATTAAGCAGAGCTGTAGGTACCTATAGTACCCACAACCACATTTCGCCAGTTATGTTTAGGATCTAGGGGTGAGTCTATTGCAATCAACTGAGCACAGATCCAAACTCCGGGCTGATGCTGAGAAATTCAAATTCCGAATGTCATCTATACTTATAATAAATCTGTAGAGAGGTCAATTCTGTACATGAAATATATTTCCAAAATAACTATCAGCGGGTGATTAGTGATCGATACTGACGCGAAAAATGCAATCAGTAAAATTTTTGTCTGTCTGTCTGTGTCTGTATGTTCGTTATAGAAACAAAAACCACTCGACGGACTTCAAAGAAACTTGGTACAATTATTCTTCATACTCCTGGGCAGGTTATAGTATACTTTTCATCACGCTACGATCAATAGGAGCAGAGCAGTGAAGGGAAATGTTGGGAAAACAGGATTTCTTTTTAGTTGAAGTAGTAATAGGTTAGTAGTAGTTAGTAGTAGGTAAGTTTTGGTTAATTTATGTTCAGTTTTTTTTTAATATTAAGTAGGTAAAAGCGTAGGTACTTTTATTAATTATAGTAGTTATAGGTATTTAGTTTTAAGTGAAGTAGGTTTTATTATATATTATTTTATATATTAGACGTAGTTATATATTTTTAGTTATTCAAGCCCCAAGCGGACGCCGGCGTCCGCCCGCTATTGTCTTGAAAAACGCGTTGAATGAGAAATACGCGTTCTTAAGAATCGGCAGAAGAAAGAGCACATCGGTTAAACTCTATGAGAGTTAGTGCCTCAATTTCCGGAAGTCATTATTCCACGCGGACGAAGTCGCTGGCAAAAGCTAGTCGACAATAATTTTAAAAGATGAAATCACATACGATTCATACGATGAATTCTTTACCATTAAATATTAATACCTCTCGCATAAATAAACACCAGTACTCTGAAAAGTTGAAAACACGATAAATTTACGAAAATAGGCAGTGTAGGCACTACCAGTAATTTTTCCTCGTTTCAATTCACGTCAACGGGATTTATGTGTAACTTTTATCAGTGTCATGCTTAGTTAAGTACTTGAACTTTTTTAAAGGAAGACTCCTTAATTGGTTTAACTAAGGGTACCTACTGTCGGATATTTTCGTAATTATATATTAAACTTTCAGAGTACCTAGCGTTTATTTATGCTTCAATATTACCTATGCTATTTCTATTACATAAAAAATATTATAACGGAACATTATGTTACGTGATCATAACTATGGGGAGTCCCATTATATTCAATCTTTTGCTGTCATCGCGCCGTCTTTGCCGTGACAGGTTATCTCCAGCCGTTCCTATATTCATTGCCAATTTTCTGCTGACATAAACATCCTATACAACTTTGTTCACCTACATATTGATATGGAAATCTAATTTTCTACTCCAATGTTTTTGTAATTTGGCGTATTTATTTTTTCGAAATACGTTTGGATTGACTTTTAAGGAAGTTGCGTTTTAATCATTACGTTCAACTTATTTAACATATTAAGTATAAGGAAATGTAAATGTTGACATGGATTTATTGTTGAATTATACGTATTTCAATTACCTGAGGCTATGTATAGGGGAATGATACAGAACTGACAGTGAGCAGTTGTGGCCCAGTGGTAACGGCGCGATTTACGAGTTGTAAGTCGTAGATTCGAACCCAGACAGGCGCATTACTTTGTGTAAATTATTTAATCACCATTGCTCTTAAAACGGTGAAGGAAAACATCGTGAGGAAACCAGCATGTCGTAGAACCAAAAATTCGAAGACATTGTGACATTTACCAAACCGCACTGGGCCCGCATGATGGATTACGGCCCACGCCCTCTCACCAAGAGGAGGCCTGTGTCCCAGCAGTGGGAACACTATACGCTGATTTTGCTGCTGTACAGAACAGTCAAGCTTCACCAAATTCACACCTTAGTGATGCCTTATTGTCTAAATCCAAAAATAATTCAGTGACAAATCTATACCCAGGCTTAAACTGTTGGAAGCGGTAAAGTGTGGGAATTCTGGGAACTTCTTTTTTTATAACGCCGCTGGCACCACTCTCTAATATAAAAACGATTCGATGTTTCTCGGAGCGTTGCTGAATTGAGCCAATAATGAGAATCAGGCAAGGTTTTTTTAATGGAATGTTCTCTTTCTTTATGTCTATTATTACTACTACCTAGGTACTCTACAATGAGCCCTCTCTATTTTACTCTTGCGTTAACTATGTATGTTAGCGAAAGAGTTTCAATACGTAAGCAATGTATTGTGGGAAAGGTACTTCAATGAAACACTTCTTTGGAATTAAACTGTACTTATTTACGAAATCTTTTTACGTTTATCTCATGAAAGACGCGTTTATAAGCTGACCCATACTTCCTTTGCCTGCCTTCTAAATTCGTATTAGCGTTTATCTTATAATTTTATGCTATTCTCTTATAATTACTAGAAAAGGTTGCATGCCACAAACTATGCAGTATCCTAACTGCGAAACACACTTTAAATCACAATCTGTATCATTTTCAAAGATATTGCTAATCCATTGCTTCGCATGTTCGAAAAATTTGTCTTCTGAACAACGTAAAAAACGCAATGAATGTTGTTGAACTGTCAAAATCTTACGAAAGTCATTGCTACTGCTTGTGTGTTAAGCAATTACCCCGCAGGTCATAATTTCTACATAAACAGTACCTAAGTGAAAAAATACGATACAAGGAAAACCCGTTAGCGGTGTTTTCCTGTTCCCGAGCACGTTTCCGGTCATTTTAAATCTGGTTACCGCGAACACTATCTTCACGAATAAACCTTAAAGTAAGTTCACAGGTGAGATGTCCAAAGTTTCCAACTCGACGCGAGTAAACAACGCCTTGTTACTACTTACTGCTGACACGAGTTGGACGTGATACGTGACTAACCCAAACTACGTTTATTTTGCCGAACAGAACATATAAAACGACCCTTATGTCTTCGCAGGAGCTGTACGCAGGTTTAGTTCAGTTACACGCTACTTGGCGACGGCAACTTGCTACTCCCACTAAGTATGCGAAAACTTTGTCCCGACATTGTGTCATATCAAAAAGACCTTATTATTCTCGTGGATTTTAATGTGGCCAGAGGACAAACCTTGATACTTCGTGAATAACGTAATATCCCCTCTGTTGTCAAGGGACCAAACATAATCACGCCGATAATGGAATGTCAAATCACGTTAAACGAGATCCCTCTTGTCTAGCCACTATCAGCTCAGTAACAATAGATTCCATTAGCGTTCAAACAATTGGGACGGGCATCTAAAGTATTAACTGATACTTTATACTAAACCAACCTCTGGCGAATGTTTAACCGAGCTTAAAATGAGTTCATTCATCCAGGGAGCGACAGTATTTTTCCAAGATTTCTTTTAAACAAATAGACTTGCTACGATATAAGAATGTTACTTGAAACGAGTGCGCTTGATATCGTTGAAAAAATATGCTAGCGTGAGAACGTGCCGTGGCCATTTATCGCTCCACGCTCGCTATAAGTCAACTGTCACCATAATCGTTTGTTTCATGCTCACTTTGCCGTCGCCGAGAGTGGAGTGTATGGCAATTGAGAGTTACTTGCACGTTACGCCAAACAAGCGTCTTATTACATTTCTACAGAATAAGTGTTTTATTTGCGGGTATGAAAATTGATTTAAGGATTAAATCTGTTTCACCAGCGCTCTGATATATTTTTTGAATACCTGCTTCTCATTTTTGCAGGTGAACTGTAGGATGCCCATTCAATTAGGTTTTATTTTCTTGTTACAATCTTCTTTACTTATTATACCTTTTTTTTTTGTGCCCCGGACCATGGCTTGAAGCAGGGCCGGGCGCGAGAGGTCGCCGCCGCTGCCGATCGCCTCTACGAGAACACGGCGGTGCTCCACCCAAGTGGGGCAGACCTCCACCGTGTCCTCTGGGCGATCCTCGCAGTGGTGATACCCGGGCGTTTCTGCCCGCCCGATGGTGTGCAGGAACCTCCCGAAACACCCGTGTCCGGTAAGGACCTGCGTCAGGCGGTAGGTGAGAGCGCCGTGCCGCCTCTCTAGCCACTCCTCAAAAAGGGGTCTTATCGACACTATCGTGGCGTGCCCTGCGCTGGGTTGCGACAGTCGCTCTTTCCATGCCGCCATGAGATCGCGCCGGAAGTCGGTCCGCTCCGCCGCGATTTGCCGCGGCAGCGGAGTTTCCCCCCTGCGTAGTGCCTCCGCGCGCCACTCGCATTTCTAAATGAAAATCTGGACCTAAATGTTGACATTGTTTTTTTTGCTATAAGTACTAATAGGCAACTCTGCTAAGATAAAAAGTGGATAACATCTATACTATACGATACGAATTGCGAAAAAAAATATAAGTACTTAATCCTTTAGATGGTAAAGTTGCATACGTCCTCACAGTAGGCTAAACTTGTAACACGTTGCAAAGTCCGTTTTATTCAATACTGTGTCGCTACTTTCGCTGAGCTCCGTGCAGGGCGAACTTTCCCAGCCTCCGTGCCGTCGCAATGTAACACATAGCACGTCATGCTCCTAACAATTACTGTCGAAATAGTGAGCTAGCTAGTAAATCATTGCGTGTACGTCGTCAACAAGGTTGGAAATAAAATTTTAACTGGCAGTAAAAATAACAAAAAATCAAGAAAGATTGGTTGTTACTTAGTTATGTTTACGGTGTTGTTCACGTACTTATCGAAATAAATGGTTTGACCGACAACCCTCTCAAACGAATTTCTTTCTCTAATACTTAAGTGAGTAAAACAGTAAGTAGGTCAATAAAAAGTGTGAATATCTGAAAATTAGTCAGGCAGGAGGAGTTCCTCCTAACTAATATTATAAATGAGATAATAACTGTGTCCGTCTTTCGTTAAATTTTCACGCATAAACGGCTGAACCGATTTAGAAAAAAAATTACACTCAGGAATGTACAATATATAACAATAATAATATAATTCATTTATTAGACATCAGAGGTCCATGGGTTAGTTACAAAAACACTTATAAACTATGTTAGTAGAACACACAAAGAAATAGAATAGTAAAAACATTATTCTTGCCTCACCAGTATTCGCATAAAGTGTTGCAGAAAAGGTGAGTCCAGTTTATTTGTTAACATCCTCAGTCGTCATCCTCGTTATATGTATACATGCCCTAGGTTAAGACATAAGACACATTTCAACCCGGTAGTTACGATCTGGAATAATTTCCGTCCTGCACGTGAACACACGCAAAAGCTAGTGCATAATTATATAAGTATATACATATGTATATTCTAGAGATCTCTTTAATACGTCAAAAGAGTTATATGACCGGTTACCTACTAATGTTATTTCAATCACTACTGTCGGTATTTCCACGTACCTAGACAACTACATCAACATTCTCAAGTTGAGAAATTTGGTATAGCGTGAAGTTAGCGAACACCGAAGACTTTAGTAATTGTGCCTTGGAAGTGTATCGAAGATCGACAAAGTTCTCAACTCAACACATAGGTAGGTCTCTCACACGTCCTCGCCTCACAAGTTACCCTTAACGGACTCCGATCGGAAACTCAGCCAATTTATTACTGGCACCCCGCAGGGAAACTACGAATTAGTTACCCCACACATCAGTTTGTGACTGTGTTGTTACCTACTGTGATAAAGTAGCCTTCACATAAAACATTAATTGAGTATTGGATTAGTTTTATAGGACTGCTCAGTAAGATGGGCATAAAATTAACTTTAGATATATTGTGATGGGTGAACGTTTAGCAATAATGTTGAGTATCATTTCGTTAACAATATGATCGTTTCTGAATATCTATAGAGCGATCCATGTAGTCGGTCAGGGCTTTATGTATAAAAGGAGTATGAGTTTTATAACAAGGAATAACTAAGGCCTGAGTTCATCAACATTCAAACCACCGCTCCGGTTAGGTATTTAAACAGTTGGTTTATGTCAAATTTCATAAGGAAATTTTAAATATAGAACTGATTAAATATCTAATCAGTTGATTTAAATGTTGGTGACCACAAGACTTAAATATCAATTCAGTGATTAACGAGCCATTCAAAAATAGCATTATGCTCGCTCCCTTCAAAACTTCTTTCAAAATGTGGGTGTACTATTGGTGCACCTCTTTCTGGCCCTTTGTGGAATACATGAGTGAATTTATGATGTTAAGTTTTAAAAAAATATCATTCATTATAGTTAACCACCAATCAATTTAAATCTCTGTTGTCTTAATGCACTTTCAAAGTAACTTTAAAGTATTGAGTAAAATGCTAAGGAACTTTCACTGCAAAGTTTTAAATGTCTCTTCAGTAAAGTTTGTGAAGTCTCCGACACACTTCCACGAGGCCTTATTAAAAATACGAAACTCGTCGAGTCGCTTGCCATTAGTCATTAGACACTGTTGAAGCAAAAACTTTGGGACACCCAGTGCTTGCTTAATGTAGATACATTTTTCTTGTGAAATTTCAACCGAGATTAATTGACACAACTTTGTCATAAGCTTTTAGGGATGGATGTTTTATTTTGCGAAAGCATCGCAGCTCACTTACTTTTATTTAAATAGAACAGTATTTTTATATTTTGCTGTGGGGGAAAAGTATCTAGTTTAGAAGCATTGATAAGGATTCATAAACTGAGAGTGGAGTCTTATTTTATCGTACTTAATTGTAACGCAGTTTTATTTATATAAGAATGTAATATGTATATTTTCCTTGAGAAGCTCCAAAGAGTCAGTTCAGATACAGCTTCAGATATTTAATGCATCATCTTCCTGACTTCCTTTAACTGCTTAGTTAGCTAAACTACAGAGTTTCCTAATTAATATCTAAGACAAATTCAAGACAAATATTCAACTAGTAAGTACGCGTATTCCTAAGCGTAGCGAAGGCATTCGCCTGGGGCGCTCGCAGTAAATATTAACTTGCTCACTCCGGTATCGCTTTCTTGTGAAATATAGGTGAAGTTAAAGTAGTTTATTTAATGGAGCCGTCGCCGACTTTCGCCTGTAGATACCACTAACACCCAATCCCGAAGCAATCTAAAGACCGATCAGACGATCAGTCGTTCTAACCTCCCGAGGACAGAGTGTGCCGTAAAACTAGATACAAAATAGCGTTTAGATAAAGTATTGTCGATGTATTGTAGATATTTAAGTAACGTCTTTACGTTGTCTTCAGTTCATTTAGATTTTCTAACAAATACTACTTTATATTATAATGCAACTAGCACGTTTTTATGAAGAAAAATACATCTACATTTACTTTAGATTAATTAGGAGCTGCGGATGACCTCGTAATTCTAACGAGAAGTTCTGAGTAAATATTACCGGAAATACAGAAACACTTCAAATTTACTTTCAATCACTATGTAATTATAATTTACCTACTTTGGGTGATCTAATAAATGTGGTATTGTCGAGGCATTCGCGGCACCCGGTTAACAATTTATAGGATTTATCGATAATGTATGAATTGAGCAATAATTGGGAATTTGGATCGAACAATTTTAATGGAAAACCATTTCGTACATCATACGGGCTAAAACGCTCTGGCGTGTTAAAAATGTAATAGTCCAATGTGCAACGAATTGGTCAATCGGCGAATTGGCAATATGAATACAAAAAGGACAATTTTAGTTGCTATTGATTTATAGCTTTCGTTTGTTAATGGGTTAGCAATAGGCAAATTGCGATGTCAAATGTTCGTCTGACAACAAAACTAATACTTCAGTTATGTTAAAACCATAAACCAATGAAATCAGAAACAAGTTTCGCGTCCAGTGGCGTAGGGGCTATATCAAATTTTTTTTCAGGGTTCCTATTTTTTTTTTCTGCAAGTTGTCTGAGAAGAACGGTTGTTGCTTTTGGACTCCTACCGAAAACTTCACTGTTCCTTCCAGTACCATGAGTCGGGAGCCCGGGAGATACATGGTAGTACTGGTTTTTTTTTTTCTGATAAATATTATTACTTGGCCTATTACCCGACTCCGGCTTGAAGTCCACTTCTGGGACACTCTGTATTATATAATTGTAGATTCACTTACAAGCCTTTCTTTTAGATTCTCGATAGTATTTTACAAATTCTTGCTTACATACGTCGGCGTCGCGTCGAGGGTCCCTGTAGCTCGGGGGCCCCGTAAAATTGATACAGCTGATAGGGCGGTAGCTACGCCCCTGTTCGCGTCTCTTACGTAGCAACCGGCTACCAGTTGTTTTGTACCAGTAACCGTAGCGGCGGCTACAAACATGTTACATTCAAACAAGAATTATATTAATCTTCTTCTAAGAATTTTGTGTCAGAATGAAATCATTTGGAACAATGCCAGAAAGCATTCTTAGGTGCGTGTGCCTTTAATTTCCTGTAGTCTTTATACATTCTAAATTTTTGTTATTCTCTAGGAAGAAGTAAAACAGCCTAATTTTACCTCAATCCTGGTATAGTAGTGAGCAGTTGTCCTTCAGCGGTGACCCAATGCACGTCCGGAGGCGGGTGGCCGGTCGCCCGACACAATGCGTGTGCCCCACGCGTGGCGGGCCACAAAACTCGCGCGGGCGGCTCTGTGACGAATCGCGGCCGCTTGTCGCTTGCGCCCACCGCTTCTAACACTGCCACGGTAATGAGCATCCATGGCAGCGTGTACTCTGTAATAAATTTTATTTAGAATTAGAATTATGTAGGTAGTAGTAGTACGTACAGGCAAATATTATTTTGAAGAGATAAAATTATAAAGGTATTAAAGGTAATCTTTGGAGGTACTGAACCGACTTAAAAAAATATTTCATTGCTAGAAAGCTGCACTACTGCCGAGTGTTAAAACACGCGGACGTACTTGCGGCCAGAAGCTATTTAATTAGTAAGGATTAAACTATGTTTCAAACTGATGATATCGATAAGTTCGGTTTTTCGCAGATACTCGCTCAACGAGCTGGAGTCGAGGCGGCGTCAAGGCGCGGGCGCACAAGAGGCAAGCCGCTTCTACGTTTTCTTTAGGAATAAATGACAGTGCGCTCATATACTAGAGTCGCGGCAGGGGCGAGGTGGTGGCGGCGCGGGGTCGAGGCGGAGGCGTGGCGGGGGCACTGTGGCCAACGGTGACGCGACGCCACCGCCATTTTGTCATTTTGTTTCGTGCGGAGATGCGTTTACACTGTTAAAATAATGCGTGACGAACTTCTATTTATATTAATAACTTGTATGAGTGCAAGTACGTCTTCATCTTCTGACGACGACATATTGAATGAATTGGAATGTGTGAAGGAAACATGGTCGCCCACGCCTCGACTCTACATAGAGTCCACGTCTCGGCGCCGCCTCGACGCCGCCGCGACCCCGCCTCGACTTACCAGTGAGCGACGCCCCTTACGTACTTAGCAACGTAAAAATATTATTAACGACTAGCTTTTGCCAGCGACTTCGTCCGCGTGGAATAATGACTTCCGGAAATTGAGGCACTAACTCTCATAGAGTTTAACCGATGTGCTCTTTCTTCTGCCGATTCTTGAGAACGCGTATTTCTCATTCAACGCGTTTTTCAAGACAATAGCGGGCGGACGCCGGCGTCCGCTTGGGGCTTGAATAACTAAAAATATATAACTACGTCTAATATATAAAATAATATATAATAAAACCTACTTCACTTAAAACTAAATACCTATAACTACTATAATTAATAATACCTATACCTATAATTAATTAAAGTACCTACGCTTTTACCTACTTAATATTAAAAAAAACTGAACATAAATTAACCAAAACTTACCAACTTTGCGCAGAGGCAATATCGCAACCAATGAGGTTAATCCGAGGTGCGATTATTGCTAGTTGAAACCAAAACTTACCTACTACTAACTAACTACTACTAACCTATTACTAATTCACCTAAAAAGAAATCCTGTTTTCCCAACATTTCCCTTCACTGCTCTGCTCCTATTGATCGTAGCGTGATGAAAAGTATACTATAACCTGCCCAGGAGTACGAAGAACAATTGTACCAAGTTTCGTTGAAATCCGTCGAGTGGTTTTTGTTTCTATAACGAACATACAGACAGACAGACAAAAATTTTACTGATTGCATTTTTGGCGTCAGTATCGATCACTAATCACCCGCTAATAGTTATTTTGGAAATATATTTCATGTACAGAATTTACCTCTCTACAGATTTATTATAAGTATAGATATATTGAGCTCTAGTTTTAGCAAGCATAAGATTCCAATCAAGTTATCCTTAGTTGAAAACGTTATCCTCATAAAAAAGAAGTGTTCCTTTACGTCGTGCTGTTCTCAGCATCACGCAGATGAACACCACTTTTTATATAGCAGAAAGTATGGATAGTACGGAAAAATATCGTGAAAATCAAATTCCGAGAAAGTTAAAGTAATTAAGAAAATGCGAGAATAATGCTAGAACAGCTGACGAACAGAGACGGGCGAAGCAAAAAAGACAAATTACGAACAGCGTAAGTCTAAGGCTACGGACACGAAGTCAGCGGGCGCGGGGCGGTGGCGGCGGCGGCGCGGGGAACGGCGCATTTCAATGCATAGATTTATATGGAACAGCGGGGTAATTGCGTATCACACTATCAGTAGCAATTGCTTTCATTTTGACAGTGCAACAATATTCATTGCGTTATTTACGTTGTTGAGCAGACAACTTTTCGAGCATACGAAGCAATAGATTAGCAATATCTTTCAATAATATTCAGATTGAGATTAATGGTGTGTTACGCTATTAGGGTGTAGGCCTCGAAGGCAGCAGCGCGGGGAGCGGCGTACCCGCTCTGCCCGCTGGCTTCGAGAGCGGGTCTGCGTTGCCGTGTGGCCGCGCCGCCGGACCCCCGCCCCGCAATCGCTGACTTCGAGACCGAGGCCTAAAATCGTGAGTCGGATTATTTTTAAGTTGTTCGGATTTTTCTTTTTGTTCACAAGTATTTCGAGATTGAATAGTCTTATTTATGCTTCTTATTGGTATAATTTCATTTTCATTCTAACTAACATTTTAATAGTAAAAGCTAAGATTACATAGTTTTCGAGCCTGCTCACACACTTCAAAGATTAAATGAGTTTTTTTTAATCTGCTTTAAAATCTTATTAATTTTAGCTGTCCTATTCTGGCACGCCCACTTTGAACCCATGACCGCACACAATCTAAAAGTGGATCTTTGAAGTAAGTGATCAATACTACTGAAACTTCGTCATCTAAACTCATTTAGGTTACTAGTAGGTACATATATTGAGCCCAAACTAACAAATAAACATTCACAAAATAAGGTACTTTTAGTACCTACAATTAATTAACTAACTTCCAACGATACATAAATCATAATTACAAACCTGCCAGAAATACGAAAACAGTTACGAAATGTTTGTTCAAAAAGTTAGTTTTAATTTCCTTTGGCGCTTTTTAACATTCTGCATCTACGTGGCTCGAAGTCTGAGCATAATCCATCAAAAGTGAACCAGAACGAATCAACTCCCGGATCGAACGCCGAGTCGCGTTTTAAAACTTTAAGGGAACGCTTCGTTTATTATGTTTGGAGTCAGCACTTTTCACTGTAGTAAATTGCAATGCCCTTTTGATGGATAGAGTAGTTAAGAACCAGGGCGATAATTCGATTGTCCTAGCTATACCTAAACGAATATTTTGTAAATACAACAAAAACAAGACAGTTAAATTATTATGTGTAAGATAATATAGCTCGATATGGGGTGAATACGGAGATGACTGCTGTTGGGAGTCGTACGGAAAAAGACATCGACGAAGATGATAAAATGGAAGACATTTAGACCTGTGATAACACCGATATGATCTTAGGAACACCTGCTTCAGCGTCACTTCCTCTAGGCTTTAAAGTACCTATGCTATCGTAAATGTATGTTAATTTCCTGCGTCTTTTTTTAAGATTCAGCGCCTGTGTCGGTCATGAGATAAATCAGCCAGCGCGAACGTCTATCGTGGTTGACGGTTTATTTACTGGCGGGCTGCGGGCTGCGACCCACTTGCCGAGAACATAGCTCAGCTTTTGAATTAAGATTTTTAGTTCTTACTATCCAGTGTTATCATGAACGGCAAATTCAGTTTTTTTTTAGTTGTATATGTAGGCATAATAACAATTTAAGTCGCTTTTCGTATCTGTTTGAGTGGCCGAGTTGTTCTTCTAAACTGTGCAACAGCTTTCCATGCGGTTTTCACCGTCATTCAAGGAATTTAGCCCGGAAGTTTTGTGTGTATATACATTAGGTAATATTTAACTTACATTATGATAAAGATTCAATGTTTTATCAAGTCGTAAAAACCCTGAAGCCGTACCGTGTGAAGTAGAGGTGAGTCCCTAATTATGTCTAACAGGCCGAACCCGGGGGAAACTTATGCCTACCTACGTCTTGATGAGCTTTAATAGTCCCTGCTTATTTCATATGAGCTCATTATCGTTTACGTTTATCGCACGTTTACGTTTTCGTTTCTAATTTCACGTTTGCGGACGAGTGGTTTTTGAGCCAGTGCTTAGGATATGGCTGTTGCTGGCAGTCTGCACCATCAGCAATGTCAATACAATCGATGTAATTTGACTTTCCTTACGGTCCGTACCACACAGTTATAAACTAAAGGCTACCTTATAATCGCCGTACCCAGAACATAATATCTTAAATGCAAATAAATGTATTTTCTTTTTTTTATAAATTAATGCAAAAAGAGGTTGTGTTACACTTCTGAGCAGAAAGATAGCAATGAATTTAAATATCATGGTAGGTTTATTCCAGCATGTTTCAGTCAAATTCCTTATCCAAAAAATTCTGAGGCCATTATAAAACTAATATTCAGTAGAGTAATGTCAGGGATTTCACGCTGTTCCTGAAAGCTTTCAAATTATGTAAAACTATTGCAAAGGTAAAAGCGAAAAGTTTTAGCACTCCTGAGATTTTACACTTGCAGGTGTTTAAATAATTTTCGTAAAAAGATATTTGGGTACTAACATTGTTTTACCATCATAATTTTCAAATTTTATCTTTTTTAAAACTATGTTTTATGAATATCATACTATATTCAGTTCACTAAATTAACTAGTACTCTCCTTAATCAAAATTAACAATTCATATTCAAGCAAAAAAAACACAGTAATTAAAGTTCAAACAAACCTTTCATTATGTCCGCAATCACTGAACACCACTGTTTAAACCATCCATCAAAGTCATGATTTTTACACAGTCATAATAAAAATCCACATGCCTTACAAAGCGCACTGCAGTTCCAGAGTCATTTTATTTTACAAACAACACAATTTTTATCCATGCATTTTCCCGGACATCGTTCGAAGTTTTCCCTCCAAAAGTGGTAAGGGAATCAACACGTGCTGCTCGGGCAGCGTTCGCACGCGGACTGGGCGCTCCGCGCTCGTGGCTTGAAACCCGCCCTCGACTACGCGACTGCTCCTAACTGATACGCTTCTCTACTCAACTTAATAGCGACTTAAGTTTGATTTTATGTGCGAATTGGAACGCCCTCGCGGCCAATCTGGTTGAACTTTTGAATAATTGTACCGAATAGTTTGAAATACGTAATTAGTACTGTATTTGCATAAAATTTCTCAAATCGTCACCTCTATTGAGGCTCTTACATTGATTTTAGAAATTAATTTGGCTTTCCATCCCAAACCGTCGTAAAATAATAACATTGGATTAAAGTATTAGTTGATTACGCAAAACATAATTATTCCCACTGTGGAAAGGTCATAAAAGTCGGAAAAACAAGGTAATAAATAAAATATTTATTTTGCTTGATTTATTGATTGCAGATTTTGCTAGTAACACAATTAAATTGTGACGTCATCGCACTACTCTGGGGACTCGACGAGCGCAATCAACATGTTTACTAGTGGTGAGCTGACAAATTAATGCAGAATTTCAGCATCGAAGAGAGACCATATTATAATGATTACTTTTACGTGTGCTGTGAAAAGATGTTTCAAAGATCATTAAATTTTCCTGTAATGGCATGGGAACGATGAAAAGGAATCAGTTCAAGATCAGTCTCTGATTTTTGCTCAATATTTATTTATCTATGAAAACTTTATGCACAAGTAAAAAAAAATACTGTACAAAGGCGGACTTAACGCCTGAGGCATTCTACCAGTCAACCTTAGAGTGATGCAGAGACAAAACATGGCAGGTTCAACATACGGGATAGATACTACTAAATACTAATACATACATGTAAACAAAATGAACTGTCAGAAGAAAAATTATCGGTAGAGGAAAAAACGAATCCAGCAAATCAGCGCTGGGATGTTTTGGCCAACTTCTGACGGATATGTTTACGTGCCTTCACTTTAATAATACCAGTTAATAACAAAAAACATGATATATAACATGATAACATGATGTTTTCCCGAAAGAAGGCTGAGGTGTACCTGCATAGTACCTAAAGTCTATTGAAACTTGTTTCAAATTATTATTATTTCAAGTTAAACAAATATCAACTTTATCATAATGGTACATATACGTATAATTAAATTGATTTCAGAGTAACTAGCACTATTGAAAAAGTTATAAAAATGTTTGATATTGTAGCGTAAACTGAAATTTATTGTGTAGGATTTAATATAATTTTTCCATAAACTCATATTTGTTTACATTTTTGGCAAATAAATAGCGAATGCAGATTACACCAACATTTCGCCAATTATATTTCAGTTCCAAGTAATAGACGGCAAGGCTAGGACTAGGTTTTTTTTTTGTTATGTATTTTTGTGGTGTACAATAAAGTAAGTATATATAAATAAATAAGCAAATTGCCATCAACCGGACACAAATCTAGACTCCGGGCTGCTAATGAGAAATTAATGAAAAAACCCAATAACACTGCCTGATCTGGGAATCAAACCCAGGACCTCATGCTCAGCAGTAGCGCTTGCGACCGCTAGACCAAAGAGGCAATAGGTATGTCAGTCATAAACCTATAAACGGAATCGATATACCTACCTTAACATTGGATAATAAGCATTTGCAGCTTTGATTGCGTAATGAACCGTAATATTGTATAGGCTCGATTTTCTCGAATAATTGCCAAAACGATAATAATAGTTAATACCTAAGCCTATAATGCATAATTTACTTTAAAGCACTATGTGACCTAAACCCGCACTTAATTCACGCTTTTCTGTGACTTAAGTAGCCCATTTTTACACAGAAATGCGTGACTTACGTGCGGATTTAGCTCACACGAACTATAAAATAGTAGGTATACGATAAGTGTGAGTTAAGTAAGTCTATTAATGCACGGCCTTTACTTAAGTCACCAGCCTATCAATTCTGTAAAAATCTCACCGTGATAACATAGGTGAAGTGAGCGTGAAGTGAACTATCAATGGAGGCAATCCCTAACATCAGGTGGAATGACAGCTCACTTCACCTTAGTTTTCACGATGAGATTTTTACAGAATAGCACTGCAGTATCGTAATGTAGATACTATAAACGTACCTACACAATTGTTTTGCTATTCCTAATATTACCAGTACAGCAGCTCTTGTCGTTAAAACCACGTACCTAAAGGAAATATTTCCCACGACCACTTTGAAAGCCATTCAAGGTTTGTCTTATTTCAGTTCGCCATTGAAATGGAAACATTTAATTGCAAACGGGCAGCGGGCACAGTTGCATTCAAATCGGCTCATACCGGTTATTACTGGTCCAAACCGCTTCGGGGTTGCAATGCGATTGTAAATGTGGATATACTTACCTACCGTAGATATAAGAAAATTGTGGGGTTCGTGCTGTAGTTTCTAATGGGCTTGAATATTTTGATTTGTTATATTTTATAACGAATTCAGAACGAATGTTCAATGTTTAACTACTTCTATATTATTAGGCTAGAATTACTTACATAATAATTCGACTGGTTTAACATCGCAGACATAAAACTAATAAGAACGAAGTGCCTACTGAAGTTTTTATCAATAATTTTCTTTTGTAGGCGCGGAGTATCAAAGGAATTTGAAAATAAATCCCCAACCGTCGTGATATCTTTGAATTAATTTTTAAAAATAATTTATTTTGATACTGAATCATATTATACACTGTAGCTAAACTGTCAAAGTACTAATTAATAATATTCAAACTTTTAGATGTATTTTCATTATATCAACTGAATATATTATTCTACTTTGGCAAGACTAAGAAATACTGGTTATGAGATTACCTATCGATATTTTGTGGGTGGGGTAAATGTCATTTTAAATGTTAAAAGGTACTGCTTGTGAGTCGTTGTTGGATTCTGAAAGAGTTTGGTTGTGCGATTAAGAAGTATTAGCAAGAAAAGATTGTTTCTTTTATACAACGAAGATAAAATCAGTGCTAAAAGGATGGAAATCCCGACATTATGAATCAAGACAAAAGAAAACGTACATTTTTATAATACACTAGCTGACCCGGCAGACTTCGTACTGCCTCAATCGATAAATAAAAGACAATTGACTCTACATTTTATTTAGAAAACGTTTGTATGGGAAATAAAAAAGGGCTGTTTTTAAGGTTTTCCCGGGAATTATTCGATTTTTCTCACCTTTTAAACCTTCCCTAGATCTCCACGAACATTTCAAGACCAAGATAAGATAAATCCGTTCAGCCGTTCTCGAATTTTAGCGAGACTAACGAACAGCAATTCATTTTTATATATATAGATAAATAGATAATAAGCCTATAACTTTGCCACTGCTGGAACACAGGCCCCCTCTCTGTAGTAGGGAGTGGGCCGTAATCCACCACACGGGCCCAGTGCGGGTTGGTAGATGTAATTTTAGGACATATCGGTTTCCTCACAGCAGCAAGCAGTGGTGACCCAGGTGGTATCAGCGTCAGGTGTTATCATCTGACATGATGCTGAGCTGAGGCCCTTTTGGCCCTCCGGCGCGATCTCATGGCGGCATGGAAAGAGCGACTGTCGCAACCCAGCGCAGGGCACGCCACGATAGTGGCGATAAGACCCCTCTTTGAGGAGTGGCTAGAGAGGCGCCACGGCGCCCTCACCTACCGCCTGACGCAGGTCCTCACCGGACATGGGTGTTTCGGGAGGTTCCTGCACACCATCGGGCGGGAGGAAACGCCCGGGTGTCACCACTGCGAGGGTCGCCCGGAGGACACGGTGGAGCATACGGTGGCGGTATGCCCCAATTGGGCGGAGCACCGCCGTGTTCTCGCAGAGGCGATCGGCAGCGGCGGCGACCTCTCGCGCCCGGCCCTGGTTCAAGCCATGGTCCGGGGCGAGAGGGAGTGAGAGGCAGTCACCTCCTTCTGCGAAGCAGTCATGTTAGCGAAGGAGGTGGCGGGACGTCTGAGGGAGAGGGCCTCACGTCCCAGCCGCCGCGGGAGACGCTCCGGGTGTCGGGAGCCGCGAGACGACTCCCGGCCACCGTAGGCGCGGGCCTGCGGGCGGAGAGTAATGGGTAACTCTCCGTCCGATCAGGACCAGGCCCGTGCCGGACGGCGCGTACGTGTTCCACGCGCACCTCAAAGAGATGTCAGCATAAGGAAGGTACCCGCAAGGGCCGAAGCCTGCCGGGGCAGCGGGATTGTCCGAAAGGGTTACCGCTACCCCGGAACACAAAGGGCTAAGGAAGGAACACGGGTGGGTTTTAGTAAGTAAGAGTCTGACACTCCCTTCTGCTCCACCCAGAGCGGGAGGGGTCATTGGATGATTCCCCATCCACAAAAAAAGGCCCTTTTGACATTTTTATCTTTGTTTTCTTTTTTTTTTGTAGTGTATTTATTTTGCTGTAATGCCAATAAACGCATTTTTCTTTCTTTCTTTCCTTACCGGCCTCGACTTACGAGTTACATAGATCGTAGGTTCGAAGCCATTCGGACGATTTACTTTGTGTAAATTATTTCATTACCACTGCTCTCAAGACGCTGAATGAAAACATTTTTGTAATAATAAAAGTAAAATGCCAAGGTAACGTAACTAAGGGCCCCAACTTTTATTAATAAACATTTAATTACAATATTCAAATGAGTCAGAAATAAATGGCATCTATTAAAGCCTTTGCTAAAATAGATTAATTCTGTTAAGTGTACGAGAATGATGATCGGCGTTGTCGCTCGGCGCATTAATTTATTGGACCCAAGTTAAACGAAAAATTACCTGTTTAATCCTGAGAAAGTCTCTTATTGACATTCACGTGCCATTAAAGGCTTTGCATTTTTAGTAGATGAAGCAAAAATGAGTTTTTTATCGTAAGAACTTTTCAACCTTTTGCTTATTATAATTTTGTAACAACATTCTTATTAATGTTGGCTTTTTTAACAGACATTCTTCTTGATTTTATTTTCACAAGGTACAATGTCTTATATATTTACCATTTTGGATGTGGTCAAAACTTTTTAAGTCAAGAAATATCGAATATTATTTCCGAAGTAGTTACAAACTCTTCTTTTACTTCAGTAAAGCTTTTACTGAGGTGTAAGTTTTTTTTTTTTCATTCATCATCGATAGTCTTCTTTTATTTATGTTTACCCGCAAAACTTGAAAAACCACGCAAAATAAAAACTTTTACCGACTACTTACAGATTAAAAAACAACCATAAACAATCATTTATAAAATTATAAACAGTTCTTTCTTTTAAATCTTATTATTTTTTTCCAATGTTATTTAAATGTTGCTTAGCTAAATTATAACATTATGCCTGATAAAAAAAACACTTTACAAAATAATTTTTATTTTAATTTAAAAAAGATACATATTCTATAATTTTATTTAAGCTTGGCTATCAGCCTTCTAACCAGCAGAAATAAAATAAAGCAGTGTAAAAATAAAACAAAATAACATTTTTTTTTTAATTTGAGTGTACAAGTACATGACATGCCGCACTCGATGCAAACAGGTTCAACCGTTCGCCGCTATTCGAAAATTAAAAAAAAAAAACATTTTTTTTGTACAATAAAGTTTGCATGAACATATAATATTTATGATAAACAATAGTTTAATGAAAACTAACATTTTGCCTAGAACCTTTGTCGGCCGCTCAGAATTTAACGTTCATTTGAAGAATTTGAGATAATATACAAGTTATGGAATAACAAACTGAATGTTACACACGTAACATTACTTACAGAGTTCAAATTCCATTGCAACCAAAACTTATTTTTAGTCGAGGAATAAAATTGACGTCTGATAGATTTTGTATCGAAGAACTGTCAAAAATTCAAAATGATTCCTCGGATAAAATGATCTGGCGTTGGAAAAATCAGCCCTTAGAACACATTTCACTAATGTTGATAACTGATTAAGTGGCAATGGAATGTAAATTATCTGAGATTATGAACACTGCTATAAGCTGAAATTTTCATCATTTTGGCCTCCCCAGAAGCAGTCAGCTTAAATCCTGCAGTTATCAATCCGTTCCCTGCTCCATCTAATAAGTAGGCATTACGAGGTTCCTCAAGAATATCGATTCCTCATTCAATCCATCGGAAGAGCCCCGATTTTCCCCAAAAATGGCGAACAAAGTTGAAAAGCGGAACATTAATTCTGCTAATGCGTTTTCTGTATTCACAGATATTACCTACATTTCACCAGTTATAACACCGAATGTTACTAAAGAATCCCCTTTCATATTTACATCTCGCCAGTTATTGAAAACATTTATTTTCATGTTTTTGTATGGGATAGGAAACACATGTTTACAAAATATATGATGAATGGACGAGTGAATAATGCTTTTAAATATGAAAACTGTTTGAAAAACTTTGTAATCTTTGTAAATAAATATGTAAATACGGTATTGAAACAAAGTAGAGATTGGTTTGTTGTTATGAAGTTAGGTACTACTTACAGTGCGGCCAATGACAGAATGCGGTCTTGACACCGTCCTGTCAACTGTCAGTTTCGTACAAATGAATACGTGTTTTGCGAATTTAATCTTTATTAGCTACTAAAACTGTCGCACTGACGTGTCAGGAACGCATACTCACGACGCAACGGGTGGACTGTAAATATACATTACGTATACAGGGAAACAAGTTACCAGTGATTTTTTTCAGAGACAAACTTCCCAAAGGGTGGAATTTCGAAAAATCCTTTCATTTAGCATCTATACCCGATATCTTTTTACATGACTATCTTCCGCAGTTTAGAATCCGCCTTGTCTCCTACTCAGCCAATCACAGAACTATTTATTTTAAAGCCATAACAAAACAAAGCAGACTCAAGAGGCAACATATCAAGGCAAAAGAAGAATTACGCAATGGTACGGTCCGGTAGCAGGAGACAGCAAAGAATCAAAGCTGTCAATCTGCGCTGATGGAGGAAGGGGAACTACGAACAAAGTTGAACGGCGATGCTTCCAATCGGTAAAGAGCAGTAAAGTATAGAAATGCTTGTACGCCCTGACTTTAATCTATTTAGGCACCCTAGGAAAGCCCGATTAAGTAGCCGACAACGTCAACTAGGCCGACCTCAGAGATGACCTACCAAAAGAAACGATATACACTACAATCTATGACTGTAAGAACAACATTACTAAAACACTTTCGTTAGTGTTCATTACAATTACTTTAGAGTACATTATATGTATATTTTCAGGGCTAATTTCGTTTAGTTTGTGTTTCTCGTTTTGCACATAAAGTAAGTAAGACTTGTGACCCTTTTTTTTATGCATTGCATTGAAATAGGTTCTGATGTCACGAATGAAATACGACATTTTGACACTTTTCGTATAATACTGAGTTCAAAGTACAATTAGATTTTTGATAAAGTTCGGTAATTACCAATAAAACTCAGATGATTTTAATAGTTCGTTACATGAAATCTAGAACACAATGTTTTTTTTTGGTGGCAATATACAAAAGCCACCTTATAGACTAAAAACAGTGGTCACTTTTGCCTTAATAAACACATTTTCTTTCAATAACCCTTTTTGCTTTGCCGATAACTACAATTTCAGGCTACATACCAAGTCTTAAAGATTTAGGTTACACGGAGGTTCAATTCGGAGGCAATATTCCCGGAATTTAAACTCTTCTTAGACGGTGTACCTATCCTCGGTGAGCTGAGTCAGCGAGCTTCGCTAGCTACACGATCGCTACCTTACCAACTACTTTCAATGCGGGCGCGAAAGATTCTCATTCGCAGCGTGAGTAGATGAAATTATTTTGCCTTATCACTAACTTATTTTATCCTGTTCTGATGGATAGTTTTTTTGGGAATATTGGAAGGGATATGCTAATATTGTCTGTGCGTATTACGTATGTTTCTGCCAGGCGAAGCAATTATGAATTTCTCTACAAAAGATACCCATCTGTACCACCCCTGTGCCTACATAAGATTAGTATCAGACAGTGACTGCCATGATTTCATGACCTTTTTTGTCAGGGTGAAATTCGTCGTGAAGAAAATAATTTACATCGACCAATATTGTATCAAGAAGGCTGCAGTAGCGTCCTCCTTGATCACTAAGTAATTCGTCAACAAAGCGATTGAGGGATTTAATTTGACCATTCATTGAGTCATAGAAAGGTTCTAGATGACATGTAACCCATGACGATATGATGAGAAAATCGGTTGTAAAGAGTCCACACCAAAATCCACAAACATTAAGCCAAAATTCACGATAATGCATGACAAACACGTACGTATGTACAAATTACTAATGATTCCAGCCTTTGCGTATGCAATACTGTTTAGCTAGTTAGGCGCAATTTAGCAGGACGTGATGATTCGAACGTATTTCGTTTTAGTATGGCACACGCCGACAGTATGGCCCAGATATGCTGTTAATGCTCAATGAGTGGGAACATATGCGAACAGTGTTATTCATCCGGGAATATCATAATGAGGGCCATATTGTGATTGCATGTAATGAATGGCAAGTGTTGGGGTATTTTGTGTTAAATTGGAGGATTTTTGTAACTATTATTTCTTTTTTTTTTCATTACTTTATCACATGGGCCTTGTTAGCAATTGCCCAATTAGTGGGCGTCTTTCTGATCGCCAGCCACCCTTCATCTTACTAACCGTAAAAAATTATCTAAGCTACGCAAATCGATCATTATTCCTTGTTTCGCAGACAGAAACTTCATAGAATTTTGTTTCTCAGAAAATGTTTCATATAATATTTGGTCCTTGGATTTTTATTTCGAATATTATTGTTTCAACTACTATTTACTTGAATGAAACATATTTCACAGAAACACAATTCAATGAATTTTATGATCACATTTTTTAGTTAATAAACTAATCAAACAGTAGAATTATTTTTTAACGAATATTGTTTGTTCGGTGTATAGAGGGGCCCGTGGCTAAATAATAACAGCCGCGCAGGTCAATCGATCAGGTTAAGCTACGCTTGACGCGGTTGGTCTGTGGATGGGTGACCATCTTTACATACCGAGATCCCTCCGTGCTTCGGAAAGCACGTTAAGCCGTTGGTCCCGGCTGTCATTCGAGAATCTTTGACAGTCGTTACGGGTGAAGCCCGAAAGTCTGACAACCAGTCTTACCAAAGGGGTATCGTATTTATTGTATGTATTTATATATTAACATTATAAGGATAAAGAATATTTGATTTGTTATTCTATGATATGAATATCGAAACATTAAATTTTATTTCTAACAAAAACCATTTTTTTTTTTTCAAAGTAAGTATTCTGCGTATTGATTATTCTATGAAATGATAATAATGAGAAAAAAAATGTGAAACGTAATTCTTTAAAAAAACGTACAACCGATCATTATATATCGATAAACACAGAAAGATGTTAAAAAATACTTCCCCAAAATCTTTTATCCGTAATACAATCCCAAGTTCACGACGTTCTTTTAAAGCCTACTAAATTTCAACCTCGTTAAAACTTCAGCTCGGAAAGATGCTATCAAAATTTCAGAAAGTCCCTTCATTCATGTACTCGAAAAAAAAAATAACAATAAAGTGGAATGACCAAAAGTCCATTAAAGTTTATTATTTAACAGTCAAGTTGGTCGTCGGGGCGCTAAGTGCAGGTTTATGCAAAAGTTTCGCGCCAAAACTGTAGTATCGTTATTCTTAACTTTGTAAGCAGCTGCGAGTGGCCACTGTACACTTGAGCGACATAATTTACCCGCGGAAAATAAAGTTCGTAATAAAATATTGATCCCCATTTTTCACAAATGACAGAGTTTCTTAACTTTTATTTATTTTAAGCGTTAATGGTACCTACCTACGATGGCTCAATGCATTTAAGAATATTACGAAAATCTAAAGCGGTCGTACTCAAAACTAGATTTATTGTAGGTAGGTATGTCGAAAGCTCGATTTTTGTTCAACAAAACAACTCATTCCTTCTACCTTAACCCATTACTTGAAAGTTTTTTCTATATTAAAGTAGATTTAATCTTTATAATAATACAGATTAAACACATATAGAATAAACATAAAGGATCCAATAGCAGTTAAGTAGTGCAGATTGCAAGCTAATTAGCTACTATGCGCAGTAATGACCCAATTCAGGCAAGCGACTTTTATAGCTTCTGCGGCTGGTAGAGAGAAAAGCATGTGCCTTTTATTTTTTATTTAATTCTTAATTAAACAGAGACCTTATAGCTGTTTGTTTTCTTTTTATATTGTAGTAAAAATCTTACGGCTCGTGGGAAAAATTCGTCGGGGCGATTTTAAAAAGCCAAACATTTTATATTCTTCCATCTATTGTATAAATTCCTAGGACTTCTTGAACGTCTGAAAATTACTTGCTGCTGTACGTAACTCACCTCTATCAACCTATTCTTTTCGTTCACACACCTGTTTAAAAATAGGCACTTAGGTAACTGTAAAAATTAACCCTCCTTTTTGCTTCGCTGTAGTCGGGTAAAAAGAAGCTTCAAAATGTAAACACGAAATATAGAAATGTTAGTCGTCTCTTTTAAAACTAAAAGAAAAAGAAAGAATAAAGTTTATTTGGACACAGTTCATGAAACACAAAATACAAATAGCAAAACAAAAAGTGAAAGTAATGTTTTAACCACAAGAGTGTGTGCCTCACGGCTGGGCCAAAAAGGTTAATTTCAGCATGAATTAACTAAAAACCCCAAACATCTCAAGCATATAGGTAATTAAATAGGTATAGGTACAAAACAAACTATTGGCATACTAAACCCCAAAGTACCATCATGCATTGTCGATATCTAAACCCAATCCACTAAAATCCATGTACCAAGTTGGAACGAACAGCCAACACTAACGAGAAGTCGTATATTTTCATTTACTTCGGTACCGTATTCCAAAATTCACAGGTAAGGACCGGCTTCCATCGATAATTGGCTTTTCTCTGCTTTGTGTTCCAACTGACGTGTACCTGTGGTATAGGAAGTCTGTAGCTACTGTTGTGGAGTGTCTAGGTACCTAGTGTGGGATGATATCGGAGTACTTCCTGGAATTTGCTAGATCACTTTAGTATTTTTGTGGAGGTACTTGTAGTTTCACTATTGAGGGGCCCGTGGCTAAGTAATAACAGCCGCACAGGTCGATCAATCAGGTTAAGCTACGTTTGCCGCGGTTACTCTGTGGATGGGTGACCATCTTTACATACCGAGACCACTGGCTCGTGGCTCGGAAAGCACGATAAGCCATTGGTCCCGGTTGTCATTCGTGGATCTTTGACAGTCGTTACGGGTAGTCAGAAAACCAGTCATACCAAGGGGTATCGTATTACCCAGTTCCTGGGTTGTGGAGGTCAGATAGGCAGTCGCTCCATGTAAAATACTGGTATTCAGCTGCATCCGGTTAGACTGGAAGCCGACCCCAACATAGTTGGGAAAAGGCTAGGCAGATAATGATGATGACTTGTAGTTTCACTATTGAGGTAAAGTGTTATAAGTAGTAGACGTTACAATAACAGACCTCACAAAAAAAGAGGTTGACAAGTCTTCAGAGGGGCAATTCTCGTAATTTTTAAGAACGTTCACAGTCTGATCTCAGTCTCAATCTGTCAAAAATACTTCTAATTTGCCTACATTTTGACAAGTTTTTGACATTTGTTTGTCGCCGAGATGAGACTGCGACTAGATTTGGAACGTTTTAAATTTGCAGAATTGGACTACAGATCTCTACAATATCATATTAGAGACCCAGGACTGCAAGCCACTTATAGAGCTGCATATGTACATAAATTGGAAGATTTCTTATTCCGTATTACGTTAGTCGATAACTACTTCTCTAATAGAATATCGGCCCAAAAATATTGCCCCTGTCCAAGTTCCTCTAGTAAGCTAAAATCAATTTATTCCCCCATACAAAACTGCCACGTACATAAGTTATTGTGACACCAACAAAGTTCCTTTCCCTGTAATATTTCGTGTCGGAACTATGAGCGGTCGTCACTAAATTCGCTGCGACTAAGTTACCTAAACTAAGTTCTTTCAATGTGGAAGCATTTCACCAAGTTTCAGCTGCAATCGTGTTCCATGTAAATTTAGAAGTTTCACTTTTGCAACTTTGTAATACAACACATTACGGAGTGGAGGGTAGTTTCAATTTAATGCCCCCAGGTGAGGTCTAGACGGAATGATCTTGCTTTTAAAGGAAAAACACTTCACTACTTAGTAGCCGTATCGATGGCAATCCTTTTAGCTCGCTACTAAGTACTTAATAATGTCGTAGTGAGCATAAATCTTCTCCCGGTCTGCATTAGAGTAGCTATTTTAATCACGGTATGCACTGAACAGATAAATGCATTTGTTTCTGCATAATTAAGAACCTTTGAGTATAATAAAAGATGTTTTATTGACAATTTTCTCCTACTTTTTTAACACTGATTGCCGTTGTCATGAGAATGCAACTAGATTTTGAACCTTCTAATTGCTTCATATTCGTAAGAATGTTAATTCAACCAAAATCACAAACTCATACATCGCCAAAATACAGCTAATATTCAAATCGAAGTCCATAACTTGATACGGTCTAAATTACATCTAAATCTTCGAATGCGGCGGCAACAGAATTCAGCTCAGTTCAGGGGCACTCCTCGACAGTTAGTGCAACTGTCGGCAACTTGCACAGTCGCACTCTCGCTAAACTTTACCTACGGCTGTCAAAGGGCAGCGCTAAGAGGCTGGGTAACCGTGTATTGAGATATTAACATTATTCGAGATTATAGAGTTTAATTTTAATAATAGTAAACTATTATCATAATAAGTATATCAGCTGTTTTGTTACAAATGTATGAAGAAATTACAACTTGGAATCAGTCGCGTCGGTAGGACGATTAAGTAGTATGTGAAGACACTACTCAGGGCGAAGATAAATAGTACTTAACCGCCTATTAGAGCTATAAACGCCAATTGAGTAGTTATCTGTATTTCTGTTTTTTTCTTTCCCTTAAGTATTTGGTTCACTCAAATATGAAATAATCAAACATAATTTCGAAGATGCTTTGTGGTCAACTTTCTATAAACATTTAACAGGCCAATTTGAAACATAAAAAAGAATCACCCAAAACCGAATGATGGATTGGATTAGTCATTATTTTAAAAATGAAAGAATGCGGAAAAAACCAGCAAAGCATGGCATGCCTTATAATGAACAATGTTTACATAAACCCGTTTATTCATAAACGTTGCTCAAATTTAATTAGTGATTAGCGACTGCTCAACCATACATTTTTAACGTTTGAACGTCACTTAACTTTAATCATCGTTTAAAAATAAACCCCAAATATTTATAAAGTCAAATAATAAGTACTTCACGTTATGCATTAGTTATATAAACAAGAAAGTTCCTTCCGCTGAGAAGTCTGTCTATTTTAATATTCATACGAGTGTAAAAGGCTCTTTCAGTAAATACTTTGCTGAAACTCATCTCAAGAAACCATCTGACGGAATTTACCGCATAATTCACAAAAATACTTTACGTTTTATATTAGGTAATACTAGCGGCCTGTCCCGGCTTCGCACGGGTAGACATTTATTTTTTAAGCATTTTATTTTTTTCTTGCAATTAAAAAGCCTATATTAATCAGTGATAATGTAACACTCAAATGGTGAAAGAATTTTCAAAATCGGTCCAGTACTTTTTGAGCCAATTCATTACAAACAAACTTACATACAAATCTTTCCTCTTTATAATATTAATTAAATATAGACTAGCAGCGCTCCGCGGCTTCACCAACGTTAGTTTTGATCCCGTGAGAATATCGGGATAAAAAGATCATAATGTGTTAATCCTGAACTATCTGTGTGCCAAACATCCAAATCAGTTCAGTCGTTTGTGCGTGATTGAGTATCAAAAATCCAAACATCTTCACAAACTTTCACAATTATATTATTAGTAGGATATTCAACGTTTATTTAAGGCAGAAGGTGAGATAAAAAAATACAATATTGAAATAAGTAAGCTAATAACGTTCAAATGTTACGATGAACTAGGTACTTATTATTAGGCTCTGCAATAACGTTCAGTTGTTTATAAACAGTAAACAGATAGGTACACCACATTTTCCGTATATACAAAAATGTTAGCACCTAAATAAAATGTAATCTCCGTCACAAATAGGGAGCCGCCTCGATGTTCAGGACGAAGTTTGTTCAGACAACATTTTATACGTTTACTTTATAAAATCTATAAAACCGTTCGCTATCAAGCGTTGGAACTGAGCGTTTTATTCATGCCGGTACTAATTCCTTAAGGCTCGTCCTTCGTCTCACTAAACCTATCGGCTTTCGGCTTTAGTAAAACAAAGAGCCACCGGCCATCTCTAAACGCCCTCGCTCTGGAAACGTATCGAGATACTATTTAGAATCAATGTGACTTAACAGACGATTACTGGGTTGGAATTAATTGCTATTCGTTTTTCGGCTTTTTTATTCTGTTCCTTTCTACTTTGCGGATTTTCTCTCCTCGGAGACTTTGTAGTTTAATGTGGGGTGACTGGCATGTTAGATGCCAGTCACCCCACATTAAACTGGATGCCAGGACCATACAATTGGAAATTCTTTTGATCAAGCATGTCAGTAGGTAATGAGCTATTGCTAGGTACTTACTTGTTTTTTTTAACTAATATATGTATATAGTCCACCAGACCGTATTTCGGCCATATCAGCCAATCTCAACGGAGACTAGTGCACAAGTGTGTATGCAGACACAGGCACACTCCCTTGTCCCTCACTCTCATAGTCCGATGGGACGGCAATCCGACACGGGCGGAAAGAGATCGGGCGCAGGATCAACGGCTTAACGTGCATTTCGAGGCACGAGGTTCACACCGCCAACTTCTAAACTCCGGGCTGTTGCTAACAAATTCCTAATGGAAAAACCCAATAACACTTTGCCCGACCCGAGAATTGAACCCAGGACGCCATGCTCAGCAGTCGCGCTAGCGACCACAAGACCAACGGGGCAATCAGAAAAGCTAACATAAGCTCAAAAAGGTACGTTTTAGGAGTACGTGTGCCAATAGTTTTACTGATATTCACAAAAAAGGATTTTAATGTAGGTATTTAAAATTTTTGTCGATAAATTCATTGCAATTTTTACGAGATCACTTAGATCTTCAATGAGTACGTATTACAACATATATTATTACGTATTGGGTATTACGTAGGTACACTGTCTCATGCAATCTAGCTCACAGCCATCTATCAGTCCAGGCAATGGAGCATGTTGTAATCAATGCTTTATCGCTAAGCTTCTCTCAAGCACAGAGCTTCCAGTATCTCAGTTCCCTACTCGGTTATGGAAAATACTTAACAAACCAATGGCCGAGAGTTAACTGCAACAAGCGTACTTATAACCCTGATAGATTGCCTTTTATTAAACAATTTGTATGAAGTTGGTTTTTATCTTGCCCACATGACGATTTCTGATAATAATTATTCAATTTTAGCAGTCAACCATATGGCCCCCGTTCCAATCTTAGTTACTATAACTGCAATCATTTTTTCATCATGAAAGTCTCTGAAACGACAAACTGTTTTATTTATTTAACCATTTATGTACACATAAAACTATAAACAGACAAGAAAAAAAAGAAACAGAAAAATAAGTACAAATGTGATACTTATTTCTAAAGAAATAAAACATATTATGATGACATTTATTTGACGGTTTGAAAGTAAAAAACGGCAACAACACTACATAACTAAAACTAAAAACGTCAAACTCAACCACACACGACAACATTTACACAAAATAAGTTTGGTACATTATTCCCGTATTAGGTAAATCTGGGCTCGATACGTAAGGCCGTAATATCGGCCGGTACGGTACACGGCTTACATCCGGCACAGATAAGCCGCACTTGTATCCGTCTCGGCGGCACTCAAGCCTGTTGTGCCCGATCATACCCACCGATTCCCTTTAATGCTGCCTACTTTATTGACAATGTATTTTGAACGGTCACACGGTAAAATATATACACAATATAAAGATTTTCCCGCTAAAAGAAGCGGAAAGTTTTCTCGTTTGATTTTTCTTATGTAAAGTTATAATGGAAAATGAAATTGTCCTTTTCGTGAGCCAATCATAAGTCTATACAGTTTCATATTTGTATAGATGTCTTCTATACAAGTTCTATGTAAGTCTCGTATTGTCGAAACTGAACAAAACAGACAACACTATTTAATTGTACACTTTATCTCCTTTTAACTTACACATTCCACCAATTATACAATACATTATTACTGTAGGTACCTATCTACTAGTGTGTAGTTTAAATCTCCAGCACAGCTACAATTACACGGCCGAGTGGTTCCGCTCAATGGCGCAAACACACCACAAAGATCAAACTGTAAGGAGTACGGAAATGTCTATTTACATCACATGAACCGAGGGACAAGCTAGTAAGGACTGGCGCGCACACGATAGTTCTAGGATCGATCGGTGAAATGAGTTTTTTTTTTATTTTAATCATATGAACATAACATGAGAAAAAACATCTCAACAACTACTTAAACCACAGTGAAGCGTTTTTATTTATTTATTGATAGACATTTATTTGAATTTGATTTTCATAATATTACTTAGATATCTTATTAACTTAAACAGCGAAACTAAAGAATAAAGTTATACGTGCAAAATTGATATTTATGCATATTATGGAAGTATGTGTACATCCACACAGACGTCGCAGTAGGTAGCTTGATCATCGAGACGAATGTATAGCAACATAGTAACGGTTTACGGGAAAAAGCAAATGCACTAGTTTGATGGCATTTGCATATTCCCGTAAAATCTTTATCGGTCTTATGTGTATAAATTCATTTGGGGTAGCGAAGCATATCTTATTCGTCCAGTTACTCCAGTATTTATTTCATGTCTAGCCATATCATCTTTCACACAATCCGTCCATCGTTTCTATGGAATTTAGGCTTCTCGCTTTATAAAGAAAAAGTCTCCTGATTCTTATCTATATTTGCTGTGAAAACTATTTAGTGTGCGCCTACCCTCAAGGAGCACATACAAAGGGCGAGTTCACAATAGAGGCGTTATGCGAGAGCGCATCGCAGATGACAGAGCCGTGATAATAGAGCACCCTGTTTAGCAAGTTCGTCCGGGCCGGCCGGAAATGGCGCAGCCCTACAGACAACCTTCATTTCCTGAGTAGTCCTTTTGCTAGGACCCGAGAGACGTGATGTTAATCTCTGTTTTTCCTGTCATAATTTTGTATTCTGGCTGTACTTATTAGCTTTTTGCAAGTTGTAAAAGGTTGGTAGGCTTTTGTGTTTTTATATTCAGGAAAATATGAAATCAAAAAATATTCACAGGCCACCAAGGGAATAAGGACTGTAAAGTCAGACATATTTTCTCGTTGCAAATACTAAACTTTTTTTTGTTTCCTTTACTGCTTAGATTTATACATCTGTCAAACGGCATTAATATTTATGTTGATTTTTAATTTGATAGTAGTATATGTATAGGGTTAAATTAACCGACCCCGTGCCTAGTTTTCCCATGGCCTGACAACCCTATCACAACTAAATCTCCAAAAAGAAACAAAAACAAACGTCAGCACCCATTAAACCCAGAACATATCATCCAAACACTATCAAGAGCGTCGAATAGTTTCTGTTGTTCACAACAATAAGGCTGACAACAGTTGTACCGTAGCAAGACAACAGGATCGCGAGTGTCATTGTCACGCGACTGCGAGCTCAAATGAACAGAGAACATTGAACAACTGCTAACAATCCGTGTCGAAGAACTGGACACAGACACTGGACGGCGTATCGACGAAAATGGCTGCTTTATTTGCTATTGGCAATGGCAGACAATGGAAGTTTATTTGTTGAGGAGTTGTAATTGTGTCGCTGTTAGCTATCAAGTTAAAGAATTGAACTTGTGTCGAAAATTTGTAGTGTCGTACAGTTTGCCAGTTTGACAGTTTAACTTTGAAAACACCTTTTATTTCGTATCAAAAAAGGGTAATACTCGTTGTTAAGTGGCTACTGATGTTCGATTGACCGCTTACCGCTAAAGAAATCGGAAACCTATTCTTTATTGGCATACAAATTTCGAACTGGACCAAAGCCCATATTCAGAGGAGAGTCAGCTCTAAACATGATACATATTGCACGAATCATAATGCGAAGCATTAGAGAGTGTTTTACCATCGAAAAAATTGTATTGCCTCCTTTCCGCACTGTCTCTATTGTTACTTCTACTAGTACACAGAACCTACTTAATTCATAAACTATTGTATAGATAATTTAATGGAGATTAATTCTGTACTTTTCAAAATTTTATTTAATGCACATCAAAATGTTTCTAAAAAAAATCCGTCAATCAAGTGTGAAACCTGAAAACATTGTAGCTTGCAATTTCTTTTTTATACTTAGATTCGTTTTACCCTTATGAGGAACCTTATTGAAAAATGCCTCTTTTATTCAAAGTAATTTAATTATAATTAATAAAAAACTAACTAATATAATATCTATATCTATGGTTTTTATACGATCAAGTGACCATTATAACCAGCTGACCCGGCGAACTTTGTACACACGGCTACACATAAAGCTATACATTTCCAATTTTAACTGTCCTCGCATTTTATAGGTTTTTCGTACAATCAGAAGTCAGCTTATACTGGTTATGTATAGCTTGAAGTGTAGCCGTGCGTCGTCATTATTGTTTTCGTGAATTTTCCCATGTATTAATAGCTATTCTGCTATTCGGGGCAAAAACAAATCCAAAAAATCAAAGATCATAAAAATCAGTCCAGCCGTTCTTATGTGGTGTAACTAACCCGACTTTGTTTTATATTAGAAGTTAGAATTTGGTAGGTTAGACAATTCGTAAAAAAGTTTGACTAAATCGCAACTAAATATGATCTGCACCAACTTATAGAGAGTAATTCAAGTTTCCCAAGGTTTAAGAGCGAAGTTCAGAGGGGCAATTCTCGTAATTTTAAGAACGTTCACAGTCTGATCTCAGTCTCAATCTGTCAAAAAATACTTTTAGTTTCCCTACATTTTGGCAAGTTTTTGACATTTGTTTGTCGCAGAGATGAGACTGCGACTAGAACTTTTTGAACGTTTTAAATTACGAGAATTAGCCTTCTGTTCATGTTATTCGAGTCACACGCCGTTTACATCCGCACCACTACTCGATTACCGTGAAAGACTCCTCAATGATGACTGACAGAGGTTAGGAAAGACCTACTAGATTAAACGGTTAAAGGGCAAAAAGGCTTGGTTTTATGATATTTTACTTTTACTATTAGATCTTGTAAGGGCCCAGGGCTTTTTATGTACTTTGGTACAACTTTAGTGTTACTGATCTTGCTTAGGGCACTTACTTTATACTAAGCAGTGAGACTAGCTTTGGCTACATTGTTTTACTAAAAGATTATCTCTATGTAGACCGGAATAAATCGTACTCCGTATGAGATATTCGTAAGTATATATCTATGTATTAGTATTTATTCTTTTTCAAGTTATATATCCCTTATGTAGTACCTACTATGTTTTGTCTCTGCATCACCCTAATGTTGAATGCCTCAAGCATTAAGTCCGCCTTTGTATTTTTTTTACCTCTGCATGAAGTTTTTACATAAATATATGTAGGATCGTCAGGATTTACTCCGTTAGACTCGGACATCATGTGGACAGAAGTTGGGTTTCTGCAATGAAATACAGTGGGCGCTATACACTATTTTTATATCACAAATTGCTATTCACAATCACTAATCACAACGAGTCGAGTACAGTTCCGCGACGTCTTAACTCTGACGCAATCAGACACTCAATATCTTCCTCGTGGTAGGATTAAAATATCACGACTCTGTAGAAGCGCGCTGTAGGTGTGGGTAGAACACGTGGTGTCGCGCTTGCGATTCGTTTCGTATCCACTCTAATGATCGGATGCGACACATACAAAAACAATTTTCGATTTACGTATCAAATGTAGTTTCAAACACCTTAAGAATCGGCCAACTGTGCAACGGACCACGAACAATAAAGAGTTCCGTAGTTTCATGCCATCATTAGGTGGCAAGCTAACCAGACATTTACTGCACCTGGTGACGGGGACTATCATGGGGCACTGCTCGCTAAACAAACACTTCCACACAATAGGCATAACGAACAGTCCCCTGTGCAGGGCTTGCATGGAGGCTGATTGTTGCACATGTGCTCGTTGAGTACACAGGAGTCTCCCAGATTAGGTCAGAAACCCTCGGAACACCCACATCTTACACAGATATTCTCAACAGGCCAGGAGACTTAATCAACTTCTGGGGGGGAGGTGGGCTGGTTGGAATAATCACAGACGGTCGTCATGACCCACGAACAATGGTCCACTTGAAGGACTAAGTGCGGAAACCAAACCCATAACATAGAACATAGGATTCCGTAATTGGGATGAATTTATCCCTAGAATAAACTTAATATTGAAGTTGAACAAATGTTCTTCCATATATCGATAAACGTCACGGTCAATTATTCAACTGCAAATGTAAGTTAGTAATCAATAATAGTATTTTTTTATGAGATAAAACTACAAAATGATTTCCGGACCTTTTCCTTTTCTTATGCTGTGAGACCTTGAGAGGGGCTTGGCCTCGGAAAGCACGTTAAGCCGTTGGTCCCGGCTGTCATTCGTGGATCTTTGACAGTCGTTACGGGTCGTCAGAAGTCCGAAAGTCTGACAACCAGTCTTACCACGGGGTATCGTTTACCAAATAACTGGGTTGTGGAGGTTAGATAGGCAGTCGCTCCATGTAAAATACTGGTATTCAGCTGCATTCACTTAGACTGGAAGCCGACCCCAACATAGGAAAAAGGCTAGGCAGATGATGATGATGCTGTGAGAACTTGCTTCTTGACAAATTTCATGTTTCTTGATCAACGGCAAGTACCCTATAGGTTTTGATTTATTTGCTAGTATCAAAATATGTCGCGTAAATAGCCGTATTTTTTTATTTCGTTGACTTAGAAGCTTGATTTTTTAGAGCTCCAAGGGACCGTAGACCTACATACTTCATATTCATTTCAACTTGATACCTCTACACGTTCCTGAGAAAAAGGGTCTTGACAGACAGGCAGATGGATGGTCGGATAACGAAGTGATCCTATAAGGGTTCCGTTTTTTCCTTTTCAGGTGCGGAACCCTAAAAATCAAAAGAATTTCCCAAGATCGCATTACTTCATATTAATATAACGCAATAGAGGGCTCGTAACTTTCATAAAGCATACCTAACATGAATATAAAAGCCAGGCCAATATTTATGAAAATGGAATATCTAAGGTCTACCACTCATGCATTTTCTCTTCACATATTTAAATGAATACATATTAAATGAATACATACGAGGAAGATCCACCGTTGATATACTGTTCGTATACAGACTGAAGTCATCATCTGCCTAGCCTTTTCCCAACTATGTTGGGGTCGGCTTCCAGTCTAACCGGATGCAGCTGAATACCAGTATTTTACATGGAGCGACTGCCTATCTGACCTCCACAACCTAGTTACTGGGAATACGATACCCCTTGGTAAGACTGGTCGTCAGACCTTTGGGCTTCTGACTACCCGTAACGACTGTCAAAGATCCACGAATGACAGCCGGGACCAACGGCTTAACGTGCTTTGCGAGGCACGGAGGGGTCCTCGGTATGTAAAAAATGGTCACCCATCCACAGACCAACCGCGGCAATTTTAGCTTAACCTGATCGATCGACCTGTGCGGCTGTTATTGTTTAGCCACGGGGCCCTCAAAAATATATGAAAAAAGATCTAAGTAACTGCAGAATTTGTTCCCACACGATCAATACAGCAGTAGGTATTCTTTTCAAAATTAATTTTGCAAAAATTTGAGCTCGATTTTCACAAATTTCATAAAAGAAGTATTCATTTTTATCAGGTTTTTTTTAAGTGCTATATGATATTCACATAATATAAGCGAACAGACTTCATATAATATTAATAATATGAACATACATACATAAAACAAAAGAAAAAAAGCCTCGCGTTCCTCATACTATCCTGTATATCTCATAACATGTATCTTCTATATTTATACATAAAATAAATTAAAGTCACTTCATGTCTGTCTGCGTGACCCCGTTGTTCACCGTTCAACCACGCAACGGATTTTGAGGCGGTTTTTACCATTATTTAGAAAATTTATTCCGGAAGGTTTATGTGTATATATTTATGTCGCAGCCAACTAGTTTAATTAGCCACTCAGTTAACAGCCTAGCCTTTTAACTAAATGTCGCCGTTCAACTAGCGGCCTGAATGGTATGCGTTAATATTATGAACGTAATACATAATCCACATAACAACTTTGTACAATATTCTAACAAATAAATGTATTCTATTCTATTCTATTCTATTCGTATTTCACCACAAAAAGATACAGTATGATTGTTTATACCTTATCTCAAGCCAAACTGAATAGGCTGCGACATATTATATGCAAAAATATTAAACTTTCTTAAAATAAATAAACCTCGATGGTTTATCAAGTCGTAGCCGTGCAAAGCAGGGGCGGATGGCTAGTTTTAGATAATGTAGATTGCACGTTGTGCCTCGTAGGCGATAGAGTGAAACTTCGGAATAAAGACTAACGCTAGTTGTGAGCTTATTCAAATTTAACCTAGTTCACTGCAAACAGCTGAAAGCGTTAGGTGCTAAGAGATTTAGCGCCGAGTTTTAGTAGCCTTCGATATTATTATAATAGATTCTAGAGGTGACGATATTCTATTAATTTTTGGTAACATCTTAATTTAAGGTGAATGGGAAGTGGTAGACCGCGAAATTCAAATTTTCTTACGTTTTTTGCAATTTGCAGGTCAGTGCTAGGTTGTATCTTGATCAAAATTTGATTCGCGACTATAACAGGTACGTATTTACAGAATTATAATCATAAGAAACATTCATACATTTTTATAAGTGAGATTTGTACCATAGACACTTTTCCCTAGCAGATTTCTTCTTGTGGTACAAATCAAACTTAGGAAGATGTATTAATGATTCTATTAATTGTAATGACTATAATTCTGTGAATAAGTACCTGTTATAGTCGCGAATCATATTTTGATCAAGATACAACCTAACACTGACCTGCTAATTGCAAAAAACGTAAGAAAATTTGAATTTCGCGGTAATCACTGCGCAATCACCTTAACCTGAAAGGTTAATTTTTCAATATGACCATTAAAAACATTTATTTTGCCTTATGCGTAAAATATAGAGCAGTGGTGACCCAGTGGATGCGGCCCGGATGTAGGAATTGTAGGTCCAGGCAAGCGCTTTACTTTATGTAATAGGCTAGTTTCCACCATCAATAAATTGAAAATCTATTTAGTCCGTCAGTTAGAGAATTGGAAAATAATGGACACGTATTTTTTGTTTTTGTAAATCAATGAATATTGACAAAGATAAAACGCATCAAAACTCGAGCGTGGAGGCTCGTGACGTCAGAACTGACTAAAAATTATACCAAGGTGTGACGTATTGAGAATTTTAAAAGCGTCGTGTCTTCGTCAATTTTGGTTTACGTAACAAAAGAAAAAATACGGGTCAAATACTTTTTGATAATCCAACTGACGGATTAATTTGATTTTTTCAGTTAACAAGCCTCACCATCACCACAGTCCTTGAAATAGTGAGGGAAAACATCGTGTGGATGCCAGGATATCATGATATGAAATGTGACAACCACCAATCCACCCACTTGGTCGATGCGGCCTCTTATAAAGAGGATGCCTGTATCCTTGGAGTGGAAACAATATAAGTTGATTACTTATGCTATGATGTTAAAATAGGTTTTACCTACAAAAGATGCTACTTTATTCATCTTAACATGCGTTAATAACAATGGTACTTAACTTTCGAAGTTAGTTATTATATGCTATATGAAACCTTCTCTAACGATAAAAATGCTAGCCGCTCCATGATAAACTACCGCGCCCACGCAGCTCGCATTAGCAATCTGTCATCGTTATAAACTTTTACTACATTACCGCCGCACTATGTTACCACGTCTAATATTATGTTATTAGATTTACATGACGCTGAAACTTGGCTTGTTTCGTAACCAAAGAGCGCGACAGCAACACATCGCAATATTTAAATGAACACCCGTTATGTAAATATGTTAATGTCTCAAGTAACATTATATAACTTTTCTGCTCACCGAAATTCATGTAACCGATACGAAAAGAGACAATTATTGTATTGTAACTTCATCTTTAGACGAAATAAATTGACGACGTTTCTTGAATAAAGTTAGCATAATCAAAACAGAAGGCCTCTTTCAATTCGTTGAATATCAAAATGGCATGATGAGTACGTAGTACTTTTGTTGGATGTGGTTTGAATATAAAAATGGCGGTGGGTATTCTGAATAAGGGCGCAGGTGGACAGTGTCGCTAAAAGCCGATCCGTGTAGCGTGCAGCGTGCCTCGACGCGTATCAAGCATTTATCATTGAGTTTACACGCGGCATACATTACGGTTAACTAAGCACCCTTTTTAGTTTTACCTTCTGAAAAAATTGTGTCCGACACGGTTTGGATTTTATTGTGAGGTTTTATGGGAGAGTAGAGTGATTTTTATTTTATTGTGTCAAAATTCAGGGGAATTATAGGTGTGGCGACCGTGTACCGGAAACTTAGCGTTGGAAGGCCTCAAGGTGGACAAATGACCTTGTGAAGGCCGCAGGAATCCGTTGGATGCGGGAAATAGAGAACCGGTCAGAAGTGGCAATGCTTGGGGGAAGCATATGTCCAGCTGTGGACGTCTTTCGGCTGAAATGATGACGATGATGATGGGTGCTAGATATTACTCTACTTGTCAAATGTACTGTAGGTAATCCTGTCTACAAATTGGACACAGATAATTATTATAATAAAAAGGTCAAATACAATGGGTAAAAAATATTTTACCCGTAAAACAATAAATCAGCTAGCGTTTGCATCGTGCTAGCGCAGAAACAAGGTTCACAGATGCGTGTTTTTTGACGTCTCGCTCCTGAGGCGAGATCCACAGACAAGAGGATATACATACCCTCATTATAAATCTGTTCTCGAGAAAAACTTGTTCAAATACGCGTTCAATATCTCGTGTTCAGCCGTTGGGGGTTAACAAATACACTTTTATTAGAGTGTCAGTCATGCAACGTGGTGAATGCTTAGCGCTCCATGCATCCGGGCTGAAATTCAAATGGAATTCGTTGGAAATTCAACCCCGCAGTATGAAGTGCAGTGTGCTAGTTGCTACACCTCTAGTGGCAGAGGAACAGTTTTATTGTATCCTCGTTCAAAAAGGAAAATCTTTAAACTCCATACCTACCTACATATTTGCAACGCTGGTAGACCAATTAGAATTAAAGAACGCAAAGGTTATTTAAACATTATGAAATATGTACAGGCTAGTTTTTCAATCTATTTAAGTATGTTATTTTTAGTAGCCTTTTTAGAGATCCTTAAAAGTTTTTTTTCACAGAATGTGTATTTCTATTGCCGCTGTAACAATAAATAATAAAAATTAAATTTAATTTAAATTTAAACTGGGTCTCCAATAAGAAACGTGTTTTTTTTTCTGCGATTTTTGCCTTGTGGTATGGAACCCTTCATTTGCGAGTCTGACTCGCACTTGACCTGTGTTTCTTTATAATAAATTCTATAGAATCCTCTCTACCATTTATAAATAAACTTCCAAAGAACCAATCCTAAAATAAATACCTACACTACTAACCCTTGAAATATTCACCACCAGCCCAAGCTCTTCAAACCGAACGAAATGTATAATTTTCTATTCATATAACAGAACACCTCCTTCCATTTAAGATTCACAACTCGATAGAATACCCACTGACTACTGCCGGGAATTGAATACACTCAAATGAAACTGCAAATGCCGTTTCCAATATCTTCGCCGGAAATAACATTTCGAGTGTAGGGTTTCAATTTAATAAAGCACTTCGAAGGAGCGTTGTTGGCGTCTTGACTAGTAGTTACAACAACAGGGTGGATAGCGTTGTGTACCACGCCTCACAAACGAGCAATAAGTGCAAGTGCTACAAATCACTTTGAAAACGGTTTATTTGAAACGTTTCTGTGTTGTCTAGTTTTGGTTTTGTTGAAACTTAAATCGTTTTTGACTTCATTTAATTTTTCCTTTTCATTCTTGATAATAAGAAATAAACTCTATCCATCTTATTACAAAAGGAGTTCTAACTTTAGACTTAGCCTAAGCCTTCTAGCCAATTACTGTAGTTTGAACCTTATTTATTTATGTAATACTTCAAGTAGGTACATAAATGTACAGAGGCGGACTTATAGCCATAGGCATTTTCTACCATTCAACCTTTGGGTGATGCAGAGACAAACAGTGGTAGGTGCAATCATGAAAATTAAGGAATGAATATTTTAAATATACTTATAGATACACATAAACCCACTTATTCCGACAATCGTAAAGTTCTAAATACAAAATTCACAACTGAGACTTTGTGTAACGTATTTTTTATAATAAAACCTTTCACGTAAACGGATTATAGTTCGAAATTTAAAAATTTCTTGTTTTGTAATAAGGCCGTATAAATCGGAAATTAATTAACTAATATAGCATAATAATCTTTTTCCAGAGGCAGAAGCAGTTTTCTGATTCCATGTCCAAGTTGTGCCAGCTTTAGTAGGTCCCAACCATATAATGGGCGGCGAGAATATTGCTATTTACTGTGAACAGTCAATTTCCGGGTTGCAGCTAAATATTTCCTGATAGACAACCACAATCTCGCTTTGCCCGACCGGAGATTCCAACCCTGGACCTTAGGATCATAACGGCGACACTTGTGACCATTCAACCAGCGAGGAAGAAATAAATTCAGTTCCATATATCTGAGGGTCAATTCTCGTAATTTTAAAAACGTTCACAGTCTGATCTTAGTGTCAATCTGTCAAAAATACTGCTAATTTCCACATTTTTAGGGTTCCATATCTCAAAAGGAAAAACAAAACCCTTATAAGATCACTTCGTTTTTTGTCTTTGTGTCCATCGGTCAAGATCCTTTTTCTCAGAAAAATACTCAGGGCTGCAATCGCTTGAAGCAATGAAAAAATCAAACTTCTAAGTAAACGCAATCGAAAGATACGGGCGTTTATGTTTCGGAATCAAAACCTATAGGGCACTTCCTGTTAACCTGGAATCATGAAATTTAGCAAGATTTCTCTTGCTAAATGTCATGTAACACAAGTAAAGGAAACAATCAGAAAACCGTGAATTTGTAGTTACATTACCAAAAAATCATATTTTTTCCCGTAATAAACTATTTACATACCTACAAATTTGTACGAAACCCTCAGTGCGCGACTCCGACTACACTTAACCGGTTTTTTTAACATTGATGGTCGCTCAGATGAGAATCTTGCGATTAGATTTGAACGTTTATAATTACGGGAATTAACCTTCTTATTCTCAACATAACAACTTTTAGAAGATCAACCTTTTTGAACAGAAAGGTTGACAATAAACAAAACACAAAAAAAAACTTAAAACAGAACCTAAATCCGCCTCCTACTTAGTTCCAGGATCCGAAGTGTATTCAAAATCGGCGCGCTGACTATTTTCCGGGACGCAATCTTGCATTGAAAGAGTTATTCCGTGGCTCCATACACGGCTGGCACAAAGAGGCTTTTATCGCCGACGGTCGCTGAGTGCCCCGGCCGACCGCAAACAAAATCCGACACACGATGAATACCGCTAAGTAGGTTAGACGTGATATAATCTTGAGATTTACGATACTGAAAAAGTAAGTGCGATGTGAAAGTGTTTTTGATGTGGAAATGTGATTTAGATTGTTGGTTTTTATTGTGTTTGTTTTAATTATTATGAGAGGAGTTGTGAATTAAAAGAAATGTTTCTAAGTTTTGGAATCTTTTCTCAAGTGATTTAGAAAGTATTTCAAGCATCTGTAGTGAACGAGAAAGCATTTTCAAAGCTCAAAAACGCTGCCTGAGAGCTATATTTGGTCTTAAAGTAACAGACAGTTGCGTACCTGTATTTAAGTCTCATAAGTTATTATCCTTCCCATGCCTTTATATTCTTGAATTAGCAATTTTTGTAATAATAAATCGATGTCTATTTGCAACTTTATTAGAAACCAGACGAAGTACAGCTATGAGATCTCAATACCAGAATCTATTATGCACGGGCGCATTTAAAACTAGCTTATTAAAAAGAAATGTATTTGTATGGCTCCTGTAATCTTTAATAAAATACCTGACCAACTTAAAAACTTACCGTTACTGAAATTTAAAAAACGTTTCACTGAATTACTTGTAGATAAATGTTATTATTCTGTGCAGGATTTCTTAAATGATAATTTTTTGTAATATCTTTATTAACCACTACTTTGTATTACATTTGCATGCTATATTAAGACAGAATGTACATGGATCCTATTATATAATTTATCAACTTATTTTTATGTACCTACATTCTAAGCAAATAAAGACTTATTTCATTCTATTCAATTCATTTAGTAATACATACTTATCACACCACACTTATAGTCTGGTGACTTTCAGAGCGACAAAATTAATGAGCTGCCCTGTATAAACGTATTAAAATGCAAAATGTATTAACATAAAAGCAACATAAGGTGACAATAACAGCTGCACAATCCCGTTAACCATACGCAATCTCAACAAATTGAGGCTTAATAAAGGATAATGAAAGCAACGTTTTAACTGCCCCATTGTGCGGAAAAAGATTCACAAAATGTTCAAAATACGTATAAAATATGAACAGAATAGTCTCTTGTACAAGAATATCCCATTGAGCTGGCGGTTGAACGTGAAAGGGGTTTTTTATCGGGGCGCGGCGTGGAGCGCAAGTGGCGAGCAGCACAGATAAAATCTAGCTTTGCTATCCGAGTAAACACGTGAGTGAAACGTGCCTTAGAAAGAACCCAGTGGCTAATACCCTTTTGCTGTGTAGATTTACAGTTGGCGTACGTAGCGTGCACTTTACTAAGTAACTATGTTAATTAAAAAGGACGGCTTTGTAAAGGAAAAAATGTTACTTTTTAAATCTCTAGTCGACTTTTCAACTTAAGTTTGCATTTATAATTTTCAACTATAGCCTTGCAACAACGCTTCTTTTTGGATTTTGTATATTTTATAATAATAGCTTTTGTTTCAAACATAATTACTGAAGCACAAAAAGCATTAAAACACACATCTACAGTAAATAAGTCGTCGTGCGCGTCGTAAGGGATTACAAAAGATTAAGTTAAGTTTCCGACGTGGCAATCCCAGACAGCGCATCTCCCGACACCCAGTAATCCGTCCCACAAAGAAATGAACGTGACAATACGTTTGAACAACGCTGAGTTTTGCGGTTCTGTAGGATTCCGTACGTGTGCTGGTAACCGCAGCCTGTACCACAATTGTAACGTCGCGTCACAAACGCACGAACTCTTGCGATAAATTCGATCGCGAGAGGACTGGATTGAGCAGTTCATGACGTATCTAACGTATATTATTATACTTTATTGGTACATAGCTTAGTACAAGGCTACTTCTTGATGTATAACACGTAGTATACCTATTTTATTCAGGCTGTAGGTAGGATTGCGATGTTCATGTAAGTACCTTTGTCTTGTTTTAATGAGTAGCTGCATAGTTGATTTCAAGGTTAGAACTAACTAGCTAGTTCTCTTATAGACGAAATCTTCTATTAAGTACATTATGAACTGTCTCAAGAAATTTTATTGCATTACTTTCATAACGTAGCAAAAGCCTTATAAAATATACAAGAACGATCAAAATAAAAGGAAATACCACAAAAATACAAAAACAAACTTTCATTGATATTACAATAAGAACCTAAAATGCCGTCAAAAATATTGTATCGTTTAATAAAAAAGCGTTTCTTCCTTACCTTCAGTTAGGTATATTACAAAACTCATCAAACAATTCAAACAAAGTTTTATTGTACATATTCACTTTAGGGAGAACAACAAAGAAACTTATTATATCCGGTAAAAGTCGTAAACCGGTGAAACTGTAGACATTCTACATAAACCCTAGCTCTTGGCAACTTAACCTCCGTCGTTCTCCTATAAGTTACAGAAAGTTACAACTTACTTTACTCAACAGATGCGTCGGTAATGACAGCCTCTGTTATGCCTACCGTAAATGGAGAGGAAAAACTGAACTGGCGAAACAGCGTCAGTTTGTTCTGACGCAGGCAAAAATCCTACATAATCACACTACTATTATAAAGGCGAAAGTTTGTGAGTGTGTTACTCTTTCACACGAAAACTACTGAACGGATTTTGATGAAATTTGGCACACAGATATTTATAACCAGGATTAACACATAGGATACTTTTTATCTCGATATTCCCACGGGATCGACACTTATTCGGGTGAAACCGCGGGGCACTGCTAGTTACATACCAACTTGACTACCAACTAAAATTGTCCGTATATTCAAACAGTCCCATTGACAGTTGTACGAAATGGATATAACACGGCAAACTGACTAAGGGTGGAATTCACCAATGAACGCGATCAGCGCTTCTAAATCGTTTAAGCGCTGTCAGTGTCATCATTGTTGTGGAATATTGACACTAACAGCTCTTGAACATAGTTTAGATGTGTTGATCGCGTTTAGTTACTTTGGTGAAATTGGCACTGTGTCAATTTCATAAACAATGAATTTCCCTGACTATACATAATTATATGAAACAAAGAAAGTCGTGCCTTGACTAATTACACACAAATAATTATCTATTGTTACGTAACCCCCGGGAGCCCACAGACTTCAATGAGCTTAACCGATTCGTTTCACGTAGTGGTCACTCATAATATGCAAATACGTACCAAATAAATTTAAAAATGTAAAAAAAATAACGGTACGGTTGTATCAGATATGAGACAAAACTTATACTGTTTGTAAATAGCCTTTACATATAGATACCTGCGTTCATACTCAAGTCTAAGTAGCTATTTTCTACAAGCACAGATAGTAAAATCTGACCTTTCGATCTAGATTATTTTGCCGAAGGGCTTCTTGAAATTGTTGTTGTTTCGAAAACCGTTGTGACAAATATGATGTTGCACAGACAAAGACAAGTTCAATGGCCGTTTTTTTAACTAGGCAAAATTAAATGAAAAGTTAAGCCATAAGTCATTTATTAGTTCTATTTTATTAAGTACCTGGTACTTGTTAACAGGCTTGCACTGTCCTCCCGTACCTGTTAACACTGTAACTTTAAAACATTATAAAAGCCAATTATTTTTAAAAGAGTAACCGTGGAGTTTCTTTCTGGCTCTTCTCCATAGGAAACGACCAATTGGAACCTTGCTCCTAGCTTCTGACGTTTCATAAGTACCCATGTAGGTTTAAGTGGAATAAAATATTTTGATTTTGGGCATTACAATAATAATGGTATATAAAGATAATAAAGGGTGCGCTATATAGTACAGTTGTTTAAGTTATTGTTAAGTTGTAGGTAAGTAATAGGGTGTACACGAGTATGATGTATTTTAGTTCGATCAAGGTGATAATTTGACTTTGTTGAACAACCATATATTATACATATAAAATTCAAAGCCCAGACTGACTGATATATCAACGCACAACCTAAACCGCTGGATCTAGAGACATGAAATTTAGAGGGTGTGTTCTTTGTGAAGATTAGGTATACACTAAGAAAAGGTTTTTCGAAATTCCACCCTTAAGAGGGTGAATGGGGGAGGGTGAAATTTCAAGCGGACGAAGTCGCGGGCAGAAGCTAGTAACCATTATAGGTAAAAATATACCCAGCGCGCAAACTCAGCTTATGATTCTAGCGTAGAAACCAATACTAGCGGAGCAGTGGTGGCGAAGTGGTAACAGCTGCGACTTACGAGTTGTAGGTTGTAGGTTCGAACCCAAACAGACGCTTTACTTTATGTTAATTATTTCATCACCACTGCTCTCAAAACGGTGAAGGAAAACATCGTGAGGAAACCGGCATGTCCTACAACCAAAAATTCGAAGACATGTGACATCTGCTAACCCGCACTGGACCCGCGTGGTGGATTACGGCCCACTCCCTCTCAGCGAGAGGAGCCTTGTGTTCCAGCAGTAGGAATATTATAGGCTAATTATATATGTTATGTTGAAACTAATAAAAAAAAAACTGATGTTCCATAGAGAAGTGCAATACAAAAAAAAAGCATAAAGAATTCATGGTTACACTTTGTACACTGTTTTTTTTTTTCTGTAAGGGTTGTATTAAAAGCTTCTAAATAAAAACTAGCGACCCACTGCTGCTTTGTATGGTTTAACGTCACGGCAGAAAATCGAGATTTTTTTAAATATATGTAAATATACATTTATACACATAAATTCTCAAAATGTTGAACAGCAAAATCCATTGCGTAATTTACACAGACAGCCACGAAGAGCGACTTTAATTTGTAATTTATGTATAAAAGTAAAATTAAATCTAAGGTATGGATATTATCCTCGAACTTCTCAGGTGCTTCTTCTTCATATAGCTTTAACGAGAATTTACGCCTTCCTTCCGCATACATTTGGATGTAAATTGAAACATTCGTCAAATAATCAGATTTCTCAAATCTTACGGAAATATCTTAATTTCGAAATTGTGTCAAGGCTTCCACCTACAGACGTAATCATCGTAAATCGTAAAAAAAAATCTTATCTAATTTGTTCGCTAATAATATAATTAAATGTTAATCTTGTAAATGTAGCTACAGAGAAAAAATCCGTTATTTTTATGAATGATTTACCTTGTTAGGTAAATCATTCATCAAAATAACGGATTTTTTCTAAAATAAATGTCAAAATAGTAATAATGTGTTCATTATTACTATTTTGACATTTATTTTATATTCTCGACTAGCCGTAAAGATCCGATAACACGGGCCTAAGCCATGTGATTATCAGTTGGATTAAGTGCGGTTACACGCAGAAGATTGCTCAGAAGGCAGTAACGTATTTGTGTCTTGATGTGGGTATTCTGATTCCCATTGCAGAAACTTCCTCACTATTAGATATTATAAGCCTGCATTGTCCCAGTTCAGGGCAAAGGCCTCCCTTCCCTCTTTCCACTTTTCGCGGTCTACTGCGATTGTGTGCTAATCCTTTTAGAAGGAGTCCACAACATAGAAAATGCATATTATATTAAGTAACTTGTTTACCACAGTTCATTTACGCATCTAAAATTTCGTGCTTATCACATATATTATACTTATTTGAAGGCTGTACATTCTATCTAAGATGCCCTGCATGATAAATACGAAAACTTTTTCATACAAAATGCTATCAGTGTGAAGCATGCTCAACAACAGAGGCACGTACTACGTTAACCTTCTCTCGTAGCTGAATAGCTACGTCGTAGCTGATAGCTACGCCGTAGCCGGCGTAGCGCTCCTGTTTGGCCCTGTCGTTTGAGATAAGGCTTAATTCAAAATTTCGCTGCGAAGATAAGCTAATGAGAATAATTTTTAGACTGCCTCACTAGCATAATAAGCTGATTGTGTATTAAACTAGGTTATTGTAAACAGGTGAACATGTTTACTATAAGGTTTAAGGGGGAATGAGATTATTGTCATAGTTCTAAAGATTCATCGTTTTAAACACGATAAAAGTATATAATCTAAATTATTTCCATTTCTTTTAAATTATAAAATATGTTGGTATTATAATTCCCCTACTTTGTCGTCCAAAAACGCTGTTTATGTAAGGCATTACTAAGTTTTTTATTAAAATATACCTACCCTTTGTTTCGCCGCAATACTTTTCCGTGGCAGAACAGTAAATCCTTATAATCCGCAAGGAGCGTCAACATTTCGGTGCAAATACACAAAGCCAACTCTTGTGTGCTTTATCTAAATTTTTTCTCCTCCAAAATCTTGGTCTTAGGATAACAGACGAGATTTAGCAGAATTATGAATAATCCGCTTTAACATTAAATATTACTTACTATTCTTAACATTTATTTTACACGGCTTGTGGCTAAGAAATAACGGTTACGGTTCGATCGATCAGGTTAAGCTACGTTTGGCGCGGTTTGTCCGTGGATGGGTTACCATCTTTACATACCAATACCCCTCCGTGTCTCGGAAAGCACGTTAAGCCGTTGGTCCCGGCTGTCATTCGTAGACCTTTGACAGTCGTTACGGGTCGTCAGAAGCCCGAAATTCGGACAACCAGTCTTATCAAGGAGTATCGTATTACCCAATAAGTGGGTTGTGGAGGTCAGATAGATAGTCGCTCCACGTAAATTACTGGTAGTCAGCTGCATCCGTTTTAACTGGAAGCCGATCCCAAAATATTTGGGAAAAGGCTAGGCAGAAGATGATGATAATTCTTAACATTTATTTTATGTCTCACTAGCGGCCTGTCCCGGCTTCGCACGGGTGGACATTTATTTTTAAACATTATATTTTTTTCTTGCAGTTAAAAAGCCTATATTAATCAGTGATAATGTAGCATTCAAATGGTGAAAGAATTTTTAAAATCGGTCCAGTACTTTTTGAGCCAATTCGTTACAAACATACATACAAACCTTGCCTCTTTATATAATAATATTAGTATAGATAACTTTAAGGTTGCCGAAGCATTGAACATTTACGACATAATATTATGATTACTATAAAGCCAAATAAGTGATAGCATAACCAGCCTATAATGTTCCCACTGCAGGGACACATGCCTGCTCAAAGTGAGAGGGAGTGGGCCGTAATCCACCACACGGGCCCAGTGCGGGTTGATAGATGTCAAATGTCTTAATTTTTTGGTTCTTGAACATGTCGGCTTCCTTTACCGTTTTGAGAGCAATATATCTTAATTTCTAACATCATCATCAATTCAGCCGAAAGACGTCCACAGACATAGGCATCCCTAGTGATGTGCCGTTCCCGGGAATTTTGGAAACTTTGGGAATATTCCCGTAAACGTGCCCGGCAATATTCCCAAAATTGGAAATTTAGGGGAATATTGATGATAATGTACTTTAGTGTTTTTTTATTATATGCTAGCCAATTAATTAGGTAAATTTGCGTACTATCGTGGTAACGTCGATAGTTGATTATACATATAAGTTGAAAATTTCCAAAGTTTCCAATATTTACGGGAATATTCCCTGTAAATTTACAATTTTCCCGTAAATATTCCCGTAGTAAAAAAATCACAAAGCATCAGAAATTATGTTTTATTAAAACATTTTTAATCACATTGGTTTATTAACACAATTTTACAATCAGATTCTGAGAGTTGTAAACTTTTTAATAAAGTTAACAATTTTAATAAACCACGGAATCAACACACTTTTATATTTGTTTGAAATTAACAAGTATCTGTCTCTAAAGACTAAATATACTCGTACTAGCTTTTGCCCGCGACTTTGTCCGCATGAGTTTCGTACTTTCCTCAAATAAATTTAACACCCTCTCCACCTTCCCTATTACTAAAATTATTGCTTACGATCTTTATACTACTTATATTTAGAGAAATAAGTATTCGGACCATTTTTTTAGTTAAACTACTGATGTTTCAAATAAACTGTCCTCCCTTTTCATCACGACAGGGCTTGTTTCTAATAAAAAAGCGTTTGCTACGTTTCCATTTTATGACTTAAGAGTAAACTAGTCGCGAGCTCGAACTCGCTGGTGGTCATGGTCAAAAAGCACGCTGTCTCGCCTGGCTTCGTGTCCGACAGCGCTAATATCAGTGATGAGCAGTTAGACGCTAGTCTACACGAACAACGTCTAGTTTTCACGCACAGAAACACCGTGCCGATCTGATAGACGCGTAAAAAGATTTGAAAAGTGCTTCGTAAAATCGAGTTTTATGAAAAACCCACTGCATAAATCAATTACAAATAAAGTTTATTGATCTCTTCGATAACTGGGCTTTGTCGGTACGGACTTGGTTTTGAAGATTTTACAGTTCTTTTATTACTTATTGACACCCAAAGTTACGTTAAAAATAGCAAGAAAAACGAATCTTTGTTGGCTCATAACTTTTTAATGGCTTTTTATTTTACTATTCTGTTTCCGTACAGACACAATTATTAATAAGTCAAAACGATATCATGTTTAACTTTGGATGCACAATGTCAAACAGTGGAGTAATATTCTCCCGAAATTTGTATAGAAAAAATATCGAAAAGTGGCACCTTAAGGGCCAATACTACCTCAAATGGCTTAGCATGATCCTCCGTTATGTCGAAAATACTGCAGCATTCATTTTGAAATAAATATATGGTAAAGTTGAGGATTAATGTTAGGTCTTATGTTTGACGAAAACACGATTCCATAAAATTTTCTCGATAGAAAAAAAATCCAAAGTTACCTCCAAACCGAACAATAAACCGCTGGTATTAAAAAAATACTTTAAATTAGATCATGAAACTAACTTTGTATACTAACTGAAGCTTGTTTTACAAGGGGTGGGGGCGATCGCTATGCCGTGGCGCAAGCTAGTGCAGGTACAAACATGTAACATGTTTAGCTGTGGTAATAGGAGTATAAATATCGCGTAATGTTAGTTGCACATGTGTAATTATACAGTATATACGAAAAATGTATTAAATACATATTTGGAAACTTTGGGAATACTTACGGGAATATTGGGAATATTGCGTAAATTTACAATGGGAAAGTTCCCGTAAATTTTCAATATTTCCAGCGGCACATCACTAGGCATCCCCCAAGGACCGCCACTTCGACCGGTTCTGTGCTTCCCGTATTCGCTCTGTATTTGGACATTTTGGACATTACGTTCTTCTAAGACACCGTTGTTTAAAAAAAAAGGTTCCTTTTACTATGAAGAGACAATTTGAAATCCATGCGACGTGTCGAGTGTCGACGCAGAATCTAATAACCACCTTAACGGGTGTCACCCGTTTATCATCTCAGACAGTTTAATAAGGTCAACTAGGGCAGAACTGGTTATTGCACCCTACCTAGTTTTTCACTTGAGAGGTGACTTCACTTTTTTTAACCGACTTTCAAAAAGGAGGAGGTTATATGTTTGACTTCATGTATGTTTTTTTGTTTTTGTGTGTTCACCGATTTCTCCGTCAGTTGTGAACCTATTTTATTTTTTTTCTTTTTGCTTGATATGGTATGGTCTCAAGGTAGTTCCATTGTCACCAAGTCGGAATCTGATGAGGGGATCCCATGGAAATTGAGGGAAACCCTCCCCCTTTTATAGGCGCATTTATAGCGATTTGTGTATTTTTTATAGTAACTCGTTCATTTGCTCTCGAAAAGCACCATTTGGTGAAGTGGAACTGATGATGAAGACCATAGATGGCTATCGGAACTACTCAATAATAAGTATTTCACAGGTTGCGATTCGATTAGGTACTTTAATGTTGTTGCTAAGCAGTTTATCTCGTCAAATGCGTATGGTGGTATGGAGCTGATAATGACTTTTCAATCAGCTCCAGTTCTTACTAGGAGAACTCCTCAACAATTAACGTCTTTGCATCGGGAAAAGCAATATTTTGTAAAAGGTGATGAGCAGTTGACATTAGGCTATTATAACTTAGAAACTTACAAACTGACCCACTAAAAAGTGAAAAATAAAAACTAAAAAAAAAAACAACCGACTTCCAAAAAAAAACAACAAAGTGAAAAATAACTTTAATTTCGGAAGTCGGTGTCAACAAACGAAAATGCGGGACCAACGACACCGACTTCCGAAATTAAAGTTATTTTTCACTTTGTAGTTTTTTTTTTTTTTGAAGTCGTTGCGTAATGTTTTAGTAAAGGCAGTGAATGAACTAAACGCTTATACTTAATTTGTATGTGATCTGAGGAAGTTTATTGTCCACAATGTCCACCCGTGCGAAGCCGGGACAGGCCGCTAGTGTTATATAAAGTACTAGCGGTCCGTCCCGGCTTCGCACGGGTGGATAAAAAAAAGAAAAAAAATAGCCTATAATAATCAGTGATAATGTAACATTAAAATGGTGAAAGAATTTTTAAAATCGGTCCAGTACTTTTTGAGCCAATTCGTTACAAACATACATACAAACCTTTCCTCTTTATAATACGAGTATTAGTATAGATGTATTTACGGGCCATATTTATGTAGATTTTAATACGTATAGATATTTGATAATTTTTACTCTTTCATGCAAAATACTCTTATAAAAACATGCTTTCACACAAAACCTAAAGTATATTCAGTAATTATTTAACTTAGCTACAACAAAAGTTTCTAAAGCAAGCTATGTATACTGGAATTCCAGAGAGTGCAATAAAGTGGTTGTTTCAACGACATTCAGTACAATCAACTAGACAATTAAAATTATAATAAGGTTAAAACTAAAACACAATAAACGTAGTATTCACTAGAGATAGGTACGGTCACCAAAGGAGATAAGTAAACAGGGTCGTCGGACATTATGTGAAGTTTAGCAAGAAACCGACTGATGTTTTCGAATTAAATTTAATTTGTTAAAAGAACTGTTTGTTTTCTATTAATTAAATTTTATTCGAAAACATTAATCAGTTTGTTATTATACTTCAACTATATCCGACGACCCTGCCTATCGATTCTGTAAAAATCTCACCGTAAAAACATAGGTGAAATGAGCTGTCACTCCACCTGATGTTAGGGATTACCCCTATTGATAGCTCACTTCACGCTCACTTCACCTAAGTTATCACGGAGAGATTTTTACAGAATCGAACGGCTGGTTACTTATATCTCTTTTGGTGACTGTACCTAATGTAGGTACTTGCACATAATATTATTACTAACACCGACAGCTAAGTGATATTACTTTTAAAAACTACTTACTTTATATTATTACTTTTTTTGAATGCCTCGTTCGTCTCGTGGTAGCAAGCGCGACTGCTGAGCGTAGGGTCCTGGGTTCGATTCCAGGTCGGACAAAGTGTTATTATTCATTTATTTATTTTTATTTTCAGAACCAAAAAAATATTCCATATATTGTTAGTAAATCATACTTATAACTATGTTAGAAGGCTGTTGGTGCTGCCCCGCACGCGGCGCATCAGGGAGGCCACTCTTTTTCGCACTATAGCCCTAAAGCAGTCAGTTATTGGGCTTTCCATTACGAATTTCTTAGTAACAGTCCGGAGTTTGTCACGTAAAGCCGTTGGTCCTGCACCTGATCTCTCCCCGGTCCTGTTCGATTGCCGTCCCATCGGACTATGAGAGTAAAGGAACAGAGAGTGCTCTTGTGTTTAAGCACACACTTGCGCACTATAATATCTCCTGCGTACGAGATCTCCGTTGAGATTGGCCACCGTGACCGAAATCGGTCGGGAGGCTATTACGAGTAAAATAAGTATATTTTACTCGAACAGCTAAATATAATAGTCTTAAAATACAGAAAAGTATCTAGTTTCTATCCAGCTATTTTAGTTTAAAAAATACAGCCTTTTTGGGCCTCGGAGTCCATCGTGCCAATTATGCTAATAGATAAGACGTGGCAATACAATGAGAAGTCGACGGCGTGCTGCTCTCCGGTATCAAAGAGTCCCAGGGTTCCAATAAGAATAGTGTTTTATTTTCCTAGAATTTCACCTAACCTTCTTGTTTAAATTAAAAAAGTTACTGGTGGAGTATTCCGTGAATGATTAAATAGTTTTTAACGATGGTGATTTCGAAATTTAATATTGCAACAGTATTCAATATCTGCCTAAACTTTTCCCAACTAATGTTGGTGTCGGCTTCCAGTCTAACCGGATGCAGCTGAATACCAGTATTTTACTTGGAGCGACTGCCTAAGTATCTGACCTCCACAACCCAGTTACTGGAAAATACGATACTCGTTGGTAAGACTGGTTGTCAGACTTTCGGGCTTCTGACTACCCGTAACGACTGTCTAAGATCTACGAATGACAGTCGGACCAACAGCTTAACGTGCTTGGCGCCACAAAATTAACGTTAACCATGAAATCGATCCTTTATGTACCTCAAAACGCTAACCATGCAAAATTAAAGGAACGTTTATTATCATAATGTGGTCTGTAAAAAGCTTTTGCTCGTTGTTAAGGTAAAATCACTTTCTCTGTGAATTTTTATAGCATTTTATTGTTTATGCCCGCCCGCTCCCCAGCCTATTATAGCACTTTGCGTGTGAATTATTTGGCAACTTGCTTGCTTATACCACCCATTATACGATTTATGTACTAGGCCAACAGAACACACACCAAATAATACACAATGCCCGTTAAAAAATCGTGCCCCGCATGTTTATAGCAGTTTGCGAACTTCAACTGTATTTTACTGAGTGGTTTTGTTTGTATTCGATTGCAGGAATATTAATATTTTACTTAAAAACGTTCGAGACGGGCTATTTAGAAGTTTGCAGCTTTAGGCGCCATTCAAGCGTTATTGTAATATCAATGACAGTTAGGTATATGTGTACCAAAATTCCGCGGCGGCAAACTTAACAAGGCACACGACGAGACGACGTCTACGGTCTAAGGACTTGTAAGCACGGTCTCTTTAGCTAAATTCCAAAATTAAACACTGCTTTATAATTTCCCTGTATGTTCATAAGCTTATACTAAAAGAGATTTTGAATCCTCTTAGCGCTCCCACTACAATACCGTCGCAATTTCTTCTAATTATGACATAATGTGGCGTAGCGAGACCACTCTTGATATCTAGTACAGTACCCCGCAGGAAAACACACAAATTCATATTAAGTAAACTAGAATTTTCTTCTTTATTTGCTTGGTTTACAGGTCAAAGTTGTTTGCGCAACTTTATCACATGATACAGCTATTAGTGCGGACGCGCGTACCTTTTTTATGATAATAATATTCAAGTAGGAGAATTAAGCTGACAAAGCGACATATATTATGCGTATGAGGTTATTATACTTAATTGAGCCCTGTACGTATTCCCCTTATCTAAGCAAATAGAATAATCATAAAACTTTTATGTTGATATGAGCACGTTTTTCTTTTGTTTATGGAATAAGTGGGAACGTGGTGGGAACAGAAAGAGGGCTCTTTCTGAAGGGTTCTACAGAAAGGTCAGGTGCGTTGTACGTACTCGCAACCGGTGTGCGTGTATGATCAGATGTATGAACGTAAACGAGACAAAAGGAGTATGTAAAGATCACAGCAGATGGCGTTCTGTAGTTTCTGCCTCCCCTCATGGGAGAAAGGTATAAGTTTATGTATGTGGAACAAGCTAAGGGCGTTTCTTTTATTGATTAAATAATTACAACACAATTCAGAACTCTTACTCACCACTTTTTTTTAAGGCGCCGACGACGTGCGTTTCGCTATCGCGTGTTGTCGCGCTGCTAAACTTGAAAAAGGCAGATTATTTGCGTTTGCATCAGAAACGTGCTACAGATGCGCGTGAGCAGCTGTCTTTGCAAAGTAGAACGCGCGTAGCACGCGCGCGAACAAGCCACAAACGTGCGTGTATCGCGCCGAAAACGTGCGTGCGCTGTGTGACCGATTAACTCGCGCTGTACGTGTGTGTTTGCAGATAAACAGACGCGCTGTGCTTATCGATGTAGCTCCGGACTACTAGCGCGTCGACAGCACGCGAAAAAGGCGTCGTCTGCATACTGCAATTTTATGAACGTATCAATAGGTAAATTGGTTGCGTTAACATCGCGTTACAGTTGCGTGTGCCGCGCGTCGACGGCGGCGCCTGAAAAAAACGTGGTGTGTAAGGGCTCTCAAAGATATAAAAAAAAACATAATTTACGACTTGCGCAGTTCCATCTGTTATAATAAGCCCTTAGGAACAGCAAAAAAATATATTTTTCTTGAAACGACCGATCAATCGGACTCGTTGAGTTTAAGTGGAGAAAGAAAGTTATACCTATTCAATTTCAGAATAGGCAATCAAATATTTCATATTAAATTGGGTTCTTTTCACAAACAATAAAACAGATTATTAATGACTAAAACAATAAAAATTCTTAAACATTTTGATGTATCTAAGCAGTAAGCAACTCGTAGGTACCTAACAGTATCTATAGATAATTAGATATAAGTACCTATTGAATTCTATGTTAATAAATTATCGATGGTTTTAATAAAATAGTTATGTAAAACATTTTCTTCCAGCTTTGTTGATGTTCTTGAGCTATTTATTATTAGCATAATGCAGCTGCCTCCTTCTATAATCAACTAATAACCTTAGTTTATGTTGTTCTTAAAAAAAAATTGCCCTGACTACAGTCATGTTTGCCATGCATAAGTTTGTAACTATTATCCAAAAAAATCTATATATGTAATAATAATTCTTATAATATATCTTATATTATATTATTATTTTATATTAATAATAATTCCTTATATATGTCTGTGGAAAATATAGTGGGTAGTACCTATATTTGTTAAGTTATACGTATATCTGTTTAATTTTGACATACTACTGTTTTTTCCCCTTACAAAACAAAATAAAAATAAAATCACCATTGACATGTATTTTTCGCTATGAATCGATCACTCAACAGAGCGTAATTAACGCTTTGGTTTCATAGAAAACGGTAAAAAATTACATAATAACGGCTGTCGAAAAACAGAGCGTTTTTTGAGATCTTTATGTCTAACTAGCAGCGCCCCGTGGTTTCACCCACGTAAGTTTCGATCCCGTGGAAATATAGGGATAAAAAGTGTACTATGTCTTAATCTTGGTCATAAACTATTCGTGTGCCAAATTTAATCCAAATCCGTTCAAAAGTTTACGCGTGATTGAGTAACAAACATCCAAACATCTTCACAAACTTTCACACAGCAGGATTCTGGTAAAAATTTCTGATTTCCACGACGGCCGATAACTATAAAAGAAACCGCTTTCCTCGGAAACCAAAGCTTTAGTCATTAATTACATACATTCAATTCAAAACGAAATTCTCGCTATTCCGTAGTAAATCTAAAGTGCTCGTAAATGGTATTCCGAATGAAACATTTATAGGTAAGTAAGGCTTGAGGCACATTTAGTGTTGCGTCATGGCCGATGTAGGTTGTATAGTAGTGTTTTGTCTTAAATAAACCATTGACACGAACTGATTTGGTAAACAATTTAAACACGTTACGAAAATAAGGAGTAGGTACAGCGCAGACGGCACACTTTTTGTGCGATCGAGTCTGCGGCGCACAAAAAGTCTGCATGGCGCGCAAAAAGTCGGTCGCGGATGTTTCACAGACTCAACGCACACGACACACATCTTCGATCATTCTGTCGGCAGAGCTGTCTGTCTTTTTAAATGTCTATCATGATCAGTGGTCGGAGTAGGTAGAGCTGTTTGGGGTGAATAACCGCAAACATTGATGTTAACATGAATATGCCTGTGAAATCCCGGGATTTTGAAATAAAAGTGGATTATCCATTTAAATATAACGTTTCAATTAAGCACTGACAAAAGAAACTACTTAAATAGTTGTTTTTTTAATTTCGGGAATTCCCGGGATTTTCGGAAATACATGGCATATCTATGTTATGTCTGCATGTAGCAAATAACAAAAATACCTCTACCTACTCCTATAAAAACTACTTAAACAATGTTTTTTTAATTCCGAGAATTCCCGGGGTTCCGGGAAATATTTGGCATATCCATGTTATGTCCGCATGTCGCAAGTAGCAAAAACAGCTCTACCTACTCCGACCACTAATCATGATATTCTGCCTTAGAAGTATCATAGTGTCCCGAAGTGCCCGAATTACACGGATTTTTTGTGCGCCGGACTTTTTGCGCGTCGTGTGCGTTACTGCATATAATTGCATAGGTTCTATTTTCACAGACTAAAAAGTGCGTCACGGATAGTCTGTCGTCTGCGCTGCACCGTATTCGCATCAATTACACAAAGTTAAAGAATGTCACATTTTTTTTTTTTGGCCTTTGTTGTGTCCCACCCCTGGGCAAAGGCCTCCCCTTTTTGTTTCAAACTTCCCTGTCTTGTGACAGGATGGATGTTTGTTTGTCAGATTTACGTACAGACGCCAGCACATCAAGCTACTACAATCTGTCAAATTGCTTTAATAGATTTTCAACTTTATTGCTAAAGCGTAAGAATCACAGTTGATTGGGAGAATTTGACATTTTCGGGTAGCTTGACGTGCTGAAGTCTGTACATCAAAAACTATGTTTAATTTACCATTCAAACAGACGCATCATGTTCCGAAAAAAGAAATATCACTATGCCCTATTTGGTTACACTTATTTATACATTAAGCTATTTTGTATTTATAAATAAACGATATTGGAGATAGTTGTCGTTTCCTTATATTTTCCTAGAGGGAAAAAATCAAAAATGTAACAGTACATAATAAGCCTATAATGTTCCCACTGCTGGGGACACAGGCCTCCTCTCTATGAGAGGGAACAGTGGTAGGTAAATTTTAATATTAGGGTATAGGTAACCTTTTAAGATCTCAAAACAGTAAAGGAAGACATCGTAAGGAAACCGGCATATCCAAGAACCAAAAGTTCGGAGACATATGACATCGACCAGCCCGCACTGAGTCTGCGCGGTGGATTATGAAAGAAGAAATAAAAGGCTGATTATGCTGCTTATGTACGTTATTTTAAGTGCTAATAGCTGGAACCTGTACAACATACACAACATCATATATTTGGTGGGTTCTGATAAAAAGAGCAGTAGAAAAAATCGCACAGATTAAATCAAACTGTACGCATGTAACGTTAAAATCAATGCACCGCATCGAGGCCACACCGCGTCGAATATACCTCACTCATAAATAATAAACTCAGCCTACTGTTCTCCTTGTGTTGTGGTCAATGGGCAATAGCGTGGCCTCGTCCTGTGTACTGCATTGTCGCGAATGCATATAATATGATACAATTATGCGGCACACAGTGACGGCTCGTTCGCGTAACGACCAGCTACAATGGACAGTTAACTAGAAAAATTAAACACGTGCTGTATAGCATAGAATATTAGATAACTGCTGATTTAATATTAAAATAAATGGTCTACATGTAGTGTAAAGTGTAAGTGCGACTTACGTCAAGCGCACTCTGTTTTCATTCGCGTGCTCGTCACCACGAGAGTAGACCTCCTGGTGACTCACCAGCACCCTAATCCATTGCTTCATATGTTGGAAAAATGTGTCTGCTCAACAATGTAAAAAACGCAATGAACGTTGTTGATCTGTCAAACTGAAACCCATTGCTACTATTAGTGTGTTACGCAATTACCCCGCTGGAGGTCTACTCTCTTAAGTCCGTCAACAAAGATACGGGACCGTTGAAAGTAGTTTAATACTTCGGAGTGAACCCAATTCCCGATTAATGATTTTTTTCAGACGGGCAAAAACACATCGGAGGTAAGGACAACTTTTTTCCGTGTGGCAACACTAAGAGCTAACAGCAGTTTAAAACTTGTTCTTGTAATTTTCGTTCTTTTAACGCCTATTTCCAATTACTCACCAAATAAATAGGATAATTATTGTGTACTTTGTAGAATCACATAACAAATACAAATTAAGTGTAAATATTTCAATGTGAATCGTTAACAATTACCGGCACAAGTGAATTATGCATTGTCATCTTGATATGAGGTACAGACTCCAGCTCATCAAGCTACCCGAAACTCAAATTCTCCCAATCAACCTTGAACCTTATGCTTTAGCGATAAAGTTGAAAATCTATTAAAGAAATTTGACGGTTTACAGTAGCTTGATGTGCTGGCGTCTGTACAATACTTTTTATTTTACTTGCTATTAGTTTGTTTACGTACTACAATTTCACCAGCAATTAGGTACTTTGTTCACTTTTAATACGGCTAACCTTTGAACGTAAACATAACCATTCTTTAGTTTGGTGACAGAATTCCTTTTTTACATCTAAATTTCGTGCTTAAGGAGTAGACCTCCTGTTTCCATTCCGCATATCGTATGTCGCGACTCGGTGACTCGTGGCATGCTCTTCATTTGTTTCCTCCGCAGTCGCTGTTGCAAAACGCGTGTCGCTTGAGCGATGGAGATGGAGTAAAGGCTATTTATACTCTACTCTAGATAATACCTGGCAGCTCGGTGTTTTTCTTACATTTCATGCAAGGGTTATTCTGATAAAGTTTGTTCTGGTTTGAGAGAACAGAGGAAGTGTTCTTCTGTGTGCCAAATTGCCAATATCAGCATAAGTACTATGACTTAAATTACTAACATGATTCGATTCGACGACAATATCCCCTGAGACCTGTTACCTATTTCTGAAGTTAGTAATTAAAAATGTTTTTTTTAAGAACTAAATTCAAATGTGTTTTCTGTATGTAACATTATTAGTTATTTGTCAAGTGCGTAATACTCGCATTCATTTGTGTGTGACCAGTAGGCCAATTCTCGTAATTTAAAACGTTCAAAATCTAATCGCAGTCTCATCTCGACGACAAACAAATGTCAAAAACTTGTCAAAATGTAGGGAAATTTGAAGTATTTTTGACAAATTGAGACTGAGATCAGACTGTGAATGTTCTTAAAAATTACGAGAGTTGCCCCTCAGATGTGTGAACGTAAACGAAGCAAAAGGAGTTACATGTAAACGATCGTAGCAGATGGCGTTTTACGATTTTAGCCTACCCCATGGCAAACTGGCGTGAGGTTATGTAATGTATGTGTATTATTATTTTACTTTCCCTAAAACTATTACCAATTCTTTACAAATAATTATGTTTTAAATGGATTTGACACTAATGGTTGAACTACTATTATTGACTGTTCACACTTACAAATTATTAATGCAAAAACCATTATGTGCAAAACAAAATAACCGTCGAATTTATTATTTACTGTGTTTCTGTTGGTACACACGGCTACACATCAAGCTATACATTTCCAGTTTTAGCTGACCTCGCACTGTATAGGTTTTTCGTACAGTCAGAAGTCATCTTATACTGGTTATGTATAGCTTGATGTGTAGCCGTGCGTACCAAATTGTATAGCCACTGAATGAGAACTACAAATTATTACCTATAAAGCAGATTGGCTTCCATCATACAAAAAACGATGAAAATCAAAGGTATCTACTGTACCATTTAATGACACCATACCTACCTGTAAAAATTGTATGTACTTAAATGATACACATTTGTATTTGAATAAAGCTTGCTAATAAAAATCAAATACCAAAAGATAAATTATTAAAGCTGAAAAAAATTCTGTTGCCATTAACTCCAATAACTTGACGCACACGATGTTCACACGACTGAGTCTATTAAGGCGACGCCGACCGCACAGTGGCGCCCTCGTCGTTTGTAATAATCTAATATATAAAATTCTCGTGTCACAGTGTTGGTTACCATACTTCTCCGAAACGGCTGGACCAATTTGTATGAAATTTGGTGTGCATATCGGGTAGGTCTGAGAATTGGCTACTATCTATTTTTTTTTTTTTGCAAAACGACGTTTGCGGGGTCAGCTAGTATTAACGTATAATCTTGTGGAGCACAACTTAACGTGCTCATTTTCTGCATTTTCATCTAAAATAAAAGAAATAACCAAACAAACGATGCGGGCGCCACTGTGCGGTCGGCGTCGTCTTAAGAGACTTTATAATATCTTCCCACATCAATTTATATTCCTTAATGAACACCTTTTTACTCCTACACCTTCTTCCTTTATGTTAAAACCCTTCAAAGTAAACTCTTCGCGACATAAATCGCGTACCGACGACATAATTTGTTTCTCTGTGCACCTGGTTGAACGTAGGATATACCTAAAATTCAGACATTTTATGCATAAGTAAGATACAACCACAAATGCCCTGCTCCTTATAGTTTAAGCTATATGTAGGCCGACAAAGAACCATTTTTTTTTAGGGTGGGGAATTATCAAACAACTTCTCCCACTCTGGATGGAGCGGGAGGGGCGTATCTGACTTTTACTGTCTAAAACAGTAAAAGTAACTGACTAAAACCCACCCGTGTTCCTTCAGTTACCTGTGCCAGGGTCCACGGTATCTCTTTCGAACAACCCGCGACCCTGGCAGGCATCGGCCCTAGCGGACCCCGTCACTTAGTGTTGCCATCTCTTTGAGGCGCGCGTGGAACACAACGCGACAACGACCCCGGGCTGGTCCTTACCGGAAGGCGAGTTACCCATTGCTCGCCGTCCGCGAGCCCGCGTCTACGGTGGCCGGGAATCGGCTGCCGATTCCCGACGCCCAGGGCGTCTACTGCGGCGACTAGGGCGTGAGGACGCAAAGATTGCCTCTCCCTCACGCGCTCCGCCTCCTCCTTCGCGAGCATTACTGCTTCGCAGATGGAGGTGATGGCTTCCCATGCACTCTCGCTCCGTAACATGGCCCGGACTAGGGCCGGACGCGAGAGATCACCGCCGCCGATCGCCACCGTGAGGACACGGCGGTGCTCTGCCCAAGCTGGGCAGACCTCCACCGTATGATCCACCGTGTTATCCGAGCGATCTACACAATGGTGACACCCGGGCGTTTCCTCCTACCTTATCCGGAACTGGAACCTCCCAAAGCAGCTGTGTCCGCTGAGGACCTGCGTTAAGCGGAAGGTTATAAGGACGCCGTGGCGCCTCTCCAGTCACTCCTCAAACAGGAAACTTATCGCCGCAATTGTAGCGTGCCCAGCACTGGGTTGCAATAGTCGCACTCTCCATGTCCGCCATGTCTCATCCATGTCTCAGTCCGCTGTGCCGTGATTTCTCGTCTATAAGCCAGCCTTGCAGTAACACCATATTTTAAAAAATCATGAGTACATAAATTCTTGAAAACCATATCAAAACACAAAAAATAGCAGCTTTTTCATGTATAAAAAAACCCGAATAAAATGAAACAGAAAAATAAAAATAACCCTAAAACCAAAACGACTTTCCATCCAGACCAAACCAAACAAAAACAGTACACAACATAACATTAAAATAACCAAGACGCACAACATCAGTAATAAAGGGTTCAATGCAAATTCCGTCGACAGACATAGCCGACCTACATGAACGGATCACAGGCTTTAGTTAGAGAGTTCGCGGTAATCCGTTTTCCATTATCGCTAGCGGCATGACCCGCTCTCCACACAAATCCGATTCCTGATGGACGCCCAGGCCCCACCATTGTGAATATGTAGCCTTTAGAACGAAGCCAAATAGGTTATTAACTTGCAAAGCAGCCGGCTCCGTGCGAAAACGTGTTTCTCCAGTACCTACTGTAATCAAGCTGGAGTGGTATTATGAGTGTGATGACAATCGGGTCGTATACGGATTACGGAGATGTATTATTAATTTGTCAGTTGGTGAAAAATGTTTCATTTACATTTGATTTCTAATATTTTCATTTTTTATAATGGCAAGCAAAGCTGAGCTGGTTAAGCAACGCTTGCCGCGGTTGGTCTGTGGATGGGTGACCATCTTTACATACCGAGACCCCTCCGTGCCTCGGAAAGCACGTTAAGCCGTTGGTCCCGGCTGTCATTCGTGGATCTTTGACAGTCGTTACGGGTAGTCAGAAGCCCGAAAGTCTGACAACCAGTCTTACCAAGGGGTATCGTATTACCCAGTAACTGAGTTGTGGAGGTCAGATAGGCAGTCGCTCCATGTAAAATACTGGTATTCAGCTGCATCCAGTTAGACTGGAAGCCGACCCCAACTTAGTTGGGAAAAGGCTAGGCAGATGATGATGATGGCAAGCAAAGCTGATGTCGACTTTTCTGCCAAAGTCTAAAGAGAATTGGAGAGCAAATGTGCATTGTTACAAATTAAAAACTAAATAGGTATTTAGCGCGATAAAAATATTCGATGATACAGTTGATCTTGTGGGGTTAGAACTGAATAATACATTAGGTTTCGACAACTAATATATGTATTTAAAAAATCAGGTAATCTAAGAGTGTGTTTTCTTATCAAACATTTAGAGTTAGACCAACTCCACTGCCACCGTCTTGAAGGACTTATCAACAACTAACTTTCGCCAGCGGCTTCGCCAACGTAGATGTCGCTAATTATCCCCAGGTACGTACTACCGGGATAAAAAAAACTACCGGTGTGTCAAATTTCATTCAAATTCGTTTCGCCGTATGATTGAGTAACAAGTAAACAACTTTTATATAATACCCCCTTACTAAGAAACGTATTATATCAGATGAATAGTTACACACAGATTTCTCTCTTTCAGTCGTCAATAATTTGACTTTCGAAAGAAGAAGACAAAGCATTGTGTACCTAAATATACAGACGGTATACAACGTTTATTAGTAAGGGGGTTAATATAGGTATTATTAGTAGGATGTTCAATAAAAACAACAACGACATCCAATACTTATGTACAGACGCCAGCACATCAAGCTACCCGAAACTGGCAAATTTTCCCAATCAACTATAGCAATAAAGTTGAAAATATATTAAATAAATTTGACAGATTGTAGTAGCTTGATGTGCTGGCGTCTGTACAGTTCTTACCATCCAAACTAGTAAAGAGATCCGTTTTTGATATAGGACATCTTGATATAATTAATTTGAACATAATACATACCTATATTGTCATTTTTTATATAATATTAGCTTTTATTTTATAGTCTGTGAATTACCACTGCAATACATTTCGTAATACGGTGCTGCACCACCAAGTTCAAAACCGCATGCCGGAGACCCAAAGTACTTCGGTGCTGTTAAAGTGACTAGTTCGTTTGCAGTGGAGCTATTAAACATTATTGCTTAGCTAGTAAGTGAAGTAAAGGAAGTCAATTAACATATTTTAGACTATTTGATTATGTTTTGTTTCATTGCAGGAGACGCAGGCGTTCATGAGTAGAGATGCGCATCGGGTATCCAATGGGAAAATATCCAGGTAAATTCCTATTTAGGTAAATATCAGATATTTAGCCGGGTAAATACATTTAATAACAGTAATATTAATTTAAGATGTGAGTGCGTACTTCTATTTCTCGAACGTCGAATATATTAAATTTAACCTTTACTGTCCAGGTTGATAAATGATAATAATATTACATTATGAATGTATGATACATTTGTGCTATATTGATCATAACGTATTGATCTAAGGAGGCCGAGTTTATGCTCAATGCACACGCGTTTCATAAGACGTTTTTCAACACACAACAAACTTGTATTGTTATTAACTTTTTGGAAAATGGCGCGCTAGTTTTGTTTTTATTTTTCCGCGCGCCGCGCTAGCGATGCAAGCGCAGGTGTAAACGCGTTTCGTACGATGTTTCACACTTGCGAGAAAAAAGACAGCCTTCTATTGTTATTAACCCTAAGGAAAATGGCGCGTTGGTTTTGTTTGAGTTCATCCGCGCGCCGCTCTAGCGATGCGTGCGCAGGTGTAAATAAAGGCACTGGCAAAACCGCTAAACAGCCTATAAAAAAATATAATAAACACAAAATAATGTTTAGACTAATCGTAGTGTTATCGTATGTCAAATTGTAGTTTATTTATTATGGAATTGGAAAGTACTATTGGCATAGAGAAATATACATTATTAGTTCAATGAGGATCCGCAATCATAGAACGCCAGTCAGGGTCTTTTCCATTTGGTTCCCGGAGGGACCACGGACAATTTAAGGTAAACAAAATTTAGTTCATTTTGGGACCAAGAACAAATCGGACTATTAAAAAAAAGTGAAATACGGCCCGCGGATTCCTTTTGGCATGAAGTCTCTTTGATGAGATTAAAAAAGCGCACATCTCTGACTAGTAAATAGTTATTTGTGGCGCTAACGCACTAGTGCGGTAACATAAAGTAAAAAGTACGCGTGTTTACGTGCGTACGCGTGGCATTATGGACCTAAATGCGGTTCATTAAGAGCCACTTTACGAGCAAGTGTGTTGAAAATTATATTTATTTTTGTTTTTTTTTAATGTGGCGAAGTTTTGGGCCAACAGACACGAAGAAGTCCTGTAAAATTCAGGCATTTAGGTGTACAACACACATTTTATATCAACTAGGTAATGACTGACCTAGTTGAGTTGATAGCATATATATGTCTGTAACAAACAAGGACAAAGCTGGCATCCTAAACACTGTAGCACTGTTTAAATTTTAAAACGTGTTGTTAGCACAGCAGAATTGGCTGTGAGCACTTGATGAAAGCAAACATTCCGACGCGGCATGCGACATAATCCGATTTCCAATTATTATTATACAAACGATGCGCCCCTGACGAACATATTGGATAGGCAATACATATAAGCATGTCTACAAAGTACGTAGCTATAGCTACTAAGTAGCACGAGTTTTAAGTCGACAGTCCTTTGCTACGCAAGATGTGCACAGAGAGATTTGCCACACGTTCATTTGTTTTCCAGACACGCATTCGTGCGTATCGTGACCGTGAGTCGAAGTAGATCGAGATACCGCTTACGTTTTCATAAAAATGAAGCTAAGTACACTTACTTCATGGGATCTACAACATGAGAATAAACCAAAGAGCTTACCTATTGAAATGCAATGTCATGATCATAATAGAAAGGCAGATGATTCAAATGTGTGAATTCAAGTTGGTAATGTGCATGCTAAAACATTCGTTTCAGATTTTTTTTGTAATCATTCTAAGACAGTAAGCTAAAGAAACGACTGTATTATGTTCAAGGAATATACAACAAAACACTATATCCACATCACCCCTTCAAATTCACAAATACAGACAGCCCTAACACATCATGTGGACGCATATAAATAATGCCAGTAGTAACAGAGCATTTTATTTACGACGGCATGTGGACAGCCAAACGAGCCGGCTCAATGGAAGGGAAATCAGTTGGGTGTCCCACTCATCGATCGAGCCCAATGGCCCGGAACATGTATGTATTGTTCTATTTACACTTACACATCCAGATGCACGCTGCCTTACTGCACCGATTTCAATGCTTAAGGGAGAGTATTCGATTGTATTTTTGTCTTCATGCCCTTTATCGTTTTATTAGACTTAGCTGTTTTTTCACCAGATATGTGCTATGCAGTTATGCTGCGAGGATGTGAAAGTTACCTACGAAACTATGTGACAATCCTTCCATGGCACGCATCCTTCCATATAAAACACATTACTTCGTGAACCCGTTTCCACCAGTGCTATGCTATTTGGAACAGTGAATTTGATTGGTGGATATCAAACGCATCGTAGCATAGCACATCTGTGGTGGAAAAGCAGCCTAATCCTCGTTTTCACTCACATTAAGGGTTCACTTAGGTGTTGTATAATGTTAGTGCTGATAATGAGCGACCTATAATAGTTCTAGAGCCACGTTATCTAGTGGTCACAAGCGAGATTACTGAGCACGTGGTTGAAATTAGATTCTCAGAACGAGCTGTGTTATTGGGTATTCCATCAGTTCTTAGTATCCGGAGACACTAAGGCTTCGGTCTCGAAATCAGCGATTGCGGCCGATGGGTTGCCTAACCCAGACCCGGTCACTAAGCCAGTGGGCAGATCGCGCAGCGCTAGAGCGGCGTAGTTTTGTGTTATGAGAAATTAATGTCTAAACAGCGACGACAACTTTTTGATGCAACATTTTGAAACGTCAAAAAATAAAATTCACAAGACTACGTCAATGCAGACACGCGGGCACCGCTAGCCTGGAGCGCATCCGCTCCCCGCGCCGTTGCCAGTTCCATATAATTCTATGTATTGAAACGCGCCGTTCCTCGCGCCACCGCCCGCCGCGGCCGCCCCGCGTCCGCTGACTTCGTGTCCGTAGCATTATTGCGTAGCACAATATCAATCACAATCTTAATCATTTTGAAGGATATTGCTTCATATGTTCGAAAAATTTATCTGCTCAACAACGTAAATAACGCAACGAATGTTGTTGAACTATCAACAACAAAAAAAGCCATTCCTACTATTATTGGGTTAAGCAACGTTTGAATCCTAAGTTTCTTCGAAGAAAATCAGTAGGTACAGGAGAAATAACACCACCTGTTCGACTTTATGTTTGTTGCGTCAGATTATATAATTGCTTACCGATACGATTTGGAAATACTAATGAAATCCAATTTAATTTAGCTGCAAAAATCATACCTTGAAAACCTAGGTTCTCACTAGGTTGCTCACTTCATCTAGGTTTTAACGGTGACATTTTTACAAAGTAGACCGGCTGATCGTTTGTGACTCAAACAAGGACTCGATTTCTAAAATGAAATAGCAGTAAGCACTAATCCGATCGAATCGTAACAAGCAAACAGAGCAAGTAAGAGAAGCTACTCTTCAGCGAAGATTAAAAATTTTACGTTTTCCAATATTTACGATCCATTTACAGTTTATAGGTATCTGAACTCGTAAACTGTTCTGTTGTTGATATCTCTTCAATGAAAGAGATTTTCATTTTGAAACTTATCGACGCGGTGTTCAATTACTTTGTTAAATGATTAAAGTAGTATTCGCACCTGCTTCAGAGAACGGAAGCGTTTCCGAGTGAGTCGGAGCGGATAGAACCGTATTATCGCGTATCCGCGCGCATTTACAATGTCAAAAACTTGTCAAAATTGTTGGTATGTATATTAGAGGTTGTTTGACAGATTGAAACAGAGATTAGAATGCGCACGTTCTTCAAAATAAGGTGATTGCCCCTCTGTTAAACTATGGTTTTCCAGACCAGCGTTTCCGTCATATTTCTAACGAAAACTGTAATTTTCACCAGTATTTGACATTAAGGTGTCAAAAAACGCTCTGTATTTGGACATTACGGCCGCATTTGGCGGTCATCGTTTTTCTAGAAAACCGGCTTTAGCAGTTATCACGAACTGTGCACAGTAATATCAAATAGATAAAACCGTAACAATAATAACCGTAGACCGTAACCGTAGTAATAGGTACCGTAAAAAATAGATTTTTTTAAAGTTTGTTATTTAGTACATTTGTAACTCGGTCCCTACAGAAAAACAAGCATAAATATAATTTCTTATGGTGCTTTTCACACCGGAAAATTAAAACTTTACAGACAGGCAGAGCTTCGAACACACATAAAAAAGATGACATTCACATTATTTTTGAAAAATGAATCGTGTAATTCTATACTTTTGTTTGTAGGAAAATACTGACGACATAAACATAGGCACCTATAACAACTCACAGAGACAAGAGAGGTACAGTCCGGCCGTCGAGAGAATGCGTAGTGCCACACATCTCGTTGCTAATAAAGATCAAATTTAATTCGCAAAACACGTATTCACGCGTATGAAACTGACACGTTGCAAGAACGCATTCTCTTGTCGGCAGAACAGTACAGAGGTCAAGTGTGAGTCGCACAATTAAAAATGCGCCTGAACAGTTGTAAGCAAAGTACCTACGAATGAGTAGGTGCCACTGTGTTCGTTTTTAAAAGAAACGCTGGAGCATACCTGTAGTACCTTTAATGCGTATTCATAAAAATGGACAAGTATTCAAAATTGGATATTTCGATGCTGCACACAAAGGGAAACCGATATTCATTTATAATCCTGAAAGCGTCGAGCGGAGTGAAGAAGTTATGAAACCTTTGATGTCTGCCGCCGTTACTCCCGCTTGATTAGCTACCACATAAAACTGTGTTGGCTGCAAAATAGAATATCACGCTTATTTCCCTAGTGTGGTCGACAGAGATATCATTGAGTGCTATTTACCGAGTCGGATTTTTATTGGCATTCGCAATTGCGTTGTTGTTTACTTCGTAAGAAACGTAGGTATGTACCTACTTTTAGGGCTAAGTACGAATAATAAAAAGTCAGGAAGCGTAACTATGAACAAAATCAACGGGAAATTCGGCTCCAAACTTCCTTCAAAATACCTCGAGTATTCGAACGAAAGAACACACATGCGAATAAGACAATCAGCTGCGCTCACGTAAAGCGTTGTTTTCCGGCCAGATCTGGTGCGCGGTAGCCTTTTCGGCAACGCCCACCACGGTAAACATTTGCGTGGTGCCATTTTTGAGATTGAGTTACATTTCTTGACTTTTATTATTACTTCGTCTACATTTCAATTGCATAGTAGTTACTGATAAGTGGAAGTGCGGAGTCTCCTAACACAAGTAATTCCTTGCTTAAAAGGTGATCTCCAAAAATATGTATCTAAACGCCCATTGTAATTGAAATAAACATTTTTATTTATTTTATTTATTTTTTTATCATTAAAAAGTTATAAAAAAAAAGTTATTATTCTTAGTTTTAGGGTAAAGATAAAGAAGTGACCCAGAATTCGGAATTTAAATAAACATCAACAATGAACATTTCGAAAGATATTCCCCTTTATTTACAAACGTTTCTTAAAGTTAAGTAGTGATTAGCGACAGTTTAACCATCCATTTTGGTCGTCTAAACGTCAATTAACTTTAATCATTGTTTATAAGTAATGAAATTTTAAAACCAAACTCTTTGCTTCTAGCTCAAGCAATGATTCTTGGTATAAACTCTTTCTGGAAGGAGACGAACTAAATAAAATCATATGAACTCTGATATTTTTAAATAAATGCAGTACTGAAACAATTTACAGCATCCCAATTAAAATCATGACACAGCAAAAACGCAAACAAATGCACCAATCAAAACGTGATAACTACGACATAGCACGCGTTGCGAGACCGCGTCATTATTTTAATGAACACGCAACGCAAACGTGCGTCGGCGTCGCAGATCGACCACAAGCGTGTCACAGCTGTCATCGAACAATGTAACGCCAGTTATTATGCAGCACAAAGCGCACCACAACGCTGCAAAAGCGGCGACCAACAAAGTACCGCGCCTATCCCGCAATTATCTAAATGCTCTCTCCAAAGGTGTTAGCATAGACAAGGACACAGATGCGCCATGAAATTGAGTTGGATTGTCTTTGATTATTATACGATGAGATTGTGACCTGTTTCAATATTTACATTTCTTACACGTTACAAGCTTACGCGACACAAGTTGACATTTCGTCACCGAAGAGTTGAATACTGCATCAGAAACTAGCATGCCTGGCAGAATCCTCTGTGCATCGTAGATCTATGACATCATTACAGGTAGTCTGAAGCCTGAAATGATCATTGATATTGATATTCAGCCCCGTCAAGTGGCAGCCGACTAGAGAATAGAATTATTAACAGCCTAGTAGTTACTAGTTGATAATTCTAATACTTAACTAATGTTAATAATTCCACTCTCTAAAATAATACAAGCAATAAAAACAAAATAAAAAAAAAATTGTATAACAAAACAAATCCCACGCAATGCTGATTTCATTTTTACGGTTTTAAATAATAATATAAGTAGGTATATAGGTACTATACCACCTACGTCATCCAATTCAATACGCGTTTATGTATAACAATAAATTCATGTAAATAATTAATTTTATGATTCCACTGAATATTTTATGTGAGAGGAACAATGTATTTTAGCGCTACAGGTTTTAAAATGTACACAACGATTTAAAATTAACAACGTAAATGCTGAGCTTCGAACTGCTCCAGCTTTTTATGTTTTTTTATGTGCATACTAAGTATAGGTAATGTCTCCAGAATAATGTGATACCTATTAAGAATGGGAAAACAATAAATCTAAGTATTTTTTAAATGATCTTAGGATTAGCCCACAATTGCAGTAGACCGAGAAAAGTGAAAAGAGGGAAGGGAGGCCTTTGCCCTACTGTGGTACAACATAGGCAAACATATTTTCAAAAGGTGATTGTTGAACCAAGATGTGGAATAAAATTCCGTAGCGAGTACCTATGCCAGCGCGAGGAATACATTTCCACTGCCATTCTCCGAGGAAAACGAAACAGAATTTAAATCCTCAAAAAAGAACCTTTTATCTTTGTGTTTCATAAAACAAAGTTAAAATTTAATTCCTTATTCTACATTTCTGAGTTCCTTAAAACAATACGTAGTCATTAAGAACGGAGTGTCCTAACTACAGTCGGTAGTCCCGGACTCCCGGTACAAGTCCGGGTGGAATTATTCAGACGCCCTTTTAAAATGTGCTTTTAGCCACCTCGTGTAATGCGATGTCGTTTGCGCAAATTGTAATGGCCGCTACGAAAAGTATTAAAATTTATTACGACATCTTTGTGAATTTGAGAAAGGCGCGCTAATGAGATGCGAAATTATGGACTTATTGTCCGTTCGTGAAATACTTAGACGTAATTTATGCGATTAAGTATTTAGATCTAATGTTTTATGGATCTCGTTTTATTCCTTACTTTTCTTAAAGTTTTACCTTAAAATTGGACGGGATTCTTTTCATTGTCCGGCATGATTATGTTCATTGTCCTTGTCCTTAGGTAATTATGTAGGTACGGAGGTATATTTATGTATCACAAGGGACACAAGAATGTAATCGTATGTCCTCACTACAATTAAACGTTACTCAACGCGCAATCCTCACTGTGTTCATCTTACGAATTAATAAAGACACGTACAACTAAAGTTATAATTATAGATAGAGAGCAAAGCCGAGTCTCCGAGATCCCAGCGGATTATGCAGGAATTTAGCAGATTAAACCTTCATTACTGTTGTTCGGTAACTTGCCAGGAATGCCGGCCGAGCTCAAAGCGAGATTTATACCGGCTCCATCTGGATTCCGCGATCAAAACATTCGAATACCCGCATAATTTGCTGAATACGAGTGTTTTATGTAAATACAGTAACGCTGGATCACCGGCGCGGCGATATTTTAAATGAAAACGTCACCTCTGTTGCTCGGGAAGAAGCAGGAGGATTCTGAGCGCCTTCGAGATAGCTACGAATGTCGTATTTGTAATTTACAATGTAAATAAGCATCATACGTAAGCTTTCGTATGTTTGTCTGAAGACATTTATTATAAAAATATTTAAAGACGCTTACTCATGAGTATAGGACTGTAGGTATAACGTTTGTATATACCTAGTACCTACAACGGATTTAGGCAGGCAGGCATTAGTATCCAGCTGTATTAGCCGCTCCGACGGTTGTGGTCTGTAACGGGCTGTGCATTGCGCAGTACATTACGGTAGACACTTCACGTATAGGCTGCCGATACAGTGCCAATATTAATATGCCTTATCGTATCTATACGTATTCATCGTATAGCGATAAAAGTTTCCAACAATTCGTCAAAAATTGCATTTTTTATATTCGAGCTTGTAACACGAATATTTAAAGCAAGGCCAAAAAAGTGTGGGTAAAATTTCAAACCACGCAAAGTCGATCCATATTCATCGTAAGAATCCAATCCAAAATTAATTATTAAAAACAAATCATGCGTTCCGATTAAATCCTAAATACACAATCAGAATCTCCGTCCAATATGTCTTTGTGATTGGTTTTAAATCGGTGGAAAGTTTCAAGGTATTCCAAATCTTTATTTGCTTTCGAGGCGAGCGGTTTGTGGGTATCTCGCTAATGGTGGGGTAAACGAAAATGCTGAAAAATGGAGCTATTTCCAGTGCTCAGCGAAAATCAGACATCGGTAATACTCAGTTATCGATTGAGAATGGAAAACTGCGGGTGCACTGTTGTTTACAGGTTACTATTAATTTTATGTCACAGAGATGAAGCTTAAATATTGAATCTATTAAAATCGATTCAATTTTGGTAAAGGTCCAGATATTCATAAAATTGTGTAACCAAAACGGCATTCTGATTTGATAGTCTGATGATTAGAATGATTATTAACTAGCTTCTACCCGCGACTTCGTCCGCGAAATTTCAGCCCCGGACAAACCGCGTCGCATCCCATCGCCCGACCGAGCTTTACTTCGTTTTCGCTTAGTGTTCTTTCTGATTATTTTTCCTTTTGCTCGGCTCCTAAGGGTCGTAGCGAGATGTTAAATAGCCTATAAACTTCTTCAAGAATTCGGCTATAAAATACAAAAAGAGTTTTTTTTTCAATTCTAACTCCAGAGACTAGCGCGTTCAAACAAACTCTTCAGCTTTATTATTAGTATAGATAGTTACATAAATTTTCAGTTGAGAACAAACTAAATTATTAATGGTAGTCCGCGAACTCTCTATTAAAATCATAAACGTAGACCTCCACTTCTCATTGTTCTTTGTTCTGTCGCTCAAAATGTCATAAAGAATACATTCAACCTGTAAATAACAGAGTCCATACTGCGGTAGACTATTAAAACTTTCAGACTAAAAGCTAACGCGTAGAATATTAAACGCGAATGCCATGTGAATATTTACTGAACAGTTATTATTTATCACAGGCTGTTATGTTGAAAAAGTGTGTAGTGTTGGCAACGCTTTATTTACGTCGAAGCGAGCGAAGAATCCGCGCTAAGCCGCTATGGATGGTCCACTGAGTCAACCTCCAGCGAAGCGACAATGTCTTGGATAAATGACATGTGGGATTTCATTGATATTTTGTATTTCCGCGACGATATTTTTGTGCCGTTCTGCCGTTCTGTTTACCTACGCAGTTTTTTTCGGCGTCCCGAATTATGTTTTGAGGTTTGAGTTACGGCTATTGTGATACATATTCACAAAACGGGGAAAACATCAATATTTTATTAATACAAAATTAATCGCTTAAGCTCCTAATATTTTTTGCGTACCGTCGCTAATCCGGGCTGTTACCAGAGTTCCAATGCTTTTCCAATTTTCCCGGCTCATACATGGATAGACGCGAGATTTATTTTTAATATATATCCCATTAATTGATTGAAACAAAGTAGCGGCAATGTATTCACCGCATTACTTCACTGCGGTCAATACAAATTCACATCCTTCCGATCAATATTCGATGCCGAGATAATTGGTGGTGCAGTTTTAAAGCGTTAATTATTCTGCTTCTCATTATCCCGGTTTAAAAAATATCTCGTTGTTTTCTCTAGTTCTTCGTTGGTAATTTACACATTTTAAATCAGTCTAGGTAGGTATATAACAAACTTCTGTGAAACATCTAACTTTCATATCAGTTTTAGGAAAACAAAAACAAAACTTAACGATGCTTCAATAGAAATATCCAATCCAAAATTAAAATGATGAGCACACGACTGAAATTGTTCACTAGAATTTAAACCAAAGTCACGTATCACGTATATAGCCTTAAACTACGCTCAAAAACATCAACCCCATTCAGTGTCTCTACAGCCGTGACGTCTACTATATGAATTTCAAATGAACCTCTTGAGCCAACTGCAGGCGCTTCAGAATCACACGCTCAGCTATTCATGCATTCCTGGTAAATTAACTATCAGTGCTTATGACTGTAGCACCAGCAAAGTGTCGCGATTAACTACTGAAACTACTGAATATTGCGTACGTTTCATCAAACTTTCATGGTTGTTGGCAAACGTTGAGTTTTGTTAGGATAGTGAAGCTAATACATGTGTTTGGTAACTGTATGTTAGTTGATATTATTTATGAACTTAGAACTAAGGTAGGTTTTACGATGATACTCGTAGTAATTTTCATCGCTATATTGTTTGTACTATTGTTTTGGTATTCGCGAATCGAATAATTTATTATACCTATATTAAGTAGCCACATTATATAGCCAAGCCAACCAACAACATAAATAATGTTGTTCTTTGTCAAAGTATTTATTACTGCGATTTTTGGTGATTAACAGGTCTTACAGATATTTTATAGAAGCTCAAAAATCTACCCTTTAATATAAAAAAATTATACACTATTAATTTTAAAATATTATAAATAAAAATAAAACATTAATTATGTAGGTACGATACAATTCTAATAAATTAAAAGTCTAAAGAATAATACGAGTAGTTACATCATAAATCATAAATACAGGATCAGTCACAAGAAATTTTGTCAGCAAGAAATTCGTCAATGGTATAGTAGCATTCGTATATTAAAAAAATATTTAGGCTGCGTTTAAATTGAGTCAAGTTTAAATGTATAAAGTTTCATGACAACCAACCCGCACTGGGGCCCGCGTGATTCCACTACGTGGGCCCAGTGCGGGTACGGCCCACTCCCTCTCAATGAGAGCTGTGGCCAAACAGTGGGAATGATGCTGCTATAATGACCTGATTATGCTATGCTATGGTAAGTTTCATGATAATTAGAAGTATCGATACCTGAAACTTCTTTTTCTAACAAAAGCCAACCAGTATTCATTTATCATATACATAGGTACCTAACGTAGTTTTGTGCATTTTAATGCAATAAAAAAAGTTAGAACAAGATGTATGATGCCGCATAAAACATTTTCTAGACACAAACTGTGTAAAAAGATAACTAATTAGTGCTAGTAATTACCAACATACAACAGGAGCTGTTAGACATTAACCATTTTCTTGATTAATCTCCCTTAGGTATGTGAGTTGCGCAATGGAGGAATTTCATTATTGTTCCACAAACACATTTTTCATCGTATTCTTTTTTATTTGTTTTTTCTGCAACTTTTTGTAAGTATTGGTATTGTAAAATTACTTGCTATGCAAGAGATATTTTTGCATTCATTTAAAATGGCATAAGCATAATCAGCCTATAATGTTCCCAATGCTGGGACACAGGCCTCCTCTCGAGAGGTAGTGGGCCATAATTCACCACGCCGGCGCAGTGCGAGTTGGCGGAAGTCACATGTCTTTGAACGTTTGGTCTAGGACATGTCGGTTTCCTCCATACCTAAATCTGAAAGTGTCTGTTTGTTTGTTACGTGTGTTATAATGTTACTGAATCAATTGATTGCAATATAATTTGGCACAGGACTTAAACAAGACACGGAGAAGAACTAATATATTTTATAACAGTAAATTCTCCTGTGATATTACATGCAACTTTCTTAAAACGTGGTTATTTTACATACCTAATAGCGCCATCTATCACGGCCGCATCACAACGAGTAGCGCGACTAAATTAAGTGCATTGATTGTCGACCATTACTCTCGATTACCGACACTCGATTAACTCGTACTTACTCTGCAATGGAAATAGTACAATAAAAGATAGAATTTCTCTTCCGAAATAAGTAGTTGTGTAAGTACATCCAAGGAAATTAATCGTTTATCAAATTGACACACAAAAATCAATTTGTCGCCACAAAAATCAAAGTTCAGTAAAAAAAGTTGTATGTTCAGTTTCCAAAGAATGACAGTTGTGGTTTGAATATACGGACAATAACAATTCTAATAAGTAACTTTAATTGAATAATGCTAAACAATTGACTTACATAACACTAGAATAAGACCTTTAGGAACATCTAATTTTACAGTATTGAAGGAGCGTGCTGAAAATTTCCTCTTAATCAAGATTAACTCATCAGTATTTTACGTCCGAGATAGGTACAGTAAACAGCCCGAAAATTGAGACCAAAGGGGTAAGCTATCCACAATACGAACAGTAAATCATGCAGTAAGCGACAAAGCTCCATCGAAGGTGGCCATGCGTGTCACATCGCGACGGCAACTGGGCGCCCAACCAGGCTGTTTGCGAACAACGCGCCGGATTAATCGATTCAATCGTCCGAATGATTCGAATGCATCGCTCGCTGGCTGCATGGCTGTCTACTGGTTTACTTTTGCCTACCGTAAAGGAACGAAATACTGTTCCCGCCTAAAAGTATTTAAAAATAGTGATTGTGACATCAAGGAGATACGAAGATAAGAAATGGGCTCTCTCTCGCGCTGTCGAGTCCGGAGTTATTTACGTTTACAGGTATGGCAACATGCAATTTTGTAACTCATACTTAACTCACTCGTTTCAAATTATTCGTGCACAAAAGAGTAGTCGGGTACTCACATTTATATTTAAATACAATTTTACCCGTTTTCCAAGAACGACCAGCGAGCTTTTCCGTGTTTTTTTTTTTATGTTTAAAATGTAAACACAATAAAAACGACTGACCCACGCCACGGGCGGGCAATAGTAAATAAATAATTGCTAGACATTAATATATCGATTACAGCGCGTGCATAAATCGTGGTAGGGGCTCGGCTCGCCGCTGGCAACACAGGGCTGCCACCGAGTGCTCTCATGTCCTTTTAGCCCTTGTACTACATGCGCCGCAATTTGCCACACTCTCTCAGAGGTGTACGGTAAAGGGAACTGTTTCTTAAAGGACTAATTTTTCACTCCAGTTTTTACTTTGACGAACCTGACGGAAGGCTACTTAGAAAAAGAAAGGGAAAAGTTCGGTCAGAGCAATATTTATACAACTTTGTTAATTACTGTGGTACACAGAAAATTTATATTTTTTAATTATATTGCCCAATTAAGAGCAAGCCTTTCATAAAAGCATCAACAGGCAACAGCCCTCAGGTTTTTAGAATAAAAAAAATAATTGGATGAGCTGCAATTGAGCTGCCGTCGAACAGGAACAGTATCATCAATTGTTTAAAAACAATAATCTGAATGCATTGTTATACCGCGAATATATCGCGTATACACGATCACAAAAGCTCTACTGTGAAGTGGTACAGTGGTGCACACAATACATTGGAATGCTGCCTCGAGTGGCCGTGTCGCGATTCTTGTATTATCGAGTGACAATTAACCGGTCGCAAATTTGTCAGTATGTTTGTTTTATTCCACTACAGTTAAAGCACAAATAAATGTGTTTCATTTCGCTTAAAAGGGCCGTTGAGCGCAATTATATGAGCTAAATGAGTGGTCGGAGTTATGTTCACATTTTGTCAGCAAATGGCCAGTGCTATTATGTCAGGAAATAATTAAACGATGGCCGGTAATTACTAAATAAAACATTGATAGCCTAATGAAATGAATAATCGATTTAATTGTAGACTAGCTTTAGCCAGCGACTTCGTCCGCGTGGAATAATGACTTCCGGAAATTGAGGCACTAACACTGGCGTCAGTATCGATCACTAATCACCCGCTGATAGTTATTTTGGAAATATATTTCATGTACAGAATTGACCTCTCTACAGATTTATTATAAGTATAGATAATAACGGTGTAAAAAGACACATAATGAAGCCGAGAGTCACTTGTACTCCCCGTCTTTGTACTCATTATTAACCGACTTCCAAAAAGGAGGAGGTTATATGTTCGACTTTATGTTTTTGTTTTATGTATGTTCACCAATTTCTCCGTCAATTGTGGACCGATTTTAAAAATTATTTTTCCGTTTGAAAGGGTATGCTCCCGAGGTGGTCCCATTGTCACCAAGTCGGAATCTGATGAGGGAATCCCATGGAAATCGCGGGAAACCCTCAAATTTTATAGGCACACCTACAGCGATTTAGGTATTTTTTATAGTAACTCGTGTATTTGCTCTCGGTAAGCACCATTTGGTGAAGTGGTACTGATGATGAAGACCACAGATGGCCATCGGAACTGCTCAATAATAAGTACTCACGAGTTCACGGGTTCGGGCATAACTCCGTCATTTATAGATGGATTTGCAAAATTCTTTTTTTGTTTGAAATATGGAAAAACAACGAAATGGTCCCATTTAAATTTTGTAAAGATGTGATGATGAGTTTTGGAGACAGACAACGGAACTCTTCAATAAATGCCAGCAAATCAACCGCGATTGCTGCTATCGCATATGTTTGCATTGTTTACGCAATCACACAACACAATATCGCGCCTGTACCCTCTAAAGGGGTACGCAGATGTGTTCAGTATACCATGGTACACCTTCACAAAGAGTATGTAAACACTAGCGTTATACACCCTCATTTCTCTGTAGCAAGTAGTGTTATATGAATTTGTGTAGAATAGGTATAGCTAAAAAGTGAAAAATAAAAACTTTTTTACAAAAAAAAACAACCGACTTCCAAAAAAAACACTACAAAGTGAAAAATAACTAATTTCGGAAGTCGGTGTCAAAAAACGAAAATGCGGAACCAGCGACACCGACTTCCGAAATTAAAGTAATTTTTTACTTTGTAGTGTTTTTTTTTTTGGAAGTGGGTTGTTTTTTTATTGTAATTTATGTAGGTACTGTAACACACCTCGGAAGCTTCTGGTTACGAGAGTAGTGAAGATCAAAATTCTAACTTTGACTGAGATTTTACGTAAACAAGTTTTTAATGATATAACACAACTTTAAATACCCCCACGACCCCTGTACCGTTGCATGCACCCATAAGCACAATGTTATGCGTGTGATACATTGGGCACTGCTGCATACAGCAAAATTTTGATGCCAAAAAAATTATTTTCCAGCAATTATTTTTGCGCAATGTTACTTAGTTTGATGTACAGAATGCATAGTTGACTGCTATGTGATGGGTCTTTTTACATCCTGCAGTGCTATTCTGTAAAAATCTTACCGTGAAAACTTATGTGAAGTGAGCTGTCACTCCACCAGCGGTGCTATTCTGTAAAAATCTCACTGTGAAAACTTAGGTGAAGTGAGCTTAAAGTGAGTTGTCACTAGTGTCAGTCCCTAGCTTCAGGTTTCCACCTGAAGACCGGCTGTATACAACTTCGCCTTTGCTTCATTCCTATAAGAGCAACTTGTAACCCACCTTTATGTTTAATTAATTGTATATTCCAATTTAGTTAAAATGGAGATTATTAACAGCTTCATTAATAATGACTCTTAATTATTGGAGGGATTATCAGTCACTCTATTTAATTACTACAGCTCTAGCATTAATCAAATAACCATTACTGGAAGTGGATGCATTTTCCTCGAAGCTTGCTTTGTGCATCCCCTTTACTTACACAGTAAAGGGGATGCGGCGTGCCTTATCTGTATCAAGCGGTCTCATCGCGAACTACTTCGATACAACCTGAACCCACTCGAGGATAGGTAATAAACGAAACAAACTTCTTGCTCTAAGAGTAGTAAAGGCTTCCCCATTCGTGTTTATTTGTGAGTAAAATAAACAAGTGAGTTATTTAAATATTAAACCGCATACAATATAGGAGTAACTACGTCACTCGTGGTACCACGGCACGTGAATGAACATGCATGAGCTCTAAAAGCGCCCTTATTGCAATTTCCACTTCTCCTAATAACCCCCCACATGTGTTCGCGCTACACGTTACACGTAATTTTGCATATTTTCGCGGTTAAGTACCCTTGTATAGTAATTTATGTGCATTAGTTATAAGCTTCAAAGAATCGCGGAAATGCTGAATGGCTGTAAAATGCTCTACAATGAAAATGACGCACTTAGCTTCCGAGTAAAATTCACTGCGCCATCATCAAGTAGTAAGCACTTAGTCCTATTTGCAATCATTTTCCAGCTTATTATTAAAGCTAGTTAAACAAATTATGAAAGGATTTTGATCCGTGTGCTGTTTACAAATGCTGATGCAAATCGCCCATCTGATCAATATGGAGGAACACGTACCAAAGTTTTCAACTGGGTGCATCATTTAATACCAAACTCGGGGGAAACTGCACACGTATAAAAAATTATAACACTGTCCCTCCCACTTGAAATCTTTTGTCGCCAAACAAGCTGTCAAGGGCATGTCTAAACAGAATTTAATACGCTGCTAACAATCGAGTATTGTGACATGTAGTGAGTATAGTCGAGGGTAGTCGAGAGGGCGAGACAAAGCACTTGATTCGAGCATGCTCGACGCGTGAGACCACGAGGGTACTCCAATAGTCTTACTAATGGCCACTCGCGGAAACCGATCGATTCCGCAATTTGTTTCTCCGATAAGTCAATCCCATTATAAATCAGTAGTCGCTCTATGTAAGCTGTTAATGCAACTGTGATTCTAAATTGCTGTTCTGAAATAATTTCAGTTTTGAAACTTAAAAAATAAAATACTCCGCTTTCATGTGCAGCTATCAAAAATTCACGATGTATATTTTTTGTTTCCTCTCGTTCTTTTTGTTTTGTTCGATTTCCCATATTTTTTTATTTACTTTTTCGTTGTCACTGAAACGTAAATCCTTTGAGCGCTACGTTCATTTTTGTGACAAATCATTTCAGCTGCAGCACAATGTAAAGATAGAAAATCGCAAATATTTTTGGAACAATTTAAAATTTGGTGCTCAGTGTTTCATGGTGTATGAACAGTAATGAAGTTGACACGATATAAGCCGTATTTTTTATAAAAATACACTCGAGAGCAATGAATTCGGGTCACATAAAGATACCTGAAAGTCTCGGAAACTAAGAATGCTTGCTTAATTAAATAAATTGTGATTAATAAACAATAATAAAAGGTTTAATAATAAAGGTTTTTAACAATTATAAAAGGTTTTATTTTTATTCTCCCGAGTGTATGTACCATATTGGTTACGAGTTTTAAGCTGTACAAAAACGTAGTGAATTGATGAATATGTATGAGTCTTCTGAGTTTGACGGGATGATCCATCTTTATGACTGAATTTTGTTACGTAAGTAATCATCTCTCTACATGAGGTTTGGCAAACAAAACATGCTGCTGTAGGTACCTACACAAAATAAATTCCACGATTCGCAAAAATACAAGTTAAACTAGCAACTATTGCGATACACCTATTTACCAAAACTTTAGCTTCATAAGGCCTTACTTTACCTTCTATCGCTTAGTATTAAGCAGCTAGCGTTCCTTATTTTAGCTCTTAGATTAGGATACATGCCTAGATATAATATGAAGGAGTTGTTATGATAATTTGAGGCACACGCGAGGCGCCTCGGCGAGGCGTCGACACAAAGCGTGCGCACTACAAAAGGCAGGTCACAAAGACTGCGCCAGCAATCAGCTAAAATGGAACCCGGCGACAATTATTTAAACAACTTTATATAGGTACGACGTTTGTTGCCTCGATTTAAGGGTAAACTGTTTTTGCTCTGGAAAAATTGTTGGGATAGTAATTATCCCAGTAGGTAAGTACCTACCGTAAGTAGTTATGCACGAGTGCTGGTGCGACGTGGTTTACGACGCATATGTCCAAAAAATTCTTAGATTTAGACTGTAGGCTTTCTAAAGAATCAATTTTTAAAAATATATCTTCAATTACCGATTACTTAGATAATTTTATGTATTTATGATATAAAGTGAGTTATAATTGTGCAGAATAAATAATTTATCTTTCCTATTTCTTACCAAAAATTTTTTTTCCATAGTCTATTAACAGCAATACGGCTAATCGCAAATTAACAATAAATATTTGTATAATAAATCTACAGCTGAGCATTAGTTACGCCATAACTATCTAGTCATCTTCCATCCTTCTCTACCGCTACTCTTTCTCTCGTTTTCCTCAGTAGATATCGAATTATCATCAAAGGGATGTAATTGTTTTATAATTTTTTTGTATCGATACCCATCACGTCTGCTGAGTTTCGCTAGCTAATTTAATTTGACACTTTAATGAGGACATGACAATACAAAATAAATGAAAACACTAACAATACTAATGCATAAGAACCATCAAATAAATCCTAACGTTGAAATTAAAAAAGTAATTTGTTCTAACGTTTTAAATAGTATAAAAGTGTTAACAAAAATTAACACAATTTGAATATTGTGGCAACAGCGCGGTTTTATTGACCCAACAAACATACGGCCGAAACCTGAAAAAATGGTAATAGTCAGTGTGCCGGACACCCCTTTTTTCAGGTTTGTATAAAAATTAACATTTGCAGTAAATAATAACTTTCGCATGCATGACTCTTATGTCTCAAGCATAAAGTATAATATGCATTTTATGAAATAAAATTTAAGAACAAATTTAGCGAAGGTTATTGAACTAGCGAGCTGGCAACATGTTGTGTTTAACTGCAGATGTCTTTAACCTGTCGGTGCTGGCTTGTTAAGAAATACATCATGTAGAAAATTTTAAAAATGAAAAATAATGTCCAGTATGTCACTGGACATTATTTTTCATTTTTAAAATTTTATTTTATTAGATTTAATTTTTGTATGCAGACTGGGAACGTCATTAGGTATACGAAGTTTAATTTATTTGTTGTATTATCAACTCCACATTGTTTAATAATCTTTTTCCACGAAGGACCGCCTCTTCAGCTTTCTAGTATCTATCCAATTAAACTTCTTGCTAAGAATTGGGACCAACCTAAACTAATGTTTATAGCTTAACGTATAGGTACTAGGCTATTTCAAAATCAAACTCAAATAGTATCTATTTTTCAATTAGACCAATAAACTATAGCGCTACAAGTTTATCATAGCGCGTGGCCAAAATCGGAACTAGCACTGATATTGTTTTTTGAAAACTTTCAAGTGACAAAATATTGTAAATATTCAGGAGGCATGATGGATTTAATGAGGCAAGTCCATCGTTGTTGTAATAAGGTCTTAATTGCTCTATAAATAGAAATGCGGTGAAGCTGTTTATGAGAATGTCCTGGGCCTCAAGTCTACTATTACAATAGTCTCAGAATGGTCTATCATTGATTTCATAATTGTTGATTTCGACAAGTTTGGTAATCTACTAATATAATGGCTTTCCAATGGTCAACCACTGACACTCCATTGAAAGAAATGGCATAAAATGGTAATCTCGTACATAATGACAAATGAATAAATGTAATGTTTATTGCTATACGAACTTCTTACTACTTCAGATTGCAAACACTAAAAATGTAACATGTAAAAATATATATTAAATGAAATCTAGCATGAAATTTAGTAGTAGTTTTTCTCAGACCATTGACAGATCAATGATCGACCATTATGAATTTAGCAGATTACGAACTTTTAGCAAAATGACAATGGGATCGTGTTGGAATGACGAATTTATAAAAATAGCAGACTTGGGTCCCAGTACAGTAGCTTCAGGTAGTCTATTTGTTGCAGCTGCGGGAAACGTAATAATTGTTCATTATTGGAGGTTATTAAACAAACTGGCTGGCAGTGGCGCAACGGCGGAAACGGAAGCGTGCGATGCAGCGCTTCGGCCGGAATCGGACACGTTCCGGAGCGTTATCCGCACGAGCACTTCCGGTCACTCGACTATCACTTGTTACCGCTATGCCACTGCGATCCGCGCCCATTGTCCACTGCAATGCTTAAATTTTTCACTGAAAATTGTTATCGTTTATCGTTATTTTAAAATATATCTGCACATGCGTTCACTGGCAAAATTTTAAATATTTACGCAAACCAAATATTGCCATAGTATCGGATTGGATATGAGATATTTTTTTAAACGGTTTAAAATTTTAACAATGGCCAAATTACGACGGAAATGCTTTTACATTTTTATAAGCCCACGTCACGTATTGAACAAGGAACAGCAGAACCAATAAAACAAATTACTCGCACAAATAGAGATCATAGGAAGCCCTAAATAAAATAGTCATAATAACGCAGTCCTGTCAATTCTAACAAACACAATTTCATCGAAATTGTTAGATCTATCGAGTGTAGAAATCCAAATTGTAGCAAATTCTAGCTGCTAGTGCCTTGAATCAAAGCTTTTTCCAGTCTTATTTTTCCATAAATTTTACCTTCCATTCCTCGAAACTGTTTTTGCATTTTCATGAAAGTACACTTTTTCGATCATGGTTTTTCTCCGAACTGAAATTCAAACTGTACTGTGCGAACTCTGTACATTGTAACAATCGTTGAATTTATGAGCATCGCTGGGGAAACTAAATCTTTAGTGTACCGTCCTTATCAGCCATTGGTCCCAATAAATATTAAACTGCGATTAATGTAGGTATCAATTATTATGATAATATTTTTTTTCTCTCTCTCTCTTTTTAATTGCAAACACAAGTGGTTATTTTAATAGATTTAACTATTAAATCTATACTAATATTATAAAGAGGAAAGATTTGTATGTATGTTTGTAACGAATTGGCTCAAAAAGTACTGGACCGATTTTAAAAATTCTTTCACCATTTGAATGCTACATTATCACTGATTAATATAGGTTTTTTTTTATTGCAAGAAAAAAAATAAAATGTTTAAAAAATAAATGTCCACCCGTGCGAAGCCGGGGCGGGTTGCTAGTATAATATAAAGTAATATGTTACTGCTTGTTTGTTCTCAACACAAAATCTATTATAAGTCTAAACGCGAAGACTTGTAATTGGCTTTCTGACGACTATTGTTTCCTTTTTTTTTTCTTTTTTTTAGCTGTAAATCTTCCATGCTGTAATAAATAAATATTATTCTTTTCAAAAGGGCAGTAAGCCGCATTAACCTGCAATTACAGTCGGACGTATATATAATACTAGCTTTTGCCAGCGACTTCGTCCGCGTGGAATAATGACTTCCGGAAATTGAGGCACTAACTCTCATAGAGTTTAACCGATGTGCTCTTTCTTCTGCCGATTCTGGCTTGAATAACTAAAAATATATAACTACGTGTAATGTATAAAATATAAAACAATATATAATAAAACCTACTTCACTTAAAACTAAATACCTGTAACTACTATAATTAATAATACCTATACCTATAATTAATAAAAGTACCTACGTTTTTACCTACTTAATATTTAAAAAAACTGAACATAAATTAACCAAAACTTACCTACTACTAACTAACTACTACTAACCTATTACTACTTCACCTAAAAAGAAATCCTGTTTTCCCAACATTTCCCTTCACTGCTCTGCTCCTATTGATCGTAGCGTGATGAAAAGTATACTATAACCTGCCCAGGAGTATGAAGAACAATTGTACCAAGTTTCGTTGAAATCCGTCGAGTGGTTTTTGTTTCTATAACGAACATACAGACAGACATACAGACAGACAGACAGACAGACAAAAATTTTACTGATTGCATTTTTGGCGTCAGTATCGATCACTAATCACCCGCTGATAGTTATTTTGGAAATATATTTCATGTAAGTACAGAATTGACCTCTCTACAGATTTATTATAAGTATAGATAAGTATAGATAGATAGATATAGATGTGAAAATAAATCTGAAACAGAACTGAATATTAAGCAAAGAGGTAAATTTTAATGAACCTCAATAATTCTGGTGCGAAAATGCAGCAAGCGAGGCAGGCGTGACATGAAACTGTGAGCTACGAAATATAGGGCACAATATAATATTCGCACACATCAAATAATGTGCATTTTATTTTTAACAATTTTGTGCATCTACAAAATATTGTTTAAAAACTTCCGCGAGTTATATTATTGTGAATACCCATTTGGAGCAAGTTATGGATACTTAAATCGCTCGCCATTTCTATAATAAATCTGGAAAAACTACAACTTTCATACTCACCAAAATTTCGTTTACTACTAGCAAAGTTTTGGGAAAAATTACGATACATACACCACAGTTAAACACTGAGTACCAACAAAAGAATACGGGTTTTACGAATTTAGACTTTATTATTTCCTTTTCACGTCCAATTGACAGGTGTCAGGAAAGCATTCGCTAACTTTTGCCGTGTATGCAAAGTCGACAATATTATTATGATTGTCGTCGTATTATACACTGGGCAATCAACCCCACGACCTACCTGCTAACTGGCTAGTCTTTTTGCCACAGCATATGTATATATATATAGGTTGTCAGTGAATTCTCTGTTTTCTCTACCTACTCTGTATCCTTCGCAGCTCAACAACTCGCGAGCGCCTCTGACCCACCAATTTGCCGGTACGCATGCTTGCACCCTGTGCAGCATCATTCGCTGATATAATTGTTGCCTCCGAAATTCGCGGCGAATATTAACATACTGCTAACTACTACGTATGTTAAATTAATTAAAATTGGCCTGTAAAGTTCACAGATACATCTATATATTTTATTAAAATTAATATTTTAAATTATTACGTAAACCATTTATATTCATCATCTGCCTAGCCTTTTACCAATGTTGGGGTCGGCTTTCCAGTCTAACAGGATGCAGTTGAATACCAGTATTTTACATAGAGCGACTACTTATCAGACCTCCACAACCCAGTTACTGGGTAATACGATACCCCTTAGCAAGACTGGTTGTCAGACTTTTTGGGGCTTCTACTTCTTCGACCCGTAACGACTGTCAAAGATCCACGAATGACAGCCGGGACCAACGGCTTAACGTGCTTTCCGAGGCACGGCGGGGTCTCGGTATGTAAAGATGGTCACCCATCCACAGAACAACCGCGGCAAACGTAGCTTAACCTGATCGATCGACCTGTGCGGCTGCTATTACTTAGCCACGGACCCCTCTATATTATATGTTATACAAGGTTATTTGAAAAACACCAGCAACCTCTTAAGAGGTCATTGAACTCATCATTATGAACAACTTTTACTATGGGACCAAACCTGAAATCGCGAAAAAACAATCAGCTGTTCCCTACATTTTGACGAGATAGACGAAGATAAATGCAAAATTGCCTTTTATGTGCCTAATTAAAATAAATGACACATGATGAATAGTGACTTTGAAAGTGATAATTGGAACCGCACAGTCCGTATATAATACCTAATAATTGATCAATCATAATGTCATCAAAGAATCAAAGGTAGAATCCCAAATCCAGAGGTTTTTAGAGTCACCCATAAGTAAGGAAAAAAGCACAATGCTGGTCTTCATGAAGACCTGTTAGATTCACTATCAATTCAGAAAGTAAATGCTATTCAGCTAGATCTTAAAACCAAGTTAAGAAGTTAATTATAAACCTAGGCATGACTTTTTCTTACGCTCAATTGCAAACTAACCGTCGGTTCACGTGTAGCTTTCCGGAAAGGTCGACCAACACTGAATTTACCCGGTCCCTTTTTATAAACGACCGGACGCTCCCTAGACAAAACTAGGACAAATCCGGGCAACCCCGGACGGAGGCTTGATTCATGAAGATCAAACTCTAAAGGGTTATCTCACTATATTTTTCTTTCATCCCCATCATCCTGCAGATTAACTACAAACATAATATTTCACAGTAGGCCAGCGGCCAGCTCATCCCGGACGCAGTGGCGATAACGCAACGGATCGCGGCACTTCCGGCTCGCGAGCGACACCTTCCTCTACTTCCGGCGCGTTATCTATGGTCACGCCACCCTCCACTGGCTCTGAATTATCCATGTATCCTGTTTGGATATACTATTAGATGATATATGTGTATGGCAAGTTGCTGTCTTCCAATATTGTATATTTCCTGTAAAATTTCTCTTACTTGATGGGTTGGTTCGTTTTCTTACACTGTTGAAACAGCTTATGGCTTTCCTCTGCTGAGTTCAAATGCTGTATCCAGTTCCGGATTAGCCCCAAAGCAAATTAAGCAATTGCGTAGGGCATCACGTCTTGACCTAGCACCGAAAAAATATTTGCTAGCACATGAAAAGCAAGGCTGTTTGAGAACCCGCGCTTTTTGTCGGCGGGAGCGTTAAAGTTGGGAAGGCTCAATCTTTATCAATATTATATTATATTTATTATATTATACTAGCTGACCCCGCAAACGTCGTTTTGCAAAAAAAAATAGATAGTATCCGATTCTCAGACCTACCCGATATGCACACAAAATTTCATACAAATCGGTCCAGCCGTTTCGGAGGAGTATGGTAACTAACACTGTGACACGAGAATTTTATATATTAGATTTATTATTATGGTGACTTGTAATTTGACGCAATCCTTCTAAGATGTGATAAAGGGACCCATTTGCCACAATTAAGCACCCCATAAAGCATAGATAAAATTACATGGGATTCGAGAATTCAATTTTAATGTATTTTTAAAACTTTTCCAGAATTCGTCCCTTAATATAAATTTTTGTCTAAACTCGCAAATCGAATGGCCTTCACTGCTATTTCATTGGGCACCTAATATTTTAGCAAACCTTTCGATGAAACCAAAATTTCTAAAACATGAAACAGTTAAAAGTTAAAGGAAGAAGTTTATCAACAATTTTCAAGAATCATCCACTTTGGTACCAGTTATCTCAAAAGTTTACTATGGCATGAACCGTACAAATTATAAAGAAGACATCTTCATTTAATCAGCTATCTAACGACGTACAATTTTTTTTTTTAATATTTAGTGGTGCCGAAAGAAACAGTCGATAGTGCTGCCAAAGTCAAATTTGTAAATTGATGAAATATTGAAAAATTGTGTGATAATCTAATTAATTAACTGGTTTATGCCATCCCACTACTTTCTAACCTCCCAACAATCCATTATATGTTAGCCACGCAGGTCATCATGATCAGGTCACAAGTCCCGAAGTGGTGAGTTTTTAACATGACTCACGGTCTACCCGATGAACGCGATAATTTTTAAAACCGATTCTAGTTTACTATTGGACAGGAGGCCCACAGGCGTGGATTGCTTAGGGCATCAAGTAGTCTTAATCCGGCAATGGCTGTACCTACATGTACACATAGTTTACCACATCCAAGCACAATGGGGACATTATAGACCGATCATGCTTTTGAAGCTTATGCACAAAATTACCAGGTTTAAGCACCAACATTCTCAAACATTCATCATTACTTTTGTGTGTAAAAACAGTACCTACTATAGTTTTTAGTAATATATCAATGAGGTATGAATACTGAAGCGCATGAAACATCTCCTTGTTCGTTGAATGGCGTGCATCGAATATTACTTTCGGATCTTTTTCGTTCTCAAATGCATTGAATTTCAGATATTGAGACAGAGTGGAAAATGCTTTCAGTATCCCAGTCTCAGGTGTAATAATTTCAAACACGTACGAAAGTATACTTTGTATATTTTTTGGCATTTTCTTCCAGTATAAAAGTCTTTTTATATTTTTTCGAGTAAGCACCTAGTGAAATTCCCTACGAAAATATTATATGAATTTGTTTAAGGGAACCTCTCTGGTAGGTTAACATTTAGCCCGGCAGTCTACCGTATTCCACGAAAGAAAGAAAGAAAGAAAATACGTTGAACATGACGCAAAAAAGAATATAAACATCTACATTTTATTTACTAGCTACGCCCCGCGGTTTCACCCGCGTAAGTTTTGATCCCGTGGGAATATCGGGATAAAAAGTACCCTATGTGTTATTCTGATGATGAACTATATTACTGTAAAGTTTCATCAAAATCCGTTCAGTAGTTTTTGCGTGAAAGAGTAACAAACATCCATCCATCCATCCTCACAAACTTTCGCATTTATAATATTATTAGATTTTTTTTAATAAAATAAATAAAAGGTATAGGGAAACATGCGTCGTATCTACGCAAAACAGAAAAAAAGACCGACATAGGTGTAAGAATGTATAGTTGGTTCCTACGCCCTTATACATACATGCTACATACAGGTACATACATGCTATAATAGCCTCCCCGACCGATTTCGGTCACGGTGGCCAATCTCAAAGATTAGCCAGGTACGCAGGAGATATTATAGTGCACAAGTGTGCGCGCAGACACAGGTGCACTCCCTCTTCCCTCACTCTCATAGTCCGATGGGACGGCAATCCGACACGACCGGAGAGAGATCAGGCGCAGGACCAACGGCTTAACGTGCTTTCCGAGGCACGGGCGTATTAAACCGCCAACTTCCAAACTCCGGACTGTTACTAAGAAATTCCTAATGGGAAAACTCAATAACACTTTGTCCGACCCTGGAATCGAACCCAGGACCCCACGCTCAGCAGTCGCGCTTGCAACCACGAGACCAACGGGGCAGTCAACACACACACACAACACACACATGCATACATGCTATACATGCGCTGTGACTAACAAGACAAGAAGAAAAGAAGAGAGAGGGTGTAGAAGTCCGGAGTCTTGATTTATGCCCGGTTGATGGTACATGAGACTTAAACATAACTGGCGAAATCTGCCTAAACAAACAAGCGTGATGTTATGATTAGGTATTTTTTTATTAGGCATTGATGTCCCACTGCGGAGCAAAGACCTCCAAACTCTCCTTCCACTTCTCTCTGTCCAGAGCTGCCATGGATTTTTTTTCATTGTTGAATAGGCCCGTTCTTGACCTCGATCACGCCTAATGAAAAGCGATGGATGAGATCTTTGATGGAACGAACGTGCCCAAAAGATGCCTAAAGCACTGGAACTCCCACGCATCGACGAAACACATCAGGCTGCTTGACGCCGGACTCCGCGGTGGGAGGTCGCAAACCAGGCGGGCGCTAGCCCTACCACCGCAAGGGAAGAATTAGCCAGTCAAATAAGATGTTGGGTGTGACTGTCCAGGATGCGCCGAGCGCTCGGTTCAGTTGTGTAACTGGCGGAACAAACTGCGCTACACGAGGAGGCTTCTTCATGTTTATGTTATTGTATAAGAAAATCCCTTTAACCAAACGCTCTGACACTTAGTGTTATGTAGCAACTTATATGAATATCCTGAGATAATTTTAATGAATAATTAATCACGAGGTAATTCATTTCAGTAATCCGAAGGCATTGATTTGAGTGCGCCGCGCGCTGAGCGAACAATCGCCGTGATTTGATCGACAACCACAACAACACAATAGGCTGACCTGGATCGTGTTGCGATGTTTGATAACGGCAATCAACTGATTAATAATTAACTCTCTACTTAATTAGGTAACGGTTGGTTTATACCTATTAATAGGTGTATGACCTGTGTTGTTCTCCACTGCATAGCCGATGAGAAACCTTCTCGTAGTGCTGGTTGATAAGTAAAAAAAAATCTTTTACTATCTTTTACGATCAAAAAGTAAGAAAGAAAAAGTTTTATTGTACCTAGTAATAACTATGGAAAGATAATAAATAGGTTAAGCAGTATATTAGTATCTTCCTTTGCGTTGCGTTACTGACAGCTTAACCCTTCGTAATCCGAACGTGGATCTACGCGAGACACAATGGCTTTTTGTTTCTGTAGACTTTACGGCATTCAAACTGTTAATGGTGAATCTGCCGAAAAAAGAAAGAGCATTTTCTCAAGAAAAAAATTCACCTCGATTAGATACTCAATGCGTTTTGGATATTTCAGACATCAGCGAAATGATGGACATAACAACGTTAGGTAAATTATATAAACGGCAGGTAATCCATTAGTAGTTAGGTGTACCTAATGATAAGATGAAACAATTGGAGTACAAATAAACGTTGTTGATCTGGCAATAAAAGATAAGGTTTTACTGATATGAGGTGCTTATCATTTAGCAGAATTTATAAGAAATCTTATTTAGTATTGCGTTTTAACATACAAATAATAGGATTCAAACCATTTTCAAAATATCTAGACGTTAATTTCACGATATTTCGCATTTATATGTATTTTTGACACTGAAATAAGGGTAGATGAGAGTTTATTGTGAGATAAGCGCTTGGCCAAGATTCCAAGAAGAGTGGTGTATAATGTACCCATTAGATTACAAAATGAAAATAAAGTTGTTTTTAAAAAACGTAAGATTTATTTTTTGCTCACCTAATTTGGGTACCATAACTGGTAAAATGACGCAAAAGTCAATGTAATAACAACAAAACTTCCACTTACTACGATAGGATCTCGAACTAATGGTTCACATTGGCTCCCACGGGTGTATAATTTGAGGGAAAATCCATTTCTGGTGGTTAAAACCTTTCACCCAAAACTCTCGATAATATATGACTGCAAAATGTACAGACGCCAGCGCCCAGCACATCAAGCTACCCGAAACTGTAAAATTTTCCAAATCAACTTTGAACCTTAGGCTTTAGCGATAAAGTTCAAAACAGATTGTAGTAGCTTGATGTGCTGGCGTCTGTACTAACCTAAGTAATGCCCTGATATCAAGAGAATTAAATCCGCCTCTCCTGGAACACAGTAAACTTTTGTATCGCCTCTCTGTGCCAGTGTTACATTTTTGCTGTTCTAATTTACGCCCCACACCAAGGAATACGACTCGCCCGAATTGAAAAACTGTTATTTTTATTTTATTTATTTATTATTTAGTTATCATTACTACATACATTAGAAACATTGAATATTGACTTAAGGTAGAAGGTAACAGGTAAGTAAGGCCTGATGAGGAGACTTTTAAGCCAAATATAAAGATAGACACCTAATTCAATGTTAAATTACAAAAACTTCTACCTCCCTATTGAATAGAATTTCGACTTAGAGGTAGTTCATAACGGCCACCGTAGCCGTGGGTACAATATTTGTGTCAAAGCCACTTCGAACAACTCCATATTTTATGATTAAAACCTTTCACCATAAAAAAATTCTTGATAATATTATTCCTTTAACCTAAGTAACACCAAGATGATTATCGAGAGCAGTAATACAGACTCTCTTGAAACACAGTAAACCTTTGTATCGCCTCTCTGTGCCAGTGGTACACTGAAAAACTTTAACGAGAAACTCGACGGACACGAATACGCTTTTAGGGCCAATAGCTGCTCCACTGCATTCGCCCGATGTGGCTGGGACACATGCCACGGTTTACTTTTTAACTTTTAGAGCTGAGTTTAAGTAAATAATGGTCTTTTAAATATTGCCTTGCCGTCGGAAAAGTGAATTGATTTATTTGAGCCACGTATCTTCTTAAAACTAGCTGTACCTACCCGCGACTTCATTCGCGTGCATAGTAAGGAAACAATATTTTTTAATTTTTTGCGCGATACCCTGATACTTTTCCTAAAGTAAAGGTAGCCTAAGTTACTCCTTATAACATTAGCTATCTGCCCATGAAAGTCCCGTCAAAATCCGTCCAGCCGATTTGGAGATTAGCCGGAACAAACAGACAGGCAAACAAACATTTAGAAAATAGATTTTTTTGTTATAAGTACTGTTAAAATATACTTTCATATGCATTTAGTAGACCGACGACCTTGTGATGGCCGCAGGAACCCGCTGGATGTGGGAAGCACAGAACCGGTCGAAGAGGAGGTGCTTGAAGGAGGCCTATGTCCAACAGTGGACATCTTCCGGCTGAAATGATGACGATGATGATGCATTTAGTATAAAGCTGTTATGTTGACATTACAAACAGACACTTCTATTTTATTTATTTGTAAGTATACAAAGTGTTAAAAAATTAACCCGACAAACTTTAAGAGGAGCTTTAGACCATCGAACTGAACAAATTTGACTATGGGACCAACTCTGAAATCACGAAAAATAAATCAGCTGTTTCATACATTTTGGTCAAGTAGGTATTGAACTTTTGTATGAAACAGCTGATTTTTTTTTCGTGATTTCAGAGTTGGTCCCATAATGAAAGTTGTTCAGTTCGATGGTCTAAAACACCTCTCAAAGTTTGTCGGGTTATTTTTTTAACATATAAGTATAGATCAACGATTGTTTTATCTTATCCTTTTATCTTTCTAATAATTAGGAAGAACGATATATTAATTAATTCGTTATTAAGTATGACTCCAATGAAAATAGATCCACTTATAGCCATTCAAGCTCTCAATAAGTTCTCTGCACTTAACGCTTCTCGTAAACAAGGTAGATAGGTAATTTAATATTTACGTAGCAGTAATGTACAATGAATATTTAAAGCTATTGAATAGTTTTAAGAATTCAACAGAGAACAAAGCAGTTCGTTTGCGGCGAACTGGCAAGCAATTCTTCAGGCGTCAGTTTTCAGCGCGCTTTGTGACAAAGGCAGTAACTGCGACGGCCATTTTGTGAAGGGTCGGTATTGCAGCGCTGCAGCGCTGTACGATTCCCACGATTATGTTTGTGTTTGAAAAAAGAATGTTTCGTACTCGCTTGCAATTAACTTTCGTGTTCATCTAGGTGTGAGAAAAATGTTGTCCTTAATGTCGCTTGGGGTACAAGGGACTGTGCCGCGGTGATGTTTTGGTAAACCGATTTTTTTTTTATAAGTTTAGTACTTATAGCTACTAGCCATGTAAAATTGCAGGCACCTACTAGTCGCTGAGACCATAAAGGCATTTCTCATAATTTTAAGAACGTTCACAGTCTGAACTCAATTCAATCTGTCAAAAATATCTCTAATTTACCTACCTAGGTTTTTGACATTTATTGTCGTTGAAATGAAATTGCAACTAGATTTTGAATGTTTTTACGGGAATTGGCCTTCTTATTTAATATGCCAGATTGGAATACCTGTACATAGAATACGACTCGGGCAAAATATTTTATATCGGCTAAATAGAGTCATTAAAATGTCTCTGTTAGCCGGATCCTTGCAAAATCCAAAAGACCGTCTTCAAGTAAAGAAAACCTCATCCCCGTCACTTAACCTCCCATCTCATAAACACTAACCTAAATACCTGCCATACATATTTGAAGACGGTGTTTTCCGGAGTATTTCCCCTGGTACCCTGGTACTGCGGAAACGCCCTGCTCGGGTGAGGCGGGCCTAATGGCCTCTATTCAGGCACCGACAAGTGACACTTGGGAGCAACGCGTATTGTTGCCGCCGGGGTCGTTCCTACGCACCGAGTACACTGTCGAGCGGTAGAACCACTCGTCAGCTAAACACGAGAGTGTAAACAAAACGCGGTGTTGTTAGATATATATATATTTATTTTTAGACGCGAAAACGTGAGGACGTGACAAAAAGTCAGATATTTGTAAGTACAGATGCCAGGATATCAAGCTACCCGAAACTGTCAAATTTCCTAATCAACCTTAAACCCAATGCTAATAGCGATAAAGTTGAAAATCTATTATGGAAGTTTGACAGATTGTAGTAGCTTGATGTGCTGGCGTCTGTACCTACCCGTGTTGATTCTTGGCGGAGTAGGGCTTAAAGAACCCCCTTTTCAAAAAGCCTAATCAGACAACAAAATAAAAGGTGCACCCTTATTGCATTGCGCAAGATGTATCTACCTAACTAAATTACTAGAAACAACAACAATTATTGATAGGACTATCGGTTACTTCAGCAACATTATCCACATCCTCGATCTTTGCCTACGTCAGTAAGTACCTAAATAACTAGCAGGTAGCTAAGCTCATACTAAAAAAACACGCAGGTGTCAACGCTCAGCCAACACCCTACATGTATATGTATGTATGTAAGTGTAAAACCTACGATAATAATGTATTCAGAACGTAGATACAAATTGAAACAATTGGATTCGTTCGTGCCTGAAATATTATGTGGAATTGGCAAGTTCGCGAGAGATCGGAAACTATTCGCGAAAACAAGGCAAGAAAATTATGTACCTGCTTTGGAATCAAGGATTCTATGTAATGCTACTGGTTGAACTGGCGGTTGGATAAAGAAAAACGGCCAAAAAATGGCACCTTGTTAAGCATTAGTAAAAAAGCATGCTCCAAAGGTGTCTTAAAGCGATGGATTCGGATGGACGACGTAAACACTAAGAATTGTTAGATTGCAGTCGAGAAAAGACATCTCAACTAATAGTGGTCATTGAAAAAAACAGCTTCTGATATATAATAAGGCTAACTGCCTCAGAACTAACCGATCTCAATAAGAAAAACATAACGTAGACTTGAAAAAGATTGCCCTCGTTCCATTCCATACAATTTCTTTAATACGATGCCTACTTATTTTATGTAATACTACTTCAAAAAACCGCAGAATTCTTGAATATTTTCACCCGGCACTCACCGAAACCCTCGTGGGATCATAAAAGGGAGGGCTGCCTCTTTTACTACAGTTCGCGGCAACCTTTGGAACTTCATAGCTATACATTTTCAAGTCTGGTTTTAGATACGGAGTCAGGTATATTATTACACCCTCTGATACCGAGTGTGCGCTTTTTATACCTTTTTTTACGTAGGTACCTGCTTGTAGTTTTTCTGTTGAGTGTGAGATAGTAAATCCTTGATACGGAGTAAGTAAGTAAGAAGATTAAAACTGAAGCCTTATAAAGATAGTAATGTCTTTTGACCCTACAAGCGGTTCCATTCATATCCTACATCGATTTTGTTTAATTTATTACTTAAATGGCCAATTTAACTAGGTGCCTACCAAATAAAAGGTTTTAGAAAGACCAGCTTTAAAAAGTTCTGCTCCAGCGATTGGCCGAAATTGTTGGCGGTGCAAATGTATTGAACGAGAATTTAGTGCGGCCGACCGTGTGTGGAATACTATAGAAGCCTGTGCAGTTTTAATTACCTACGCTGAAACTATTCAGGCAAATATCGATCGTATGCGAAGCTATAAAACATTATCAACTTTTAACATCAGATAACCAATTGAAAATGTAAAATTGCGTTGTATTCGAACAACTTTCAATGAATATGATGACGACTTTTTCCTTTTTTGTCGTGAATCATTGCCAATTTTCCTCTATTTCACGAAGTTACTTTCTGTAAGAGAAAGAAGTAAAGGCGCGCTGCATTTTTACGAGCTCCAATGGACTGCTCCGAAAAATCGTTCGTGTTTCATACAAACTTCAGTAATAAAAGCGACGGTCCACTTGCATTCAGAAAGGAAGTCAGGGGTAGGGGAGGCGGAAAAGTGAAAAATAAAAAGTGGCATAACCGGGGAGTGTTCGACCGCACCGCGCAGACGAGCCAGAATTTAAATTAACCACTTCATATTCCGGTCTGTATGCGATGAAATATTTATACGGGCGCACGGCACACACATCACCTCGCCATATTAAAATAACAACGCAATCTCTGACAATGAACTGTAACTTTTTTACCGAATTAGATTGATATTGTTTAGGTTTGTCGCCCGTGTTCACGTTTGCCGAAGCTCCGTTGAATCTGTAGTACTGTTCTGTAATAATCTCACCTTGAAAACATACTTAAGTGAAGTGAGCTTGAAATGATAAGTCAATGGTGTCAATCCCTAGCATCAGGTGGAATGATGGCTCACTTCAAGTTTACTTCACCCAAGTTCTCACGGTGAGTATTTTTACAGAATAGGTCGGCTGATCTTCTTTACTCCAACATATTTTTTAGACTGTTTCCTTTTATAAACCATCATTTCGTCTACGACTAATATAACAAACGATTTGTAAAATAAACATTAAGACTAACTCAGTCCCACGTCAGTCCACAATATTTAACTAAAATTAGAACAATCACGCTAACTTCAATAGCCCACTATGAATAGACACTATAAACGCGATTGCTTCATGACAAATGGTTTGAGCAAATATTTTGAAACTACGGCTATTATACACTCGAGAGCAATGAATTAGGATCACATAAAGATACTTGAAAGTCTCGGAAACTAAGAATGCTAGCTTAATGAAATAAATTGTGTTTGTAGACAATCAAATGTTCCTTAAATGAAAGTAATAAAATGTATGAGTCACTTTGTATTATATTCTTAAAAAATTACATAAACAAAAAATAACAAATATCATCTTATAACAAAAATAGAAAAGCAAATGTTTTTCCTACCATTTTAAAATTTTCTTGAGTTTTAGTACTCTGTATTACCCCCACGTGCTGTCGTTACTGCGGTTATGCGGTTTGGCATGCTGTATACCAAGTTTCTATACTACGTTGGGGAATATTCTACCATTCCTCTACGAGCGCAACTTTGAGCTCTTGAAGCGTGATCGGGGAAGGGTTTCGGTGTCTCACACATCGTCCGAGCTCGTCCCAAGCATGCTCGTGCAAGAATGCGGTTGAGGTCCGGGCTGCGTGCTGGCCACTTCATACAGTTAACGTTCACCTCTTGAAGGTAGTAAATTTTCACAATTTCATCAGTATGAGGCAGGGAATTGTCATGCATAAAGATAGCATCCTCTCCCAAATTGACCATAAATGGACCAATGTATTCGTTTAGGATTTCTTTCACGTATCTTTCACTAGTTATCGTGCCGTTTTCATCCACCGATACAAGTACGGCTCCACCGCCATAGCATAGGCTAGTTTCTCTTCGATGCATGCTTGCTTGAATCGCTCCCCTGTTTTTCTATACACTCTTGTTCATCCGTCGTTCTCATAGAGCATAAATCTTGATTAATCTGAGAACATAACTCTTGACCAATCTTCAATACTCCAATTTCAGTGGTTCCGAGTATAATTATGTTAATCTCGAAATAAGATGTGGTGCTCCAATTTAGAACCGTTTGCAGGTCTTAATGGTTTTAAATTTGCTTCAGTAAGTCGTCGTCTTAAAGTCCTTGCACTTGGGTCACTTCCTCCGAGGCGTCGGAACTGATATGTAAGATGTACTTAAGTGTAGTGCCTGTGAGAAAGCGGTTTCGAATCATTGTATTGACCAAGTATCGATCTTCTCGTGCTGTGATACAGATCAAGCTACTACAATCTGTCCAATTTCTTTAATAAATTTTCAACTTTAGCGCTAAAGCATAAAGTTGAAAGTTGATTGGGAAAATTTTACAGATTCGGGTAGCTTGATGTGCTGGCGTCTGTACATCTGACCCTGCCTGTTCCTGGTCTGCGTAGGTTAGAGCCGATTTCCTCGTAACGTCGAAGAACTCGTTGTACAATTGACAGCAACACACCCACTGTCCTTGCTGTATCACGCTGACTCCGGCCGATTTCCAGCATAGTGAGAATTCTGGCACATTCTTGTGGTGTAAGCGGCATATCAACAGAAAACATAACAGCTTCAATAATGAATATTGAACATCAGAAATGCTGTTTACATACCTTTTTATATGATAGAATAGAAATAAAAGCAAAAACATATGCAGAAAATTCGTAGTTCCACTTACATAGGTAAGTCCCATTTTTAACCGATTTCAAAAAAAGGAGGAGGCTATCAAATCGGTTGAATATTTTTTTATTTATTTGTTACCTCAGAACTCCGTTATTTATAAGCCGTTTTGCAAAATTCTTTTTTTATTTGAAATCAGATTTCAGAGATTTATTTCAAATTGGTTTCATAGAAATTTTAAGGTAAATTACTTAGCAACAACCTGAGTCATTCCTCTCAAAACTTTTGCATGCCTGAGACTTCCTACAAACAAATAATGTCTTCAATAACTAGGAATGAATATGATCCCAATGCCATTATTACTGTATTTATAGGTAATAGTTTGAATGTAAAAAAAGATGATATCTCTGATAGTGTCACCAACCTATTGAAGTTAAATTGTAAGAAAATATTTTTGTGTGCTTTTCCTTATTTTGAGCACTTGTCAAACAGACAAAACCACTACATTCACATGTTAAATAATTACATGCATTTCATAGTTAGTCACTATAGTGACAAATTAATATTTTTTGATACCAACATTTTTGTTGATAAGCTAAGGTCGACTAGGGATACTGTGTATCTGCCCATTAGTTTTAGACGTCAAATAGCTAGGCTATTAGCACTTAATATTAACCCAGACATAATTAGTATGTCGAAGTCATCCATAATTAGCACCACAATTAGTAATAGTACTAATGTTAAGGTGGTTAGCTCAAATATTTTAAACTAGTTAGTAAGACAACAGAAGGTACCACTAGCAGTTTAGTTACACTTAATAACAAAAAGGTATTTTCTAGCACTAAAACAGTGAACTGTAGAAAAGGGGCTAAGCAGAAATCCTTGAAATTATTTCATCAAAATATTCAAGGTTTTTCTTCCAAACAATTGGAGATTGAGTTGTTTTTAGAAAAAACAATGTTTGACATTATTTGTATAACAGAGCATTGGCTAAAAGATTCTGAAATGCTAATTAACTATGACAATTATAGTGTGGCCAGTTGTTTTAATCGAAAATCAATGCTGCGTGGTGGTTCACTAATCCTAATGAAAAGTTGTATTAAATTCAAACCTCGTAAAGACATAGTTGAACTATCGGTTGAACATAGCATTGAACTGTCTTGTGTTGAGCTAGATAAGCATTTTATAGTGTGCGTTTACAGACCCCCAAATTATCAAAATTATTGTATATTTGAGTCAGTAATGGAAGATGTTTTGGCAAAACTTGCAACTGGTAATAAGTCAGTAATTATCTGTGGTGATTTTAATATTAATATTTTAGAAAATAATTTAAATACCAGTAGATTTCTAAATTTGTTTAAATCATTCAATTTGTCAAATGTGTTTATAGAACCAACTCGAATAACTACGACTACTTCAACGTGTATCGATAATGTTTTTTGTTGCTGCGACTATTTAGATAAAGCCATTGTTAATTATCTCCCTTCTGATCACAGCGGTCAAACTGTAACTTTTGAGTCCAACATGCCAATTCAAAAAGTGCAGATCCAATCCAGACCAATAACATCTGCTAATTTAAATAAATTCAATAGCACTTTAGTTTGTAAATTAAGTAAAAAGAACCTTACAATGGACAATGTTAATATTTTGTATAAAGAATTATTTTCGGTAGTCCAAACCGAATTCAATAATTATTTTAAAAAGAAAACTAAAAGTATCAGCCCTAAGTTTTTATTTTGTGACTGGGCAACTAAAGGACTTAGGAAAAGTAGGGAAAGACTTTTCGAGCTGTATGGCCTTAAGCCTTATATCAACACGGAAACTTTTAATAAGTATGTTGCTACTTACTCTAGAACATTTAAGAACGCTTGTAAGGCTGCTAAAGCCTTATACATTAGCAATAAGGTTAAATCAGCAGACAATAAAATAAAGACGGTTTGGAAAATTATCAATAATGAAACAAACAGGAACAAAAAGCATAATTCTGATTACACCTTACAGACTTCACGTGGTCTCATTTGCGATTACAAAGAAGTTGCTCAAGAATTTGTAAATTTCTTTACTAGTATCCCACTCAAAACAACTGAAACCTTAAATTCCTCGCCCTCGCTCGCTTTTAATTTAGTAACGGCGAATGTTTCAGCCTGCCCGATTGAATTTAACTTTAGGCATATTAACCCCGTAACAGTAATAAAAGCTTTTAAGCAAATAAAGATCAATTTGACCGAAGATCTTTGGGGAATGTCCATTAAAGTCTGTACCTCCATAATTGAGACTATTGCGCCTTATTTAGCCTTAGTATTTAATTCGTGTGTGGATCAAGGAGTCTTCCCCGATTTAATTAAATACAGTAAGGTAATACCACTTTACAAATCTGGGGACAGTAAAGACACTAACAATTATAGACCCGTATCCGTGTTACCGGTGTTCAGCAAGGTGTTTGAAAAGATAATGCTTAATCAAATGCTCAATCATTTTAACACTAATAAAATCCTTCACGATCAACAGTATGGTTTCACCAAAGGACGTTGTACGACCGACGCCGGTGTAACCTTATTAAAACACATTTTTAACACATGGGAAGAGTCGCAAGACGCCATAGGAATTTTTTGTGACCTCTCCAAGGCATTTGATTGCGTCGATCACGAAACCTTGCTTTTGAAACTTGAACATTACGGACTTGGAAAACTTGCGCTTAGTTTAGTTAGTTCTTATTTAAATGATAGACAACAGCAAGTTCAAATAAATGGTGTCAATTCACTTGGTTTAACAGTAAAAATGGGTGTGCCACAAGGCTCGATATTGGGTCCTTTCCTCTTTTTAGTATATATTAATGATCTACTCCATTTATTAAAAAATCAACCACAAATGGTGTTATTTGCTGATGACACTTCCTTAATTTTTAAGGTAAATAGACGTGCTACAAATTTTGACGACGTAAATAACGCCCTACTGCAGGTCCAAAATTGGTTCACTGCTAATAATTTAGTATTAAATGGGAAAAAAACTAAGTGCATAAGATTTTCTTTACCAAATGTCAAGGGTAGTGATTGTGAGATAATATTGAATCAGGAGAAACTTGAATTCGTCGAAAAAACAGTTTTCCTGGGGATCACGCTCGACTCAAGGCTACAATGGGGTCCTCATTTAACATCTCTTGCAGGACGGCTCAGTTCGGCAGCTTATGCTGTCAGAAAAATCCGTCAATTTACTGATGTAGGTACCGCGAGACTAGTCTATTTTAGTTACTTTCATAGTATCATGTCTTACGGTATTTTACTTTGGGGACGGGCTGCAGACATCGATTCAATTTTTATTCTGCAGAAAAGAGCCATCAGAGCCATATATAATCTCCGCAAGCGCGATTCTCTAAGGGAACTGTTTAAGGATATTAACATCATGACGGTGCCTTGTCAATATATCTACGAAAACATCATGTATGTAAGGAAAAATTTACATCTTTTTAGCAAAAGAGGTGAAAGACATAATTATAGTACTAGAAATAGGGACCTATTAGTTCAACCAGGTTTCAGACTAGCAAAAGTAGACTCATCTTTTATGGGGTACTGTTTAAAATGTTATAATAAAATACCTCCCCCCATTCTTCAACTGAATGAGACAATGTCATGTATAAAACGCACACTATGTAGGCAGGCATATTATAAGTTAGGAGATTACATCGCTGATAAAAATGCCTGGCTCAATGCTGGTCCTGCTCCACAACCACAACTAATTGATTAACACCTGAAAATACTGTTGGAGCTGCTGAAGATTGTAAGACTATCTTTGCATTGTATAAACTCAATTTCCTTTGTATTGTATAACTGCATAGCACAGATGTGAGTTCTATGTACTATTGAGCTACCATTTACCGGGTAATATGTTTTTCATTGACTAGAATGTGCCCTGGCGGCTGATAGTATGTCATGCTCGCTCAAGTGTCTCGCTGACGGTGGCGTGTGTGTTGGATCATTCGGTTCCCTACAAAATGGTTGAGCTGGATGGTGCTGATCCATACGTCATGTTCGTGAACGGGCGCCGTCAGTTGGGGCTGGTCATCTTTTAGCTGCCACGGCTTATTTTTAATTATTTTATTTTTGGATTGTTATTTTGTTACTATTTGCTGTACTCTGGACACTTTTAACGCGTACTTGATTTTTATTTATTTTTTACATCGTTCTCACATATTATAAATTCAACATATGATGTAACTAATAATTTTGTAAAAATATTATTTAAAAAGAGTGTCCATGGAGTTTCTTGCCCGTTCTTCTCCATAGGTACCTACTACGCTTTGGAATGGGCAACTAGCTTCATTTTTTCCTGACTGACCGACTTCTTGACAATTCAAAAGTGCCTGTAAATAGTTTAATTGAAATAAATGCTTTGAGTTTGAGTTTGAGTTTATCAAAATCCGTTCAGTAGTTTGGCTTAAAAATCAAGCAAACAAAATTGTTTTTGTATGTATGTTACGCGATATCTCCGGCAATTGTAAATTTATTTCTAAAATTATTTTTTTAATGGTTCGGGTATGCCTCAGGGGTGGTTCTATATCTTTTTATTAACTTTACTTGGGTAGTTTTTTTGAGTTAGCTTCAATAATACGTATTTTTGCCACATAATTTATATTGATGATGTTTTAATAGCTTTCTGTCACTAATATTTACATAGCAATTAGTGTTAAATGAATTTGTGTGGAGGTACAACGAAAAAGTGAAGAATAAAAACCTTTTTACAAAAAAAAAGTACCGACTTCGATAAAAAAAACACTACAAAGTGAAAAAATTCTTTAATTTCGGAAGTCGGTGTCAAAAACGAAAATGCAGAACCAACGATACCGGCTTCCGAAAATAAAGTTAGTACAATACAACACAATTTATTTCATTAAGCTAGCATTCTTACTTTCCGAGACTTTCAGGTACACTATCTTCATGTGACCCTAATTCATTGCTCTCAAGTGTATTTGTACCTACTATTGCAAATAATTCCACATGCAGGCTCGTCATAAAGACAACCATGGAAAAACCATCTATAGAATTATTTCATTTGTGATCTATGTAAGGTGCATGAATATTTTCCAGAGACTTTGATTTCGATACCTGTGTTTAAAACGCAGGTATCCAAGTCTCCAGAAGATCGATATCCGCATTCAATAACTATAAATAGTGAGGTGCCATATAATTCCCGTCGTTTCACCCGAACTGTCCGATGGTAATAGACAGGCTGGTGGTGACAGAGCGCTATCTTCATGAAACGAAAGTTTTCTTCTCCTACCCTCATTTTTTAAGGCGCCTTTGTGGAAGAGAAATAAATGTTTATATTATTTAGTCCCGTATTACAGAACGTCACTCAAGCATTACTTAAAACTAGTTTCAACCAATCAAATGGCTTGAATCTAGTTTTAAGTAATGCTTGAATATTGAGTGACATTCTGTAATACGGGCCTAAGTCTTGATTTTTTTCCACAATTTCACACGGCATTACGGCAACGTTAATCCTACATAAGTAGACACCTTGATAATTTTCACTTCTTATTGAAATTGCAAGCGCAACTACTTTTTCAGATTAAGAACGAAAATACTTAGAAAGACAATAATTAGGTAGGTATGTCATTATTACTCCTTCAGCATTTAAAGGTCAAGAAACTCTTCGATCGATCGTTCTCATAAAAAATGTTTCACGTAAGTGCAATAATTAGCACCTACGTATCGTGTACAGAGGCCAGCATATCAAGCTACCCCAATCTGTCACATTTTCCCAATTGAATATGAACCTTATTCCTTTGAGCTAAACTTGAAAATCTATCAAAGAAATTTGACAGTTTGGGATAGGTTGACCTGCTGGCGTCTGTACTTGTAGATTTGGTTATCTACAAAAAAACTAGCATAGCGTATACGGAAACGTAGAAGAAAGCATTTAGATAGGTACACCTGCGGGATAATTGCATAGCACACCTACAATGGCAATGGCTTTCATTTCGAAAGTTCAACAATATTCATTGCATTATTGACGTTGTCAAGCAGACGAATTTTTAACCCATGAAGCAATGTATTAGGAATTTCTCTCAAATTCCTTTGGATTGTGATTGTGCTGGTTCTCTCGAAATTTGAAAATGAATACCCGAGCACATTTCACTTCCTGGCCAAAGGTAAAAATAGTAGTATGGTAACATCATCTGTTTTTAGTTTGTTGTTGACTGGTACTGACTAAGACCATATTATGGTCTTAGTCAGTACCAGTCAAGCAGCCCCTCTGCCCAGCCCACGGCTAAGGACAGCCATGATTTCTACACAAGAGTGACGATGAATGGTAGTACACAATAGGGTAATTTCTTTTTAACTGCAACAACAAAGTTGTACTTGAGGATTTAGCAACACCGTGTGAATCAAGTGGAACAAGTTTAGTTTCTCACCTAAAAGCCAAAAAATACAAAGATGAATTTCCACCAGGTGTTCCGATGAAGGACTATTTTCTCTGTACTAGAATCGATATTCAAAATAAAAGACCCAATTAATATAGATATACGGGAAGGCCTCAAAATCCTGGCTATGCTAAGAACCTGTGAGTTCATATATTCGTAGGTAGGGTTTTTTACTTTTTTCTTTCTTTCTTACTTCTTTTGGGTAGATTATGTCCCATGCTTCATGGCATTATGAAATCATTTACCTAAAAGAAGCGATCTAAACACAGATATAGATACACCTAGATAACGCAAGAGCAACTACTTCGCGTGCCAAAAATCGCACCAAATTACGTTGAAAAATCGTAAGCCGCGACTTTCGCGTTCAGTCCTACAGTGCTATTCTGTAAAAATCTCACCGTGAAAACTAAGGTGAAGTGAGCTGTCATTCCACCTGACGTTAAGGATTGCCTCCATTGATAGTTCACTTCACGCTCACTTCACCTATGTTATCACGGTGAGATTTTTACAGAATCGATAGGCTGGATACAGCAGTGCTATTCTGTAAAAATTTCACCGTGAAAACTTAGGTGAAGTGAGCTGTCATTCCACCTGATATTAGGGATTGCCCCTATTGATAGCTCACTTCACGCTCACTTCACCTAAGTTATCACGATGAGATTTTTACAGAATCGACCGGCTGCTGGCTGGGTGAGCGTGAGTGAGAAAGAGCACTTGTGACGTCATAGTAGGTAGTCAAAAAATGGCACGCTTGGTTTTAATACAGATTGTGATACTTGCGTTATCTAGGTCTATCTATATCTGTGGATCTAAAGCAAATAAATAATTTCGTCTGTAGGTACACTATGACGACTTAGACCTGCCACAAATTAGAGCACTTAGTGCCTTTTTTGGGAAACTAGGTACTTAGGAATATCCGCGTGGGGTATGACAAAGACATCTATTATTAAGCTGCAGACTACATGAGTCAAGAAGTCACCAATTAGCATGTTTGCTCGAGTTACTTATATTATATGGACGTCCATAAATTTTCTATCAGTCGTTTAGGAATAACACAATAACATGGATATCAATGTAAGTACTTAGGTATTTTTGTCTAAAATTAAAAACAATTGTTAAAAACAGAATGCCCTAAAAAGTAAAGAAGTGTGTGGGAGGTGTTGTGATAATTGACGAGCACAGAACACTTATACCTCACGGTTGACTAGTAAAATAAAGCATTGTGCGAAACATATTTTCTATCAGACTCATTATGCACGCATAATTTAAATCTATCAGTCATAACGTATCGATTTATAATAAATATCCAAATCAAAATAACGTATGAGCAATGTTATGCAACAATTTATCAACTCATGAAATTAAGATTGATTGTCACTGCCGCATCGAAGTAATGGAATCATCACTCATCACTCATTTTATTATATTTGCTTTCAGAATTTCGGATTCACTATCCTCGTCGTATTTCTGATAGGAATACAAGAAATTCGTTCCACAAAAGAGGAACAAACAACACAACAGCTGGACAAAAAATCGAATCCATTAGCGAATCTAATGTTAAACGAAAATGAAATTGGAGATGTCAGCGGCAATGGAGACCACACAAAGGAGACTTCATCGAGAGTGAAACGACAATTCTATTATGATCCATACTATCCATATTATCGTAGACCAGGCAAGTATCTAACTCACAATTTCGATCAATTAACTTTGACATACCACTAGTTAATAAATATGTACCTACCTCTAAGGATTAACTTTTAATTGACGAGCCGAATTGAATGAATGCATTATCACAATACCACAATGAGTCATGATAATTTTGTTTTAGGATCTCCTTATCTATTGGTGCACTTTATTAGGTAATCAATTATTTATTTTACTACTTCAGTGCCTGTCCCAGTGCCAATAATAATTGGCGGTTTTGGTGGATTTGGCGGAGGCTTCGGCCGTGGCTTTGGAGGCCGCGGGTTTGGAGGCCGTGGATTTGGAGGTCAAGGCTTCGGAGGCCGAGGCTTTGGAGGCCGAGGGTTTGGCGGAGGCCGAGGAGGTTTCGGTGGGTTCGGTGGTCGTGGAGGTAGAGGATAGACACATTTGACTACGCTAATTGAACTGTTGTATCTTTTAGGATTTTTATAGATTTTTTAAAGTAAATTATTTTGTGAAATTGACTTTTTTTGTATTATTTACAATTACCACTGTGCACTCGTGTGTAATCGTACCACGTACCACGTTGTACCACAGCTTACAGTCATCTATACTCCTTACCTACCACTCTATCAACAACATCAATTAACAATAGATTAAGACTGACAGACTACAGCGCAAATCGTTGACTGCCTTGTGAATACAATCATGAATGATGAACGAACAAACAAACAAACTTACATTCTCAATTTTTTGAACAGGAATATATTATATTTCTGTGGATACTATGGAACGTGCACAACGAAGGTGCTGCCGACTGGCGTCGCCAATCCGAATCTTGTACTCTATTAATAGGTGACACTTTGCACGCTCAACACGGTGGCTGATAAAATTGACTTGTTTTCTTGTTCTCTGAACGACTTTACTTTGGCGACCTCTAGGGTGAAGGGTTATATCTGGGGGCACGGGAGTGCCCCCGCCAAGACTGAAAGCACGATGACAGGTCTGATAAGTTTCCTTTACTGTCCGCATAGTGTCTCTTTTGTCGATTTAGTGCTGCCACTTATAAATAGTTCCTGCACGTTCCCTTTGTAATCTGTGGTGGTAATGTGACAGTTTAGATGTCAACAAAAATCATCTGTCACTCTGTCAGTAATGTCAGTAGTGTAAGCGATGCAAGGTCGCGAGTATTGAGTTTTATTGCTTATAACTTAATTAATATTCGCTCCAACACGGCCAAACCGAGAAGCCATTGTAAGACTACTCTAATGTGCTCATCTGCTTTCTATGACATCAAGTTTATAGTAGTTTTCTATTGTTAACACCACAATGGATGGTACTTACGACGAGATTATCTCCGATAACCCATTCTTCGTTGAATTAAAGACTGAATACGTTAATTTGTTTCAACATTGTATCACACAATCTTGGGTAATATGTGTGCCGCGGATCGGAAGTTTAAGTACTCGTGTTTTCACTGTCGAGGATTTTTGTTCTCATTTACTGGTGCCAAGTGACGAATTGCCGGAGACGCACTACAGCACGCTCACGGAGAAACAAGTGACAGTCAACAATAAAGTAATCACGCTAGAAGTGACCAAAGGTCTGCCCCTACAAAGCCATATCCTATTTGAAGAAACATTCTACACAGAAGACTTCATCAAATACAAAGTGTGGTGCATAGAAACTCCTCTTGAACCTACTGCTAATTTCAGTGATAACACAATATCTAAGGAATATCTCACATCTATCAATGACTGCATTGATTTGCTCTGGACTCAAGCTGCAGGCCGTCAAGTGTTGGACCAAATTGAACACAGTGTGCAGTTATTTTTAAAGAGTCATCCTACACTTCCTGTTGCAGTGGGACCTCTAAGAGACATAGTAAGTGAACTGTACACACAATGCCTTCAAATTGCCTTACAAAACAGAAGACTAAGAGAGAAATCAAAGTCTTGCAAACAAGTATTGGAAAACATCAAGCTGGCTGTAGAGTGTTATATGCAGCACTTACTGTTTGGTGCCTTGTTCAAACCAATCTGCACCTGCTGTGCATATGAGGACTCACACCTCAATAAAAAGATAAGGAATATGTGTGACATTCAACTAAGAGATCTGGACATCAAAAAGGAACTATACCATGCAGTGCCTAGAGCTAAACAAATCCTTTCTAAGATTGACACATACAACACTGTGTTAGAAAAAGTTTTATGTGTGAAACAGGCCTTAAATGCCATCAACAAGAAGGATGAAAGCAACAATATAGTTCTGCTAACGGCTGATGACATGTTACCAGTTTTTGTATTCCTGGTCATCAAGTCTGGTCTCCCAAACTGGTACAGTCAACTAATGTACATGAAAGAGTTCCGCTTCAGCAGTGTGGGTAAAGGTGATGCTGATGAAAGTGCCTTTCTCATTACTACTTTAGAAGCTGTCATAGAACACATACAATCTGGTGCACTCACTGGATCCCCAGACCCTGAGTCCTATTATTATGAAAGCAATCTCACAGAAGAAAACTTGAATGGTAGTAGAGAAAGAAAGAACAGTTTGACAGAGTCCATTTCCACTAGTGATACCAATGGCAAGGAAGAAACTTTGGAATACATTTTTGAACTAATCAAAGCAAATCACTGTGAACAAGTACAGGCTATTTTGCAAAAGAATCAAAAACATCTTCAATCTATGCAGCTGAATGAAAGCAATGTTCTCAAAATAGCTATGGATAACAATCAGTCAGACGATGATGACGATGATGATGATGATGACAGTGATACAGAAATATATCATAAACTCTGTCATCCTTTGTGTAACTGTAAGAAATGTTGTTGCAAAATATCCAAGAACCTTTTAAAGACTTCCCCGACAGTGAGTTCTAGAGATAGTCATGGTCTGACAGTACTGCATGTAGCTTGCATTCATGGGAAGGCCAACATAGTAGAATCACTCATTGAAATGGGTGCAGAGGTAAATGCAACAGACCTCAATGAATGCTCCCCACTGCACTATGCATCCTCAAGGGGCCACCAAAATGCCTTACTACTGCTACTACATTCAGGTGCTAACATAAATAAAGCAAACATTGACAAGAATACGCCACTCCACATGGCTGTGAATAATGGACACTTGAATTGTGTCAAAGCACTTATATACTTTGCAGAGCACAGTAGAAGAAAGATTCGAATAAATTGTGTGAATGAGAGTGGTAACACCCCATTACATATGGCCTCTAAGTGGGGCTATGAAGGAATTGCTAGATTGCTAATAGAAAATGGAGCTGAACCATCTTTGCAGAACCGATACAATAAAACAGCTTTTGATTATGCACACAATTTGAAAATATCACAAGTCCTTAAATCTTGCACTCCGAATTTGTATGAATACATACATATTACAAGTACTGATGTCAAAGCCCTAAACTGTAATCCTGACAATCATGTTGCTCATAAGTTACAAAAACTGAAAATAAATGAAAATAATAATGTATCAAAAGCAGTGGAAAACCTCAAATTAATTGACAGGATCTTGAAAGCTATATCATATGGAGATGTGAAGCTGGCCTGCTTTTACATGAACATCAACTATTCTGCTTATGTGGACATGAAAACCAAACCCGAAACTTCTGAAAACAGTACTCCTTGCCACCCTTTGTGTGAATGTTCTGTCTGTAAGAAGAACACTGAATCCTACTCATCAGACTTTGACATTAATTTCACAGACACAAATGGTTTCACTGCCCTACATTACGCAGCTAGATATGGTTCAGATGAGTTGTGTAAAATATTGATTCATAAAAAAGCAAATGTGAATTGCATTAATAAGAAGAATCAAACTCCTTTACACTTAGCTGCTATAAATAATAAGACTTATGTTATTCGTTTGCTGTTAGACAGTGGCGCGAATATAAATGCTATTGATATGGCGGGGAACACGCCATTGCACGATGTCTGTGCTATGGGGAATATCGGAGCTGCCAAAATGTTGCTCAGCTACAACCCTGATTTATCCATGCTGAATGGAGCAGACAAAACTGCTCTGACAGTAGCTAAGGAGAAGGTTCATCTGACCGTCATAGATTTAATAGATAAGTATACAAGTGGAATGTAATGGCATAATAAGAGATGGAGAGGTATTTTTAACTACTTAGTATAGGACAAAAAAAAATATGAATTTATTTGGAAAATTGTATTTAAGCTTTAATTTTTGTACCAATTTATGTTAAATCACTATCCAATTTTGTATTTTTTAATACATTCCAACTAGGGTTGTAACGGAACTTCCGCCTCCGCCTCCGACGTACGAAGTTGTATAATGTAATTAAGTATAATTGAACCGCGATTGTAAGCCATACATAAAATTTTTTTCTACATCCGCTTTCACCTCCGACTCCGCCTCCGTTAACCCCCGCATCCGCAATGAAGGCCTCCGTTACAACCCTAATTCCAACTATGTAATGGTTTTTTGTAGATACCTATGTCACAATATTATGATTTTGTGTTCATTATTTTAGTAACTACTTTAGTAACAGTATAGGATGAGGAATGTCGTTTCTGCTTATTCCACAGGAAAGTGGCGTGGGTATAAGTATGTCTTATAACTTTATATTTTTAGCTCTACCAGTTTTCTATCAATTACTTGTATCTGTTTAGAACAGTGCCGCATGCTTTTCGGTGATCTAGTTTGAAGGTTACTAGGTAATCAAAAACCTGTTGCTATATTACTAACGCTCGACGGTCACCGCCAGAACTATACGAATATACTCCGTGTTTTTTACTCTTATTCTTATTTTGCAATTTGCACAAATCCTAGGATCTCAAATATCTGTGCCATTTTCTAATCAATCTAACCACAATTTATTACATTTTACAGGACTCCTCTAAGACTGATTATAAACAAGTATTTTTAAGTTTTTGCTAAATATCATTGTTATTTTATTTTTAAGTTTTGACTGACAATAAACTTTGTAGTGAAAGCTAACCCTTATTTTTATTTAAGACTAGCTGCGCCCCGCGGTTTCACCTGCATAAGTGTCGATCCAGTGGAGATACCGGGATAAAAAGTATCCTATGTGTTATTCTGATGTATAAGCTATATTACTGTAGTTTCGTCTAAATCCTTTCAGTACTTTTTTGCGTGAAAGAGTAGGTAACAAACATCCATCTATCCTCACAAACTTTCGCGTTTATAATTTATAGGGCGTCTTGGACCAACACCACACAATTAACATCGAACTTCACTTGGTAAGTTCGTTTGATTTCTAATAATATTAGTAGGAAGGACTAGTAGGACATTGTAGGAAATACACAATAAAATAAAATAAAACACATCATTATTGAATGCATCTTTATTTGATATTTAATAAATATATCATGAACAATTTGAGCATCTGTCTAATGATCAATACAAACAAGATCAATTTTGATTATTATATATAAAAAAAATAACAATGAAATATCACTTGGGTAAAATTCTTTGTATTATCTACGTATAAAATGCCAATCTCAATATTTAATTAGGTCATTAGTTTCACTTAAAATTAACTTATCGTTATTAGTTGCGATCAACGCAAATTTTTCATTACATTAAGTAATTAAGTACCTAACTTAATATTTACAATTTACAGGAACATTATTCATACATTCCGTGAGTGATTCATTATGCGTCATTAATTCATTATAGTTGGTAATTATTTTTTTGTCCTTAGAGCAGGACTACGGTGCTGATTGGGCTGCGTTTCCCGTACATTTTCTAGTAAAAAAAGGAACTATCTCTAAAACACTATAATTTTGACCGATAGAAATAACATCTATATTGAACCTCATATTCTCAACCTTTGAAAATGCGTTTCAAGGTTAACAAGACAACGTTAGTTTATTGACCTTTACGTATTACATAATAGCATGCGTTAGTTACGCAATAAATCTATAAACTGGCACAACGCACTCTGCGTTGTGCCAAATATCACTTCCAAACAAACATGAAACAAATCATTTTTTACAATTTTGTATACAAATCAGACTCTACTTTCATATTTTATTTAAAGTGTCATAGCAGTAATATTACTAAATCTGGTCGTTAACACCCATACAATATGTAACCAGACTTACAGACCTTGATATTAGCATCGAAAAATGTTTTATAACTTGCGTTTCTTTAAAATTAGAATGTCATACATCAGTCAGCATAATCATTTTACAATAAAGATAAATGTTATCATCATGCCATCTACTACATAGTTCGGCGCAACGGGTAGTGGATGTGATTCCCCCACATACTTATTTAAATCGTCTACATTAATATTTATTCTGGGTCTGGGTTTGTGCAAGCAAGATTTTTGCTAATAAACAAATCCACGGTACAGGAATAATTCCTATAGCTGATTGCCTCGAAACGTTCGTTTGACCATCAAAATATCTGCATGATGGTTAAAAATGCTCAAAATATACAACAATATTATAACAAAATTCAATCGATATGCTAAACGATCGTGTCCAAGCATAATTACACTGAATGTCAAACACACGAGTATAGAATTACGATCGAGTATTTGATACCACATCTGCGGTTCCAATGTTTGTCAGTCGCATAATGAACCAACCACGGTTTAAAAGTTTCCTAAATATTTTGCTTTTTTACAATACCTAGGTGTTAATATGACACAACGAGCTTAAAGGCGCGCCGCGACTCTAGGAGAACAAAATCTATGAAAATTTCATTCTACCAGAATCGCGTCGCGTCTTTTGTGCTCATACACACGAGCGAAACGTGTCAACGTCAGAGACAACTAAAGTCGTCAACTACATGCCGCTTGCGTACTCCAAACACACGAGCGTCACGTTGTCGACGGCAGCCGCCGACGCGTTGACGGGTATTGACGCTGCCGTCGACGCGAGTCGACGACCGCCGTCGAGAGTTGCAGTTAACTCTGCCGTTGACGCGTGCCGGTCGTGTGTATGAGCACTTATGAAAGAAGCCGTCTGCAAGTATCAGTGACAAAGACGGTGCAATATAAAGCCGAACTTCTTATCAAACTCGATGTCTCATATTTACGGCCGGATACTATACGATCGATCGAACTTTTGATATAATAAATGTGAGTATAAACTAAAATTGCGAATGCTCATTCTATCCCCACTCTATCAAATTCTGTTTATGTAAACAAAGTGAGCATTTTTCGTTGTCCTATCTACAAATTCATATTAGTATTTTAAATTCGAATGTAATTCTGGCAAGGAGAAGGCAGCCTGGGTAAGGACATAGACAAATTTTTGCCCCGGTAGCACGTTCCCCTAGTATAATTTCGGACATCTACACCCACCTTATCACATCTGCGGTTCAAATATTTGTCCGTCGCATAATGAACCAATCACGACATTAAAAGGTTCCTAATTCTATTGTGATTTACGTCTAGCATAGCACTATCTATTATTATTTGCACGTTTCACACATCTACACTCAATATTTACATAACAATCATAGCACCAGAAACGAATCTCGTTTGTTGAAAATTAATATTATATTCCTAATCTATTGTGATAGTGATAAACAAAATAAATGTAGCACGGATTATAAATAGATATGTGTAAATATCATAGATTTGTTCAGCATCTAAGGATAATGTCAAAAATATTCTTGTGGAAAATGTTTGAAGAAACTGATATCAATATCTAAACATTTAACTAACTGGGGGCATAAAATATTGCTCCTAGTACTATTATTATAACTCGACAGACACCCTAATTGCTTAACAAACTATCTATCAATCACAATCGGAATCATTTTGAAGGATATTACTAATTCATAGCTTCATATGTTCGAAAAATTTGTCTATTCAACAACGGAATTAATGTTTTTGAACTTTCAAAATGTAAGCCATTGCTACTGATAGTGTTACGCAATTATCGACAGCAGTTGCAGTTCATAGTCAGCCTAATATTAGAATATACATTGTCGTTTATAAACAGATTTTTATTAGTCTTAGAAACGGTTTTATAATATTTTTAGCCTACTTAAAAAGAGGAGGAGGTTCTCAATTCGGTTTTTTTTTTAGGTTTGAAATTAAGGATTACGCAATTTAAAGTACGACAGTTAAGTAAATCTGCAAGAAACGGTCACCAAAAGCTTTCGACTGTGTTTTATCTATATAACCTTTTTTTAATTCGACGCGTGTCCATGAGCTGTTTGCACTTGACATAATAAAACAATTAAAATGTCTGCATTTACCACTTTCAATTTATACGACCTAGTGAGTATATCAGGAATGTGACATTCGTCGAGAACGGACACACACAGCAATAGATTATCATAATATTTCAATATTAAAAGCAATAAAACTTGAAGCTCGTCGATTCGACGCTACGTTCTAGTTTGATGGAAAATGATAAATACTTAGAGATTAGAGCAACGTCCGCGTGTGATAAATAATAAAATAAAAGTTTTATGATAAGAATGCATAATTCATACACGGATAAAATCATTTATACGGGCTTTAAGGGCAAAATTTCCGGATCTATAGAAACGGGTTAACGTGTCATCATTATTATGGCCAAAGATTTAGCATAGCATAATCAGTGGGCAGTAATCCACCACGCGGGCCTAGTACGGATTGGTAGATGTCACATGTCTTCGAATTTTTGGTTCTAGGACATTTCGGTTTCCTCGCGATGTTTTTCTTCACCATTTTGAGAGCAGTGGTGATGAATAATTTACACATAGTACAGTCCTTGTCTGGGTCCAACCCTACGACCAACAAATCAAAATCGCGGCCGTTACAATTTTATTAATTACATCTTTGGCAGTGGTGCCCCATTGACAAAGATTTAATTAATAAAAATATAATAATTGTTTTCTAGCTGTTGAAAACGTAAATATTAATGGATCAGCTGGTCCGTAAATAAAGCCATCTGTGCATTCATGCACATTTTTGAGTAAGCATCTAATGTTTCCTATAGACCTTCCGAGTGATCATAAAAACTAGTCTTAATTTAGTGTAAAGATTAGATGATTTTGTTGGCATCGCCATATAAAAAGTGATAAAAAATAACCTTACAAACTTTAAGAGGTGCTTTAGACCATCGAACTGAACAACATTCACTATGATACCAACTCTGAAATCACGAAAAAAAAAATCAGCTGTTTAATACATTTTGGTAAGTAGGTATTGAACTTTTGTATTAAACAGTAGATTTTTTTTTCGTGATTTCAGAGTTGGTCCCATAGTGAAAGTTGTTCAGTTCGATGGTCTAAAGCACCTCTTAAAGTTTGTAAGGTTAATTTTTTAACATATTATATTTGAAAAGTACAGTACTTATATATCTTTTGGTCCCTAACATTAAGTATTAACTATTTTGTAAAAAAAATGCTAAATATTAACTAAATCATTAGAGATCTCTTACAAAGTACTATCATTTCATTTTGTAGGATATATTAACTATATTACTTCATCTTAAATATACTAATAAATTCATATTAAATAAATAATCATCACAAAACCGATAATTTTGTGCATTTTAAATAAGATTATTATCGCTACAACCTGACCAGTAAAACAACATTTATCTAAAATTAACAAAAGGAAACTTTCAAGATTAAATCTTCAGTGTTTTTCAAATAACGAATTAGGCCTATAAAGTAGTCAATAAACTTGTCAAATAATAAAAAAAAAACATTAATATTTTAAGTAATACTTTAACATTTCCACTGCTGGAACTGAAACACGTAATTTTTCTAACTAAACACTCCACACATGCTCAAATTGATTCATCGGCCCCGATTTTCGCAGACCAATGACATTTTCACAGGATCGCTTCATGATTATACTAATAGAAACTAATCGACACATCAAATTAGTACTCATCTAAATTGTAAATTAGAACGCGCCAGCAAATTGATCAAATTATTTATCCAATCCCGAGCTATAATAATAAGGCAGCTCGGGACGTAAGCTCCTCTTTTTAACCAACTTCAAAAAAAGGAGAAGGTTCTCAATTTGGATGTTTATATATTTTTTTTTCATATGAAACCTCTACCGTTAACCAACAGATAGACCGTGCTACAACTATCTAATCTTCTACTCCCTGTGACTTCTGGTCAAGTAAAAACTGTTTCACATAAAACTACACTTCACTGCTAAGGCAATGTCCAAACTGGGATTTCCTCCCGTTTCTTTTCCTTCTTCTTGTAATAATGCCTATCTCTAAGTCTGACGTCATCCTGCCTCGTTCGCTCTTGCGCGTCGCTCCTCCAATCATTACGTTTCCTTGGCGAGCCTTCTTTTCTATACCGGGGCTGTTCTTGATTTTCGTCGTAGAATACTCTACTTTTGACGAACAGCCCGTTTTTCCCGGGATCACACATTTCGACTGGTAATTCATCTTCTATGTCTTCTTCTTCGTCAAGTTCAGTGACGTCATCTCTGTTGAAGGTGAAGGCGTGTGGATAGTAAGCTTGGAGGATGTCTTCGTGTCGAAACGCCTGCATTTGGAGCCAGACGTGTGGTAACAGGAGCGGGAACCTTCGTAACCAGTACGTTATGAACCCGTCAGGTAACTTGCCTAAGCTATCTCGGACTTCCGTTTCTAGTTCTCTGTAGTGATGTTTCTGTTAAAAGAATATTTTTGTGTTAAATAGTACGTCGCTGCGACACATTATTATTTTTATCCCTTGACATTGTCTTCATCGTAAAGGTCTCGTGTCTTAACAGATCATGATTTAAATACTAATGCTTGACATAGATTCTTAAAAAAGATGCCTAAATACTTTCTCCGCTATGGTGAACACGACTATCTATAACAAGCATATCGAGCAAATTGATCAACAGTCCAGTGTCCCATCATCACACTTTAGATATTTACACCAACAAAATGCATGACAAGTTTGATCGGCGCCAAGTACTGGCAGGTAATTTTGAACGCGTGAAATCTCTTGTAAATAATCCAGAAACTTCACAAGACCTGCCGTTGTATAAAGGAGCACCAAATCATCACATCTACTTCATCATCTCAATTCTGAATACATACCTTATTGCGTATAGCTCTAAGCAGATGGGCGGCGCGGTCGCCCCTATACGTGCGTCTCGCTCGCAGGTCGCAGGCCACGGCAGCACACACGCGTGCGCGCCAGTCGCCGCGCACTACCCGTCGTGCGCCGCGCTCTAGAGCAGCTTCAGAACCACCGCCGCCGCTTTCTACTTGGTCACTGACATCCTGGACAGAAGAAATGTGGTTTTGGAGCTGGGAAGTATTATGATTTTTTAGTTTATGATAACAGTTTGAGCAAGCGTGGAGATTAATGCTCAATTGCTCGTACCTTCTCTGTATGCGACGAGACTCTCATCCAGTAATGGAAAATTAAGCAAAAAAAAAACGTGCGACAGACATGAACTTGATATCTTCTACAATTAAACAACTAATCAACACAAACTAAAAACGGCAACTCTTTTCTATTTACATGGCGGAATGAGTTTTGATATTTCTATAAAAATGCTATCATTCTAAATCAATTGAATAATAATAGCGCATAAAATACGACAGCCATTACTGTGACGTTATACGCCGGTAAGAGGTCAACGAACCCTTAACGAGTAATATATAGTACGTATGTACCGAAACACTTCGTCAAGTCAAGATAGACTCATTGCGTATAAATCCACAGGCTCCACTACCTTAAGCCTCTTAATAAAAGTAAACAAAAATTGAGCGAAAGTTGCTAAGCATTGTTTCTTGCAACTTTTCCAACTTTGCTTGTTGTCAAAACACGAACAAAACACGAAACCATGTTGCACAACTGTTGCTTGACTTGAATACGAAGTTCGAGGAACATCCATCGGGTCTCGGTCTATCTATATGATAAAACCACTTATCTCAGCCTGCTAATATGCATGGGTATACGACTCATAATATGCTCAAAAATATAACAAAAGAGTGTTTTTGTTAGTTTTGTTACAGAGGCCTTTGGGGCTCTATAAAAATACCCATTCATATTTTAGACATTTTAACAAAAAACATCGTCAGTACTTTTAAACCTTAGGTATGTTAGCGATCGATATGCGCTTGACCCGATTTCTCATTTTACAGATAACAGTGCCGAGACGTAAATAATGCGTAGACGCATGTTTGAGTACACATGCACTCAGTCGTGCTATTTTTAGCCGCCGTTAATTATCATGTGTGTGAGAATTCAATTGTGTTTGTGTATTATTCAATAATTATTCAATATCGAATTATATAGGGTAATAATGATTTATTGATATTAGTGTGGGTGTGGATGTGGTAATTTTATACAGACGACTTCGGCCCGTAATAATTATAAATAAAAATTATTATTATTATAATCTAATTTTAAAGCTTATTCAAAATTATGGAAAACACAGAATCAATAGAACCTCTCTCCTCTCCTCACAATTCCATACTTTAGACAACATAATAACATGCAGTTCGATACATTTTGTGGTAACGCAATGCAGTAATAGGAGCAGCGTGGAGCTTTTTGCCAACGAACTTCGCCATATTGTTTATTAGAACATCTTTACATACAAATAAACAAAATTGAAGTGTCTGTTTGTAATGTCAAAATATCAGCTTTTAACTAAATGCATAATTATGAAAGTACACGTAAATATCACGACTCTACCAGCGCAACACAAGATAATGACATACGTCAACAAAACGAAGATAAGGGCATCCTTTCATCAAGCAACCGCGTCATTCTGTCATATACGGTACTTATAGCAAAAAGCGATTTATAAATTACTTGTCCGTCTGTTTGTTCCGGCTTATCTCCGAATCCTGAACCTACTTCGACGGGACTTTCACTGGCAGATCTGATGTTACAATTAGTTGTTATATTTAGTAAAAAGAATTAGGGTTCCGCGCACTTCAAAAGATTCTTCCTTTTCAATGGAAGAGTGGGTTACCTACAGATTATTAAGATCCGACATCCACGCGAACGAAGTCGCGGGAAAAAATAGTAAGTAATAATATTATTACCTGTAAGAAGTTGAGTATGCTCTGTTTGCCCCAGAACATGGGGTACTTGAGCACTGTCTCACACGGCGGCCGCGCGCTCGGACGAGCTGAGATCATCGCGCGGATTAATATCTTCGTTATTAACACCTCTTCTTCGGGCAATATTTTACTGTGGACAAAAGAGACGGAATGTGTTATTATTATCTGCGAATCTAATACATAAAATTCTCGTGTCACACTGTTAGTTACCATACTCCCCCGAAACGGCTGGACCGATTTTTATGAAATTTTGTGTGCATATCGGGTAGGTCTGAGAATCGGCTACTATCTATTTTTTTTTTCAAAACGACGTTTACGGGGTCAGCTAGTATCTTTATAAATTTTAGGGCAATATGCAATGCAAAGAAAAATGTACTGCTTTCTTAATGTCATTACTAAAAATTTGCCAGTAGGAGGCAAGGTTGGTAGCGAGGCTTACACGCCCGATTGCGATGCACATCGTTACACTCTGTTCACTAAGTTAACCATTTTTTGATAGATGGAACTAGTGATTGCAGCAACGTAACATTTCGATTATTTACTATAATTAATTTGTATGTATCTTGTAGTATCGACGATCGTTTTTTTTTGCCATATAATAAAAAATGGTGCGGTTTCTATGCCTGAGCTTATTATTATTAAATACAATATTTATTTGGTTGTTTAATTTTCGATGTACAGACGCAGCAGATCAAGTTACTACAATATGTCAAATGTCTCTTTAATACACACATCAAAAGTGTCTAGGGATCAAGCATTTTTATGCGGATTTCTTGAGATTGAGATGTGGCTTTGTAATAAATTTATGATTTTATAAATTTATATGGATCCTTTTTGGTGCATTTCATAATTTGAATCAGGAACTGTGAATCAAATTCGAGTAAAAGATGAAAATCAGCTGTCAATATTTTCCCTATAAAAACATACAACGCATTGAAGACATTATTAGTGCTACTGTTTCCCTACTACTGATTAAAACCAACGTTATTATGGATCGGCGACGTCATTTAAGCAAGGAAGAAATGCTCAGAGCCGTGGGAATGATAGAAGCTGGTTCCCGGCAACGTACTGTGGCTTTAGCTCTGAATACAAGTCAGAGTGTTATCAGTCGACTTTGGACACGTTACCGAAGCACTGGTACCGTGGCTGAGCGCCATGGAGGACGGTATCGCTGCACCACACGGAGACAAGACCGATACATTCAAATCTTAACTCGAAGAGCTCCAACAATAACCGCCATGATGTTAGCCGTGAGGCTTCATCACTCTTCAGGGAACTTAATTAGCGACCAAACAGTCAGAAACCGCTTGCATGAAGTGAACCTTCATTCCCGAAGACCGCTACGGGTACCACCTATAGCAATGCACAATCGTAGGATTCGATATCAATGGGCTCTTGAACACAGAAATTGGGCAGAAGAACAATGGCGTTTCGTGTGCTTTTCTGATGAGTCTCGTTTTGGTATGAGACCGGATACAAGACGTATACGACACTGGAGAACCCCTGGACGCCAACAGCGATTAAAATCCTGCCAGGAAGTCCATCCTTATAGTGGTCGAACCATCATGGTATGGGCGGGTATTTGGATCGGCGGAAGAACTGAGTTGATTTGGATCAGAGGCAACCTCAACGCTCAAATTTATGCTGAGACGATTGTATCAGACGTCATCGTTCCTCTACAAGTGCAAATCGGTCCCTTATTTCAGTTAATGCATGATAATGCACGACCGCACACCGCAAGAGTTGTAAGACAGACTCTCGCCGCAGCTAACATCAATGTCCTGCCCTGGCCTGCTCAGTCGCCAGACTTGAACCCGATTAAGCATGCATGGGATATGCTACAGAGAAGAGCTCTGCCGAATATGGAGGGTATCCAGTCGCAAGAAGACCTTTTTTTGTTGTTGCAACGAACATGGGCGGCCATTCCACAGCGTGATTTGGATGAACTCATTTTGAGTATGCCAAACCGATGTTCTTGTGTTGTTAGTGTTCGCGGTAGAAACACGGATTATTAATTGTTTAAGTTACCCAATAAAATTTTAGAGAAAACTGTTATTTCAGTCTTTTTTTCGAACTTTTGTGTTAGTGGTTCAAATGTCAAAAATCCCTTTATTAGGAAAATGGCAAATTTCTTTATTAATGCAAAGGTGACTTGGTTTATCGTTACTGTGACAAACGAAAACACTTTATTTGATGAATCCTTAAAGAAAATTTTAATTAATATCAATCAGGAGAAAAGTTATTGCAAAAATATATGTTGATCCCTAGACACTTTTGATGTGTGTAGATTTTCAACTTCGCTAAAGCATAAGGTTCAAACCTGATTGGGAAAAATTAACAGTTTCAGGTAGCTTGATGTGCTGACGTCTGTACAAAACCCGCAATATATCCGTTGGATCCTTTTCAAAATATATGTATTTAGGATTGATATTTGAGTAGATGCAAAGTTTTTCTACACTGATTCACCTATAGTCCTATAATATAAAATTATTATTTTCTATTTATTCATTTGAAGCGAATACATTCGATCCCATCACTTAGTACGATAAAATGTAACTATTTGTAATATGTATAATTTTTTTTTCTATAAACTAATACACGTACGGTATCATAACGTCTGTAAGAAGGCATAAATAACGTAATTCAGATAAGGTTGTTTATATATTTATTTTATTACGCATTTTAAAGTTAACTTTTACGTAAACTGGAATAGTTACCGTCTAGGCAGCTGTCAAAAAACGAATAATCTAGTGGACAGAGTGTAGATATCGTCACTCGTAGAGACTCTTTTATTTAATCCACCTCTAGAAAAACTCCGCTAAAAGAATTTTTATTTCAATAATATTTATTATTTGGATTGCATCATCATCGTTTTTGTTCCACATAACATGCAAATAAGACTAATTAGTTTTTCAAACCCAAATGGGGGTCGATAACCAATAACTATTGCATCAGTTACGAAATCGATTCAAAACTACAACATAAATTACAGATTTACCACAACTTACTCTAGCTGTTCCAGATTGTATTCCCCGGTGAGTATATTCGCCTGTCTTCTCAACATGTCACCAAACGGATGCTGTCCCTTCGACAACACGTAGTAGAACACGCAACCCAGTGAGAATATATCGACTGATGTCGTCTGAAACAAAGAAAACATTAAAGTTAGGTTAGGTTGGGGTCTACTTCAATACATTTTATAAATTAAAGTTGCTTTGCGTGTCTGTCTGTGTGACCGCGTTGCTCTTCAAAACTTCGCAACGGATTTTGATGCTGTTTTCACTATTCTTTAGACTTAGAGAAATTATTCCGGAAGGTGTAAAATACAACTATCATAATTTAATTTTAAAAAAAACAACATGTTTTATAAAGTCGTGAAAACCGTGCCGGTCGCTAGTAAATTAATTTATTCTCTTCTGTGCTACAATAGCCCATTTCATAGAAAAAAGATAAGCTAGTCAAAGCTAGTGGAAAAAGATAAGATAAGTAAGTTCGGTTGGTAAGGAAGTGATAACCCTGAAAGTAAAGTAAGTAAGAAAGTATATCTATATTCTATACAAATATAAAAAAGAAAGCGCAGGCAACTTTGTTCCCCGACTTAGAGAAAACAACCAGAATCTGAAGTGAAAGAAGAGTTATCAAGCTTTCGCCTAGAAATAAGTAGTCTCTTCCAAGAATTCAAAAAATCTCAAGCAGAAAGTTCTAACGGAATCAGACAAGATATAAGGGAGCTAAAAGAAAAAATACAACACATCAAACAATCCACTTCAAACATGATTTTAGAGCAAAATAATATTAAGGAAGAATTGGAACAACTGAAAGTAAAAAATCAATCAATGGAGGAAAAGTAAAAAGCTTGGAGAATAAGCTCTCAACCTATAAACAGGAAGTTTCTCAGAATGACCAGCCATCTTCAATGTCGCCGACACTCGGTCACTTGGACCTCATCTCAGAAATTGAAGAGCACTCGTCGCGCGAGAAAAATATCGTGGTTGCGGGTATACTGGAAATAAATAACCAAAACTCGGATGCACGACGCGAACATGATGCCAAAGAAATATCAAAACTGCTTAACGCAATAATGGACTATATTCCTGTGCAGCCTATAAGTGTTTAGATTGGGAATACATGAACCTGGTAAAACCCGTCATCTAAAGGTATGTTTGGACTTACGAGATAAAGTTAAATACACACTACGCAATAAGCAAACGTGCAATAACTGTGTAATACATGTATTCGAGGAACAAACTCCTATGCAAACAAAATATTATAAAGATCTTTGTATTGTGCTCCAACAATGCCAATAATTGGTCGTTAAGGACCTTACGATTAAATACAACAAAGGAATTTCGAACACCGTTACTAAATAGACTCAAAAAACAACGAGCCGTTATCAGCAGTGACTCAAATTATAACATACCAGTTATCTAATGCATATAATAATATTACTAGCCCTTCGTCCGGCACACTAAAAATATTCTACGCAAACATATGAATCATACAAAGTCCTGGAAAGTTTGATGAATTAAAGTGCATCATAAACAGTTTTAATTTCACTAATCACATTATTATCATAATTTAAACGTGGCTAAAATCTAAATTCGAGGCAGACCTACTGCAACTACATAATTGCGCGCATGTTTATAATATAAGGACGGAGAGGATTGGAGGTGGGACATCAATATACATTCACAAAAACATAAAGTTCAACATAAAAATAGATTCCTATGAAAATGGCATCAACTATTTATGGATTTTTGTAGAAAAATACGCGTTAAATATCGGCGCAATTTATAAACCACCCAACTCTAGATAATATAAAAGACTTCCTATATGTGTATTCGGCGCAGAAGGAAGACGATAAACGATCAATAGTTTTTGGAGACTTTAATATTATCCTATTGTCCGATGAACGAGATACGTCAGTTATAATAGTGTTGTAATTGAAGTTGGTAATTAAGTGTTTAATAAAATAAGTGAGAAATATTGTACCCGTGAAACCCCACAAAAAAGCATATTGATCATGTAAGTTCAAACCTTTGTGAAAGTTCTATTCATCAAGTTTTACAGCATGAATAAACTCCTCGTTAACAGTTCATAAGCAAATTTTTTGCGAACTAAAAAAATATAAGCATGCGCCAAAACAAAAAATAACAAAATAATTTCGGAATCGCGAAAAATTGATCAACTGTCCCATAGAAAACTTCAATACCTACTAGACCTAAACGTATGGGACGGCTGAATTTTTATTCGCGATTACGATGTTGGTCCCATGGATAAAATTGTTCAGTTTTATGGTCTGAACCACCCTTAAATTTGGCTGGTCTTTGAAAACTAACCCTGTATATGTTTAAATATCACACATGCATATTCATACAAAAAATAATAACAAACAGTACACGGTCTCAAATATCATTCAGTAGATTATTAAAACACAAGTATACACAAGAAGCAGTTAATTAAACTCTCTAGAAGTCTCTATTCCCAGAACAAATTATGGCAAATATAATATATATGGCAAATACAAATAGATTTGGGGGAGCCAAATTACATAATAGTTAACCAAATGATATTAAAATGTCAATATCTATAAACTACTTACTACGAGGGCTGCACTAAAAGTATCAGGAATGGAATATTTCCACTGTTCCTGTCATATTAAAATCTTTTTAATTGAAAACTCCTTGGTTTTAAAAATCGAATACCAATTATTTATTTAAAAAAAGATTCTCGGTCTTGTCACAAGGTTTTGTCAAACTTGTTTAGTCGTTTAGAAAATGGAATTGACTCGAGAAAATTCAAGAGCGATGATTTATTATGACTTTCGAAGTGGTTTAACACAAAAACAGTGTGTTGACCGGATGATTTCTGCATTTGGTGATGAAACCCCATCCAAAACCACAATTTATCGCTGGTTTGCTGAATTTCAACGTGGACGTGTCAAGCTCAGTGATGATCCCCGTCAAGGTCGTCCAAAAACTGCAGTCACCCAAGAAAACGTTGATGCTGTGCGTAAGCTGATTGAGGAAGATCGACATGTGACATACCGCGAAATTCAGGCAACTTTAGACATTGGCCTGAGTCAAATACAAATAATCTTGCATGAACAATTAGGTGTAAAAAAGTTGTTTTCCCGATGGATACCATGGCATTCGCTCTGTGAAGATCAAAAAGCGGCTCGCGTTACTTGGTGCGTCAGAACTCTCGAAAGATTCCACGCAGGATCCTCAAATGCTATATACAACATCGTATCAGGGACGAATCCTGGATGTCACGAGTTTGGGTGTTCGAAAATGAGTTAAAGGCAACAAAAATTGTTCGTTCACGGAGTGTTGCAAAAAAAATGGTGGCCACGTTTGTCTCCAAAACCGGCCATGTTACGACTATTCCTCTTGAGGGACAAAGAACGGTTAATGCAGAATGGTATGCTAGCATTTGTTTGCCATAGGTCTTTTCTGAACTCCGTAAAGAGAACTGCAACCGCCGCATCAACCTCCATCACGACAATGCGAGTTCTCACACTGCGCACAGAACAAAAGAGTTTTTAGAGCAAGAAAACATAAAATTATTAGACCATCCGCCGTACAGCTCCGACCTAAGCCCTAATAATTTCTATACTTTCCCTAAAATAAAGAATAAATTGCCTGGACAGATTTTCATCACCTGAAGAAGCTGTGGACGCCTACAAAACGGCCATTTTGGAGACCCCAACTTCCGAATGGAATGGTTGCTTCAATGATTGGTTCCATCGTATGGAAAAATGTGTCAAATTTCGCGGAGAATACTTCGAAAAGCAATAAATACATTTTTAAATAGTAATGTTGTGTCACTGCCTTGGTTCTCGAAATTTTCAGTGCCGCCCTCGTACTACTACTCCTACTTTTATTTTAGAAAAAGAAAGAAAATCAAAAGGTATTAATGTCACGCGAACGAAGTCACGGGCAGCAGCTAGTCTTTAATACATACCGTCCTCTCCCTATTAATCATCTCAGGCGCGATCCACCCGTCTGTCCCAGTGATCCCCGACCGCCTAGAGAAGCTCATTCGGCCTAGGTTCAACTTCTTAGACAGGCCGAAGTCTGATATCATGGCGCGCACCTCGCCGGCACCCGTCGGCATTGAGAGTAACACATTATGAGGCTTTATGTCCCTGTGAACTGCGGAGATGAAAATATTTTTAGAAAACTTTTAAGATAATACCCTACACCCTACCCCCCTACCCTATTATTAAAAAAAATAGAGTTTTAGACTTAAATAATCCAGTTATTCCGTTTATCCACCCCAATAATTCGCGGAAACGCATGTCCGAGAATCTTCCCTAAGCCTATAAATTCCGTTTATCTAACTAGGCCAAGGATGAATTCTCGCTCATACGTTTCCGCATATCCACCTTAGTGTAGATTTATGGAATAACCCAAATAATTACTAACCCCCTTACTAATAAACGTTGTAACATAGCGTCTGTATAGTTACACAACGCTTTGTCTTCTTCTTTCGAAAATCAAATTATCAAGAGAAATCGGTGTGTTCATCTGTTAGAATACGTTTATTAGTAAAGGGGTAAAGGTTTCCGTAATTTTTAGTAGAATTGATATCACTCAGCGATGATGGCGCCTAGAACAGTGTCAAAATATCGAGGTATCAATTCAACAAAGAAATCACGAAAGATATCCCGTGAATGTCAATTTAAGGCCCGCTTGCACTACAAACGTTTAACGCTAAACCAATTTAAAACTTTCTTCCTGTTAATCGTTGAGGGGCCCGTGGCTAAATAATAACAGCCGCACAGGTCGGTCGATCAGGTTAAGCTACAAAATGATGTTTTAAATATGTTTAGCGTTAAACGTTAGCATTAAATGTCTGTAATGTGATTTGTGGTGCAAGGGAGCCTAAGTTTTGTAAACCGTGTTTAAATGGCGTTACAGTCACTGGCCATTAACTGCACCCTAATTGCGTAACCCACTATCAATCGGAATCTGAATAATTTTGAAGCAAATTGCTAATCCATTGCTTCATAAGTTCGAAAAATTTGTTTGCGCAACACGTAAATAACGCAATGAATGATGTTGAACTGTCAAAATGAAACCGATTCCCATTGATAATGTGTTACGCAATTGCTCCGCTGGTCACATGAAAATAGACCGGTATGAGGCGTATTTATAAAGCGTTATGAAAACTTTATTAAATGACAGATACACAAAGAGCAATACCTGCTGTGGGTATCGTAATTATATTTTACATACCGACTTGGCGCACGTCTTAACCCAAACAAGGAAGTCATATAAGCAGTCTAGTGACTAAATACGTATGCTGTTAAAAAAACAAAGCATTTAATATTAGTTACTATTCGTACTAAACTGTTTGAGAGACAGCCCAATAACTACTTGCCCAAATCCATAGATCTGCGCTTACCGAAGACTTTCTGTAGATTTCCTTCAAATCAAGAATTCGACACGTCTCAGTGCTTCGAAGAGCACCGTAAATCATGACAATCACCATGGATATTGATGACAGTTATTTAAGGCAGAAGCTCAATAGTTTGACAAGCAGCAAGGCTTGTCACTTTGAATATGGCTATTGCACGGTAACCAGATTACAGACAACGTACACTTCATGTCACTTCACGTCACAAACTAATTAGATAAAGTGCTAACCTCACCATATGTAGTTAAGGAAAAGCTGTGCAAATATTGCAATATTCATTAATATTAGCCCCTACTGCCCCACTTCTGGGCAAAGACCTCCGTTTATTCCTTGCATCGGTCACAATTCCGCGCAAGCTCATCAAATATTTCATATATTTTTTATGATAAAATAACGGAAAAGCAAAAAGAACAATGGAAATTATGAACTATCTGATTAATTAGTAAGTAACTAAGTACTCCATATTTTAAGTAACTACAATATCATAAGCCTTACCAATATCCATGGAATGTAAGTGAGAGAGCCCCAAAGTCGCCTGCCTGAGTACTTCTACGGCATCTATCGTGCACTCAAAGTTTAGCTTCTTTTCCACGTAGTCTTGTAACGTCGCCGAGCATAGTTCTAACGCGATGTACCTGGAGAGCAAAAACAATAGAGTTTAATTACTTTGACAAAGGAAAAGGAACTGTGAATAAACAGCTAGAGAAATTTTATAGGCTAACGACAGTTTACTACTGGAACTCGAAGTGAGATAAACGAAGCCGTATGCCTGTTCGAATTTCGCACCGGCAAAAATTACGAACTTACATACTAATTTACATCCTCTATTTAATCCATTTAGGGCCTGAATTTTTAAAAACCCTTTAGGAAAAAAAAAACATGCTTTTAGACCCAGCTGTTTAGGCTGTGCGCTGTCTGTCAGTAAAGGAGTAAATGAATTTGAGATATTAATTAAGTAGAAGATTACATACAATATATCTATTACAGCACATCGCTACCAAATTGTCTAAATGATTTTTGTGATTGAAAATTTTCTTCGTTTATTGAAAGAAAATAACAGTTAGAGTTCAAACGCGACCGATCCCTCTTGATCAATATTTTAACATGTCATGTCATGTCATGCAAAATTAAGATCTTTACGTCCTACATAATACGTACCGGAATTGTTTATCCCTCTCGGTGCAGTAGTATCGTACGACGTGCGCGTGCGCATCCGACTCACGCAGCAGCGCCACCTCTCGGTCCGCGAACGTAAAGCATTCTGGTAACAACCGCTTCACTGCAACGGCGCGCTTGTCGAATGTACCCCTGAAAATTAAAAGAGAAAATTTTACTAGCCGTTTCTTCGGTACAATATGTGGCTAATAAATGTAACCAGATGTAATTTCCAACTTATTGAAGAGCCAAAACATGGAAGTGTTGCAACCAAGAAGGTTCTATTTAAAAAAAAGAGATGGCGCTAGTAGCACAGCTCTATGTTTCTTTTACAAAAATACTGTTTGTAATTCATTAAAACAACGCACTATATTTTATTTTAACAAAAAGTACTCAACGGTCCCTATATTAATGAATATGTGCAACACGATAGTTATAATTATAATGCATCTGTCAGATACTCACTTGTAAACAAAAGTGCCTTCACATCCCTTCCCTAGCACCTCATCGGTGTTGAAGGTGATCCGTCCAATACGAACTTCACCGCCGCCGACCTCCACTAACTGACCGGTGACTTCACCATTCGATGAGGTGGAAGCATTCGAGGTTCGAGAACCGCCTTGTGACAGCTGTTGGAACTCACGAGCCTGTAACGAAGACATTAAGGGATGATTTCATGTGCTAATACTTTTTTATCTACCGTGTATCTGGCCACAGACATGGCCATATTTTGGGCGGAGAAGGTACTCAGTAACATGAATAAAGTTTAGATTAGTAACTGAACATTTAATAACATATATATTCGCGCCTATATTCCTCTAAGGGAAAACCAAATATGTATACACCCTTACATTTTGATCGATTGGAAAGGATTAAAAAATCCTTAAAAGGGGTCATTATACTCATCATTATGAACAACTTTTACTGTGGGACCAACCCCGAAATCGTGAAAAAAAAATCAGTTGATCCATACATTACGTCGAGTTGTGCGAAAATAAATGTATGGATCAGCTGATTTATTTTTCACGATTTCGGAGTTGGTCCCATAGTAAAAGTTGTTCATAATGATGAGTACAATGACCCCTTTTAAGGATTAAAACGATCAAAATGTAATGGTGTATAGTACAGTAGCGAAGGGTGAATTTATGACAGAGGTAAGCCGGAGCAAAAAACAAAAGACAATTAAACGTTTTATTATATTTCAATGATGAATGTCTATAGAGTGGTTGTTTTCTGAATTTTCGAAGGGAAGCCGGCGGGAATCGAGTTGTATGGTACCTTCGCCACTGGTATAGTACATCCACATCTCCAATTTAGTTATGTGTCTTCCTGCTTTTAATAAGTTAGCCTTACATTAGGAATTGCTCCTGTCAGTAACCCATTGTGGGTTACAAAAACAAGTCTCACATGCATGAACACAATTATGATACCAAAAAAATTACATCTCCTGTAATTACATCGCCTGCTTACAAAATTTCATCGACCAATGTTCCACAATAACAGGGGATTCCCTAAACATTTACAACATTCGGTCTTTCCGAAAAAATATTAGACAAGATAATCATAATCTTGACCTTTTATCTGTTGTTAAGATTTTCTTAACACTGGTTTTTTATATCAACGTAATCAAGTTACCAAAAAACTAAAATACTGACCTCCTGATATATACTTAATATAAACAATAAATATCGGTGATACCGTCATATTTTCAATAACATTTCTCCTGTAGTACTTAACCTCATAACATAATGGTTGCCAACAACTGTGATAAGGAGCTACAAAATAGCTATAAACCAGGTTTAACGTTTTTCTTCGTGTTTTTAATTAAAAAAAAAACAATCAATTTTATTTCGATTACATAACATTTCGACCCAAGACAAAATTTTAAAAATTTAGAAATGGCTTTTTGTATCTTTTAAGTAAATTCTTAACCGTAAGATTTCAAATCTTCTTGATAATTTTTACCAGTAAATTATACAGGGTAGTTGGAAAACACTGACTTTGCCCCTAAAAGTCAACATTAGGTTTATTTTTAAGACAGCAATTATCTTTTTTGGCAGTTGGTATGCCAATTTTATAAATTGAATAGTTCAAATTAACTGTTTACACAGGGGACGACGGTTCTGCCAAAGTCAAAAACACATCCCAATTGTACAAACAAGCTGAGTAAACTTGCGTTTTCTTATGAACACTGGCATGATATGAATTTCAAACAAAACGTGAAGTAAAGACAGGCAATTGTACATATATCAATACGTATATTGACATACAACCGCATGGACTATATTACAATATTAAGTAGTAAGATATGTTATTAATAAAAAACTGCTGTATGACTACAGATTATTCTACTCTGCCCCACCAGTGGCATAATCAGCCTAAAATATCCCCTAGGCCTCCTCTCTTGGAGAGGGAGTGGGCTGTAATCTATCACGCGAGCTTAGTACGGGTTGGTAAATGTCTTCGAAGTTTTGGTTCTAAGGCATGCCGGTTTCCTCACAATGTTTTCCTTCACCGTTTTGAGAGCAGTGGCGATGAAATAAATTACACAAAGTAATGTGCCTGCCTGGGTTCGAACCCACAACACGTAAGACGTTCAAAAATGCATTTTATTTGCCTATTTGAAATAAATGATTTAGCTTTTTTACTTTACCACTAAGCCACCACCAGTGGGACAAAGAGGAATGTTCACAATTTTATAATAATCCAAAAACTGCGATTCGGGCTGATCTTGAAAAACATTGTTGAAAATGAATGTCTCATTCACAATCATTCACTTTTTCATTAATGAAATGACAATGTAGTTATATCGTACTACAAAGCTATAATCTCGAAAAGATTAAGTTAAATGCATTTTAACAGTACGCACGGCTACACATCAAGCTATACATAACCAGTATAAGCTGACTTTTGATTGTACCAAAAACCTATACAGTGCGAGGTCAGCTAAAACTGGAAATGTATAGCTTGATGTGTAGCCGTGTGTACAGCGGTAATAAAACAATACATAAAGCAATCAATACAATACAAGTTCAGTTACTTTTAAATATTAACCGTTATAGGTAACCAGCATTCTTACATCGAACTTCACCAAAATTTTAAAGTCAATTCTAATCGGTATACAACTACGTATGATAACTAAAATAAATGCAATACATAAATTTAGCGGTGTGTTGGTGCCAACAAGCCGGCTACGTGGCGATAAAACTACGCATTTTATTCAGTTACATAGTAATCTAATAATGCTTACCTGATAACGAAGATACCAGAACATGGTAATTACCAATCCCACTAGAATTATCAGCGCCACTTTCAAGACTTGATTCTCTTGTTGATGAAACCACAAATATGCTTTTTTGTACCATAGGTCAGGTCTAAAATCAAACCCTTCAAATAAGTCATCCGTTTGAACGGACACCGAAATCGAATTCTGATTCGGATTCGAATTCGACTTCAAATTGGTTTCATTTTCGACATCATTCTCGCCTTCGGAATGGACTTGCCCGTTAATCAGTTTGATAGCACTATTCTGTAAGTTTTGCACGTTTAGGAAGTTTGAATTTGGAAGCTGAGGCATCCATGTCGTGGTCAATTCGGGGACTTTGTAATGTCCCAATAAGAGATACGGTGCTGATACATGGAGGTTTAAATCTTTGAGTTTATAGTGCACGTTCTTGAAAGGCTCGTATGGGGGTGTTTCTGACTTGGCCTCCGTTTCTGACGGGCCTTCAAGAAGCAAAGGTTGAGTATGGCCGGTCGATATTGTGATGGTGTTTTTGTCGACTAGCGATGATAAAGCGTAGAGGCCGTGGTTGTGCTCGCCGACGTACAACGTGGGGCTGAAAAGAAATATTACTTTTTAGAAAGATAGGATTTTTTAATCGATATCGACTTTGGTTTTTTGACGTTCTAAAGTGCTTTTTAATGACCTACTTAAATAAATGAAGCCCTTATTACATAAACAATGTGCTCATTTTCATGCCTGTCATAACTACTATGTTTAAGTACATCGCAAACAGCGTGTTACATCTGAAAAAGCAACTTAATGAAAGAACTTATTATTTAACCTTATTATTACACTCTACTGAATGCACCATTAATTTAGAAGTAATTGATTGAAAAAAAAATACATTTTCAATTTGCTCTGAATTTTTCTATTTTCCACGGATTGTTTCTTTTGCATTTTAACTATTTTCATATTTTGTAGACGAGGCGAATTATATTTATTTATTTACTATTAGATTTTCCAACAACGAGTACACTTTTACGAACAGACATGCATTTTTTATCTTGGATCCACGTTTCTTTGCCTAAATCCATTTTATTTATTATTTGATTTACATACATTTTAATCATCAAATACTTTTCCTCGAGTATAAACGGTACCCAATCAGCATATTTTTAAAAATATAAGTTTTTAGTTTACCATAAAATATTACTGAAACATTTCAACAAAATACAAAAGCATTAAAACGCGGAAATAAAGTCTGTGATGCATGGTATTAAATAAGTTTCAATGAGACTGTTACGTAGCCTTTCAATGAGAGTAACGATTATTTGATTATGAATCGTATCACTATCATAATTAAGTTCAAAGTTGCATGACAATGTTTCTCGCAGGACTATTGACAGAATGCATTTTACTTTTATCAAAATATGTAAGTACTTGTTTAGTAATCTTTGTAGGTTTTATAATCAGACGGTCAGTCCTTCGGTTAGCGTATTATCTCGGTGCAATTGTGGATTATCACTAGGTACGGATTTACTGAAATATTTATATGTTATAATGTTTACGCGTTTTACCTCAAGTACATACTGCTCGAAACAGCGAAATACAATCGATGCAACTAGGGTGTATTTATAGAAAGAGGTCAACAGAGCGGTTGTTAAATAACCATAAACTATCTCTCCTAATATTGAAATATTTGTACTAGACTAGATTTCGATTAGATAAGCATTTATGTATTGAGCTGACCCAGCGAACTTCGTACCACCTCAGAATCAATAAACGTTGTGTATCTTCATTTTTATTAAGTGATTTTTTCCCATGTTTTAATAGCCATTCTGCTATTCGGGGCGGAGAAAATCCAACATATCAAAGATCATAAAAACCGGTCCAGTCGCAGCCCAATACTTCTCAATTTCTATATCCCAGTACAGGGAAGCCCTACCTACACTCTTTCAGATTTCATTCATTCATTAATTCAGCCGAAAGACGTCCACTGCTGGACATAAGCCTCCGTTAAGCACCGCCACTTCGACCGGTTCTGTGCTTCCCGCATCAAGCGGATTCCTGCGGCCTTCACAAGGTCCTTGAAGAGAACTAATATCGGTACATAATCCATTCTTTGCAACGTTAAGTTTTATCACTTCAAAGCGAAGTTTATCGATTCGATTATCGTTATGGGGAAATTATGAAATGAGCAACTAGTGTTATTCAGTCACTCTCAATGTAGCCATGTTAAATGTCAATTCAGTTCAAGTTGAAAGTCAAAGAATACAAAGCTCATATAATTTTCTAAATGTGGTAAAATGCGTGCCACGAAAGATGAGACTTGACACACCACGTGGTTTGACTTGCACAGTACATGATTTTGGGTCTCTTTAGCGGATTGAGGTCTGGGCGTGGGACGAGACCGGACTTACAGCCAGTCTTACCAAGGAGTATCGTGTTACCCAGCAAACGGGTTGTGGATGTCAGATAGACAGTCGCTCCATGTGAAATTCTGGTATTCAGCTGCATCCGGTTAGACTGGAAACCAACGCCAACATAGTTGGGAAAAGGCTAGGCAGATGAGATGGGTAGTTTAATGCTCATAACATAACGCCTGTATTCCCCGAATGGTTGGGTACAGTTGTACACCCACATCTCACCAGTTCTGTTTAAGTTCGCTATCAACTAAACGCCCATATTCGGGATAACATTTTAATCCCAAGGGGACAAGACTATCAGGCACCATAGCGAGGTCCCTCAGCATAAGATAAAACAACAATGCATGATGAAATAAATTTTGACAAACACTGATTCATAGATTAAATTAAAAAACGGTGAAAGTTTGAATCTCCAAGTCTACCTATTTGGTCTTTTTGGTCCATTCCCCTAAAAATGTTTGACTAAAGCCAGTTATCGAAATCAATACTAACATTCTTCTTCTTCTTAGCTTGTCGATGGCAAAAAAACATACAGTATTTTTTTTTATTTGTTTGGACCAAAATTCATAGATTATAAATACTAATATTATAAATGCAAAAGTAACTCTATCTGTCACTTTTTCACAACTCAACGGCTGAACGGAATTCGATGAAATTTGACATAGAGGTAAACCATGACCTGGGTTAGGATATAGGATACTACTTTTTATCCCGGTAGTACGTTCCTGTGGCATAATTTCCGAAATCCACGTGGGCAAAACAGTAGCCAAAAGCTAGTCCAAAATAAACCATATTATACTTACTACAACTCAATATTAGAATTCTTGATCCCCTGTCCATTGCTCAAGGTCGTAGCATCTTCCATGATGTGGTCCAGCGTGTCATCGCCCATGGAATTGAAAGGGACAGTGATAAGTCCGTCTCTGTCTAGCAAATAGGCGGCTACGACTGGCGTCTCGAAATTGTGAGACCATACGAGATCTCCTGTCTTGCGGTCGAAGGACATCACCCGGCCGTTCGAGGTCGATGTGAAATGGATTATGCCTGTGTAAAATATAATTATGATGGTTATTTATGAAAAAATAGGTTTTGGCGCGGGAGATATTATACTGCACAAGTATGTGCGCAGACGCAAGTGCACTCTCTCTTCCCTCAGTCTCATTGTCCGATGGGACGGCGATCCGACGCGACCAGAGAGATCAGACGCAGGAACAACGCCTTAACGTCCTTTCCAAGGCGCAGAGGTATCACACCGCCAACTTCCAAACTCCGGGCTGTTGCTTAGAAATTCCCAATGGAAAAACCCAATAACATTTTGCCCAACCCAAGAATCGAACCCAGGACACCATGCTCAACAGTTGCACTTGCGACCTCGAGACCAACGGGGCACATAAAAAATACCTACAAAGTACATGTTGAAATAAGCTTGAACGAGATATTTGATTTCCGTATCACAAAGTAAACATTAACAGGTGTAGCGTTAGTATGTCTCCCAAAAGTGCCGCTACATTGCTAATACATTGCTCCATATGTTCGAAAAAATTGTCTGCTCAACAACGTAAATAACGCATTGAATGTTGTTGAATTGAACTGTCAAAATGAAACCCATTCCTACTGTTAGTGTGTTACGCAATTATCCCGCAGGTTCATAGTCTGAATTAAGACATTCCCGTGTTTTTATGCAGGATTTTATAACACACCGCTTTCATTTTACTATGTAAGATTGAATAGTGTGAACTGCACTTCAATACAGGTTGTTTCAAAAATAATTATAATAATACCAGCCTATTACGAGCACAGTCTAATTAAGGTTAATGCTCTTTTTGAGGCAAGAAAATAAAGCGCCTATTCATCATCATCATCATCATCCGATTTCACCCACTTCTGAGCACAGGCTTCCCTATTTATGTGCCAATCTCCAAGCTCTTGTGCCAGCGAAGTTCATCAAAGTTCTACCCGCGATAGCAACAATATCGTCCGCGCATCTCGCCGCCGGTAGACCGACACTTCATCTTCCAGTCCTTGCACGCCACTCTATCTCCCCCATTACATGGGTCTTAAACATATCAGGGGGAATTATGGGTGCATAAATATACCTGTTCTCAACTCCTAGGGAAATACAGGCAAGTTATGTTATATAATGATATAACACACTTTCTTTAGTTTTACTAAGGGCTATTTTTCCCATTTTTTTTTATTTAGTGTCAGGTAAATTAATATTTACATGTGCCAATGTGCACCAACACAAACTAACGTCGTCATGCATAAACCTCGACGCGCCAAAACTGGCGTAAAAGAAGCGACGTGGCCTCCTATTAACAACAATTTGACGTGATAGTTCACATCAGCCTAGAAGAGGCTTAAAAAAAATGAAGTGATCTTAACTTCAAACTCTTTTACCCAATCGGACGGTTTGAGCCAGAGGGAGGGAAAGCTTAAGAGGCCAGGGTTTGAACGCGCCCCAGAAGGTGGTAGCCGTAAGGCTGATCCAGGGGTACCGCACGATCTCGGGCAAGGCGGGAAGTCTCCTTGCCGGACTGCCGCCATGGGATCTGCAGGCGATAGTCCTCGGGCGCCTGTACGAGCGGCGCGCGGAGGCACTACGCCGGGGGAAAACTCCGCTTCCGCGGCAAATTGCGGCGGAGCGGCGATAAGACCCCTCTTTGAGGAGTGGCTAGAGAGGCGCCACGGCACCCTCGCCTACCGCCTGACGCCGGTCCTCACCGGACACGGATGTTTCGGGAGGTTCCTGCACATCATCGGGCGGGAGGAAACGGTCGGGCGTCACCACTGCAAGGATCGCCCAGAGGACACGGTGGAGGTCTGCCCCGCTTGGGCGGAGCACCGCCGTGTTCTGGTAGAGGCGATCGGCAGCGGCGGCGACCTCTCGCGCCCGGCCCTAGTTCAGACCATGGTCCGGGGCGACGGAGTGGGAGGCAGTCACCTCCCCAGCCGCCGCGAGAGACGCTCCGGGCGTCGGGAGCCGCGTGACGACGCCCGGCCACCGTAGGCGCGGGCCTGCGGGCGGAGAGTAATGGGTAACTCTCCGTCCGATCAGGACCAGGCCCGTGCCGGACCGCACGTACGTGTTCCACGCGCGCCTCAAAGAGATGTCAGCAATAAGGAAGGGGCCCGTAAGAGCCGTAGCCTGCCGGGGCGAGCGGGATTGTCCGAAAGGGTTACCGCTGCCCCGGAACATAAAGGGCTAAGGAAGGAACACGGGTGGGTTTTAGTCAGTAAGAGTCTGACACTACCTTCGCTCCACCCTGAGCGGGAGGGGTCATTTGATGACTTCCCATCCACAAAAAAAAAGTCTAGGGTTCATTGAAGAAGTCTATCATATGCCCGTACTCCAAAGAAAAAATTCAAAAATCTACTCCGTTCTCGTTAAATTCTAACTCCATGAAACATCAGTCAATACTGATAGTACTGTGGGTCCTCAATCATAAGCTGAACCAATTTTGTCAACCAAACACACTTTGGGAAGGCTATGCCCCGGTAGCAAAGTTGGATTCAACTTAAGCTGAGTATCTGTCACCCCTAGATAACGCAAGAGCAACTACTTCGCGTGCCAAAATCGCACCAACTTACGTTCAAAAATCGTAAGCCGCCACTTTCGCGCTCAGTCCAGTGTATTGCTGGCTGAGCGAGCGTGAGTGAGAAAGAGTGACGTCATAGTAGGTAATCAAAACAATGGCACGCTTGGTTTTCATACAGATTGTTAGACTTGCGTTATCTAGGTCTATCTATATCTGTGAATTTTACCAAAGGAATAAAAATAACGTCTCGACAGTTCTAGTATGGAAAAACTGTAAAAAATTCAAATTTATTCCCATTAAAAGACTTATGCTCATGGGCGCCGGCAAGTTTATTTTCAGGGGGGTGCATCTTCAGCTAAACGAAGCAGGCTCGATAATTTTTGCACTTCACCTGTGATGTAGTAGATATGTTAGGTTATCGTTTGTCCATACATACAAGGAGTCACTTTGCCCACTTAAATCGATTAGGTTTTAGGGAGTTCGGTACTTTGTTGACTAACGCACAAAAGGTTTAGAATCGAGAGATTGCAGAATACAATCGAAAATTTTAGGATCTCGTCATCTCGCCTCAAATAGGTTGAGTTCCCTATTGTTATATTAGGCGTATTCGGTTATTTTTAGTTCTGAATGTTTTTACACCTATATTTTATTTTGAAACCAGGGAGGTGCAAGTGCACCCTCTTGCACCCCACTCCCGGCGCCCAAGCTTATTCTATGTATAAAATTTTGGTGGAATGCGCCCTAAGCATAATTAGTGTTATTGAGGTTCAATACGGGGTGTTTAAAAATAAAGTTTAGTAATCTTACCATAATCATTCAGCATTTCTTTCCCCATAGCCAGAGACGTATAATCAAAGAACGTCACATTCCACTTATGATTCTGATTCTTAGAATCATGCATCAGTATATTGTACTCGGTTCTCGCGACATAGATCCCTCTCTTCTTGTCCGGCGAGCACGTATTGTCATCGGAGTTCTTGAAAATCTTTGATTTGTCGAAACCTACAACACAAGGGGAAATGTATACTTGGCATAGTGAAACAACAACTGAGACATTGCAATGCGAAGAATTATTTTCAAATAGAAAAGGTTTATCGTCGAATGGTTTGTCTGTACACACGAAGGCATACCTACTCAAGCTTTTTTTATCTGTAGTGGTGACAGGGATATCGACGCGCAACCTGTTACCATGGATTTAGTACATGATTCTGAACCCGACTTCCGACCGATTCAAATCGGGTACAGTCCGCGAGGTCTAAGCTGAGCTTTGCATTGTGTGAGTGCGCCTCAGACCGATTGCCAAAAAGCAGTATAAACCGGTTTAAACCAAACAAAGGACGCGTCGCGCTCTAGGCCAACGTCACACCTACACTATCTATATAGATAGTGTATATATGCACTCGCACAAATGCAAAGCTCAGGTGCGCCTCAAAGAGATGTCAGCAACAACTGACGGGGTCCGCTAGGGCCGATGCCTGCCAGGGTCGCGGGTTGTTCGAGAGAGATACCGTGGCCCCTGGCACAGGCAACTGAAGGAACACGGGTGGGTTTTAGTCAGTAAAAGTCTGACACGCCCTCCCGCTCCGCCCAGAGCGGGACAAGTTATTTGATAAATTCCCACCCTCAAGAAAAAAAAAAGCTTACGCCTCGCGGACTGTATAGTAAGTTTGATCCTTCCAATTATAGACCTATATCTGGGTTACCAGCATTGAGCAAAATAAAAAAAAAACGTTTGGTCATATTAACGATAATAATGGCATACGGAAATCTCCAGATAAAGTTCAGGCCATATTAAAAGCTCCAAAACCGACAAATGTTTCGCAATTACAATCATTTTTAGGGTTAATTAATTATTATAGAAGCTTCGTGCCAAACGCTTCGTCGATACTTAGCTCATTATATGAATTACTTCATAAAAATAAAAACTGGGAATGGACCCCAGTTCACGACCAAGTATTTGAACAAATTAAGAAACTACTTGCTTCTGATCAGTTGTTAGCCCATTTCTATCCTGCTGCAAAACTGATACTAACCGTAGATGCTTAACCAAAAGGTTTAGGCGCTATCCTACCTCAGTTATCAGTAACCGACGATCGCGAAAGGCCTTTGCTTCACGGACGCTCACGGCTGCGGAAAAAATTTATTCGCAGTTACAGAAGGAGGCTACGGCCATAACTTACGGCATGAGAAGATTCCACCAGTACTTATATGGTCGTGTCACACCGTTCATATTACGTACGGATCATAAAGCGTTGATAGCGATTTTCGGTCCGCATCGTGGAATCCCTTAAATATCTGCGAATAGGCTAGAACGCTATGCGTTATTTTTATCAGCGTACAATTATACCATCGAATATAATTATTCGTAGCGGCACGCGGTACTGACAAAAGTGCAGATTTTTTATCTCGAGCGACGTTAATTGACGAATACCGGGTGGAGAACAAGTGCGGGGGGAAGACGCGAATGTGAGGAGCGCGCTGCTTACGTTAATTTTGCTACCTATTACGCTAAAAGAATTACGTTACGAAACCGACAGAGACGAGATTTTTAAAAAAGTTAAAAGATTATGTAATAAAGGGTTAGCCGCGTAAAGATCACGACCCCGAATTGCGAGCGTATTTTGACTGTCGCTCCCAATTGGCATTGGAAAATGAATGCTTAATGCGTGGTCATAAAGTAGTTGTTCCACGCTCGCCATACGCTTAGAGAGAAAATGTGTTCAGAACTACACAATTCACACTTTGGTGTAGTAAAAATGAAAGCAGCCGTGCGCGAAAAATTTTGGTTTCCGGGAATCGACGCGGCACTTGAACGTTTGGCAGCCGCGTGCAGCGTGTGCACACAGCTGTCTCATATCCTACTTCCTACTAATCCTACTAATATTATAAATGCGAAAGTTTGTGAGGATGGATGTTTGTTACTCTTTTACGCAAAAAACTACTGAACGGATTTTGATGACACTTTACAGTAATATAGTTTATACATCAGAATAACACATAGGATACTTTTTATCCCGATATTCCCACGGGATCAAAACTTACGCGGGTGAAACCGCGGGGCGCAGCTAGTTATATAATATATTAGTCTATGCAGCTGTGGCCCTCACCCACGGCCCTCACCACACCGCGAGCCTCCCTCGCCGTGGCCCTATCCGCCGCATGCTCTCTATAGAATTCATTTGGATTTTCTTGGACCGTTTCATAACCAAATGTATCTAGTTATAGTAGATGCATTTTCTAAGTGGGTCGAATGTCATACAGTTAGCACAACATTATATGGATCAAAAACTGTTATAAGTAGATTATGTGATTTTATGTCTAGGGTAGGCATACCACACACGTTGGTGACGGACAATGGTACTTCTTTCACGTCTAGAGAGTTTGAGATTTTTTGCAGTTTAAACGGTATTCAACATGTTTTATCACCGGTATACCACCCATCAAGTAACGGACAAGCCGAAAGTTACGTTAAAATAATTAAAAAAGGTCTCAAGTGTATCATATTGCAATCTGACGCTAAAATACCTCTACAAGGAAAAATCGCAAAAACTTTTACTTGATTATAGAAACTCCAAAAATACACAGGTAAATCTCCAGCAGAACTACTTTATGGGCGACCTCTACGCTCGTGGCTGGACTTAATTAATCCACTTCAAGTCGTTTCGACATCCACGGTTCTTTCGCTGACCGTAAGGAAAAATCAGTCTTTACAGAGTAAAAACAAGGGCGGAAGGGAAAGACCAAAATTTTATATAGATGACGTTGTTTGGATAAAGCGATTTTGTGGAAACGATAAATTTTGTCGGGGCAAGGAAAAATCAAAGAAGAGATTGGGAATGTCATGTATTCGGTGTATAATATTCCGGAACTAAATTGCAAAGTAATTCGGCACATAGACCAGATTCGACGGTTTCAAGCCGAAGGCGTTTCAGAGGTCCAGAACAAAAAGGATTGGCATTTGGACATAGAAGCCGATGATAGTAGCTTGTCGCCGCACTCTGAATCCGCAGGCGTAACGGGTGAGAACGGCGATCCCATAGGCGCCGAACTTCCAACACCCGCCGAAGAAGTTCAGCTTGGAGAGAAGGAAAGGACAAATGTTGAGCCTTTAGCCTCGCATTCGCCCTCGACACCAGATCATTCAAGAATAATGAGTCCCGACCGGTCGTTACCGCAACTCACAGAAGAAGGCGGTGAGAATATTATAGAATCTGACCAAAATCGTAGATCCAAACGACGTGTTCTGCCTGTTAACTATAAGCCATTTTTCTGAAGTATGTAGGGAAGGGAATGTTAGGATTGTATTGTACCTACTGCGCGTAAGACACTCGTGTGTGCGCTCGTTCCACTAAAATCCCCTAGACCAGTCCCCAAGGGGACTGCACAGCACTCAATGTTCCACTACGATCCCCTAGGGGATCATATAAAAATCTAATTTCCTTTTGAATCCCCTAATTGTTAGAAAATCTTATTATTGAATTGAAACATATTTACAACTAGCTTCTGCCTGCGACTTCGTACGCGGATCCTGTTGCTTATGCCAGCGACAACGGGGTCGTCAAAATCGAAGATCTGAAACGTCTGATGTCGAATTCTAAGAGCCCGGGGACGGGAAAAGAACGGGATGCGTGAGACGATTCGAGACGTTCCAGCAGTGCGATTCTATAGCCATCTCACTGTGAAAACTTAGGTGAAGTGAGAGTGGAGTGAGCTGTCAGTATCATCCTGATGCTAGGGATTGATACTCTTGACAGCTCACTCTAAGCTCACTTCACCTAACTTTTCACGGTGAGATTTTTACAGAATCGATCGGCAGATCTTTCATTTTTGTAAGTCAACAGGAAATGCCCATCAGACTAAACAACTTTTGCTAAGACGTCATTCCTTCCTATATACCTATGTTATAGTGTCGCTGAGCTTTGGGGTTCCACAACACAACAGGTGTTCCAGATCTTCAAATTTATTCTCACAGCAGAAAATGCTCTTCACGTGGAATAATTTTTGCTATGGCACCATTTTTATATCTCTTATACTTTAGCTGGTCTGTTGCGGTTCTGCATCAGATGTTCCATTTTCCAAAATAAATTATAGCCTATATGTTGCCCAGGCTTAATACCTATACAACAAAGAAAATCATTCAAATCCGTCCAGCAGTTCCGAAGATTAGCGTGCACAAACACACAAACAAACAGACAAACAGACAAAAAAAAATTAATTACAATTTCGGGTTCGGCATCGATATAATAACAACCCCTGCTACTTTTTTTTTTATATATTTCCATTGTACAGACACCACTTTTCTACAATTTTATTATACAAAGTTGATACGACAGATGGGCTTTCCTTTAAACTGCCTATACTAGGTATCATTATCAAGCTCTCTACCAAAAATCAATTAAATTGAAACAGTAGTTTAGTCGCAAATGATTTTTTAAGTTTTTGCACCGTTTGAACACGATGTATTTTTCCTAACAGCTGATTATGTCTATAGGCATAGGTCATGCACCTTAAAACGATAAATCTACGATACGTTGTTGCCGCTCTTAGGCAAGTCATAAACCAATACGTAGTACATAAGAGAGTGACAATCCTATTGGCAAAACATCACGTGCGTAAAAGAAATAGAAATAGGTCAGTGTGTTGCTATTGTATCTTAGATCCTTGCGACACAAAATACCGAAAGTACAGAAGTCCACGCTCGGCGGTCGCGCTATGGTTGTAAACTTTGGCTTATGCACAAAAAACTATCGTGGTAGTGGCACTCGCATCTAGTTGTTTGATTTATTGATGAGAAACGAAAAAACCAATAATAACTAAAATATTTTAATTTTAATGTTATTGTTACATTACAAATTTGTCACAAAGTGCTACAAAGTCATGTTCGCTTTTACTTTACGGCGCGGGACCGGGGGCCGGGGCGCTTACCTACCTACCTAACTACTGTGTTACGTTAATACAAACCATCAAAATACAAGCAAATACCTACTTACCTCTCTGAAACAACTGGTAGATTAAAAAACGACAATTCACCGTTTAATGTTGAATTTAAACAACCGTCCACTGAACAGTTATAATTTTTTTTTATTGCTCCATTTTTGCACTTCATAGACGCATGTCTCAAGCGGATGGCACTTGCGCTCGCACTAGTCCCAACCAGTCCGAGATATCGTGTCCGTGAGCGGTGTCTATGTGTGCGTTGCTCGAGCGCACTTTGTATGTAGATTGACTTCTGTACTCTCTGTATTTTGTGCTTGCGATCAGTAAGTGGGGCTTCCAAAAAACTTGTTTTTTCAGTGCGCCGACGCTACCCTTCCGGAACGTAGGTACGTACGCGGAAGCTCCTGCGCCCTTATTGTTTAGTCGAACTTGTGGGCTGACAATAATTGTGAATTTGTTTTGTTATTGTGATAGGACACTAAATAAGTTTAAGACAGTATTCCTTTTTTTTATTGTGACAGGACAGGACACGTAACTTGGGATTATTATTATTTAGTGTTAGTGTTTTTTTTTTGTGTAATTGACTGTTTTTATTGTGATAGTTAAACAATGGTTGTGTGTGTGTATAATTAAAGTGTTCAAAAATACCTCGTGTAACTAACACGGCGTCAGAATACACTGACATGATTTTAATCTACGGCGAATGCCGTGGAAACGCAACGTTAGCTCTACGAACTTACAGAGAAAGGTATGGTGATAGCCGCAATTGCCCTAGGAATGCCCGCACCATACAGTTGGCAGTACAAAGATTACGGGTCAATAAACGTATAGTGCTGTAACAGGAGGGAGTGCCACCGCGGTAAATGCCCGCTGCTTGGGACGAAATAATTTTAGACAATATTTCCCGCAGCCCGACGAGTCTCCACAGAGCCGCCCGGCAGTTTAGATGTTGCCATAGAACTATCCACAAGGTTCTAAAACGTAAAAAACGCAAACCTTCTAAATATCGGAAGGTGCAAACTTTTTTATCGAGAGACTTGCCGATCAGCAACAGTTACTGCCAATGGCTACTAAATAAAACATCCGAAGACCGTAATTTCTTAACTAATTTAATATGGACCGATGAGAGTACTTTTACTCGGACAGATCTGAAATCGGCAAAATCTCCGGTACTGCAGTTTGGAAAATCCACAGTGTGTTTCGAGTTACTGCCCGCGCGCGACGTTGGACGTTGCCACTTTGTATAGTTATCCAAGATCAGTCACCAGGCCCAAGTTTTTATGAAGTTTGGGTTTCTCCTTTATTTACAAAGGGTGGTTGCGTTTTACTCTGATTTGTAAGCAGTTTGTTTGAAACAAAAAAATTCTCATTTATGGTGCTTTTTCTTTTTATACCGTATCGAATTAATACTAAACACGTATAGTATACGTAGTGTAATTTAATGCCCCTCTGTCGTATCAACTCTGTATGTATAGATGGCAGGCCAGCCATGCTATTCTCTAAGGACACAGCCTTGCGGGCAGCGCTGTCGCAGCGGTAAAAACAATAGTTTCATCGCTGCGACAGCGCTGCCCGCAAGGCTTGCATCCTTAGAGAATAGCTCCCCAGGCGCACTCCGCATTTTAGGTATGAATCTACAACACGATCTACAAGTACTCGGCGGGTTCGACCTGCCGGTACAGAATACCTAATAGTACTTCTGTCGGGCCAATTCAGTTGTGAATGCAGATGAGATGAATCAAATCAAATCAAATCAAAATATTTTTATTTCACATAAGCCTACAAGGGCACTTATGAAACGTCAGAAGCTAGGTGCACGGTTCCAATTGGTCGTTTCCTATGGAGAAGAACCGGCAAGAAACTCAACGGTTACTCTTTTAAAAATAATTGGCTTTTACAATGTTTTCTAATTACAGTAGGTATGGGAGAACAGCGTAGGCCTGTCAACAAGTGCCAGGTACTTGATAAAATAAAAAATGATCTACAGATCTAAAATCTACAGGGCCTACAAAGTCCTCACATTTACAAAATCAAAAACTCAAAAAAAGATAAATAAAATATAAAAACCTATTAAAACCAAGTGATCATAATTTCCATTACAACCACTAAAAAGAGTTGGAGGATTAGAATTGTCTCTATATAATGTCAAATAGTAAAAAATTAAATGTCAAAGAAGTATGTAAATAAAAATCGTAATTTGAGAGCAGTTAATAGACGTTTATGTAGTTATGCCGTTAATGAGATGCCAGGGAAGCCACATGTGCAGAAGCAATTATTGCCAAACTACCTTGTCTTCAACGTAGTCTTTAATCTTATAATATGCTTTTTTGATAAGGACACGTTTGATGAGGGTTTTGAACTTTCCATCGCTAAGTTCTGTAACCGGCTTTGGCAACTTGTTATAAAAACGGATGCTATTTATATGAAAAGACTTGCTAGTTTTTGTTAATCTAAATTTAGGTATCACAATTTCATTTTTACTACGGGTATTTATATTATGGAAATCGCTTCTTATTTTAAAAAGTCCTAAGTTTTTGCGAACATACAAAATACTTTCTAAAATGAGAAGGCAGAGTTAGTATATCAATTTCTTTGAATTTGTTTCTAAGAGACTCGCGAGGACTCATTTTATAAATTGCGCGGATTGCCCTCTTTTGTAAAATGAAAATTGAATCTACGTCAGCTGCCGATCCCCACAGCAGAACACCATAAGACATAATACTGTGGAAATAAGCAAAGTATACTAACCTAGCTGTGGCTATATCTGTCAACTGCCTTATTTTCCTTACTGCATATGCAGCTGAACTTAATCTACCTGAAAGAGCTCTAATGTGTGCGCCCCATTGTAATTTTGAATCTAAAGTAATTCCCAGAAATACAGTTTCCGTAATAACATCTAGTTTTTTGCCATCAAGCTCTAAATTCAAACCCACTTGAGGTACATTTGGTAATGAGAACTTAAGACATTTCGTTTTGTTCGCATTAAGTAAAAGATTATTAGCTGCAAACCATTTCGAAAGAACAGCCAGACTATCGTTGACATTTAAAACATCCGTATCTTTTCTATATATTTTAAAAATAAGGGAAGTGTCATCAGCGAATAAAATGATATCCGATAAGTTAGCCATCATGTAAGGAAGGTCATTAATATATACTAGGAATAGAAAAGGCCCAAGAATTGAGCCTTGAGGCACGCCCATCTTAACTAGAGACCCCGATGACGTCGCCCCGTTAACGTTTACTTTTTGCTGCCTCTTTGACAGATATGAAAGAACAAGATCAGCAGCTTGTCCACGAATTCCGTAATGGTATAATTTACAGATCAGTGTATTATGGTCAACGCAGTCGAACGCTTTTGAGAGGTCACAGAAAATGCCAATTGCATCCTGGGACTTCTCCCAGGATTCCAAAATGTGACTGATGAGTTTTACTCCCGCGTCCATCGTCGACCTACCTTTCGTGAAACCAAACTGGTGACTATGTAAAATCCCATTTGAGTTCAAATGTGACAACATCTGGTCTAGCATGATTTTTTCGTAGATTTTGCTCAATGCTGGTAACATAGATATAGGTCTATAATTGGAGGGATCAAACTTACTACCCGATTTGAAAATTGGTACTACTTTACTATGTTTCATTAAGTCAGGAAACGAATGATGATGTTGTCCAATGCAGATGTGATGGATGGAACGTTGCAGAAAATTGGCATTGCCATCTGAATAAGAAATTTGGCCGTACCTAAACCAACGCTGGTGTTTTGTTTTGTTAGTGTTTTTTTTTTCAACATCTTACTTATTTTATAAAAGTCTATTTACGTCATTGGTAGACAGATTTTTAATTACACATATTGTGATTTTGTAAGTGATTTTTTTATTTAGAAGGGACTTTAAAGGAATAGCATTTATTAGTACTTAGAGAATCCCCAGCATAGGGAATCGTAGTGGAACATTGAGTGCTGTGTAGTCCCCTGGGGGACTGGTCTAGGGGATTTTAGTGGAACGAGCGAAATTTTAGGTTTAGGGGTGTTAAAGTCTGTGTGGAAAATTTAACGCCCGGTCCGATTAACTCGATACTCAGTAATAATAACGAAAAGGGGTAGTTGATTAACCATTTTACTGTGTGGCTTGATTAACTGGAAGATTGGTATAAATAATCTTTTAATCAAGTTATGGTAAATCCCAAACGTGTTTTCAAAATTTCGCCCCTATGGGGATAAAAACTGTGAAGGTGAAAAACCGGGATACAGTTAATATGAAAAATCTTATTCCTTTGGTTAAGAACTCATTAAATAATAATGATTGTCACTTTCAGTATTCAAGAAACCCCTCGCAGAGAAGTTAGGGGGTGACAAAGTTAATAGATAAGAAAAAATGAACCCGCTTTCGGTTAAATTGAAACTCGGTACTAATACTTACTTTAAAAAATATGTTTTAGGGTTTTATTACTAACTTACTTAAAATAAAAAAGTATGAGTTTTAGGGTTTTACTTAATCGACTCCCACCGGGATGGAAAAGGGTAGTAAAGTTTAAAAAGTAGAAACTCCAACTTCCATTAACTCAAAAATGGGTGTAAAATAATCTTTAAGTCATAAAAATGGAAACATACCAAATGCTTTTTTATTATAAACAAGACCTGTACCTCCCGGGGCGGACCGCCCATACCGCCCCCACTACGCTACGCCACTATAGATATACATCGATACAATGTCGTGTGCGCGCCGAGACACATAAAAAGAGGGATAGTTTTGAAAAACATAAATTTTGGTAAAAACATAAATGATAAACTTTATTACTTACTTAGGTAAATATTCCGTCGCAAGTTTCAAGTTTATTAACCAAACGAATAAGATTTTTCATACAAAGTGCATATACTTAGCCTAATATACGGATATAAGTTATAGTGCATTGTTAACCCCTTTTTCTCTCCTTATTTTATTAGGCTTATGAAATAAATTATTATTATATTATTAAAGTTTTTCCCCCTTTTCACCCCCTAGAGGAGGAATTTTGAGAAAACGATTGGGATATGTTCATAACTTGACTCAAAGATTATGTACTTATCGCAATTTTCGAGTTAATCAAGCCACGCAGTAAAATGGAAAATTAACCATCCCTTTTCACCCCGTCAGGGGTAGATTTTCGCAAAACACTGATACACGTTATTCTTTATTTTTAGTCTTAAGTATAAATACTGAGTTTCGATTTAATCGTACCACACGTTAAATTTCTTCCATACAAATGTTGACACCCCCAATCCCCGTTTAGGGGGTAGTTTAGAAAAGCAAAAAATGTCAAACTTCGTAATTTACTTAGATAAACTGTATTCGTGTCAAGTTTCAAGTTTATTAATTGGTGGAATTTCGAAAAATCGTTTGGAATGTGTTCATTACTTGACTCACAGATTATTTATGCCAATATTTGAGTTAATCAAGCCCCGCAGTAAAATCCTCTCCTGTAAAATTAACTACCCCTTTTCTCCTCGTTAGGGGTAGATTTTCAAACAACCCTGATATACGTTATGCCTTATTTTTGGTTAAGTATACATACTGAGTTTCGAGTTAATCGGACTGCGCGTTAAAATTCTTCCATACAAACTTTGACACCCCCCCATCCCTCTTTAGAAGGTAGTTTAGAAAAAAAAAATGCCAAACTTCATAATTTACTTAGATGAGTATTCGTGCCAAGTTTCAAATTTATTAATACAAGGAATAAGATTTTTCATACAAACAAAATCCCCCCTTTTCACCCCCTTAAAGTTTGAATTTCCAAAAATCCTTCCTTAGTAGGTCCAGCGGTTTGGGCTGTGCGTTGATATATAGTTAAGTCAGTCAGGACTTTGAATTTAATTTTATTCAAAATAAATTTCATAATCTTTGGACTTTTATGACATTGATTTAGGCACTATAAAATTGTCTATATTACAGTCTTTATTTCATAAAGCTAGCTCCAATACTTTGGAAGTTATTGAGGTTTTTGTTAGCTACCCGCTTTATTTGCGGCCAGTGTATTAAATGTAGTAGCGGTAACTCTTCTACCTCTTGAAAATCAGTGAAATACAGAACACTTACTTATGTGATCATATATCAATGTCACATTGATATATGGTCACATAGTACATTTGGCAGTGTTTGTTATAAAGAGCAGTGTACGATAACAGAGCCTGGAGCCTATTGTCATTTTACCAAACAATTATTTCCACCAGAATTACGGTTAAAAATCAAACGGTATTTATCGAATAAAATCTGAACATCAGACTGATGATAGCGACCATTCGAAAGTGCTCGTGGCATTTCAGCAAAAAGTTATGTTCCATTTAACTATGTCACTGGCTGGCTTTCGAACGTTCAAATTTCGAACCATCCGTTAATTGTACAGAGGCCAGCACATCAAGCTACCCCAATCTGTCAGATTTTCCCAATTGAATATGAACCATATTCCTTTGTGCTAAAGTTGAAAATCTATCAAAGAAATTTGACAGATTGGGGTAGGTTGACCTGCTGGCGTCTGTACATGACTACTATTTTCACAGTTCGTTAACTTGCAACACCGTTTTTTTCCAGATCAACGCGTTTAGGACAATGATGCCTTGTGAAAAGTCCTTTTGGTCTTAATTATAATTTCGTTTAATTAACAAACGGCAACATGCTTTCAGTTTCCGATCCTATATCGAATGACAGCAGTTTTATTTATCTGCAAACATACGTCATTATGAGTATGGGCCATATGTCCATACCCGCACCGTAGGTAATTGCCGTACGTCGATAAGCCTACACGTACCTAATTATTGTGTTTTGCTATATAACCGTAGCATTTTAACTATGTTTGCTTTACGGAAATATGGGCAAGGTCAATTTGATCGAACTAATTTTGTATTATTTTGTAAAATATTTTGAAGTTAAATGACTATACAATGCAATGGTGCCATAAACAAAGGTGCGTAAGAGTCGACAGCGAACGTAACGAACTAGAGAGACATGACCTTTCTTCATCCTATCTGGCCATCACTAGCGCAAATCGGCACTTTCAATCACAATCTGCATCATTTTGGAGGATATTACTAATCCATTGCTTCATATGTTCGAAAAATGTGTCTGCTCAACAACGGAAATAACGCAATGAATGTTGCTGCACTGTCAAAATGCAAGCCATTGCTACTGTCAGTGTGTTACGCAACCATCCCGCAGTTCGGGATTCAAAGTGTAAGTTTTCAAGGTTTCACCCATCACCAAAAAACTAACAGTTACTACTACTATGAGCTCGCGCTTCATGGCACTCCTAAGACTTCTAGAAACCGTAAAAATAAATATAATACTTGAAACATACCTGAAACATGTTCTCTAGACCCAGTCAAAGGATCCAACATGAACCATGTATCACTCTTCTTCCCAGTATAAAGAATTCCGTCAGTTGACCGACACGGCGCGTTGGCGACCAACTCCGGTATGGTGAAAGGTAGCTTCTTCAGCATCTGCTGGTCGCCTCGGGGTCCGTACATGTAGAGAGTGCCATGCCGAGGGTCCGGGAGGAACTGAGGCATCAGATCCGCCTGCTGGTTTGGAACTTTTACTACCGGTTCTAAAGAAAGACAAAAGATTATAAATGATAAAACAAGCGTCACTCTCGTAAGTAATTAGTAAAGTGTTAAATCTTTGTTTACATAAAGATTATATTATATTTTATTTGTGTCTTTTCCCAAAATGTGGCTATCCTTTGCATGGGGCATTTAAACTTTCCGAGCGTCGAATTAAGGCCTTCGCGATTGGCTACTAGAGAGTTGAGTCATGACGATTGACAGTCATTACTATGATTCAGATTCGAAGTTTTAAGAGTAGAAAGTTATAATGAAGAAAACATGAACAGAGTGATTCAAAGTTGCCGCGATTAGACGGGTTGGATTGTTTCGTTGACACCACAGAACAGATAAAAGAGGTCTTTATCTGTTCTGTGGTTGACACAATACAGAGATTTTATACGTACGTAAGTACTTAATAATATCGACACGAATGTCGAATGTTTTAAATTGCAGGTGTCGATATGTCGTAACTTGGAATGGACATTCGAGGATTTATTTATAACCTTTTGTGTTCGTGACACAGTGCATAAATACTTAGATGCAGTATAACAAAACAAAACACGTGTAGTTTTGTCGACAATCACGACTAGTTACCTCGTCAAGTAAACAAGTTCGAGGCGAGATCATAGGTAATGAGAAATCTACAGCATGAAGTCAGACAATCATCCTAAATACGAAATAAGGGACACGTATATGGATCGTTTAGATCAGGGATCCCCAAACTGTTTTGGACAAGTGACCCCTTTTCCAAAATGAACTGTTACCTCAGACCCCCATGGCCAAATTACCTAATTTTAAGATCAACCCCTTCGACCCCCAAAATCAGTTTTCGTTTATGTCGACCCCTAGGAAACCCCTTGGGGTCGATATCGACCACTTTGGGAATCCCTGGTTTAGATCGACTTAGGGGCGCCGACTCGGTGCGAGCTTGGGGGCTGCTACAGCGCCCACGACAGGTAAATAGTGGGTGTAATTCCTATTCATATACATATAGATAGTCAAAAGAAAACTTAACATGCCTACTGAACGCCTTATTGAAGCCTTAAAAAGACCTTCCTGCAATCACAAATGCTGAATAAAAATGTATCATCTTTAAAAAAAAATCCTTTGTTTTTTTAAATGCTCTAATTGTTTTATTTTTTTCTCGTTTTTTAATATAATCGTAATAGTATTGTCCTATACTCGCAGCTACATAATTTATTTAATAAACAATTAAATTTTACTGTACTAACTTGCAACATATCACTTCACTAATTGCACCTCACTAACTAAATTATAAGTTATGTATTAATGAAGATACCATTATTACCACTATGTAATCTAACATAATTATGCATGAACATAAAAGTGATAATTACTGTCCACAAATATTTACTGATAAGTTGTTTAATCTATGCATGTCTGGCACACACATGGTGATAACATTTATTATCTGTGACCTATTAATACATAAAAAACTTTTTGATTTATCTAATCACCAACCAACCAACTTTCATACACTCACAGTTATACAAATGATAATAATCTTTATGTGTAGATTTAATTATGAATAAGTATGTATGAAAGATGTTAATTTTTTTATAATGAGCATACAATTAGACTGTGTTACATATTTCTTACGAAATAGGTTAAAATTTCAGAAAACTGTCACATATTTTGTAAAATAAATTTATATTTGCACAACTTAATTATGCCACAACTTTAAATATCCGAGTGATTAAATACATTTCCATGACAACTAAGAAAATACACTTTTAGCTGTTTTATACTAAGTTAACATGAAGGGAGGGGGAGCTAGTATAAATATAATAATGTTTATTAATAAGTACCAAGGTACACACAAATGGAGCCCCATTTTATCAAGATATAAAGTGGCAACTAGTTAATGTATTAAAAACTGTATTGGAAAACCCGTAAACACCGAGTGATAATTACTTAAACTGATAACATCAATATAGTGATAACATATTTATTTGAAAACACACATTTATTTGAGTGAACAGGACTTCCAATTTATTAATATTCTTAGAAACATAATAATACAAGCCACCCATTGTATATTTTATATTATTATACTGTAGTGTTTGATGTATTTTTAAGTTATGTATTTTTGTGGTGTATAATAAAGTATAATTATACAAATAAATAAAAGTTCTCTCAGTAAAATTCCAATTTTATTTTTATCCTAAGTTTAGAGGAATTTATGTGTTATGTCAATTTATTGTTAACATGGAAATAATTGAAATCTTAGATTAATCTAGAAGGAAATATTATTATTTTTTTTTTATCTTGTATTTAATTATATTAATCCTTTTATCAAGGCCTCGGAAAATTAGATTTTAGAAAACAGAATTTTTGGGGGATTTATTCATTGTTTACTGTAATATAGTATTTTTTGTTATCTTTTAATCAACTAAGTAATGTTTTATCATAGATTAAAGCCACATGAGAAATTAACTGTAACCAATACTTAAGTGATTACTATATTTTTTTAAACAGTGACTTTTCTACAATATAGTTGATTTGTACTTTCAATATCTGATAAAAATCTGATGCAACAAATACTGTTAACAGAAAATAATATAATGAATGAAAATATGCAATTTATATTATTATAAAAATATATTATTATATTAGTATAAAATGAAATCAGAATTTTAAGAATGGTTGAATATAAATTTAAATAAATGGTCGGGCCAGCGAAACAGAAATGGTTAAATATCAATAAATCAAATTGAATGAATCACTAGCTGAACCATAATAAAATTACTTTACTAAACATTATGTTAACCAACAACAATAATACTCATTGCTTTTAATGACTTATTGAAGGAAATAAAGCAATGAAGTCTAAAAATCTACTAGTACTAAACAATTATATGCATTCTACAAATTCTAACATCACTCACTCCATATTCTGTTATTATTACAGAAAACAAGCTATAAGTCGAATGAAATTATTAATAAATAAAGGAAATAATAGTTATTGCTCACCATCTTTTAGTTTCCATATAATATTGCCCGCCAGAGGCTCGACGGCTACCATGCCGCCTCCTAACGTGGCAAACAACAGAGGCCGGTCATCAAAAGCACGAGACAACTCCGTACTTTCCTATAACAACAATAACACCGCTCAACACACAACTAAATAACCTTTTATTTACATATTTCATAGCTCCATCAATAATAAATGCGGCGCAATCGGTGGAATCTCACCTTCCCACCACTGTCCACAACAGAACCTACACCGTACGAACCAAACAAGAACAATATCACAAATAAGTACTTCATGTTTCACACTAAACTTAATGCACTTTATATTTAATCGTAAGTGTAATTTCCATTATTTTTTATGTAATAAACGCAAAAAACCAAAACACTACAAAGAATCCTCGTCGCGAATGTTATTTTTGACAGAAGGTCGACCCAGTGTCACACTGGTCACACAGATTCATGAATCATTCTAGAGTTGTGCTTAGTCGATTATGATTCATTGAGAGTGAGAGCACGTTATGAATATTAGTTAGAGGGACCTTAGACGATCATTCCACTATAATGCACTCTGACTCTGACTTAACACAATGATATTATAAGTAAAAAGGTGTAGATAGGTTATAAGAGCTCAGCAAGCGGCACGTTAAAATGTAGACAAGAGACCAAATTGAACCTCAGTATCACATCGCCGACGTCAACGAATGCATCTCGCGTACCGAGTGCATTTAAAAGTAAAAGTGACCCAAAAACACCGAAAATGCCGTCGTGTGTATTGCACAAATAATAAAAAAAATCTTCTAAAACTCAAGGAATCACATATCATTCGTATTTATACTATTTATTTAATTAATATTTTTTAAAATCTAACATTTCATTCGTAAAATATGGCGTCAGAAAAGAATAGACGTCCGATCATAGAGTAAAATTATGCTTAAGAACAGACAAGTCAGGCTGACAGTAGGTAGGTACAAATGGTGGCACATTATTTATAGGTACTTAAATTTTAATTAAAAATATTATTTTCAAATCATTTTTCGAAATATATAATATTTAGTGAACTGAACGACCATGCCATGACACAAACACCCACTTTGAACCACCGTATGCTTCTATTAACCGTCTGCCTATCCGTCTACCCAGATGACGCACAACTATTTTACTCGGAGATTGTTCGGACACGTTGTGTCGGACACTATATCGATGAAAACTGGAAAGAAGATGTATTTTGTGCACCACTAAAATGTTGTAATTTTCAGAAGATATTAGCAGTACTGGAATGAAAAGCTGGAGTACTTTTGTAATATTAGAATACATTTTTTTGTTAACAGAGAGAAGTGACAATTTAATTTTTTTTTATATACAACATACACACTGTAAGAAGCAAACCTACTCTTATTGAACTAACAACTTATACAATAGTTTAATGAAGTGACAAAAAATAATAATAAATAATCGCATTGCTAAGCGTGTGGGGTATCATTGGATTCCTTAATTATTTTATTACTATAGATTATGATGTTTAAGTGACTTTTTTTTTCAGTCAATAGTTTTTGAGAAATGGGATATTTTGTTTTACATAGTTTTTTCAAGAAACATTATGAAATACAAACTTATTTTGACGGTGCAAATACGGAACTTCTGTTCAAAAGTTGTGTCAGGCTCAGGTATATTTTATGTAGTTTCAGTTGGTGGCCCTTGGTACGATTTAAATCGCCTCTGTAAAATAATCGAATCAACTAAACATCTTTCGATTACAGTAACAAGGAATGACAGTATGACATTTGAAATTTGACAACTTGACATTAATTACCACTTGACAGTTGTTGACTGACAAGAAAAATCATATTTTTGATTCAGCGAGTGGAGCAACTTTTATTAAAATTAAAGGGAAATAGACTCAGAAGTTAATTTATGATATTTCTAATAGGAGTTAGTTGTGACAAATGTGATTAAAACAATGGTTCTATAAAAATAATTGTTAACTTTAATTTGATAAAATGGAGATCTCTGGAGTGGGTATGTGTCGAATATATTTGCCAACAGCTTTAATTAAATAATTTTAGCATACGGTTGTTTTCGCGGAATAGGAAACTAGTTTACTTAAATAAACAGCACACGTCAGTGTCCGTGAGGACCGGTTGTTTATCAGCTTCTAGATTAATGTTCAAGTTTCGATATTGGATGTTGTTCCTCTGACAACAAAGACGATAACACAAACAATCAGCCACAAATTGATCGCCACTTCGCCGCACCAATCGTGTTTCATTACAGTTCTTAGCTTTTTGCGTTCTTGTCTTTGTGTTTTATTTTTAGAGTGTGTTTTATACAATGTTATTTTAGTTAGGTTGAATGGGTAAATGAAAATAATAAAAATGAGATGTCTTGTGAAGTGCCAGTGGAGTAATAGTGTCTATACTTTCAGGGAAATCACCAAATTCATCCCTATCCTTTAGGTACAATGCTAATAATGAGGAGTTAGAGGAGTTGTACCATGTGTGTGAAGATGACCCCCCTACTCCACAGTGTGAACCTCCTAGCACACCTGTAGAGAGTGCAAGCCCTAAACGAGGAGAGAGGTCATCCTCCATCATAGACAAATATTTTAAATCAATTCGTTCTGAAAAGGTTTTGGAAAAGCTTGAGGATGCCAAACCTATTGAAACTAAACCAGAAGAAGCGAAGGCTTCTCTACCTAAGGAAGTGACATCTTCTCCAATGAAGGAGTACTTGAACCGCTTGGGCAAGCGGAGTACGCCTGACGTGACTCCTGATGTGAAGGAGGGCAAGGAGAGCAATGAAACATGGAAGATATTCCATGATTTCAAGTTTAAAATTGCTCAGGCAGTTGAAGATATGAAAACTCGTTCAGTTGAAGGTAAGAAGCAATTTATCACTATTGATTTTTGTAGTGTAAACAAATAAACAGCAATCACAAATACAGACATTGAAATTGCCTTAACATAGTATGCTCTTTATGTTGATATGATCAAAATAATAGATAACCATTTTGTAATGGAGTTATGTAATAAAGTTTAATATGTGTGAACAGAGGGGCAATTCTCGTAATTTTTAAGAACGTTCACAGTCTGATCTCAGTCTCAATCTGTCAAAAATACTTCAAATTTCCCTACATTTTGACAGGTTTTAGACATTTGTTTGTCGCCGAGATGAGACTGCGACTAGATTTTGAATGTTTTAAATTACGAGAATTGGCCTACTGATCTTATTACATTTCTCATTGCTCTCATTATTGCAAAATTAAAGATACTCAAAGTCAGAGTAGTCTATTTTGCTTATTTATGACATGTAGCCACTATGGGTGAAATTTATATTGTACAATGCCTCAAATAAAATGATTATTATTATTATTATTATTCACACATTGATATATCCAGTATTTTTACCATTTATAATGAGATTGCTTTATTAAGCAATCTCATTATAAATGAATGAAATATTTACTTAATATCATTTAAGTTGTGGTTGTGGAGGGGCTTGTGGCTAAGTAATAACAGCCGCACGGGTCAATCGATCAGGTTAAGCTACGCTTGCCGCGGTCGGTCCGTGGATGGGTGACCATCTTTACATACCAAGACTCCTCCGGTCCTAAGAAAGCACGTTAAGCCATTGGTCCCAGCTGTCATTCTTGGATCTTTGACAGTCGTTATGGGTCGTCATAAGCCCGAAAGTCTGACAACCAGTCTTACCAAGGGATTTCATATTACCCAGTAACTGGGTTGTGGAGGTTAGATAGGCAGTCGCTCCATGTAAAATACTGATACTCAGCTGTATTTATTTATTTATTTAATACTTCAAGCACATAAATGTACAGAGGCGGACTTAATGCCATAGGTATTTTCTACCAGTCAACCTTTGGGTGATGCAGAGACAAACAGTGGTAGGTATCCAGTTAGGCTGGAAGCCGACCTCAACATAGTTGGGAAAAGGCTAGGCAGATGATGATAAACTGACTTCTGACGAAAAACCTATACAGTGCGAGGTCAGCTAAAACTGGAAATGTATAGCTTGATGTGTAGCCGTGTGTACAGACGCCAGCACATCAAGCTCCCCGAAACTCAAATTTTCCCTATCAACTTTGAACCTTATGCTTTAGCAATAAAGTTGAAAATCTATTGATGAAAGGGACATGCCAAAGATTCATAGTGATTTTGGCCTTGAATGCACATTTATGAAATGATGTGTTAAATGTAATAAAAATTGTCAATATGTTAAATAAAAACGAATTGGTTACTTATACAGGGTGTTATGCAAAACGTTGAACACACGATAATGGCAGATAGGTGGGGTCGTCTGCTACCTACCCAGCCCAAAAAAAAAACTAGGCCCCATAGTTTTTATTATTTTTTTAATTTTTGAAAAGGTTTATAATTAATTATTACTAAAATCCAGTTTTTTTTTGTAATGCAATGCAAAGAAAAGCTCAAAATCACGTTTTATCCCTTTTTGTAATGTTTGATGGCTTATAACTTTTTGTCTAGTAATAATTTTAGAGGAATCTACCAATAGTCGAGACAAAAAAAAAGAGTTGCCAGTTTCGTCTATCCTACATAAAGTTCCTTCAAAGTTTTAAAACTCACGAATTTCGGTAATAAAAAAAAATAAAAAAAAACTGTGGGGCCCTGGGTATTTTTTTTTTGGGCTGGGTAGGTAGCAGACGACCCCACCTATCTTCCATTTTCGTGTGTTCAACGTTCTGCGGAACACCTTGTATAACACTTCGGATATTACAGTAAAAAGTATTTTTTTTTAAACATTACATTTATTATTACATAAATAACTGGTGAGGTTTTAATAGTTTACAGATACCTTACTCGTCATTGGTATCGTAAACTATTAAAACCTCATCCAAGAATTGAGTAGGTGCGTCAATATTACTTTGATGCCGTGCCCGAACACGAACAACAAAAACCTAGAGTCGAGAGTTTACGTGACGTTTGTAATTTGTTTGACAACTTACGACTTTTTTTTAATCAGGAAGCCGTTGCCAGTGCAATTAAATAAAAATCGATACTTATTTGATTTTGATTGATAATAATTTTAGTTAGATTTCATTTTATGGCAATTTCATGTGTATTCTATAACTATTAATAAACTATAAACGCACCATCTGATTTTTCATAATAATATATCAGAAACAAAGTGTTTTATACCGATTACTATCACTTAACTAAAATAGATATTGTATCGATAATCGATCGGTTAATCATTGGGTTGCATCCTATACAAATGAGCAATGACAATATGAAGAAAGTTATATCTTTGTTTCATAATTTAATTAAGAATGTTCCATTAATATTTCTAATGCAATAGAATTTGATCTCTACTGTCTTCGTATTTGTAGTACATAATTCCAAAGCAAACATATTACGTTAAATATTGGCTGTAATTGGTATTTTATAACATTGTGCTCTTTCAAAGTAGGTGCAAGGTCATAATAGAATCTAAGTATTTCTATTTCACAATGTAGTTTACACACACATGCTTTATCTGAAGACCACGATAATTATTAATTACTCATTATGTACTGTAATAAGTTAGTGTAAATGAATTTTGTATTTACCTACACAAGACCGTGCATAATCAGCCTATAATGTTCCCACTGCTGGGACTCAGGCCTCCCTTCGAGAGGAAGTGGGCTGTAATCTACCACGTGGGCCCAGTGCAGGTTGATAGATGTCACATGTCTTCGAATTTTTTATTCTAAGACATGCTGGTTTCGTCACTAGGTTTTCCATCGCAGTTTTAACAGCATTGGTGATTAAATTATTTACACAGAGTGGTAGCCCAGTGGTAACGGCCCCAACTTACGAGTTGTAGGTCGTGGGTTCGAACTCAGACACGTCTTACACAAGACCATACCATAATTAATTTCCGTCTGCTAGAAAGATTTATTTTTATTATATTTCGTTAGTAAAAATAAGAATAAATAAAACTTGTTAACCAACCACATACAATTTTTTTTTTATGAAAAAAATCTTCTTAATTGAAGAAGCCAGAGGTGTTGTTCATTGATACAGAAATGATAAGTAAAAAGTAACATAGTTGCTGATTTTTACCTCACTCATTCGAAACCTAATAAAAAAATGTTATTCGCAAACAAAACCGTTTATGAATAAAATAACTACTTATTAATATTTCCTGTCTTAAATCAGATACAAAGGAAAAATCAATCCCAAGAGAAAATTCCACATCAGATTCAGAAGAAAATTCAGCTATCAAGGACTTGGATCAGCAGAGTGTGGGAGATACAGACAACCAGGTAAGTTCTCCTAACACCCTGCACACATTGGTCTGCTAACATCGACCAACTCCTAAGGAATCACATTACATCTTAACTAGAATACAAAGGATCTATCATACGCCTTTTATTGTGCATTTGGAGCAGTTGCCGACCGACGTGTAAAATACTACAGTGTATTCTTGCTTACATATCTTATTTGGTAAACAAAAACAGGGAGTTCCGCAGCAATCACACACATCGGTTTGTTCCAAAAGTATTTATTTTATTATTTATGTACGGTCACCAAAGGAGATAAGTAACCAGGGTCGTCTGTATAGTTGAAGTTTATTAAGAAACCAATGGATGTTATCGAATAAAATTTAATTTAGTTAATAGAAAACAAACAGTTAATTTATCAGATTAAATTTCATTAGAAAACATCCATCGGTTTCTTACTAAACTTCAACTATATTGATGACCCTGGTCACTTATCTCTTTTGGTGACTGTACACACAGTTCAGTATCTGACAAAAGTGTAAACAAATCCTGTTCAGATTCAATTCTTACGCAATCGATCACTAAAAATGATTAGTAACACACCACATTTTCCAGCAATAATTGATTATTAATCAAATAACACATTAATAAATGTAGTTGGCAAAACATGACAACAGTCAAATGAATTTAGGATGATTTAAAATTTGTATTTTGGGTAAATTTGTAAGCAATTTGTTTAAATTTGTAAGCATTTAATTTGTAAGTGACACTTAAATTCACGGGTAGGTTTTCTGATCCATTTGTTTACATTTTCATCAGATACTTTTGGAACAGACTATATCAAAAATTAATTCAAATTAAGTAATCATTAAAATATGTGCATTATTTTCTAAATTTTAATATGCCATGTTTGTTCACAAAATAAGACAAGCAAAGAAAAATATACTATACATTCACATTCATTAATCATTACACTGCGACAAGTACTATCTAAAGTATTGTATTGATGACACTGCCATAGCCCACCTCGATCGACGCTGAAGAACATGTAAGTGATAAGCAGTTACCTGCATTCAAGCATTGTCAGTGTCTTTGTATTGTTTAGGTATCTAATATGAATAAATACATTTTTCCCTAAGTGCCGGCGCAGTTAAGATGAAGCTCTGCGCTGTTTTCATTGCCAAACAAAAATCAACATTGCGTCCCTAAAAGTAGAGTCGAAAATAAATAACCATAACCGCGTACGCACGGCTACACATCAAGCTATACATAATTATGGTTATGTATAGCTTGATGTGTAGCCGTGCGTACCTTATACTGGTGTATAAGGTGACTCCTGATTGTACAAAAAACCTATATAATGCGAGGTCAGCTAAAACTGGAATGTATAGTTTGATGTGTCGCCGTACCTCTGTTCACATTGATGCTCTCTAGGAGTAATGGAAATTTATTTATTTTCAACTTTATTTCAACATATGCAAGGTTGATATTTGTTTGGCAGGAAAAACAACGCTTTACTGCGCTTTGCCAGGTCTGCGCCGGCCCTAAGTATGCACTGCATCCAGCGCATTGTACTTATATGAATGCTATTGCTAAAAATATTTATGCTAAGTATGTCCGTTTATGGCCTATGATTGGCTTATCATGTGGTGCTTATGAAATAAAGTCTGAAATATTTAAAATGTATGGTATTTTTGTGTGATGCTATGACCAATTAATTTTTATACAATAATATACTCGATACATCTATGAATTGCACTCTATATTTACTCTAACATATCCGCCTCGCTTCGCCCCTCATTGCTCAGGATTTTATAATAATCTGTTAACAAATCTCACACATGTAACACCTATTACATAAACTCATCTTGCGCACTGTTTGACTTAAGTATGGCTAAACTTCAGAACAATTATTGCCTACATACTTAACTAAAGTTGCATTTCACGATCTTTGATCCTTCATTGCAATTTGAACCTTATTATAAAGTCGTAGAAGCTACAATTATGTCATCGTGAAATGTAACAGTTGTATGACGTATTTATTTGTTTATAAGTCATATTCTTTTTGCTAGGTATCTTCCCTGGACAGCAGTATACAAAACTTATCTGAAATGACGCAACCGCTGACGGCTAAGGCCACTGAGCGAGACCCAAGTCTTCCTGTAGATAACAAGAACTATTCGGATTCCAGTGATGATACACACAAGAATTTAGGTAAGTGTGAATAAGGCTTGTTGTTGTTGTTGTTGTGACTTATGCCATTATCGTACGGACCTGGAAAATTTTCAACGTAGTAAAAGTCAGAGCAAGAAAGAAGGAAGCCCTCAATTTACATAAAGCATATTTTGATTGTATTGTCCGTTTTATTTTGTCGGAAATTGCTAGGTTTTTACCCGACTGCGCGACGCAAAGGAGGGTAATGTTTTTATCGGCTTATGTATCTTTGCTTCTTTTTCGGAAACTGAGCTGAGGCATCTTAATTAATTGCACATAGAATAGTTAAATATTCTCCATTTTGTACGTAACCATGTTTTTAGTCCACAATGAGGCGGCTGAAGTGAGAAAAGACCTAATAAACGACAGCCAGATGGAGGTGGAATCAGGGGTCGAAGCTTTGGAAGATACCATAGATGGTTTTGGCGATATCCAAGACACTGACCCCCTGTTCTCTAGCGGAAAGTCTTTAGACACAGACCCTATACCACAACCATCGACTTGTGTGAACTTCGGCTCGCCCCCGAGCAAGAACAATATGAATAAGGACCACAAATTGCCCAGCAAACCGAACCATTTCTGCAGTTTCTCCATGTACTTCCTCACATTCCTAATCTTTATAAGCTTCATCCTGTTTCCGAATTCAAATATTTGGAACGGTTTCGTGCTCGGCCTATGGTGCTTTTGTTTTATGAGCAGTTTGAAAAGCTGGGTGTTAGATACATATTTTAGTGATATTGAGCCGAAAACCTCGAGCTTGCTGCAACTGAAGCGAAGTAGCGCTATGCCAACAGTGTATACGATACCGTCTGTGAAAGAACATACGCCTATAAAGAAATACGAGGTTAGTGACACTTCAATCCTCTAATATATCGAATTTTATAGAATGTAGTTTTTAAATTTTTTTTTTATTAGCCTACACTGTTCCACTTCTGACAAAGGCCCTTTCAGTTTTGATGGAACCTATCCTGCTTGTCCCAGATCTAGAATTTAAAGCTTTTTATTATTTTAGGGTTGGATAAACCACTACAGATTTCCGGATTACGATCCGTACACGTACCACATCAGCAAGACAACAACAGCTTTTATGAAGCTCGAAGGTGAGTCACGTCATTCCATTTCACTTATCGCTTCTTATAATATCAATCCGCCTAGCCTTTTCCCAACTGTGTTGGGGCCGGTTTCCAGTTTTACCGAATGAATTTTGTAAACAGTCATAAATCATTTTGGATAAACACTTATAAACTTTAAGAATGTTTGCAGATAACTCGGAAGTTTATAATCATGTTATCTTTCTTTACCTCGTTCCTTCCTTATCATAGTAGTTATCCCATGTTTTTTATTTTTGTAGGATGCAACCTAAGGATATCGTATACTTCAACTAAAATACCAAAGAGGGCGTTATGGGATGAGAAATTAGATAAGGTGGCGTTCTACCAACATAGGCTGTACAATCTGACTGGCGCCAGGGTCACGTTAATGCCCAGTGGATTAGTTAGAAGGAGGTAAGTAACGTGACTTTATTTATGCCCCACTTAGAGTGTTGTAAGTGCCCGTTCACTTGCACCTCGGATGACCGCAAGAATGCCACTGACGCCCCAATGAACGTGACCACCAACTGGGCTCAAACGATATTTAAAAAAATAACAACGAGGAAGAGTACGCACGGCTACACATCAAGCTATACATAACCAGTATAAACTGACTTCTGCTTGTACGAAAAACCTATCGTTTCGTTTACCATCGAAACGAAAAGAAGACGAAGAATTTATGAACAGTTCTGCTTGGGTGTTTTGTCTTGATAAGTGTTGGTCTGGTGACGTAATATTTGTTTTCGCATTTGTTGGTCAAGATAAGCGGTATTTTTTTTTGTTGCTGGCGACTGTCGTCTACAGTGCGTAGCAGTAGGAGCTTTAATCTTTCGATAAAAATCGTCTGCGGTCGGGGCACCCCCGCCAGGATCGAAGTTCCTTACGCGATACTCGCACGGACACTCGTATAGAATAGGAAGAGACAGAGAAAGAGTAAATTCAATACGCGTTTTTAATACAGAGCCATCTAGTACAAGTTTTTAAAAGCTCGCATAAAGTTGCCCAAGCTGGGCAGACCTCCACCGTGTCCTAGAGAGGACTTATCGCCGCAATATGCTTGTCGACTGAAAAAATCTAATTAGTCCGTCAGTTAGATTATCAAAAAATATTTGACCCGTATTTTTTCTTTTGTTACGTAAACCAAAATTGACGAAGATACGACGCTTTTAAAATTCTCAATACGTCACACCTAGAGCATGGATACCGGTTTTCGATAATATCGAAAAACCGGAATATCCGACCAAAAAACCGATATTGAAATACCGATATTGGATTTCACTGATATCGGTTTTTCGATATTTGATATAAAAAACCAGACGCAATAGAATCTTTTTTACTTATTTCATTAAATTTAATTAATGTAAAGCATACCTATCGGTTAATAATAAGTATGTTGCAGTGTCATTTATAAAATTATGGATGAATGTGGGAGTTCGGATGGTGATGCGATGAAGGGACCGCGCGTTTCCATGGAACTAGGTATCGGCAAATCGCGGCATTCAGACCTTCCTAACACATTTGACTTGGACGATTTAAATCGTCATTTCTCCACTGTTCCGACACTTGATAATCCAACCAAATGTCAAACCCTTGACTACCTTGCTGGTCTGACGCGACCCAATATTACCCCCTTTGCCTTCACCCCAGTCGACCCGGGAGAGATCAAAAAGATTATCCTATCCATAAAATCCAAAGCTGTTGGTTGTGATAACATCAGTCGACACATGATCGTGACAGCGGTTGATCAGCTCCTTCCTGCAATTTCCCATATAGTTAACTTCTCCCTTTACTCCGGTGTTTTCCCTTCCTTGTGGCGGAAAGCCCGTGTTCGACAACTACCTAAGATCCCTAATCCCACTCTTAGTCATTTTCGTCCAATTTCCTTCCTTCCCTTTTTATCCTAAGTACTGTACATAAAGAATTCTCCAACTTCATTCACAAAAACTTCCTCTTTAATCCATTCCAATCCGGGTTCAGGCCCGGGCACATTACCGTTTCTGCTCTCCTATATGTGACTGACTGACGATATAAGGCGAGGAATGGAAGACACTAAAGTTACGGTTTTGTGTTGATAGATTTTTCAAATGCTTTCAATACCGTCAGTCACGAAGTCATTTTATACATCCTCTCCTATATCATTGTCTCTCACGAGGTTCTGGAATGGTTTTCTTCCTATCTTCGAGGGCGTCAGCAATCAGTTCTTGCTGGTGACTCTAACTCCAGCTGGTGTGATCTTGAAACTGGTATCCCTCAAGGCGGCATTTCATCTCCACTTTTGTTCTCTATCTTTATAGATCTCACAACTTCCGAGCTTCAGTGTGCGTATCATCTTTTGCTGAAAACTTGTAGCTTTATTGTCAGGCAGGTGTTGACAGCTTATCCGGTGCGGTTGAGGAGCTAAATCGGGATTTACGAGCTGTCCAACACTGGTCTGATCGTTTTGGGGTGGCGGTGAACCCAACCAAGTGTCAGGCTATCATTGTAGGAAGCCCCCATAGCTTGAAGAAGCTGAATCGTTTAACGGTTTCACCGGTTACCTATGATGGCACAGTGATTCCGTTTAGCTCTGACGTCAAGGATCTGAGTTTCCATGTTGACACCTGCCTTGACTGGCGTAAGCAGGTCGCGATTATGAGCAAGAAGGTCACTGGTACGTTGCGGTCGCTCTATCGGTTGAAAAATATTCTCCCATTACTAAGGCAATGCTTGTACAGTCCCTTATCTTCCCCATAATTGACTATGGTGATGTATGCTACTATGACCTGAATGCAGATCTCCTCAATAAACTTGACCGACTTCTTAATAGCTGCATTCGATTCGTTTTCAATCTCCGCAAGTATGATCAGGTATCTGCACATCGATCGCTTTTAAAATGGTTGCCTATCCGGCAGCGCAGAGCATTGAGGGCTTTGACAACCCTGTTTTCTCTTCTTCACAAACCCACTTCTCCTTCATATCTGACTTCTCTTTGTCAATATTTATGCTATGCACACAGCAAGAATCTTCGGTCCGAGAATAATCGTCTTCTTTGTTGTCCTTCTCATTGCTCTAGCTTTATAAAGTCTTTTTTCTTTGTCCAGGCGGTTTTCCTTTGGAATGTGCTTCCTCAGAATATCAGAACGGTAACCAATCGGTTCACATTTAAAGTGAAACCTCGAGAACACAAACACAAGAAGTTGGCAGATTCGTCTCAGAATTAAGTTGTGGTAGATTTTCTTGTTTATCTGTCATACATTTTTTTTTGTTTTATATTTTGTTGTGTGTATGTATTTATTCATATATTTTAGTTATAAATATTTTCTAATTTGTTTTCTGTTATTGCACCTACTGTGTATTGTCTCTGCATCACCCTAGGTAGACTGGTAGAAAATGCCCAAGGCATTAAGTTCGCCTTTGTACAGTTTTTACTTGTGCATAAAGTTTTAATAAATAAATAAAATTACTATTTCCGTATAAAAGTGTACAACACTTTTAGGGTCGGCAGCACTGGCGGGGGTTTAATTAATTGTTTATTTATTTTTAAAGAATGCAATGAAAGATTTTTAATAGTAAATGTCGTTGATTTATTTGTAATAGTCTCTTATTTCTAAAATTTGGACCCTAACAACGTTAAAACTAATTTGATCATTTTTTGGCCATAATATCGGAAAAATATCGAAATACCGGAATATCGATATTCAAAAATGTAATATCGAAACAAAACCGGTATTGGAAAAAAGTTCCGATAGTCCATGCTCTAGTCACACCTTGGTATAATTTTTAGTGCGTTCTGATGTCACTACTTCACGAGACCCCACTCCCGAGTTTTGATGCGTTTTATCTTTGTCAATATTCATTGACTTACAAAAACAAAAAAAAACTTGTCCATTATTTTCCAATACTCTAACTGACGGACTAATTAGATTTTTTCAGTCGACAAGCCTATTGTGGCGTGCCCATGCTACTGACGCCTGACGACAGAAATAGGTGTGGCAGATAGTACTACCACACATATTTCTGTGAAAGCTCCCGGTGAGCTTATTTATTCACAAGAAGCTACAGTTGTTGCGTTTTAGCATGGCAATAGCGGTCTTTGCCCTTTCCCTAATACCTATTTTCTTCGTAAGAATCCGAAAAATAGAGTACGTTTCGTTTCTCATTATGGGAAAATGTTGAGGATCACGATAGATATCGATTCAGGGTGGACTTTATTTTCGCTTTTGATTTGAAGAATGAAGGAAATGTTGGTGGGGCAACGATCGCTATTGCCATGCTAAAATGCAACAACTATACTTTTTTTATTATTATAACTTTATGAGCTTCCAGCGTCCCACTGCGGAGCAAAGGTCTTCTAATATTAACTCATTTACGTCTATAGAGGTCACTAACAATTTAACAAAGCGCTGATAAGCTATTGGCGTAGAAGGGCCTCCGTCATGCGCGCAAGTGCAATTGTCTATAAATTGGGTTAATGAACGCGCAGCGTGGCGCTTGCGCTGTGAACATTATATTTATTTAGATCAAAGGTCTATAGATACATGTTCAAGTTAATGCGGTAATTTTATTCATAAAACATGTGATACTTACGGAATTAATTAATATTTTGGTTTAAAAGTTTGTCCATGGAGTATCTTGCCGTTATTCTCCATAGGAGCCTACAACTACGCTTTGGAATGGGAAGCCTCGACTTTCTGACTGACCGACTCCTTGACAATTCAAAATGTGCCTGTAATTGGCTTGATTGAATTTAATGCTTTGAGTTTGAGTTTTCGATCTCCGGACAAAGTGTTTTTGGGTTTTTCCACTTTTCCAATAGGAATTCCCTGTAGCAGCCCAAAATCTAAATTTGTGCCTAGCTGAGGGCAATAGGGGCTCGCCTCCTATCACTTGGGATGTAGGTATACTTATAGAAATGGCGGAATTCGTGTGTAACACTACACACGAATTCCGCCATTTCTATAAGTATACTAAACACCTCAGCTTAATATAGGCTACATTTTCATCCAAATATCGTAAATGTCTTGTGAATACACAATTCCAGTTGTATTTACTTTTAGAAGCATAACTAATGTCGCTATGTCAGTAATGTAAATAGGATTGACTATCTCCATGTTTAGTACTTACTTAATATATTAAATACTATATACTATCTATTCTAGATGGATTTGATTCTAAAGCTTTTGGTCTATGCCATAGACCAAAAGCTTTAGAATCAAATCCATCTCAATCCTAAAGATAGACAAAAATATACCATAGACTCTATGGTATATTTTTGTCTATCTTTAGGATTATTTATAGACCCAAGGACAATACTATCGAATGACAGCGACAAGATATTATCTCTTAATCGTCAAGAAATCCGATTATTATCGATAAAATATCAACAAAACTTCACGCTTATTCGAGATTTAAATGCAGCAATATAAGTAGTATACTTACTACATAGTATGCAAATTCTAATCAAAAATATAAAAAACCAATTTAATAAAAATAAATCGACTTCAAAAAGAAATGAAGTCAAAATTATGAAATATCTTTAATTTCTGAAGTCGGTGTCTTGGGATCTATATTTTAGTTTTATTTTATTGCCACCGAGTTCTGAAATTAAAGTTATTTCATAATTTTGAGTTACTTTCTTTTTGAAGTCGATTTTTTTAAATTACTTTTTTATTTCGTAATTTTTAGTTTTAAGTAAAAACTGAAATATTTGTTTGTAATAAATAGGTAGCCCGTCACACTTTGAAGTATTAGTCCATATCTTGAAAACTACTGAGCCGATTTTGATGAAACTTGTACTGTTCCCTAAGTAGAAGTAAACGTAAGCCAATAAAAATGGTCACAATCCGATTAATATTTGCGAAGAAATTCGTGGACAAACATACATACATTGTATACTTACATCTATAAGATTTTGTATATTTGTTTTTTGGAAGCCCTAATAGATTGTCATATCTGAATATATTGTAGTTCCAATAATATTACATACATCATCATCATCATCATCATCAGCCGGAAGACGTCCACTGCTGAACAAAGGCCTCCCCCTTAGACCACCACGCCGAACGACAATCCGCCACTTGCATCCATCGGTTGCCCGCGACTCTCACGATATCGTCGGTCCACCTAGCGGGAGGCCTGCCTACGCTGCGTCTTCCGGTTCGTGGTCGCCACTCAAGAACTTTTCTTCCCCATCGGGTATCAGTTCTACGAGCGATGTGGCCTGCCCATTGCCACTTCAACTTGCAAATTTTAAGAGCTATGTCAGTGACTCTGGTTCTTCGTCGAATATCCTCGTTCCGGATTTTATCACGCAAAGAAACTCCGAGCATAGCTCTTTCCATTGCTCGTTGAGTGACTCTTAGTCTCTCTAAAAGGCCAGCAGTTAAAGAGCACGTCTCAGTGCCATATGTCATCACTGGCAACACACACTGGTTAAACACCCTAGTCTTAAGGCACTGTGGGATTCGCGATGAGAATATTTCACGTAACTTCCCGAACGCTGCCCATCCAAGTTGGATTCTTCGGGCGACCTCTTTCTCAAAGTTAGACCTACCTAGCTGAACAATCTGTCCAAGAATGGTCTACAACTTCGAGAGTATCGTTCCCAACAACAATCGGTATGGGTGTCACATGGACATTCGACATGATTTTCGTCTTGTCCATGTTCATTCTAAGACCCACCTGTTGGGAAACGCTACTGAGGTCACTGAGCATAGTATTAAGGTTCTCCAACGACTCTGCCATGATGACTATATCATCGGCAAAACGAAGGTGAGTGATGTATTCGCCATTGATGTTGATGCCGAGTCCGTTCCAGTTCAAGAGCTTGAAAACGTCTTCCAATGCGTTCTTGAACAGTTTCGGAGAAATAACGTCTCCCTGTCTCACGCCTTTCTGCAATTGGATTGGTTTTGTGCTCTCTTCCTGAAGCCGGATGGACATGGTAGCGTTCCTATACAAGCACTTCAACACTTCGATATATTATACCTATAGTCGATATGACATCGTTGGAGGGACTGCAATACTGCCCAGGTTTCGATTGAATCAAAGGCTTTCTCATAGTCCACAAACGCTAGACACAATGGCCGATTATACTTCTCTGTCTTCTGTATAATCTGGCGGAGCGTGTGTATGTGATCTATGGTACTAAAACCATTTCGGAAACCAGCTTGTTCGGGAGGCTGGAAGTCATCAAACCTGCGTTCGAGACGGTTCGTAATGACTCTCGAGAACAGCTTGTATACATGGCTCTGAAGTGAGATTGGTCTATAATTTTTCAATAAGGTGTTATGACACTTCTTGAAGAAAAGAACAACCACACTCCTGTGCCATGCTTCTGGCGTAGTACCTTCGAGTATGAAGGAATTAAATAACTTCTGGAGGACCAAAAGTACCGGTTTTCCACCCGCTCTCAGAAGTTCTGTCGTGATTCCGTCCTCACCCGGCGCCTTGTTGTTCTTGAACTGTTTGAGAGCCATTCTAATCTTGTACAGGCTGATGTCTGGGATATCCTCGGTGTAGTGTCGAGTCAGTTTAGCTCTTGCGTCCCGAGCTGTACTGACAATGGGCTGTCGTGTCGAGGTGTATAACTGCCCGTAAAACCTCTCAAGCTCTCTCAGCATCTCCGGTTTCGACGAAATAATACTGCCGTCCTCGATCCTCAGCTTTGTCACTTGGCTTTGCCCAATAGACGAATTCTTTGCGAACATTACATACATACGTGTCGAATTGATAACCTCCTTTTTTAAGTCGGTAAAAATACCTTTTAGGAAAAGATTTGTTTTTGTTTTCCCGTTTGTTTAATTTGATTATTTATAAATAAATAAAAGAACATAACTTCACGCCTGTGTTCCCAGAAGGGCTAGGCAGTGGTGTACATTAACTGTTAGGGTTTAAGGCACAGATTACTAAATAGTTACTTCGTAACAGATACATCACTACAATACAAAAGCGAAAATACCTACGCTATAATAGCCTACAAAATCTTAATAATAATACTAGCTGTTTGCAGCGAGAAGAAATGTACCCTAAGAACGCACACAGAGAGTTGAGATTGTATTGCCCGCCGCGCGACCCACGTGCGAGCGCGTCATCGAGCGAATGTGCTAGGGTTGTACCTATGATGATATTGGTAATAAAACGAATGTTGTAGAAAAACAATTATTTTTTATTTGTTGATCAAATATGTTTCAGTTTAATAAAATTATAGATGCATTTTTTCCTTCCCTGAATGTCCTGCGTCTGAAAAGTAAACATTTGCGAACTGTATTACTTCATATTATATTAGTTTGAGTTCGAGAAATAAATACTAAACACATAATTATGTACGTTTTTGTTTGTGTAGACCACTTGTTGTAGGTAGGTACCTACTTACATCTTTTCTTTAAGTCTCGCTCGTTGGGTGCTGACCAATGTATTTTTTTTTTTAAATTGCGGTCTTTGTTGACGCAAACCTCAAAAAAGCAGCAACTTTGCGTAGGTAGGTACGTACCGGCCCTCCAGGTAAGTACCTACCTACGCAAAGTAGCTGCTTTTATTATTATTATCAGGTATTAGACTTCTATTCTATGATATACCTGCTTAGTACATGCAGGTCCACATATCAAATCACGACGACGCAGGTAGGTATGACCTACCTATTTTCTGACAATAAGTGGGTACCTAACTATTAATTTATATAAAACAACACTTATAATACCTGAACTCCTTAATTTACAACGATTATCATAGTACATACCTACCTATTGGTGATAAATTGTGAAGGAACGACAAAAGGGAATTTGAAAAACAAAAGATTTAAATACTACATAACTTACCTTTGTTCGTCTCTCGGCAATGAAAAAAAGACAAATTTTCATTTGTTTTTTTACTTTGACACCCATCCACTACGCAATAATTACGTGGTTTCGGCATTTTGATACTCAGCGCGGTAACCGTGACGTGCGAGCGAGCACTCAGGCTGGCGTGCGGCAGCCGGCAGCCCTCTGTCGATTGTACCGACGGCGGTGTGCGAAGCGGTAGGCATATAACGCGCGGTCTTGAGTGAGTGACGGACGCCTGTTTAAGGGGACACCAAAGTAAAGGTTCTAAGAATTTCAATAATATGTTTATTATCTCTTTTTATTTTTATATAGGAAGGTGTGTTTTACTAATATACTGCCTTGTGTATAGTACACCCACATTTCGCCAGTATTGTTTAAATAAAATAAATATAAAATTATGTGTAGAATGTATTGTGTATGCTGCATTATAATATCACAAATTGACATAATTCATCCATCCGTTTAATTATAAAGTGGACCAACCAATTGTTTCGTTTAGTAACAAATATTAGGTACCAGAATATTATGTTCAATGTACAGTCATACGGATTTCCTCTTTAAGGCTGCGTTCAGACGACACGCGTCCGCTAAGCGCACGCGCTCTCGCGCGTCTAACTGGCGTTGAATTGTTTTATATAATTTGAGTCTTATGACACATCAATAGATCTCAAATTGCATTAATCGAAGTCCAACCGCACACGCGTTACACTCTCCCCGTACGCCTTAATACCCGTACGCTTTGGATGCTCAAGGTGATTTTGCGCGTGCCGAGCGCGGGTGTAAGGCGGGCACAACGCGTGTGCGTGGTTGGCGCGTGTCGTCGGAACACGCCCTTCATCATCATCTGCCTAGTCTTTTCCCAACTATGTTGGTGTCGGCTTCCAGTCTAACCGGATGCAGCTGAATACCAGTATTTTACATGGAGCGACTGCCTTTCTGACCTCCACAACCCAGTTACTGGGTAATACGATATCCCTTGGTAAGACTGGTTGTCAGACTTTCGGGCTTCTGAGTACCCGTAACGACTATCAAAGATCCACAAATGACAGCCGGGACCAATGGCTTAACGTGCTTTCCGAGGCACGGAGGGGTCTCGGTATGTAAAGATGGTCACCCATCCACAGACCAACCGCGGCAAGCGTAGCTTAACCTGATCGAGCAACCTATGTGGCTGTTATTATTTAGCCACGGCCCCTTATGATAGGTATTAATAAAAATATTGGACAAAAGTTCCTGTTGTTTTGCAATGTTGTGTAAGAGATAAGATAAAACAAAATTACTCACTGCTGTTTGGAGTAGGATTATTACGTTTATTTTACAGACGCCAGCACATCAAGCTACCCGAAACTGTCAAATTTCCCCAATCAACTATGAACCTATTATTTTAGCGATAAAGTTGAAAATCTATTAAAGAAATTTGACAGATTGTAGTAGCTTGATGTGCTGGCGTCTGTGCCTTTTCCAAATTTTTTCTTGTAGGTAATAATGGCTTTCAATTTCCTTATCAGTCGTTATGTCGATAGGTACATCTATTTATGCACGTTGTCGATTAAACTACTAGTAAGCCATGACTCATTAATAGAATACTCCTCAATCTTGACTTATGCAAATTTCGAGTATGGTGGTTCCAGGTGATGGCCCATGTACATAAAAATACTGGCCGTTACACATTCGTAGATGGATGTTGGATATAATTATAAAAATATTGTATGTAGTATATGCATGGACTACACTTGTCTAAATTTCTTGGAAAATGCGATCAAAAATTCTTATCGCATATTATTATTCGGACATTTTAATTTAATATATTGCGCCTATAAAAATCAAGTTTTCTTCGAAGAAACGTTCCAGTGAGCCAAGAGTTGACATCTGGCTTGTGACGAATCATAAAAAATGCCCGAATGGAACAGACCGTTTAATACTTAGTCAGAGTGCATATCAAAGATCACCTTTGTAATTATTAAGTGAAACAATAGACATGCGTTTCACACCATAAATGTGTGTGAGTACCTATATAAATTCACAATAATACGTACTTAACAAACTCCAGTTTATAAATTAATCGAAGCTTGTGTCAAAATCCTTGTAAAAGAATTCCGTTTTCATTCCATGGCCATTTATGCCACAAAGGCAATATCGCAGTATTCGGGATTGAACGGTGCGAACTGACAAGCAATTATTAGATTTTTTCCTCCTCTAAAATCGACTACATATTTTGTATTACCGGCTTTTTTATCTATAATTAATAGGCCTACGTTTAACCACTTTAACCACTAAGTATCTCACCTGACGATAAGCGATGATGTGGTTGACGTATCTTCCAATGCGATAACATGAGTCACAGTCACAGCCTGACTTGCAGTAAAGTTGCCCCTTGCTTCATAGTAATGGTTGTCTTAAAGAAAGAAAGAAAGAAAAAGTATTTATTGCGACTTGTACAGGAGGGTCACAAACTAAACTAAACACAGTCTAAATTAAAATACTAAAATAAAAACTAAAAAAAATTAAAAAAGTAACAAAATGAAACAGAAAGTCCTATACGAGGCCAAAAGGCTTAAGGTCTTAGTAATTCAGGCCTTTTTTTTTTGTGGGCAGCGGGATTGTCCGAAAGGGTTACTTACCGCTGCCCCGGAACATAAAGGGCTAAGGAAGGAACACGGGTGGGTTTTAGTCAGTAAGAGTGTGACACTCCCTTCTGCTCCACCCAGAGCGGGAGGGGTCATTTGATGATTTCCCATCCACAAAAAAAGGCCTTTTTTTTGAGGATGGGAAATCATCAAATAATACTAGTGTGTCAGACTCTTACTGACTAAAACCCACCCGTGTTCCTTCCTTAGCCCTTTATGTTCCGGGGCAGTGGTAACCCTTTCGGACAATCCCGCTGCCCAGGACAGTCCCGCTGCCCAGTAATTCAGGCCGGTATTTCCCGAGGAGTTAGGCAGAGGTGCTTCTATAGTACAGTCTGATTCAAAGTTTATGGCGGCTCGGAACTTGAGGCGAGTCGCTGCGCAGTAACAAATTCACGTGTCAGCGAGGGTGAGAGGTGAGGTACTGCGTAGCGAATAACGCACTTCAGAGCCGCCATATAGTTTGAATCGGATTTTCGCTAGTTGTTTTTAAGTCCCATACAATAGGGGGCGATCCTGTTGCCATCAACCGGGCACAAACATTCTAGTTCTTACATGCCTTTACCAAAAATTAAACTTTCTCGTTCTGCAGGAAGCATGCCATCATTATAAAGCTTATACAAACTATACATATAGATACGAGGGGCGGCTGAAAAGTTTTGAGCCTAAGGTATAAAAAATGGTGATAGAAATGCATAAAAAATTTATTTTTCAATGTAATCTCCCTCTATTTCAATACACTTCTTACATTTATTAAAAAGGGCTTTTAACCCGTTCAAAAAATATTCACCGTCTTTGGCTTCAAAATGTTCATTTATGGCCCCCTTCATTTCCTCGTCGCTGGGAAATCTTCGTCCTCGGAAATCCTTTTTCAAATTGGAAAAGAGAAAATAATCGCTGGGGGCCAGGTCTGGACTGTAGGATGGGTGGTCGATTTCTTCAAATCCTGTCTCGGCTAGGGCACGCTTTGCAAGGCGTGCTGTGATGTTTACGGCTTGTCATTTATATTACTAAGGGTACCCTCAATTAATGATAAGCTGCCAGAGTCAATAGTGACTCATTAAGGTACCTAGGCTCAAAACTTTTCAGCCGCCCCTCGTATCTGAATGTTTATTATAACATAATGATATGAATCGTAGTAACCTAATATTGATTATGGCCATCTGATAAGCTCAGTATTATAGCTACCTACTTAGTAACTAAACCAGTATGGAAATTCGATAGGTACTGGATATAGGAATGTATCTGTTTCGAAATTACTACCAGCCTTGGTTCAGTACAGTAGGCCGTACTTTAGTAGTAACACTTTGACCTTGAGCTGGCCTAGCATAATTTTAATACAATAAGCGCACGTTCGAACAGACGTGAAAATTTCGCGGCGGAATTTTATAGTGCTGAGAATCCAACAGAGCGCATCCTAGTGCTTAAAAAACGCACTATTGGATTTTCAACTTTCGGTGATAAAGCAGAGCGTTGAAAATCCAGTTCGCCAAAAAAATCGCCGCGGGTAAAACGCGCCCGTGCTACCTGAGCTATGAGGCCAGTTTATACTAATTTTGTTACCTCTAAGTGTGGCGTGCTGTACAACTACGATCAAGGTTTTGAGTGCAGTGCGTTCATTACTAATACATATTGCATTGAGTATGCATTCCGCGTGTTGGATTATGTTATTATATTATATTTACTTCGTATTCATGCTCCGGTGCTCGTAGATATTTAAAGATTTCATGAACATTTCGAGGTAGTCAATTATCAACATAAAATATGACTTTAAAACGAGTTTGAAAGTAGAATGCGGTCTGATAGTCGCAAGCGTGACAACTGAGCGTTGGGTCTTGGGTTCGATCCCCGGCACAACCATACGACAAGCTATCGTATCGAAAATGACACATTTCAATATCCTGATTTGCCTTGCCCCCGACAGCAAACAGCTGTCGGAAGAATAGTGGTCTTCTATTTGATTTTAAACTGACAAAATTTTCGGGTTTTGACTTGTGAACAGGGCTTAGAGGACTCCTACGATAACATTGATTGATGTTCGATAATATACGGTACGGAAGCGTATCGAGTAGTTATGAATAGCTATGCTGTACCGACAAATCGGGACCAGAAAACTTATATCAGTATCGACTGATAGGTAAAAATCAACCCACGTGTGCCTGATATGAAAAAGTGTAGTCGGTACCGACTAGTTTCAACCTATTTCTTAATGTGCGAAGTTGCGAACGCATACAGAAAATTGGGACTATTTTGCCCGCACCGATCGGTACCAATCCGTTCCAACTTGTTCGTACTGGGAACCTGTATCTTTGTGCAAACAGCCTTATAATATAGATTGCGATATTTGGAATAAAAGTAGGTATTAAAATGGACCTAGGCTTGATACCTTTTTTGGGGCCATTTTAAGAGCTGATTTTTTGTATACAACTAAGGCGTTACGTTAGTATTACATGGCCACTACAACCAGTTAAAGAACTATATCTAAATACTATTGTGCAAGTCTTTTTAATAGGTTTACCTTTTTATACCTTTTGTTTATGCTTTTTCTACTTTTTGGTTTTTACTTTTGAATGACTTATTATATACTTTTGTTTTCCACCGAACCAGCGCATTTAATTCGGTAGTTAATAACTATCTTATTTCTTCTTGTAGACAATGGAGCAAGAAATATCCGATATGCATAATACTACACGACAATGAAAAGATTCAAGTGCTGGAGAAAGAAACTTCTGCGGTAGAGAAGAAGACGGCCGAGACTCCTTTTGAAAAGAAGAAGGAACAACAACAACAACATGAGATGGAGACCGAGACCAATACCAGTCCCGAGAAGAAACGGAAGTTTGTGTGGAGAAGACGAGAAAAGAGGTTAGCTCATAAAGACCATAATTGTTGTTGAAATCCCGATTTATTATTGTTGTGTAAATCTTCTTGGATCTTCTATCTCGCAAAAGAGTTAAGTGTGAATGGTATTTGTTTTTTTTTTTTAATAAATATTTTATCTTGACTTTTTTTTCCGCTACATAAATGAAAACACTTATTTCATATTTTTTTGTTACAGTACTTCTCATTCTGACGGGGAAACAGGAAAGGAAGGTCTTAGGCATAGACTCGTTAGGAAAATGCACAGAGGTGAGTGAGTATTTTAATATTTTCACACAATTACGTCAACTGTTTACTTTATCTTGTGCAGTCGAGGTAATATAACAGTAATATACAGTTCACACAGACGTTGGTGTCTATTACACAGTGAATAGTAGCATTGATAGGTGAAACAAATATAACTATATATTATGTGAACTTACGCCTTTTTAAAGTTCCGCAAAGGGTACCAACGGGACCCTCTGTCTGTCAGTGGGCTATATCTCAAGAACCGTAATAGGTAGACAGTTGAAAATTTGACAGAGTGTTTATATCTATTGTCGCTATAACTACAAATAATAAAATAAAGTTAAAAATTAAGTCTCCGTACCAGGAACGTGTTTTTTTGCCTTGTGGTACGGAACCCTTCGTGTGCGAGTCCGCCTCGCACTTAGCCGGTTTTTCCCACAATGTATGCAGAAACTGAATAACGCCACTTGCTACGATCCTTACATGTATACGACTTTTGCTTCCATGTATAAACATCTGGGGATAAACGTACAGAGGCCAGCACATCAAGCTACCCCAATCTGTCAGATTTTCCCAATTGAATATGAACCTTATTCCTTTGTGCTAAAGTTGAAAATCTATCAAAGAAATTTGTCAGATTGGGGTAGGTTGACCTGCTGGCGTCTGTACATCAACAACCGTACATTTATACAGGTACCCTAGATTATATTAAGTACCTGGGTTATATTACCCTAAGAAGCAGAAATCCATACTAATATTATAAATGCGAAAGTGTGTCTGTCTGTATGTTACCTCTTCACGCTTAAACCGCTGCACCGACTTAGATGAAATTTGGTATAGAGATAGTTTGAGTCCCGGGAAAGGACATAGGATAGTTTTTATCCCGATGTTCCCTCGGGATCGACACTTATGCGGGTGAAACCGCGGGGCGCTGCTAGTGTTAATATAAATAAAATATTAACATTTGGCGAGAAACACGTTGAGACGTAATAAAAGTTTTATTGTTACCACGTCTATAAGCGTTCGGTGCACCGGAACCAGTTAACTATAATTGTAATTTGTATTTTTTTATGTTCATGCTTGCCAACCAGATAATGGTAAGTGGTCTCTGTCACCTATGTTCATTCGTCATACTAGAAGAATCGTGTTACCAAGCCAGAGGCGAAGAAAAATGTCTCCGGTGCCTGTAATAACATCGGCAGCCGTACCTACCCTTCAAACTAAAACACAGCACCGCTACTGCTTGGCAATTGAAAGTCCTCAGACGAAGGAGCTTGTCTACTGCTAAATCCACATGTATACAGGGTGTCCCTGGAAGTATGGATCAAATCGAATAGGGGCGTGGGCAAGGTCATTTCCAAACTTTTTGATCCTGAGAATGATTGATGATTGAGAATTATTTTATTATATTTCTTACCTTTATTCTGCATACAACAAACTACTCACACAGTACAAATATTATAGCATAGGTAACCATAGTAAATACCATACGCACGCAACTATTCATACCCAGATAATGTATCGTAGATTTTACCGAAGGAATCTCGGCAAGGTTGTATTGTCTGTATTTTATTTTGTTTATTTGTTTAAATATAAATGGTTTCACTCGGATATACCATTAGTCATAGGCCATCACATTCACAACGGATAATAACAATAGTATCTCTAAAATACAAAACGATTTAGACAATACAACAGTTTCAGAATCGGCAGTGGTGGAGCCTAATGACTGTCATCGCCTATTAAACACCTCTGGCAGTAACCTAAAATTGATAACGCACAATATCAGAAGTATTTATCGGAACTTAGATCAATTTCTTGTATTTCTGAAACGCATTGACACCCACTGTGACATTTTGGTTTTTACGGAATGCTTGATCTCGGAACATAAGCCTCTACCACAAATAGATAATTACAGTCTTTATTACTCCACCACTAACCATAATAAAAGTGATGGCGTCGTTATATACATTCACATGGATTTATGCCATACTGTGGAGGAACCAGTACTCGTTGACGCTAGCTGTCTACTTATAAAAAGTAACAATATTGCCATTCTATGTGTGTATAGGTCACCATCTAACCATAATATAGACCCCTTTCTTACATCTCTTGAAACAAACTTACGATCAATTCGAGAATCTCATACAGTTGCTGTCCTTGGTGATATCAACATTGATATTAAACCCCTCAATGATGATCGGAAAAGCGAACCGTATCTCAATCTTCTAGCTGAAAATGGCCTTCTGCCTGCTCACTTATTTCCTACACGCGAGTCTAACTGCTTAGATCATATTATTCTTAAAACAAATCGTAAAGCTCAAACATTTGTAATAAAAACTGACATCACTGATCATTTACCTGTCTTACTTAATTTAATACAACCAAAGCATGACAAAGGCCCTAAATTTAAACAAATTATTAACTACGATAACGCGGTCAATACGCTTATGAATACTGATTTATCAAATATTCTTGATATAAATGATCCAAATAATGCAATAGAAATTTTGATAAAGTACGTCAAAGACGCTTTAGATGTAAATACAACCGTTCGTAAAGTTACCGTTCGTAAAGTAACCGTTCCTAATAGGAAGCAAATACTTAAGCCATGGATTACTAGTGGCTTACTTAGGTGCATCACCCACCGTGACGCCCTACACAAGAAACTGAAGGCTTCTCCTTCAGATGAAGTTCTAAAGATCTCCTATCATAGGTACAGGAACTTTTGCAATGATATCCTAAACAAGGTTAAAGAGAAACATGAAACCTCGACGATTGAAAATTGTAAGAATCCAAAACAAACATGGAAAATTGATACGAAAAATCACTAACACTACTTAAAAAAAAAATCCAGCGGAAGAATTATTAAGTTCTAAGCCACACGAGGCCCAGCAATCCGTGGACAAGATAAATCAATACTTTGTCAGTATTGGTCAAACACTTGTAGACACCATTAATACATCCTTCGATATATCTAAAATAACATGTGACATTAAAACCGACCGTAGATTAAAATCCATCGTACTGCTGGAAACAGATAATACTGAAATTGAGTCTTTAATTCAAAATCTTAAAAATGACTCCGCTACTGGATATGATGGCATACCTACCACATTCCTGAAACGCATAAAAAATGTAATTAGCCCCTCACTGACTCATATTTTCAACCTATGTATAAATCAAGGTATTTTTCCAAACTGCTTCAAGCATTCACTAATTCATCCTATTCATAAAAGTGGGTCTAGAGACAGTGTCGAGAACTATCGTCCGATTTCGGTCTTGCCTGCAATGTCCAAGATATTTGAAAAGCTTATCAACAAACGCCTAATGAGTTTTTTAAATCAAGAACATATTATATCAGACTCTCAATATGGTTTTCAACCTAATAAATCTGCAGAAGATGCGGCGATACAGCTTACAAATTTTGTAGCAAGTAATTTGGACCAAGGTCGGAAATGTGTCGGAGTCTTTTTAGATCTAGCCAAGGCCTTCGATACTATTTCAATTGACCTACTTCTGACGAAACTCGAAGCGATCGGTATACGCGGCCTACCTCTGCAACTCGTGAAAGATTTTCTTACTAACAGGTACCAATCTGTGAAAATAGGTGACTACATCAGCAGCCCCCTCCCCATCACCTGTGGAGTTCCCCAGGGAAGTGTTCTTGGCCCAGGTCTCTTCCTGATATACATAAACGAACTTTGCCAATATAAACCGTCAAATGGAAAAATATTTTCATACGCGGATGACACTGCACTCGTATTTCAGGGAGATTCCTGGGCTGAGGCACGGCACCTTGCCGAAAAAGGAATTCATCAGGCATCGCTGTGGTTAAACAAAAATCTTCTAACATTAAATATCAATAAAACAAAATATATTACATTTTCGATGAATAAAACAACACAACCAACTAACTTCACATTAAAAGCACACATCTGTAATAGAAATACCCAGTCATTAACATGCTCCTGCGCAACACTAATGAAAACCAGCAATATTAGATATCTCGGCACTCAAATAGACGATACCCTTTCATGGCATGCACAACTAGATATTCTGTCTGCACGTACGCGTAAAATGATATGGATTTTTGGAAAGCTCAAATTGAAGATGTTAAAAACGGTTTACTTTGCCTTGGTTCAATCAGTCTTGGGTTACTCTATTCCGGTATGGGGTGGGGCCAGCAAAACAAAAATCATAAAAGTTGAACGTGCACAAAGGTCTTTACAAAGTAATGAAAGTAATGCTCAAAAAACCCTTTCGTTATCCCACAATGAACCTATATAAGGACTGCAATGTCTTGACAGTGAGGCAACTATTCATCCTTCACACTACACTTCGCAAGCATAAAGAACTAACTTATGATGCTAAGTTAACATATCCTGCACGAAGAAATAACAGAATATGCAAGGCAACTAAACATAAAACTGCTTTTCTCAGGAGACACTCATGTTTTCTTGCTCCTTATTTATATAACAAACTTAACTCTCTTTTAAATATATTCCCAAAAATCATGCATGAATATAAGTCTATTATCCAAAAATATCTTCTGAATTTAAATTACAATGATACGGAATCCTTACTTATAATTTCAAAATAACTTCTCTGTTATGTCTGTAACGAATGAAGAGCAGTCAAAGCTCACTCATGCATAACCACGTGTATGTATACGTACTTACATACGTGGGAGAATGAATATCCTACTAATATATCCTACTATCCTAATATTATAAATGCAAAAGTTCGTGAGGATGGATGTTTGTTACTCTTTCACGCAAAAACTACTAAACGGATCTTGATGAAACTTTACAGTAATATAGCTTATACACCAGAATAACACATAGGATACTTTTTATCCCGATATTCCCACGGGATCGAAACTTACGCGGGTGAAACCGTGGGGCGCAGCTAGTATACATATATATATACATACTCCCATAAGCACAGATGCGCGCAACCGTACTCTCACTCATCACACACGCAACACACACACGCATGTACATACCCTAACACACAGCACACGCACGCACTCACACACCCTAACACACAACATACACTCGCACTCACCCACACAATATATATTAATTACATCTCTAGTTGTCATTAATTAATAAATTGTACCAACTTACTCGCCGCGGGAGGAAGACCTGGAGTCCTGAAATACAGGGCTTCCCTAGTTTAGGCTCCAGTCCACTGCATTTATTGTAATAATGTCTGTACTGTGTTTTGATTAGTGTGGAAAAATAAATAAAATTTTTATTTTATTTATCTATTTTTATTTTACGGTTCAAAAGTTGTGACCAATTTTTTTCAATCGTTTCGCATAATGCTCAAAGAAAAAAAATATTTAAAAAAACTATCAGGGCTGTCTAAAAAACTTAAATTGACAGTTCCTGGTAGTTTTTTTAAATGATTTTGTTCTTTGAGCACTATACAAAGTGATTGATAATAACAAAAGTTGGTCATAACTTTTGAACCGTAAATAAATTCACAACATTCTCAGGATCAAAAAGTTTGGAAATGACTTTGCCCACGCCCCTATTTGATTTGATCCATACTTCCAGGGACACCCTGTATAGTACTAATAATAAAGCTGAAGAGTTTATTTGATTGTTTGAACGCCCTAATCTCTGAAAGTACCAGTTGGATTAAAAATTTTTTTTTGCATTTGATAGCCCATTTTTCGAGGAAGGCAATAGACTATTTGACATCACTCTAGAACCCTTAGGAGCCGCGCAAAAAAAAAGACAAGTCAAAAATAATGCTAAACAAAAACGAAGTAATAGCACGGACAGGCGATGCAATGCGATGCGGGGAAACAATAAATTTCACGCAGACGAAATCTCGGGCAGAAACTAGTGACATAATAAACAAAAGTGGACTTAGTTCAGTCAGAAACGAAAGTCGATTAATACTTGTTCTTAAAATCATAACAACTAACGCAATATTATAAAGCAATCAGGAAAATGTAAAATTAAAGTGACAGATTCTTTTCCCGCTCATACTGTGTTTCCGTATTACATGTACGAGTAGGTAATCTACATAAAATGCGAAAAAGCATTTTACTTATCGAATAATTTGTCGTCAATTTAGATGGTATTTGTGTAAAAGTAAAAAAGTTAATAGACTATCCTTGCTGACAGTAAAATCTCCTTTTAGGGAAATGCGCTGTCAGGTTGTATGATGATTAAAATATGATTCGCGAATGTAACAAATATGATTTTACACAATTATAATATAACTAGCTGCGCCCCGCGGTTTCACCCGCGTAAGTTTCGATCCCGTGGGAATATCGGGATAAAAAGTATCCTATGTGTTATTCTGATGTATAAGCTATATTACTGTAAAGTTTCATCAAAATCCGTTCAGTAGTTTTCGCGTGAAAGAGTAACAAACATCCATACATCCATACATACAAACTTTCGCATTTATAATATTAGTAGGATAATCAAACTAATATTATAAAGGCGAAATTTTGTGTGTGTGTTTATATGTTTGTTACTTCTTCACGCTCAAAAGGCTTGACCAATTTTGATAAAATTTTGTATGGAGGTAGCTGACACCCTGGATTATCATACAAGCTACTTTTTATCCCGATATTCCCGCGGGATCGACACTTATGCAGGTGAAACCGCGGGGCGCAGCTAGTATATCTATATTATTTATAAGAATCAGCAATACAACTCATTGAGTTAGAATTGGCCACAAGTGTCATAATTTCATGAAATAGTCAGTCAATAGGATAATATAAATGTATTAGAGAGTTGTATTGACGATTGTATTTACGATTATAATTCTATAAATAAATATTTGCTACGTCCGCGTATCATATTTAGATCAACCTGCAACCTGATAGTGACCTGCAAAAGACAAAAAACGTAAGAAATTTCTAATTTCGCGGGCTATAACGACGCTTTCGTTTAATAAAATCTCTATCTCCCTTCAGACAAGAAGACAGACAACATCTCCACAGCAACAGAACCAGTGGAGACTCAAAGCCAGAGCGCAGTGAATCCTGAGAAACCGGTTGTACTTGACGATTCCTTCCATGACCACGAGATCGATCTGGTCTCCACGTCTGTCACCAGCACTAAGGATGATAACGATGACGACTTCGACGATAACGAACTGTCCAAGATTAAGGACCTTTTGGAGGAAACGGTAAGTTTAATACTTATGATTATCTAATAAAATTCTCGTGTCACAGTGTTAGTTACCATACTCCTCCGAAACGGCTGGACCGATTTGTATGAAATTTTTTGTGCATATCGGGTAGGTCTGAGAATCGGCGGACATTTTTTACGGCTTTTACGGGGTCAGCTAGTCTATATATAATACAAAGTCGGGTTAATTACCCGACGAAACCGAACCGAGCCGAAGAACGGCTGAACCAATGTTTATGATCTTTGTTGGATTTTTTCCGTCCCGAATAATAAGAATAGCTATATATAGCAGAATAACTATTAAAACTTGGAAAAAATCACGAAAGAATAATAATAAAGATCATTTAGTTTTCTCATACATTCGTTCTTATTTATTCTGAAGCGGTACAAAGTTCGGTGGATCAACTAGTTATTTATAGATAAAGTCTTTATACAGGTTCATGTTTGGTTTGTACCATTAAACCAGAAACATTTAGGAAAGTATTTCGAGGCTAGAGCCTAGTAAAATTGCCATTATTTTTTTTTACAAACTCTTGAAGAGCTCAATCAACGTAAATGAAAATAAGTTTGGTAAAGTAGCCGTAGTTTGTACAGACAAAATTCTTAGAACTTCGTACTACGCCTGTTCGTTAGCATTTTTGTTACTACTGAAAAAACTTGCTTCTATGCTTTTGGTTTTTACACCAACTTAATGCAAAAAACACACTTCGAATGTAATAGTACCTTTTATTCAGAACTTCCTCATATATTTTTCTTTGACGCGCCAATATCTCGTAACCTTGAATCCTATCAAAACGGTAATACTTTATATTATAACGAACTCGATAATAATAAACAATAGGTAAAGCTAATCAGGAGATTATTATGGTGGGACTTTTAATTAGCTGCAGTAAAATGATATTTCTTACTGTCATTTCGTTAAAGAAGTGTGTGTGTGTGTTTGTTAAAAAATATTTTTTATCCGATCAATAAAAGGTTTTTACAGTTAATTCAAAATGAGTAAATTTCGAATATCTTGGCATAAAATGATGTTTCATTGCATTTTAATCAATCACATCACTAGTAGAGAATTAGAGAGAGTATGGTATAGTTTTTTAACGAAATGACAGTAAGAAATGTAATTTTACTGCAGCTAATTAAAAATCCGACTGTAAGTATTTTTAAACAGAAGATTATTGTGTTATTGTCACTGACAAAATAATTTTTTGTAGGGACTTCCCAAGCCGTGGTATATCCCGTGGGTATCTTTTCTCAGCTAGAGATGTGAATGGCGCAAAATTGTGTATTTTACAGAAGCCTAACTATGGACTTTACTATTTCCTCTTAATGTCTACTAACGACCCGCCCCTGCTCCGCACGGTTTTTACAACTTGACAAAACATCGAGAATACTAAGTATTCGAACGTAGTATTCAAAAGTAGTAATTTATTAGATTTAAGTTTAACATTATTGTATAATTCTCTAAATGATTGTGTAAACCGCATCAAAATCTGTTGTGTAGTTTACCAGAACAAGCGACTTTAATTTATAATTATGTATATCTTGAAGATCTATATTAAATCAAATGTGATTCTCAACTGCCCGGATCCGATATCCGATTATTCTCGGTCTGATTTAAACATTCATAGTTGCAAAGGCATTGAAAAGTAATAAACGTAAGAATTACGTAAACGCCGGCTGTCGCTGAAAAACCAGCGCTGAGCGCAAAGAAGTCGTGGCATTATGTTGAGCGATGGTTGTTTTGTCTGGACGTGACGCATTTTTCCCTCAATTTGTTTTTTTTTTTGTGTTTGTGTTCTTTCTCTGCGTCATGTCGCAAATAAAAATAAAAAAATATTTTCTTTCTTCTTTCTTTTTAAGAAATCTTTATGTCAACTTTGGTTCCCATTTTATTTAAAATCACAGCAGTTTCTCCAGACACCACCAAATGCTGAATTGTCATGTGTTTTAGGAGAGGGAGATAGCTGCGGACGGTACGAGCGAAGGCGAGTGGAGCGTGCACGTGAAGTTTTCCAAAGACAAGCACTCGCATCTGTACTTTTTCACGCGAACTGGCAGAGACAAGCACGAATGGTAAGATATGTTCATTTTCGGGCAACCAACTGCCATGGCACACCAGAAGACCAATTCCATGAATTAAAAACGTGCAAGATCTAATCGCAATCTCATCTCAGAGCCAATCAATGTCAAAAATGTAAGGAAATTAGAGGTACTTTTGACAGATTGAGACGTAAATCAAACTGTGAGCGTTCTTAAAATTACGAGAATTACTCCTCTGGAAATCTCTTAAGCGACTTTGAAGCCTGGTGAGCGACTGCCGGCACACCTTGGTCAGGGTAAGCCGATGAGCTGCAGTGCAACTGTGAAGCCACATCGCAAACTATGCCCCACCTCTTGTCGTGCTCTCTGTACACTGACACCTGCACTATGAAAGACCTTTGCGAGGCTAAGTACAACGCTGTCGAACTGAAAAACTAGGACTCAGTAATACAGACTAACTAACCCTAATGATAAGTTTAATTGACTGTTAACAAACAGTCTCGAAAGTACTTTGAACCTTATCTTATAATACACTGGCTCTTGCCCGCGACTTCGTACCCATAAAATTTCTTGTTCCCCCGACCTACCCCGTTGTATCACATCGCCTGCCCGCGCTATTACTTCGGTTTTTTTTTTGTAACTTTTAATTTGATTATTTTTTCTTCTTGCTCGACTCTTGAGAGTTATAGCGTTATGTTAAATAATCTAAAATAATAGGGGTATAAAATACAAAAGATTTTTTCAAATTTGACTGATGGTTCCAGAGGTTAGCATGTCAAACAAAAAATAAACAAACTCTTCTGCTTTATTATTAGTATAGATTTTACTTCTATAGAAAATTCCTTAATGATCAATTTCCGTTTGCTATCTGCGCGAATGCCCTTTCGGCTTAAAGTAGGACAGTGAGACTGGCACTCCATTGAGACGAAGCGGAGGAGCATTACCCAATAAACGGTTCTTCTCCGTTCAATATCCATAAGTGAACTAATCTGTAGGCCCATTCTCGTAATTTAAAACGTTCAAAAGTTAGTCGCAGTCTCATCTCGGCGACAAGGAAATGTCAAAAACTTGTCAAAATGTAGGGAAATTTGAAGTATTTTTGACAGATTGAGACTGAGATCAGACTTTGAACGTTCTTAAAAATTACGAGAATTGCTCATCTAGTGCGTTGTACTCGCAACCGGCGTGCGTGTATGATCAGAAGTATAAACGTAAACGAAGCAAAAGGAGTATGTAAGGATCGTAGCAGGTGGCGTTTTGGTTTCTGCCTACCCCCATGGGAAGAAGGCTTGAGTTTATGTTTGTATGTAATCTGCATTCGCGATTTATTTGCCAAAAATGTAAACAAATATTAGTTTATGGAAAAATAACTTTAAATCCTGCAAAATAAAGTTCAGTTTACGTTACAACTACAAACAATTTTATAAAAAAAATTCAATAGTGCTAGTCACTCTGAAATCAACTTAATCATCATTAAAATAAAGTTGATATTTGTTTAACTTTAAATAATATTAATTTGAAACATAAGTTTGAATAGACTTTATTTAAACAAGTTATGAATGTTGTTGAAGGTTAATTTGCCTCCGCTCCTCCTCGACAAAGTCTCGATCTTAGTGGCTATTGTTAGTATACTTAAGCCATATCTTCCGTATTTATCTATTGGCCTATTTCGTCGTAAGCCGTTTTTTAATATTTGTGCCTCGTTAGATAGCTGATTAAATGAAGATGTCTTCCCCGTAATTTGTACGCTTAAGGTCATAGTAAAATTTTGAAATAACTGGTGTTAAAGTTCACGTATGTAGATGATTTTGGGAAATGTTAATAAATTTCTAACTTTAACTTTAGAACTTTTGGTTACATCAAAATATTTGCTAAAGTATGTAGGTATCCAATGGAATAGCAATGAAGGCCATCAAATTCAAGAGTTTAGAAAAAAGTGAAGAATTTTGGGAAATTTTCAAAAATACATAAAAATTTATTTTCTCTTATCCCATGAATGTTCGCCTAGGCTTTATGGGGTGCTTAATTGTTGCAAGTGGGTCACACTATCACGTCCTATAAGGAATACGTTAAATTACAAGTCATCCTGTATATTCGAATCACAACCGTCATTCAAAGACAGTTGTATGAAATTTCTATAACACGGCAAATGGACGTAGGCAAATTTTCAGTTTGCAAACGTACAAAATCTAGTCGCAATCTCATCTCAGCGACAATAAATGTCAAAAATATACGGAACCTAGAGTTATTTTTGACAGATTGAGACAGATCAGACTGTGAACGTTCTTAAAATTACGAGAATTGCCCCTCTGACTTCCTTGACTACAAAAATAAATATTTTAACCTGGAACATGTTTCTTCTACATAGGTACCGTCGCCTAGTTATAGCGGTAACAGAAGCCAATGCTGCTTCGGCGGAGAATTCAGCGGCGGAAGACAAGACGGGCAGCGAGTCCACAGCTGAGAACAAGGACAACGTGGAAATGGCTGTATATAAGCTAACAGAAAAAGAAACTGTCGCTTTCAATAAGTCATCTGTGAGTATAAAAACCGAAAATAGAGACCGATCGAAAAATAAATATGGCATGATTTTTTTTCGGCCGTTTTTTTTTTTATTTTGTTTAAATACAACAAAATAAAAAATAAACATTTTTGTTTGGTAAAAACTTAGAGAATAGAATGTAACACTGGAAAAGGTATAAACGCAATATTCTGAACAAAAAAGTCTGTCAATATGGCGGGGAACGCGGTAGCTACTACAAAAAAACAAAACGGAAAGAGGAGTCCGTACCATCGACTTTTTTATCGATATCGGTATTCATTCGGAATTTTGACAGAATCCATGAAATAAAACAGCTAATGCATAAAAAAGTTACATTTCCCATTCTAATAATGGAAATATATAATAATACATTTAAAAAAAAAAATTTTTTTTAACAACAAAAATGAGTAATTTGTCACTTTTAACGATGGGATGTCCCATCGAGCGCACGGCTTGTAAATCATAGTCTACTTATCTTAACTAATATTATAAATGCGAAAGTAAGTTTGTTTGTTACGCTTTTACGCTAAAACGGCCGAACGGATTTGGATGCAATTTGGCACGTGGGTAGGCCATGACCTGGAGAAGAACATACTTTTCATCCTGGATCGCAGACGAAGTCGCGGGCAACAGCTAGTCCTACTAATCCTACTATCCTACTAATCCTATCCTACTTAATATTATAAATGCGAAAGTTGGTGAGGATGGATGGATGGATGTTTGTTACTCTTTCACGCAAAAACTACTGAAAGGATTTTGATGAAACTTAACAGTATTATAGTTTATACATCAGAATAACACATAGGATACCTACTTTTTATCCCGATATTCCCACGGGATCAAAACTTACGCGGGTGAAACCGCGGGGCGCAGCTAGTAATATTATAAATGTGAAAGTTTGTGAGGATGGATGGATGGATGTTTGTTACTCTTTCACGCAAAAACTACTGAACGGATTTTGATGAAACTTTACAGTAATATAGTTTATACATCAGAATAACACATAGGATACTTTTTATCCCGATATTCCCACGGGATCAAAACTTACGCGGGTGAAACCGCGGGGCGCAGCTAGTTCACTATAAATATAGAACAAGTACAAGCATTTGGATGCAAAAATAAAAAAATATAATGCTGGGTTGTACTCCGTCTACGTAGATAATAAAGAATGACGTCATACGCACAGTTCTGATACAGTTTGATAATTTCGGTATGGCATTCGCCAACGTCCATACTACGTTGAATACACCGGTTCTCGTCCGATCACCGAAGTTAAGCAACATCGGGCGCGGTCAGTACTTGGATGGGTGACCGCCTGGGAACACCGCGTGACGTTGGCTTTTTGTATTTTGTTTTTTACTTTGATTTGTTTCTTTTTACAAATATTTACTTTTAAATGTGAATAAACTTCCTACTAATAATATTATAAATGCGAAAGTTTGTGAGGATGGATGGATGGATGTTTAATACTCTTTCACGCAAAAACTACTAAACGGATTTTGATGAAACTACAATAATATAGTTTATACATCAGAATAACACATAGGATACTTTTTATCCCGATATTCCCACGGGATCAAAACTTACGCGGGTGAAACCGCGGGGCGCAGCTAATTCACTATAAATATAGAACAAGTACAAGCATTTGGATGCAAAAATAAAAAAAAATACAATGCTGGGTTGTACTCCGTCGACGTAGATAATAAAGAATGACGTCATACGCACAGTTCTGATACAGTTTGATAATTTCGGTATGGCATTCGCCAACGTCCATACTACGTTGAATACACCGGTTCTCGTCCGATCACCGAAGTTAAGCAACATCGGGCGCGGTCAGTACTTGGATGGGTGACCGCCTGGGAACACCGCGTGACGTTGGCTTTTTGTATTTTGTTTTTTACTTTGATTTGTTTCTTTTTACAAATATTTACTTTTAAATGTGAATAAACTTCCTACTAATAATATTATAAATGCGAAAGTTTGTGAGGATGGATGGATGGATGTTTATTACTCTTTCACGCAAAAACTACTAAACGGATTTTGATGAAACTACAATAATATAGTTTATACATCAGAATAACACATAGGATACTTTTTATCCCGATATTCCCACGGGATCAAAACTTACGCGGGTGAAACCGCGGGGCGCAGCTAGTTCACTATAAATATAGAACAAGTACAAGCATTTGGATGCAAAAATAAAAAAAATACAATGCTGGGTTGTACTCCGTCGACGTAGATAATAAAGAATGACGTCATACGCACAGTTCTGATACAGTTTGATAATTTCTAGTTAGGGAGGCGAATAGGGGAATTTTCGGTAATACTCGAGCGTGGCAGTTTGAGATATGAGAGATACCTTAGACCTAATAGAACAACCTTGTAAAGTATTTAGCTCTATATGTAGTGACGCGCGCCTAGGATAGACGATCAGATTAGTAAAAAAAAATCGATAGTCTGAAATACTCGAGCGCGTCAGATTAAGATATTGGGGATTGATTTTAGTGTTTTAAGACTAAATTTAACTAATCTGACGATAAGTCCTTGACGCCGCCGTGTTATAGGGTCGCGAACTTGTAAAAAAAAAACGTTAATCCGACATTCTCGAGCGCGATTTTTTATTTTTTTATTTTGAAGAATATAATCTAAAACTCACAAAAAATACAAAATCTGCCGGTTTCCGCATGACCAGAAGTGTGGAGGAGCCATTTCGTCTTCTGAAAAACGCGTTGCGGCATATAAGTCGCGAACGATTCATCTTACAAAAAAAAAGTTTAAATAAACAAAAAAGGTAATTTTATTTTACACAAAAAAGGTCTCTTTACATTTTTGTCCAAAGTTAAAACTTTTTGACTTGAAGCATCATAAAAACTCAAACTCCCGGTTTTTTGAGTATATCTCGAAAACTGAGGGTGTTAAAAAAAATTGATATGAAATAACGATAATTAAATTATGTGACTTTTATTATATCACACAATTTTTTTTTTTTTATAAAGCTTCTCGACAATTTTCGTGGACTCGGAAAAAGCTACGCGTATCTGTATACAAAAGTATTATTAACATGTACAGTTTCATATATATTATTCAATAGCCTGTTGATCCTCAAATTGTTTTTTGGACGTACCGTAAGCAAAACGAAGTGAAGAATTGAAGCAAAAAAGAGGAATTTGCCATAAACATGTAACACGTACAGACTGAGCGCTTCGCGGAAATATGCCGTCCTACCAGTATTTTTCCTTTATTTCGCAACATTGATGGGGAAAGAAGCGGTAGAAGGGAATTTTCGGTACACCCTAATATATATATATATATGTTTATGGTCCCCTACCGTAGACCTATGTGCCCTCAGTATAACGACGATTGAAGAGAGAGAAAAGACCCGACGGTGCTGGTGGCGGTGGTGGTGGTGCTGGGACGGTGGTGGTGTGCTGGAAACTTTGATTAATTGTATTGAGCAAAAATGTAAAGGTCATACATAACAATACAATTATAATACAATTTGTATTTCATTTCATTTTTTTTTTATACAATATATAATACAATTCGTACTACATTTCATCTACATTTACGTTGGTTGTATCTATCGCTTTATTGTCATTCTTAAATTCCCCGTTTTATCAAGTAGAAAGGAAAAAAAAGAAACCAAAAAACCTTTTTCGATCAGATTAAGAGAACCCACCAACATTTTTGTCAGATTAAGGAAATATGCTTTCAGGATACCGAGATAAACCTCCCCTATGAAAATCTGACCCGCTCGAGTATTTCAAAAAAACTTTTTTTTTGCATTTTCAAAAATTCATCGCAACTTATCGTCACGCCGAAATCGTCAGTTTTTTTAAAGGGAGCTTCCTTGGGGCCTACTTAACACCCCTTCCGAAAATCTGACGCGCTCGAGTAAATTTTTTTTTTTTGCATTTTTGACTACTTTATATGCCTACCCCCACCACGCAAACTGGCAGATTAGTATACCGTTGTTATCAGAGGCACTTGGGGCAAACGTAGTATGAATATCTGACGCGCTCGAGAGTGCCCAAGTAACTGTTTTTTTTAACATTTTTGAAAAACCGTACACGCCAAACCCACCGCTAAAATGGTTTTTACCATACGAGCTTTTCTTTTCGAAATCATTTTATCTTTCGATTTTGATAGGTCTCGACGGCGCCGTTGAATTACGCCATTTAGCTACCTCGCCTCCCTAACTATTCGGTATTGCATTCGCCAACGTCCATACTACGTTGAATACACCGGTTCTCGTCCGATCACCGAAGTTAAGCAACATCGGGCGCGGTCAGTACTTGGATGGGTGACCGCCTGGGAACACCGCGTGACGTTGGCTTTTTGTATTTTGTTTTTTACTTTGATTTGTTTCTTTTTACAAATATTTACTTTTAAATGTGAATAAACTTTTGTTCATTAGTAATTAATTTTAGGAATTTTTTAAATCAAGTTTTACAAGTCATAATCTACCTACTTATATACTAATAATAAAGCTTAAGAGTTTGTTTGTTTGTTAAGACGTGCTAATCTCTGAAACTACCCGTCGCGTCGGATTATAAAAAAATATTTTTGCGTTTGATAGCCCAAATTTTGAGGAAGGGCAATTGCACGACTCATAATGCGAAGCATTAGAAAGTGCTATACGATCGAAAAAAAAAATGTTTGCTTCCGTTCTGCAACTGTTTCTATTATTGTATTCCTGCTAGTTAAAAATGTATTAAATGAACAAACTGCTTTTTCCTTACAGAGCAAAGCAGTAGACTCATCTGAAGGTGGTGTCACGATTTCATCGATATCGCAGCCCATACAGCTAGAAACGGACTACGAAAAGACTTTCTGGCCATACCTCCTCAAAATAATACAGGTGATTACTGTACTTTATTTGTGTGACGTAAAGTTTAATTTAGTTTGACACGGCTAGGTTAATGAGCATTATTTGTCGTGTAATCATTGAGGCCTTGATTTGTGATAAAAAATAAACTGTCAACCGCCTCAGTGGAAATATTTTACATTGGAAATGCTCAGTTACAGGTATCCTCCAGTTTAATTAAACATAAATCCTCTGTCAAAGTGTAAAGCTGGCAGTTCACTGAGGCGAAGAAGAGAAAAATAAATCGTAATATGAGTGGTGAGCAAAAAAAGAGTCGTTTAACACTTTCAAGGGCAATATACGGCTATAGCCGTCATAACAATAAAACTTATATTGTGTCTCGCTTACCACGCCGGAACCTGCTAATATATACAACGTGTAACGTTAAATGCGCTAAACCTCATACACCCCAATTACTCTAATTGGGGTGTATGAGGTTTTGCGCATTTCATTCAGTTTTTTCATTGAGTTAAAAGTATAATAAAATGACCAAAACTATTTTTAAAGCTATTATTATTAAGAAAATAGTGTTGATCCTAGCATTACTTTATGCATTCAAAATTGAGTCTTATTGCCTTAAAATAAGACTTAATTTTCTTTGGCTCAATCGGCGGATAGTGGGGCAAAATACAAAATTAAAAAAAAAAACTACATTAAAAGTTATTGAAATCGATTCAGTAGTCAATTATGAACAAACTATTTTCAGGTTTTGCGCATTTAACGATACACGTTGTATATCAATATCCTTCGCTTCGCCTCGGTGGAGTGTCAACCGAAAACAAACACCCTACCAATACGCTTTACTTAAACGCCAACGGTCACATGAGTACAACTCGCAAAAGTTAACTTGAGACCCGGGCAAGACCCCTCCCGACCCCCGCGCTGTTACCGCTTTCGTTATCGACGCGCCAGTATCGCGCGCTTATGTCATCTGAGCGAAGTCTCAAGTTAACTCTTGCGGGTTGTACATACAGTCATTCTACAGTTATTTTACTTACAGAAACCTTATTGTAGCAAGAATAAAGATTTTCACAGTGACGCAAAATCAGAGTCAAATTAACTGTGAAAGGACTGTGGTCACGTGTAGTTTGGCAGTTAGGCCTCGTTCAGGGTGAACGTGCGGTGATAAGGGCATTAACGGTCGCGGTGGAGGGCGTGATTGTGTATGTGGCCATCACAGATATAGATACACCTAGATAACGGAAGAGCAACTACTTCGCGTGCCAAAAATCGCACCAACTTACGTTCAAAAATCGTAAGCCACCCCTTTCGCGCTCAGTCCTGTGTACTGCTGGCCGGGTAAGCGTAAGTGAGAAAGAGCGCTTGTGACGTCATAGTAGATAGTCAAAAAAATGGCACGCTTGGTTTTCATACAGATCGTAATACTTGCGTTATCTATATCTGTGGTGGCCATAGTGCTTCGCGAGTTGTTGTAGCGGGCAGTAGAGTCTAGACGTGCTTCCACTCGGTAAAACAATAGACGGTCGCTGGGCGCTCAGAATCGTCGCGCTATTAGGCGCTGGCCATAGTTACTTCAGTATCCATACTTAATATTATAAAGTGCCCTCCAAAAGTTAGTTGACATTTTTCCACTTCAACTGTGATGCCACATTTACCACATTATGATAAAAAAACAGGTTATCCTAAGGTATTACCTTATTATTTTTTTATGATCAGTCGTAGGTAGTTGAATTAGTCAATAAAAACTATATAGTATATAGTTAAAATATTTGAAATTAGAATTTTAAACCATAATGTGGCATCACAGCTGAAGTGGAAAAATGTCAACTAACTTGGGCACTGTAAATGCAAAAATAACTATGTCTGTCTGTCTGTTACCATTTCATGCCTTATTGGCTGAACGGGCTTCGATGAAATTTGGCAGAAAGGCAGACCATGACCGTAGTTAAGACAAATGTTACTGTTTATCCCGGTAGTACGTTCCCATGGGATAAATCCCGACCTACACGCAAGCGGCACTGCGGTCAAAAGCTGGTGACTTAATATTTTTGATATTTCGCTCTCGCCTTAACACCCGCGCAAGCTCTTCACCCTGGACGAGTCCGTAGACACTCACATTAGGCTAATTGTAATGCGACGTGAAACAGTGTCACGATATGACGTTAAACACGACTTCGGAAAAGGCGGTGTTCTGTCAAATAGAGCCGACGCCGCACGACCGATCCAAGAACAAAAAGAAGAGAAAAGATAAAGAAGTTCGTTTTATTTTTATTTGTTTTATTTAGGGCTGATTTCACCAAAGCCAGATATGGATTACGGAGAAAAAAATTGACAGACGTCAATTTTATTTCACGTATAAAAGAAATCTGACGTTGGTATGATCAACCTTTGGTATATGTTTAGTCATTGTTAGTATAGCTAACTATACTGTTAGTAGTACCACTTGAAGTACAAAAGCGACCCTTATTGCTTTGAAATAAAGACGCTATAAACGTTACCATATATATAGATGATTATGCGGCTATGAATATAATAGAGAACGTTCAAAGTACAGTTCTATTAGTAACAGAAGTATCCCACAGATAGATCCATCAGAAAAGTTAGTCTTTATATGAGTATTTAGTGTTTTTATTATTTTCATTTAATTTATTTCTTTAATTGAACATTTTTTTACTATGTACCTTGGTCGTATCGTTAAGTTTGTTCTCAATAGTTGGGTGGGAAGATTTTTAGTATATACGGACGCTATAATATTAATAAAGGAAACGCCCTTCTTTAATTAATAAAAAAAGTTCTTTGCATAATGAGAGAACCGATTCCAATATACTCCTACAAATCGTTACAGCCCGATTTAAGCTTTATGGCGGCGGATAAGGCGAGTTGCTGCGCAGTAATAATAAATTCATATGTCAGCGGGGGTGAGGGGTGAGGTACTGCGCAGCGAGCACTTCAGAGCCACCATAAAGTTTGACGCGAACTTTACATATCCTTTGTTTCAATGATATTTATGATAAATGATAATTTATTTTTAATTTAACGTTTACTGCAGAACAAAAATTCACCAACCGACTGTTCTTGCCGATTGCTTCCGTCGGAAGTGACGTGGGTGAACACAATGCTAGCGCGAATCATGTTCGACCTGATGAGGAACCCTGTCATGATCACCCGTCTGCAGAACAGGATACAGAGGAAACTCAACACGCTCAAGGTAAAGTGACTCTTATTGTAATTGAAATAAAAGAACGATTTTTATACTAATTTATTACTGATTACTATACAACGTGTAACGTTAAATGCGCAAAACCTGAAAATAGTTTGTTCATAATTGACTACTGAATCGATTTAACCCTTTGACCGCCACGGTCGTGTATAGACGACAAATGACAACGTGCCCAAAACGCCACCGTCGGCTAATGCCGACAAGAAAACACCATATTTTAAGTATAAACACAGAAAACTAAATTTAGTTTATTTATTTTGTACTTAAAACATGGTGTTTTCTTGTCGGCATTAGCCGATGGTGGCGTTTTGGGCACGTTTTCATTTGTCGTCTATACACGACCGTGGCGGTCAAAAGGTTAAGTAACTTTTAACGTAGGTTTTTTTTAAAAAAATGATGTATTTTGCCATACTATCCGCCGATTGAGCCAAAGAAAATTAAGTCTTATTTTAAGGCAATAAGACTAAATTTTGAATGCATAAAGTAATGCTAGGATCAACACGATTTTCTTAATAATAAAAGTTAGCTTTAAAAAAATATAGTTTTGGTCATTGTATTATGCTTTTAACTCAATGCTCTAATTGGGGTGTATGAGGTTTTGCGTATTTAACGTTAGGGTGAGGCCACAGCACTGCATTGCGGCGTCGCATCGTAAAAATCTACGACGCTTTGTATTGCAGTGTGACGTTGTTTTTGCGATACGACGCCGCAACGCAGTGTTGTCGCCTCGCCCTTACACGTTGTATATTTCTTTTCTCACCTGACAACATAACATCACGTCTGTAGTAACCATATAATATTTCCTCTCCTTCAGCTACCATCCTTTATGTCCCCTCTCATGGTGACGGAGCTGTCGCTGGCGGGCGCGTGTCCCATGGTGGAGCGAGTGCAGGTGCCGACGTGGGACTCGCGCGGCGTGTGGCTCGACGCAGACATACGGTACGACGGAGGCGCCTACATCGCCATACTGACGCAAATCAACCTCATGAAGCTCAAGGAAAAGAGTTAGTATTATTTTCACGTGTAATTTTAACTGGCGAAACTTCACAGACGCTATGAAAGAAAGAGTAATTTTTCATTGTAACTTAGATACGTGTGTATAAAAAAGATATTTATTGCAATATTTTGGTGATAATATTGTAACATAGATAGCTACTGTAAGCATTGAAATATAAATTGTTAATTGAAATAATTGATTTACATAAATATTCACAAAATAGGGTTTTGAACTAGAGGTCCTGAAAGTAGTTCGTTCATAATTGACTACTGAATCGATTTCAGTAACTTTAGGTATTTTTTTCAAAATTGTGTATTTTTTCATACTCACCGCTGATTGAGCCAAACAAAATTAAATTTTATTTCAAGGCAGTAAGACTCAATTTTAAATGCATAAAATAACGCTAGTGTCAATACGATTTTATAAATAAAAATAGCATGCTTAAATAAAATAAGTTTTGGTCATTGTTTTATGCTTTTAACTCAATACTTTAATTGAGGTGTATGAGGTCTTGTGTTAATTATGTTACACCTTGTTTAATAATTGGATTCTACATGAACTAGGAATAAACCTGTATCTCACTGAAGTGCATAAACATGAGTATAATCTAAATTACGTTGGCGTTACGTACTCATAATAAAATGTATCTTTTGATATTGCACGACTCTACATAGTCTCACTTCCAAATGAATTTAGTAAATAAGCAAGCACCTAACTGTTTTCCAACCAATTAAATTTAAAAATATATCGTTACTCTTTTTATCACCGATCATATTATTCGCCTCATAATTTTGTTTGACGAAAGTACCTAATATAAAAATAATATTTTTCAGACATGACGCTAGAGGAACATTTACTGGCGCACAGCGTTCATGGGCTAAGCAGCGGTCTGCAGAATGCTTCATCTGCAGCCGAAGATGCGGATCATGCGCGACGGGTAACACTTACTTCTCAATAACATTCTACCACGATATAGCTGTACAAGGATATTTTTTTGGCGCGTGGCTAAAATTCTTTCAATACAGTTCCATAAAACAATTATGCAAATGTCCACCAACAGTTGAGAAACCCAGCGATATACGACTCGGATATGGAAGATTCTGCGGAGTCAAGTGACGACGATGAGAGTCCACCCGTGCAGCCTGTAGATAGCAACGAGACTATTACCTCTGATCCTGGGTAAGTTTCATAATTATACAGTATACAGGTGGTCAAAAATTCGTGGATCAAATGAAATAGGGAGATGAAGGAAGTCATTACCAACGCTTTTAAAGTGAGAAATAATTTTTGTAAAGGCTTCAAAATTTTTAGAAAAAAATTAATTGCTCTTGAAATTTGGTACCCAGAGCCGTAATAGAACTTTTGTAGTGGTGATACATTATCTAGTAATAATACAACACCGTTTGTTTTAAAATTAGCGGAAAAAATTAATTGTTCTTAAAATTTGGTACCCAGAGCCGCAATAGAACTTTTGTAGTGGTTATACATTATCTAGTAATAATACAACACCGTTTGTTTTATATCACATTTTTTAAAATTAGTTTAACTGTAAAGAAACTCGGTATACAAAAATATTTATAACTTTTAGGGCAATTGAATTATGGACTTGCTGTAGAAAGATTTTTTGTTGAAAATGACCTCTTTATCTCCCTATTTCGTTTGATCTACGACTTTTTGACCACCCTGTATAAATGAACGAAGGGCGTTCCTATTAACCGGTAATATTATAGTGTACAGATTTCCTAAGAAAAGTATGCGCTTGGAGGATTATCGCCTATCTTTGAAAAAAAACTAACGCGCGATGATGAAATCATAGAGCAGCGGTGGCCCAATAGTAACGGCCGCGAGTTACCGAGTTGTAGCTCATGGGTTCGAACCCAAGCAGGCGCTTTACTTTGTGTATTTTTTTTTTAACGTAAAAAGTTATCTCATCACCACTGTTGTGGTAGCAATGTCCTAGAACCAAAAATTCAAAGGCATGTGCCATCTACCAATAGTACCAACCCGCTCTGGGCTCGCGTGGTAAATTACGGCTCACTCCCTCTCACCGAGAGGAGGCCTGTGTTTCAGGTGTGGGAACATTGGCCCCGATTCTGTTGTTCACAAACTAAATTAAATGTAAGTTCAGTGCATCTTTTTCTTTCTATTTCGTTATGAAAAGGACAGAAGATAAATATTAGTTTAGTTTAGTCCTGTTAAATTAGATAATCCATAGACAAGTTTAGACATGATTAAAAAATTGGCTACTAAAAATACGTCAATTTACGTCAGGCGCTGACTAATTTGACAGGACTAAACTAATATTTTATCTTATATCCTTTTCGTAATGAAATAGAAAGAAAAAGATGCACTGAACTTAAATTTAGTTTAGTTTGTGAACAACAGAATCGGGCCATTGTAAGCTGATTATGCGATATCTTAAGACGACAAAACAAAACCGTTGACCCCGTAATCACCTATAGTTACTCATCATCTCATCATCATCTGCCTAGCCTTTTCCCAACTATGTTCAGGTCGGCTTGCAGTCGAACCGGTTGCAGCTGAATACCAGTATTTTACATGGAGCGACTGCCTCTCTGACCACCTAAATCACCACCACCATCTGAATCATCTATAGTTACTCGCAGTACAAATTTAGAAAATCATATCGACACCTGCAATTTAAAACATTTTAACTCATTTTTCACTACTTTTCAGGATAGCGATTTAAACATTCAATATATTCTCACTTTGTTCCTATAAAGTCCTAGCGTCTTCCAATTTTGTAAATATGAGTAAAAAGGGATTATCTAATTTGCTGTATGACTAATATGTTGTTTACTTATATGTATTTTATGACTTAAAATGATTTTTCATTAAAAAGTGAGTTACAATGTTTTAAATTGCAGGTGTCGATATTTTTTTTTTTGTTTTATTGTGTTTAGATATCTATAGCCATCGTGTTTCTGAAGTTTCGCTTGCTAATTTAATTTTACCATGTATCCGCGGGCGTAAATATGAAAACATCGAGCTTGAGAAAGAGAGACACACAGCTATGAGTTACAGAGACGACGCGGCGCTCTACAAAGCCGATTTTTTTGCTAAACTAAGATGTTCTTGTCGTATTTACAACTGGGTATGGTTCCTAGTTTGATACTATAGCACGTTGAAATGAACTGTTCATTCCAGATCTTACACTCCACTTGCTACCGAAAGTACTTCTTCTAAGAAAAAGTTCTTACGTATGGTCGACAAGATAGCCACTAACAAATACTTCCAACAAGTGAGTATGTTTTTTTTAATAACTACTAGGTATATGCGTATATGTAAGCCCTTTACAAATTATTTTGGTCGTGATAATTTTCCGATAACACCATCTCAAACAATAACCAATTAAATGTTTAAGAGGCCGCAATCAGAAAGTTGGCAACGTCGCAAATAACTGTCAAATATTTGCCTGTTTTAATTAATTTATCAATATGAAATCTCGCTCTTTAGTATACTGTACACTACTATTAAATTTAATGCGTTTTTTAAGGTAAAGTATAATAATATTCAGTGCTACGATATTAGTTATTGTAATTCTTAATCATATCTAATATATAAAATTCTCGTGTCATAGTGTTACCATACTCCTCCGAAACCGCTGGACCGATTTGTATGAAATTTTGTGTACATATCGGGTAGGTCTGAGAATCGGCTACTATCTATTTTTTTTTTTTTTTTTGCAAAACGACGTATGCGGGGTCAGCTAGTTTTATTATTTATGCTTCTTTGGATTCTATCCTTCTTCGTTTTGTTTCCCTCAGGTGACAGACTACAAGTACGTGAAACGTGCAATGGAAGGTCTATCGAACACGGATATAAAGCTGCATCTAGAAATACACGCTCTAGAGGGGCGACTAGCGTTCAATTTACCGCCACCACCGCACGATAGGATATGGTTCGGGTAAGACACCAATCTATTCTATTTTTAGACATCTGTGTCTCAGCAAAGATCGAAAGGAGCACAAAGCAGGGCAGTTATATGATGATAACATTTACATAATCAGAGACAGAGGTACATTAGTGCCTATAGTACGCTGACATTTCGCTAGCTATGTTGAAGTATCGTGTAATACGAAGCGAGCTTATTCCCATATAAAAATAAACTTAATTTTAAGTGACATAGAGTGCAAAATAGTCCACGCGAGCTTATTTTATTTCCCCGTTTTCTCGTCAGATTCCGCACGAACCCACAACTAATACTAAAAGCCCGGCCGGCGGTGGGTGCACGCACGCTGCGGTTCGCGCACATCACCAACTGGATCGAACAGAAGCTCAGCAAAGAGTTTGAGAAGATTCTAGTTCTTCCCAACATGGAGGACTTTATCATAGACATCATGACACCTACCCCGGTACATTTCGACTAAAACTGTACGTACAAATTTGAGTCTTATGTCTGAGTTTTAAGGTGTATTTTGAGATGACACAGTGTGAGATTGCATTTTGCACGTCGGTTGCGTTAATGTAGCTGCTGAATGTGATTAAAAATTACATTCAATAATTACAGTAAACTATTCAAATATAATTTTGATGTGTCTATGTAGGTACCTACTCGTTGTTTGTCAAAAAAGCTATGAATATTGAATTGTTTTTGATAAATATTGATGTGAATAAATTGTTTGAAAGTTTTTCCAGAATGTTTAGGGTAAGGCAAATTAAAACAAGGATAACTGTCATGTCGCCCCAAATACAGTTCTTATGCGTATTACCTATTTATTTATTTATTTATTGAGAGTTTATATTTTTACATCAGTCTAAGCTATGAAGACTACTTATGTTATAATTATTGTTGTTACGGTGTAAAATGCAAAGTATTACGTTAACATAAAGAAAACATGAATTTACATCGTCATTTTAATTTCATTCCATAAAACACACATTTTTTTTTCGACTTTATAAAAACTCCTTGAGCTAGTTGAATGTGTGTTATTAATCAGTTTTTTTTTTTTTTTTTGTAAAATTTAGATTTCTATGGTTAGATAGCATTTTTTTTTGTGTATATCTTTAGTATTTTATAGAACAATAAAACACTTTGTACATCCAAATTCAATTTTATAATTTACTGGATGTTCCTTTTATTTGATTAAACCGCAAATATTTACTGTTGGGCTATCCAGATGTGCAAAAAAACTGTTTATCGCCAACAGAACCTATGAAATTCACTAAAAACTTAAATAACAAAAAATCTTGCCTCAGGAATACGAAAAAAAGGAAAGGATATGAAATAAAAAACATACTAATTGACCGAATTAAAATGATTGACGAAGTCAAATCAAATGACATTAATAGAGCTAAAACGTACGTAATGTTTCAAACTCATAGCAATTACGTCTGTGCAATGATTAGATATAAAAAAAAATAAAAATAACACTATTGGTGTAAGTTGTAAAATATAAACACTAAATTAGAGTTAGCATTTTAAAAGATAGATTGACTGTGTAAACTATTTTTTTTTCAAATTAAAAAAAAAATCCATTTATTATACACGTTAAACGTTTTGAAAATATTATCGAAAATTGCCTAAAGTTGGATTCTTTTGTGCAAGATTTTCTTCCTTTAACCAATAGTAATTAGGCATGCAGTTACTGTTAGTGATGAATTAAAATTTTGGAACATAAATTGCATTGTGTTAATATTAATCGCGATTACTATTATAGAAACGCTAAAATGTGAGATGCGGCCATAAAACGACCGAGACGAGAATATTTAGCTCCTACGGGATTACTCAAAAGTATACCGAGTCTCGTGTTATCTCGCTCCAGCGTTGTATGACCGCGCCACGGATATTAGCGTATATTATGGTTACTTAGGTTACCCGATAAATCATTGAATTAATGTTAACTGATTCATCTTGGCACAATGTTTCATGCTACTAGTGTCACATCGAATTCAAGGATTATACTTTATGTTTAAGAATATTTATGTATATTATGTTGATTTAAATGTTTATGTTCATCACATTTGTATTAAATTGTATTATTTATTTAATAACTGTGATGTAACGCTTAGTTAGACCGTAGCTTGTCTTATACTTTTAAGTTTTTTTTTATTTTTATATCCTCAATTACTTTTTATCGCACACTACTTGAACTACATATTTTTTTTTTTACGAATATTCCATTAATTTGAGAAAGAAATTATATTTCAATCACCCAATGTCACTAGAAAGAGCTTCCTCGCGTTACAAACAAATGTTTTCGACAATAATTCCGTCTTAACCTGTTATTCGTAATCGCAATATCAAATTTTATAAATAACAAGACTATGAAAAAATATAAAGAAATGTAAATCTATGAAAATTAAATTAATATTTTGAAGAATATTGACCTGAACGGTATATGTAGTTGTTAACGATCGTTAATATTTTTCTAGTAGTCAACTGAATTTCTAATGTGTTTTCTATCAACTTTTTCTTGAAACATAACTTTGTCAGTATTTATTCTGAATTGGTCGCATAACAAAATAGTTAATTGGCTTGCACATCGCATAACCTTTCTTTTACTTCTTTTTTATGCGAATAAATTGCATTTTCACTTTTCACTTTCTTCTTTGAAAGTTTGCAGTTCCTGCATGGGATATCTGTCCATTCAAATTGAAGAAAGGAGACATAATATAGGTATATTAAATAATAACTCTATTTTCCCTGTTTCTCCTCTTCCTAAGTTTGGTGGGCAGACATCCATAATATTTAATTACTCGTATTTATATGAATGTGATTACTATAGAGGAGTGCGCAATTACTTAGAGAGATGGTTCCGAACTATGAAGGCTGATAGTACTTTGCTCATTGTCGTGGCGATTGTCAGTAACGGTGGTGTGTGTGCTAACTTGTACGAATTTAATGAAGATGCGGACGAACGAGTGAGCTTTTGGATAAAAATACTGAGTACTTATATGATAGTAATACCTATTAAAGTTCGCGTCAAACTTTATGGCGGCTCTGAAGTGCGCTACTCGCTACGCAGTACCTCACCTCTCACCCTTGCTGATACGTGAATTTGTTACTGCGCAGCGACTCGCCTCATGTTCCGAGCCGCCATTAAGTTTGAACCGGCTGTACTAAAAATATGCATAGCTTACTATCATGACTGTTACTCTGTAATTTAATCCTTAACATTTAGTACTGCGTAGCATTAATTCAATTTTATATTGCTAATATTATGAATATATTTCACTTAAATGCCAAAAAAGCCGTTGTAATATAGACATTTGTTGTTTTCTACAACTTATTTTGCGTACATAGTAAGTAATACACTTACGTAAATGTAAAAATCTTATGAATGTTTGGATCAATATTGTTGCCTACATCCACTGTTGGACTGTTTTAGTGGTGTACCTAAATTCTAAACTTATGCTGTATTGACCTTCTAACACATAGTTATCTTACTATTTGGTGTAAGTTTTAAGTTACTGTACCACAACTTGTTGATACTCAATTTCTCCGACGTATGTAGTACACGAAAGACGTATATTTTGAAAAGACATAGAATACATATCAGTTATCAAATTGTAAACTACGTACCTGTTGTTATTTCCGTTTTGTAGGCAGTTGATAATAACCTAATTATATTCACATGGAAATAGTATTCAGTAGTTACGGCAAACGGGTTGTAGTGACAAAAAAAAAATCAGCTTAATTAATTATTACATTTTTGGTTGTTGGAGTTTCCGAGGTGTTCGTCCGGTGCAGTATTGAGGTGTTCTTGAGTAAGATGGTTTGGAACAAACCAATGTGTTCATTGTTTACTGAATATGAGTGACTCGTATGCAAAGGCTTAACCGGTTGGACTCGAGTGTAAAATAGTTTTTATTACAAATCATATTTCAGTATGTATATTATTTCGTTGTTTCTTTTCTAGTTAACATTTTTTATTTAAAACTCGAATGTAAAGGAATTATTTTGTTTTGTTTTGTTGAGCTGCGATCACCTAGTGGTTGGTATTTTCACAAAGTGTACCAAATACGAATAAATGTCTATGTATATAGTCTATCAAATTATAAAGTGTTTATGTGATATTATATATAGTTAAGAGTTAAACCGTGCCGAGTAGTTTTTCTATGTGGTATCAGTTGTGATTTTTTCAATAAACAAATTGCTATATTTCATGTTTATTTTTCTTAATACTTATGACAACATTTTCTATTTTCCTCATACTTGCAATCGTGTGTAGACTTGCCAACTTTTTATAACAAATATAGTATCTTCGAAGCTTGTAAAAATATAAGAGACGGCGAAAAAAAAATATATAGTAGGTATGTTTCAACAATTTTTTTTTTTTAATTAGGTATATTTTTTACTACTTTTAGCCTTTATTAACGGGTTTTTATTTTTTATCTCTTAACTAATAATTATTACACATCTCGCCACTTTGTAGTTGAAAAATGAAAATTTAGTAGAGTCGCCTATTTTTTTAAAATATATTATTTAGGCCTCTAATATAGCAGGATACTATATGTATTATATAGTAGGCCTAGGTAGGGCCTAGTCGTATGTTTAATAGTATGACTCCTTAGTTCCTTACCGCCCACGGTTTGAACTACATTACACATATGAACCGCTCAGCATTGAAGTACAAAATTATTAATGGAATCATCACAGACTTTCATAAACGGATCATCACTTACAACATCTGCAGTAGAAACTATTAAATAAGTCTGGGGATAAATTATGCGCTTACTGTATGGGTTTTAAAATATAAACCTCTTTACCAACAAAATGAAAACAAAAAAAATATTTTAAACTATTTTATTCAACAGTTTTTCTTTTTACATAATATGTGTATATTTATAAACACTATGTATTGTCAATAGCTATATTCTCGTATATACATTAGGCACTTCATAACATACTCGTTGTAAACTATATCACATATCGACAACTATACTTAGAATTTTGTACAAAATATATTACTAAAGTATGTATTCACAAAGGCTAAATGGTTCGTTCAGGCGCTAATATAGAAATTATATTAAAAAAATAAAGGATCTGTCTATGGAAGCACTAAAGAAGACATTGTTATGGCAGCACCATAATATCTACATCGGTCACCTTATTCTGGAGAATATTAGATAGTTTAAATCTTGAGGTTCAACAACAAAAATGGATATATGTGTGAGAATCTTGGTTTAATTAAATGATTATTAAACAATTCCAGCTTGTCACAGTAATTAAATGTGTATCCAAGAGCCAACAATTTCATTTCTGATGTGTCATTTCTGCAGTAAAGAACAATATAAGGTTTCATATAGCAGTGGCACCGAATAGGCATCATATAAAAATTAAAATAATCTGTTCTAAATCACACTTAAACTGCAATATATTACGTTATATCTAACTATGGTGCTTAACTAATATGGCTTTCTTTATCCCACTTAATCATAATATGTACAGAGTTGAGATCAACCTTACATCTAAATGAAGATCTTACATATTTTGGCACTCTGGACCACATTTTCATTAAAAATCTACTATATAATTTACAGTAAATAGGTATAAACATTTGATACATAAATAAAGATTAGAACTTTTGTACAATATTGCATTAATACGCAAGCTGATTTTATGGCAAGCAGTAACATAACTTATAGATATAAAACTCTTGAAATAGGATCGGAAGCAACAATGTTTCACTGTTGTATTCAAGATATTTCTTCAAAATAACCAACTGCTCATAACACTTATTCGCAGAAGGTTTTCTTTGCACTCAGCGTCCATCATTATCCAACTCACAAGTGTCTTTATCGTCACTGATTTTATCAAATCACAACATTAGCCAACGCTAGCTCAACAGCCCATCTTTAGGGTAACACAGTTAATTTCAATGCTGCAGCTGGCAATGTGCCGTGCCATCAGCGTTCCGTCTCTTGACCAGTTCGGCCCAGTCGTCTATCCGGGGGGCGCAGACTAAGGAGTACCTTCCGAGGCGTCTCCTCGCCATGACAAGGAACTCGCCCGCCCCCGCGGCCGCCCCGCACACCGAAGAAACGTGCACGTGCGCGTGAAGGCTGCGCGTTTTCCGCCGCTTGTGGTTGCGGTGTGTAGTGCGCTCTAGTGTGTTGTCGACGTCATACCTGGAAAGATGAAGGTTCATTAGAGTGGTGAAAATAAAGAAGAAGTACCAAGCCGTCTATCCAAGGGTTAACTACAGAATTCTAAAAGTCTTTCCTATGATTTATCTTAAGACAAAACTCATGGCAAGTTTTTTGATTAGGATCAAGTTCAGGACTTCATAAACGAAGTGCTAACTTCTCTTTAAATTTTGAGTGGCAGTGAAATAACACATGATATGTTTTGTTTTAAAATACTGGTACCCCTACGTATTTCTTACAACAGTTTGTAGAGACCTTCTCAGTCCCCAATTTACATGTCCAAGAGATGTAACAAAGATAAACCTTATAATAACTTTTTACTGCAGCCAGAGGTTTACGAGCGTGCATGTAGCCTGTAGGTGGACAACAGGTTCTAGATACTATCACAAAACAACGTTTTAGGTACCTTCTTGTTTTTCTTAACAGTTTGTACCCATTTTACTATCTGATAAATTATTATGTAAAAGACTTGGTTCCAAGTTTAATTTTAAATAACAATTCTTTTGTCATTCAAACATTTTTTATACAATGCCTTGACTGTTCTAACTTCCAAAACGTTGATCATACAAGGTTTCGTAATAACTAGCTAATAGATTGTGTAAGCGGTCATTCGCAATTATCTACGCGGGGGACTGCAATTACATGGTATCTACTTTTTAAATGCTTCACTCAGCACTCTTAACGATGTGGCGTGTACAAACATTGTCTAAATGGCTTGCGTATTCTGGGGTAGGCAGATTTGTCAAAATGTAAATAAAAAAAATTAATGATAACTGACCAGGATCTAACGATTTTACTAGGAGCTTTACATTCTCATTGGACTTAGGACCAAACCTCTATAGGTTTGTTATCCCCATGGATATTCTTTTCAATATCTCTGTAGTTAAAAGCTTCTTAGGGTTTAGCATTCTTAGAATTTTCTAATGTCAGTTAGTCTAGCTACCAGACATTCAAATTACCCTGGGATGAAAATATTTGAATATTAAGCAGATATTCGGAAATATTTTAATATTAACAGTCAGTACTTTTTTTTTTGTGGATGGGAAATCATCAAATGACCCCTCCCGCTCTGGGTGGAGCAGAAGGGAGTGTCAGACTCTTACTGACTAAAACCCACCCGTGTTCCTTCCTTAGCCCTTTGTGTTCCGGGGTAGCGGTAACCCTTTCGGACAATCCCGCTGCCCCGGCAGGCTTCGGCCCTTACGGGCCCCTTCCTTATTGCTGACATAACAGTCAGTCCTTACCTGTAGTAATCATCATCTTCTGCCAGGTAGTCAGGCTTGTCCCTGGCTTCCTCTCCTGATGTGGCACGTATCAGCTTGGTTAGTCGGAGAGTCAATTGCGTCGTGTCCAAGTCTTCGCGAGCTTCACTCATCACGATCACGCCTCGGGATACTGAAATGGAGATGGTAAGTTATAACAATGGCACTTTTCAATTTTATTTCTGGTTTCGAAAAGGTTTAGGCAGATATATTAATAATTGAAGTTTTTAAACGTTAAACGAAACTACGAACTAATCATTAATTTATTGCTTGTCACTTGTTATAATTATTATATTTCACTACCCAGCAAGAAATGCCAGATGTTATAAATTCAGACCGCAAGTATGCTAAAATTCGTTATCCTAGAATAGAATTATTATTTTTATTATTTATTCAAAAGAAATACAGGTTTCGCCATATTAAACGTCCAAAATAAATCTGTTCGAGGAAAATATCCCACAATAATAATATTTTGCGTCAATACATATTAATAAAATATGTAAATGTGCATTCCTTTTATCTAAAACCAAATTATTATCAAGCCTTGCATTTACAAAGATTGTTTTGTTTGAAAGCGGAGTTTTCGTTAATTATAGTAATTGCTACGGCACAAACAAATTAGAAGTTATAAAGTTTAATAGCTGAGCTATCTAAGCGTGTTTCGAGAATACAATTGAGTCAGCGACGAGTTTTCCTTTTAACTACAGCGCGGCTTTAAATGTTCAACTGATGTCACGGCGCCATTCTTTCACGTTTCGAACACCATATAATTTTATTATGAGCTCAAGTTTATTCATTTATTTCATCCTTTTACTATTTTGTGTCCTTTACTTATACCTAGCGTATTAATAGGTAGGTAATGTATAATTTCGCTTCAAGGAAAAGCATACTCTGTTAAAAATTCTCGTAAATTTTTCAAAAGCTTTTACAAGGCTTAGAATATCGAGCCATTACCGCCGAATTATCGTAAGCGACAAACATCAAATTTTACAGAAAGTTTTTTAAATTAGTTTTACTAATATTTGCGCTATTAAATTGAAATTTAAGATTTGCTATTACTTTAATAATTGTTGTATTTTGGCGGGAAAGTCGACGAGCCATTGTCCGTTTAGTTAAAATGTCGTTTGCCATGAAAAAACGCTGTGTTAAGTAAAAAAGTCGCTTACGATAAGTCGGCGGTAATGGCTCGATATCATTGAAGGCTTGTAACTTGGTTGGAAACAAAAGCCGGTAGATGTCCCCCCACTTATCTCGGTGAGGTAAGAGCAGTGTTCAAACTGTAGCACAATGTAACTCGCTCAACGACTAGGTACCAGTCGCGACACCAGATTTATTGTCCAGATATTAATCACTGTGTCCCCATTGTCCGTGTTTTTTGTCCGCTCCGTGAGTAAGCGCAAAATGTAGCCGGATTTTTTCTACGCCCCAGCTTTTGTTTGAGCAAGATAAGTGAATAGACCAAGTCGTTGGTAAACGGTCATCAACCCGAGCCCGACAGTCGATAATTACATAGAAGGTTCACTAACGAGCCATCATAACTATCTCAGTACCGCGGTATGTTATCAAGACAACTGTTAATTTAATTGTAAGCTAGTGTTTATATCCGAAATATGCGCCCGAAGTACGGACGTTAGCTATGCTCCGCTCTTCGTGTGGCGGGACCATTAATTTCTTGTTTCTAATAACAATCCTCCGTTCTCTGATAACTAATGATGCATTATTTATTTATTCAAATACAAACAGAAACAATCGGATAATAATTTCTCATTTCTTGACAATTTAACAATAGCTTGTCATTTTTATTTGACAAAGAACCTTAACACGTACGTTGCCTTGATCCAAAAATATCTACCTTTTTTGTGAGGAATGACAAACAAAAAATCAATGATACGTGTTGGAGGCGGCTAATAACGTGGATGCGCGGGCGACGCGGCGGGACGCATGCGCTGCAGTGACATAACTCCTCAACTATTATAATTTATCAAACTAGAAAAAACTATTAACATTAACTCCCCGCCGCGTCGCGTGCCATACGCCCATACTAGTCTATCCGGTATACACTTGTCAAGCATCGTCGTTACGGACGTAAATTGAATCTAAGCAGCTCATCCCGGCTCGCTCACTACATGCAAAAGCTTCCGTGAGTCATGACCGGTATGAAATGCAATCTAAACGTAACAGAGATCCAACTAGCACTTAGCGGCGATACAAAAGGCTCGACAATCAGCAAACCTTTTTCGGTTGCATCCATTCGCGTAAAAATTCAACTTTGTTTAAAATTTAAAAATAACAAGCAGTTTAGATAAATGGTCTCGCTGTGTAAATACTTCGTGGTAGTTAAGCGAGGAAAAATGATAAAATTATTTTCAGGTATAACAACGTTTAATATAATTTGAGGCGCGAGGAATCCCGATGATGGCGACAAATTACTGTGCGGTCGTCGGCGCGGGTTTATTAACATTCAGCGGGGCGAAGGCTCCTGGTTTTGTGATTACTCATTATTGCGGTGAAGGAACAGCTAGAGGAGTAATGACATTATCGTGTGAGGTCTTACCGAGGTCGCTGGTGCAGAAGGCCAGCTCTAGTTCCGACTCGGTGCAAGGTCTGCAGTCTGCGGTAGAGGGGTCGTAGTGTCTCCGGACCAGGGGTCTTGCTTCGTATTTGAAGGTAGCTTTTCTTTTCTGAGGACCATCTTCTGGTTCCGCTTCAACGTAGAGAGCAGCACGACCGCGCCGGCTTCGGAAGCATCGTAGTTCCCTTGGATCGCCATCGTTGGGCGCATACAGAGGAACTAAGCGACGAGCGCCCTCCACAAAGATACGCGCTGGAAACCGCTCCGCGACTTCTGGAAAGAATGCATTACTTAGTAAGAGACTACAATTAAATCATTATGTTGAAGGAGTTTTACTCTGGTATTCAAAAAGGGTCCACACAACTAACAATTTACGCAGAGCGCTTGCCATCTGCGATCATCCCTAACTCCATTAATTATGTGTACATTTTTTATTTAATTTTGTTTATTTATTTACTTTTTTGCATCTTTGTTTGTTCCTTGAAGAAACGGCTATTTTTTAAAGTAAATCTTTTAACGGAATTCTGTTTCAGATCACCCTGATAAAAATCTATATCATTACTAGGAAGCACAACAAAATTACCTGTATCATTAAGTCGCAAGGTGTGAAATAGATCAGGCGGGTCAGGTCGCCGTATGACCCTCACGCAGACCTTGAAATCCCTCTCATCAGCAGGCAAGGACGGTCGGAACAGCAGCCGCAGTGCACCGCGAGGGTATACCCAGGAGATGCTGCCCTCTCGACAGCGAAGGTAGACCGGAGTCACGCCTCGCTCCGTGGTTGAAGTCAGGCCACTGGAAACAAAAGAAAGGTGAGTTTAGTTTATAGTCTGTATAAGATTGGCTATGATGAAAGAGTTACGGAAGAGTTGAGGACCATCAGTAGTCATTCTTTTTCCTCTAATCCGGGAATGCCTGAACCTGGTAATAATTGTTTAATGTCAAAAATCGTGAAGTCATAATCGACCTCTCGGCGCATACAGTAGCTGCATAATTAACAGTTTAGTACATTTATTTATAGCACAGTCAGAAAGTTGTCTTAATCATATTTGAGCGATTTGATTGGAACGCGGCTACCGTAGTCATTAATTTACCAGAGAGCTCATTACGTATTCCGTGTCCAACGCGACACTGCCGACCGGCTCCATATACTCCACCCAATAAAAATTATTAAAAACACACTCAAATTGCTACCGCTTCAAGCCACTACGCTTTTACGACCAATTTTGTATCAACCGTTGGTTCTTATTGTTCCAAGATTATACGCTACATGCAACTTATAATATAACAGTCATTTATAGTGTCATCGGCCAAATCTTCATCTCATCTCGGTTATTACTTGTGTTCACTCAATTTTTATGCGATAATGGAACGAGTAAATAAATATGTGGTTTGTGTTTTAAGCTGGCAAAGTAATGCGAAAGCTCTCGAACTTGTTATTTTAAACTGCAACGCCATAAACCGGTCCAAAGCTCTATTAAATTAGATCAACGCGAAATCTAGATGAAAGTTCTTAGCAGGGAGTGGTAGATTAAGGCACGCGATCAAGGTGTCATTTCTCGTCGGTATCTCGGAGTGCTCCCATAAACAAGCCCGAAGCGGACAATGGTATCTGCGATCAGGCACGTGGGCTCGATTCTGGAGTAGCGCCCACGCCGCCGGCCCACGGCGACTCAGCCACACGCCATAAAGCTAAAATATACGAGTTATACGACACACCACACTATAAAAGATGCCACGTAAAGATTTTACATGGGCGACCAATAAAAGCAAGGAGTCGCTTTTATGTTACGAGTGCATTGTCTGTGTGGCCAGTGTTGTGTTGTTCGTCTGTCTGCTTTTCGACACTTTCGAGGCTTGTCTCATCTTGTTTGAATGGGCACTCATTTGCAATCAGTTCTCTTATGAGGTGATCATGGAAAGTCCAGTTGGTACTCTTATAGTTAGTTACTTATTAGACTCTTCTCATTTGACAACAGCTTTAATGGCACAGAAACAGCTTTTGCGTAGCACATTCGAATTTGCCTCCAAATGTTTGTCAACAGCCTAGATGTTGTTAAATAGCCCTTTCAAACAACACACAACCTTTAAAACTTTTGAACGCTACAACTGCCATGTATAAGAGTCATTGCTCAGTATACATCTCACTCCTACGCACAATATAAATGTATCCCGTGTGTCCCAACGCGTACATTAATCAGGCGGTGCTCGATCTCGTCTGACAACGCATCGATTTTCTTTTATTACTGACGGAGTGACGGCAATGAGGAATTCTGTCGCGTCATAACCTACTTTCTCGTCATCGGGAGACTTCCCTAATCCCCGCTAATGGGCTAATGTTGAAAAATATGTGTTGTAAATTACTAACTAATAGCAACAAGTGGGACTGTGGGGCTCATGTGGCCACCCCTGCTCGTCGCGACAAACACGTGGAAGGTAGTGCACCCCTGTCTACGGGGGTTAACAACCTTTTCACACAAAAAGGGTTTACTACCTGAACTTTAAAAATCAAGCTTTGATATTGTGATTACTTCATCTTGCTTGATTAATATTATTTGATCTGCCAAGCAATTTGTGTAAATAGATTTAAATGGACACCTGTAATTAAAAACCGAATCATTAAGCTGTGTAGGTGTATTCGATATCAGTATTTAAATTGAACGTTATTTTACGTAGAAATTACAATTAACGTCGGCCTGGCAGTGATTTATACAGACATTTGGGTGTTTTATTACTAGGTTGTCTAGTTTACCCACGGAACTGAACGGATGCAGTTAATCGTACCTACATTCTAAACTAAACTAAATTCTACCGGGCGGGCAACGTTAATTGCTCAAGTGGAATTGCTCAGCCAATAAGCTTGTAAAATAAAGTAAAACTAAAAACTACCGAGTGTTGGGGCCCTGTCGCATGTCGCCTACGTTATCGGCGCGCGCTAAGACAAACACACAAAAACATACCTTATAAAAACCGCATAGATTTTTTCTTATTTCCAAACAGAAACACAAAAAATCTGTGCGAGGGGTGTTAACTGCAACGAGCGGACTGCGGCAGTTAATACTTTAGAAACGATTGGAACATAATCAAATGTTTGTTATGACACGAATATTTGAAATAAATAAATTTTATGTTACATTTATTTGGAATGCAGTGAACATAAAAATTACAAGAAGGCAAGATAAATATGTGTGCTATGCAGCAATAGATGCCATGTGCTTGAATATTGCAGATCAATACTCAAACACGACTGATATTTATAAAGTGCAATATTTTGTTACGAGTGCACAAAACAACAACAAAGAGGGTACAGTAACCGTGATCCATTAACCAGCGAAGTGTACAAAAAGATGACGGTCGGCAGATTCAAATTGAGGCAATCCCGGCCCATTACCACGCAAATGACGCGGGCGCCGATACCGGCCTAAAAGCCGCTAATGTACCTTAACGTCACCCTACCACACTACACCTCTCTCCGTCACACAATATAGGTTTATATCTATCTATCTCATTCATAAAAGTCTAAAGAATTAAGGCTAAAATGGAGTCACGCGCGCTCTCCAATTAGTGTTTATATTATTTTTATTCTCTGCACAAGACACGAGTGATAATATGAAGGCACTGCAATATGAAACTTTAATCAAATTTAGAAACAGTTGAAATGATTCGAGATCAATTAAGTTTGATTTGTATATCAATTAAAATTATTGATATTTATATGTGAAGTTGTAGATACATAGTAATTTGATCGACGGAGAACCGGTACCCCGTAGTTTATGTCCTATTTTCGGCATATGAATAGGCTTTGTATCGTTGCTATATTAGCAATGTTTTACAACTTTTAATAAATTTATATTCAAAGCGTTTTTATCATTCAAGATATAAATTACCTACCAAGTAATAAATTTCAAATTTTAACGCATTCGTGTTAATATGCCAAATCAAGTAGAAATACGTTAGAAATTACCATTCCATTAGGATTCACTATTATAAAAACCTAACAATCGGACAGGTTATGTTAATCCAAAGTTTATGACTAGGTATATAAAATATCTACCCATATTGTCTTTGTCCAAATATCATGAAAAATTGGCAGTTAATTTTTGTAAATGTACGAGGTCCAATTTAAGTTTTCGATACAATTTTTATGATCCTCTAACTTTGGTCGTACGTCTTGTGTTGTGAAAGTTCGTTAGTGCACGATAACAGGTCCCATAAAGCGTTATCGCGACATTACAAGAGCCTCGACAGAATAATAAAATAAATGTGTGTTTTCTACGAAGAGTTTTATTTATTCTCGCCCAAACCTGGCGCAAGATAACAATGTCGCGTGCGTTCAACCTCCGTTTCTTGTAGGGCTGGCTGTACTAACACGACTTTAGCTTTTCCTATGTTGAACAGGGAAGTTGTAAACAGTGTCTCGGCATAATCATTTGATTTAAAAAGTACCAATATTATTATAGTTGGTGGGTCTTTCCAAAACAATTGAACGCTGTATTATTTGTTAAACTTTGTACAGACTACAAAACAAAAACAAGGCCTCCCTTTATAATCTGACTAGAATATTTGTAGAGCTAGTACGCTAACAGCAAAGCATAGCAATTATTTATTGTAAGTAGATATATGAAAGTGTTACAGTTAGCTCTAGCAGCCCTGCACCGTGGACCGCGCCCGCGCAGCCTTCTGCCCACGCGCCGACTATCGTTAGCCGTATACAGAGTTGATACGACCGAGGGGCATTAAATTACACTACGTATACTATACGTGTTTAGTATTAATTCGATACGGTATAAAAATAAAAAGCACCATAAATGAGATTTTTTTTGTTTCAAACAAACTAAATAGCTTACAAATCAGAGTAAAACGCAACCACCCTTTGTAAATAAAGGAGAAACCCAAACTTCATAAAAACTTGGGCCTGGTGACTGACCTTGGATAACTATACAAAGTGGCAACGTCCAACGTCGCGCGCGGGCAGTAACTCGAAACACACTGTGGATTTTCCAAACTGCAGTACCGGAGATTTTGCCGATTTCAAATCGGTCCGAGTAAAAGTACTCTCATCGGTCCATATTAAATTAGTTAAAAAATGACGGTCTTCGGATGTTTTATTTAGTAGCCATTGGCAGTAACTGTTGCTGATCGGCAAGTCTCTCGATAAAAAAGTTTGCACCTTCCGATATTTAGAAGGTTTGCGTTTTTTACGTTTTAGAACCTTGTGGATAGTTCTATGGCAACATCTAAACTGCCGGGCGGCTCTGTGGAGACTCGTCGGGCTGCGGGAAATATTGTCTAAAATTCTTTCGTCCCAAGCAGCGGGCATTTACCGCGGTGGCACTCCCTCCTGTTACAGCACTATACGTTTATTGACCCGTAATCTTTGTACTGCCAACTGTATAGTGCGGGCATTCCTAGGGCAATTGCGGCTATCACCATACCTTTCTCCGTAAGTTCGTAGAGCTAACGTTGTGTTTCCACGGCATTCGCCGTAGATTAAAATCATGTCAGTGTATTCTGACACCGTGTTAGTTACACGAGGTATTTTTGAACACTTTAATTATACACACACACAACCAAAGTTTAACTATCACAATAAAAACAGTCAATTACAAAAAAAAAACACTAACACTAAATAATAATAATCCCAAGTTACGTGTCCTGTCACAATAAAAAAAAGGAATACTGTCTTAAACTTATTTAGTGTCCTATCACAATAACAAAACAAATTCACAATTATTGTCAGCCCACAAGTTCGACTAAACAATAAGGGCGCAGGAGCTTCCGCGTACGTACCTACGTTCCGGAAGGGTAGCTTCGGCGCACTGAAAAAACAAGTTTTTTGGAAGCCCCACTTACTGATCGCAAGCACAAAATACAGAGAGTACAGAAGTCAATCTACATACAAAGTGCGCTCGAGCAACGCACACATAGACACCGCTCACGGACACGATATCTCGGACTGGTTGGGACTAGTGCGAGCGCAAGTGCCATCCGCTTGAGACATGCGTCTATGAAGTGCAAAAATGGAGCAATAAAAAAAAATTATAACTGTTCAGTGGACGGTTGTTTAAATTCAACATTAAACGGTGAATTGTCGTTTTTTAATCTACCAGTTGTTTCAGAGAGGTAAGTAGGTATTTGCTTGTATTTCGATGGTTTGTATTAACGAAACACAGTAGTTAGGTAGGTAGGTAAGCGCCCTGGCCCCCGGTCCCGCGCCGTAAAGTAAAAGCAAACATGACTTTGTAGCACTTTGTGACAAATTTGTAATGTAACAATAACATTAAAATTAAAATATTTTAGTTATTGTTGGTTTTTTCGTTTCTCATCAATAAATCAAACAACTAGATGCGAGTGCCACTACCACGATAGTTTTTTGTGCATAAGCCAAAGTTTACAACCATAGCGCGACCGCCGAGCTTCTGTACTTTCGGACTTCTGTACTTTCGGTATTTTGTGTCGCAAGGATCTAAGATACAATAGCAACACACTGACCTATTTCTATTTCTTTTACGCACGTGATGTTTTGCCAATAGGATTGTCACTCTCTTATGTACTACGTATTGGTTTATGACTTGCGTAAGAGCGGCAACAACGTATCGTAGATTTATCGTTTTAAGGTGCATGACCTATGCCTATAGACATAATCAGCTGTTAGGAAAAATACATCGTGTTCAAACGGTGCAAAAACTTAAAAAATCATTTGCGACTAAACTACTGTTTCAATTTAATTGATTTTTGGTAGAGAGCTTGATAATGATACCTAGTATAGGCAGTTTAAAGGAAAGCCCATCTGTCGTATCAACTTTGTATATACAAATTGTACACGAAACCAACGTAAATTCCGTTATTGAACTATTCGTACTTAAATGTTTCTTTATAAAAATACTGCGGTCCACCGCAATTCAAATGAAGTAGAAAATTGAAAAGCTGTAAGTAATAATTGAAAGTTTTGATTTATTTTTTAGCTCCAGCCATAAAAATAATTTGCACCAAATTACACGGACATTATAAAAGCTATATCTAAAAGCTCTATATTCGTTGCACTAACATAAAACAAGTTTTACTGCCGGCTCTTACAATATGGTAATATGCCAGGCATTGTGTCGCTATCGAGTTGCTCTTGTCAACTCCACCCTCACACATGCGCAGCGACAAAGATTTATAAGCTTTTAAGCTCACCCGTACATGCGCAGTTCGAGATCTTATAAGAATTGAATGCTCTCGCGCACAAAGGCAGGAGGTAGTAGTCGGAAGGTTTTTTAGTTTGTAGGTCATAGTCGAACGTACGGCGATTGTAGGAACAGCTAAATAAGCAAAGCAGTGCCGTGATCTAGTTGTCTAACCGCTTTGTTAGTTGCCTTATAGATAGCGAGTGTGTTAGCTCGTTATTGTATTCTAGCTTAACTTGTTATTGCCTCTAAGGCAACTTAGATTGGACAAAACTAGGAAAATTGAAACTAATCAATCATGTCGTCTAGCGTTCTAAAAAGCTTGTATTTGCTTAAGTAATAAAATGTAGATCATTTACCGGCGAGCATAAAAATATAAAATCAAAAATCAATCAAAATCGTTTATTTGCATAAAATGTGGTAGGTACAAGAGATGATAATATGTAAAATTGTAGTGCAAAGACACATAGGAAGTTACCTTCCATGTATGTTGTGAAGAATAAAAGCCATTGCAAAGTAAATCATCATTTTATTATTGATCATCGACAAGAATGTATTTATGATCGGAATCTCAATGATTACAATTCTTTTCTTTCTTTTCTATCTTTGTCACAATGTCCACCTGTTGAAACAATACATTTTATTGTCATTTCCCCTTCAACATGTTATCCTGTGCCACCGTATTTTATTACCTACGATGACTAATCACACATGGTAATGTTATCAAAATAGGATATTACTGTGAGTGTCAAGACATGTACGGAGGATTTCCGTGAAACAATGGCTGGCTGGACAATGGCAGGGCGGACGCCGCGGGCGACGGCACAGCACGTGCGTGCTATTGTATTCATATACGATACCAGCGATATATTCGATACAATGCCCAGGGACCAGCTTTATTGATCATCGAGAGAAACGCCTTCGGCTAAGCACGATTAAAATGAGTACGCAACATTTTTGTACGGCCAGCGACAATCGCTTACAATCTCAACGAATCAATCTTGAAATTTTATTATAAGCTGTCGTTATTTCGCTACGTGAAACTTTTGCGCAGCAATTCTTTTCAATTGCTTTTCACTAAATTACTACTTGCATCTATAGACTCTTACAACGAGAATTGCCAGGAAACAATCACATTGCGAAAGCGAATGTCTCAGCCTGTCCTGTGGAATTTAAATTTAAACATGTAAACCCTTCAGTAATTATAAAGGCATTTAAGCAACTTAAGATCAAAATGACCGAAGATCTGTGGGGCTTGTCTACTAAAGTTTGTCAATCCATTATTGAGACAATTGCACCCTATTTAGCTTTAATATTTAATTTGTGTGTTGATCAAGGGGTATTCCCGGATTTAATGAAGTTCAGTAAAGTTATTCCACTTTTCAAATCTGGGGACAGCAAAAACACTAATAATTATAGACCCGTATCGGTTTTGCCTGTTTTCAGCAAGGTGTTTGAAAAAGTAATGTTAAATCAGATGCTCAATCATTTTAATCGTAATAACATCCTACACGATCAACAATATGGTTTCACCAAAGGACGTTGTACAACCGACGCCGGTGTAACCTTATTAAAACACATATTTGACGCATGGGAAGAGGCACAAGATGCAATAGGCATCTTCTGCGACCTATCCAAGGCATTTGATTGCGTGAATTACGAAACACTGCTTTTGAAACTTGAGCATTACGGACTGGGTAAACTCGCTCTTAGCTTAATAAAATCATATTTAAATGATAGGTTTCAGCAAGTTCAAATAAACGGTGAAAATTCATTGGGTTTAAAAGTCAAAATGGGTGTACCGCAAGGCTCAATATTGGGGCCGTTCTTATTTTTAGTATATATAAATGATTTACCTTATTTACTGGAAAACCGACCACAAATGGTGTTATTTGCTGATGACACATCACTGATTTTTAAAGTAAGCAGACGTGCACAGGAGCTTGACGACGTAAATAACGCTATGCTTGTGGTCCATAATTGGTTTACTGTAAATAATTTGGTATTAAATGAGAAAAAAACTAAATGCATTAGATTCACTTTACCGAATGTTAGAAGTAGTGAATGTCACGTTGTATTGAATAAGGAGATACTTGAATTCGTCGAAAATACGGTTTTCCTGGGGATCACGCTTGACTCAAAGCTGCAGTGGGGTCCTCACTTAACATCACTTGCAGGGCGGCTAAGTTCAGCCGCTTACGCTGTTTGGAAAATCCGTCAATTAACAGACGTGGATACCGCGAGACTGGTCTATTTTAGTTACTTTCATAGCATCATGTCTTACGGTATTTTGTTGTGGGGACGGGCTGCAGATATTGAATCTATCTTCATTCTGCAAAAGAGGGCTATCAGAGCTATCTACAACCTCAGCAGACGTGAATCTCTAAGGGAACTGTTTAAAAAAATTAACATCATGACGGTTCCTTGTCAATATATATATGAAAACATTATGTACGTTCGAAAAAATCTACATCTTTTTAGTAAGATATGTGACAGGCATAATTTTAACACTAGAAATAGGAACAAATTAGATCAACCTCGTTTCAGATTGTCTAAAGTAAAAACTTCTTTTATGGGTTATTGTGTAGAGTGTTATAATAAAATACCACTCGATATTCTTCAACTAAATGAGAAGAAATTTAAAACATGCATTAAACGCACACTATGTAGACAAGCATACTATAAGTTGGATGATTATATCGTAGATAAAAATGCTTGGCTAAATGCTGGTCCTGCTCCACAGACACTTGGGCTCGCTGGTTAAAATTTCAATATTAATTTGGAAGACATGCTTCCCTTTTTTTCTTTTCTTTTTTTTTTTTTTAAGTGTTTCTGACATTCGAATTTAATGTGTATTTTTAATTCAATCAAGTTTTAATTGTTACTTTAATATCTTATACCTCTTTCTAGTAAAATTTTATTCATCTCGTAAATAAATTGGTAACGATAGTTTTGTATAATTTAGAAGCATTTTTTTTTTTTTAATTTTAATTTTGTAAATGTAAGAACCATGGATCCGTTCATTATAATTTTTTTTATATTGACTTGAAAGAGCATGGCAGTTGAGAATGTGTCATGCTCACTTAAATGTCTCACTGATGGTGGCGCGTGTGTTGGATCATTCGGTTCCCTTCAAAATGGTTGAGCTGGATGGTGCTGATCCATGCGTCATGTTCGTGAACGGGCGCTGTCAGTTGAGACTGGTCATCTCTTAGCTGCCAGGGCTTCTTTTTAATCTTATAACTGTCTTGAATTGTTTCTTCATAACATTGTTCTCACATATAGAAGCAACAAGAATACTGTACTCAGGATTTTGTAATATCTTAATTTAAAAGAGTGTCCTTGGAGTTTCTTGCCCGTTCTTCTCCAAGAGATCTACGTTTTGGAATGGGCAACTAGCTTCAACTTTCTGACTAACTGACCGACTAGTTAATTTTGACAATTCAAAAGTGCCTGGAAATGGTTTAATTGAAATAAATGCTTTGAGTTTGAGTTTGAGTTTGAGTTTGATTGACGTGCCAGCCACGATCTAGTGTAAAATAGTGTAATTGACGTGGGCAGACCTAGGGAATTGTCTGATACGCAATGTCGAATCTGCTAGCATTATAGTACGTTGATCAAAAAGATTTGTACTCTTTAGATTGTTGGTTGAGTATTATAATAGGATCATTAGGTTGATATTGAGCTAGCCTTGGATTGCTCAGCGAGTTGACCTCCGTGGCCGGCGTGCGTGGTGAGTGGTCGTGTGTCCCATGTGCTGATTCGTCCTGATTGTATAATAGAGCAGAACTCGTGCGGGGCGCGTGGGCGCCCCTCTGTCAGCTGCTAAGAAATAAGGAGGTAATTGCTATTCTGCACCTTGTAAATCAATTGACGGCGATCAACAAAATTGAAATAGATTTGTCGCGACTTTGCACAACAATGAACATTTTGTTGAAGGTATCCGCGGCGGAAATGTACCTATCTGAGTTCAAGTATTGTTCAAGTTGTTTCTTAAGAATAACCATTTTTCTTGTTAGAAACTTAGGACTTATAAAGGAAACCACCCAGAAAAAAACACTTCATTACAACCGGACCACCAAATTATGCAAGTTGACTACAGCTAACTACCCACCTCATTATCTGCACGTCATTACATACGATTAGCAAACATTCTACCGCCATACTTGGTGTAAGTCATCTCGTCCAATCAGTGGCTCTAACTGGCTCTATAAACAGCACGACACGACATACAGCGTGTTCCATACAGAGTAAATAGTAGGTACATAATGTTACATTGAAGCGTGACCACTTATTACTGCATGTATATGAGTTGTACTAGCAACTGGTGTTTTGTACCGCGTTATTTGTGATATAAGCACAAGCATGCATGCTGCATGCATAAATTATGCGCAGTTAGCATCATCGTAAAATATTTAGAAGTCATGCATTTTTGATGACGTCGATATTTTATTACTGAACGGTAGTTGATAAACTAATATTTATCAGCAGTCAGCAATTGTTTTGGTGACTGCTACTTTCATGCACGGAGCACATAGAGTACCTATAGACGATAGACGCATTGACATCAAAGATCCTTTCGAATTACTTTACTAGATTAGACCTAAGTAGGTAAATCTAATGCAGGAAAAAGACCTGCGTGTTACCAACCACGGCCACAAAAACAGCTCATGTGTAAATTGCCTATCATCTTTGGAAGAATAATTAATTTAAATTTTTATATCACACTCCGATTTAGGAACATTTGCAAAAAACTTGGCAATTGTTAATATGGCGTGTCCGTTCCAAATTAGTATTAGGACAAGTGTCGCTAATAAATCGTGTAGGGCGGTATTAAAATCATTTTTTGTCTATAATACTCTAGTGTCAGTTGAGGTTTGGCCGTGAATTAGGCTGAGTGCGCATGTGCGGGCGGCGCCACCGACGTCACCGTCGCCATCGCTGGCGCCCGCGCAGCACATGTGAACACATGCTGACAAACGTTGTAAATAATCTGTTTTATTCAAAACATGCTGACCTCTGCTCCGCTCAACATAAATACTCGCCATAAATACCATTCATGAAATATTATCTGCTATAGTCTAAGCATGAAATTGAATCGCAAATACCTCCTTGTTTAATGTCCTTACTCGACATTAATTATTATAAAAATTCTGTATAATTTTATAACTAGGCAAATAAAAGGAAAAAAAATGTAATTTAAAAGACAAAAACACGCGAGCTCAGTAAAACACAGCTCCAATTACATGTAATTTGGAAAGCATGCAATTATGCGGACCCTGAGAGGCATTTCTCATTCTTTGTGGGTGTCTCTAGATGCAGTCCTAGTGCTTATTTAAATAATATTATATTAAATATTCAGTGTTTCGTGACGACGAGACACTTTATCATATTTGATTAGGCACGATTTTATCTGCGTTTACTGCTTCATGAATATTTTTTTGCATTAGGAATTGATTTAAAATAAAGATCGTGTAGCAACGTCTATCGCCGTTTTGACATTTTAATGGAAGTCTGAAATTGATAGAGGCTTCAAACTTTATTGAGACATCATTTATTGAATATAGAATTATGCAGCCAACAAAATATATGGGCAATTTAAATATTCACCACATAAATTGCAAAGTTTGATTAATTACTTACAATCTTTTAACTTCTTTAGTTCGAAAATACACCTGTTAAATATCTGCAGTATCTAAGATCTTCAAACTCTTCCAAATATTATACCAACAGAAATATAACACGAGATTAAATCGATAGACTGATAACATTGTATGCAAATAAACGTCAAAAAGGTGTTGCATGAATAGTTGGCATGGGAAAATATATCGATAAAAGATAGGGATTTTTGACCCGATACTCGAATACTTTCACAGCGTGCGAATCGTGGGAATTGATTAGCGATGATCTATATAAAATAAACTATCCCGACATTGTGGCTAGCTCGTCATAAAAGTTCTGATAAGGATTGATTACCTGTGAATTGTAAATAGTGCTGGGATCACACACGTATCGTTGATGGCTGAATTAATGTGCTTTTAGACTTACAATAAAATCAAACCATATTAAAGTGGAAGGCTTTTTATAGATTTCGTGTTTTACTATCTGATAATAAAGAAGTTTGGGCTCTTAGAATAGCTTTTGATAGAGTAAAGGGTCATCACCAAAGTACCATTATCAGCCCAAAACTTAAATGTTCTCATGCCTTATACGAGTACCTACCTCAGGTATATACTTTTATTCAAAATGGAGATATCGTTGTATCAATACCACCTGACATCAAATAGTTCCCACAAAGTGGGTATCCTATGAATTTCTATCTCGCGCGTGATCAGTCGCTTGCGCAGATAAGCGTAGTTCACACGACTTTATCTGACGACTGACAGCTGTGACAGTTGTCACCATGACGTTTCGGTCGGTCAGTCAACACGTCTCGCTGTCAGTCTGTCAATTATGCGACGACATATATCACGAGAACGGAGAAAGCATCCTCCTATGAATATTTTTTTCACATTAAAATCGGGTCAAAATTCTCATCATTGATTTAAAAAAAAGTTGAAACAATAAATAGGCCTCCCAATATTATTGTAACAAAAACATTCGTTATGGATTTTTCTATTTAGTTAATATGATAATAATTAGCGACTACAAAAAATATGATTAAGTCCTTTGGTACCAATTGGTAGGGCTTTAGAAACCCTCGGCAGTTCGGATGCGGATATCGGATTTCAGTCTCTGCGTGTAAAACTGTCAATATGCTGCCGCTTTACCTATTCGAAAAAGACAGATTATAATGATAATAATTGCCAATAGCAACAAAAATATATAACTTCGAGCATTACAGCCTTGGCGACAAAACTATAATGTATGTACAAATGTGGCATTGCCAAACTTACATAAATCTTGTGGTTGTTTATTACACGAATTTAAAATTTGGTCAGAGATTTATAGCGAGTTCAAAGCAGAGGGTACAACAAAGCTTTCGTGTGTGTTGTCCACATGTTTGTCTCATCCGATTACTTTAACTTAAGCGGTCATAACTCATAGAGTTATGTGTTACGTTACGCTCAAGATTATGTTTTTTACACGCCTATAAATAAACATCATACTTTTAATTTTAATACCTCTTGCTTTTAGTAATGTGCCTATCGTTTTATGTATCCTTTTGATTGTAGTTCTTATAGTATCTAAACATGAAAGTTTATTGTCAAACTTAGTTCATACGATATTTTCATACTTTTTTTATGTCCCACTGCTGGGCAAAGGCCTCTCTTTCCACCTCTCTGTCCAGAGCTGGCAAGGACCAATCTTTATCAAAGGAGTCTATTATAGCTTATCCCATTTTTATACTTAACCGTTTTTATTTGTAACCGACTTCAAAAAGGAGGAGGTTCTCAATTCGACTGTATGTTTTTTTTTTGTTTTTGTATGTTTGTTACGCGATATCTCCGGCATGTGTCAATCGATTTCAAAAATTATTTTTTTTTATAATTTTTGAAATCGATTGACTTTGCTTGGGTAGATTTTGAATTAGCTTCAATAACTGCTTCTGCTACTTAGTTTATATTGATGATGTTATAATGACTTCCTGTCCGGTTAAGCAGTCGACAACCTCCTACAGGTTGAACTGCGAGATGCCATTTCCAAAAAAAAATGACTTCCTGTCACTGATATTCACATAGCAAGTAGTGATAAACGAATTCGTGTGGGGTAAGTACAACTTAAAAGTGAAAAATAAAAACTTTTTTATAAAAAAAAACAACCGACTTCCAAAAAAGACACTACAAATTGAAAAATAAATTAATTTCGGAAGTCGGTGGCAAACAACAAAAATGCGAACCCAACGACACCGACTTTTGAAATTAAAGTTATTTTTCACTTTGTACTGTCTTTTTTGGAAGTCGGTTGTTTTTTTTTTATAAAAAAGTTTTTGATTGAAACAAAAAAATGTACTCATGTGTTAATAGCTGTATACAACATGAATTAGAATAATCAATCAATCAATTCTTAATTATTTAAATATCACCAAACTAAAAGTTGTTCAAATCACTTCGGAATCCAGAGGGGCAATTCTCGTAATTTTTAAGAACGTTCACAGTCTGATCTCAGTCTCAATCTGTCAAAAATGCTTAAAATTTCCCTACATTTTGATAAGCTTTTGACATTTGTTTGTCGCCGAGATGAGACTGCGACTAGATTTTGAACGTTTTAAATTAGCAGAATTGGCCTACTGTTCTCTCGCCCTTGACCACTTATATTTAAATATACCAATTCATATACAAGACAGTAAAACTTCTAATAGATTAATATACTACCCGTAATTACTTATATTATATCGCAGTATAATTACTATGGAGATAACTTGTACAGTTTTTAAAAACAACTTTCGATGTACCAATTTATCGATTGGTGTTAACATGTCGAGTGTTATCGAGTAATAAAACATGTATCGAGTAAACGGAACTCTAGTTACGAAATAATTTGAATTGATTGTAGACTCGTTCTTATGCAAATGTTGGAAAGCTCCATATTTATGGGCGAACACCTAAACTAGTCCAGTTATTGCATATGGTTGCAAATCTAGAAACTGCTAACGGTTCCGATTGTGGACCTATAAAGTAAGTGGTTTTATCTATAATGTGTGTACCCCTAACAGCGGCCTGACGATCATATGAGACGTTCTCTTAATAAGCAAGTTTAAATGTAAATGTTATAATTAACGTTGAATTTACGGTTCCAGGAAATGCATTAGGACTAGTCGCTATTAAGCAGAGAGCTGGTAACAGAAACAATTGCAGGATATGTTCATAAATTTAATAAAGTAAAACCTGAAAATTTAGAGCGAAAAAACAAGCAAGGGTCGAGATAAATCTCGATTGGGGGGACGAATCTCATAAAAAAATACTTTCTGAGTTTTAAATATGCTTCTCCATGAAAGAAGTTTTAGAAGCAGTTGCATCCTCAAGAACGTCTTAAAATCCACAAACAAATGAAAATCTACCTCAATTCGAGACGAATTGCTTTCCCATCAGAGATATTATCATCATTCAAGTGATATCAAAGCGCGTACTCGCGATAACATTTTAATAGATTAGGGAATTCACAAACCCGCATGTTTTGGGGCAGGATTCTCACGCGCGGACGCCCGTCGAATACGCAAGGAGGCGTGTGAAACACTCGTGCGGTTTGCGAACTGAATACTAAAATACGTAATACTAACAAACTCACTTACTTACAATTTCATTGCCCTATTTATTTTGTTTGTTGCACTTTCTAACGTTTTAATATTCAACTAGACGTTGGAGTGAAGGATTTAAGGATTAGTTGCGTAATACCTACAACTTTCTTTTAAGCTTTCACAAGCGTAATTTGCTCATGCGCATTATGTTTAATTACCACAAGCTTATTATTGTAATTGTAGGTAAGAAATGGAAAACCTGTTCATTTATTTATTTTCAACCAGCAAACTATGAATTAATTGCAATAAGTAACGTATTTTTTCGAAAGAAAGTTCGTGAATGTAAAGAAAATGTCAGCCCCTACAAAAGACATCAACGAGTCGTATTATTCCAACGCAATATGAAATGCGGGAAATTACACATTACCTCGTATAATACAATGTCGTGTATGTAATCAGTTCTATCTATCTCATAATTGATGATAGAAAAAAAAATAGAGATCACGTGCGTAAAGAAAGTTTCGAATCTAAACTTAGGTCGAGAAAAAAAGTAGCCGCGGAGAAGACACGCAAGCAGCGAGACTTAATTACAAGTAATAAAAAGAAAAGTGGATACTTCCCAGTTAGTTGATTAACGATTGAACTTGTTTCATAGATCACCAAGTTCCATGTTGTGGTCAACAAAAACGTTGTCCCGTGTCCAAAGTGTTTCGTTTTCAATAAGTGCTATGTAATGCGGTGTGCGGTGTGGTCGCGCGTTTCGTGGTCAGGCACAATGCGACGGAATGTGCCGAGACAGAATGTTCGACCGCCTGGAAGGAAGCCGCACGCTCTTGCTTCATTAATGTAAGCTTTTTCCAAGACTACCTTTTTTAGTATCACCCCTCGATTGAGTAGAGATATAAGCAAATCCTATCCTATAATGCTAATAGACTAAGAAAACGTTAAGAACAATTGCGTCGAATAAGTAAGTCCTGCAGATATAAACAAAGGCACAATAGCTCGGCTCAAGCTAAGTATTCAACTACGTAACCGTCCAAGTGACTGGCTTGACAACTACAGAGCACCAACAATAGTAGGCTTTACATAGCCGCTGGCAAACCCGTACAGCCGCTCTAGCTATACAGAACACCATAATATTTTCCGCATTGGTATTGCGTGCCCCGTGCCCGGCGGCAGCAAGCAATTTATAGCCAGTGGAACAACGTACATGCTTGTTATTATTTAACGGTGGACCCGAGCCAAGACAGAACGCCCCCGGCTATTGCCAATGCGATCCTGCTAAACTTGTAAGTATTATTTTATGACTAAGAATACGAGTGCGCCGCGCCGGCACACTTTTGTACAGGTAACCGCCGAAAACTGCTTTATGCACCCACGTATTTCAACAAAATCCAATTAAAAAGGACGTCTGCAATTACGGGCTCCTGCATACAGATTGCTACATATTAATTGCCCCAAATAACATCAAGATGTGTAGTACTTTATATGTAGGTAAATGAACACCAAATTCTGACATCTCACCAAATACGTCATTCAAATTGCGCCGCCATCTCTCTTTATACGGTGCGGACATTTTTTATCTGGCGGTGATTTGAATAAAGTCATAGCGGTGTCCGGTATCGTATGCAATGCCTTACAGAGCCACGTGCTTGGATATGGTGTAACGACAGCAATGACGAACGCGTACGGCTTGCCAAACAGGTCAAATCTCCATTAAAGAGCAATCATAATACTTGGCAGGCCTTATAGAGCGCGCGTCGTGGCTGCGCGTGCGCGAGCGAGACCGCCAGGATATCTGACTCCTTCAGTTGACCGGCCTTGTGGCACGCGCCGCTTCGCCACTCGTATTATTCCATTTGATTTACCGATCTCATTAAAATACGTCTACATTTCTAACTATTCCAACTACCCACACAACTTTATAGGGTATCCAATATCTACAAAATCAGAGCTGAGATTATATCGACAGCTAGTCGGAACAAGGAGAAGGGAAAGGGACAATTTCGTAACCTGAATAGATTGGACCGTTTATTTAAATTCACGGTATTGTCGCAACGGCTACACTACAAAGTTTTACAATGTCTAGAACCCGAGAACATAAATTACTTACTGGCGCACAATCTAAAAAATACTTAGTAAGATGTAGTGGTTCGTTTGGTGTCATATTTCTGTTATTTGCCTATGTTAATTACCACTAATGACCCGATCGCCGCTGCCTCACTCAGAATTAATTGATAGCTATAAATAAGGAGATAATTTGGACATCTATCCGAATATATCTTGCCGAACATTTTCATTTTCTTGGAATCGAACCTAAAAGTTCACGTCCAATAAACCCATAGCGCAGGTAACACTAAACGCCTATAAAGCTATAAAAGGTTGATTAGTCGAAAAACGTTCGTACATTTAAAGTTTTTGAATAATAAATAAGAATATATTTATTTATTTATACATTTATTCCAGGCATCAAGGCCCATATAAACACATACAATACAATAGTAATATATAACTTATAAATAATTTATATACTTACAACATCGTAATTACACTAAAAAACTAACGCACACGAAGTGTCTGCGGTGTGTATGAGGAGTGTTCAAAGCTGGTATGTAGGTATAGCTGTCGGTATGCAAATGATTTACATTGAAACAGAGTGTCCGCTTAGTCAGAACTAGGACCCAATTAGTGCGGTACCAAAGGCCGACTTCGTAAATTAAGCAAGATGACGGCGCGACTGCTCCGTTGCCAACACAGACATTCGCATCCTTTTCATGCAACTACACAATATCTTGTTAATTGTGATTTATGTCCCTAGGCGGTTTTGATTTGATGATACAAAGTATGCCAGATATATGTCTGCATTCTTATTGGTAGAAATACTTTCAATATAAGACCGAATCCGTATCATCCTCATTGATTTTATCGGCATCCGAATAAGAGCTTACATTTCTTTGATCCCTTTTGAAATTTAAACGAATTTATTTTTATACGATCGTCAAAGCTCGCGCTTACGGCTCGATATATTTGTCATAAAATACGGTAACTTATCCGTACTCCTCAGATGGTACAATTCCGATGGTTATTTTATTAGAATCGGCTCGGAAAAGAAAATATTATGATTTAGACATAACGCCGGAGTACCGAGGTAGCTGTGGCCTCTAGAGTGTTCAACAAACAATATCTTATTCCATACAGTCTTGATTCAACAATGCCTCGAGCGAAGTTTAATGAACTCCAATAATAAAACGTTTTACTAGATTACTATTTAAAGAAAGAAGATAAAAATTGAATATTGCACCGCGAATCAAATTAGAAACCGCCGATGATTCGATCAGAAATAATGATTTTATCTCGCTCTATAACTCAGATTATATCTAAATTGCTAGCGGGTTTTACTAGTTATTTATTTAATAACTGAAGAAATCGACAATTTAATAATTATAATTTAGAAGTTTCCAATAATAATTATGAAGAGATAGTCATTCGTTACTAAACGAATGGTATAGGCCGCATATTTCTTGCGTGGAGGGACACAATGTTCTGTGCGTTGGCACGTACGTGGAGTTGTTTAGAAGCCACTAAACCCCAACACAATGGTGAACCACAAACAGGGCTTTGTGCCTTTGTCCGGGGTGCTCGAGTAAATAAAATATTTTGACCGCGCGCCACCTCGATCCTCGCCCGTCCACATCCTACGCAAACATTCCTTGAACTGCTTTATTTTCTTTTCTATTGTCCGAAAGTACAGTTATTTTTGTGCAAATAATGTGGCTTTTCCAACTTATTTGCCGTGTTTAATCAAAACCATTCTCTACGATGTGCGATATCAGTACATTTTTCCACTGCATCTTCTCGCGTGGCATGGATATTTCCAATATTGAACAGGATGTTCACCCGATAATTCCAACAATGTCCAGTACATAATATCGACACACAATGTGTTCGCTTTCTAAACATCTTAGAAGTGACACCTCACCCTTGACAGCAGTACATGGCTACTTGGAGTCGTGTTGTCGGCGTGTGCGCGTGCTATGTGGCTCAGTGGTCACCTCTCGCGGCACGTTTACATAACTCGTTAGACGCCAGGCCGAACCGCCCACGCCCGACCAGCTATTGGATATATCTAAATATTAACAGTAAACACTCGATAATGTTCTATTGTGATGTCACGCAGGTGCACTATCGCGCTACCATCATTATAATAATGATAGCAGAGCTTGAACGTCTTACTTGCACCAGCTTGCAAGGTCTTAATTTTATTGTTCTACAAGAAAATTATCCGTGAAGCAGCTGGGCGACTAGTTTCTACTCCCTGAATAAATTGTCCTGGTCCTGATACACGTTTAGGTGCACAAAAGCAGTTCGTTTTCGCTTAGCCAGATTTCGATTAATCACTTTTGTCAGTCTTTTATTTAGAAGCAGAAAACTGTACGCTTGTACACATTAAGTACGACAAGCGACAAGAAAGCGTATACGTGCACCTCATCATCGCTTCAGTCTCGATAAATTGTCCCATCAATCATCAAGAATTGCAATAGCGATACTTGGGTATGTCAAATGAATGCGACTTTTTTGTCCCCGATTGTCGGCGACGAGGGCCCGTGACGAAACGACACGTAATGCAATTTTGATTAACTTGACAACAAAACCTCGGGCAATTACATCCATGATGATCGAGACATTACTTGTCGCTGATATTATAAAGGGACATTACGATAATAACTGTGTCGTCAAGTAGACTGTATCTGTCATGATCTTGGTGTCGTTTATTTTTGTCAAAACCAAAAGTCCTCGCTAAAGATGTGCTATTATTCTCCATCTCTTGTCGATTCTAAAGCGCACTTCTGAAATTCTTGGTATTCCAAAATCCTGGGCGATGCTGACCAATAGTCAGCTGCAGCAATTTAATTATAAAGAATAACCCCTCATGTTTGATAAACAGTTGTATCTGATTTGTTAGCCGTTAATTTGAATGGAAATGTACACATTATTGTCATCTCGTATACTGATGTTTTGGTAACACGCAAAAGGCTCGTAACGTCGCCGCGTCGCACAGTGGTGCAGGTAGTACGGGCATGCGGAAAATATTATTTTTAAATGAAAAGACGTTGCGTTTCTTCATAATACTTTATTAAAATGATATAATGGATGTACCAGTTTACAAAGAGAAAGATATAACACGTATTTTTTTTTTATTAACATGAAAATATTCATCAAATTTTTTCACATGAATTTCATATAATTAAATCAGCATTTTTAAATAAATAAATATTAATAAACTAAATATTAAATAGAGAAGACATTGATTGAGAGATGGGTGCTATCCACTAATAAAGCTTTGGCATCATCGTGAAGAGGATAGTATTTTTTATTCGGTACTGCACGTAAACTGTTGATAAGGGGATCTGAGGTAGCTAAGAGCATATTCATAACATCTTCATTACATGATAGACGAGAACATTTCGTCCTCTATGAGAGCGTTTTGATGGCCCTGGAACATTACTGTCACAATTCACCACATCAGTCTGCACCGAAGATGTCTCAACGGTAAAAATATTTTTCAGCCACTGTTCATTTTTTGCCATAAAAGCATTTTTATTTCTCGCTGCAGTTTGCCACTTTTTTGTAAATACGGGTAGAAAATTACGGCTTAACTTTTCATAAACTTGATTCCAAACACTTTCTGTAAGCTGTGGATACATAAGTTTTAAATTTTCGAGGCATTTATGTATCTCACGATTACTTGATATTATGATTTCCACTAAATCGGCATAGACAATAGTAAAGCTATCCATCACTATAATAACACTGTTATCGTAAGAGAAAATAATTGTAAGTGAAGTTAAAACTACCATTCAATGCTATTTATACTTACACGATATGATAAAATGTTAATTACCCTCATTAGAAACACTTATTAATATAATGCACTTTTTCTTAATTACAGAGCGTCATTAGTTAAGGACCTGGTATTTCCAAGATCGCAGGTTATCGCAGCCAAAACTAATGTATTCTTAATCTATAGGGTCTAATTAATCTCCGAAAGTATATTATTACGTATCGGTCGATAACGGAGATTAGTTATGATCTCATGATTGAAAACAAAAGGTTCCAAATGACCTTCTTCACTAAAAATGTAATAGCAAGTAATTATTCATTATATTATAACATTATGTTTACTATTTTATTAATACACACAATAAACTTATGACTAAACTAAAAATGAAAGTTGATAATTATAGTATTTTGGTTCTATTCATACTTGAAATAACAATATTTTTTGCACGAAATTTGTAAATTCTCGATCACCCTACTTTGGCATCATATAATTAAATACTGTATAATTATTTATCCGTATTAATTTTAGGACTTGTTTCTACTAACATTCTAGTATGTGTGTACCAAATTGTAGACATTTTAAACAAGGTTGAAACAAAGGACTTTTTTCCGCCCTTGAACCAATGTGCGTCGTCGCAAGCACAACGTAAACTTTCACTTGAACAATAGCGGCCGCTCACGATTATCACGACCCGGAGTCACGCAGGACGCAGTATCGACACTCTTTGTGATACCAGCATCTGATTGATGACTCGTTGAAAGATCACTTTCCTACACATCGATCTCTCTATTTAGCTGGCATTCACATACTGTTAGGTGGAGAATATCATGTGTATTCTGCGTCGTTATTACTTATTTCATTTGAAAAACAAAAACATTCTGAACTCTCAATTGTTAAAGGTCCATAATCGTTCGTATCAGCATCTGATTGATGGTTGATGAAAGGTCATTCTCATCGTCGATCTCTCTATTTAACCCACATTTGCATGATGATAATTTAAAAAATGTATCTTTCATATTTCGGTTCGGAGTCATTTAGTAGAACCGTTTGTTGTCTTCTATTCACAAATTACTCAGGGTCTTCTTTTACCTGGGCGTACTGTTGCCCGATTTGGCCAGTCTACTTGATCTACTACATACTTACTGCCTATTTTACAAAAAGCCATTTAAGTAGTAGAATCTCGATTAATCCAACGAAGCTCAGTAAAAGTTAATTAATTGGCTCCTATTTAAGGTCATGGTCTACTTTCGTTGAAATTGCTACTCATCTTAAGCGGCGTATGAACGACTCTGTAACATAAGCGAGTTATCCTCACTCACGTCAAAATATAGTTCTTTCTATGAAGTTCACCGAATGTTTTACTGTTCCTAAAAAATTATGCCGCCGCAGGTTTCAAAAGGTGTAAAAGCGCAGCGATGACCACCTCAAATAAAAGTAAAAAATGCTTCTACATAATGAATACATGATATGTAAAGGTAAGGCGCGAACTTTAGGGGTAGATACACACAAGGCGTGAACGCTAACGCGCTGCCCAAACAAGGAGGTGTGAAAAGCCCCGGTAATCGTGGTGTTCTTATTGTGGTAGCAGCTAAGCCGCTTACCGGACCAGTCCCATAAATCCAAGCGCTTGTCCCTGACTATACAATCTTACTGGAAGGTACTAAGGCACCCATGTACTCGCCGCTGTCGTGCTCGATTTGATAAGCGCCTAAGCCAATGTCGTTGCATTCATAAAATAAAATCTGACTAAGCGCATTTCAATGCACATGGTTATGTTATGCGCATTATAAACGCTAGTCATAAAATGCGCAGACAACGACGTATGCTACAGTTATTTCTCTCAAGTTTATGAACTTCATCTTTCGTAACATTTTTATAAAAGAACGTTTTAAAATCCGTCGCATCGCTCCGTCATAGTATCGTGTGTCGTTTCGCGTGTTCTGGTATTAAGTTACATCTACTTTTCAAGCGTGGCCTAAGCCCATTCGGCTGGAATTAAATGAGTTAACATGAAATCATAAAAGGAAGTGAAGGCATCCCTGCGGATACAAGAGAGTTAATAAAACGGTTCGAATAGCCCATACAATGCCGACTTGAATATAAGAATATAGCGAGAAAATCTTTTCATGACGCCGCAAACGCGAAACACGATTGTCACCGATACAAAGTTAATACACCTTATTAAGCGAACTAAAGTCAATTTAGTCCATTATCGGACGAAATCTTAACGGACGTCGGCATAAGCTCAGTGGTCGGCCATTGTTGTGTCGCCTCGGCTATGGGCTTCAAGTCGTTGTGTAAACAAAACGAGTTATTATATGAGAGCTGAGCCTCACTTTATGGCATTCCAGTCTCAATTTAAAACGCGGCTTCGTATGCCAGCTCTTAACTCTTCAATGCTCTTCGTTATGTCCTCCTAAGTGTAATAAAACAACATAAGTGATAGTATAACGTCTGCATACATTTTGAATACCCGACCGATCCATATAAAAGGCTTTTCCATCGTACAAAAGATAAAGTAAAAACTGGAGACACAATCGTATGATACGCAGAGGCATTTTGAAGAGGGACCGCGGCGTTTGGCAGTTTTTGTGACTCCGAATTTTCATTGTCTTTCGGCAACTTATCTCATTTAATTATAAGCTCGGAACGGTCGATAGATAGGGAGCGATCCACCGAAGAAAATTGTTGCATGGTTTTTTTAGGAGTCGAGATTGCGAAGAGCTATAAATGGCGCAGCAGGCCCTGCGGCAGTTGCCATTTGCAATCGGTTATGGAACGACCGCGAACCTCTTTTTACATTATAATCGGTTGGTCCCCGCTCACTTGTTTTTTGCCCAGAACCGATGATGAACTTAAATTGCCGTGGATGCAAAAATGAAGTAAAAATGATATTATTCGACGCCAAAATCTGCCGGTATGTTGTCTGAGGCAAAAAGTATTTTTTCCGTTCAGGGAAAATTTTCTTAACGCATCATTGGTGTTAGCTTCCTTCCTGTGGGTGGTATGTCCTACTTTGTCCGTGCGCGACACATGTATTATGAAGTGACAGATGACAGGACTCTCAAGTCTCGTCCAGAGCTTGCTTGGCTGGACTGGACCCATCGTCTCGCATGATCAGACTCAAATTACGTTAAAACCGGCCCGTGCCGTCATTAACGAGGCATTCACGTTAACTATTTTGTATGCTTTACCAAAAACATCAGATTTCAACATTGTCCTCTAAAATACATATATGCGATACGTTACAGGTATTTATTTAACTATCATAATCATGAAAGATGGAAGAAAGAGGTGAACATAAATACATAATTTATTCTTAGCGTGATTTTTATGTGACAAGGCATATATCATAGGAATATCTTTCGGAAATACATTCAAATGAAATATTGTAATTTGACAGCGGCCGACGAAATTGTAGCGCATTAATATGCAGCTCGTGCGGCAAGATACTGCGCTCGCGCACCGTCACAAATAATGGACCAGACGCGTCTAATGCATTATTCAAAAGGTCCTGTTGATCCCGAATTCGAATATTTTTAGCAAATCTAACGTGTTTTTGGGTTGATAGTTCTTCGAAGGTGCCATTTGGCCCTAAAATATTGCTTTGACTTCTTATTTAATTTACGACACTATTTCTTGTAAACTTTTCTGCATGTTTATTGATTGGAAACCTGTCTGTATTTTCTATTAAATCATATTGAGATAACGCAACGTTTACTATTGTATAAATTGTATTCATGAGTTAAACGGTAGGTATTAGTAGAGGCTGTATGGTCATAAAATAGATATTGATCAAAGCTACCGCGATACATATCTCCGCTTACATTACAGTTATCACCTGTATAATTAATATCGTGGAAACAGAACAACTCCGGGAACGAATTGAAAGAGTAAACAGTAGCGACACAAAGAGAGGCTTCATTGACCCATCGACACAATGCCGACCTACAATTCGCCGTTAATTAGTTCTGTTCCAAAGAAGCCGTGTTGGATGGAAACGAAACAATTAGCTTTATACTGGGGAATTACCATATATTAGATACGCCGAACGTTCTTATTCGATAGAGATGCTTCTCGAAGGAGGAAAATTCAGAATACCAAGTTTACACTTTCAAACAAAGTAGTCGGGTACTTACTTTGGCGTGACTGAGACCAATCGAAGTAGGTCACAACTCACAATTATTACAACAATCAACGCCAAAAAACTTGTGAACGTCAGATATTATTCAATTCTCAGAATGTTCTGGCACTTTATGACAAAAAGATAAGTGGGCACATGGTACAAGCATTGGATTACCCTTCAGCGACCAGCTAACGTGCACCCATTATCTCTGTGATTGGAGCTTGAGAGCGTAATAAAAATTCTCTGTAAGTAGAGTTACATGCAGATACGTTATGAGGCTAAAGATGATAGTAGTAATGGGAATCGTTCAAGTATCTTGGGAACCAATTAGAATATCGAGTATCCTTAGGTGCTAGTCCACTTGAAGGACAGTCAACTTTTACTCCTGAACATATTGTTTAGGTACATTCTGATTAAGAATAATTTGGTGCTCCCAATAAGAGTAGGTCCTCTCAGCTAGTATTACGATCATTTATTTGACTAGACGCAGTATCAACGAGCTCAATAGATGCCTAAGGCGAGCGTCTCGAACGGAACACGTGTCGCTGATTGCCCTCAATTGGCGAGCGAATAAAAACAATCGTCGCTTAAAAATAACCGTGATTTCATCCAGCAACATGTGATGCTTGTTTTCTTTCGGTATAACGAACATATTCCCACAAGTTCCCATGGCCGTGCCATGTGAAATGTCCTGGTTGGGCGGTCCCAGCTCCCAGCCGTGGCACCGGGCTGTGAATCACTAATGATAATGAACCTCTGTGGAATATGGAACGGGAACTTCTTCCAGGAACAGGCGGAATCGTAAAACAGCGTAACGCGTACGCGCATCACCATATGGAGGGCGTGAGAGCCCGCGGCTTCGCAATCCACCATACACCATCTGATGTTTTTATCGCGGCTGACCATTACGCAAATATTGAGATAGTGACATCCGTGGCGGTTAGCTACGTTCAATAAATGGGTCAAATTCAGGAAGTAAAACCGCAAACATAATTTTCCCATAAATAACAATGTATATTTTTGTGACTGATAGATACCGCAAGTACTGTGATTGCGTATATCTGTAATGGTATTTTGACATTCTTATTATTTAAATGATGTAAGTACTGTATCTAATGGTTTTTTCTTCTGCTCCTGGTAAAGTACAATGTGTTGATTCCTTATTGTGCTGTACCGGTTCAGAAATTCGTACCAAACTCTTTTCAAGATTCAAAGTCCTATTAATGAACTCATGATGTACCCCCAAAAAAATCTATAAACAGCTTATTATTAATATAGGTATCTGGTTTTTACGTGTGTCGTTAAGTAAACGTTCTCACACTCCATCGCACATTTGCTGGCTAGGTCTCTAGCTCTACAATTCAGGATGTGTCTAAGAATAGTTTATTTTAATTCATCGCTATATTATTTTTAATCTCCATTCTTAAACGCGCCATTTAATAAATAGGTACTAAATCTTATGTTTAATTACGCATTCAAGTTATTGACGAGCAAAGGCCGAGTGGCTGTAATAATATTAACAAATAATAGTATTATCAAATAAATTAACAATAATAATATTAACAAATAAATAATTTTGAAACAATACTCGTACGCCAATTTTTTGTGCTATGGGCACTTGGAAGCCAAGTCGGAATGTCGGATAATGTGTTGAAAGGCCCCCAGTCAGATAAAACCTTCTTAGCCTTATCTCCGTCTCATTGTTGAAGTTTTTTTTTTCGTCAGAAGACCTGATAAAAGTGTTCAGTAAATATGTTTGAAACACTTTGGGTAGCCCTGGAATTTGATAAAGAGTACACCCGGCGGCTAAAGTTTTGAATTTCTCATTAGGCATGACTTTGACAAATGGTGAAACATTAGGCGTTGTAGTGTACATTTTGCGCATGTTACTTTATACCAAGTTTTGTTTTTCATGACATTCAGTTGTCACAGCCATTACGCACATCCGTTGTTAAGATGCACTTGCGTGGGGCAATTTAATTAGCCAATTATAATTCAGTGCATATTTTGACGTCAGTACGAGGGTCAATCCGTTTACATCCAGTTAAGGTTCTGATAACCATTCAAAGGTTTGTACTGATTACTTAAATGCGGCTACGATTAACTTTAGCATTCTTTCAATTTGAAACGTACAAAACCGGATAGGGTTAGCTACAGGAAATTCAATATTCATCCCCATTGTCAAACTTTAATTTCCATAGATATAAATACTCCATACAGATTGATCCGGAGGGTTCCAACAATCGGCGTTGAGCATTTACCAATCAGCTGGATTGGAGCATATCGTGCGAACGCGTTATAATAGGAGGATATTATAATAAACAGATCCCGGGCCCCTCCGTTCACTCCTCCCTCCCTAATAAATATTAATGTATGAACTTGAATGCTCCTCAATGTTCACAGTGATGCTGGTACATTGACACTCAGTTTGCTTTTTGCAGTTTCTGCATTGATAGCTTCTTCGCGGCACATCTTTGTGCTTACTTTCTCGCACGTAGATATTATCCCGTATTTCCTCTTTTTATTATTTGTATTGATACCTATGCTAACGCTTCGTCATGCCGTAAAAGTACAGTTTTAATAGACTGTAGGTAAAGTAAATGTTTATAGCGACATGTTGTTCCTAAAACGATGGATATTCATTCATCTGGGATAAATTATCGTTAGCTGCTGATCGTTTGTTTATTAGAAAAATAAACACTATCTGATGGGAACTTCACATAGTAACGAGGTTATGGTAGAGCTTTCTCATAATAATGAACTTTTAACAAAATATTTATGTGTTACGAGTTGTACGCGTTTTCTCTACTAAGCACCAATGTAACACATTGTGTGATACGATTTATCACCGTCCTATTTTGTGCTTATCCTCGGTCTAGTACATACGGCGACACATCAAGCTACACATTTCCAGTTTTAGCTGACCTCGCATTGTATAGGTTTTTCGTACAGTCAGAAGTCAAGTTATACTTGTTATGTATAGCTTGATGTGTGCGTACATAGAAATGATTCATTAATCTATGGTCTAACTTTAATATTTCAATTTGTTAAATTCGTCCAATTGCACAACTTTGTAGCAATATTATATCTATCGAAAATTTTATCTTTCTCTCTAAATCAATAAAGTACATGATACGTCAAGGGCGAGCCACCCTTTTAGCCGGAAGGGTCATGTACAATACAAGTTAGGGTTGACGAGAACAGTTTCCACTTCGGTTTCCCACGCCGCCCCTGCAGGGAAACCCCACTTGTTGATTTTTGTTCCGTAATCGAGCCCCCATTTGACATCGTTTCCGGGCCCCATTAACAATAACAATTATTTTATTTTAATGTTGTAACGTGTTGACATCGGAACATCGATTATGACTGTACTTTGAGTGGGGAGACTTAATGAGCTCGTGCTGCTCACTGGATTGTATCATGATCAATCATTGCTTGAAGACTTAAGACAAACTTTTATCTTTATCTCCTTTTAATAGAGTGTACACTGTATTGTAATTATGGTTATTAAAAGGTACCAGTATGAATGTGATACATTGGCCGTATCTATGAACGGATTCGAGCTAATGCAAATTAAGTTTCTCAAAAGATTATAATTATCTGCAAGTTGGGACGATAAATGAACCTATGGCTAATAAATTAATAATCGAGGCTCTCTACTTGATAACTACCTACTTTTTTTTAATAATTGTTCCCTTCAGCAGATTCATAAAATATTGTCTTTCGAGATAACATCAAAATATACGGTCAAATTATAAGAAGCACTACCTCCAGGCGGCACCAATAATGTGGGTAGTTATGATAAAAATGTCGTGCTCTTGCGGTATTCGTTGAATGATTCATTTGAATAACATCAAGAGGCTGTTAATAACATAGGACACGCAATCGCAAGTTTTATGGAAATAAGTTTGGCTTTATTAAGCAAATTGGCCCCAGATAAGATGTTTCGCCCCGGGTCAGGATTATTACCGACTGGGATGGATTCCGCGCGAATTCACCAAAATTATTGAATTCTTACATTCTTCTTTTTTTCTGGATGTAATGAGCTAAGATATACGAGGTATGTAATTTGTTTATTAAGTTACAGGCAGTCAACTACTTTTAAAAAAGAGGTGAGAAATAGCTTGATACCACAATAGGTAAGGTTTATTAATCTTAAGAGGCCGTTTTACCAGGGGAGCTATTCTCAGCTATTATTAGGCGCATCACCCACTGCACCGCTTCACGCGGCGGGACGCAGATAACGCGCCACCGCGCGTGATTTTTTACATACAAATTCAATAAAAACGCGCTTCCGCGCGGGGAATTTGACTCAGTTTCCCGCGCTCCGTCGCGTGAAACGTTGCAGTGGGTGATCCGCCTAAGACGGATCACCCACTGCACCGCTTCACGCGGCGGGACACAGATAACGCGCCACCGCGCGTGATTTTTTACCGACTTCACAAAAAGGAGGAGGTACTATGTTCGGATGATTGTATGTATTTTTATTATATACAAATTCAATAAAAACGCGCTTCCGCGCGGGGAATTCGGCTCCGTTTCCCGCGCTCCGTCGCTTGAAACGTTGCAGTGGGTGATCCGCCTTAGAGAATAGCATGGCAGTGCAATACGGTAGGCTGACACAGCGAGTGTATGAAATAGTAGGTATTTATTATTTACTGATACCTATATCGTTCGACGTAGAACAAGGACTAAGTACCTATACTTAATTAAGTATGCACACCTGCAATTAAGTTGTAAATAGTTGTGAGGTTGTGTGAACAAGTAGATAGGTACCTACTTACGTAATTGGACCACTTAGTAGGTGGTAAATAGCATGTATGTACTAACTAGCAACCATTATAGGTACGTATCTACAGGTACATACTTAGTCAAGCTTGGATAGCTGCACTACTATTAATAACCAAAATAAGTAGGTACCAAGGGTTATTCACACAGTTTAGGTACAGTCCAGTTCATTAATATATTGGCAGTGACAATGTTTCAAAATATTGTAAGCGTTAAAATAAACATATAATTCTACACAATCTTACATCAATAAAATGTTATATAAACTGTTCATAAGGTCTAAGTTTGTATAGAATTATATGATTATTATAACGCTTACAATATTTTGAAACATTATCACTGCCAATATATTAATGAACTCGACTGTACTTACAGAATACCTACACAATTTTAAAAACAATCAAGAAAGCAATCAAAAGACGGTTTTAAAAACAAATTACCTTCAAGCAAAATTCAACTAACAATAGAAGCTATTATGTATAATTAGGTTATTGTACATGATTCTATATTTAAATTGTTGAATAAAAAGTATGCCAAACAATATAGCTTTCGACATCAACATACCTGCCAGTCCAGTCGCACTGATCGCCCATCATCCCCGCCTCCGCTCTGTATAAAACTCCCAAAAATACAGTCAAAAGTAATCGCCTCGTCTCCATTTTAACGAAAATTATATTACAATAACAGCAAGAAGTATCACTGTTCCAATCACATCACTTTTAAAACAATCCTTTTATGTCAGTTCCATAGTAAGTCGGTTATTTTACAAAAGTAAACAAACTCGTGTCGCGATTGCAACAAGCGACAGTACTACACCAACTCAGAAACTCAACTAAAGTACCGACAGAGACAAAACTTCTGTGACGCTCATTTACTGCAGCGAGTAAAAGAGATGGATATAATAACACTTTGGAGAGAGACACAAAAATAATGTTATCTCCTTCTCTGAAATTGTTTCAAACATTATTCGATTTTGAACTCTACCCCGATGTTTTTAAGTTAGAAATCTGTTTCGAATACGATTATAAGCTTTTACAGGGCTTTCTGAATTGGCGGGAAAGGTTTACCGTATTATCTACGAGGTAAACTTTGGAGTAACTTTGAATTTTAAAAATCGCAATGGTATTATTTCCACATTTAAGTATTATTAATAAGTAGGTATTGTAGAAATGAGAATACAAAGACAGGATTTTATAATATTGTGTTCAATTAAAAGTATGAAAGTCGCTGTATCCCTGAAACTTGAGAGTTGTGAGGTTTTAATACTTACTCTCCTACTTACCAGTTTACCACGTCATGTTTCCCACTGATAGATTTTGGATGCGAAAAAATGGATGTCGTGGGTACCTAATTAAGGGCTATTAATCATAAATTGCAAAACTTCAATATTCTACCTTATCATAACAGGTAGTTCCAAAATTATTTTAGAAGTTAGGTAACTAAGTATACGTTTATTCATTTAATAGCCTTTATGTTTAAATACATTAAAAGATATAGATCATTTTGAGAGTTATAATTACTTGCCCTTTTATGGCCACGACTCCATGAGTTGGCACATCCTCTATGTTTTTATACAGGCCTAAGCTTTTGGTGTAAATTCTGCACATCGAAATACTAGCAATTAATGTTTAGATAATTGCGTTTATTTTTTTTTCGATGAACACATGAAGTTACTATACGCAGAATCCTTATCGGTACCCAGAATCACGCTTTTTGCGGGTGTTTGGCGGAAGATATTAGATAAGTGTGGAATTCATATGACTTTCAAGAAAGTTTAAGAGTTATCTTGGGGTTTGGTTATACGGTCTATTTATGGTACCTATATCGTTCACCGTTCACGGCACGTCGTCCGTGCTTGAGGGCGCGCGTGCGTTGTTTGCGAACAGATAAACTAAATCAATAGGCGATGTTTGTTCGGCTGGTAGATAGCCGCATTGTCGCCATTCACTTGTGCTTGTTTAGGCCAATGAATCGACCCCTTATCTTACTTTGACGCAAAAATACTTAATTTATAAACCAACGATGAGGCGCGGTCAATAGACTAGCAAACATTCACTAAAATAAGATAATAAGCAGTAATAAACACTTATGTAACTACTTTTCGATTCATTCGTAGCACTAATATCACTGGCGGGAGTAAGGGGAGAGACAGGGGCGCTCCGCCCAGGGCCCCCGCGCCCCCGGTCCTGGGAGTCTTTAATCTCGATATTTGTTTATAAATGTTCAAAAAGCAATACAAACTATCCGAGACGGAGCGAAAACAAAAAAACGAATTCGTTTCGGTCGTTCTTGCATCCTGCATCCATGCTTTTCTACTTATGTAAACCAAGTCCTAAAAAACCTAATCTTTCAAAAATTTTCGAGCTCGCTTCATTTGCTCGTGCATCCAAAATTCTCCTAAGTGTAAGGCTCTTCTGCATAAGGCAACAAAATATCTGCCATATTTTTATGAATGTTATAGGAACCTACCTGGAACCTACCTACACACCGACACGTAGTCGGTGTGTCTCAAGTTCCCGAGCTTACTGAGACTAACGTTTCCAAGGCGGGTTGCCATAATTTTCGAAATCGCTTCGCTCGCTCTTGTAACCTACCCAAACCCTAGCTCCTCAAACTATTCTGCAAACTGAGACGGAGGTCCCATTTACGTAGTTTTTCCACCCGAGACCGAGACCTCCGACGAGCTTAGTAGGTACACCTAACACCACTGATCTTTATTTTTACTATCCGATTGAACTCATTCATTGTTCAAAGATGTTAAATGAACAAAAGGCTATTGTAGAATCCTCGAATATCATTGTTTGATTTGTCAGTGTTATAAACACAGTCAGTGTCATGTCAGTGGTAATGTTAACTACGACTTCTGATAAGTATATAAAAGCAATTAATACAGCGGTGCATCTAGTCTAATTAATAGATTTAGTCATAATGATCAATTGGACTTTATTCATGTTTGGCGTAAGTGTCGTTTCGGCCTATGCTCAGACATCGACGGCAAATTGCCTGTGTATAGTATAGTATTATCTATTCAATCATCATATCATCATCATCATCACAATCAGCCTATAATTATGTTCGGACACAGGGCCTCCTCTCTATGAGAGGGAGTGGACCATAATCCACCACGCGGCCCCAGTGCGGGTTGGTGGATGTCACATGCCATCGAATGTTCACTCTAGAACTTGATTTCCTCACGATGTTTTCTTTCACCGTTTTGATAGAAGAGATGAAATTAATTAAGTACAGAGGCCAGCACATCAAACTACCCTAATCTGTCAAATTTCTTTGATAGATTTTCAACTTTATAGCAAGTGAATAAGGTTCATATTCAATTGGGAAAATTTGACAGATTGGGGTAGCTTGATGTGCTGGCCTCTGTACATACACAAATTGAAGTGCCTGGCTGGGTTCGAACTCACGACCTACAATTCTTTAAGTCGGGGGTGATACCATTAGGTTACCACTCCTCTATTTATTCAAACTTACTCAAAACTGGATTTTCTATTGAATTGCCAAGGAACATAAAGTACCTAAGTATTGTAACTAGCCAAAACTTTAAAGTTGATTACTCGCTCCAAAGTGTTCTACAGGGTGGGGCAAAACATATATGCATCGGTTTTTGAAGGGCTACAGAAAAAAAAACGATTATTCTTAGTATAAATGCTGTTTATCTTATTTATGTCACCGTGGAATGCCATTTTGTTTTGAAAATTATATCAGCAAGATGGCGGCCATCAGCAGCGATGCCTCGATGCACTGATGAAGGCGATTTCTGAAATTGTCAACAACTTTCCGGCACATTTGAATGGCGGTTATTTATTCCCTTATTTCATCTGAGTTCATCCAAAGTGTGAGTACTATGTTTGAAAACTTTTTTCTTCAGGTAACCCCAAAGGAAAAGTCACAAATGCTCAAATCTGGTGAGCGCGCAGGCCACCCTATGTCACCTCTAAGAGAGGCCAGTCGCGCCGGAAACATTTTCCTCAATTTCTCCATTGAAATTCGAGCTGTGAGCTGTCGCCCAGTCTTGCTCGAACTATATGTCTCCTAAATTGGTTTCCTCACTCAAGCCTTCCAATTTAGGCTGAAAAAGTTTTCCAACATCGAAACGTCCATCGTGCGAACGGCAAACACACGATACTATCCCGTCCAAACCATTTTGCGTAGGTACCTAATAAAATGGCACGCTCGCATAGTCACATCGTATGAACACAATGAGACCACCAAACGTCCTACCCTGCCCACAGCCCGACCCCTGCCCCTCCAAAACCGATGCATATCTTTTGCCCCACCTTGTATGAAGACGAAGGGACATTAAATTACTTATTCACCCGTTTAAATCAAGTTACCTAATCCATATTCACCTACCCATGTTTCGGTATTAAAACACATAACAATCTAAACAGTACTTTCACTAAGCACCATATTAATTGTCCAACTCCGTAAGATAAATGCTTCGACGTACGATTAGCGTAAGACGATCATTAGACTACTCTCGCGTTGGAACATTTTTACTTCGTGACCGTCGGTTTCTTTCTTTCATCGTCATAACTGTAAGTGCCTAATGTGTAATAGAAGAGGCCCTTACATGGTACGCACACCAGCACATCAAGCTACCCCAATCTGTCAAAGGACATGTCTGGTGGAACAATGGGCGATTGTCTAGGTAGTCAAAGAAAATGTTCAGTAATGATTGTTATATTATTATAATCGTCGTATTTTATAGTTTATCAATAAATAAGTTTGAGGAGTCAGGATCTTGCAGAAACTGGTCAAATTAAGGTTTATATGCTGGGGATTTTTCTTAGTTTTTTTAGTATAATGCCATCTGTGAGCGAATACAGGTACTAATTGGTGTTAGGCCTTTGTGAGGCTAATGAAACGTTTAATAATTTGTTTAATACTGAATTAATAAATCCATAGTAATTTAGATCTAATTTTTTAAATCTTAATGTAAAACCTTAAATCGTATACATTATCGATACCAGAATTACCAGAGGGCAGAAACTGGACATATCCTTTTCCCGATTTTGAAAATCTTTCAAAGAAAGACAGATTGGAGTAGCTTGATGTGCTGGCCTCTTTATTATTATGGAGGTACCTATATGTAACATAGATAGGAGTGTCTATTAGTAGGATTCAGTTTATTATAAAATATTATTTAATTTGTTTAAAATCGTCTGATTATATTATGTATTATTATGTTGATTTCTAGGTGTGGAGAATTGTCCAGAATGGATGATTAAAAAAACAAGCAACTGCTCCCAATCATACTGGCCAGCTCAAAGAACTTGCGAACATCCTGAGCCGATGTTAGTTGGAACTGTCTGTGGATTCTCGAGGTGCGATTGTCCCGATTCTATGGTGCTGGACACGGAGATCGGTATTTGCTACGATGTTGACAACTGCCCGACAAGACATGCTTTGATGTGAAACAGTACCTACAGCATGAATGAGACATAACAATGTGAAACTAAAGATGGAAAAAACATTTACTTAGCAGTTAAATTATTAACTAAAGTTACATTTTATGTTTCTTATGGCCTTTTTCATTTTTCATCACCTCCGGATAAGGGCCGAGGGCTAGGAAACTTAAGGTTTAATTATAAAAATTGAGATTTTTTTATTATTCTGGTAGTAGTTCCCATCTGGAGTCTGTGATGTGTAGCGCAACTTACGTGAGTGATTTAACTTGGGAAGATTGTACCGCTAAAATGGATTTTGTCAGGCCTACTTGGAACCTAAAAATAATTTATGTTTTTTCAACTAAAACTCTTGGTTTCTGAATTCAAAACTAAAATTCCATCAACACCCTAATTCACAATCATACGACAAGCTATCATATCGAAAATGACACATTTCAATTACCCGGAAGAATAATGGTCGTCTGTTTAATTTAAACTGACAAAATTTTCGGGTTGACTTGTGAACAGTGATAAAGGACTCCTAAGATAACATTGATTGATACGGTACGGAAGCGTAACGAGTAGTTGTGTTTGTGAACAGCTATGCTGCACTGTTATTTGTTTGTTTGTGACCTTAGCCAGCCCGAGTAGGGGGAAACAAAAAAAATTAGTTTCTCTTCAAGACAAACAAAATTTTTCAAACTGAAGAATCTATACTGAATTTTCCAAAAAATACGAACTGATGACTAGGCAGCATGGTCCCTGACCTTAGCCTGTTCCACAGGCACAAAAGAAAAAAAATTGTCACTGTCACTGTCATTGTCTTGTCACAAAATTATTAAAAAAAAGATCTCGTCGACTGTAAAATCTAAATTCAATGGGTTTGACTTTTAGATTTGCCGTTTAATTTATAAACTAATAAAGTAAATTATAAGGCAAAATGTTGCGTTTCTGTGCTCAAAGTACGTTCAATCATAGTAGAGTTTTAATCCAACCTCTTACTCCTCACAAACAAATAACCTCGAAATTAAAATCAATCAGCAGCTGTACTAGTGTATTATGCAGGAACTATTCAATAAAATTGAAAGATGAGGTTAACAAATTGGAGTGTATATATTACGGTCCACTGACGCCGCAGATAAAGGGTGTGAAAGTGTTCTCACTGAGTTCTAGTGCGGCTGGGTTGCTAGCACAACCTATAATCATCAGAGAGGCGGCAACTATAGGCAGTACTTCACTAATCGTCGCTCTTTGCTCCGTAGTGGGCTTCTTCACATTTATTACGCCTTTATTACTTCATATCATAACTAAGAAATATGTGACAGAAATACACTATGACCCTGCAACATCAACATATTCTGCTACCACTATAAATTTCTTCCTAGCGAAAAAAAAGGTGTGTATAATTTATTGTTTCAACAAATTCTTTACTAGTTTACTCTGGTATTGTCAATAAGTATCCATTGCCGAATGTGAGGTCCTTTGTGGAAGTATTGTCATTGTTTTCTGTGTGAAACTGTAATAAGCAGTCCTTAACGTAGTTGGAAAATGGCTCGGCAAATGAATATGAATTGAAGTTAAAAGGGAAAGCTTTCCGCAAAACTCAAGAGACTTCATGACTGCAGCTGTAGTATGCTTTTAACTTATGGACCATTTAGGAAGGAAAAAACAAGCACTATAATGAAGAATGAATTGATAGAACCTTGTTTTCACTTATTAGTAGTTAGTATTAAACTAATCCTGATTGAAGATATATTAGTTTTGTCTAGGTACTTCAAGCAATTTTATGTAAAACTCTTGCTTAGAAACATAATCAACATTCAGCCAACAGATATCTACTGCTAGACATAGACTTCATTGTAGGAAACATATTTTGTTTTGTGCCGACCGTACAGTGACGCCCTCATCGTTTGTTTGGTTATTGCAGAAAATAAGCTAAGTTACGTTAAGTTGTGCTTCACAAGATTATACGTTAATATTATTACAAGCGGTAGTTTTATATTGTTTAGTTTTATTATAATCCTTAAAACGGAATATAGTGGCCACTTTTATCCGTTTTAAGGATTATAATGACACTACAACTTAACATTCTTATTTTCTGCATTTTCATTCTAAATTGTATGAAATAACCAAACAAACGATGAGGGCGCCACTGTGCGGTCGGCACAGTCTTATGTGCATAATACACTATTCAATTTGTAGGAAATCTAATTAGGAACACTCTAAAGTAGGAAGTTGGAAGCTTAGTGATCACACTAGACTAAATTGAATTGTAAATCGGACAGACAACCCACAATCGATTTATCTCTCAAAACAACAAAAGATAGCGCTTTTTATATAGTTATACTAGCTGACCCCGCAAATGTTGTTTTGCAAAAAAAAACTGATAGTAGCCTATTCTCAGACCTACCCGATATGCACACAAAATTTCATATAAATCGGTCCAGCCGTTTCGGAGGAGTATGGTAACTAACACTGACACGAGAATTTTATATATTACTAGGTGACCCCGCAAACTTGGTTTTTCAAAAAAAAAAAATTGTAGCCGATTCTCAGATCTACCCGATAGCACACAAAATTTCATACAAATCGGTCCAGCCGTTTTGGAGGAGTATGGTAACTAACACTGTGACATGAGAATTTTATTTATTAGAAGATTCCCTGAAGTACGAAATTTTTAAGTTGTAGATTTTTTTTCTTTACTCTTTATAGTCGCATTTTTGTCAAAATTTTAAAAAATTCTAACAAAACTTTAAAGCCTTCATAGTAATTTTGATCAGTTTTATTATACAGATAGGGCATTTCCTTGTACATATCTATTAATTGCAACAGGTTTTCTTTCTTAGCGGGCACTGTCGCCGATGCTGAATTGGTAATTTCTTTCATTAAAGCGCACCTCCATCTTGAACAAAGCGCGGGCGCCAACTAAAGACTAAACTAGTCGCTCAAAATCGTAGCGATGCGATTACACTCACCTAAATCGTAAACAATAAACTTTTGAAATTAGTGCAGTTGGGACCTTCCAATCGCACTAAATCGGAATCTAACTCTTCTAACTTCAAATTACATCTTGCGATTTCCTACAAATTGAATACGCACTTTAATCAAAAACTGACGAAGTGTTTTAATTTTCAGCTTGACTTCAAAGTGGAAGATGTAGAGGTGCCCGATATTCCTGGTGCATTCACCACAATGAAAGCAAAAGGAACACCTCTCTTTGTGGAAGCAAGGCATTTCACGGACCCTCTGTATTATGCCAAAATCATGGGCTATGATAAACCTATGGACTTTAAACTTGGTGGTGAAGACAGTGACAGTATCAGTAAATAGTGATAAGCATTAATATTTGTTATTTATTATATTAGTTGCTGTTAAGTAAATAGTAGTCAAGTTTACTGATTTGTTTTGTCTGTCTATCCTAATTGGTTCAGGGATTTGATTTAACCTTTTGAATGCCGTAACGGCAGAAACCATTAAAAAGCCATTGTGTCTCCTGTGGATCCATGTTCCAGTGGATACAAAGGATTAATTTTAAAACAGCAACCTCAGAATTTCACTTAATCCTATTCCATCCAAAATGTGAAAGTGAGGAGACACAATAATTTTGAATGATTTAGGTTCCCATTGCATTCAGGTCACTTGAGTAGAATTTGAATTAGTTAGACAGTAACAATTTAAAATATCCCTTGCTAACTCTAGGCAAGGCTACTGAAACAGATGATGAAAGTTCCTTTTCAAACAATTTATTGTAGAAAAAAGGAATCTATAATTCATTGGTAACTGTGTTGGTGGTTGTAACTTTGACGCAACTGCATTGAGCTGTTCATTGATAGTGGGCTGAACATTCATAACTCACATAAATTAATGATTATGAGCTGTTGAGTTTCCTATTATTAAAATAAAATTGGTAAGCCAGAATGGCTGGACCAATTTGGCAAATTTTTGTTTTAAAATATTTTTAATAGTCCCAATTCAGGTTTTTACAGAAAGAAAAATTGGAAAAGTTGCCATGAAAATTGGAAAATTCTGGGGAATTTTGTAGGAATGACTGTTTGGACAGGACATCTGCTAGCTAATATAAAATAAATATATGTAGAAAACAACAGAGTTGTTATTAAAATATTTTATTTTCCATAGTATTCCATAAATTGCTTACAAGTACAGTCAATTGTTATTTAGAATATGAAAATAAGACTAGATAGTAACATCAGCAGTGAAATACTATTAATTTCAAATAGGCATTCAGACATACTTACAGAAATGTTAAAATAAGAGCAAGAAACTAAAATAACAGATATAAAAGTATGTACTAATATCTACAAAAACTAAATTAAAATAGAGAAAATATACAAGGAATGTTTCACTTTAGATGTAAAATAGTTTAAAAATTTCATGATTTTATTTAGAAAACCTCGAGTTTTGTGACTAGAAGTCCTTATACAATATTTTACCTTTCTTCTAGATATATATCACTTTCTATACAAAAATATTTATACACTTTTTACACTCACAGTATTATGAGTAGAGCACCACACATGGCCGTCCATACATCAATGTTTTTTTAAGTATAAATGTGGATACAAAACAACAAATTATTCCCTGTTTCATTAAATGTGTAACTTTTATCAATAATGGATAAATCATTATTATTTTTCACTTTAAAGCTTGCTGTATTTTGCTTACAAACTATACTACTGATGCGCCGTAGGCCATGACTCCATGAGTGATGAAACAACATTTTATTCAAATAATAGGGCCAACACAAACTAGGTTTAATCGACCGATAGTTTGGTCGGGAGTATTAGCCCGATTTTAAATCGGTGAATTCGCGCATTGCGATAAAGTTCATACTAATGGCATGACTGTATGAACTATTGCCCGACTTAAATCTCTCTAGTGTGTTCCGGGGCTTATTGTGCAAGTAACTCAATATCAATCTGGAGATTTTTTTTATGACACAGCCAACATTGGGAGTCCACCGTCATTCTCTTTTTTTTTTTTCACTGACAGATTTTATAAAGAAAATAACACCTAATAAAAGCAATCTATAGATCGTCATCAATTCCTGAATAATTTTGTTTCCTAAAACAAAATATAGTAATAATACTTCCATACTACACAGACTTTATAGGGAATGTGATTCGAATACTATTCAAGAGAAGCCAATAACAATACACATCAATTAATTTAAAATTAGTTTTTAACATAACAACTACGTACGTACATTTAAATCGTCATTGCGCTTGCATAATTCGATATTCAAAACAACGGATTTTTCAAGGGAGTTTAAAACTTGCGCATCGACAATAATTGTATTTCTGACAACAAACAACTACGCGTTATCATAATTCAAGTTGTTAAAGTTTTATTTTTTAAATAGTTTTCCTTATAATTTAATAAGCCTTACTCTTATTTACACTTATTTACTAAGGCTGCCAAGGGCTGCCCGATTTGCATATTACACACGCTGAAGTATTAGTGATTTTAAAAACGAGGAGTTACTCTATTCTTCAAATCATTAATTTCCCTATTTTTTATAAGATTTTCTCTTCATACCGTTCAGTTTGTTAATAATTTTTATTCAAGTTGCACTCAAACATACTTCAAAGATCAGAGGACTAATTCTCGTATTTTTAAGAATGTTCGCATTCTAATTTCAGTTTTAATCTGTCAAAAGAGCCTTATAATTTACTTACATTTTTGTCAAATTTTAGAAATCGATTGGCTGAGATGAGATTGCGACTTGAATTCGGACGTTTTTTAAGTATGAAAACTGGTCTTCAAAATAACCGCTTTCCTATCCCAATCCAATGACGATAAGCCAAAAATGCCTTTGAGATCCGCGCGTCCATGGAACTTTGACAATTACTACAGACATATTGTTGACTGTTACAGAACTTACAGTAACCCCTCTTCCTAAATCCACTTAAAACTCAGCCAGTACCACCTCTCAGTCATAGTGCAGCGCATTGTCCGCGAGCGCATGCGTGGTGGGCGAGCTCTTGTCATCGGCGTCGAGCGCCAGCTCGCGTGCACGCGCCCGCGCGCCCCACTCCACTCGCACGAAGCACGCCGTGCCCAATGTCGCCAGGATGCCGAGGATCGTTAGTTGTACTGATAGGAAGGCCTTCGATGAGTAGAAGAAACAGGCCGCTGCTGCTAGTGACTGGAAAGATCAATACAACGTGTTTTTAGAAAATAACATAGAATAGAATAAAATAGAATACTCTTTATTATGTACACACGGCTACACATCAAGCTATACATAACCAGTATAAGCTGACTTCTGATTGTACGAAAAACCTATACGATACGAGGTCAGCTAAAACTGGAAATGCTTAGCTTGATGTGTAGCCGTGTGTACACCATATAAATTACAGACATATAAATATAGACATTTTGCAATGGGTGACACAATGGGCGGTCTTATCGCTAAAAGCGATCTAAACACAAAAAAACAATCAATCATGAAATATCATTGCGCCTGTAAACCCTCCTAATGATAGGCACACAGAGGTGTAGCTAGCTAGCTCCTACACATTTCGCCAGTTATGTTTGAGTAGTACTGTGTGTTTTTAGAAAAGATTTCAAATAAATTATGGTAATGCCTATGGTAAGGCCTACATAACATTCAGCCTATAATGTTCCCACTGCTGGGATACATGCCTCTCTTCTCTGTGAGAGGGAGTGGGCTGTAATCTACCACGCGGGCCAGTGCGGGTTGGTAGATGTCATATGTCTTCGAATTTTTTGTTCTAGGAAATGCCGGTTTCCTCACGATGTTTTCCTTCATCGTTTTCTCAAAACGATGAAGGATGATGAAATTATTTACACAAATTTAAGCGCCTGTCTGTGTTCGAACCTACGACCTACAACTCGTAAGTCACGGATGTGCGCTTAGCACATCACAGTGCGGTGCGACCCGCCTATAGTGTGCGTTGGGTTCATAGAAAATGATGAAGAAATATTTTTTGGAATGTGTTGAGTTGCGGTGCGGCCCGCCTTAATCTGCTTGCCTTCACAATGCTATGCAGGCAATGATTTTAGTTACTTGTTAAAGTTACCACAGGACACTAGACCAAGAGGAGGTTATCTGTAACTAATGAAGGATGGGGATCACGACATTCAAGGTTCTATGCAGTCAGCCTGTAGGGACGGCAGTAGCTATAGGTGGTTATGATATTCAGGCAATTTTTTTTTTTAAAGGCGACAGACATAGGTATTCGTCATAGCTGTTATGACGAATATGTCTACGACTTGCGTGTTTATAACAGTAGATAAAAAGTCCGATTGTATACATAAAAATAACAATGGTTTTAATGATACCGCAAGCATTTCATTAATTAATTCGTCACACACTTTTTTTGAGTTTGTGAGAAACAATTTAATGTTCATTATCGCGTACCTACTCATTTAGCGCTAATCACTGTTCTTACTACTAAAGTACTAACGATCAATATCAAGGTAAGAAAACTAACAATTTTATCGATAAGGTCTTACAGTTTATGCGATTCTAATTACAACAGTTACGTTATATATATATTTAAAATAATTTATAGGTACCTTTGTCGCATAGTGCAGTATTGAATATCCTCATTTATAACCCACTTCCTTACAAAGAAGGTTATCTCTATGTGTCGACATCAAAGCAAGTTATTTTTTCCTCTATAATTCATTCAGATAAATGACCTTTTGTATCTTCAATCGTATATCAAGATTTATTCCGAGAAGACACGACAGATAGAATATAATTGCACTGTGGTGTCTCTAGACTGATTGCATCGACTGTTATGTTCATGATTAAACCTTGCTTGCATTTATTTTACATTTTACATAATACTAGCTGACCCCGCAAACGTCGTTTTGCAAAAAAAAAAAAATAGACAGACCTACCCGATATGCACACAAAAGTTCATACAAATCGGTTCAGCCGTTTCGGAGGAGTATGGTAACTAACACTGTGACACGAGAATTTTATATATTAGATAATCAGCCTATAATGTTCTCAATACCTGAGACACAGGCCTCCTTTCAGTAAGAGGGAGTAGGCCGTAATCCACTACGCGGGCTAAGGGAGTGCTGGTAGATGTCACGTGTCTTCGATTTTTGGGTTCTAGGACATGCCGGTTTCCTCATGATTTTTTCCTTCACCGTTTTGAGAGCAGTGGTGTTGAAATTATTTAAGTACCTACGCAAAGTACAACGACTACCTGGGTTCGAACCCACGAACTACAACTTGTAAGTCGGGGCCGTTACCACTGGGCCACAACTTTGTTTTATAAATATTGCACGATTCAATGCGAAGCACTAGAGAGTGCTTGAATTTTTTTTTTTGTTTCTATTGTATACTTCTACTAGTACTCAGAACCTACTTAATTTATATACCATTGTATAAATCGATAATTTAATGGAGATTAATCCTATACTTTTCTAAAATAGATTTAATGCAGTAGAAACGAAAAAAAACATCAAAATATATTTCTAAAAAAATTCACGTCAATCAAGTGTGAAACTTGAAAACTCAATTAGAGAGATGTTAGCGACAGATCTGGCAACCCCGTTGCTAGGGACTGTTGTTGTTGGTTGGCTAGCAACGGGGTGGTTTACGTATTTTTTATATTGTTTCGTGTGATATTTTTCTTTTCTATTAAACCCAATTGCACCTTTGCATTTCTTTTATTTGGTGCTTAACATTCTTCTAAGTAATTGAGTAAATTTTAATTAGTTTCATCCATAGGAGGAACCTTGTTGAAAATGGCTCTTTTATTCAAAGTAGTTTAATTATAATTAATAAAAAACTAACTAATGTGATACTATATCTATGGTTTTTGAGCATTTTTTACTTTTGGATTTACCATATTTTTTTTATCATACCTGCAAAAAGAAGAGGCGACTGTATTGCAAACGCTGATGTTTATTCACTACGGTTTAAGTACTTACGTTCTTACTGATAATAAAAAGACTTCCAAGTGCTCACCTGAGTAAACTTAAACAACGCGAACGCCGAAGTACTGTTATCCGAGTAATTGCCTCCCAGTATCGAATAAATCTGAGTGTTAAAGCAAGCATCTCCGAATCCTAGCAGGAAGCTGCAGAACATCGCCAGTTCAGGAGACGGGGTGATGTAGGAGACTTCGCTGGTGTCCCCGAATGGGGCTACGGTCGGCAGGTTAATGAATATGAGGAAGAAACTGGCTAGGTGGATGAAGTAACCCATGATAACGATCGGGTCGCGGCCCCAACGAGTCGTCTTTGAGCCAAGGATACCGAATAATGCGCCTCCTGAAAAAATATGAGGGTGGTTTTAATAAAGGATTTGTGCTTAAAGGCATTAAGCCCAGGTTCACACGGGCACGATTTGCCCGCGGCGCTCATGTTTCGCGCACTGGATTTTCAACGCACTGCTCAGTGCCGACAGTGGAAAATCCGGTGCGCAAAAAAATTCCGCCGTGATATTTTTACGTCCGTGCGAACGTGGACTTATTATTGGTTAAGTATGATTTTTGGCATGAGACTGGGGAATAACAACAGAAGTTTTATCTAAATAATCTTATGTAACACTTTTTTATGTTTAAGGGCTGATTTTTCAATCGACAGATAATTTTTATTCGTGGAATAAAATTGACGTCTGAAAGTTTTTGTAAGGAAGAACTGTCAAAAATTAAAAATTATTTCTCTGATAAAATTATTGGGCATTGGAAAAATGAGCCCTAAAGCAAATAATTATTTAAACTGTCATGTGCCCGGAACTTACCGTAACTCAAAAGTGGATATAATATGTCTATGCAAAAATTTTGTAATTAATTAGGTGTTGGCACTGTTTCTCTTTACTACAGGCTATTATGTAGCCTATCTAAGAGAACAGTACCCCAACCATTTATGTTGTATACCAGTGTTCATTGTAAAGTGCAACTGTTTTTATTGTATTTACTGCAACACCTTTTATGCAATAAAGTTTTTATTATTATTATTATTTATTATTATTAATAAATCTTATGACGTTTGACATAAAGTTTAAATTATATTGCCGAATAAATATTTATCTGCGTTGTTGGCTCATAAATGACTTTAAAGTTAATTACGCAATTCTAGAACTAATGAACAGACAGGTATAGTGAAGATATCCTATTATTTGATATTTAGCAGTTTTGATTGCACAATCCCAATATTTGTAAACCATGTCATCAACGACAATATTAATTATAGTTTTATCTCAAGATTAATTTTAAAAGGTTTTCTTTATCAATATCATGTATTGCATTGTACAGATAATATAACAAATCGATACAATGCTAACTAAACTGTTTATAATTACCTACCCGGCTTAGCGTTGTGTAATTACAAATTACTCAACTGTGAAGCAATAGTTATTTAGTTACAAGATTTACAATGAGTTGGTATTTTGGCAGTATGAGCAACATCAGGAATTTTAATTGTAATTAATTTGGTGATGCTGATAGCTTTTCGTAAGTAGCATACCTACAAATGTCGTACCTTCGGTAAATATAAATTAGACCTTAAAAATATTCTGTATCAAATTGACATAGGTATAGATACCAGTGGGGCAATTCTCGTAATTTTAAGAACGTTCACAGTCTGATCTCAGTCTCAATCTGTCAAAAAAATACCTCTAATTTCCCTACATTTTGACATTTGTTTGTCGCTGACATGAGACTGCGACTAGATTTTGAACGTTTTAAATTACGAGAATTGGCCTTCTGATAAGCATAAATATTTACGACTCCAAATCCAAATCAATGCCTTCAATCTAGTCAAATAATTTCACGACTGATCAATCATTGTAATTGAAACCTTATGGCCATAGGCGTATATAGGTATTGGGGCGTGATGAAAAACGTGCTAAAAGAAAAGGATCGGTCGTGGGATCGCCCACACTTGGGGATGAGGCCGGCTAAGCATGGCGGGCTGATACCAGTCGGTGCGGCGAATCCTACAAGCATCTCCCGGGCCCCCGACTTATGGTAGAAGAAGAAACAGTGGGGTTTTAGTCGGTAGGAGTACGACATAACCCTCCGTTCTTCCCAGACGGAGAATCCTCATGGATACCTCCATGAGGCTTTCCTCACAAAAAAAGTGTTAGGGCCGGCCCCCCCTGGAAAAAAGCCATAGATACGCTTATGGTAATGTTCAATAAATTCACAACTCACCCAGCACTTCTCCTAAACCAATGAAGACTCCGGATAAGCCCACCAATTGTTTAGCATTCTCGCCCATGGACAGTGTGAAGCCGATGCTAGGGCTGTATACTCCGCTGAAGAACGATAGCTCAACACCTGAAAAATATAAAAAAAAAACTTTTGAAAGAATAGACATGGAAGGTCGATTCGGCATCGATTACCTTCAACCCACATTGGGCCGGCGTGTCGGGTTATGGCCAAATACATCATCATGCTTTTGCCCTTATCAATACTTGATACAGAGGGGCAATTCTCGTAACTTTAAGAACGTTCACAGTCTGATCTCAGTCTCAATCTGTCAAAAATACATCTAATTTCCTTATATTTTGACAAGCGCCGAGATGAGACTGCGACTAGATTTTGAACTTTTAAAATTACGAGAATTGGCCTTCTCATAGGCGCAGCATGTCTTCTTATTTCATATTCTCTACTAGTCGTCATCTCTGTATTCACCCCCTTTCTCGCCATATCATCTTTCACACAGTACATACATCTACGGATTATTGCCCACTCCCTCTCACTGAGAAAAACTTGTGTCCCAGCAGTAGGAACGTACGTACATAATAGTCTATTCAAATTTATGTTTCAAATTAATATTATTTCAAGTTTAACAAATATCAACTTTATTTAAATGGTAATTCAGTTGATTTCAGAGTGACTAGCACATAGCACTATTGAAAAAGTTATAAAAATGGTTGAAGTTATAGCATAAACTGAACTTTATTGTGGAGGATTTAAAGTTATTTTTCCATAAACTCATATTTTGTTTACATTTTAGCAAATAAATGTAGATTACATAAACTCACGCCTTCTTCGTATAGGGTTAGGCAGAAATTAAAGAACACCATCTGCTACAATTTAGGTACATACTCCTTTTGTAGTGCAAATGTTATAGGATTAATAAGCTAATGCATTTATTGCATTTTAAAATTGACGCTGTTCAATATTGTGGCCTTGACAATGATAACATTATTTTCCTGTTACGTACTGTCTTTGGTTAAAGTACTAGTGGTTTCGGAACTTACTTAGTTGGTTGATTTATTGCTAGGCATATAGTTATTAGTTTTATAATTATATAGTTAGTAGCCTAGCCCTGTTTCAATCATGATCTCCATAACCCTTACTATATTTTACTTTAGAATAACCCATAATTAAATTTTTAATCATACTAATTCTCAGGGCACTTTTTAGTAAATAAATAAGAGTGTCATATGCCTGAAATATGTTGACATTCGCATTTCTTGTAGGTGCCTGCACACATACTGCAATACTAATGACATTTACTCGTGCAGATTTATTGCTAAACCGGTTAATTGACATCGGCCTGATCTGTTTACCTACCCGAGCGCGCCAAAAATAAAAACTGAAGACCTAAACTTTTAGGGGTCGAAAAATACATTACCGAATCTAAAATGAGACACATTAAAATTAGAATCCTAATATTAGTCGTAACCCGTGAGGACCTTGAATTCTTTTTCTATACTATATTTTAAGTTTATAACGTAAGCAATAAATATCTGGCTTCGTCAATTTCATTAGTATTCAGGTGGAACCGTATAACTGGCAGTCAATGATCCCAGATTCTTGGAATAACCACTCAAGAAACCATTTCACTGTAGGCCTAAGTTTTTTTAAAGAAATTTACCATGTGTAGTTTTTTTTTAACGCACTTTTATTAGCTTCACTTGTAACTAACTAACAAACAATGCAATAAACTCTTAGAAGTATGTTTTAACCTACTTCTAATTGTCGTCTCGAAATGAAATGATGATAATATGATGATGGAACCAGGAGGATAGTCGAACTCTGCAGTGGCTACTAGTAAACTCTTCGAGTTTAGGCTCATATGATTTATTTTGACGAGTCCAATAAATTGGATAAGCATATTTTTAGGGTTCCGTACCTCAAAAGGAAAAACGGAACTCTTATAGGATCACTTTGTTGTCCGTCCATCCGCATGTCTGTCAAGACCCTTTATCTAGGGAACGCATAGAGGTATCAAGTTGAAATTAAAACCATATACTCAAGTCTGCGGTCCCTTGAAACTGTGAAAAAATCAAACTTCTAAGTTAACGTAAAAAAAATATACAGCCATTTGTGCTGCAAAAAACGTATATTTCGACACTCTTAAGGGAAACAAAATGTATAGGGTACTCCCCGTTGACCTAGAAACATGAAATTTGACAAGAAGCAAGGTCATGTAGCACAAGTAAAGGAAAATATCCGAAAACCGTAAATTTGTAGTTACATACCTACTTTGTACGGAACCCTCGGTGCGCGAGTCCGACTCGCACTTGGCCGGTTTTTTTTTTACTACATAATTATTATACCACTTCCTATAAGCACCTCGGTAATACTTAAAAAAAATATTATAATAATGTTGTTTATCACTAATCTGGTGATAGCATTAACAACATTCATTTAGCATTCTTCAGACTTGAATGCTATTTCTGTTGGACAATTTTGGGTTTACTGTTCTTTGTTGTTTCATTATAAGTTTACATTAATATAATAAAAATAAGGATACCTAGGTCGATGTAGCCGCTACAAGTACAGTACAACCCGGACAGCGCCATTCACAAAGCTATGGATCTACAAAACCTTTTTGATGGGTTTTATATACCCATAATTCTGGGACTTGCCACATCTTACACATTATTTTAATTCCCTTTGTGTTTCTAACTTACCGGTATAAATGAAGGTAACGCTCAGTAACAGCATATCCCGGGTGCAAAACAACTTCAAGGCACCTTTGAACGCATCCAATGGGCTTTCCTGAACCTCATGCGGAACCATTTCTCCCTGAAAACATCAACAGTGCGTAACCAGTGTTTAGCCAACTTATACGTATTAAACAGTACTAAGATCACGCCTGTAATCCTCGAAGGTGTAAGTTACCAATAGCCCTTCCGATTAATTGTAATTACAAAGGATACGGCAAAGGTGTACCTATAGTACACCTAGTAGAACACCTACATTTCGCCAGTTATGTTAAGTTTCATGCAATCGAGGGCGAGCCTATTGCCATCATCATCATCTGTCCAAGCGCGGTCCGAGGGGGGGCGGGCATGGGGGTCGTGACCCCCCCAAAATCATTCAAGCTGTCGAGAGCCTGAATGATTTCCTAACTACTAACTAACTCATGAGCCACGGGAATCGCACTCAGCAGTAACGCTTTTGCGACTACTAGACCAACGAGGAGATGTACCTCCCTAAAAATATTCCTCGGAACTCATGGTGACAAAAATCTTGAAATACCAGTATTTTACATGGAGCGACGGCCTATCTGACCTCCACAACCCAGTTACTGGGTAATACGACACCCCTTGGTAAGACTGGTTGTCAGACTTTCGGGCTTCTGACTACCCGTAACGACTGTCAAAGATCCACGAATTACAGTCGGGACCAACGGCTTAACGTACTTTCCGAGGCACGGCGGGGTCTCGTGTAAATATATGTAAAATAATTTACATAACGAGACCCTTCAAATAATGTAAGCCTATTGCCATTAAACGGCACAAATCTAGACTCCGGGCTACTACTGAGAAAATCTTGATAGAAAAACACCAATAACACTTTCCCCGACCTGGGAACCAACAAACCCAGGAAATCATGCTCTGCAGTAGCACTTGAAACCACTATACCAACGAGGCAGTCAATAAACAATACCGAAAGACAAGAGTCGTAAGCACTTTATTTCACATCCTTCCGCATTGCCATCGTCTCACGTTTGAAGGGCAATGCTTTACCAAAATCAGAGCTTTACCTTGACTCGATAATGTCGATGTATGGGGCTCCGATCTACAGTTTAAAGCTCTAATTTACGCAATGACCTTCGGCCCTACTTGCCATTTAACTTCCCGTTAGCCCTCAATAAAAATGCTGCCTCATAAAAATCTTACGCTAAAGTAAAGAAAACGCGATCAAGGGAATTGAAACTTGCTGTTCTCGATTTCTCCTTGCGTTAATAATAATTTGTATTTGTATTATCGGATAATACCAAAAACATCAGCAAGGTGGATCAATAAAATCTTATTTAAGACCTAGTCGACCGTGGTTTAGTTTTACTTAAAACATACATTATGTGAATGGGTCAGGGTGCTCTTTACCTTGGCATCTTCGATATTGGGCATACGCTTAGCTGGTCGAAGGAGCATGAGGAAAATTAAGCCGACGACGCAGACTCCTGTCAACGCACCGAACACCACATTTCTGGTCTCCACATCAATTTGGGTCTTGCCTTGGAATTTTATGAACACGAAAAGATTGCCGAAAAACATGCTGCAAAGAGAAAGCAATCGATTAAGATTGACATGCTGAAACGTACTAAATCAGCAGTCATTGACTTTAAATAATATCCATACGTTAATTGACCAATTTAAATGCTAACAAGATTTTTATCCATATTTTATAATTGGTTTTCTAATCCGCACTAGAATATTATAGCAAAAATAATTGGAAAGTATATCTTTGAAATTCTTACGAAAACTTTATAATAAATGACTACACTCCAACCACCAAAATATAAAACTTCAAGTCAATGCATTCCAGCCAAATAGTAGTTACATACCTGCACTGCAACATAGCCCAAAAGACACCAGAATTCCTGGATATGGTATCCGCAACGCTGTTGAGCGTCAGGTAGTTGCCCTGGCCGGTCCATATCGCAGCTGCGCCTGCGCCGATCAGCACGCTCGCCACGTACAGCAGCCACGTGCGGGGGAACAAGAAAGTCACGATGAAGAACCTGCAATGGTACATCTAGTTAATTATGCGTCTAGTAATCTTGCTTTCTATGGTTATGTGTTATTGCAATGGTAGTAGAAGGTAGGTACTGGATAGATGGAACGATTAGCATCCTGTTTCGGTAGTGGTCAATTTATATTAGCCAGTCAGCAAGGTGGTAAAGGGCCTGACCGTATTGATAAATCAAAAAAATCTATCTATATACCTATTGATACAAAACAGCTCACAAAATTCTGCCAGATAGCCTTAAGTTTCTAGACTTCCATGTGGTATGAGGTTTGTGGAATGGAAAGTCTGAAAGCTTATAATATTTGTATATACATGCAGAAGAACAGCAAAGTTCTGCTGTATTAGGTGCTTCAATACAGAATCCTCAAATACAATAACCCCAAGATTTGATCGTGAGAAGTGTAGATACCCACTATAGTCTAGAGCTCCTTTTCAAATGATGTAATAACTAAAATCTATGTCCAAAAAGATTTCAAATTGAAAACAAATTCTAAGAACAGCTCTATTTCATTGTTCACCGTAGACGTCAGCTTTGCTTATCCAATTTCACGAGCAGGTATTACGAAATAATGGAACAAAAAAGAGAAACGAGACGAAGGCTTTTAATTTTGTTAGGGAAGTTGAACCCTGGCACGGTGCCATCCAACTACGACTGTGAACTTTAAATCTGATGTCCAGTGGGCCACTAACACACTATCAAGTAAATGCAATGTTGTTTTTTGCGCAATAGCAGTGTTTACGAGTTACAACACTGTAGGCACATTTTTTCCATCTGTCCACTATAGCATAATACAAGTATCGGTTATGCAACCCGCTGAATTACTTAGTTCGGATGACCGGTAACACGCTCGCCTCGGACCTAGGCGGGCTAAGATAAATTGTTAATGTTTGAATAATAATGGCTGGTGTTTACTTTGATAAGACTAGGAAAACAATTTAGCTGTGGAGATTGGTAATCACGGTCCAAAATAATGCAGCGAATCCGTGACATACGTTGTCAGTAACATTAGCGCAGAACGCTCGACTATTGACGGGAATTTAGAGACCCAGCGTAAAGAAATCGATAATGATTGAAATGGAAGAGAAGAGGACCACCTGGAAATGACACTGGCTGTTCAAAGCCGTGCACCAAAATGCAAATTATTGCAGCGTATTAACAATAAGCTGTAACAACCTGAACCTGGTGGCTGGTGGATGAAGAAGACGTTACAGTCCAGATAAAACAATAAAAAAATAAAGGTCGAGAAATTGATTACAATACATACAAAATAATGCAATCTTGCTGTAGCTAATACACTTGAATAATTGTGTGTCTATTTTCAGTTTTATTGTCGTGAAAACTCCTTAATTCCCGAATTAAAATCAAGTAGCCTAGAAAAGTTGTTAATGGTACCTATTAAACCTAGGTAGTCTAGGATAGGTACATACCACCTTTGTACAAAATTTCATTCAATCCGTTCAGCCGTTACGGTCTGATTGAGACACACCTCCAAACTTTCGCATTCATAATATCAGTGGGATGGGTGGTCAAGGTTACAGTCATACACGATTCGCATACCTATCTAGAATAACAAAGGCGCCACATTGCCAAAGTATAAACTCTTATTATAGAACGAATTAATAATATAATCAACAGCTGATTGTCATTTTGAGAAAAGCCACTAATCTAAGACCGGAAGAAAAAATAAAGTCCATGATTATCTTGTAATCATGCGCATATCGCAAAACGTTAAGGAAATAGAAAGGATATTACGACATAAATGGTACTTATGACAATTTACACCGTGTTGCTACAGACTGTTACAAGTTTGACGCATTTTTTATGTTGAAATATAGCAGTGTAGCTAATTGTAGGCTTATAGTAATTTTGTTACTAAAATTACTCATTCCGACCCTATGAAGGATAAAATCTAGTTGTTCAAACGTTCAAGTGAATTACATACAAACACATTTCACATGCACGTGGCATGTATTCACTCGCAGCCTGAAAACCTCTGCTCATGACTGATAGCCATCGACTTGCGTAAATAACGGTACAAAAACACATGTGACATAGGATACTAATTGTTACACGTCTCTTACATAGGTATACATAAAGTACTACAGGCACTACATCCCGTAAAAGTTAATTACTATGGCCGATAATTCCGCATTTTCCACAAAGTTTCCACCGTTGTAAATTAACACAAATATGTAGAGAAAAATGTTATACGGGTAAATCTCTTCTCTACTAGCTTCAATATTAGCCTTAGTATGTATACACAGTAACGATACAGAAATAAGATTTTTTCTTACGGGAAATAAAAAAATCTCTGGTAAGCAAACGTCGGAACGTTCTGGCTCTGGGCCCACTTCGGGCCTATTCACGTCAACACTCAGTTCTAATTAGGACTCCTTAAAGGTGGCAGTGAAAATTAGAGAACAGGAAAATCGCATCTAGGATTTCGTAAGTTTGCAAAACGAAGCTACCAGCGAATTTCACTTGAGACAGAACCAGTTTAAAATAAGATCAGTGGGCCTTGTATTTACATATTCTACAGTAAAGGTCCAGAATTAAGTAAGTACTTTTTTCACGGAAAATAAGAAAAACATCTTTGGTAAGCAAACATCGGGGCATTCTGGCTTTGGAGCCTAGGCCCACTTCGGGCCTATTCACATCATCACTTAAGTCCTAATTAGAACTCGCTAAACAGCACCGAAAATTGGACAACAGGAAAATGGCATCTAAGATTTTCTAAGTTTGCAGTACTAAGCTACCAGCTAATTTCACTTTAGACAGACAGAACTAGTTTGAATTTAGTTCAGTGTGCCTTCAAATCAAGACAAGGTCAGTTTCTGGTACGGTATGTATTGACGCAATTAGGTAACCACTACAGAATTTTCTAATATGTTGTTAAATAATCTACAGGCCTACTTTCGTTGATGGCTCCGCAAAATAAAAAAATAGAAAATGTAAAAAAAAAACGTACCACGCTTTGAAAAAAAAAACAATCACATAAATGATTGAAATTTCTATATTTATGTCTATAATTTATATGGTATACATAATAAAGAGTATTCTATTTTATTCTATGATTAGGAAGAAGGAAGAACGTATAGTCGTGACGTGACTAACAATAGTTTAAAAAATATATATATTATCCTCTAGCGTTACTATAAATAATATATTGTTAAAATAAATGAAAGGAACTATGCAACAAAGCCTGCGGGCAACCTTGAGGGGGCGTGATCTAGTCTAGTGAAGGTTTGTGAGCGAAAATATTTCGATATACAACTGAGGAATGTATGTGCGAGTGCGGTAAACGATTGGAAACCACCTGTTCACATAATTGAAAGCACCTTATTGATATACCTATGGGCAAATATACCTGATCAAAAGTGTCAGGCAGCTGTCTTGATTTGGGAATTAGCTTCCCAAGTGGAAGTTCTAATCCAATTACAAAAATATATTCTTTGAATTGCTTCAAGAGAAGGCTTCTTCTTCTTCCTTAACTTCCTTAAAGCCTTGAAGTTTGACGCCTTGAAGTATTGGATTGCCTTGATCTCCAAGATAAAACGCAGGCTCGATAGTAGACAACGTACGAATCGGAATGACAATAGGGTAACTCCCTTATCAATAGGTACACCTTCTCAATCGGTATCAAAACAGCTTGTCAATTGGTATAAGATAATTTCGTTTCATCGTTCAAACAAGGCCGTACCTTCTTCAGAAACGAAAGTACCGTACACACTCGCCACCACGTGAAATCATTGTTTATACGCCTACTGCATAATGCGTAATTGATAATGTACTTGTAGGACTCATAGTTTATCGAACTTATGGAGTTCGATATACTATGAGTCCTATATAGACAAATGTTTAACATCAAATAAACAAAGTAAGCATTATTTTTTACTCGATAGTTTATTGTCCCCCGTGACAGATACTATGCTGCCTCGTCCTCAAGGCATTACATACACGCCTTTGGAATTTATTATTGAAGTGTGATTCCCTCAAGAATGTCTTATTTACTATTAGGATCTCATCATGAATTGTAAACGTGCAAGAATGTTCAACACATTATGGACCCAAGTTAAGAGATTTCACGGTATTTTACGAAATATAAAGTATCGCCATTATAGAATATTTTACGAGTATTATATTTTATTCTTTATCCAGAGATTTGGTAGTGTTATGCATTACTGCATGATAGAAGATAAAAAGTTTAAGTTAAAAGGAGGGGCCCGTGGCTAAATAATAACAGCCACACAGGTCGATCGATCAGGTTAAGCTACGCTTGCCGCGGCTTGTCTGTGGATGGGTGACCCCTCATACAGAGAACCCTCCGTGCCTCGGAAAGCACGTTAAGTCGTTGGTCCCGGCTGTCATTCGTGGATCTTTGACAGTCGTTACGGGTAGACAGAAGCCCGAAAGTGTGACAACCAGTCTTACCAAGGGGTATCATATTACCCAGTAACTGGGTTGTGGAGGTCAGATAGGCACTCGCTCCATGTAAAATACTGGTATTCAGCTGCATCCGGTTAGACTGGAAGCCGACCCCAACATAGTTGGGAAAAGGCTAAGCAGATGATGAGAAGATAAAAAAAATTAAGAGATAGTTAAAACAGATGAACTCTTATGCAGAAACAGCTCTATGCTTTCAATCATAAAGTCAAAAAAAGAAATAGAGAAGAAGTAATCAAGTAAGTAATAATGTTTATTTGCCGTTCAAACAACCCATGACATCAGTAATACTAATAGCCATATAGCCTTCAAATTGCAATAGGCTATGATATAAACAACTTGGAAGTACATTCACCAACAAACGATTAACGATTCCAGTGCCAGTGTCAAAAATGTTTTGGTAATTAGATCGCAAGCACCAAAGCAAAACAAAAAGTTATTATTTAATATGCACAACACTACTTGAACGTAACGGATCGTAGTCGTACTGACGCACTCTACGAGCAGTTATGTTAGTTCCACGGTGCGAGACGACGCAACAGACGCTACTTTTATCATTGAAAAGCAAACATCTTTTACTTATTTGAAATGCCATTTTCTCTTGGGATAAAGCTGCTTCTGATGTCTTCGAAGCCGCATAAAGATGTAGATAAGTTGCTATTCTAAGTTCTTCTGTCCATATAAACAACTATAGGAACCGGAAAAGCTTGTCCGGTAAAGAATCGGGCTTTTGGAGCAGACAAGGCCTCGAGAGGAGACCATGAATCGGCAAGCGTAGCCCCCAGATGGAAAGGCGGCTGGGAGTTCGGGATAGCCACAGACTGGATGCCGAAGGCAGAGAACCAGAATTCTTAGTCCAGCAGCAGACTGATTTTTTATCTAAGACAACGAAGACCTAATTCCCAAGTATGGTATTTACCAAGAATTTTCTGCAAGAGATAATTCATCTAGAATATATTCCTTAAAAATCTAGTTTGTTAACACGACATGCATTCGATTTATTACCTTATATTACCCATACCTCTTAAATCACTAACTACAGAAAATCACGCAATTCCTCAGTGAAATTTTATTGCAAATGGAGTGTTACAACTGCGCGCGCGCAAGACGTTCGCACAAGTGTGATAATAATGGATGTAACGCGATGACAACAAGCAAATGGACGGTGAAAGTTCGCTTGGATTTATGCTATTTTTAACCGACTTCAAAAAGGAGGAGGTTATCAATTCGGTTGTATTTTTTTTTTTTTTTTTTATGTTTTTACCTCAGTACGCCGTCATTTATGAACCGACGAACCGCTTCCAGATTGGTCCCATTTTTGTCAAAATTCAGTTCTGATGATGGGATCCATGAGGAATTGAGGGAACTCCTCAAATATTATAGGCATACATATAGCAATTTTGGTATTTTCATCAACATGTCAAGCATTTGCATTCAAAAAGTATAATTTGGTGAAGTGGAACTGATGAAGGAGACCACAGATAGCCACAGGAACTCTTCAATGATAATAAGTATTTCACGGGTGGCGATAAGATATCTCGATTAAGATAGTTAAGCGACTATGACGAAGCAAATTTAAATAAATGGTTCTGACGAAAATGGTGCCATCAAACTGATCTGATGATGAAGCTGGAAGGTAGGTACCGGAACTTCGTAATAAAACCATGTATTCTAGCCGTGTTTGGGCTTATTGGAATTGTCATGAGATGCACTCTGACTATAAAAAGTAAAAAATAAAAACTTTTTAACAAAAAAAAAACAACCGACTTCAAAAAAAAAACACTACAAAGTGTAAAATAACTTTAATTTTAATTTTGGAAGTCGGTGGCAAAAACGTAAATACAAAACCAAAGACACCGACTTCCGAAATTAAAATTAAAGTTATTTTACACTTTGTAGTGTTTTTTATTTTTGAAGTCGGTTGTTTTTTTTTTTGTTAAAAAGTTTTTTGACTTTTAGATGTGAAAATATTTAAATGCGGGAATGCTGTGTTCCCACTACTGGGACAATAGGCCTCCTATTTTTGTGAGAGGGAGTGGGCCATAATCCACCACGCAGGCCCAGTGCGGGTTGGTGGATATATTTAAATAATTTAAATTGTAAGAGTTGATTTTTATAAGATTAGGATTACCTATTAGGATAAGATTTTATTTATTAATATTATAATTGCCAGTAACATAACATCACGCCTTGTTTCCCCGAAGAATTGGGCAGACGTATACCTATAGTACATCCACGTTTCCCCAGTTATGTTTAAGTCCCATGAAATAGGGGGCGAGCCTATTGCCATCAAACGGGCACAAATCCGGACTCCGGGCTGTTACTGAGAAATTCAGATAATCGCAAAATACTAATAAATGGGAAAATAATCTAATCTCTCTCTAAAAACCGCTTTAGCAGATGCAGAATTATCAACAACACTATAAAATTATCGCGAGTTAACCCTTGACAGTAGTAAACTAGATATAATGTACTTAGGCATATCACATATTGTTTACAAATCTTTTATTAAATACTGCTGAAAATCATGATGGTCTTATACGAAAATGGTACTTGGAAAGCAACATCAATGCCTAAAAAATTTTTTTTTCATAAAAAAAAACATTACAAAGCGAAATATAACTTTAATTTCGGAAGTCAGTGTCTTTGGTGCCGCATTTTCGTTTTTGACACCGACTTCCGAAATTAAAGTTATTTTTCACTTGGTAGTGTACTTTTTTGAAGCCGGTTGTTTTCTTTTTTTTAACGTTTTCATGTTTCACTTTTTAGTTGTACAGACGCCAGCAGGTCAACCTACCACAATCTGTCAAATTTCTTTGATAGATTTTCAACTTTAGCACAAAGGAATAAGGTTCATATTCAATTGGGAAAATCTGACAGATTGGGGTAGCTTGATCTGCTGTCCTCTGTACCTACCCCACAAAAATTCAATTAACACTAATTGCTATGTAAATATCAGTTAAAACATCATCAATAGAAACTAAGTGGAAAAGATTTGCCGGAGATGCAGTACATTTTGCATATAACTTCGTACATAAAAAATTACCTTTTTATGTACGAAGTTATATGCAAAATGTACTGCATCTCCGGCAAATCTTTTTTTATTTGTAATACTAAACCCTTCCTGAAAGTATGTATATCATTTTATTGAAATAAACATCAAAATCGGTTCATTAGTCATTGAGAAAATCGCGGACATACAAATATATATACATACATACGAGTCGAATACAGAACCTCTTTTTTTGAAGTCGGTTAAAAATATCAAAATTGGAAAGCTAAATTAATAATATAACTATCATGGAAACCAGTCCCTAATTCATACTCAAAAAAATATTTTTAATTTCCAAAATTGTTATGCTACGCGTCAAAAACGACTTTCTTAAATGATCACGTAACTAGATTTCGAAAACAACTTGATGTAGAACAGACAGACAAACAAACAAAGTTCCATTTTCGCAAATGATACTCGTTCGTAGAGTACCTATATCATAATGTTGGATGATTCACAAACCTCAATAGTTGGTCTACGGTCTACAAATTGACAAATGATGGACATCAGACCATTAGCATTTCGCACTTAGTACAAAAAAGTTGTATAATGTTACACGCGCACAACGTCGGTTATACAATAATACTTGATATCTAAGCAGCGTAGGTATTTCTCTACGGAGAGCTATGTACCTTACCTTTTAATCTACTCAATGGTTCTTGTTGCAAACTTTTCCGGGAGGCTGGAAACTCAGGTATTAAATCTGAGAAAGTTTTTTTGCTGTCGTTTAACTTTCTCGTTGAAACCCCTATGATGATTCGACATTCTTTATATGCACATAAATCTCTATTTTACAAACAGTTGTTTTTATACTGCTCTTTTATTTGGAAACGTTTTACAGCGGGCAACTATTAGTTTAGTAGTTAACAATACCTATGAAATTACGTGCACTTCCTGCAGTTAGCAGCCAAACAGTTAAAGATACGATATAATGTGGTTGGTATTAGATAGGTACCTACACTAACTGTTAGATGCTCTGTTTCATTCACTAGAACTTATTATAAGCACATTCCATTAATACAATCAGCCCTTATAATATCCTGCTGATAGTATTGCGTAGCTCGATGGCATCCGATCGAAGAAAAAACAATGTACTCACAAGTAAGTAAGTCCTCCAATAAACATGGCTCCCCTTGGGCCAGTGATGGTGATGATAGACGGGGCCATCCAGTTGCAAATGGCCAGCGTGGCGTAGATAATGGCCAGCGACGTGTAGCCGTCGCCTGTGAATTCCGGATCATCGTGTGATATGCTGTCCAACACTGTTTTCTATGAACAAAAAATATGATTTAAACCTTAGACAAAGGTAGGCATTTCAAGAGGATATCTAGAGGTATCCTGACATTCGTACAAAACAGATTCAACATCGCCGTTCTTGTAACAGTCCATGATGATCTACAAGTTCAGCCATGGATTTCTACATGTTCAAAAAGATGTGGTACTCCCAAATTTTACCAGTTAGTAATCCTGAATTTGGGAAAACCAACTAGATAAAATGTTATAAAAATGTGGTTAGATACAGGAAAATCAACAAGAAACAGGTAAAAGTTATTCTAAGAAAGATACCGATCAATTACCTAAAACTCTAGTTGCTTACTGAATAAAGAAATTATTTCTGAAAAGAAAATAACCAAATACACTTTTCAAAATGTCTCTATAGGCTACGCTCTATGCCTCTACTCGATGGTATGGTAAAATACCACAGGCATGGAACAGAGGTGTGGTGATACTTTTCTTTAGGAAGGGCGACAATGTCCTTCTTAACAATTATAGGGCCATCTCACTTCTGGGCCATGTCTACAAGCTGTTTTCAAGTCATCACGAACCGTCTCGCGTGCAGGTGGGACGACTTCCAGCCTCCCGAACAAACCGGATTCCATAAAGGCTTTAGCACCGAGGATCACATAAGTACATACGCTGCGACAGGTTACACAGAAGACCGAGGAGTATAACCTGCATCTCTGTTTAGCGTTTGTGGACTACGAGTAAGCCTTTCATTCAATCGAGACATGGGCACGGTGCCAGATCGACTATCGGGAAAACGAGTTGCTGAAGAGTCTGTACGAAAACGCCACTATGTCAGTCCGACACCAGGATCAGACCTCGAAACCTATCCTTCTGAAGCGAGATGTGAGACTGGGAGTCTGGGAGACGTTATATCTCCGAAACTGTTCACCGCTGCACTGGAGGATGTCTTCAAGGTTCTGGACTGGAAAGGAGTTGGCATTAACATCAATAGCGAGTACATAACTCACCTTCGGTTTGCCGATGTTATCGTAGTCATGGCTGAGACTGGGAGGATCTCAGTACAGTCAACAGCAAAAGTAGATGATGAAAATCAGAAATTCAATACTAATGAACGGAGTTCGCGTCAGAACTGTGTGGCATCGAAGTGATTCAAAAGTATGTGATTGTAAATTATACCAAACATTTACTACTTCGACGCCACACAGTTCTGACGCGAACTCCGTTCATTAGTATTGAATTTCTGATTTTAATCATTTACTTTTGCTGTTGACTGTACAATGTTCGATGACCCAGTAGAGCAGGTATCCCCAAACTATTTTGGACAAGTGACCCCTTTTCCAAAATGAACTGTTACCTCAGACCCCCATGGCCAAATTACCTACTTTTAAGATCAACCCCGTCGACCCCCAAAATCAGTTTTCGTTTATGTCGGATTGTCCGAAAGGGTTACCGCTACCCCGGAACACATAACGACCACTTTGGGAATCCCTGCAGTAGAGCCTCCGAAAGAGTGGGTCTTAAAATGAACATGGACAAAACGAAAGTCATGTGAAAGGCTCATGTAACACCCACTCTCATGAAGATCGGAGACGCTACACTCAAAGTCGTGGACGAGTATGTTTCTATCTTCTATATATCTAGGACAAACTGTCCAGTTAGGTAGGTCCAACATCGAGAAAGAGGTCAATCGTCGAATCCGACTCGGCTGTACAGCGTTCGGAAAGCTACGCAACATATTCTCGTCCCACATACCGCAGTGTCTCAAGACGAAAGTCTTTGACCAGTGCGTGTTGCCAGTGATAACATTATGGCACTGAAACATGGTCTCTCACAATGAGCCTTATTAGAAGGCTAAGTTACCCAAAGGGCAATGGCTCTCCGTTGCCCTCCAAGCATAGCCCTCTGGCTATGCTTGGAGTTTCTGCGTGATCGAATCAGAAATGAAGAGATCCGCAGGAGAACCAAGGTAGCGGACATAGCCTGAAGAACTGCCAAACTTAAGTAGAAGTGGGCAGGGCACACTGCTCGCAGAACAAATGGCCGATGGTGCCAAAAGGTTCTGGAGTGGCGACTGCGTACCGGAAGACGTAGCGTTGGAAGGCTTCCCACAAGGTGGACATGACCTTGTGAAAGCCGCAGGAACCCGTTGAATGCGAGAAGCACAAAACCGGTCGAAGTGAAAGTGCTTGGGGGAGGCCTATGTCCAGCAGTGGACGTCTTACGGCTGAAATGATGATGATGACGTTCTATGCCAATTTTATGACCACCATCTTACATCAGATCGCTATTCCGAGTCCATTATTATTTAAATTCAGTGCATCTTATTATAAAAAATATTTTCTTATTGACAGTTCTGAAATTAATTAGTATACGAAATGCTCATTACGAAGATTTATCTTAGATTGGACCTTGAAACAGTTTCGCATAGTCAAAAGATCAAGAACAACCGCAGTACTTGACATTGTGAGATGTCAGGCGCTTATTCAACATGCTGATAAAAGACATCATATTTATTTTTATTTTCATGAGAAAGATAACCGTTTCAAATTGTATAATGTCATTGATTTGAAGTCACCCAGCGGTTTCTCTTATTTCAATCTTGCAATACAATGTACTCAATTTTGGAAGTTTATGTTTACAACCTTGCTGCTCCCAAAAATTTACAGCCTCCATCTGCTTTCGAAACCTGAAAGCGTGGGATGTTCGCTAAAACAGTACCGAATCATCGATCCCGCTTTCAAAATATCTTCAGTACCAGACCATTAATTTATATAAAAGCGCATATCAATGCGATAAAGCACTAAAATGTCGTAAGTGTCGTAACGCACCGACCGAGGCGACAATAATATCGATTTCGAAATTTTCAATTTTAGTATCAATAAACCAAATCCAATATTCATCTGCATTTGGATACACAAGGATGTCGATAAAATGTTACCAACAAGTGTCTATATAAGGAGTGACTGCGATTTTGTTAACAGTTTCGAAAACAATAATAAACATTTCACTGCTTTTGAAGGAGTGGAAAAGCCTATTGAAAATTTTATTTATTTATTTATTTATTTAAGGATTACCAACGAAAGAACTTGTATTATACATTATCCTGTAATGCACACTCAATTACAGGTAACCACAGCTTACACATTATCGAGTACACATGCTCTGAATACATAAATGAATTATAAATATAATAAAAAACCATAAAATGCTAATAAGAGAGTAACATGCTTTAAAAGATTAATTTTTGTCATATTTATGTAAGTATATTGCAAAATCGCCACCGACTGCCTCGTTGATCTAGTGGTCGCAAGCACTACTGCTGAGCATGAGGTCCTGGGTTCGATTCCCAAGTCGGGCGGTTTTTCTATGAGGAAATTCTCAGTAACAGTCCGGAGTCTGAATTTGAGCCTGGTTGTTGGCAATAGGCTCGCTTCCTTGGGGTTGCTAGATTCACCTCAGCCTAACCCTTCTGGGACTGCAGGTGCAATGTTATGTTATGTTAGATTGCAAAATGGCAAGTTCATTGCAAAGTGGCAAGTAGAACGCTACTAATAGGTTCAACATGATGAAATTTTTTCCGCAAATTACTTTCATTACCATAACGAAAGTATGCACTTAGTTTAATGGAAACATGAGCAACAAAGAAAAAAATTTAAGGTTCGAAAAGTAAGTACCTATTCACATCAATGTAAATAATCTCACCACCTGTCGTGACTTTTTAAACGGTATAACGGGTAAAAGCCCCAGGCAGAATTAAAAGGTACCCCTATTGGGGACACACATTTTTGATACTAGGTTCAGTAACGTCCCCAAAACTTGTTATCTTTACGTAAGGAGGTCGTTGAACGCCACCCATGTACAGCAAGTACCTACACAAAGAATTGCGCGGTAAATACAACACACCCAATCACTAAGGTAAATTAATAGAATTTTTTATTTCTGCGTAGATTACCACAATTGGTATGTCCTATCTCATTTCACTCGCCACGATTTCAATTTTCTTATGGGAGGTTGTTTTGCAGCACTTTCGTTTGCTGCAGAGCAAAACTCTATAGAATAAAAAACAATGTAATCATCAAAAGGTAAAAGTACTGTGATGAAAAGTGAAAATCTGACATTTTCCAATACAACCCAGCTTATCTGACTATCACAATCTCACTGCGCGTCACTTTCGACCTCCCAATTATCTGAAATCGACACATCATTGAAAAGACCCTTGAAAATAAATAAGTATCTTACCAGTAAATCTATCTGACCTAAATCTAGTACAAAAACAAATCCTTGAATTTATCGAGTGTAGACAAATAAAACAATGATAAATATCCACTTGTATTAACCGCTCGTAAATCAAATGAGACTTATTAATTTATATTAATTAACACTATATAATCAGACTCATCTAGGTATTTCGTATATAGCTGCAGGGCCGCCATGGTGAAGGAAAACCTTAAAAGCTTAAGGAGATTATGGTACTCAATCAGCTAATCGAACAATAAATTTTAAAAAATCCAACTGTAACTATGCCAAAATATATGACTCTACCTTTCAATTTCACAACCGATCTAGATGCCCAAGCACTCAGTGAAAAGAGGAGCCAGTCGAGTCAGCCCCATCTGTTTAGACGTCATCCTCAAAATACGATAGTTGGGAATTTGGGATACCCCCAAATACTTTTACGGTTTTTCTCCAACACCCATATAAAATAATATATCGATGTCTAATTTATGCCATAATTCATCGTAGCCATATATTCTGAGAGATTAACTTAACCCGTTTCATTGAAAGTGAGCTTTCATACGTAATAAATAGATGCCATTAAATGCAAATAGATGGCGATAAGAAGGGAAAGTTTAGATATAGAGCATAGCAATGTAATATAAGCTACTCAAATGCATTCAACTCTGCCTTTCTCCCGTCTGAACTGCGCAATGCGCAAGCGGCGATCGTCCATCAACCTAGTTTCATGATTGATTGATAAAAATATAAGTGACATAACAATGAGTAACGCAGGTCAATATCCCATTTTACAAGCTCTTCAGCATACTGATTATAAGTGCTGTTGAGTCGAATTAATCAGCTCACTGGTTAGTTCCACTGAAGCGTTGCTATAAAAATAATTGGCTCTATGCAACGGCGCAATATCCGTAACAAGTATTTACGTAATTATTTGCAGATTGCATGCTTTCTACGATATTATGCTAAGTATTGGCTTGATTTGAATGAATGAGGTGATCCAAATCAGGGCGTGAATACAGTTTTGAGTATAGATGTAAATGATGAATACCCACTGAGTTGATAAATATGTATGCTGCGAGAACAAAAAGATCGTGTGCTGCGCCGCAGACCCAATACTTATTGGAATAATGGCCAGGAGGATGATCTAGCTGTGAGTATAGGTTGTGTAAATAACAATCATTTATTGATAACTAGCTGACCCAGCAAACTTCGTACCGCCTCAGAATCAATAAGAACAAATGTATGAGGAAAATGAATTATCTTAATTTTTTTTTTTTTGGTGAATTGTTCCCATCTTTTAATATTTATTCTGCTATCCGGAGCGAAGACAAATCTAACAAATCAAATATCATAAAAATCGGTCAAGCCGTTATTGAGTTAAAAATGGTGTAACTAACCCGACATTGTTTTATCCAGTCCATTATTGTCTCACTGCAGGGCAAAATCTTCTGAGATTGCGGCATTGATCACCACGCTTACTCAAGACAAGTTGGCAATTTCAAACTTATATCCTAACTAATATTATAAATGCGGATGTGAGCGCTTTCGCGGCTGAACCGATTTTAATAAAATTTGGTATGTTGATACTTTGAACCCTGGGAAAGGACATAAGCTGTACTTTTCTCGACATGCTACGCGGACGAAGCCATGGGTGGAACCTAGTTAACTATAAGTTCAGGTTTCCTCAAGATATTTTCTGTCACCGATGTCAGTAATGTCCAAGATAAACTCAGAAAGTACATAATTATAAATTGAAAGAGTCACATTGATACTTGCCCCGATTTAAACCACAACCTCATGCGTGAGCGACATACCATGAATTTTATTTCCAATTTTATAAATCTTTTCTAGTCGCTTGCGCGGCGCCTACTATTGACACAACGAAGTTGTTTTTCTGATCGATATCTATAGTACTTATCAGATATCGGTGATCTCTTCAAAACCCCAGGATTTACGTGCACTCTCAATGTTACAAAATACTAAGTCGACCTGTAATTGAGAATGACAAGATTCGGAACTTCAATTTATATCTCTCTGCGGTAGAGCCTCTACCATTTTACAGCAGAACTAGGTCATGTGATGGCAAGTGTTAAGGTGTCCTTCGATGATAAGTATGAGAGGAGCAGAGGGTAGAATTGGGTGGTCGCTTGAGTAGTAGCATTCAACAGAATGTTTTTTCAGTATTTTACGATTAGGCACTTAATTATTTTAGTTAATAATTTCCGTTTGACATAGCTGTTCTGCAATATAATTTCTACCAGGGTGTTATGTGTTTTATTTGTGAAAACATATTCGCAGGACAGCCTCGTTGGTTTACTGATCGCAAGCGCTACTGAGGTCCTGGGTTCGATTCCCGAGTCGGGCAAAGAGTTATTGAGTTTTTCCATCTGGAATTTCTCAATAGCAACCCGGAACCTGGATTTGTGCCCGTTTGATGGCTATAGACTCGCCTCCTTTTAGATGGGACTTATAACACACCTTTTAGATGGGAAATATAACAGGTGAAATTTGGGTGTACTATACAGGGTTACTGGTAACTCGACGTATTCCTTGCAGGACGTCATAGTAGGGTGTAAATGCAACAAATTAAGCCACCAAATGTTCTACCGAAATTCAGTAGTTTTTGAGTTAGTAAGATTTTTAGTTTTTTTATGAAAAATCCCAGATTAGCAACCCTTCGGAGACAAGGCGTGAATGTATGTACTTATATGCATATTCGCAGAATGGAAAACAAAATATTTTGTAACGTAGATTGTATTTCTTGTATTTCCGTACATTCACATTAGAGCAAATGCTAATCAGTAAACACCTCTATGACATTTGGAGATTGGGGAGGTCTGCACGAGAGGTAGTAGGTACTTACACAATACCATTGCAAATCTCGGACGGTGATCTCAATTTACAATGTTGCGTAAGCCAAACATAAAAGGTATCTTACGAACATGCTTATAAATTGGTTAATGTCATGGCGTTCCTTATTAACGTCAAAGATGCCCCCACGAACCGTAAATAAAATTAAATAATGTGCTTTTATCTGTTACTCAATGTGTTATGAAATAACAGCAATTTATGTTAGTGTCACAGTCATCCGTTTGCATATATGTTTACAATGTAGGTAAGGCCGACTGGATGTTAAGGATTTTATTGATTTTCGACTTGCGTCGTTCAATGCAGTTTGAAATTGTGCTAATATGGGTATATTCACGGACGCTTTTCTGTGTAAATGGGGTCAAGTGCATGTGTATTGATAAGATGCTGCTAGGTCTAGTCAATCCTTTTTGATAAGACGTATTTTTAGGGATCGTAAATTAACTTGTCCTAAGATAAGAGAACCGGATGGTTTGTAACTCAGGATCAGGAGGACTCTCCTATCCCACCACCTTTCTCTATTTAAGATTGTGCATTCTATTAATCAGTGTCTGAAATTATGATGTTGAGATAAATAAAGATGATTATGATTAATCCTGAATGCAATTATTTTGATAGGTATACACTTTTTTCATCTATGTCAATCTAAGGGTCTAACTGCCAACTCAGAACTTTTTTCATAGGAGTGGAGTAGATACCTATGACAGAGCCCGCATAACGGTTTCCAAACAATCGTTTAGTGCCGCGGCGATATAAAACATCAGTAGTCATTATATTATTGAGCTACAAAAACAACACAAAGCGGTGATCGATCCGACCGTCACGCCTCCTCCTCCTACGTTAAGATCACCAAGCACAGTGGTATTCATAGTGGTATTGTTTTGACACTCCGTTAGCCGTCAGTTTGCATACATCCTTATTTTTTTACTTCGTGTAGTTCATCCACACTCTTTATAGCATGGTGATAAACGCAACTGCGTGTAGGATTTACATAGACAATATTGCGCTATGATATTGGTCCCGTAAACGTTTCAAACATTTCTGCTGCGCTAATAAATTGCTTTTATCAGTTTTACCCGGAAAAATCACTGTTATGATATTGCACATGGCGAGTTTTCCAGTGTTGCAGTGTGTATCTTGGTCGAACTATAAGAAATAGCGAAGAGGATATTCGGAGACCATATTTTGATGACAACGTTTTAATTTTTACTAGCTTCTGCCTGCGACTTTTTCCGGATGAAATTTCGACCCCCGAGCCAGGGCGTCGCATCCCATTGCCCGCCCGCGCTATTACTTCATTTTTTTAGCTAAGCCTTCTTTCTGACTATTTTTCTTTTTGCTCGGCTCCAAAGGTCGAATTGGGATCCTTTCAGATCCTTATCCAAAGATTAGCGCGGTCGAACAAACAAACAAACTCTTCAGCTTTATTATTAGTACTTACCACGTAGTACAGAAAAGATTACAGATCAAAATCGGCACAGGAACTTTGAGTATTTTTCGCTATTTCTTATAGTTTTGAACATTCACGCAGACTTGGAAATTCACCCTGTAAACAAATGCGACAATGTGCCGCAACACCTACTCGTTTTAATGCGTCTTCACACTTTTAAAATTACTTGCGTTTACTGGAGCGCATCTCTTAATAGATATCTACATGAAATTACACTTTCATGTAATCTATGTATTTCTCTCGGAGTAATTGGGCCTATAGGTAAATTACAGGTTTCAATCATACCCTGCAGTTTTGAGGCTTTTCATATTGCGAATTTAGATGCCAACTTAACATCTGTAGGTATCATGCATATTGGAAATTAAAGCCAGTAATTCATGAAAACTGTATAGAATATCAGCTGGAAACCCTCATCATGTCACCATCATCAGCCCTCATTTAAAAGGAACTTGTTGTGACTGCTAAAAGGTTTCAGCAATTAAATCCATAATCATCAATCTCAAAAGCTGGACATGTAGTCACTATTTACATAATTATGAACTGAACTGCCCCGATGGTCTTGTGGTTGCAAGCACTACTGCTGAGTGTGAGGTTCTGGATTCCAATCCCAGATCAGGCAAAGTGTTATACCATGATACCCCCGTGCGTCGGAAAGCACGTTAAACTTTTGGTTCTACGCCTGATCTCTTGCTGAGAATGGCCGCCGTGGCCGAAATTCGATCTGGAAGACTAATATCACTACATAGTATAAAACAAAGTCGCTTTCTCTGTCCCTATGAACGCTTAGATCTTTAAAACTACGCAACGGATTTTGATGCGGTTTTTTTAATAGATAGAGTGATTCAAGAAGAAGGTTTATATATATAATACATGCATGCATGTGATGTCGTAAATAAACACATTTTTTTGCGCTTACTTTTCAAACGCTGGCTGAACCCTACGAGATAGGTCAAAATAATGTACTACAGTATTGTACACCTTAAAAAGGTCTACAAAAAAGTCCGCGATGGTATATGTCTATCTCTCCACTCACTTCCCAGACTGCAAACTCCTAGAGGACAGGACCTGGGAAGTTGTGCCCGATTGGACCCCAACGGAGCGGGACTGGTCTAGTGCCCACAGTCTAGTAACAGAAGACCGAGTAAAGTGGGCTATCAACACTTTCCAGCCTTATAAGTCCGCAGGACTAGATGGCATTTTCCCAGCCCTGCTACAATGGGGGGTTGACCATATAACACCATGCCTGGTAGAAATCTATCGGGCCTGCATAGCACTCAGATATATACCCCTAGCCTGGCGCGAAGTGAAAGTTATCTTTATACCCAAACCGGGCAAAGCCGACTACACACAACCCAAGGCGTACAGACCCATAAGCCTCACATCCTTTCTACTAAAGACCCTAGAGAGGCTCTGTGATCGACACATCCGAGACGGGCCTCCACAAACAACAGCATGCGTACTCCACAGGCAAATCAACGGAATCCACACTGCACAGCGTGGTATCCAAAATTGAATGTGCGGTGGATCACAAATGCTCAGCACTGGCCGTCTTCATTGACATTGAGGGTGCCTTTGATAAAACCACCTTCAAAAGCATTGGCACGGCCCTAGACAGACACAATATAGACCCACCCCTGAGCGGTTGGATCACCAACATGCTCAAACAGAGGGCGGTACAAGTAACCGTAAACGACACCACAAGGGCCATCGTGGCGAAGGGCTGCCCGCAAGGGGGTGTCCTTTCGCCGCTTCTATGGAACCTGGTCGTAGACAGTCTGATCAAAGAACTGAACGACAAAGGTTACTTTACCGTAGGCTACGCCGACGACATAACCATAATAATAAATGGCACCCACGAAAACACTCTGTGCAACCTAATGCGCCAGGCCCTGAAAATAATAGAGAATTGGTGTGGAAAACACCAACTATCAGTGAACCCCACGAAAACCGATTTAGTTCTCTTCACAAAAAAGAGGAAAATGGCAACACTAAAACTACCAAGTTTCTTTGGTACAACCCTAAGCCTATCAACTGAAACCAAATACCTGGGCATATTCTTGGATAAACAGCTGAATTGGGCAAAACATATCAACTACATTACTACGAAAGCCAGCATATCCCTGTGGCAATGCAAGCGTATGCTTGGCAAGAATTGGGGGATTAGCCCCAAGGTCACTCACTGGCTATACACCACAGTCATCCGACCAATCATCACATACGGCTCACTAGTCTGGTGGCCCAGAACAGACCTGAGCACAGCCCAGAGAGATCTCGAAAAACTGCAGCGGTTCGCGTGTGTGGCAATCACTAGCTGCATGAGAACTACACCCACTGCTGCCCTACAGGCTATGCTTGGACTGCCGCCCCTACACCTCATAGTGCGGGAACAGGCCGCCCTGGCTGCCTTTAGGCTCCATATATCAGGTACCCTAAGCAGAGATTCTAGGGTCATACACATACGTCTAAAAGAAGATACGATCAAATGGCAGCCAATGATGGCGTCACGCTGCGACAAGGCCCCGAAACAATACTGCTCTCAAAAGCATTACAACATAGTGCTTAAAGAGGAGCAGTGCGACTACTCAGGCCCGAAGGAACTCAGAATTTACACTGATGGTTCAAAGACCGACTGCGGAACTGGAGTCGGAGTCTTCTCACACGACCTCAACATAAAAATATCCAGACCGCTGGGTATGCTCAACACTGTCTACCAAGCGGAGTGTGTGGGCATAATACAAGCGGCTTATGCCATAGCAGCCAGGAGAGTTACGGATGCCCGTATTCGCATACTCTCTGACAGCGCCTCAGTCCTTCAATCCCTAGGGAAGGAATGCATCACATCGAAACTAATACTAGAATGTCACAATGCGCTTGAACAGGTAACTGTTTTGAACCGCAATATAGTGACGCTACAATGGATAAAAGGACACAGTGGATCGCTAGGTAACGACGCAGCTGACGAACTGCCCGGAAGGGCATCCAGTACATCAGTTTGTGGACCGGAACCTGTCGTACCCATCCCCTTCAACCAACTACGCAGGTGGCTACAGGAGCACACCCACACACAAGCAGTAAGTTGGTGGACGTCGTCACCAGGCTGCAGGCAGTCCAAGGAAGCTATGCCATCACTAGATGGTAGGCTAACCAGGCGCTTATTGCGACTAGACAGGAAAGGCTTGCGCCTGGTGACGGGGACCATCACGGGACACTGCTCGCTAAATAAACACTTCCACACTATAGGAATAACGGACAGTCCCCTGTGCAGAGCATGCATGGAGGCTAATGAAACTGTTGCGCATGTGCTCTTTGAGTGCACAGGCGTCACCCAGATTAGATCAGAAACCCTCGGGACACCCAGATCGTACACAATGTTCTCAACAAACCAGGAGACCTAATCAGCTTCTGGAGGGAGGTGGGCTGGTTGGAATAACCACCGACTGCCGCCATGGCCCATGCACAATGGTCTAACTGAAGGACTAAGTGCGGAAACCAAAACCCATAACATAGAACATAGAACATGTCTATCTCTTAGGGATAACCCACAATAATCATTTTTTATCCTTTACTTTTTATGAGAAATAATGGCTTATTTACGAAGCGATTTTAAGCAATACAGCATTAATCCTTATCCAATTAAGTACCTTAAATACATTGTGAATTTAATATAGATAAATATGGCCCTTTACAGCATGTAATTTAAATGAATATTTTCGAAGATATTACAGATTTAAAATGCAGGGACATAGCGGTTGCTGCGGTACCGGCCGCGGCGGCGCGTGCTGGCATTCTTGAAATACCTGTACTTAGTATCAGTATTGCACCCGTGCGAAGCCGGGGCGGGTCGCTAGTAGTATAATAAATTATGATTACTTCAGGGTTACATGTAATACATTAAATTTAATTCTTATCAAATATGGAACAATTTTATTAATACATAGTAGGATGTGAACGAGTTTCTACATAATAGACTCATTTTACGTGACAGTATTGAGTATGATGATAATTGTACAATTTATTGTGTTATCAATTTTAGAGCTCATTTTAAAATCAAACAAACTGTTGTCAACAATGACTAAAACTTGCTTTGTTTTCTCTTAAATATTCATGTTATTGATATGAAATTTGATTTGCTATAAACAGGTCATGCAGAGCTTACTGATAGCAATTTCAAGGCCACTTTTTGACATTTTTGTTGACACTGACACCTGCGGAATGTGATCCTTTCTAGGAAAACATAGTTTTGTATGACCCAGGAAATAATGAGCTATTTCCTATTTCAACAAAGTAAGTATACTATATGCAATAATCATTTTCATGTTAATTGTAATATTAATAAGTTGTTATGTTTATTTATCATGTGAGTATTACAACAGCTATAATATGTATGCAAAGTGCATAGTGTTTTTTATGTATTTATTTGAAAAAAATATAATAATGTTAATGTCTGCTATGGTATATTTATTTAGAATAAAAATATTGTTTCACACATTTATTTTTCAAAGGTTCTATGTGGTCTATGTGCAACTGTTATAAAAAAAAAAACAGGAGTGAGGAAAAAGGGATAAAATCTAAAATAAAATAAATAAACAAACTGATCATCAGCAAGTCTGACTGCAAATAATAAAATGTAAAACTTACCTCTATATTTCCCATAGTTTGAAATGCAGTGAAGACAAACATAAATCCAAATCCAAGGATTATAACGTTTGCAAATTTTCGATTCATTTTGATGTTTATAACTACTAAACGAAACTAAAAATTATATTATTTACTAACTAAAAGTGATACGTATACGAGACAACACGGGACTCAACAGACCAACATGTAAAAGAGAACTGAGTTGTTGACGCAGTTTTCCAATGTTATTACACGCAACTCCGAACTCCCTCCACCAGCACACGCGAGCAATAAAAGCAAAGAAATTATGTTTCGTTACATGTAAATAAATAAATACACGACACAAAACCTGTTCTAACTAACAAGTGTCAATGTCAAAATCCAAGTGACATTACTGACATTTTCACCATATTTTTCTTCACCACAGTCGATTTTTTTTTTCATTGATTCTTGGACTTAGTCTTTAGAGCCAACCTATTTTTTCGTGAATATGTTGAATAACACTGGAACACAGAAGTCTGAGGCGTCCCCGTCACGAGAAGCTGTAAATTTTGAAAACACACATTCTGGGGTTCGCAACCTTTGGAACAAATAAAAAAAAACAGTTTTGTAATGATTTTCATTTTTTTAGGAATATAATTTAGGGATGTGAAAAAAATCGATTTTTATTGGAAAAAATCGGTTTTTTGTATAATCGATTATTTTTTTACATCCCTAATATAATTATGCTAACTTATACATCTGATTACTGTCGTCAGTCCATTCCGAGTATTCTGCACTAGTGATTACATTCTCTTTGGTATACTGCATCTGCATTCTGCAGCATTGACAGCGTCAGCGTGTACAGAGGCCAGCACATCAAGCTACCCCAATCTGTCAAATTTTCTCCAATTGAATATGAACCTTATTCCTTTGTGCTAAAGTTGAAAATCTATCAAAGAAATTTGACAGATTGGGGTAGGTTGAGCTGCTGGCGTCTGTACTTACTTCAAAATGGAGGCCCAAATGTTTACGTTCCATGAGTCAGACATGTTCCAGTCCCACAAAACATTAGACGATGTTACAGCGCTATATATCGCTGAAATATAACTCGACCAAGTGAAATTGCTCGTTAGTTTTGTATTACACGTATGTTACTTTGAGTTGATAGGATTTGGGATTATTTGTTGTTATTTGAATTGTCGCTACGTAACTTAGTAGAAGTTCTGTAATTACAAACTTTATAGCTTCTCGTGATGAAGACTTTACTTGAAATACTAGATCCTATACCTACCCAAAAATAATACCGGGAACAATCCCATGTGCGTCATAGCCTCACGAACAGAGGAATACTTTTGTAGCGGCAAACCCAAGCGTGGGAACAAATGCGATATTAGGTCAAGTTGGAACCTGCTACCAATAGATTAGTTCAGATTAGTTTCTCGAACGTGCTAGTGTTTTAGGCCATAAAATACTAGCACTTTACCCTAAAATTTAGGGTAATGAGAAATGAGAAATATCAATAACTTATATATGAGCTCGAACTACTGTGCTTCGCCTACACTCATATTTAAAGCTCACTGATCTCACCGTCATGCGCTATACCTGATTTTACTAGGATACTATCCACTAGTTTATAGCTTGCAATCTGTCCGCGGCCTAATGAATTTTCAGTTAACCTTTACAGCAATTATTCTATTACTTAAAAATGAAGTTTTAAAATAACTGGTTAATATGAAGTCCAGTCCAGCGTACCTGCGTACTACAGTACAGGTCAGTGTTTATAACCGTACGTAAAAATCTTATTGGATCAAAAGGGAACCTTGGACGGTCAATCATAAACCACTTCAATCCTGTCAATCAAAATGTATTGTTATGCATGAGATTAGCAGCAACACTATTATTCTGAAAAGATGGCTTCAGCTATGGGCTTCAGTTCAGAAAGTAATGGTATGCTCCCGAAAATCCCGAAATATCATTCAGTATTTGGTAATGAATATGAGGCCAGTGACTACTTGTGAGGAATTCAGGTTTAGGGTCAGGCTTAACTAAACCCATCAAATGGATGATATTTTCATAAGTTAGCACAAGCTAATTTCTGAGTATAATTCGTTGTTCAGACGTGACAACACATAGTATTGGTCCCGTCACGAAAAAGAAACGCAGGCCACTTTCTATTATATTGGAAGAAGCCTTTTATTTAATTATTTATAACATTCACATTTAGTGGAAGAATATAACTTTTATTTCCTTTGACATCTTATTTTAATATTGACATGGAAGTTGTAGAAGGAACATTTTCTTCTTAATATAACATAGACACAATATTATCTATAACACTGTCGCACTGAGCGATTTAACGATCAAATTGGTGGTATGAAGGGAGCGCGACGCTAGTAAAATATCTACTATAATTCTGCAATAAAAGAATTACACTTATCTATAAAACAATAGCCTAGTACTATATAACACGACTGTACCCGTGCGCAGAGCAGACCTCAGTCTGAACAACAGCGACGACAACGCGACGAATGAAACGTTTTGTTCGATTCAATGTTGTCATCGCGTTTTGTTAGCAAGTACAGATACTTAAACAAAGTAACTTTTTGATTTATTATCTATCCTATTCCTTATTTTATTTTTCTGATTCATCGAGTGTATTTTAATGCTAAATCTTTAACGTGAAATTACAAATAAATAAGCTAATTTTAGTGTTCTAAGTGATTAATGGAAATGTAGTGCCTTAATGAAAGTTTCGTTAAGTTAATTTTCGGATATCTCGACTGCGACATTCTTTGATGAGGATGATCTCATTGACTTTCTGACATTACGTTCGTTTTAGCGAAATCTTGATCGTTTTATTATTTTGCTATTGGGTCCAATGACCTTGTAACTTAAAAATAATTTCATCGAAATTGATTAGTGACAATGAAGAAACAGTTCTATAGGGTTAAGCAACTCGCCGACCAAACTTTTTCAAGGTATACCTAGTACTTTACATTATCTTAACTATCAGATAAGATTCACTTCTTTGTGCATTTGTTTCGTTATTGTAATATTTTTACCAGTATCAGTAACATTAGAACCTATGTAACAGCTAGTATCATGAGAAAAAAGTAATATTATACATTTTCATTTTGTTATTTTTGTTGTTTTTTAAATGGTTATAGTCATATCAACATTTGGTGATTAATATTGATATTCGCAGGTCAGGAAAACCGGAAGGATTAACAGATGAGTTACAAACAGCAGACAGGAAAGTAGAGCACCTCAGAAATGCCTTACAGTTGGTTAGCAAGCGGCTTTCAACAGGAGCAGGCAGTACACAGGGCCAGGACCCTGCAGCTAGAGAGAAAAGACTAAAGAAACTGCCAGAATACCTCCTTGGATTGTCTATGTGTGAAGCCAGCAACTTTGATGATGATGATAGCATTTTAAAATATATTTTATTTGAATGTGGTAAGTGTTCAATTTACTTTATCTACTATTACAGGAAAAATCTGTGTCAAATACATTTTTTGTGTTTAAAAATCATTTAAATACAACTTTTCATTTAGGTAAAACTGAAAAATTTCTGGCAAACGAGATAGCAGAGCATGAACTGAAGGTGGAACAGTTAGTATGTGCCCCATTAACTACGATCAGTGATCAAGACCTTCCGGCCATCATGAAAGCTAAGAAACAGCTCAACAGGCTTATGAGCGAGAAGGACAGTGCTGCCAGCAGATATCATGTGAGTTATAATCTCATAGTGATCTCACTTATCAAAAGTTATCTAAACATTGAATTTTAAGATCAATTCTTGCTAAATATTTGCTTTATCTGGTCCTAACAGATATGTGCATCATATAAACAAAACCTTTAAACCAATTTATGATATTTTAAGAGCTTTTCAATGTCAAACTGATTATTTAAGAAAACTCACATTTGATGTGCATTTAGCCATTAAAAATAGTATTGATTCAGAATGGCTAACTCAGTAAACAGACACAAATACACAGTTAAAGGATTATTTTCAAATAGTATACCACAAGTGCAGTGGTTGACCAACAACCATGACTTACGAGTTGTAAGTTGTGGGTTTGAACCCAAACAAGCTCTTTACTTTGTGCTATTGATTTCATCACAAGGAAAACATTGTGAGGAAACAGGCATGTTCTAGAAACAAAAATTTGGAAGACATGTAACATCCACCAACCCGCACTGGTCCTGCATGGTGAATTATGGCCCACTCACTCTCACAGAAAGATGAAGCCTGGGTCCCAGCAGTAGCAGGGAACATTATAGGCTGATTATGCATTTTAAAATATAAAGTACAAAAATGCAGTTAACTTTGTCACATTTCTAACAGTCTGTAAAGTTAGGCTTAAAATATGGAAAAGTAAAAACTTTCTTCTTTTCTTCTATTTTTTGTAGCTCGCAACACTAGGAAGTATTAAAGAGTTGTTTTGGTGGGTGCCTGTTGTTACTTCTGACATTCAAATAATGCTAATACGCAGCTTAATTAGAATTTAATGATTTTGTAAATTCATTTTACTTAATACTCTGTGCATGCCAAATTGGTTTAAATTTACATTTTTTATTATTTATTTTGATTAGATATAACATTCCGATATAAATGTGGATTCACAAGATAAGATTACACACAAAACTTTAACTTATAAATTTTTTCTATAGCATTTAGAGCGCCAAAAAGAAGAGAACCCAACCAAACTAAATGCTGCACGAGAGGAATTGGAGGATGTCGGGATACGGGTGGAGGCGGCAAGAGATGCCCTGGCTGCAGACATGTTTGCACTTGTTGCAAAAGAAGCCCAACTAGCACACACACTACTCCAGTATGTCAAACTGCAGAGAGCGTACCATGAGTCTGCACTACATTCCTTACAAGATACGGTCCCGGAGCTAGAGCGATTCATTAGTAAGTATTATGAATTGTTAAATAGACATTCATAGTTCTGTTTAATTGTGATTAGCACAACTATTAATCTTAATTTGTGTTCTGAGCTCAGTCTCCATTATAAAGCTTAGTTATTTATAAAGTATGGTGTGTTTGTATACTCAGTAAAACTCATCAACATTACCAAGTATTATGATGATATTATCTTGCATTTAAAATTATTATTTGTAAACATTTTACTCAACTTTGTATATAATTTATTTTGTCTTCCTTGTATCAAAAAATACTGTGAATTTAAAATACAATTACTTAAAAACGCTAAATAGTTTCTTTCAATATAAAAATTGTTTACTTACTATGTAATAATTAAGAAATTGATTATGATTACCAATTGTTTGTTAATTTAAAAGTAGTTAGTCTTTGCTTATTCTTTAATTAGATGTATGTGCAAATTGCTTTATCAACATCCACTTATAATTATTCAATAAGGATTTCCATACAATGATACGGACATTGGCGCTCTTTTAAGGATAACCTAAAGGAAATATTAAAAATTATCCTGGCATACCTAATGTTATGCATTAGTGGTTAGCTGATAGCAATTTGATTGTAATTTTATTTATAAGTACTAACAGGATGTTAAGCTGTTAAACTGAATTACCCATGGCCATGGACCATGTAGAGTAATATCATATGGTTTAAATAAAAATATTGCCTAATAGCTTCTGCCCGCGGCTTATTATCCCACGGCAACGTGCCACCGGGACAAAAAGTAGGCTATGTATATATATATCCTTTCCCAGGATGCCATCTATCTTCTTGCCAGATTTTATAAAAATCCGTTCAGTAGTTTATGCGTGCAAAGATAACATACTGACATAGGTACTTTCGAATAATTAATTATGACATAAATAGGTATGTGTTGGTGATGGTGATGCATGTTTGCTTGATCACTATGATCAGCCGATAGAATATCAGTGCTGGACATAAGCCTCTCCAACCAATCTCTCTAATAGGTACTCACATCTAGGTTCTACCAGATTTAAAATTTTTCCAAAGTTTTTTTTAGCCTATTTTGTGTCTCACTGCTGGGCAAGGCGTCCCCTTCTATTTCCTTCCATACCTCTTTTTGTGCGATCTCTGGACATGTTGGCCCCGCAAACATGATTATTGTCATATTACCTTCGCCGCGGTCTACCTCCACGACGAAGATGCCAAATATTTTGCCAAGTACGATAAAGAAAATATAAGCCAGGCCCATGATATCAAATCAAACATTCAATGTAAGCCATGCATTTGAATGTCTCCAAATCTCCATTCAATAAATTATGTATGCTTCCTTTGCATCAGTCCAATGTCGACATCCGTCGTCGACACGTAGGTACATACATCAACATAATACTTCCGCCAATGGACTATACCAATTCAGCGATGTACTGTAGCTGTACTTTTGTATCGAGTTTAATATTTAAAGAGTTGTAATATAATGTTTGTTTCTTAAAAGTTTAGATTATAAAAAAAACAAAGATCGCTGTTTTAATTATCATTATTATGACAATAGGTATAACTCTTCAGATGAAATGTAATGTTTATTTCTGTGAGACACTTTTTTACAAGTCAGTTTGGTCAAAATGTTAATACAATTTATTGCATGTTTTACAAAAAAGATAGAATATTGTCAGTGGATGTTTAGTTTATGATTAAAGATCAGAACAAGAAATAAAAGACAAAATAATATTGTATAAATAAAATAGGTACCTATCTATTTATTAAAATAGATAAATAACTTAGAAAATTAAAATTTCAACCCTGTCAAGCAGTGCTTACGCCTTAAATAGTTTTCCTCATCATTATTTTTAATTATTAAATTCCTAACACAAAATCATAATAAATAATATGTTTAAAAAATGTACCCGAATTGGTGATAACACAATTGTCCTTCCTCCACCAAAAATGTTGAAAAATACATTGAGAATTAGTATTTAAATCTGTTTTATACTCACTACAAACAGTTTAAAATATTTTCTATTAGCTGTTTTTACCCCTTTCCCATAATAGAAGGAACATATTGCGTATAGACGAGGCCTGTAGAATGGCTTCTGGAGCTGACCTTGAATTTCATTAAATTATTGATTAAAATTGTATACTTACAATGTAATAATAAGAAACCTTGGGAAGGTCATCGTGCCACCAATTGAATTGTTATAACTTTATATTGCTATCACAACGCAAACGCTTTAGCTCAGCCCCCCTCCCCACATAATTTTTTAGTTACCTATTAAATTAAAACTCCTAAAGGACAAGAGTCACTTATCCTTTACACTGTACATTTTAAGAAAGAACCACTTTATTTTTATTTCCAACCAGTTTTGTCTTACTTCTAGGTAAAGATCCCCAATAACCTTCCACAATCCTCTATGTGATTATTTCATCACCACTGCTCACAAAACGGTGGAGGAAAAACATCGAGAGGAAGCCTGCATGTCACAGAACCAAAAAATCGAAGATACTATGTGTCATCCAGTAATTCCTCTCACAGAGGCGAGGCCTGTGTCCCAGCAGTAGGAACATTATCAGACTGATTGTCCTCCTCTATGTGCTGCCTTGTCATGAAAATCTATCATGAACACTCAAGTCATCATCCCAGGGTTTCCCAGGCAACGAGCCTTTCTTCCGACACATTGCGTGATGACTTTGGCCATCTGTCCCACTCATGAATAACGAAAATAATAATAATCGTAACAAACCCTTTTGTTTCAGACGACAGTGCCGTGAAGCCGGTGTTCGGGTATCCCCTAGAAGAGCACCTGAGGGTAACGGGGCGCACCATAGCGTTCCCGATAGAGCTGTGTGTCTGTGCGTTACACGAACTAGCGCTAAATGAGGAGGGACTATTCCGGATCGCTGGCGGTTAGTAAAAGGAAAATACTATAATAATACCCTGCCATGCCTTGTAGGTACAGTTACCAACATATGGTCGGTAAACATTAACATATAAACTTTCAATAAAATGCTGTAACTTTTAACGTTTTGATTCATGTCATTTACAACAAATTTTATGCGACTTTTTCGTTGATGATCAAAAATAATAAATGGTGGAGGTACCGTAGGATATTTTCCTGTAACAGTATACATTGGAATAATTAAATTTTCACCTATAGTGACTGTAAAAAAAAACATTAAAATATCAATACATAGAACAATCCATATTAGGTACCTTTATGTCTAATGCATATTATCATAGACATGTTATATTATGTCGCACCTTCAAAAGAAGCGACGTATTTTATGGTGGAATAAAGACTTTATTCCACCATAAAAACGTCGCTTCTTTAATATTCACTTAAAAGTGCGTACCTTTTAGTGACCCTCTATAATCGTAACTCGATTTCATAGATTTTTGAGTTAAGTCACTACTATTCTGAAGGTGCTGTGTGACTGTACACTTATCTGTTTGACGAATTATTTGATGACTAGTAAAATTTATGATGACTTAAGTACTTTACCTTAACAAGGACCAATCATAAGACTTGACATAAAACAATAGGTCAAATTGATTAGGAAAATCAATTTATTTAATAATTAATAACGTTAAAACTATAATTTAATTTGATATACCCAGGAAATAGCAGAACACGAATCTCATACTCAACTGCTCGAACAAAGGAAAAGCTCATTGTCGTATGCAAAACATCAGTATGTTACATTAACTATTACCACCATCCAAGCGTGATCAATGCTGTTCATTGATTCTGTAATATTGGTTGCAAACTCAGATGAATATTTATTTCATCTGAGGATGCAAAGTAACTGTCACACTCATAACAGATGTGTATTATTAGAACTCGGATTGACTCAATTGTGTTTATCATAACAATTGCGATAATAAGTAAAGTCTGTCTCTTCCAGGGACGTCGAAAGTGCGCAGAATGAAACTATCTCTGAACGCGGGCCTGTTCACTGTGCCGCTACCCAGAGACTACCGGGACATGCATGTGGTGGCCTCGGTCCTCAAGTGCTACCTCAGAGAGCTGCCCGAACCCATCCTAACGTACCGCCTCTACGAAAACTTCGTGAACGCGTCCCGACAGCCCTCGGAACAAACTCGACTTAACGCTCTCTGGGAAGCCATACACTTACTACCCGAGGCTAACTTCCAAAATCTTAGGTACCTTATCAAATTTTTGTCTACTTTGACACAGAACCAAAGTACAAACAAAATGACGCCCTCGAACCTCGCCATCGTGGTCGCGCCCAACCTGCTGTGGGCGGCCGACGACAGCACCTTCGACATGAACATCACCACCGCCGTCAACTGCATCGTGGAGCTGCTCATCAAGCATGCCGACTGGTTCTATAAAGACGACGTCAATTTCTTCATTTCATTCACCAAAGAGGATCTACTTCCAGATCAATGCGAATATGGTTTCTCGCCCAACTTTGTCCACGGTTACAACCAAACCGCCGCACTGAGTCATGAACCAGCGAACGGAGACTACAGCAGCATGAGCAAGTCTATGTTCGACTACAATCACCAAAGTCTGAGCAAAGTAACGGATGGCGGCCGGCACTCGAGGAGCAACAGTCACGACACTAGTTTAATATTGCTTGAGAACGATATCAAAAAGGCTCAGTCAAACAGCTCATTGTCAGATCAATCTAGTCCCCCACACGGAAGTCCAAAGCCGATAATGAGGCGAAAAAACAAACCTTTAGCTCCAGTGCCGCCTAACTTTACTCCAGATAAAATGAAGAAAGTAGAGCCACAGCCACAACCCCAGCCCCAGGCGGCTCCTGAAATGATGAGAGAGCAGGCGAGTGCAGCGAAGGCTCAGGCTGACATCGACAAGCCTGCCAAGCCTCCCAGACCTGTGATATCAGCAGACACCGGCAAAGTGATCAGCGGTGTACAGACTATCAACCGTTCCACGTACCGACAGAGCCGGGCCATGAAGGAGGAGGCGGCGCGCTGCGGCAGTCGCGAGAACCTCGCCGACACGCGACGGCAGAGCCTCGAACTAGACAAGGACAAGCTCGACATACTGAAGGGGCCCGACGGAAAAGAGACCACACTAATCGTGAAAAACGTGACCGCACAGACGGGCGTCGTGGGCAGGATGAAGGTGGTCGGTGACGCGTACAGCGGTCCTGCGTCACTGGGCGCCGAGCGGATATTCGCAGTAGATAAGGCGACGCCTGTGCGCCTGGCGCCGGCCCCCAAGCCGGCCGGCCAGCCGCCGCCCCGGCCGGTCGCCGCGCCGCGCACCATCGTGCCCGCGCTGCCGGACGACGCCGCCGACGTCACGCTGCGCCACAAGCCCGCCGTGCCCGAGCGCCCCGCCACGCTGCGCCCGCAGAGCTTCAGGGCCCCGCGCTCTTCCCTAACCGATGCCCCGGACGGCTCTCCAACAGTTTTGGAACGCACTCACATATACACCGTCGACAAACAACACCCCATGGTCATCCAAGTGGGAGCGAGTGCGGCAGCGGTGGAGAAAGAGGGAGAGGAAATGCCGCGTGCGACCGTGCAGCGCACGCACAGTTCTGGAGGTCGAGATGGGGACCTGGAGGAGCCGCGCAGCCTGTGCGTGGCGAGCCGGCAGCTGTCGCAGTCGGAGGGCGACATCACGGAGTGCCCGTCCCCGCGGCCGCAGACGGGGCGACCGCCGCGCCCTCTAGTCCCCGCGCCGCCGCCCCCGGTGTCGGCTCCTGCAGCCGCGGTGGGGCCGGTAGTCCAGCCGGCCGCGCCTGCTCCGGTGGCCCCGCCTGCTCCCCAGTCTGCCCAGGTAGTGCAACCACAAAGAGAGAGTACGGATCTTTAGCCGCCGCCGTACAGCCCCGTGCCCATGCCGAGGTTGAAGCGCCGACGCTAGCTCACCGTGTCGACCTCGCCGGGGCACGACAGCAGTGCGTCGTGATCGTACTCTATTACACTTATTCTAGTTCCCGCTGTCGTGAATTATGAAGTCGCAACGAGACTGATGTTCGCTCTTATTTTCTGCGAAACCGTGTCTCGGTCGCGTAGAAAAAGGTATTGAGAATCGTTTTTCTTTGCATCAAATGAGTATTATGTATTTATTTTTGTAAAAGTGTAGCATTATTAATAAGATAACACGTGATAATTTGAATAATATTATCTATTACCAAAATAGAAATTACAGCTTTTGCGTAATACGTAGGTCTGACGATTAATATTGACCCCTGGAATGGTATTCCAAAAAGACATATCGGTTAGATTGTCTATGTAGCTTTTTTATGCAATCTAATTTTATTAAAATAATGGAAAGTTGTAAACTAGTTTGTACAATGAGTGAATATTGCAATTAATACTTGTGATATTAGAAAAATACAATCACCATTCCCGGTCGGTGACCACAAGCGGGAGCATGCACAAATGTTATTGTAACAAACAGCCATATTTTACGATATTTGAGATGGTGTGTTTCCATTGACGTGCAAACATTTGGCCAGCGCCGGCAGTCACTTTATTTGCTAGCCATTGAGACGCATTTTTCGACTAATTGGCTGCTAAACATAGATTTTATTTTTTGTATTCAGAGTAAATTAATAGTATTTATAAAGACCCGGCGTTGACCAACTGAATGTGTCTAATGGCAGTGTACCGTCGTGACTTGTCAATGCATTAGAGTTAGTAATCAACGCAATGCTGTTTCAATGACTATTATTTTAGCTGTAAGTATGTTATGTAGTGTTTACAATCTTATGTGATATGCATTTTATTAATTATATACTTCAAGTATACCAGCTTCTGTTGTAAGTATTAATAAAATAGCCCAACCATTACATGTTTTTTACTTCATTACAAAGCTACCCAATATATCTGTAATGATTGCACCTACTACTGTTTGTCTCTGCATCACCCAAAGGTTGACTGGTAGAAAATGCCTATGGCATTAAGTCCGCCTCTGTACATGTATGTGCATGAAGTATTAAATAAATAAATACCCAATATTTTCTAGGATCGTAGATTCGTTTTCGGTCTGAAAACCTAAATAAAACTAAAGTTTCAATAAATATCTATATAATTACGTCTGCCATTTCACAATGTAGTAGTTACGTTTTCCAACCCTAAGTAACGAGAGTAAGTTCGGTAGAATGTGCGCAGACTGTGTGATAACTTCGTCTATCTTCTTTATTTTCTGGTGGTTGATGTAGAATCCGCCGGCTTGTATGATCCTCATTGCGTCATCTGGCGAGGAAAGATGATGGTTTGTAAATAAGGGTGGGGATATGCAAATTTATTGCGCAAATTCCACCCTGCCAAACTTCCAACTTAGTTACTATGAACGACGTAGTTACAAAAGTTTGATACGAAATAAGTAAAACCAAAGTTGTAAAGGGGAAAATTTGCACAACATTAAAATAATTAATCCTATAATATAAGAACGGGGTGCCAATAGACAGTAGCAGGCACAGATAGAGACCTAGATAAAGCAAGTATCACGATCTGTATGAAAACCAAGCCAACCAATCAACCATTTTTTTTTACTACCTACTATGACGTCACAAGCACTATTGCATAATTATAGTGATGGTAAAATCAAATCGATTCAAAGTCGCCGCCGCGTGCGGCACCCGTCTCGCCCCACCCCCGGGGCCTATCGCCAGCGCTCACGCTCACCCAGCCAGCAGTACTCAGGACTGAGCGCGAAAGTGGTGGCTTACGATTTTTGTACGTAAACAGCAGTGCGATTCTGCCGGTCGATTCTGTAAAAATCTCACCGTGATAACTTAGGTGAAGTCAGCTATCAATAGGAGCGATCCCTAACATCAGGTGGAATGACAGCTCACTTCACCTTAGTTTTCACGATGAGATTTTTACAGAATAGCACTGCTGTAACCATCTCAACGTGAAAACTTAGGTGAAGTGAGCGTGGAGTGAGCTGTCAGTGTCGTCCTGACGCTAGGGATTGATACTCTTGTCAGCTCACTCTAAGCTCACTTCACCTAACTTTTCACGGTGAGATTTTTCCAGAATCGATCGGCTGGGCACGCGAAGTAGTTTGCTCTTCCGTTATCTAGGTGTATCTATATCTGTAGTAGAAGGGTCGTCGCTTTAGGCAGGGAATTTAAATTGAATTTTTTTCGTGACCTTAAATTTTACTTTTTTTAGACCTTATTTCTTTAGTGTCAAAATGCAAGCGAGAGTCCGAGGAACCGTTTGATCTATCGATGTTCTTACAAGTTCAAACTTAATGCGACTGACAATAAAGTGTATTGTCCAATGTCATCGTTTTACGCTCTAAAATATCGTTACAAATTTTTTGAAGAATAACTTACTTTCAGTGGGGAAACATTTGGCCTTCAAGCCAAGTTCCAATACGGTGATACCAGGCGAAAGCAGCAGGTTTGTCACAGTCGCATTCTCGAATATTTGCTCCAACTCTGTACTGCTAAGTGCGACTAGAGACTTCACGTCTTTGCTGTATATAGCCTCTGTTGCTTTCATTGCTCGCTCTAATCCCTCCTCTGGAAATTGAGAAATTGACTTTTAAAAATCAACATGACTAACGGCGCGTTTACTCGAGGAGACTTCGAGAGACGAAAAAGTCTGCGAGTCTTAGGCGATTGCGCGCCAATTTAATTGTCACACTACAGAAAGTCAAATAATGTGCGCTCGTGTTTTGGAACAAGTATACCCATAGTTATTAAGTAAGTAGACACTTACTTCCATGTACCAATGTTGTAAGCTGGTCAGCTAAACATGTCTGTGGATATCTTTGTTCTGGATGCTCTTTATGTTTGAACATGATGTCCTGTATTTCTCCTAAGCTGTAGAATGTGAACAACTTCAGTAGTTTCTCTACTTCTGAGTCTTTTGTTCTAATAAAGAACTGGTATAGGCCGTAAGGACTAGTTTTCTTTGGATCTAACCATATGGCGTTGCCTGCTGATTTGCCGAATTTATCCCCTTCTTCTGTCGTGACTAGAGGTAGTGTTAAGCCTGAAAATATACAACACAGGATTTCTACAGTATTTTTGGAATGAACTACATTATTTGTGTAACTTTTTAACAGACTTAAAAAAGCGGAGGAGGGTAATAATTATGCATTCTGTACGTTTTTTTTTTAGTAAAAGTTAAAACCCTTCTTTCAGATAACTGTTTCAGTTTAGTTCCATAATATTGCAAAAATGGGTGGTTTGTGTACATACATTTAGTGGGAGTTATTAGAATGGGGAATTGGGGACTTTAATTGTATCTCAAGACTTACCATAAACATTTTTCTTTGCAGTTCTGCTGATTAACTCATGTCCTGCACTTATATTGCCCATCTGATCACTGCCACCTATCTAAAACATAAAAAAATATTATTTAACCATTTCAACTATATTTACATGCATGAATATGTATTGCCTAGCAGTATACTTGTATAGCCTATGAAGAAGTTTTACCTGAAATCTACAATTATATTCCTTCAGTAAATGCTGCCAGTCATATGACTGGAATATCTGGTAGGCAAATTCAGTAAAACTCATTCCTATTTCCGAGTTAATTCTAGCTTGCACACTTTGTTTCAGTAACATAGTGCCCATTCGAAAGTTTCTTCCAATCTCACTAACAAATTGTATAGAGTCTATATTTCTGTACCATGTCTCATTATTGACTACCCTGAAAGTGAATAATATTATCTATTTAGTTATATTGGTGTTATTGTTGTCATAAGCATGCAATAGGTGACTTATGATCATTAAAATAAAGTTCAAATTACATTGATTATCATTACAATGTTGACATTATGTCACATTATTCCAGTGAAAAGTTTTCTTAAGTAGGAGACTATAATTACTTAATAGGTTTAAGTTTAGTTTCATCTTTCGTCCAGATATACTTCTTATGGTTTTCAAATACTGTCTCTAAGTTGCTTTGAATGCATTTAATATTCTCTTGTATAATATCAGTTTGTAGAGCAATGCGCTCTGTGCTTCTTCCACTTGGGTCACCAATGTAGCCTGTGGCTCCACCTAACTGAAAGAAATGTTTATGGGAATAAAGAAAAGAAAGAATAGTATTTATTGCGACTCATACAGGAGGATCACAAACTAAACTAAACACAGTCTAAAATATAATACCAAATTATATAAAAATAAATTTAAAAAGTAACAAAAAGAAAAATGAAACAGAAAGTCCTATACAAGGCCAAAAGGCTCCTATCTCAGCATGATGCTGCAATATTTAAAAATAAAAAATAGAATAGTATTAGTTAAAAGTTTATATTGCATGTGTATTTGTGCATAGTAATCGTTTGTTCCATCATAACCACCGACGGCTGCCATGGCCCACAATGGTCCACCAAAAGGTCCTAAGTGTGGAAAACAAACCCACTAAAACATAGAACTGTGTATTCTTCTTATTTTTAGCATGTTGATGGCAAAAATAACACAAAAATTATTAAATATTTTTTAAAATTTATTCAGCCCAAAATTGTGTGTTGAGCTAGTCTAAAGAATGTGGCAGTACTGTACTTTTACTGCTACAAATATTAGACAATTATAAGAGGAGAGCCTCCCAATGCAATGCTAGCCACTCTTGCTATCTCCTAAAAGTGGACTAAAGGTTAAAAGATTTTACTTTTTATTTTAGAATTTTAATGAGCCATTTAAATAGAATAATACCTTACCAAAGCAACAACATAGTGGCCACCTCTCTGCCAATGTAAGAGATTTATTATAACAAGCAGGTTCCCAACATGAAGACTGTTAGCTGTGGGGTCGAAGCCAGCATACACACACTGTGGGGCTTTATTTAATAAGTCCAATATTTCAGATCTGGAACAAGGACCGCCCAGGGCCTCTTTACTTCATAAAATGATTAATAGGTAAAGTACTTTAACGGTTGTGACACTTACCCGGCGGTATTAGGAAACATATCCTGATACATCCCCCTTTCACTAAGTTTTAAAATATTTCTACTGGCACTGGCATAAGTCCGTTTGTACGACTGTAGCCAAGTTGTCTTGGACACACACATTATTTGTTTCAGTAACTTCATGGCAATAATATTGTAAGATAATGTATTGGGAAATATAACCTCAAACTTATTATATTTACAAGAACGAAACTACCGTTTTTCTAAAACTGTAAATTATGACTTTAATAATACAGTTCTTCTTACAAACATTACTTAACAAAGTTTATTTCATTTTTATAGCAAAATTTTGTGAGTTCAGTCGCGGAGTTACACGGTATTCCTGTATTTGAAAACGATTGATTGAGGGCGTAGGAAAATTAAAAGTTATGAGCAGCAACTTAAAGCTCATAATCGATTACCAATACTTTTGACATAACAGATTTCGTTCAGGAACGCTGTGTGTTGCGATTAAAATTAAATTGAAACTTGAATTCCCACAGTTCAAAACTTCTAAAGGCTTTTAGTTCCATTTTACTAACCACAATAAATAGGTAGTGGTCGTTTTTATTCGGTAATATGGTAACAACTTTGAAACTCTCCGGTGGCACTCACTAAATGTATGGTAACTCCAATTGCCTACTCAGAAATGGTTGAGACCGTAGATAGAGAACTATTTTCTATCTACGGTTGAGACCGATCATTATAACGCTAGTGTTTACATACTCTTTGCGATCAATTGCCTTGCCTACTTTGGTAAACATTGCAGAGCTGTTGTTACGTAATAAAATGAATAGCAAAGATGATTTTGTACAGACGCCAGCAGGTCAACCTACCCCAATCTGTCAAATTTCTTTGATAGATTTTCAACTTTAGCCCAAAGGAATAAGGTTCAAATTCAATTGGGAAAATCTGACAGATTGGGGTAGCTTGATGTGCTGGCCTCTGTACAAGACCGATATCATGGCCCTAGACTTTTTAGGGTTTACAGGCACAATACAGCGACTGGTATGTACATTTATATATCGTTAGTAAGAAAGGCATAATATGCGTTCGTCGGGTGCATCCCAGGCAGATAAGAGAAATAAAATCAAGAACTTCCTTTTCTACCACACTGAATCACCACGGGAAAAAGTAATAATGGTAAACGAGGAAAGGAATAGGTAGGTACTCATGCAAAAAAAAACTAATAAAAATATGCCACAGTTTTATTTATTTTTTTATTAGACTATATTTAGTAGTACATCATTTTAGGGTGTTTTTTTTATCTATACAATTAATTTATTACTATAATTCTCACATTAAATCTTGTACGCACGGCTACACATCAAGCTATACAAAACCAGTATAAGCTGATTTCTGATTGTACGAAAAACCTATACAATGCGAGGTCAGCTAAAACTGGAAATATATAGCTTGATGTGTAGCCGTGTGTACATAACAATTTATCCGGACGCATCCACATCAGGTGTCAGCCAGACGACAGTGACTGCCACATTAAAGTACCTATAGTTAAGTGTATTTCCCATTGATCTATGTTATTTTAATTCATGTTTCAGCAAGTTGCAAAATAAATATACTTTGCACTGCTGATACTCTTATTGGACTAACAACAGTAGCAATAATCTTTTTGACAACAGCCGAGATTGGACCTAACATATTTATATAACTGACGCGTCCCTTTTTTTCTCCCAGACAGCCCGCTCATTTAGGCTGACAATACACCTGGCGTGGACGTAAGGTTAATTTTTATCTCCCAGTTTATAGCTCCACTATCGAGTTGCATAAATTGCTACATACACGCATCTAAGTCATCCACAAAAGCTATAATTACCTATCAATAAACAAGTTAAGAAAAAATATAGACTCATAATATATAACACTCTTTCTATAAAATATAAAGATCAGAAGGAAGTGTCTTCTAATATAATAAACATTGTAGAACCAACAAGCACTGCTCATTAGGCAACTAACTGACAATTCTTATAATACTTTTTTTTATAAAAAAAGATCGACATTTCGTATTTTACTCTTCAGTCTATCTCAGACGGCAAGGCATATTTTTAACCGTTTGTTTAGTAATATTTTTTCTAATTTAATACTTTGAAAGGACAATATAATTATCACTATCCTGATTCGTCACGCGTTCACGAACAAGCGTAAAATGTTTGGAGCGTCTTTAATATAGTCGTATCACTAATTTCTCTACGCATTCATCGATTTAAACTACGTTTCGGACTTGGATAAACGCTGGTGTAGCATCACCCTAGGCCGTCGCTGTACCACAAATTATGATTTTGATATAAATATTAAATTACAAAAATATTCTTAAATAAGTTTTAAACAGAAAAGGTTTAACTGATATTCAATACTGAAAATGTCCTTTCATACGGAGTTTCATAGTTTCTATTTTATAACCGGTATTAGTCAGATTGTGAGGAAGGGCGTCGATTACTGGTAAGATGGAAGATTATGTTAAAAAAAAAATGTTTACACTTCGAGTCATCATAATGAATATACATTTAATACTTAACACGCCTAAAAATAATTACCTCCACATAATACAACAAAAAACTTCCTAAAACTATGATACAATTAATAACTTTTCTTTTTTATATGTGCCCTTGTGTGTGTGTCCTTTTAGTTTTGGTATGGATTACCATGTTAATCGTTCACAAAATAACGAATTAAAATGCAACATAACAGAAACAAAATGTAGTGTAAGGAAATTAGTAAAAAAAAAAGTATGATAAAAGTGAGACTGGCTTCATAAAATCTTAGAATTTGCAGTAATAGATATGGATAAATACATATCTATTGTTCATTTTCTAAGTAAAAATTTGATTTTGATTAAAATTAAACATAATAATAATACAAGCAACATATAGAAATAAAATACACAAAAATAATACACAAAACAAGGAATTATGTAACTATTCCTTAAAAGAGTTTTATAATCACTGACAGAGGTTTCATAATAATTAATACTTTACAGAATACTTCTATTGATTTAAAGACAACATAATTTTGTAGGTACACTTGAAAAACAATAATAATCAGCGACTATAAAACTCAAACAGGAACATAATACTTAATTAATACTTAACATTAAAACATGGAAAGCAACATCAGGTATGAGTATGACTAATCTTCAAGGGTGACGTTTTTGAAAAGATACGACATGGACTCCTTGTTGTGAATGCGTCTGATTGCCTCACTGAGGAGGACTGATATGTCTATGGTCTTGATCTTGTTGCATTGCATCTTCTGTAGTTCGTGAGGCACCGTGTTGGTTACTACAACCTCGTCGATCGGAGAGTCTTCAATAAGCCGCGGTGCATCAGATGACAGCAGTCCGTGGGTTGCCAGTACGTATATTTTGTACGCTCCGCATTCCTTTAGAACTTCTGCTGCGGCGACGAATGATTGGACGTCGTCTATCATGTCGTCCTGTAATAGGATAAGTGGTTTATTACTGCCATGAACGGAGATTTGGGCCATGTTGATTGATTGATTATAGTGTGATCCGTCCAAGAATTTCAACTGGGAAAGAAGTAGTGACTTATTTGGTTCCTTTGTAAATTGATAAAAAGATAATACTTAGCTGAAGTTCTCAATAATCAGTGTTGCAAAAACTAGATTGTAATTTCTATACAAAGTGACAGGACCATCGACGCCCCTGCATGATTCGAAACCCCCGATGTGTTGAAATATTTCAGTTATTAACCTTTTAACCGCCCGACTAAATACCAGTTGTCGTGCCCCCAGGCCAGCGCCCGGCACAGTGAATCGAAAAATACATACCTGATAGAATACAGCGTAATTAAATAAAAAAGAAGATTAAACGAGCTTTGGTATTTGGTCGTAAATATACGACCCTGGCGAAATGGACACGAAAATATTTGTCGGATTAATCCGACGTAAGCAGTTAAAAGGTTAAAAAAAAATGATATTCCATACATTTTGACCGCACGGGTATTGCACTTTTCTATGAAAAAGCAGTTTTTTTTTCATAACCAACTCATTTTTTTTACACTACGGGGTCTATACAAGGTGTAACATAATTAACGCAAGACCTGATACACCCCAATCAGAGTAGAGGTAAAAGCATTTAATACAATGACCAAAACTTATTTTTTATAAAGCTTGCCATTTTTATTAAAAATCTTGTTACTAGGATTACTTTATACTTTTAAAATTGAGTCTTATTGCCTTGAAATAAGATTTAATTTTATTTGGTAAGCAAAATCGGCGTGGCGGTTAGAATGAAAAAATACACAATAAAAAAAAAAAATCTATACTAAAAGTTACTGAAATCGATTCAGTAGTCAATTATGAACAAACTACTTTCAGGACTTGAGTTTATTCTGTTACACCTTGTATAGAATACTGTGCCGAATTCATGGTTACAGTTTGCGCGTCGATGTCACTACGGCCCCGTCGCGATGGCCCTGCCACCCTGTGTCAGGGATACTTACCACCATGATAGCTATTCTGCCACCAACATCACCAACGACGTTGATTGGCGGCTTTTCCTTTGCCGGGTGAACAGGTACTCCGACAGATACATCCATGGTGCGTGATCGACTAGAAAGAAAAACATCGCTATAACATTCATAGGCAATTTACTAGCATCTGAAGTTGGTATATTGCTTGTTGTTTCATCATCGTCCTATTATTTTCTGTCACAACTAGATCAACACTTAGGAGACAAGCAACTTCAAATAGTGGTATCAGACCTAAATCGAAATATGCAAACACTAATAAAAATATGTATAATTTTTATCTGAGTACTCCTTATCTTATCAGTGTCATACTTACTGTTAATTCGTTTAAGGTATGATTTATGATTTACTAGCACTCCGCCCCAACTTCGCATGGGTGCATTTTTTTTTCAAATTTCTGAAATTTTCTTTCAAACAAACCTTATCCTGGCAGTATTCGCAATAAAATAATATTGCTATTATAAATTGAGATATAAAATATCCTATCTTTCAAGTTGGATGAAATTACATACAGAGTGCATTTTATTAAGATCGGTTCAGTAGTTTAGGAGTAATGGACTCCTGTCCCGCGGACAAACAATGTGACACGTAATTTATATATTAAGATAAGATAAGGATCATTATTGTAAAAAAGATACCTACTTTGGTAAGCATGGCGGTGAGTAGCGTCCATCAACCTCATCACTTTCAGCTTCCTTCTGCTCTCCGTGGATTACAGCAATGGCCAACCGTAAACGCTCAGCATATGAGGTGGCTTTCTTAGCAGACCCTGGGTTACGAGCCACTATCACCGAGTTACGATAATCTGGAATCTAAATTGACATTATTTAATTACTTATGGAGGTAGCAGGTGGGATTGTGCCATTTTAGGTTAGCTGGACTTGAATGGAAAATAACATCTTCATGAATTGTAGGTGATGTTGGGCATATGCCAAGAGATACATTAAAAGGAGTTGTGGTGGAAAATTTGAATTTCATGATTGTAATTTATCATAATTACCGTGTTTGCTTTGCCAAAAATCTGACTGATTCTACAAGGCAATAAAAATTTACATTATGTCTCTAATATGCCTTCAATTTAAATGTCTTTAGAATTAAAATTATTCTACTTGTGCTTTAGAATTAAAATTATAAAACTAAATATAAACTTACACTTTCTTGAATATACTGCAATAAGAAAGGAGATGCCCTTAAATTATCAACAGGACACTCATAGAAACCCTGAATTTCCTTCTGATGCAAATCCATAGTGATGATATGTGTCAAGCCAGACTTGCACATCATTTTAGCAAGGAGTTTTGTTACAATGCAGCCACGCTTCCTCATTTTGCATTGCTTGCTGTATGGTAAATACGGAATCACTCCCACAATAGACCTTGCAGAGGAAGTCTTACAAGCGTAAGCCATTATAAGTAGCTCCATTATGTTGTTGTTTACATCTCTGTAAAAATATGATTAATTATTTTGTAATGGTGTTAGTGAGGGTTCAAGGCTCTAATCTATAATTTATACTGGAGTCTCCAAAAAGTTTTAAAAACACAACAAACTAAATTCATGTTACTGAGGATACCAAAATTGCAGCTTAAATTGTTATTATTTCCTTCTGAGTTTATAACCTTATAATTAAGCATTGTAAGTTCCGTATTACAGAACGTCACTCAATACTCAAGCATTACTTAAAACTAGTTTCAACCAATCAAATGGCTGGAATCTAGTTTTAAGTAATGCTTGAGTATTGAGTGACGTTCTGTAATACGGGCCTAAGTGTGCCTAAATCTTATCAAACATTTTTAATGCAATGTGTTGGATATTTCTGCACCATTTGTTGGTTTTTATGAATAATAAACACAATCATTGTTAATAAAACACTCAATGCATAATACTCTCATTCATTCCGTATTACAGAACGTCACTCAATACTCAAGCATTACTTAAAACTAGTTTCAACCAATCAAATAGCTGGAATCTAGTTTTAAGTAATGCTTGAGTATTGAGTGACGTTCTGTAATACGGGCCTAAGTGTGCCTAAATCTTATCAAACATTTTTAATGCAATGTGTTGGATATTTCTGCACCATTTGTTGGTTTTTATGAATAATAAACACAATCATTGTTAATAAAACACTCAATGCATAATACTCTCATTCATTCAGTAGGCAATAACATTGTATGAAACTAAAACAATGCTACCATAATGGACAGTTGACAATGTAGGTACATTATGAGATTCCATCATGCTGATTACTGAGAACCAGATAAGTATCCACAGCAGTCTTATTATTAGAATTGGAATATGTGCATATTTACAAGCCAATCATTTTAATGCTTGAACATTCAAACTGGTAAACTTGTCTTGAGTTCATCAACATTCATTGATATGGTAAATTCTTGGTTTTAAATATTATTTAGAATTTGTTTGTTTCCAATCAGTTTTATATGTACCATTGGTAGATCATGATTTTTATTAGCAATACTCACTTAGTTCCAGTCTGAACTATGTAAATATTCTTTCCACGAATAGAATCAGCAATTTCTACAATAGTCTCCCTGTTGGTTTTGTGGTAAACTGAGCATCCTCCCTTTCTCACACCCAGACGACTGCAAGGAAAGATTATTATTATTACACCAGCAAAGACATGATAGTAAACTAACTCTCAATTCAATTTATATCCATCCATAATAAATTTTGAATGAGGTCAAACTACTTAACCTCTGCAAGTGTCAAACACTAGGTCAATATTTGAAACCTTGAAATGGTACATAAGTGAGGGATGAGGTGCAGAAACTTACTGAGCGATTAATTCAGCTAGTTCAGGGTGCGAGTTGCCGCTAATGATCACTATGTCTGACGTGTTAGTACCCTCCATATTGCTCTTGCGAGATCTATTAGTGAAACCCACCAGCCTGCAAAAAAGTCATGCACGTTTTCTTATTCGTCGGCCAACCGACCGCCACATGTTAATATATTAAATTAAGGAATGGGACGGCACGTTGGATCAACAAGAAAAACAATAAACCTGGTTTTGTTGAGTAACATAATAACCTGAAGGCAGATTTGTATGTATTGCCGCAGAACGAAAAATAAAACTTCAACTAAATAAACCAAGAACTTCCCTCCGCTAATTACACTTTTTTAAACGTATGTGGGGGATATATAAATGTGCTACTACGAGTAAAATTAATTATAATTACGGAATCACCGATTATGAGGCGCCACAGATAAAATGAATGGTACTACGATAGAATGATTTGAATGAATGTATTCAAGTGTGTGTCAAAATATTAGAATGAATTAAATTGATTGTTTACGTTTTTTTCATATCACTCGTTTTGTTCTTTTATTATCCTTTACCACTCCTCTTTGAATTTGATAACACTCTGAACACTTCGTTTGCCTTTCAATTCGTAAAATCCACATCAAATCTTTACTTAGGCTCCATAAAACACTTGATTAACAATTTTCTCACTGCACGTGGTCAGACACAGACAGTCGAGTGGAGAGTGGATTTTTTTATGCGTGTCAATCGTCACGGCCAGTCACGGCACATTGGCTATGTGGTTGGCAACACCTTTAATTAAATGTCATAACAAACGAGTGTGCAGTGTTTTCGATTTGAGGTTATGATAGCTTAATAAACAGAAATATTACCAAAAAATGGGTCTCACGAAGCAATATTTACGTTACGCACCAAGCGGGACCTTTAATGTGATAGCTAGTGCCGACTGTAATAGCGCTCACGTGTCTTTAAATGGCGTAAGCGGCCGATACATGGCTGTTGGAGCATGCGAACATGTTGTGATCTGGGATATGAGGCTGGGGGAGAAGGTAAGACTGAAAATCTGTATAAACAATCGTACAAACGTTTAACTTTACACCTTTCAATTGTATTTGGACAGTATGTCATTATAACAGCAGGTGAACTTCCCAATTGGATGTTGAAAAAAAAATTCACACTATATTAATTTGTTCCTAGGCTCAAGTTCTTCCGGGAGAAAACGTAGTAGTATCACAGATAGCAGCCAGCCCTAGCGGTAACCACGTAGCAGTCGGCTATGTAGATGGAAACATCAATATATTTGAACTGGTGAACAATGAAATAGTTTGTGTGTTTGCTGGACACAAATCTGCTGTGACATGCTTGCAGTATGATGAACAGGGACACCGCTTGGTGTCAGGTGCTAAGGTGAGATATTTAATTAACTGTAAATGTCACTAATAAATTTGTATGTGTGTGTCTGTGTGTACTCACATACTGTTTGTTGTGGTTGTTATCTGACACAACTCTTGTGTAGTAGATACAAAATTTTCAGAAAATGTTTTCTTAGTACTACAACAATATAATTTGATTGATTGTTTCACAGGATACAGAGGTAATCCTATGGGATGTGGTCTCAGAAACTGGTAAGGCTCGCTTCAGTGGCCACAAGGGGGCTATAACCAGTGTCCTGTTTGTTAATGGCAAGAACTGTGTCATCAGCTCCTCCAAAGACACATTTGTTAAGTTCTGGGACATTGAGACAAAGCACTGCTTCAAGACTTTAGGAGGACATCAAATGGAAGTATGTACATAAAAAAAATCCAATCCATTTTAACCTGTTAAGTCTTGACTATTGAGACATAATTAATGACATATTGATATATTTCCTCTTGAGGGCACACTGGCAGGTCTGGATTATGGGCAAAGGTTACCCACAATAGTCTTCCACACAGTGGCATAGCTTGTCCTAAAGGGGCTCTATATAAATTTTTTTTGGGGGTCCATTTCACAGTTCCTATTTTTTTTTTGGAAGTTGTCTGAGAACAGCGGTTGTTGCTTTCGGACTCCTACCGAAAACTTCATTGTTCCTTCCAGTACTATGAGTTGGGGGCCCGGGAGATAATGGTAGATTCGCTAATTTAGATTTTTTTAAATTAATATTTTTCTGATAAATATTATGTCTTGGCCTACCCAATTCCAGCTTGACATCAACTTCTGGGACACCCTGTATTATATAATTACTAGCGACCCGCCCCGGCTTCGCACGGGTGCAATACTGATACTAAGTACAGGTATTTCAAGAATGCCAGCACGCGCCGCCGCGGCCGGTACCGCAGCAATAGCTATGTCCCTGCATTTTAAATCTGTAATATCTTCGAAAATATTCATTTAAATTATATGCTGTAAAGGGCCATATTTATCTATATTAAATGCACAATGTATTTAAGATACTTAATTGGATAAGGATTAATGCTGTATTGCTTAAAATCGCTTCGTAAATAAGCCATTATTTCTCGTAAAAAGTAAAGGATAAAAAATTATTATTGTGGGTTATCCCTAAGAGATGGACATATACCATCGTGGACTTTTTTGTAGACCTTTTTAAGGTGTACAATACTGTAGTACATTATTTTGACTTATCTCGTAGGGTTCAGCCAGCGTTTGAAAAGTAAGCGCAAAAAAATGTGTTTATTTACGACATCACATGCATGCATGTATTATGTATATAAACCTTCCTCTTGAATCACTCTATCTATTAAAAAAACCGCATCAAAATCCGTTGCGTAGTTTTAAAGATCTAAGCGTTCAAAGGGACAGAGAAAGCGACTTTGTTTTATACTATGTAGTGATAGATTCACTTACAAGCCTCATAGTGATCAATAATAATTTTAGGTTCTCCATAGTATTTTACAAATTCTTGCTTACACACGTCGGCGTCGCGTCGGGGGCCTCTGTAGCTCGGGGGCCCCGTATAATTGATACAGATGATACGGCGGTAGCTACGCCCCTGTCCACACCTTTCTATGTGTTGACTCTTGAGTCCAAACCATAATTTACTCTTATGTTACGCCTACAATGTCGCGATATCGCGAACTACACTTCGCGCGCTCTCTGTTGTACAGCGAGACGTCGAGCAGTGTGCGAGAGAGAGATAAAGTAGCCATAGCATTAACAATTTATAGTTTACCAATTATCATGAAGATCATTAATAATAATAATAAAATATTTTTAAGGTATGGTCAGCAGTACTTCTAAAAGAGGAGAGATACCTAGTGACAGGTAGCATGGACCAGGAGTTGAGAGTATGGAAACTGAACTGGACAGCTGACGTTAAAGACGAAGAGAAACTATCCAGGCAACTTGAAATAGTCAAGCTTGAAGAAACTGACAATCTAGAGGACTCTTCTGTAAGTTGCTTTATAGATAAGTTAAAATAAGACTGGTGTAATGCTATGGTATATAAGGAACAAACTGTTTTAAGTCTATTGACTTGCCTAGTCCTTAACATAGCATACAGAGAATATAATCATGTCCTGTGTGCTAAGGATGTTTACTTACCCCTTAATACAAAAACTTGTAATTTAAAAAAGGGACTTTAAGGTGCACACAATTACTGCAATTATTTATTATTATTTATTTATTTATATATACTTTGTTGTACACCAGAAAATACATAACAAAAAAAAAAACACTTATTACTACAAAACATACAATGGGCGGCCTTAGAATATATGTACCTAATATATGGAACCATGGTCACCCTATCAGTTTTATTATATGATATTTTTGATCCAATTTATCTTTTAAAGTACTAATACAGCAGAATCGCAATTTATTGGGAACTAATGTACTCCTATACATAATTTAGGAAGTCGAATTTTGTAAACTAACATGTCATATTTAAAAAGATATAGGCAACTATAGAGGGCCGTGCTGAATAAACTAAAATTGGTTTATTTTTTAAATTTTGCAAGTTGTATGAGAAACCAATGCGGTACATATTACTTGCCAAACATCAATTATATTTTAATAGTTTTTGGCTAAGGTTGTTTTGTCTTTTTTAGATATTTTCTTATATTTTTTTTTCCAGCACGGCCCCCTTTCCACATCTATATATTATTTGTTATTACGAATTCACAATATCTGTTACGGTACATATAACGTGTTAATAGAGTACATTCCTTGAGTTTAGGAACCTTTTTAATACGCTTTATATTTTTCAAGTTACACGGGGGCCGTGCTGAAAACGTTTGGCTGGCACGGCCCCCTTTTTATGCATATTTCTTCAAAAGTACAGAGGTACATTGAAAAAGAAACCGGTACATATACTCCTAGAGGCGAGTACATTGCATTGGTGCACACCTAAATCGCAAATTCAGCGGGGCCGAGCGGGGCAAACGTACATATTTTTTTCACAGACTTTTTGTGCGGAGCGGCGCGGCGCGGCGCGGCGCGATCTGCCCGAATTACACGGATTTTTTGTGCGCCGGACTTTTTGCGCGTCGTGTGCGTTACTGCATATAATTGCATAGGTTCTATTTTGACAGACTAAAAAGTGCGTCACGGATAGTCTGTCGTCTGCGTTGCACCTAACTGGTCTAGGACCAACTCGGAACTGGCAGTTACCGAGGTGGTGCTGGATCCCTCGATCCATGCACCATTGTGATCAAAGTACTATACTAGAATCTATAGTATAGATAAAAGGAATGTTCAGTCAGGCATACAAAGTGTATGCAGACTTCTTTGAAATATTAAAATATTTGTAGGTATTGCAATGTCACCAAGTAGGCACACTAGTGAGAGGAGGTCGAGGCCGTGTGGTGGGCCTCTCCACAGACCCGGGACAGAGCGTGTTGGCGTGTCACGGAACTGATGCATTATTGGAACTGTTCTCGTTCTGCTCCGATGATGAAGCCAAGATAAGGATGGACAAACGTATCAGGAAACAAAGGAAGAAATTGGCGTGAGTATTTTTTTTTTACTTTAACCAACTGGGAAAGAAAATTTAGGAGAAGGAACCGTAGCATCAAATTCTAAAATTTCAAAGAGAACTGTACTATCAAATTCTGAACAGAGTCAGCCACACAGTTTTCGAGAGTACATTTCACATTTGATACATTTGTCTGGTCTTCACTGATTGACATGACAAATTCAATAGCAATACATACAGACTATAGAAAAAAATACAGTCTTATCAAGGGGTATTGTATTACCCAGAAACTGGGTTGTGGAGGTCAGATAGGCAGTCGCTCATTGTAAAATATTGGTATTCAGCTGCATTCGGTTAGACTGGAAGCCAAACCCAACATAGTTGGGAAAAGGCTAGGCAGATGATGATGATGACATACAGACTACAAAAAAACTGTCTGTTAAAAGATGAAACACTATGGAATATATTTATAAACGTTGCAAGCTAAGAGATGTTTAAACCTAAAGAAAATATGGTTAAGAATACATATATCATTACTTTTAATTTCAAGCAATGTTTATAAACAAATCCCTATATTATTATTTTGGCTACAATTGCCACATGTTCCTTTTACAGAAAATTAAAAGAGACCGGCGAAGCAGACGCCGAAACAACGGAAGTACCCGAGCTACTGACCTTGACTGACGAAGTGAAACGTCTGTCGTCAATCAAGTTGGAGGCCAAGTTGAAGTCTACCACCCTATTGCTGGGTACTACGGGAGAGTTGCGTGTTGGCGTGACGTTAGCCAATAACTCTGTTGAACTGCATAGTTTGAGAATTGCTGAGGGAAATGAGGGTAGGTAGTTAAAATTGTGTACCTGAATGCACTTCGCGTGCCTCATTTTTTTTCTGAGGAAAATTGCTTGGACAAACTGAAACACTGCACTTTTTTGTCCTTCGATTTGGTCTTCTTTAGAGCAACTTCTTATCAGGTTAGATATTATGTAATAAAATCATTGTTATTTATATCCTAAACTAGGCCCTCTTATAACTTGATAATTATTCTATTCTCAATATATTTTCTAAAGTTACACATATTTTGTTTTGCAGTACAATGTCTTAAACAGATTACACAACCGGGCCACCAAAAGGAGCCGCGATGTGTGGCTATCAGTTCAGACAATCTAGCTGTAATTTCTGCCTCAGCTGAATCTGTCAAACTTTGGAGCAGGTAAGTCGCTGTAACAAAATAACAATTTTATTTATTTGTGTAAAATTGAGTTTTATAAGAGCGGCATAAAGTCTTAATTGAAATGACTTGCACTTCATAGATTTTAATACGATTTATTTCTTGAGGAAAGTTTAGTGAAGACATCCATTTAATAATCTATTTTCTACACAGATCAACACAAATCTGCCTCCGTACCATCCCGGTGCCGTCCGGTCGTCCGTGCAGCATTTGTTTCGCGCCGGGTGACAGGCACGCGCTAGTGGGCTGTGCCGATGGTTCCCTTCTACTGATAGATGTAGGCGCTGGGCGAGTACTGGAGCAAGTGCCTGCACATACCGCCGAGTGTTCTACTGTCGGACTTACTCCTGACATGGTAAGTTCATAGTTTTGTAGGACTAGCCGTTGAATACTTGTTGTAGATGTAGCAGCCGGGAGACTGAGTTGTGCAAGTGTTTACTGTCAGTTATAAAACTGTCTATTGAGTAATCTGTGAGTGATGAATGAAGAATTTGAGATCCACAGTTATTGAATACCGATTTAATTTAACCACTTCGTCTTCTGCAAGTTTAATATCGCAAACTCTAGAGAAACTATCATTTGAACAAATGTGACTAGTTAAGTACAGTAAGACCTATCTTATACAATCTTTGTTTTCTTGCAGCGAGGTTGCTATTCCGGTGGCGGTGATAAGACTGTCAAACTGTGGCAGTTTGAACTTATAGAAGACCAGACGGGAGAATCCAAAGCAAAGGTAACAAAGAAATAAATTCTTCTGGTCTAGGGAAGTGTCCCTCTGCTAAAAAGGATGGCGCAATACGTCCTGTGTAGCTCCATCTCTTTTTGCACCAGAACAACTTTGAGACAGCTTTATACGTCTCTTGCAATGTATTAAAACTTATATGTTTGATACACGATAGTAATTTATGTGTTATATTTCAGGTCCTCTCGCTCTTGCATACAAGGACGTTGGAACTGGAAGAGTCAGTGTGCGCAGTTAAAATAAGTCCAAACAACAAGTTTATTGCGGTAGCTCTGCTAGATTCTACTGTCAGGATATTCTTCCTTGATACTTTTAAGGTTGGCAAAACTGTTTTGTGTTAAAAAGGATTGTGAACTTTAATATTGTACTAATAAGGTTTATGATAAGTGGTTTTCAGTTATGAAGGTAATACTATTACAGTAGCTCTCGCAATGTCTGTATATCGGTGAAATCTCACTGGTAAAGGATATTGCCAATATGTTGCGTTGAAAATGATAGTGCATACAAAAAGATAAACTCACAAATAGTTAAAATGACGTTGCTTTCAATGTAGTTTCATACCGTGTTTTATTATTTTTGCCCTCATTATACCAGGTCGATCGATGTTGTAAGTCACAATTTTATCGCCACTCGTTTATTATCTACCTCTTATGTACAGACGCCAGCACATCAAGATACTGCAATCTGTCAAATTTCTTTAATAGATTTTAAACTTTATCGCTAAAGCATAAGGTTCAAAGTTGATTGAGAAAATTTGGGATTCGGGTAGCTTGATGTGCTGGCGTCTGTACATAGATCTTCTAAACAATTTTAAGAAAAATGGCCGGACTTATAAACTCAATCACCACTCTCTCTACAGTTCTATCTATCCCTCTACGGACACAAACTCCCCGTCCTCTGCCTGGACATCAGCTACGACTCCAACATCATAGCCACGGGCTCCGCAGACCGCAACGTCAAGATATGGGGCATGGACTTCGGAGATTGTCACAAGTCCATATTCGCACACAACGATTCAGTGACGTCATTGCAGTTTGTGCCCTCAACGCATTACTTCTTTACGGCGTCGAAAGATGGAAAGGTGAAGCAGTGGGATGCAGATAGTTACGATAATATTATTACTTTACATGTGAGTGATTATCTTTTTTTAAACTTTATGTTCTTTTCCTTTAATTTTCCTGACGGGACCTTAATTGACGGTGCTAAAGGTTTTGTTTGTGTAGATAAGTTTTGGTTTTCCGCAGCTTTATGAAATTTCATGTATGAATATAAGTGATTTATACCTGAATTTGATATAATTTGCGGATTTCACCGCTTTACCAATAGGTGGTTAGGTAGATCTGCAATGTCACGTTTTCAAAATATCCTGTTACGGACTCAAGTGCCGACCATTCTGACATTCTCAAAAGTTTCAAAGTTGACAACTTATTGCGCCATTCATTCCCGAATTTGTTGCGTTTTCTCTCACCCTCATTTAGGTGACAAAAGGATCACATTTTTTTGATATGACACTAAAAATATCACACTAATAATAAATAATTATTCACTATAATTTCTGTTTTGTTTTTGTTGACATTCTTTGTTTGTATGTATTAATATTTTAAATTATGTAATAATTTGCACGCCGTAAGGTAGACTGTAGCCGATCTCTTTAATTTATGTACAACATCTTATATCTGTACCTACAGTCATAGCAAATAAAGTTCTGATTCTGATTCTGAAAATATGTCCATGTAACCAGGGCCACGCAGGCGAGTGTTGGAACATCGCCGTGGGCGCAGGCGGCTTACACGTGGCGTCGTGCGGTGGAGACCGCGCACTGCGCCTGTACTCGCGCACCGACGAGCCGCTGGTACTCGGCGACACCGACGAGCAGGAAGAGGGGCTCGCTACAGGGGAACAACATGTAAGTGTCCGGCGAGTGTTGGCACCGCGCCGATATTCGCGCAAATAAGCCTGTATTTCAGTGGCGAAGGTACCATACAACTCGATTCCCGCCGGCTTCCCTTCGAAAATTTAGAACACAACCACTCTATAGTCAATTCATCTTTGAAATATAATGAAACGGTTTATTGACATTGTTTTCTTGCTCCGGCTTACCTCTGTCATAAATTCACCCTTCGCCTTCGCCACTGCTGTATTTACACTATTAATTACTTGTGACGCTACCGAATTTTGAAAAGAGCACTAAAATGCCTAAACTCTCCAGCTTCAGCGGAGTTCATGACCTTTGAATTTAATTACAGGCTCCAGTACCAGGATTGCCCGGTCTAACTATGCCGACAAAGAAAACGATCGGAGCAGAAAAAGCTGTAAGTATAAGAGTTCTAGGCTTTATGAAATGTTTAGAGAAGAAAACTATTGTGTAGCAAAATTATGCATTTTTGTAATTTAAACCTTATGCCATTGTTCATTGCAGCGGGATTGTCCGAAAGGGTTACCGCTACCCCGGAACACAAAGGGCTAAGGAAGAAACACGGGTGGGTTTTAGTCAGTAAGAGTCTGACACTCCCTTCTGCTCCTCCCAGAGCGGGAGGGGTCATATGATGATTTCCCATCCTCAAAAAAAAAAAATGCCATTGTTCATAAAGGTCACATGACGTGCATATCTATCTACATAATTATCTTACTTAACTTTTCCAGGCGGATTCCATAATGGAATGTTTATCCGTGGGCGCGGAGTACAAACGTGAGCTGACTGAGGCGCGCGGACAGTTCGTTCAGCCGCCACTACTAATGGCTGCCTATAACTGCACCACACCCGAGCACTTCCTTGTAGAAACTGTCAAGAGGATACGATCTAGGTATTTATAGATATCGTTAGTGCAATCAAACTCAAAGCATTTGTTTCAAATAAACCAATTACAGGCACTTTTGAATTGTCAAGGGGTCCGTCAGTCAGAAAGATGAAGCTAGTTGCCCATTCCAGAGCGTAGTAGGTACCTGTGGAGAAGAACGGACCAAAAACTCCATAAAACACAGGATAGACTATGGTTGGGTGTCATATTTGGTAGATCTTCAGCTGTTTTATTGCTGATCGTGAATCGATGATCTTGGGCTGACTGGCTAAGACTGATAACAATAAAATTCGAAATGTAAATAAATTTTTAGAGCGGTATCTTTTCTTTTAAATGCCGAAATTACCCGACTCTATATCAAACCGCCCCATTAGCACGACCTGCTTGAAGTTCGATATATTTTCGCCATCAGCCCCGTTATCGATCTTCGACAAACGTGAAAGTACTAATACCTAACCTTCACTTCAGCCGTAACAAATATCACTCTCTAATTCCAGTGACTTAGAAGAAGCTCTCCTGCTGATCCCATTCAGCGTAGCCTGCGACATAGTAAAGATGTTGCCCAAGCTGTTAGACCGCGGCGACAACACGGAACTATTCTGTCGTCTCGCGATATTCCTACTAAAGATACACCACGCGCCGCTTGTAGCTAATCAAGCGCTATTGAAGCACATGATACAGATACAGGCTAAAGCGAGTATGCGGCTCAATGAGTTACGAGTGAGTTTTGAAATTATAATTTTTTTCTTCATACGTCGCAACCACAGATATAGATAGAACTAGATAACGCAAGTATCACAATCTGTATGAAAACCAAGCGTGCTATTTTTTTGACTACCTACTATGACGTCACAAGCGCTCTTTCTCACTCACGCTCACCCAGCCAACAGCCGATCGATTCTGTAAAAATCTCACCGTGAAAAGTTAGGTGAAGTGAGCTTAGAGTGAGCTGTCAAGAGTATCAATCCCTAGCATCAGGATGACATTGACAGCTCACTCCACGCTCACTTCACCTATGTCTTCACGGTGAGATGGTTACAGAATCGCACTGCAGTAATCAGGACTGAGCGCGAAAGTGGCGGCTTACGATTTTTTAACGTAAGTTGGTGCGATTTTTGGCACGCGAAGTAGTTGCTCTTGCGTTATCTAGGTGTATCTATATCTGTGGTCGCAACGTACCTGCGATTTTGAAAGAATATGTGATTTACTCTGCGTTCGCGTTTGTTTCCAAACATGTAAACAAATGAGTATGTTTTTATTTTTATATAACTTTGATACCCAGACATAAAATTAATTTTGCGCTACAATTTCAAACATTTTTATGACATTACCATCAGTACTAGTCGTTCTGAAATAGACTTAACTTACCCTGTCGTAAAGTTGTTATTAGTTCAAGTGGAAATAAAATCAATCAGAAATAGGGATTTGAATTAACGTTAGTCTTTATAAAACCAAAAAACTTGTTAAGCGTTGAGGTGACGACAAAGTCGACGTATTTAGGTGGCATACTTAAATATGTGGAAGCTAGGATTTGACGATGATCGAGTTTTTGTACCCTCTTTAGATTGGATTTGCCATGTTGTTCTTATCTGATCTGAGACCCGTTTTGCACCATGGGGAGTTCTTACAGAGAAAGACAGAGCTGATAAGATTATCCGCAGCTTAAGACAACTTCTGCAACACTGACTCATTATAACAACACTTACCTACGTGATCATCATCTGCCTAGCCTGTCCCAACGTGAATAAAAAAATAAAAAAACGTGAACTGTCAAAGATCCACGAATGACAGCCGGGACCAACGGCTTAGCGTGCTTTCCGAGGCTCGGAGGGGTCTAGGTATGTAAAGATGGTCACCCATCCACAGACCTACCGCGATAAGCGGCACCACTTACCTACGTACCATAATTGTTTTGTTTACTTACCAGGACATGGTAGGCTACAACGTGCACGCCCTACAATGGTTACGTCGTGACGCCGAGGAGGCCGACAGCGAGCAGTTGTTCAGGGAAGCGTTCACTGAGAATCGTAAGAAAGACAAGCGGAGACGCGCCAGACAAGCTGTGAAACGACCCATTGTCACCGTTACTTAGGATTTAGTTTTAGAAATTATTAATAAATGTAATTTAGCTATGTCTTTGTATTATTTGTCCTTTGAATGTATGTGAAGAATGTGCATTACATCGAAAATGTATCACTACTTAGTTAAATGTTTGTTTGTTTGAAAGCAGTTATCTCAAAAAGTGCTGAACGGATGTTCATAATTGACTACTGAGTCGATTTCAGTAACTTTTTTTTCGATTTCAGTATTTTTTCAAAAATTACTTATGTATTTTTTCATACTAACCGCCGATTAAGCCAAATAAAATCAAATATTATTTCAAGGCAATAAGGCTCAATTTTAAATGCTTTAAGTAATGCTAGTGTCAACACGATTTTCTTAATACTGGTAGCAAACTTTAAAAAAAGTTTTGGTCATTGTACTAAGCTTTTAACTCAATACTCTCTCAAGACCTCATACACCCCGTATGATGTGTTGCGTTAATTATTTTACACCTTGTATATTACTATTTTATGTAATTTAAAATTTGCTATTTAGATATTCATTGATATTATAATAACATTTAGATTTTTTTAATTGTCTGCTTATGAACGTGTTGTCATTTTTTAATTATTTCTGGTAATTTAGCACTTATATATTCTAATAGACGTGATTAGGGTTAGTTGCATTTTGGCTTAGAGCTTGGTAGCTTTTATGATGTAATGTATATTTTGAATTGTCGTGTAAAAGTGTTGGTACAGACGCCAGCACATCAAGCTATTACAATCTATCAGATTTATTTAATACATTTTCTATTTTATCGCTAAAGCATAAGGTTCAAAGTTGATTGGGAAAATTTGACAGTTTCGGGTAGCTTGACGTGCTGGTGTCTGTACTTTCGAATAAAAAGTCAGTCTCTGGGAAAAGGTTTTTGTGTATTGTGTATAGCCTCTTAGGCGGGACAGCTAGTGGGTAACAGGAATTTATAATTTAAAAAGTAAAAGAAAAGAATAGCTGCTATAATTTATTTGTAAAAAAATATTCTACTCACTACATAGCCAATATATCAGTTAAAACTTTAATAATTTAAGTATCCATCCCTGCGTAAGTCACATTATTTATCATCTATACAACAATAACTAATGTTTCACAATGAGTATTCCGGCCACGTGTTCATTCTAAACAATCTCAAACGGATAATTTATGCTGAAACTTACTATAAATACAGTTATGTAATTTGACAACAACAATAACAAATGGTCCTTCAAGCTTTCTATATTGGAATTTATTGCTTTACATTATTAAACAAAGTGTTAAAGTATTAACCCGACAAACTTTAAGAGGTGCTTAAGACCATCGAACTGAACAAGTTTCAATATGGGACCAAATCTGAAATCACGAAAAAAAAATCTGCTGTTTAATACATTTTGGTCAAGTATGTAGGTATTGAACTTTTGTATTAAGCAGCTGATTTTTTTTCGTGATTTCACAGTTGGTCCCATAGTGAAATTTGTTCAGTTCGATGGTCTAAAGCACCTCTTAAAATTTGTAGGGTTAATTATTTAACACCTTGTATATAAATACGTCTTTACGAAGGAAATTGTTTGCAGATTTACTTTATATCTGCTTATAGTTAGACGAGTTGAAATTTGACATTAAAGACGAGCTTATCGTTTCAAAGGTATTCTACTGGGCGAGTGAGTCCGCAGTTCCTATGGAAATACAAATACAACATGTTATCTTAATTATAACTACGGTTATTATATTTAATTTTGATTATATTATAAGGCTACGGGACCGTCCTGGTCTATTGCTTTCGTCAAATTGATTGCTATCGTAACATTACTCGAACTAGTTCGAATTATATCACAATAGACTGAGAGCTCACTCGTCCAGCGCACAATATATAATTGACAATATTCATTCTATATTATTCAGAATTTACTGATCAGTTTAACATACAATGTTCATCACCACTTATCACAATGTTATTGCTTTTCGGATACACACATCTACATTCTCCAACAAAATATATCACAATGAATAAAAATACTTTTACATTATCATTTTTCGAATAACTCGAGTGAAATAGTACGTGAGAGAGAATAAAAAAACATAAGACATTATGAGAGTTCTTGTCAGTCTTTAATCTTCGAAAAATGATGTTACATACAATGTCAAATGGAATTCCTAGGATATGAATACGAAGCCCATATTCCAGCATAAATTATAATAATACACAACAGTATTGGTACTGTCTGCATCTCTGTCAGACGTGATAATAAAAACAAAATCACAAACACATTCTTGTTAGAGCGTAAGCACACACAACACAACCGGTTTGTTAGTAACTAAATGACGATATACATTGTTCATCAACTCTTAATACCGATATATCCATAAATTAACCTAACATAATAAATAACCAAATTGGAAGATCTATCATAGCTGTATTCTGCTGTACGTATCGAGTGAGACACAGAGAAATACGAAACGAGTTGGTCTTGCAGCAAGGAGACGACGATGTTCCAGTGAGAATATCTAACCAAACATTCCACTACCACCGACAACTACAATTAACAATTTAAATTCGGAAGTCAATCTAGATAAAACCTATAAAAAATACAAAAATAATAAACCTAAGACAAATGTACAGAGTAGAGATGAATAAAATAATACTGTGTCACTACTGCAATCAGCAATATTAGTGGAGATTTAAAATTGTCATAACGATCCATGTACGCGGATTACTTCAATATTCCTACGTACGCTAATTATAATAACACGAATCCCCTACACTGCGACGTATTCCATAAAAAACTGGCTTGCGTTGAAGCAACAACCACTTACTCCTTATTGAATAGCGTCGATAGGATTCTGTGTATATTTTCCTATATAAGAACGAATCAAAATGGTATACTCACATTACAATCAAATTCGAAAAAATGTCAAACTACTGAATCTTCACCATTACTTCTGGCTCCAATTTACATAAAAAATATTTCGAGATAAAATTCGATCAAAGATACACTCTTAGAAAAATAAACACGCCCTAGTTACTATATCAAGTTCAAAAATTATCATGGATAAATATTTTGAGTTCCAATTTAATATCATCATAAAGAGAGCTAAAGTTAATTAGAGAGCGAAACAGTTTTAGAATTTACGTACATATTACAGTTTCATCATAAAAGCGAATGAAACATTATTGTCAAGGTAGACTGCTACTCCGAAATAAACGTAAGCAATACTAAACGGTACACACTACACCGACAACTATACAGTGATCCCAATAAGAATGAATAAATAATCTCAATTTTTAAAGCTTTTTAAATACGATAAGCTTGACGTAATGTTGAAGGTTAGCTGCAACAGAATCACACGCTCAGATGCCCCAGCTTCGTTACAGCTGAGTTTGTCTAGCTAAGTATTATCACAATGTCTCATAGACTGCTGTATTTTACTGGCCCGTGGGGTTTCGATAATAATTAAACGAACTAACACTAAATTAAGTAGAGACGTCAAGTAAAGGACGGTGACAGAGTTCACAGCTAAATAAGTAGAATGGAAGCAATAACAAAACAGCCCAGTTCAAGGTACAGATAACGTAAATGCTTTCTGTTATAAATATAAACATAACACTGACCATCATGAGGTGAATCCGGTAGATTTTAACTCAATATAATGCCACAACGTTTCTGTTAAATGGTTTTGTTCTAACTCTTCACGACCAAAAATGCCCAATATTATAAATGGATTGAAATATTAATTCTTAAAATAAATCTTTTACCTATGATGTACATTTATATCTATTTTAATAATGCCAAAGTTAAAGGTTTTTATTAGTAATGTATAAAGGCAACATCATATAAATATAATGTTAATGAGATAAGTATACTATTTGTCACAGATTTGTGAACAAGTTATGTTCGAAAGTTTTTAGTTTAGGAATTTTCTAATTTAAGATAATGCAAAAAAGCATGGTAAACCAAATATTTACTTCTTATAATCCCAAAAGTAACTTGGTATTACTTATAATTTAATTTACCAACCCTACGGTATTCATGACTTCTGGACTTCCAATATTTCCAGAATCACATTTGCTTGTCATTATTGCTTCTTCTCATTTCGTTACTTTAACTAAGAAAAATACTCGACAGAAATAAAAAAAATACTTACATTGTAAATACTGACCGAAATGGGAAATAAATTAGAAACTTATAATTTACTGAATTTAAGCATTATAACTACTAAGTAAACAATAAAATTTACAATATGACCTATAACTAAAAGAATACTTGCGTCCTGCAATAGGTAACCGTAAATATAATTTCAATAATATCAAAGAGAGCATTCTAAGGCAAGGCTTACTATAATTAAACCCGATATCATAGTGTCATTCATTATCATTATCTTTTTGAGATTTGTAATTACATTACAGATCGAAATCGGCGCCTGTGCGAAGTTTTAACGACAAAACCCGAATAGTTTCCATACGGCTGCTAGAACTAATCTTATGGATTATTTCGAGCTGCCACATCACAAATTGCACGATGCTTGCACATGCATGACCAACAATCATACATATCACACGGTAAGAAAACATGTACACACTGAAAGTATTCTTTCGCATAACATTCACTGTGGTACCATTTTCTTTCCTATACATTAATTAAGTAGGCACTAATACAATGAATGTGTATTGTTTCCCGCGACCAAATAACGAAGTTATAATGCGTAATGCCCTGGTTTTTGTATATTATTAACCGTCTTTGTAAACGATCCGCTTTGAACATCGGACATAAAGACTATCGACTACAAAAGTTACTGACATGATTTAAACTAGAGACATGTACTTTTTTTTTTCAGTATCGGTTTCTAGTAAAAAGTATGCCAAAATTTATAACAAAGTTGAAAATCTTTTGCCCAATTTTAAAACCCCTTGTCGCACTTGTCATTCCGAAATTCAACCGGTCATTTGATATCCTATTTGGAAAGCCAAACCCATCAATAAAGTGCTAAGAGAGAGTCGTTTATGAAAAATGTATGATCTCCTATAAAAATAATTCACATTTCATTATTCTATGACGACCGGACGAAAGGAATGAACCATTTTAAATATATATTTCCCTCTATTGTCATCAAACTGGCCTGAACTATCACTAAATAGATATTTAGTACTATATAATACCAAGAATGTTATTGCATGTATACTTAGCTATTTAAATTTTATATTGCTTTTCGACAAGTGTTGCGGCGACTGTTTTTCAAAAGTGTTGTAATTGTTCTACTCTTGTGAAACATTCGCTGGAGCACTCTGTATATCTAGGTTGGAAGAAAAGCTATCGATACAGGATACACGCAATGCTCTGTAAGGAAACAATGTAAAGTGTTGGGGTGACATACGCGGTGGCTGCGTCGTGGGTGGTAAGGAGAGTTGCGTGGCTATCACAGGGGCAGTCAGTGCGATTCTTCGGCGGCGGCTACGTGACTCGCTACTAGGTTCAGCGGCGCCTCGTCGTACTCGGGAGCGTTCAGACCGACCTGCGATAGTAAGGGCTGTTTAGTGGTCCGTCACGTGATTTATTCTCATTATTTTTGTCAGTGTCGATATAAGAAGGGACTCCAGAGACAAGGGAACCAGAGATTTGAAAAATGCCATTAGAATATATTGGTTTTTAACAGTAAACATTCGGAGTTAGATTTGGAGATCCTTTGCTACAAGAAAATTGTAGGAGTAACGCCAAACATGTATCTTTTATTTGCAGCACATATTGTTGTAACAATTTGAAAGAATTTTAAAATAGCTGTATGTGACTGACTATGTTCGGAGCTCATGGTCAGTAATTCAGTATGTATAAGTATAACCAACATGAAAGTATAGCTTAATCGCGACCAATGGAAATACTAGAAGGCGGGTTGTTTACAGCAATTTCCCCATTGCTGGGAAAAACTGTCTCCTTTTCCCCCGTGTTCCCATCGGTGGGTAAACTGTTGGGAAAATGTATTTCTTCATTCTTTCCATTAGTCATGATACCGCGCTACTTTCAAGTGGATACTTGTATAACTTCATTCGCAAATTAGTTTCCAAACATGTAAACAAATAATTTGGTTTTAGAATAACAACTTTAATAACCCCTTTCAGTTTGCGCTAGAACTTCAAACATTTATTTATTAATTTATTTAATACTTCAAGCACATAAATGTACAGAGGCGGACTTCATGCCATAGGCATTTTCTACCAGTTAACCTTTGGGTGATGCAGAGACAAACAGTGGTAGGTGCAATCGTGAAAATTGAGGAATAAATATTAACATTATGATGACTTTTTGATTAGTAAAAATAATAGGCTATGATTCAATAAACAACACAAACTAACACATGCTGCTAACAAAAACAATAACTGCTAATATGCTATTTTAGTTTTATTTGCCTAAGTTTTAATTTAGTTATTTACGTTATATTCGTTGTTAATTTATTACATTAAGTATTTATGCACTTTCTAGCCTGCATTGTTATTCTGTAAAAATCTCACCGTGAAAACTAAGGTGAAGCGAGCTGTCATTCCGTCTGATGTTAGGGATTGCCCCTATTGATAGCCCACTTCACCTAAGTTATCACGGTGAGATTTTTACAAAATCGATCGGCTGAAGCACAGGTTCAACCTAGTTCATGCAAATTAGCAACTGTGCGCTATTTTAATTGTTAAGCTATTCATTGTAAATGTATTCCCTTTTTATAAATAAATGATTATTATTATTATTATTTTTATTTATACATTTGTTTTCCTCGGCCTTGCCGGATAGCTGATGACACGGGCCTAAGCCAAGTGTTCATCAGTGAGGTTAAGTGTTGGAGTAATATTAGATACTGCCCCGATTCTGTTGTTCACAAACTAAACTAAATTTAAGTTCAGTGCATCTTTTTCTTTCTATTTCATTAAAAAAAGGTCAGAAGTTAAATATTAGTTTAGTCCTGTCAAATTAGATAATCTATAGACAAGTTTAGACGTGATTAAAAAATTGGCTATTAAAAATACGTCCATTTACGTCAGGCGCTGACTAATTTGACAGGACTAAACTAATATTTATCTTCTTTTCATAATGAAACAGAAAGAAAAAGATGAACTGAACTTAAATCTAGTTTAGTTTGTGAACAACAGAATCGGGGCCACTGCGTGGTTATCCGCAGTAGGCTGTATGTTAGTCGAAACTACAGGGTGGAATCGAAGTCATGGGCATTATTTTAACCTAAGGCACTACTCACGATACTGATTGCATTAGGGCTATTAATACGCAAATCAAAAATATTATTAATGCAAGTAAGGAAAACCTTAAAAATGTAGTAAGTCAAATTGCACAAGGCTTATTATTGCAAATAAACACTTAAAGTAATTAAAACAAAATACTTCGTTAACGCCAATAATTGTTGAAATATCAAAATCTTAAAGCGCAGTACAGCGCAAAGCGAAATGTAAACAAACATCACCTGCGCGCGCGCGGGTTTTTCCTTACAAGTAATAATAACAATGGGCTACAAGACATTCCGTCCGGCGGGATTCCCTGAACTCACTCCGCCCCACTCCCTCACTCGCAAAAATATGAATATCACCCCCGCGCGGGGTATGCTTCCCGCCGCAACACGAAGTCACGAACCCGGAACCAGTGTCATAACGACTGCGCAGGTGCATTGACGCGTAATTGATTTATTGATCCCGTGACGTAATCGCCGTACTCGCCGCTCGCGGCATACGGTGCTTGGATTGCAGTGTATTAAGTGTTAGTTTAGTAGTTGTGTGTTGTGTGTGTGTTTGTGTACACGATGCCTCGACCGCGTAATGTGCAGGCTAGGTACACCAACCAACAATACCCACAAATGGTTGTAATTTACGATCGCGCAAGAAATTTAGTATGAACTCGTGAAATGTTCCATCGGCGCTACCCGAACGACCCTATTCCTTCACGGGGTCTCATTCCACCAGAACCACTCAGAACCTGTTGGATTTTTCGTCTTTTCACGTGCCAGCACATGCACAAGCTCGTGGAAGAGCACCCGTTTACCCTCTGTCACTTTACCGACAAATAAGGTTTTTTCAAAACAATCCACAAGCTAGGTACGTAAATGTTTTTTTTTAATGTATGTTAGTTGACGTAGTTTTGACCGTCCTAAGCCGGCAAAGTACGAAGGGAAAATTGGAATTTATTATGAATCAATTCATTGGCAACTTACGAATGTCACGTGAGTCGGGCGGGGTCAAAGAATTCACGCCCAATGACGCGCGTACGGCGTAGTGTACCTACGCATTTGCTATCGAGAAGCGCAACTAATTCGATACTTTGTATGACTTACTACATTTTAAGGTTTTCCATACTTGCATTAATAATATTTTTGATTTGCGTAATAGTAGCCCTAATGCAATTAGTATCATAAGTAGTACCTTAGGTTAAAATAATGCCCATGATATCAAATGCACCCTGTATATTTGAGTGGGAGTACTGGAGCAAGTTATCAGTATTATTATAATGCGACACCTGTTCGCGATGCGGGCGCACAGTGCGCGTGTTGTGCGCGTGCAGCGCCGCCAGCAGGTGCGGCTGCAGCTGGCGCCGCAGCGCGGCCAGCACGGCCTCCTCCGAGCCCTCGCCCTCGCCGCCCGCGCCCTCGCCTGGCGAGCACGTGTCGCCGCCGCCGCTGCCGGCGCGACGAGATTCTGCAATCATAATTACGCTTGTAGTGCTCTCCTTTCATGGCTGATGCGGTTAAAGAACACGTGTCAAGGAGAATATAAGGTAGGTGTAAAAAGGTGCTTAACGAAGGCGAGAGACGCTTAAACTCCCCATCATTGTGATATTTTTTTTTGTACTGGACACATTCCAGTAGCAATGCCTTTCATTTTGAAAGTTCAATAACATTGATTGCGTTATTTACGTTGTTAAGGGGGAGGCGTCAGGATAGCCCGCGAAATTCAAATTTTCTTTCGTTTTTCAGTCAGCGTCAGATTATTATGTTGATTAAAATATGATTCGCGACCGTAACAAATATGATTTTACAGAATTATAATCATTACAATCATCAATATAACCACCTAAGTTAATATAATCCTATTGCATGACTTTAGTGTGTAACAATTGAAATGTTATCATATCAGTAAGTGTAGGGATACACTTGCTGATAGGATAACAGGACAATTCTATTGTGTTAGGATGAAATAAAACTGACCGCCTTGAATGTTAATCAAACAAAGATTTATTGAAATATAATATTTTTACATATTATTTTCAATAATAGGTATAAATGCTGTGTGTGCTAAGAGCACGACGTGTAAGTCGGTTGAGTAATGTACGGTGCCGCACAATAGCTTAACTTTAAATACCCCCACAACTACTTTACCGTTGCATGCACTCATATAAGCACAATGTTTTGCGTGCGATAATTCATTGAGATGATCGAAACAATCTAAAATCAACCGAATTTACACTGGCATAAAGTTGATATTTGTCAATAAGAAACAAGGTTTGGAATCAATTGTCTACTCACTGCTCTTAGTGTGCTTGCCATCATGTCTCGGTCTGCGACGTCGCGTGTGTATAGTATCGCGTCGCATGGCCGTAGGTCGCGGAACTCCGTGCAGCTTGAAGTACAGTCCGCACGCGTTGCAGACCATCTCGCCGCGTGCGTCGCGCCGCCATATTGTCGTGGTGTGTGTGCCGCAGTTACTGCAAGATAGTTCGACACGAGGTCCCGAGCGAGCGGAACCCGCGCCGCCTGGCGTTGATGATGCTTCTGGTGGTTCCTGCTGCATACAGGAATGACAAGATGTTAGGATAAGTTAGCGAGTTTTATTAAGTAAGACATCTATTAACCTCAGATTACATATCGATGACACATTGAATCTGGCTGTTACATATTTACATTAGAGCTAGGTCCAGTACTTTCATATTAGTAGATTTATGAGTGACAAGCCGTGAGTCCGATGGGATTTCTCATTGGTAAAAATGACGAACTTTCATACAAACTTAGTTAAAAAAATAAAAGTAAATTTCTTCAATTTTTAATTTAACCCTGCTTAACTTCATTATTAAAGGAACTTATGTGCAAAATTTCATGCTTCTAGACTCAATGGATAAGGATGTGCGTTGTCTGTCAATGAATTTTAAGATTTTTATTATGTAGAAGATAAGATGACCACAGATAAGTACCTACGTGTCTTTTTCTGACACTTTTGTAGGGCCGCTGTTATTTAGATCTAACAAGACGACATCAAGGCTAATGTCTTCCCGTTATGATCAACAAAAAAACTTTTGCAAAAAAAAAAAAAACAACAGACTTCCAAAAAAACACCAACGGAAGTTGGTTGTTTTTTTTTTTGTAAAAGTTTTTTTTTTTACTTTTTAGTTGTACCTGCCCCACACAAATTCATATAACACTACTTGCTATGTAAATATAAGTGACAGGAAGCTATTAAAACATCATCAATATAATCCAAGTGGAAAAAAATACTATTATTGAAGCTAACTCAAAAACTACCCAAGCAAAGTTAAGAAAATTTATATGGGGAGGCATACCTTTTATCTATTGAAAATTTAGAGAATTTTGCAAATCCGTCTATAAATGACGGAGTTATGCCTGAACATACATTAAAAAAAATATAAACCAAATTGAGAACCTCCTCCTTTTTTGAAGTCGGTTAAAGTGCCATAACTTACATTTTCAGACGCTGTTTGTGGCCATTGTGTGTTGGTGGCGGGCGGGTCTACCGCCATGAGAGGTTGTGCTCGTGCAGGGAAGCTTTGTTTTCTTCGCGCCGTGCCCGCCACGCTTGAACCGCGGCCTGAACTGTGCCATTCACCGTTCTGTTAAAAAAAAAAACATAAATTGATGTTGATTAACCGTAATTTTTTTGAGATTATAATGCCAGTTTGCTTTTGATAGTTAACATTTTTAGCGTGACGTTATTGTAATCAGGCCTTAAGAATTATACGAGCACGTTGAACGTAAATAAACGTTAGCTATTGGTCGTTTGATGGCGTAGGATATAATAGCTTATGCCACATGCTTGGTATTAAAATGACCCACCATATTATTTGTCGAAATTAGCGTAAAGAGAGTACAGACAAATTAATTTTTGTTACGCATTAAAATGAACAAATTGTGACAAAGACACAACAATACATCATGTATTAGGTACATTGTTCTACCCAAGCACATGATAGATAAGTGCATTTCTCATAACTGAACATTTTATCTCAGTTTCGAAGATCTAGCATCGATAGTACATAGGTATGTAAGCAATGATAACAATGAGCACATATCTTTAACAAAACAAGGAAAACATATTAAAAATGAACATTAATATAACATTAAAGTTAACAATAAAGAAGTTAATTCATTCTGTCATGTGGCCCTGCTTTTAACTTATAATTATTAGCGTAGAATATTTCCAGTATGGAAGTGAACACTCTAATACATAAGTTGTATTTGAATTACTAAAGTAGTGTAGTCTATATAAATTGGTGTGATTAGATGGACCATGCTTATAAAGTTTTGCGTTTGTGGTGTTTATTTGTTAAAAGGTTTAATGTTTTTTCCGGAGACTATCGTTCGTAACTGGACCTACTTTTAACTAAAACCAAAAACCGACAGCAAATTTCTATGGTGTTTAGCAAACGTAGTTATAAACGTCAATTTGTTTTTTTTTTTTGGAATTAGACCTGTTACCTTAAAATTCTTATGTGTATAAACCAAAAGTACTACCGAAAGATAAGTTATTTACCGTCCATATCGCCCGTTGTTTGCGTTTGATTTTGCAATATAATAAATACCTACGTCAAAATTTAAGCGTCACTATTTGATTTTACTATCGAGGAACTGGTTTTACAGGAACTGAGTTTTGGCATTTAAACTAAACCCAACAATTACAAAAAAACACCGTAAAAACAAGTTATATTAATGACTTTTTGCAATGGTAAGAATGACACTCATGTTCATCAGAGGCAGTTGTTATTATGATAGTAATTAAACACATTTGTGGTCTTGAAATAGAGCATTAAACTGCTGGAATTTGTGAAGTAACTAGTTGGAATTCTGCCCAACCACAAGAGGATAGCATGAAGGTTAGTGACAGTATCAAGTATTGTTTCATACAGTTCACTTTATCCTAAGATTGTATTTCGAAAGTGCGCCTGTCTGTCTGTTACCTCTTCACGCTTAAACCGCTGAACCGATTTAGATGAAATTTGGTATAGACATAGTTTGAGTCCCGGGAAAGGACATAGGATTTTTATCCCGATATTCCCACGGAATCGACACTTATGCGGGTGTAACCACGGGGCGCAGCTAGTAATCTATACTAATATTATAAAGCTGAAGAGTTTGTTTGTTTGTTTGAACGCGCTAATCTCAGGAACTCCTGGTCCGATTTGAAAAACTCTTTCAGTGTTATATAGCCCATTCATCGAGGAAGGCTATATATCATCACGCTAAAACCAATAGGAGCGGAGCACCAATGAAGAATGTTTCAAAATCGGGGGATTTTTTTCCTATTGAGAGCTTCCGCTGCGTGCGCTGCGTAAACGGTTAAAGTTTCGCAAAAATCATATATGACAGAATTCTTCCCCTTTAAAAGCTTTAAAAAAAAGTCCGCGACAGCATATGTCTATCTTTTAAGGTTAACTCACTATAACCTCTTTTATGCTAACCAAATTTGTTCTAAAATAATGCATTAATTGCGAAGGTGTTTTTATAAACATGGTATTAATCCTTATCCAAACGAATACGTTATTCATCACATGTATTTAATTTTGAACAAAATTGCCTCTGACATCATTTGATTTCAATGTATATCTTAGGAGATATCATAGTTTTAAAATAATACTAATAATAAAGCTGAAGAGTTTGTTTGTTTGAAACACGGTTTGAAAGCTCTAAATCTCTGGAAGTATTGGTCGCATATATAAAAATATTTTTGCGTTTGATAGCCCAGTTGTTGAGGAAGGCTATATTCTATTAAACTTGACGCTAGGACCCTTAGGAGTTGAGCAAAAAGAAAAAAAGTCTGAAGTTTTCGCCAAGCGAAAACGAAGTAATAGCGCAGGCCGGCGACACGTTGCGACGGGGTGGGTCGGGGAAACAAAAAATTAACGCGGACGAAGTCGCGGGCAGAAGCTAGTAATATTATAAAGCTGAAGTTTGTTTGTTTGGTTGAACGCGCAAATTTCAGAAACTATTGCTTCGAATTGAAAAATAATGTATGTGTTGAATAGTCCGTTTATCGAGGAAGGCTATAGGCTATATAACATCACGCAGCGGAGCATCGCGCATCGCGAAGCGGAGCATCTTTTGAGAGCTTCCGTTGCGTACGTTGCGTAAACGGTTAAAGTTACGCAAAATATTGTATGACGAAATTGTTCCCTTTTAAAAGTTCTAAAAAAAGTAAGCGACAGCATATGTCTATCTTTTAAGGTTGACTCACTATAACCTTTTTTATGGTAATCTTATTTATGTATTCTAAAATAATGCATTATTTGCGAAAGTTTTTCTATAAACATGATATTAATTCTTATCCAAATAAATATACGATATTCATCACAAGTATTTAATTTTGAACAAAATTGCCCTTGACATCATTTGATTTCAATGAATATCTTAGGAGATATCGTAGTTTTAAAATAATACTAATATTAAAGCTGAAGAGTTTTGTTTGTTTGAAAGCTCTAAATCTCTGGAAGTATCGGTCGGATTTATAAATATCTCTTTGCATTTGATAGCCCAATTCTTGAGGAAGGCTATAGGCTATTAAACATCACATTAGGACCCTCAGGAGTTGAGCAAAAAGAAAAAAAATCAGAAGTTCGCTAGCGAAAACGAAGCGATATTGCAGGCAGGCGATGCGATGCGACGTTGTGGGTCAGGGGAACAAAAAATTTCACTCGGACGAATTCGCGGGCGGAAGCTAGTACACTAATAATAAAGCTGAAGAGTTTGTTTGAGCGCGCTAATCTCTGGAACTACCAGTTGGATTTGAAAAGTTATTTTTACATTTGATAGCCTTATTCTTGAGGAAGGCGAAGGCTATAGGCTATTTAACATCACTCTATTACCCTTAGCAGCCGAGCAAGAAGAAATAATATCAGAAAGAAGGCTAAGCGAAAACGAAGTATTTGCGCGGGCCGGCGATGCGATGCGACGGGGTGGGTCGGGGAAGCAAGAAATTGTATGTGATCGAAGTCGTGAGCAGATGCTAGTTTTTATATGATGATTCATTTCAAATGAAGCGTTTGATATGATAATTACGACGGTTAACATGAACATCGTCGATACCTAGCTTAAGGATAAAGATGCAAATCTTCCATTGCCAAACCTTTAAACCGCAGAGTACACAATACATTCACATGATTATAAGCTCCATTATGTATGACACACTAGAAAATAAGGTATTTTTTTCTATGCCAAGGACTGTACCTACTTAATAACATTTACCTACATTCGCATCACCTATTTAAAATAACAATAGTATATTGTTATGTACTGATTGCTTCTATTACATTTTGATAGCCCATTATTTGATTGACTCATTAATAATATTTTATTACCGCATCACATCGTAGTTAGTGTAAGGTAATCGTTTATCACAAACAAATACATTGTGTGGTTATCAAACACTATACTGTTATCTATCAGTGTATTATGAGTAATAATACCGATGTAATCATTTAATTTGAAATTTGAGTCGCACCTACTCTTTGCAGTATGCAGCTGCATTATGCAGATGTTTTTTGTTGCCAGGCCGAGCTCGAATTTTGGCGGTTTTTGTTCAGTTCTTAGAGATTGTGCTTATAAGATAGTCTGTGAGACCCACAGATCGATACACGTAGATAACGCAAGAGCAACTACTTCGCGTGCCAAAAATCGCACCAACTTACTCAAAAATCGTAAGCCGCCACTTTCGCGCTCAGTCCTGAGTACTGCTGGCTGGGTGAGCGTGAGTGAGAGTGCTTGTGACTAGAGCATGGACTATCGGAACCTTTTTCCAATACTGGTTTTGTTTCGATATTAAATTTTGTAATACCGATATTCCGGTATTTCGATATTTTTCCGATATTATGGCAAAAAAAAAATATCAAATTCGTTTTAACGTTGTTTGGGTCCATTTTTGAAATAAGAGACTAGGTATTACAAAGTAAATCAACGACATCTATTATTAAAAAAATGTCATTGTATTCTTTAGAAATAAATAATTATTTAAACCCCCGCCGCCGCGACAGTGCGGTCGACCCTAAAAGTGTTGTAGGTACACAATGTCCGCTTTTCTAAGGAAATAGTAATTTTATAAATGACACTGCAACATACATATTATTAACCGATAGGTATGCTTTACACAAATTAAATTTAATGAAATAAATAAAAAAGATTCTATTGCGTCTGGTTTTCAATATCAAACTAGCAGTGCCCCGCGGTTTCACCCGCGTTAAAAGGAAAAAACCCTATACTACTAAAAAAAACCTATACTACTAAAAACATATTCCATTACTTTAAGATTATTACTTAGTACGCACGGCTAAACATCAAGCTATACATAACCAGTATAAGCTGACTTCTGATTGTACGAAAAACCTATACAATACGAGGTCAGCTAAATCTGGAAATGTATAGCTAGGTTTAAAGAATCTTTATTTCTCATAAGAACATAATACAGTTCACTTATATGAGATTTAACTTTTAACATAGATTATTGTCGTCTAATGACGAAGCATGCAGATGTAGATTAAGTAAAACTATAACAACGTACGAGATCAACAGCAAACAAAGCAAAAATGTAGGTAGTTACTTAAAAAACAATTCAGTACAGCTGGCCAATTTGATACCAAGGTACCCTCAATACTGATTATTTACTTAGTGAGTAACACAAATAACGATTAAGAAGCGAACTTGTCTGTGTGAATGTGTTTGTGCGTGCGAGCATAGTACGTGCACGCGTTTGTTCGCTTGTGTGCGACACATATAGTCTCGGAGACCGCTAATCATTTATAATTTTGATTATTACGTGTGAGTCTGATTTCTTGTTATTATTTTGTATTATTTAAGTGTAGTTTTTATTATATTTTTTTTTAACGTACTTTATATTGTGTTGTCAGGGTATCTATGTAGAAAATACTGTTTGCATAATATAGTCCTTTAGTTTTGTTTTGTAAATATTTATACTTTTGCACTCTTTGATTTCATTTGGCAATTTATTATACAATTGGACCCCTTCATATAAAAAGTTCTTTTTTCCATATTTTACTGTTCTAGGAAAACGCAGAACTACTTCGTTTCTATTTCTTAGGTCATGTGTGTATGTCTTTTTTGTTAGTTTAATGTTGGTTTGTGTAGTGTTATCTAAAAACTTTTTTACTAATATGCAGGTATTGTAGTTGTATAGTTGACGGAGATTTAAAAGTTTTGTTTTTTCATATAGCTGTTTAGTAGGTGTTAGGAAGTCATAACAATATAATCGTTTTATTATTTTGTTTTGGGTTCTCTGTATGTAATTGAGGTTAGTCTTGGATGCTGATCCCCAAATCTCAATCAGGTATTCTAGATTAGGTTTTACAAATGAGTTGTAGATAGTGCGTTTTATCTTAGGAGGTAAACAGTTTCCCATTTTGCGAAGAGCTCCAGAAAGTGACACAATCTTGGCTCTTATGTGCTCGATATGGGGTTTCCAAGACAGTTTGTCATCTAATATTAATCCAAGATACTTTTCTGTATTGGATTGCTTGATAGTTAGGTTATTAATAGTCAAAGGGGCGTGGAGTGGAATCTTTTTGTTTTTGGCTGCAAATATCATGTAAGATGTTTTCGAAGTGTTAATGGTAAGTAAGTTATGTAGAAACCACTCATTTATTATATTTAAATCGTTTTGCGCCTCACGGATGATATCATGTATGGATTGACCGAAGTAGAATATGCTAGTATCATCTGCGTAAAGTGTGAGATATCCTGTTAACCCTATTTGATTGATATTGTTTACATAAATTAGGAATAACGGTGGTCCCAGAATAGATCCTTGTGGAACTCCACATGTAATTTTTTGGGGAATACTCTTGTAGTTACCAATTTTAACAATTTGGCATCTGTTTGATAAATAGGATTCGAATAAGTTGTAAGCTGTACCAGTGATACCCATGTTAATTAGTTTTTGTAATAGCGTAGCATGAGAAACAGTATCAAACGCCTTTTTCAAATCAATAAATATGCCTAAGCCTATATTTGTTTTATCTATATTTGTCTTGATAGTCGTTACTAAGTCAATAGTTGCTGACAAGGTGTTCGATTTTGACCTGAAACCATATTGTTGATCTATTAGGAAGCTTTTCTCATTTAAGTATTCAATTAAGCGGTTGTATATAATTTTCTCAAAGATTTTAGATATCACCGGAAGCACAGAAATTGGTCTATAATTGCTCGGGTCCGTTTTCGTACCCGACTTGAAGATAGGAGAAACTTTTGCCAACTTCAGACTATCAGGAAACGTACCATGTTCAAGACATTTATTAATGCAACTAACTAAAGGTGAAATTATAACATTCTTAATACATTTTAATGTTTTAGTGCTAATTCCGTCCATGCCTGTGCTAGTATCAGCATCCAAATTATCGATAAGTTTAGAAACTTCCTCGATTGTACAAGGTCTAAATTGTGTAAGCGTTTCTGTGTGTTTATGTCCGTCTTTGTACATAAGTGTGTTACCTGAATTTAAATGGTATCCCAATGGTATTCCATTAGCCAGCTCTGTACCAATAGTGGCGAAATAAACATTCAGTATATCACAGATTTTTTCGCCCTCTGTTACACTTTGTGAATTTACTATTAGCTTTGGAGGTCAAATATTCACTTTAGTCTTATTCATAACAAGAGAATTGATTGTTTTCCACATCTTCTTCGGATTGTTGTTACATTTTTGGAATTTGTTGTAGTAGTAGCTGTTTTTATCATGATTTATCTTCTTACTTACTTTATTTCTTTCCGCTAAAAACTTCCTTTTCAAGATAATATTTGTTTCTTCGTTTTTTAACTGTTGCCACAAGGTATTTCTGTTATCGATCATCTTAATAACTTCTTTGTTAATCCAGTCGTCCTTTGGAAGGTTCATTATTTTAGATTTTTGCTTTTTGTTTTGTAGTATATGTGACGTAACGAAGGCTTCCAGACGTTTGTAATCATCATCTATGCCTATGCATGAAGCTTTGCTAATAGTTTTGTATAAGTTTCCATAGTCTATGGCCTCATAATGGATCTTTTCTTTAATTTTTGGCTTGTATTTAAACATTTCCAGATAAATCTGTTTATGGTCAGACATAGCAGACTCCAGAATAACAAAATGGAAGGACTGTTTTTGTAAGTCTGTTGCAACATGGTCTAAGATAGTGCTTGTTGTTTGAGTTTGCCTCGTGGAGTATTCCTTATCTAGCTTGTATGTATAGCTTGATGTGTAGCCGTGTTTACATTAGTTATAGTAGCTATTTTAGGTACATCACGCTATGAGCAGTAAGAGTGGAACTATAGTAAACCTCGCACAGCTAGCGGCGCGCGGCGGCCGTGCTGATTTATTTTAAAATCTATGATATATCCTAAGATATTTATTGTAATAAAAAAATATCAAGGGCAATTTTGTTCGAAATTAAATACTTATGATGAATAACTATTTATTTGGATAAGGATTAATATCATGTTTATAAAAACACCTTCGCAAAGAATGAATTATTTTAGAACAAATTTGATTATCATAAAAAAGGTTATAGTGAGTCAACCTTAAAAGATAGATATATATTATGCTGTCGTGGACTTTTTAATAGTAAAATGTCTACGGGGGTGACTTATGGCGTCCTTTCCACATTCGACCACCAGTCGCAAGAGTGGAATAGTTACAAGTCGCGATTAAATCAGTGGGTTATCGCTAACGAATTAACCTCAGTAACGGACAAAGCAACAATCAAACGGAGGGCGATATTATAAACGTCATTAAATGAATCAACGTTCAAGCTTGCTAGTGACCTTTAAGAACTTTTAAGGGGGAACAATTCCGTCATACATTATTTTTGCGTAACTTCAACCGTTTACGCAGCGCACGCAACGGAAGCTCTCAAAAGGAATATTTTTTCTCGTTTTTGCAACAATTTTCATTAGTGCGACGCTCCTATTAGTCTTAACGTGATGTTATATAGCCTATAGCATTCCCCGATAAATGAACTATCTAACACAAAAAGAATTTCTTAAATCGGTCCAGTAGTTTCGGAGCCTGTTCATTTCAAACAAACAAATCTTTCCTCTTTATAATACACACATCAAAAGTGTCTAGGGATCAAGCATTTTTATGCGGATTTCTTGAGATTGAGATGTGGCTTTGTAATAAATTTATGATTTTATAAATTTATATGGATCCTTTTTGGTGCATTTCATAATTTGAATCAGGAACTGTGAATCAAATTCGAGTAAAAGATGAAAACCAGCTGTCAATATTTTCCCTATAAAAACATACAACGCATTGAAGACATTATTAGTGCTACTGTTTCCCTACTACTGATTAAAACCAACGTTATTATGGAGCGGCGACGTCATTTAAGCAGGGAAGAAATGCTCAGAGCCGTGGGAATGATAGAAGCTGGTTCCCGGCAACGTACTGTGGCTTTAGCTCTGAATACAAGTCAGAGTGTTATCAGTCGACTTTGGACACGTTACCGAAGCACTGGTACCGTGGCTGAGCGCCATGGAGGACGGTATCGCTGCACCACACGGAGACAAGACCGATACATTCAAATCTTAACTCGAAGAGCTCCAACAATAACCGCCATGATGTTAGCCGTGAGGCTTCATCACTCTTCAGGGAACTTAATTAGCGACCAAACAGTCAGAAACCGCTTGCATGAAGTGAACCTTCATTCCCGAAGACCGCTACGGGTACCACCTATAGCAATGCACAATCGTAGGATTCGATATCAATGGGCTCTTGAACACAGAAATTGGGCAGAAGAACAATGGCGTTTCGTGTGCTTTTCTGATGAGTCTCGTTTTGGTATGAGACCGGATACAAGACGTATACGACACTGGAGAACCCCTGGACGCCAACAGCGATTAAAATCCTGCCAGGAAGTCCATCCTTATAGTGGTGGAACCATCATGGTATGGGCGGGTATTTGGATCGGCGGAAGAACTGAGTTGATTTGGATCAGAGGCAACCTCAACGCTCAAATTTATGCTGAGACGATTGTATCAGACGTCATCATTCCTCTACAAGTGCAAATCGGTCCCTTATTTCAGTTAATGCATGATAATGCACGACCGCACACCGCAAGAGTTGTAAGACAGACTCTCGCCGCAGCTAACATCAATGTCCTGCCCTGGCCTGCTCAGTCGCCAGACTTGAACCCGATTGAGCATGCATGGGATATGCTACAGAGAAGAGCTCTGCCGAATATGGAGGGTATCCAGTCGCAAGAAGACCTTTTTTTGTTGTTGCAACGAACATGGGCGGCCATTCCACAGCGTGATTTGGATGAACTCATTTTGAGTATGCCAAACCGATGTTCTTGTGTTGTTAGTGTTCGCGGTAGAAACACGGATTATTAATTGTTTAAATTACCCAATAAAATTTTAGAGAAAACTGTTATTTCAGTCTTTTTTTCGAACTTTTGTGTTAGTGGTTCAAATGTCAAAAATCCCTTTATTAGGAAAATGGCAAATTTCTTTATTAATGCAAAGGTGACTTGGTTTATCGTTACTGTGACAAACGAAAACACTTTATTTGATGAATCCTTAAAGAAAATTTTAATTAATATCAATCAGGAGAAAAGTTATTGCAAAAATATATGTTGATCCCTAGACACTTTTGATGTGTGTATTAGTGTAGATTAGTGTAGATATCGAAAAACCGATATCAGTGACATTCAATATCGGTTTTTCAATATCGGTATATTGGTCCGATATTCCGGTTTTTCGATATTATCGAAAACCGGTATCCATGCTCTACTTGTGACGTCATAGTAGGTAGTCACAATGGCACGCTTGTTTTTCATACAGATCGTGATACAGTCCGCGAGGTTTAAGCTGAGGTCTGCATTTGTGTGAGTGCGCCTCAGGCCGATTGTCTTAAAGCAGTATAATAAACCGGTTTAAACCAAGCAAAGGACGCGTCGCGCTCCAGGCCGACGTCACATCTACACTATCTATGTACGCACTCACACAAACGCAAAGCTCAGCTTAGGCCACTTGCGTTATCTAGGTCTATCTATATCTATGGTGAGACCTCTCCAATGATAAGCGGAAATAATTATACTAGTTACCCGACAGGTGGCCCGACCACCTACGCGTATATCTACAAAACAATAACCCCCTTACTAACAAACGTATTATATAATAGTTACACACCGATTTCTCTCTTTCAGTCGTCACTAATGATGAGACTTTTGAAAGAAGAAGACAAAACGTGGTGTAATTATACATTAAACAGACGCTACACAACGTTTATTAGTGAAGGGGTGAATGTTCAATTGGACCGCTAATGCCGAAACGCCTCAAGGATTGTGCATGTCAGATTCAAACAGTCGTCCTGTCTAAAACTAGAAATTAGTCATAGAATGGACGACGAAGCGGATCATATGGTTTTAGATAACATGCGCATGAGCAGATAGCTCCTTCAAGCGCTGCGGACCTTGGCAAAAGGCCAAGAAAGCGCTAGGACAGATACACAACCAAAATATTGGAGTTAACTTTACATTATCAATCTTTTTTGTACTGCTCCTGTTGTTTTTCCATTCAGGTTTTTATTTTTATTCGTGTTTGTGAAACAGACAGCTTCTAAACAGAAATCTTAGAAAAAAAAAAAATAACCAAATTATTTCCACATATTATAAACATGCACAAAAAACTTCTAAGCAACTAAACTTAAAAATACATTTCTGAAATCACTGATCCAACTGCCTAGTGTGGCGATATTGACAAATTCTTTGCATTGGTCATCGATCACAGTAGGGGCAAATTGGCATATGATTGTAGCGTTATCTACAACGACGCCACATGCGAACAACGCGTCATACTGACGTCATAAAATCCTGCATCTCGCAAGCAGAGTTTACCGCGCAATTAGCATAGATACAACGGCCCGACATGAATCATTGGGCAGTTGCCCGTCAGACATAACACCTGTCTGGTCGGAGGATCCTCCCTTTTCTATGGAGGTTGAGTGAACTTTACACCCTGTTCCTCATACCTCTAAATGATCTTTGTTTGCCATCTAAAGAATCGCTCGTTTATTATATTTCAAATCACGATACAAATTCGAAGACAGCGCTGATACGAGATGGACATTGGCCCCGATTCTGTTGTTCACAAACTAAATTAAATTTAAGTTCAGTGCATCTTTTTCTTTCTATTTCATTAAGAACAGGACAGAAGATAAATATTAGTTTAGTCCTGTCAAATTAGTCAGCGCCTGACGTAAATTGACGTATTTTTAGTAGCCAATTTTTTAATCACGTCTAAACATGTCTATGGATTATCTAATTTGACATGACTAAACTAATATTTATCTTCTGTCCTTTTCATAACGAAATTGAAAGAAAAAGATGCACTGAACTTACATTTAATTTAATTTGTGAACAACAAAATCGGGGCCATTGTTTCATTACGTCCCGTGCATGACTAGAGATAATAAAATTACACTCAAATGCGGAACACGTATGCGAGCATATTTCCTTATTCGTTTAGCACAATAGAGTTTTATAGTAAGTCTTCAGCCATAAACGCACGGTATTTCGCCTAGAACATGCTAGGTGGACAAAATTCAAGTTTTCATTTCCAGGAAATCTTAATTGCATAACACAATCAACACCCCCAAACTCCAAATTCCGAGAAAAAGTTGTTTTTCAAATACTTAACTGATGAGTCATAGAGTCCAGAAGTCAGGTAATGAGTTTAATGCAAGCGTTCCGGCAATCAGTTGCAATTTAGCGACACATTTGTGCACATCTCATAGTGGTTTATAGTGATATTGTGAAAGTTTTTTGTGATGGATATTAATACTGAGGGTATGTACTATTACTTAATATATTATTTTTATCAGAATCTATTTAAATGAATTTTTAGCATTTTTTTAACTTGATGCATAAATTTTAGCGTAATTTTTTTCATAAAGAAAACTTAGAACGTTCAGGAAATACATTGATTCGCCTCTTTTCGGGCTAGTTTTTAGATATATTGTAGGTATAACTGTGTAGTTTGTAAAATTACACATATTGTTCAGCACACTTCAGTACAACATATTTTTTTCTTTTTTTTTCAGAACACGTTTACTCTATTTCAAGGGTAGCCTTTTTTGAAGAGTGGTTGAAACACGCAAAGAATGATAAACGGTCGCGTATTTATGACTATCTTTCTTCAAAATTTCACTTTGGTGACATTACTGAAAGCAGCCAAAGAGAAATAAAGCTGAAAATATCTAACTTTTCTACTAAGATTGGAGCCAAATGGTTGGCTTCGGGAAAATCGAAGGAGCGTTTTTTAATAACAAATAAGACATGGCTGGATGAAGGAGACATACAGTTTACTGTGAGTTCTTTAGCCCCACAACCTTCGACATCGAGTGAGGCTGTGACATCTGCAGGAAGACCTCGCAAAGATTTTGAGGAAACGTCGTTTAAGACGAAGAAACGTCGAGTCGTGGATCTCGTAGAATCTCGAAGTGCCAGTGAATTAGTGACTGCTGCCGAAATTGCTATGCGTTCAGCAGGGCAAAGAAAAGTTGCCCATGTGATTAGAGACATTAGTGAGAGCCCAGATAATATTATTAAGTCAAAAAATACCAGTTGTGATCCTAGGCAGTTAAGTAGTGACGAAGCCTTAGCATACTATATAGATTCTAAGTCAACAACACATGCTTACAAACAAACTAGGAAGTGGTCCATAATGGCAGGACATAATGTGTTTCCGTCATATTTTAGTGTAGTAAAATCCAAACAGGCCTGTTACCCTGCAGAGGAGCACATTGCTATAACAGAAACTCGTGCTGAAATAAATTTGCAAGCCTTATTAAATAAAACAGCGGAACGTCTAGTATTAGCACAGAATCAAGTTATCAGCAGTGTCCTCCCAACAAGTTCAACGTTTACACTTGTTAGTAAATGGGGATGTGATGGAAGTTCTGGGCACAGCACATACAAACAGAAATTTGAGAACACTGAAGATACGGACGAATTTCTTTTCGTATTTTCTTTCGTTCCCCTTAAGTTATATGATGGGTCCAAAATTATTTGGCAAAATCCTCGGTCTTCATCAACTATGTATTGTCGCCCAATCAAATTTATATTTGCTAAGGAAACGAACGACTTCACGTTAGCGGAGACAAATAGATTGTTGGAAGATATTAATGCTCTTCTTCCAACACTTATCAACTTTGGTGATTCTCAAATCTCTGTGAAACACGAACTTCTTCTGACAATGACAGACGGAAAGGTATGTAACGCCTTAACGGAAACTCGTTCATCTCAAAAGTGTTTCATCTGTGGTGCCACCCCCAAGACGATGAACGATGACCCCGCGAAGTTTAACAGCAATCAGGAACATTTTGGCTTTGGTTTATCTACACTTCATGCTTGGATTCGTTGCTTTGAATGCCTTTTACATATCAGCTATAAGTTGAATATTAAGAAATGGCAGGCTAGAAGCGACGAAGATAAAGCTGATATCAAGGTTCGTTCCGAAGAAATCAAGTTGAAATTCAAGAACGAAATGGGACTCATTGTAGATAAACCAAAGCCAGGATTTGGTTCTTCCAATGATGGAAACACAGCCCGTCGCTTTTTTAAGAATGCTGAGATGAGCGCTCAAATCACAGGGTTGGATGTTACTATTATCAAACAATTTGATGTTATTTTGAGGACATTGTCTTCTGGGTTCGAAATAAACTTAGTTGAATTTAATAAATTTTGTCTTGAAACTAGAAGACATTACCTTAGTCTCTATTCGTGGTACTATATGCCTGCTACTGTACATAAAATATTAGTACACAGTACTGAGGTCATCAAAGCGGCATTGCTTCCAATTGGGCAGCTTTCCGAAGAGGCTCAAGAAGCACGTAACAAAGATTGCCGCAGATTTAGGGAGTACAACACCCGCAAGTGCTCACGTGTTGCCACGAATAGAGACTTGCTGTCCATGTTAATAATAACATCTGACTCTTTGATTAATAGCCTTCGTGAGATTCCCCAAAAAAAGCCGGAAAAAATATGTGCAGAGGTATTAAACTTAATTGTAAGCCCGACCATAGTAGCATCAAGACCCGAAACGTCATCATATTGTCGCACATTGCCGCAAAATGATGACGATTCACCAGAAGATTTTGATGATGATTCTGATGATTACGTTTAGGTTAAGTTAATTTGAATTGTAGGTATTTATTTATTTAATGCAATTTTGTTGTTTGTTTATTATTTTAAATAAAATTTTCTGTTTAGATATATTTTGTTTGTTTTTTATTACAAAATCATACCAAAAACTATTAATAATGCCTCAATATGACTACTTATATATAAAAGCATCGTTAAATATCATAAAATAATATTGTCCACCTAGCATGTTCTACGCGGTACACTGTGAAACGGTTGAAAGTAAAAGGTAGTGACCATAGCGAATACCTACATAACAAACTGTGTTCTAGGAATTGTCTCGATTACACAATCATATTTGACTATAACGTAACTGGAAAACGAGACGTCAGTCGGCAACATGGGCAGACGACATTGTTGCCGGCGCGGGCAAAACCTGGATGAGGCTGGCACAGGAGCGTGGGGCTGGCACAAAAATAGAAAGACCTATGCCCAGCAGTGGGGCACTGGGTGAAGTTGGACTGTGGATAGAGATGGGTTGTAACAGGTTAAACACGATATCTGTTATCACTGTTACTGTTACACAAAAATAACAGATCTAAATACCTGTTATTAAATAACAGCCTGTTATTTTTGTACCGACGATAAATACGTATTAAAATATCAATTGAATATCTTCTTTATTTCTTTTCGTTTTAAGTCGAAAATTGTTTCCGAAGCATTGAATAGGAAGGAATGACGGGGTAACATGAAATTATAGAATTACGTTTATTCATATTTTTTTTTCTAGACATCCGTTTAGTCTGGAAGCAGATCCCAACATTACAACAACAACAACAACGTTGTAAATAGCAGAAGGCTAAGCAGATTGATTGACTATTTTGTTTAGTAAATTCCAAACTGAACACTTTCCATCATACTTTATAATAGGCTTTAGGACTGTCAGTTTAGTATAAATTTATTAAATTATGACGTAATTAACGTAATTCGGTATGTAAAGAAAAAAAATCCTCCGCTGATTCCCAAACCATTTCGAGATTTAAGGTTTCTTAACTTAATTTTTCTATTTTTAGTGCTTAAAATTATAAGATGAAGTTTATTTTAACATAAACACTTAATACCACTTGACTTTCATTTGACCTCCAAATGACGTCACAAGTAAGCAGATTGAGAATACTTTCAGTGCCTCCTCTCATCATATGTTAAAAAGTTAAAGTCATATAATGTCAACTATAGGGATGACCATATTAATATAGGTATGTAATGCAGTCGTGCGAAAATTTCGGCCTTTGAATCGATTCAAATCAAACATTGAAAATCTATTCACACATAAAATCTAAATCCCGAATTCTGAATTATCGTTAATCAATCATTATAATGATAGCTTAAATAAAATGTATTCCCTCTAAATAATAATATATTAAGTATAAAATCATTGGAACTATTTTGTAACCACAAATGGTGTTGCAAACTTGCAAATATAACTAGGTACTGTAGCTACTTGTTATTGGTTTGATTTTGATAGTGACATATTAATAATACCTATTATTTTATTTAATTATTAATTATCAGTCATTTCTGTCCCACTGCAGGGCGAAGGCCTCCCTTCCCTCCCTCCACTTATCCCTATACAAAATTAATAACTGTATTAAGTAAATGTTCAATCGATTATGTCGATCATTCCCACCTCTAAAACTGTCTAGTGTCATGCTTGAAGTTTCTGATGTCAAGCAAAAAACGTCAAATTTAGAATTTTTATTACTGTGTTATACGTGGCATAGATATTGAACTCTTCAGCCTACTTTTGAAGCAGAATTTAGAAAATTTATTTAAAATTAATGGCTGCTTAGAAAAACAAAATTTTGAAATTAGTTGCTTAAAATAACTAAATCTATAAATTAAAAATATAAAAAAAATACCTGAAAAAAACTTTACATACCCAATTGATGACGTTTCTCAAACTGTCGTATATAAAAGTGTTCAATTAATTTTATGTACAGACTCCAGCAGGTCAACCTACCCCAATCTGTCAAAATTCTTTGATAGATTTTCAACTTTAGTACAAAGGAATAAAGTTCATATTCAATTGGGAAAATCTGACAGATTGGGGTAGCTTGATGTGCTGGCCATCGTACATGACTATTTACACTATCACTAATCTATATTTACATATTCCATATTTATTTAATTTGATTTAGAAAAATTAGTTGCTGCAATTTCTTAACTCTTAAAAAATTTAAAAATATCAACCAACAAACCAGCCAAATTACTTTCAATTGAATATCATCTTTATCGATATTAGAATAAAGCCGTAGGCACATGTTTGGAAAGTTTTACGACCAATCCCGTCAAACGTCAAACCAAAGACAATATAGATAAAAGGGGTCCGTACACGATCACTGTAATTATTTTTGGTTATGGATGAATCACTTTCCAAAAAAAAAAATAGTTTTTAAGTCAACACTAATAAACAATCCAGGCAAATAATTACTCTCTATAAAATTGATTTATTTTATCAAAAAAATCGTAAATACCTGGAACATTTTGCGATGAATTCCGTGAAACCAAAGATAGGCATTAATTTTTTTTTGTTGCATCACAGAAAAATTGAATTAAATATTAAGTTTTTTTTAAATTGGTAACATACTAGCAAGTAACAGGTAGGTAACACGACCTAATTTAGGAGTCACTTTTTCGTGTAGGTTGGTTCTTGTTAGACCACCAACTGTATTTTAGGGATAATAAATAGTAGGAGCTTCTCTTTTTAGCGTAGCTTAACCGCTTTAGTAAGAGTGAGAGGTAAAGTAAATAATAGGTGCTTCTCTTTTTAGCAAGGGTCATTCCCTAATGAGGAAGAGAGAGAGATTGATAACCTTGTTATTTTCCTTTCTGTGTGTGCATGTGTATGAAAGTAAAAATAATAGCCGGGGTAACAGTCTTTGAGCCTGTGTGTGTCGGGACTGAATGAATTTAAGGTGATTGCGCAGTGATTACCGGGATATTCAAATTTTCTTACGTTTTTCGCAATTTGCTAGTCAGTATCAGGTTGTATCTTGATCAAAATTTGATTCGCGACTATAACAGGTACATGTTTACAGAATTATAATCATAAGAAACATTCATACATCTTCCTAAGTTAGATTTGTACCACAAGAAGAAATCTCCTAGTGAAAAGTGTTTTTGGTACAAATCTCACTTATAAAGATGTATGAATGTCTCTTATGATTATAATTCTGTAAATATGTACCTGTTATAGTCGCGAATCAAATTTTGATCAAGATACAACCTGACACTGACCTGCAAATTGCAAAAAACGTAAGAAAATTTGAATTTCGCGGTCAACCACTTCCCATTCACCTTAATGAATCATCAGTAACAGCCGTGTTAACAGCTGTTATTTTAAGTACAGATTGATTGACTATTTTGTTTACTAAATTTCAAACTGAACTCTTTCCATCATACTTTATCACAGGCTTTAGGACTGTCAGTTTACTATAAATTTATTAATTACGACATAATTAGTAATTGATGACGTTTCTCAAACTGGCGTATTTAAGTGTTTAATTCATTTTATGTACTTGACTATTTACATTATCACTAATCTACATTTACTTTTTCTATATTTATTTAATGATTTAGGAAAATTTGTTGCTGCAATTTCTTAAGGTGAATGCGAAGTGGTAGACCGCGAAATTCAAATTTTCTTACGTTTTTTGCAATTTGCAGGTCAGTGTCAGGTTGTATCTTGATCAAAATTTGATTTGCGACTATAACAGGTACGGATTTACAGAATTATAATCATTAGAAACATTAATACATCTTTCTAAGTGAGATTTGTACTATAAGCACTTTTCCCTAGGAGATTTCTGCTTGTGGTACAAATCTAACTTAGGAAGATGTATTAATTATTCTAATGACTATAATTATGTGAATAAGTACTTGTTATAGCCGCAAATCACACTGCGCAATCACCTTAACTCCTAAAAACTTTAAAATGTCAACCAACAAACCAGCCAAATTACTTTCAATTGAATATCATCTTTATTGCTATTTGATTAAAGTCGTACATATAAGGAACATTTTGCGACCAATCCCATCAAACCTCAAACCAAAGACAATATAGATAAAAGGTCCGTACACGATCACTGTAATTATTTTTGGTTATGGTTACATTACTTTCCAAAAAAAAATAGTTTATAAGTCAACATTAAATAAACAATCCAGGCAAAGAATTTTATTACTCTCAATAAAATTGATTATCATCTTTATTGGTTTATCAAAAAATCGTAAACACCTGGAACATTTTGCGATTAATTCCATCAAACCAAAATAGGCATTGAATTTTTTTTTTTGGTGCATCACAGAAAAATAGAATTAAATATTAAGTTTTTTATATTGGTAACATACTAGCAAGTAACAGGTAGGTAACACGACCTAATTTAGGAGTCACTTTTTCGTGTAGGTTGGTTCTTGTTAGACCACCAACTGTATTTTAGGGATAATAAATACTAGGAGCTTCTCTTTTTAGCGTAGCTTAACCGCTTTAGTAAGAGTGAGAAGTAAAGTAAATAATAGGTGCTTCTCTTTTTAGCAAGGGTCATTCCCTAATGAGGAAGAGAGAGAGATTGATAACCTTGTTATTTTCCTTTCTGTGTGTGCATGTGTATGAAAGTAAAAATAACAGCCGGGGTAACAGTCCATGAGCCTCTGTGTGTGGGGACTGTTATATTGAATTATCAGTAACAGCCGTGGTAACAGCTGTTATTTTAAGTAACAGCTAAGTTATATTGCTAGGAACAATTGTTATTTGTTATTTTTAAATATCTGTTATATTTAACTGTTACAATAAATATGCCTCACTCCTACTGTGGATGATGATGATGATGATAACTTAACTAAACGTTAACTACAGTAAAGGGAAACCCTACAATAGAACCTTCTTTTTAAAATTCTATTTGGTTACCTTCTCGATTTGGTCATATAACGAGTTTGGTTAATAAAAAAGATCTAGGAAAAGAAGACCAGATCTTGAAACTTTAGAAAAAAAAAGTGGACTAATCAGACAGAACAGAAGCGCGTTTATGAAAATAACGGGGAACGAGGAAAAACGGTTAATTTTTTTTTTTAATTTTTTGAAAAAGCAAGACGGTATTATCAAGTAGAAACATTTTTTTTTTTGTGGATGGGAAATCATCAAATGACCTCTCTCGCTCAAGGTGGAGCAGGAGGGAGTGTTAGACTCTTACTGACTAAAACCCACCCGTGTTCCTTCCTTAGCCCTTTATGTTCCGGGGCAGCGGTAACCCTTTCGGAGAATCCCGCTGCCCAAGTAGAACCCTGCAGTTTCTATGTACTGGCATGGGGAATATGCAAGATGTTATTATGTACCTATTGGGTAAAAATATATATTAATAGATTACAAAGCGATGGTTATCAATCAGCCCAGCGCGGTATTGTTTATTTACGAGTAGGTATCCATCAAATATTATCTAGTCTACTTCATACGAAATCCGCAGGATAATAATTATCTTTCTACGGCTTATTTTTACTTTCATAACAACTTTTCTTAGAAATGGTTCACACATATTTAAATAAGTAGCTATCTATTGTTCGTTTCGTTATCTACTTTGATATAAAAATAGCTTATTAGTGTAACTTCAAAGGAAGTAATTCTTCAAATGCAAGTGTTCCCGTAATAGTGCCAGCACTTACTTGATATTATGATCTAATACCCACTCATACTATTAACGTTTAATGTTAATAGTATAGTAATGTGCCGGTAGCTTTAAATATTAAAGCTACCGACACATTACTGTGTCGTATTGTGTCGTGGCGCGGGATCGACCAATCAAACTTAATGCTGTAGTATTTTCGACATAACGGAGGATCATGCTAAGCCATTTGAGGTAGTATAGGCTCTTAAGCAGAAGTTCCAGAACCACGGTATGATATCCGCACCCAAAATATATGTCGCTCTTAACTCGGCGACGAGGGTCTCCGCAGATCTTACTCAAGGTAAAAAACCGACCGCACAAAGCACGCATCAGATGGCGATGGCTCTGCTTCTATGTGCATACACCGGACTAGGTGCAGTTCTACACGGTTTAGGGTGAATTTCACCAACATAAGTGAAGATCAGCACAACAAGAGCTGTCAGTATCAATATTTCACAATAATGATAAAACTGGCAGCTCTCAAACTCGGTTTAGTTCAGTTTCATTCATTGATATATATGTTACACTAGATTAGTAATTACCGCACCAAGGCGTTACCACTAGACTGATGGCCACAGCCATCAGCGTAGCTAACGTCAGTTCAGTGCTCTGTGTGACGCCAACCGAAGTCAACAGAGTGACATACGACAAAAATATCGCGAAAGAGTGCGATTCAAGACCACAAAAACATAATAAATTAACCGGAATTACTTTCCACACGTAAATTAATTGTCTCTGTGCAATAAAATGTAGAATTTTGTAAATTAGGTTCAGTGTTACCACTAAAAACTTAGTTTTAGTTTCCCAGATTTGTGAGAGTTTTTAATTTATGGAATAAGTGATTTTAAATATTTTTTAATAATAACAACGTAGCAGGGTGCCTAAAGATGCAGCACGCCGTGAAAAATGGGTGGAAATAATCCGATTGCTGAGAAAAGAGACTGACTGGCTACCTACTAATTCATTCAATTTAATTAATAATAAAGAAAACATATTCAAAAAGAAAATGTCTTAGTTATTTTCATTATTTATAAACTTCTATTACACATCCAATAAGAAATACATAATTCAAATATTTAAAAAATAATTTAACTTAACATAGAACGCTTTTTATGGCTTAAAATGTTGGGTAAAATTTCGCAGGGGCAGGCAACCCCATCCCGTCATTGCATGTTTATATTGCGGTCTTTGTCTTATCTAAGTGACGGTATTATTCTTATGTCGTGTGTAAGTGAGACAGATATATGTTTACTTTTAAATGTTTAGTGGTTTCAAAGCTACGTCGTCGCGTTTAAAAAGTGGGTACACTTTTTTGACACATTTTATTGAGGTTTACTTCTCTAGTTATTTAACTCAATGGTTTCATTAGTGAAAGGGTGAATATCGCCCTAAATCGATCTGCTTGTCTTTCAAATGCTGCGTTTCATTTAATTACCCCGACATACGACTAAGCTTGGCCGCTACAGAGATCTCACGGTTTTTGGCGTCTATAGACATTATTTGACTACGGCAAATCGTAGCTTTAGATAAGCTAAAGGTTCGCTTTGAATGAGATAACTACTGACCGGTGATACAGCTCCGTTGTTCGGTTGCTGCATGGTGCTAGAGAGCGGGGAGGAGGGCGTCCTGAGCGGTGACACTGTCATGCCGAGCTGCTTGCTGTTAATCAGACGCCGTAGTAACTGTGTTGCTTCGCCGCTGCGACCTGGACAAATCAAATAAGAAACAGTTAAGAATTTGACTACATTTTGCACACGGCTTCGTCTGCTTGGATGTCGGAAATTGTTTCACGGGAATGTATTACCGAGGAAAAAAGTGACTATGTCCTAACCAAGGTCACGGTCTATCAGTGTGCCGAATTCCATCAAAATCCGTTCAGCCCTTAAGGCGTGAAAAGGTAACAGACAGACAGGTACTTTCGCATTTATAATATTAAGTACGCATGTTTGGTTAGGGTCAATATCTTTAAACCACTCTTATTAAATGATATATATGGTCAGTTGAGCAATGATAATTTTGTGTTTGACTTAATTTGATCAGTACGCGACGACTCATTTTGTGAATCTGTTTTATATCAATATTTTATAAATCCGAATGCAACGTAATTTCGACAACTCAATATGAATGGCGTAAATTATATTGGGTCGGTTGTGTGTACCCACATTGAGAGCAAAAATAGGTAGTAAGTTTGGGGGTAGTTATATGGATTTCACGACAAGTTATTGTTGTTTGATTAAAAGCAATAAAATAATGCACATAATCCAATTTATTGCTTGTGCAATCGTTTGATGAAAGCATGTTATTGATAGGTCGTTCCCTAGCAGCAAAAGACAAATACAAGCGAAATTGAACCTTCACGTTGTTGTCACAGAGTTCAAGTTTGCATTAATGGTTCAACGGTTTGTTCCCGACACATGCTACTTAAATTATTCTGAATAATCCTAACTAATATTATAAATGCCAAAGTAAGTTTGTTTGTTACGTTTTCACGCTAAAACGGCTGAACGGATTTGGATGAAATTTGGCACGTGGCACAATGACCTGGTGAGAAGGTATAGGCTACTTTTCATCCTGGATCGCAGACGAAATCACGGGCAACAGCTAGTATTGATATAAAAAAGTAAAGGTTCCAAAATTCAATGTCAAATACAAAAGTGAAATACAGTGATGACCAATCACATGTTATCCTCATACTCGAGAAATCGATACGATTCATACAGGGTGGCAAGGACACCGAGGAAAAAACTGTAACCATGAATTCAGCACGTGATTCTAGACCCCTTAGCGTAGAAATTTATCGTCGGTTATAAAAAAAAAAACTGTTGTTTCTATTGCTATAGCTATGCTTCAGCTATTTTTAGTAGTAGTATCATGAACTGAAATCCACAGTAACAGGTTGCGCTTCGATGTCCCGGCCACCCTGTATACAGTGTGAATTGTTGGTGGGTAAAATATCGGCTTAGATTCACTGCTAAAGCAGACTATAGCCGTGAAATAACCCGATATATTTGCCCGAACGGCTGATAAATAATTGACATATAAGAACTGATGTTGGTATTTCAAATGATAAGTAATTATTAATTTATCATTTAAAAAAAAAGAAAAAAGAAATTACACTTTTTTGTTCAATTTTCCTGTATTGTTTTTAATGAATCGCCACTTGTAGATAACGCTTTAAACATAAACTCGCTATCGCAAATCCTGCAGCCTGTCAATCATCATTATCTCTATCTACATGTATCTGCATGTGTGTGTGTGTGTGTGTGTGTGTGTGTGTGTGTGTGTGTGTGTGCTCACCATTTTGTCTGTGTAGAGCCTGCCACAGCGACTCTTTGTCTTGTTCGTGCTCCATCGGCGGCTGCGGCGAAGACTGGGTCGATCGAGCTGACTGTGTCTCTTCAGGGTCGTCCTGAAATATACAAAAGATATATTATGTTTTAAATTATGACTGTTTGCCTCGAAAGGGTGAGCAGAGTTATTCTATCCCGCTACTGGAAATACTGGTGGGAAAAACTCATTAACATTAAGCCTGACCTGGGAATCGAACCCAGTAATCCTATTTGCGCTTGAGACCAATGAGGCAGTCAAAATCCGATATCAGATCGTACCCAGGGACTGGACCCATAAAATAACAAACAGGTTGATGATATCAGTGCAATGTTTGGAGGTCACACAGGTTGCAAAAATATCACTCAATGTCGCTGGATGCAATGACGTCATCCCAACCTTGCTCGTTATCTCTCGTTTTCTATTGTGGATGGCAGAATACCTAGTTGACCTTCCTCTGTTAAACATGCTACTGAAATTAATACCCATTAAATTTTGTAAGGGCTTCACCTGCGACATCTGAGATATATCCATCTGTAGCCTATCCGGGTCCGACCCACTACTGCTCCTACTACAATCTTCATAAACCGAAGAATTTTCCTTCGACGTTTTCATTTTGGTCCGTCCGAAAACGTGTTGCTTGTATTCATCAACAAAGTTCGTCTTGTGTGTGAGTGCACCGTGGAAGTATGTGTTCGTGTGATCCTGCTGCTCGCTCTGTTCGTTTGGCTCGTTTTTGACGGAACTGTATAGAGAGAGGTCCATCTCCTTGTTGTCATGGTCTTCGTTGCCTGTCGGGCTGTCGGCGTGCTGCGCCGGCGCGTACGCGGCGTACTGCTCGTCGGCGTATTCGTGCGGGTAGCTGTCGCCCGCGCTTGTCGCGTGCGTCCTGTCTATGACACCCGCGTAGTTCGGTGGATACTTCTGAGATTCTTCGTTTTCCCGCTGGGCGACCGCCACAGCCTTGCTTATAATATCGATGACGGTGTTGCAATGCATCACCTCTCTCGCTCTGTCCGAGGGCGGTAAACTCTGCACACTGTTAAACATTATATGAGGCTCGTCTTCCTGTTTGACTGCATATTTACTTGGGTCGTAATTTTTTATCTGTAGTAGTGTGACGGCCGCCTGCCGGCTCTCCAAGTTCTTCATCTCCTCAGTCGAGTCCGGAGAGCCGATCTCGGCATATTTGTTTTTCAACTCGTGCTCGTACTCGCTATCGCTCAGTGGTTTGATAATTTCTTCCAATTTTGCCGCCGTTATGTTCAGGATTTCCTAAAAATAAAAGACAATGTTTGATCATCAAGCGGCGCTCCATACTTATTAGTAGGACGATAGCACAAACAAACATCGACCAATGAGACGCTCGCTCATTTCATGTCACTCGTGATATCAGGCGGCTCCTAACTGATAAGATAAAACGTATTGTGATCCGAAGGTGTTCTCCAGTACCATTTCTAATTTTGATGAAAATGTATTTCCCAACGATATGCAAAGTGAGTGACCGTAGTGACCGAGATAGAAAACAGAGACGATCGTTGTTTGTGTACCGAAAATATTATATAAGTAATCGTGTTTCTTTGTTGTAGGTGTTAATGATATTATGCGTCCTAGTTTCGTCGAGCCGCGCACAAGAGGCCGACGCGGAAAACGTTCCATGTGATATTACCATACAAGATTCTTCCAATTTAACATTAAACTGTTCGCGCCGTATCATAGATGAGATTCCCGAGAAATGGCCGGAGAGGATAAACAGCGTAGATAAAGGTAACATCACCGACACGAAGGGAGAGTCGAGAAGGATCATTTGTCATCGTACACTATCACAAGCATAGAATGACGCAAACAAAACAAATAGCTACAATTCTATTAAGTTTTACATTCAACCTTATCTTAAAATAAGTATCGGTTAATGATCAACATATACATATATATATATATCTGATCAAGTTTTAGTGTGATAATAAATTATTCATAATAAATTCGGAGAGTCGTGCATACGTTACGTACGTACGCTTATGGATGCAGTAAACTTTACCGTGGGTGGAATGGATTAGGTTTTATGATAATACTTAGTTTTATGAATATTGATGAAGTGTTAACAGGACTATAAACCGTTATTAACGTGATATATGCAAAGTATTTCTACTAGATTTTGGAGTAACCTTTGTTTGTAGTAGCGGAGAGTTGAAAGTAAGCGGTAATGGTATTTTTGGACATTCCAGATGGGCATGTGTTGATAACGTTTTTCAACAATACAATTTCGAATGTGTCGACTCTGCCCATGGTGCCGGGCAAGAGGGTCGCGATAAGCTTCAAGTCCAACGAGATCGTGGACATCGAAGATGATGCTTTCAGTAACGTCGAGGGTTTGGTGTACTTGGATTTGAGCAACAATTACATTTCTGGTATGTATGATGTTGATAACATTTGACTTTACACAGGTAGCAGGTACAGGTAGGCAAACACAATATTCAAGCCAGATGTGAGATAAGTGCTCTGTTTGGTCAACAAACAAGTTGAGGGCAACCTGATTGTTGACTAAACGCGGGACAACATAATTTGACAAAGGAAGTACTTTATTATATTTCTAATTTTGCTAAAATAATAAATCACTTTTTCTACTTATTCGCCATAAGTAATGATTCCCTTATCTAAGTACCAATTTTTTAATCTAACTATTTTTGTAAGTACCTGACCCTACCTTTGAACCTATCTGTGTTCTGCAAATAAAATAAATAATAATTGGCCGTAAAGATTGACCAGTTGACTACCCTTCCGTAAAGCTATCAGCGCCAACGTATGTATGGATGTGAGAGACGTAATACGTGATTATTGATCAGAAAAGACTATCTGGGTCAGATATTTATGTTCACAAGAAAAGCAAACATGTATCACAAAACAGACGTGATGTTCAACATACACTGTTCAAGTTAAATGCTTAGTAACAATGATTACTGCAAGTAGTCAGGTGACATTAGAAATATAAATCCTGTTGAAGACAAGCGCTTAGCATAATATACGCTTGCTTCACTTTTGTTCATTCATAATCTAATTTTAATATGGCCTTATTTTTTTATGAATAGCACAAACATATTTACTTTATTTAAGTATTTAAACGTTTAAGTACCTATCTTAATAAGGACTGATTTTTCAATCGACAGATAATTTTTATTCGTGTAATAAAATTAACGTCTGACAGATTTTGTATAGAAGAACTGTCAAAAATTCAAAATTATTCCTCGGATAAAATTATCTGGCGTTGGAAAAATCAGCCTAGATAATTTGAATGACCATAAATATCCTCAAATAATTTGAGAAGCGAACCGTTTTTTTTTTTGAAATCATTAGCTGGCTTCACTACATAGTGTAAAACAAAGTCGCTTTCTCTGTCCCTATGAATGCTTAAATCTTTAAAACTACGCAACGGATTTTGATGCGGTTTTTTAATAGATAGAGTGATTGAAGAGGAAGGTTTATATGTATAATGTAGTGTATTTAGTATCAGCATTGCACCCGTGCGAAGCCGGGGCGGGTCGCTAGTAATATTATAAGTCTAAGATCTCCCACATACACTTACAAGTGGACCAGACTGATAAACACTGAATAAACATGATCTAAATCCCATATCCAAACAAATAATTCTAACAAATCCATAAACAACATTAGTGAAGTGTAGAAGTTACCATTTACATCTATGATTTCAAACTTTCCATTCTAAAGGTGAATGAATTCTGCTAAATGTACCTTCAAACGTGGCGTGATGTACATAATACATCTAGATTGGAAACCCATTCCAGAATTTAATTTTTTGCGCTTTTGATCCATTCGTATTTGAAATGGCTTGGCATACTGGCATATCTACAATGCAATGAATATAATAGCATATGTATGAAATCAGTTAGCGAAATAATTTTGCTGATGCAGTAAACAATTTATTATCTTTCACGTTATACGGTTATACACAGATACGAGCGTTCACACAACATCTTTCATAATATTAGTCACCGTCAGCAGTACATTTATTAATATGGTTTCGCCGAAGAACGCTACGTTGCAACACTTTGATTCACAAAAATGTCGTAAACACCATCTAACAATAGCCTTGACTAAGACATGCATGTATAGAGGAGTTTTCTTCTCTGTATGTCTAAGTGCATATTAAGTATTCAGTTCCGGATGATACACAACTGGACAACAAGAGCATCAGATATTGGCAAGATGTCGTTTAGGAAGAAGAAAGAAAAAAAGAAAATACATTTGTTTAGCACAGACCAAAAGACACACAGTAGGTACAAAGTTTAAGACAAAACTATAGTAGGACACAAGCAGGTTGGTTGTCCAATTGTAACCAGTTGCGACTACTACCCTTCATAACAGGATCCTTATTGCTTTTACACATGGCTTATAGATTATTAATAGATAATTATTACAATTGTAACGTGATGATAGGATCTTAATGGTATAAATGAAGAAATACCTACTAGATTGCAAAGAGAATAAAGCAAATTCTTATCTATTGTTAAGAATCTTGATTCTAGATTCTACTACACACATATTATCACATTCAAATCCACAAGTAATTAACAACATAGTCTAAACGGAACATACCTACCTAACGTGCAAACATTGCCGACAAAAAAATCATTAGAGATACAAGAACAACAGAACTAATCCTCGAGCAAGCGACAGTTCAATCAAAGGCCCGGTTCAATGATCCGTAATTATAGTTTTGTGAGACAATTTTCTAATTTAAGATTTCCTTGTATTGAACCGACAAATGGAATTTTAAATTAGGACACACCTTGAGGACCACATAAACAAGTTTCTGATTGTGGCACTATCAAACCATAGATGTATATAGGAAATATACGCGTGATAAAGTATTTTATTTATTATCTCAACATTCATGTGTACAATAAGAAGTCGCAAATACACTTTACGCAAAATACATCTAAATAATCAACATAAATACATAAAGATGAAGAAAGTGTGTACACGGAGATAATCTCTGAAAATATTCTGTCGATTTGGTTGCTCGTTAGAAAGTAAACTCAGACAATTAGGTACGAGCGCATGATAAACTATTAACATCAGAAGTACGATGTATCGCAATTAATGCTCATTAGTCAATAATTAATCAAACAAAGGCCACAGAGTCTGACTTTCGAGATGAAAGTAATACAACATTCAACAGAACAACTATTTAGATTGCGCAAATTATGTCTTTTTTATGTCTTTCTTGACTTTGATCAAGGGTGGCTTGTTGGACAAATTTCTCCTCGTTCATTTTATAATACAGAGGTTGAAGTATTTATCTAAACTAATAAATAGTGAATAAAATGCAGCCACCGTTCTGGCACAGTGAAAACTATGAATCACTAGGAAAGTGGGCGGACGGAATAAGCCGTATGCAACTTCAGAATGAATACAAAGCAGGAAGTTTTATTGACGCAAAAACTACAAGTGCATTGCGTTTAGACAACACTTCTCAAAAACATAAACAGAAATAGGTCCTAGTTTTAAGTATTACTAAAGTAAACATAATGTATGTTTCCAGGCGAAGTTTTGAGGAGCGAGATATTCCAAGGGCGCTACATCGACGGAACATACGCCAAAATCGCTCTGGAGACGCTGAACCTGGGCCACAATGACATCCACTCGCTGGACCGGTACCTGTTCCAGTACACGCCGAACTTGACAAGACTGTACCTCAACAACAACCCTATTGAGATCCTCGACCATGTGACTATCCTTGCCTTGGCTAGTGCTACTAATTTGCAGGTAAGAGATTCATTTTATGGATGTCTATTTTGGCGGATTTCTTATTGCGGGTTCAGGGACTGAAAAAGTTCATTCCTAATCGGATAATTTAAAACGTTCCTGGCATAGAGATCTTATCGCAGCTTCTTTAAACTTTACAATTTCAAGGGAAGCCAAGGTTGCGCAAAGTGATATATGCGCTGCTATTCATCTAACTGACATAATTCTTTAATCGCCACTTACGAAACCCAAAAAATGGGGTGACCTACATTTATTTAGGGATCACTAACATAAGATCGCTACAATTTATAAAACAAAGTTCACGAATGTATCGTCGGTAAGTAGTGGTATTAACTAAAAAAACGACTTAAACAGACTTTGGCTTTGTAACCCACACCTGTAGAATACTCATTAGGAGATTGAAAACCTAAAACAACTTTAGATAATTACTTATGTGTCTGTTGATAAATCCGCAAGTTACCTGATAAAAAAACGAGGTTATCAAACTCTGCCTTTTTATTGAAGCAATCAAATTCTGATTTACGATGGGACAAGTTCATCAAGTATTGTGTCAACCTCACCTAAGACGTCACGAGAATATTAAAAAGTCTATTACTAGAGGGGACTTTGCAAAGTCAAGAACAATGAGTATTAGTCACGTAAATACAAGATACTCTCGCCATCATGAATTAAAATAAGTATTATGAAAGATTAATGACCTAGATTACATACAGCGATCATTTCCAATTAAGCTTTGAATCCAATATTATGCCAAAGGAATTTAATCTCAGATATCTATTACTAACTTCATATAGACCCTTGAAAAGAGCATCTTCTATTGTTAGCCGCGGACTCCCGCTGCGTTATCCTTCACCTATAAATACACGTCTTTTTTTTATTTCAGGTTTTGGACTTGGCCAAGACCGATATCGACAGCATACCGCTAGATGCGTTCAAAGGGTTGGCGAAGTTACAACAGATCGATTTGTCGAACAACAAGTTCGTGACCGTGCCGGAAAGTCTGAGCCTCGTCGGAGAGTCCCTGAAGTACCTTACGTTCAACAACAATCCCATCGTCGAACTCAATGATGACAGTTTCGTAGGTAAAATACACCTAACATAATTTTATTTGGAATGATTTATAAATTAGTTAGTACAATGTATAAATTTAATTATTTATATTGTATCAATATTGGTGCGGAACCAATATGTAGAATATGTTTAGTTGTAGCGCGAGCGTTGCGAGAAATAACAAAATATATTTTATCTAAGTAATTTATGTGTAGAAACTAGATATAAATAGTATATTATTTACTGGACATAATGAACATGGTTGACTTATAGAACCCGTGGTTATCATCTCACGGGGAATACCAAAATCAAAGATTTTTACGACGCTGTTTATCTAGTGCCAAATCAATCGCCATGATTTTACTTCAATCTAGTAGTCGAGTGCTTTTATAACACTAGCCTACTAGCGAATTGGGCCCGATGTTTGGCAACGATGATAATCTGGAGCATATTATGAAGTTTATCTATCAAAGTATCTATTTTAAGAATAACTATTTACTCCAGTATAGAAAAGTAGGTACACACTACTCTATTAAAATTCCAGATTCTCTTGTACTTATGTAAACAATACGCGGCAAAAATCGACTTAGATGTTTATCTATATGTGAAACAGTATACGTACTCGTAAATACGGAAGTAGGTAGATAATAATAATAGAATCAGTTTTTTTGCAGGCTTAACGAACTTGATCGAATTGGAAGTCGGCGAAAACGATTATTTGGACGAAGTGAAACGCAGCACGTTCTCCCCACTCAAGAACTTGAGGGTACTTCACCTTTGTCACAACCGAAATCTGAGATACATCAGCCATAATGCGTTCCGCGGATTGAAAGATAAATGGACCTTGAAGGAAGTGAGTAACGCATGTCTGAACCAACTTTAGATAGTAGCATCAACGCGGAAAAACCCTTCAATAGTTTTCGTATGCGTAATGCGAATTTGGCGCGTTTAAGCTATTATCAAAGAGGAAATGATTAAATCTAAGTAAAAAATCTAGTCTGGCTTCGGTCATATCTTTAAGTATTTTCTCACGATGATATGTTACTCAGGATGACGACACCCGTCTATTTGTGACTGATATTCTATTATAAACTCTTGGTAACAGTTTATCAGAAATAAATGTACTTATTGTACACATTTTGGTAAGCATATAATCATCAAATTTTAAACTGCATGCAATCCAATTTGCCCCAGTTTTTGAGTGCTTACATGACAGTCGCGGATCGGGGTCAACTTACTAATCATTTTAGTGTTATGTCTTGATATACAATCAATCAGTACATTGCCACATTTATCCTAAAACTGGGGCGGAATTGATTGACACTATTGCAATAACAATTATACTAATTAGATTGACAATTGAGATGTAGATAGGTAGGTGTAAGTATAACATAAGTACCAACTTGTCAAAAAGGTGGAAAGATAAGTTAATAAGGGAATTCCCAAATTATGAGCACACATGAGTTATGTTTTGTAACACTGATAAGACTGAGATTAATCAGCTCTTTTATTCAAGTATTTTTATATATTTTTGCTCCCTACATTTAACAGACTATCTGTAACATTTAAGTGGTTTTCCTACTTTAGTAGAGATAAAGTGATAAAAGCTTCCATAGAAATAATGTTCCATTATGTAAATTCAAGGCAAATTGCTAGAGATATATATGTGATACGAACATCCAAAAGTAATTCCCTTATCATTAAGAAGTTATACTTGATGCTACATTATGTCCTACAATATTATTACAGGTGTAAATGGATTTTTATTAAAATTCAGGGCTAATTGACAGAGAGATAGATTTTATACTCTATATTGAAAAGTATTTCCCTTATCATTAAAAACCGGCCAAGTGCGTATCGCACCACGCATAATGAGGGGTTCCGTAGTTGGAATGAATTTATCTCAAGAAAAAACTTAACATTGTAGTTGAAAATCGTGTTTTCCGATACATTGCAACTGCAAATTTAAGTTGGTAGACTATTACTCATAAACTTGTAAAGCCTACTTAGCTGTGATAGTTTTCCTTTTAATTTCGTTGTATATGTTGCAGTCAAAACTCTTAACCAGTCAATAGTTCTTTTGACTGGTTAAGAGTTTTGACTGTACTATTGACTAGCAAAATCAGTCAAAAGTACTTTTGACTGAGCAGGTTGGTCAAAAGTGTTTTTGACTGAATATTATTGGTTATTAGTACTTTTGACTGCAAATTTGCGGTTAAAATTACTTTTGACTGACGCTCTTCGTCAAAAGTAGTTTTAACTGCAATAAAGCATCAGTCAAACTGTTAATAACTTTACAAGAGTAGAATACGGAATTTCGACGCACAAAATATCGATAAATGCTAATACGACGCTACAAAATTGCGATGCGCGTTACTGCGAAAGACCGTCTCTGCGAAGCCACTACACTTCGATGCACATTACCGCGATAGATTTTCACTGCGAAACTACTTCACTTCGATGCACGTTACCGCGAAAGATTTTCACTGCGATACTACTTGACTTCGATGCACGGTAAAGGTATTTGTATTCTCATTCGCTCGCTCTTGCATCCTATGTCGACGGAACCTAACCAAACCTAACCTCGGGGTGCCCTTCGTTCGCTCTTGCATCTTACGTCACCACACGTCAACGTCAGAGTTTTGACTGATACGACCAGTCAAAACCACTTTTGACGGAATCACTTAGTCAAAAGTACTTTTGACCAGCTCCATTGGGCAAAAGTACTTTTGACTGTTATTTTAGTCAAAAGTATTATTGACTAAAGCATACGGTTAAAAGTACTTTTCACTGATTTTGCTAGTCAATAGTACTTTTGACTGGTTAAGAGTTTTGACTGCAACATATACATATACTACTGCCGTGAATTTTTTCACATATCCGAAAGCAACCATTTAGCTGGTGGGGGGGGGGGGGGGGACACTTGACTAACAAAAATTAGCACTTTAAAACTTAATATGTCACAAACAGATCCCTGAATCGAAAAATAGTTTACACAAACCTGCAATATTTTTGATAGACCTATCCAACGATATACCACACCATGGGGTAGACGAGAAAAAAAAACATCTCCAATTTACGAGTACAGGTAGCTACGCTAAAAAATTTTTTTTCAAAATTTTATTTTATCACTTTTTCCGCATGATTAATATCCGTGCCATATTATAGCTTTCTAGTACTAAGTCTCTGAGCTAAGCTGCGGACGAACGGACGGACAGACGGACATGGCGAAAATATAAGGATTCCTTGTTAACGACGGAACCCTAAAAAGTTGCTCTCTATGCTAATAATTGTAATTTTAATTTTAAAGATATTTTCTGATATGGGTACCTGAAATAAATGATATTATTATTATTATGCTACTTTATGTTCTTCAATATGTTCCATTGTTAAACAGGTGTACCTAGATAATAACTACCTCAGTGAGCTATCCACTGACCTGATGCCATGGAACAAATTAGAAATATTAGGAATGACTGGCAACAACTGGCTGTGCAACTGTGATCTAGCCAACATTGTTATTAATCAGGAAGCAGGCACTAAGTTCCAGACAGGAGAGATTCCTTTGTAAGTACACAAAAAGTGGCTTTTTTTTCTTGCCTAAACTGACTTACTGCTGGGCCAAGGCCTCCCCAAGTCTTTTCAGGAACTCTTTTGCTATTTTTTCTTTTCAAAAAGGCTTAAGAGACAATTATTTTTGTAAAAAGTTAAATACTTCCAAAAATGTTTAGATAATCCTACTCAAGTTGGAAGCAAGTATGTGTCATAATTGCATCATCCCCCATTAATTGGAGTGATCAATGAGATGTCCCATGTCCAATCAGTGGATTTTATTGTTTTGATGGGTGGCTAATTCAATGATGCAATTTCAAGTCATAAAATGATTACTAACTTATATTAGGTAATGTTATTTTGTGCCGTACTGATTTGCAACTTTTTTAATTAAATAATAATCGATATTTTAAACCTTCCAAATTGGGATGAGCAAGAATCAAAACAACTACAATCATAAAATCAACAGATTAATAATAACACTAGGTATTGATTACTAAGTATTGCCTCATAAGTTGATAACTAATAATCTTGATGACATAAACAAACTATTTTAAGTCTTATTACATCAAGAACATTCTGACTTCTAACTACTTCTGAGTATAGCATCTGTAGTGTTTTAATGTTACGTTTTTTTTTTTATTTACAGCTGTGCAGCACCCATGAGGCTCAGTGGAGCATACATAACAAACATCACACTATCCTACTGTCCCATTTTGGACAGTGCATCTGCCCCCAACCGCTCCAGGGGTTTCACCCTAGCTAATCTAAAGCCAAAACATGTCCTCTATAGCATCCTAGGAGTAGCCTTGGTAACTTGTCTAGGCCTCCTGCTAGGCCTACTTGTCAATGCTATGAAGTTCTGCTACAATAACAAGATCAGGAGTCAGCCAATTCGCTACATCAACATTACAAACTCAGATACCAGTTATGCATGAAGACTACTTAGTACTTACTATGCCCACATTTGTATTATATTTTAATAGAATTAAACTGTCAGCATACATTTAGATAGTAACAAAAACATGTAAATAAAAATTGTATGAAATATTTTTGGATAGTTATTAATAAATTTTTAAAATCTTGTTTATACTATATTTCTTCAGTAAATAGAAAAATATATAAGTACTGATATAAAACTCACCTCTTTTGGACCGGATAGTGAATTTGCATATTGCACAAACTGTTCCAAAAGTCGTTCAGACTTGTGTGATAGTTCTCTGAATGTGTGAAATTCATCAAGTTTGTGTGCACAGCCCCCACACACAACTTGTGGCAGCAAGTCTTCAGGGGACACCTAAAAACATTATTCACAACATTAGACAAGTACCTGTGTTAGTTTCACAAGACCAGTCATTAAGAGAGTTGATGTGGCCAGTGACCTTTTGCAAGTGTAATCATAGACGATGAGTCATTGGTGGCAATCTGATAACAAACACATTAAAAAAACCCACAAGATGTTTCCTATTCCAAGGAGGATGCACACTGTGACAAAAATGGGAAGATGCAGTCCCCCTGCAGATTGATTGCCTTAAAATACAAATCTAAATTTAGATAATATTGAAATCTCAAAATAGCAGGGCATAGCATAATGCGGATAAGCACTGTAAAGAGAGCATTGGTTTGAGTAGTATATTTGTGGAGGAGTCGAGGCGAGGGCGCGAGGGCCAGAGCAGGAGCGGGGCGGGTGTGAGGCGAGCGCGAGGTGGTCTCCGCCGTCCGCGCTCCTTTGTTATCAGCGACGCGGCCGCTGATACAGCGCGCCTGCCACACGCTCGCATATCACTTCCACGAATGACATTAGTCATACGGCCGAGCAATCGACGCGTGGGCCGTAATATGATATCACAATGCGAAAATACCCAACACCCGCGAGAAAGTTAATGGCGCTTATCAGCATCCACAATCTCATACGCTTACGCTAAACTTTCACACGAGAAAACTCCTCCTTCTTAGTAATCATTACGAGAAATAGTCCAAAATTATTACCATTATTGACAAATTTGCCATTATCATCTCGGAAAGACGTGATTTATCCTTATCACGGTCGAATATTGGAAGTTTAACATCACTGCAATTATCGCCACAGAATGATAAACAAAGGCGACACACTGAATGGAACTTCGGCGGCAAATTACACATATTTAGAAATTAAAACAGAGAAAGGTATTCACAACGAAAGAAAACATTTAGAAATTAATCAAGTAACTTAATTAAAAATTAAAAGGTTTTGTTGAAAATATAACTCAGCATGCGATGATGTAGAATACATCACATCGCGATTGTCAACCAAACGAACGAACAAGCTACACACACATTGAAAATCTCTATTGTTTACGAAGCATCGAATGCGTCGTGTATGTGTGAACCACAAAAGTTTGTTCTAGTTTACGCACTGATAAAATGATAACATTATCAAAATGATTTGTATTATCAATATTGTTGAAAAAGATACTGTTATTGATTAAAATTTATGAATGAACAGTTATAATGTCATAAACGACCGTAGAACTATTAAAAAACATGAAATTATTTCAAAAATAGTCTTCTTTTTAAGTTTTTGTGGACATTTTCCACGTTCGTTGAAACTACCGGAATTCATAATATGTGTTAGAAATACGTTGAAATCACTGTTATAGTGATCTTAGATTAATTAATATTTGATGAAAATATTGGTATTTAGAATAATGTGGTATTGCAAGTTTCATGAAAACATTTCGAGTGTCTTAAGTACTTTCATCGAGAATATCACTCCGCTTGGTACTGAATGAATGAAAAAGTCTGTGTAACTAAACGTCAATGTCAATCAGTCCAACCATTATGTCACTGACTGACAATAAGAATAATTCTCAAATCTTCATGTTTCCCAATGTGTCGTCTGTAGTGGTGATAAATATTTATTTTATTTATAAAATCAGTAACACTCTAAGAAAGTGATTTAATAAAGTGTAAATATTTTATTTGTTGGAAACGTCAATTTGATACGGCTATGATGTGAATCGGTCATCGTAGCTTACTATTTACGAGGAACAAAACACCTATTTCCTTTAATTGGTTTTATGTATGATTAAGAAAAAATGAGCCACTCGTCAACCTCGAATGCTGATGGAACTGTTAGTTCTATAAGTAATATTGAAACTACATCGGACACAGCTCAATTAATAAGCACTGAAGATGCCAGCACTTCTAATTACACTCAACTGAATAAATCTGTGAATTTCGAGGTATGTAGAGAATTTAAAGTTACGTAGATATTATGTCTAATATTTATATTGTATCTATATCTCTGCATGCAGTGTAATATTATTATGAGTATTAGATGTCACTCATTTGTTGATATTAGTCACTGGCTTATGACCTCTTTGTGTAATCAACAATTGGTTTAAAATAACTAACAAAGTCACGTGACTCAATACTCCATATTTTTAATGCATTACACAATGTAAATTTAGGTGATTAGTCGTAGAAATGTAATACTTTAGAGTAGATGATCGTCTTGGTAAAATATAGTAGGAGAAAAAACTGGACAAGTGCAAGTTAAACTCGATTGGTGAGGGTTCTGTACAATGAATATGTTATCTACCAATTTTTTTTATCCCAAGAACAGTCAATTTCATCTATTTTCTTAAATAACTTCAGTTTGCAAACTTTTTTTTAGTTTTCCAATTTGCCCCCCAAATTCAAAATTCATTTATTTACGTTAAGTACACATCCATTTTGGGTCACAAAAATTTATGTTGTATTTGTGTATCAAATTTCAACTTAATTGATCCTATATGTGTTCTATTGTTTCATTTGGACATATGAAACCCTACAATAAAGGGCTAGACTGAAAATTTATTTGGTTTGTTTGCAGGATTCGGATGATGATGAATTTCATGGTAGCCATGGAATCAGAAGGAGGCAGCCACAACAGAAAATTGAACCAGGCTCCATGAATGTTCTCTCAGCTAAATATGAAGTAAGTATAGTTTGCAATAAACATTTTGACTTTGACTTCGAATATAATTATTATTTAAATTCTAGTATAAAATCTTCTTTAATGGATGTTGCTTTGTGAGACAGCCAAATGAACCTCCTTATCTATTTCAGAGTTTAGACTATGACACATGTGAGAACCATCTACTCCTTGATGAGGAACGGAAACGAGGATATGCCTTCATCGTCTGGAAAGATATCGCAAGGTGGTTCATAATACTGCTGATCGGAATAGTAACAGCTCTCATAGCTTTTTTCATAGACATATGCATTGAAGAATTCTCAAAAATCAAATACATGGAGCTTAAGAAATGTATCCTTTTCAAAGAATTGTAATTATCTGTATAATCATACTTCTTGTTCTGGGATTCGACCATATAATGTGTTGCCAATTCATCTTTTCCTAGAACGGTAGGGTAATTGCATAGCACACTATCAGTAGCAATGGCTTTCATTTTGACAGTTCTAAAACATTCATTGTGTTATTTACGTTGTTGAGCAGACAAATTTTTCGAACAATATATAATTATGAAGCAATGGATTAGAAAAATTATTCAAATTGTGATTGAAAGTATGTCGCGAAATAAGGGTGCTGATCAATCAAAGTAAAAGTCTTTAAAATTTGCTCACCAGTTTGAGCAAGTAGACATGTTACATATATACTTGGTTTTGCTCTCCATCAATCAGACTCATTTTGGGATTTATGAAACAGTAACGTTTTTTCCTTTGATAATTCCAAAGTTTCATTTATTTGTGGAGTAAATGAAACTGAACTGAAACATTATAATAAATTAACATTTAATTATGCCTGATTCAATTCAATTACTTAGATACAAAGTATGATTTCCATGACTAATTCATTAACAGCTGTGGACAAATATGTGGTACAAGACAAATTGTACATTCCTTACTTGCTGTGGGTGTTATCGAACATTTGTATTGTGTTCATTGGGTCCATGCTGGTTGCATATGTTGAGGTAAGTACCTAGGTAGTAAAGTATTATTTAGTAGCTTTTGACTGAAGCTTCGCTAGCGTGGATGTTGTATAATATCCCACTGGAACGTACGCACGGCTACACAACAAGCTGTACATAACCAGTATAAGCTGACTTCTGATTGTACGATAAACCTATAAAATGCGAGGTCAGCTAAAACTGGAAATGTATAGCTTGATGTGTAGCCGTGTGTACTACAGGGATTAAAAGTACCTTACGTGTTAATCCAGGGGAGGGGCCCGTGGCAAAAAAATAACAGCCGCACAGGTCGATCGATCAGGTTAAGCTACGCTTGCCGCGGTTGGTCTGTGGATGGGTTACCATCTTTACATACCGAAACCCCTCCGTGCCTCGGAAAGCACGTTAAGCCGTTGGTCCCGGCTGTCATTCGTGGATCTTTGACAGTCGTTACAGGTAGTCAGAAGCCCGAAAGTGTGACAACCAGTCTTACTAAGGGGTATCTTATTACCCAGTAACTGGGTTGTGGAGGTCAGATCGGCAGTCGCTCCATGTAAAACACTGGTATTCAGCTGCATCCGGTTAGACTGGAAGCCGATCCAACATAGTTGGGAAAAGGCTAGGCAGATGATGACGTGTTAATCCAGGTTATAAACTGTGTGTCGAATTTAATCCAAATCCGTTGAGCCCTTTTTGCGCCAATCTGGAATATACATTCAGATAAACATAAACATTCTTCATTACTATTTTATTATATTTATAGATTATTATTATTATTTACCCAGATTGTGTCTGTTCATTTTTGATATAGTACAAATAGGAGTTCAAAGTTCAATTGCCGACATCAGTTTCGTGGCATCGCGGGCATGAATAATTTTGTTATCTTGGTCATCATCATGCGATTTTAATGGAACATGAACCTTGCGTAATGTACTTAAGGTTGCTTATCCCAAAACACTAGTGCGGTTTCACCAGAAGTGGTATTTCCCAAATAAAACATTATCCTTCTATTAATATCAAGAAAACAAATAAAGCATTCCAGCAGAATGATGCAATTAATAACTAAAGCGCTATAAGACAAATTCAGCCCTTACAGAAACTCAACTTTATTTCAAAGTGCTTAAGGTCTCTAATCCCAAAACATATTTCAGCCTGTAGCAGCCGGAAGCGGTATTCCCCAAGTGAAATGTTACCTGAATGGTGTAAAAGTGCCGCGGGTGGTGAGGATCAAGACATTAGTAGTGAAGGCTGTTGGTGTCATCACCGCGGTCGTTGGCGGGCTCGCAGGAGGTAAGGTGAGTAAATGACTTTGTCGACTGGTATTAAGGTTAATTGAAACTTTTTGACTGTCTAGTAGACTAGTCTAGTTTTTTTTGGTGCCTCTCCAATTATCTATGGTTTCATACATTAATTGTAATTGTGTTTATGCTTAAAACTAGATTATGTCTGGAGCTTTAATTGCACTTCTAAATGATTTTAATACTGTAGAAGGGATGGGCAACCTTTGGAAAGTTGCGGGCCAAATCTTAGAACACTAATAAAGAGTCACGTGCCATAGGTACAGACGCCAACACATCAAGCTACCCGAAACTAGAGATAAAGTTGAAATTCTATTAAAGAAGTTTGACAGATTGTAGTAGCTTGATGTGCTGGCGTCTGTACATAAGAAGTAGATAATAAACGAGTGGCGAATTGGCGATAAAATTGTGACTTACAACATTTTGTTATTCTTAGCTTGTATTAGACACCGCAATATTATCTGAAAAAGGCGCGCAAAACAAGCAGGTTGTCCACTGCTTATCAGTCACTGCTCATCTATAATGAAAGTATCAGTTTTGTGGCGTTAAGTTTGAATCTACCTGGAAGAATGCTTGTCTTTCTTTCTTGTTGGCGCGGGTGTGGTGAACTGAGAAACAATATCCTTTTGTCACGCACGATTGGAAAAAATTTCGCAAGCTGAATCAAAAGCTGGATCGGGCCGCATTCGGCCCGCGGGCTGAGGGTTGCCCATGTATGCGTAGAAGGTAGTTTATACGTTTTATTTGGCTGCCTCGTTGGTCTTTTACTCTGTCTGATAATATATTATGTGTGAAAAGGGTAAAGTGTGATATTTGAATGACATACTTTAGACCCCTCGCCCATGGCGACTTTCTGTAGCGATGCTGTCGCGCGTTTCGTAACCGCGCGACTGCATCGCTACTAACCCGCATTAGTCGCATTTGCAACGCGCTATAGAAGCGATGCCAACGCGCTACAACATCGCGACTGTACTGATGCAAACGCGCGACCGTGTCGGACGACATCGGGGAGAGAACGGAGGGAGGGTGGCCTAATGTTGCCTCAACGGAGTCCATCTTGCAACTGTGGCATTTTTGTGCCGTTACTGATCGCGTTTGCATCCCGACTTCTGTTGGGATGCAAACGAGACAGTATCGCGTTTGTATCGCGACTGAGAATCGTGGTGTTGGCGAGGGCAAACAGCTAGCGACCGCATCGCGACTGTGTCGATACGAACGCGCGACAGCATCGCTACAAAAAGTCGCCGTGGGCGAGGGGTCTTATGTAACTGACACATTTTAGACCTTGGGTTTTTTACTAGCAAAACCTTGGCAGCAATTCAATGTCATCTGAAAATACTTCAGTTGTGAATATAAACATATTTTTCCTATTTTATCTTCCAAACCAGGCCCTTTGTACAGACGCCAGCACATCAAGCTACCCGAAACTATCAAATTTTCCCAATGAACTTTGAACCTTTTACTTTAGCGATAAAGTTGAAAATCTATTAAATAAATTTGACAGATTGTAGTAGCTTGTGTGTTGGCGTCTGTACACACGTTTTTCTTGCCGTGAAAAACTACGGTTTATTTGCTGCGTGCAGGCACGATCGTCAGTGTTGTATAGATCAATATGGAAGCTTGTTGAAAAACGCGTCCTGTTTTTCTACGGCGCGGTTTAAACGCCGTGTATAGGGACGGTTCGTGATTGTTGTATGGACATTTTTTTACATTTTTTTTCTATGGCGCGGTTTATTTTGCGTACCGTAAAAAACCGTGCCGTGTAGAAAGGGCCTTACTCTTTGTGGAGAATCTTTATAACTCAAAATCAAAAGAAATGAAAAAATAACTACTTAATAAGCAACATAATACTTCTTGTCTTTTACTTCCTGTTTAGGAAGGACCTATGATCCACAGTGGAGCAGTGGTCGCAGCGGGCATATCGCAGGGCAAGAGCACAACGTTCAACAAAGACTTCAAGATATTCCAGTACTTCCGTGAAGATCATGAGAAACGTGACTTTGTGTCGGCAGGCGCGGCCGCCGGGGTGTCCGCTGCTTTCGGTGCTCCTATAGGTGAGAAAAACGTGATCATAAAAATACAAAACATGTTGCAAAATAAAAGACGTACTTACTTACTATCTTTGTTACAAGGTACCAACTATTAAAGGTCTAGGTCATAAAACGTCCAAATGAGACGGTAAAGAATTAGTCTCACACACACACGACTGCCCCTTAGCCCGGACCGTAACCGGCTAGCTCTGGAAGCGGGGCGGGCGGGGGCAAATCACCTATATTCTGTAGGAGCGTCGAGTCGGCACCTCCGTCGCTGGTCGTCCTCCGCCGGGCCTCCCCCAGGCAACTGGGGGTCTCACCTGGCGGGGACAGACCGCCGAGGTGTCGTAAAGAAAGCGGCGCTGTGATGTGAATCAGCGTCGCGGCGCGCCTACAGAAAAACAACAAGCAATCACACACATGGGCGCGAGTAAATTACACGCGCCCAATCATCTACAAGCCAGTGCGCACACCCAGTGAGGGGCCTGTATTCGCAGGCCACCGCATGGCTTCCGCGGCCGGGGGGCCTAGCCCCGGTACCGCTCGCCACGCCCCCTTACGGGGGCGTCGCGATTACTCGGATTTAAAGAATTAGTACGGAGTTTCGTGTCATCTCGCTCGCCCGTATTTGCCACTAAAGTTGGCAATAAATTCTGCATTCTGCTGTAGCCGGTCGGTGATTCGAATTTCGGCAGCAATAGTTGAATGTAAAATTCATTTAGATTCTGCTGAATGACAGAACTAAACTAATATTTATCTTCTTTCCTTTTCATAATGAAATAGAAAGAAAAAGATGCACTGAACTTAAACTTAATTTAGTTTGTCTTTGAACTACTTAGAACAACTGATTTAGTTGCATTATTATTTTGTAAGATTCCCAGTCCTTGCTCTTGCCGTTTCCTAGCATTTCTTATTCTTTCAGGTGGAGTACTGTTCTCTCTAGAAGAAGGCACTAGCTTCTGGAACCAGGCGCTAACATGGCGAACTTTCTTCGGTACTGTGGTGTCAACGTTCACGTTGAACTGCGCTCTATCTGCATATCACGGGCGCGCGGGAGAATTGAGTTTTCCAGGTATGAAAGCGGTAAATAATATTGTACGCAGCTATGAAACATGATTTTCAGCCGAAATCTTATAAGTATAGTCTATTCAAACTTATGTTTCAAATTGATAATATTTCAAGTTAGGTAGGTACGCAAAATACGCGTATTGACGTGGAGTTGCGAAAACCAGCCCATAGGTATTACCTATTTTGTTTATCTATTTCAAGTTAAACAAATATCAACTTTATTTTAATGGCAATTAAGTTGATTTCAGAATGACTAGTACTGTTGACATAATTATAAAAATATTTGAAGTTGTAGCGTAAACTGAACTTTATTGTGTAGGATTTAAAGTTATTTTTCCATAAACTCATATTTGTTTACATTTTTGGCAAATAAATCGCGAATGCAGATAGGTGCTTTTATTTTCTGAGAAACTCCTATCGCACACTAACGGTCATAATACAAAGCCAGTTCTAACTTCAGGCCTAATCTAAACCGTCGAGCCGGTTACTGTATTTTGAACTTTATTCCGATAAACAAAAAATTCTTGATGCAAAATTGACAACTTTGACTCGGGTTTAACGTCAGTTTTTGTAATAGGAACGTTAACTTTGTCGGATTATAGTTTTATTCGTCGAAATGTATTAGTCAAAATTAAAAAATGGCTCGATTGATGGTTTTAAACGTGTGTCTAAAGATAAATCTTGTTTTGTAATAAGGCCGTAATAGTCCAGCTTTATATCAAACAAATTATAGTAATAATAATAGTCTATCTCCATTTGTACTTTGAAGGCCAAGTCGATTCTTGTAACTACTGGAGTATATGACTTATTGCTGATTCTTCCAGACCCAGATAATTTTATCGGAGGAATAATTTTTAATTTTTCACAGTTCTTCCATTCAGAATCTGTCAGATGTCAATTTTATTACACGAATAAGAATTATCTGTCGATTGAAGAATCAGCCCATAAAGAAAGTAAATCAGCCTCTTTTGTTCTAGGTCTCCTTAACTTGGGCAAGATGGAACCATTCCCATTTCAATTCTATGAGCTGCCTGTGTTCATGTTCTTCGGTGTTGTCGGCGGATTACTTGGCGCTCTCTGGAACTATATCAACTATAGACTTGCTGTGTTTAGGATAACGTAAGAGTTATATGTTTCTATTTCATTTTGTAAGGTTTGAGCCTATAATATGCCCACTGCTGGGACACAGGCCTCCTCTCTTCGATAGAGAGTGGGCTGTAATCTACCACGCGAGCCCAATGCGGGTTGGTAGATGTCACATCTCACATGTCATCGAATGTTTGGTTGTAGGATATGCCGGTTTCCTCACGATTTTTTCCTTTGCCATTTTGAGAGCTGTGGTGATTTAATTATTTGGTGATGTGAGCCTTGAAAATGTCTTAGCAATCATCTGTGTTCACGTCTTCGCCTTTATAATTTCACTAGATGAAAAATGTCTCGCAGTCGAAGTCTTTTGGCTGAGATGAGATGACGATGAATTTATATAATGTTTTACTATTCAATTATGTCTTCACTTTATCAGTTATTCTGTCATTTCAATAGATATGAACCGAACAAAGGCTTACTTTCACATTTATATTATATTATTAGTGTAGGTAAATACGATTGTGTAAAGATAAGGTCCTATAATAGATAGACAGCTACACAATCTACTTAGGACAGTAAAACTGTCCTTGGTACTTTGGTAGGTTTCCTTGTCTTGAGAAAAGAAATTGATCACTGAAAATCTAATATGTAAGTAATTATATATAACTCTCAATACATAAATAAACAAAATATATATACTTATCTATATCATACACTAATCCTGCTATATAAATATATATGGATATCTATATATTAAAATAAAATATTTATATATATATACACATAACATACATTCACGAATTAAGTATAGCTTAGATGATTTCATCTCAAATTAGCAAATTCCATAATACCGTTGTTTAATATGACTATGATATAGTTTTGATATAGAATATAATTATGTAACATTATTTTGTAACATGGTATTTGATGTATGAACTGACAATAACACTTAAGTTTGTTATAAGTCATGCTGTCTGATATTTTTGCGTATACTACTTGTTTACGCCAAACTCATTAGCTATTATCACGTCTTTTGTACACTCCTCTAAGACCATATACATTGGATAATTGTCCATGGGTCAATTAACTTACAGTTGGTATTTCTAGAGCGAGAATCCTTACCTTGCCGTAACACAGTCTATGACTAGCGCGGAAGGTAAAGAATTTTTATCTGTATACCGCCATTTAGATTATTTGTTTGTTATTAATTACTACAATACATAGTTTATGCATGTTATTCGCTACTAATGCGTGTATGTATCACTAATTACGTAAGTTAACTATCAATAAATCAAATCAAATAAATCTTGCTTCTGAAAAGCTATTCGAACTAGGCTGGGGCCGTTTAAGCAAGTTTTAAAGTCATTATGTTATATGCTTGTCAAATGTCTCTTACCAGACATAATTTGGGAAACCGAGTAACTACCTGTTTCTCCATGTCGGTATATAATATACAGAAGGAGTTATAATTTGACGTATTCCTTCCAGGATGTTGTAGTTACCTATTTGATGCCTATTTGCAACAATTATGCACTTCAAAAAGCATAAGTGAAAATTCATGGGAGATTCTAGAAAACCCAATTTTTATGTATTTTTTTTAAATTTCCCAGGTTTCGTCACTAAATATCACTTTTCTCTACTAAACTCTCCACCAGGTACATAGGAACTCCTTGGCTGCGCGTAGTGGAAGCTTGTCTCGTGGCAGCCGCGAGCGCAACCTGCGGGTTCCTTATGATGTTCTTACTGAATGACTGTCGGCCACTCGGTGAAGACCCCACTAAAGTACCTTTACAGGTAAGTTATTTATTTATTTATTTAATACTTCAAGCACATAATGTACAGAGGCGGAATTAATGCCATAGGCATTTTCTACCAGTCAACCTTTGGGTGATGCAGAGACAAACAGTGGTAGGTGCAATCATAAAAACTGAGGAATAAATATTTTAAATATAAAGATCGCATAAACCTATTAAAAACTACTACTACACTAAACACACACACACGCACCCTCACACTACACTACTATTAAACTACTACTACACTAAACACACACACACGCACCCTCACACTACACTACTATTAAACTACTACTACACTAAACACACACACACGCACCCTCACACTACACTACTATTAAACTACTACTTTAGTTACTTTAGCTTTGAGCTAAAATAAATTGGCGAAATGAGTGTAAGAGCTGTTACTTTATTTTCTCGGTTTGATCATTAAGATTCACGAATTTTTCTGTAAATGCTATTAAAAAAAATAAACTTAATTTTGTGGAATAGTGGACAGAAACTCATAAATTACGAAATGTCCTAAATTATGAACACAGATCTAAATATTTAAAATAAAAACTTGTTAACTTCTCGTAGAGAGATTTTCCGTGGATGCAATCAAAGACTTGAAGAGTTTGTACACTAGATATATTAAAATAAAATCACATAGAAAATACATGAGCGCAGCCGTCAGGCGATAACATTGGCGAATACAAAAGTCACTCTAAATTCAAAAACCTACGACAGTAGCATAGAATAGAGAACTATGAATCAAACAGTGACTGCACAAAGAAGGTCAACATTCAACACTTCCCCTCAATCGCTGTTTGAACTCAGACATCACCGCTGGCTCAACTGGCCTAATAACCTAAGCCCAAGTTCACAACACAGAACTTATGTTTAGGAGCACACAAAGACTTAGTTAGTACATCAGCCACCATTTCCTGAGTAGACAAATAATTCAACTTAATCACATTATTATTCACAGCCTCCCTAACATAGTGGTACCTGATGTCTATGTGCTTCGTCCTCCTATGAAACACTGGATTGACACCAAGTTTCTGAGCAGACTGATTGTCATTGAACAAATCTATTATCAACCCAGAACTACCAGTCAATTCAGTCACCAAGTCCCTAAGACAACTGGCCTCCTTAGCAGCCTCGCTAAGAGCAATGTACTCAGCCTCAGTACTTGATAAACTAACACATGTTTGTTTTCTACATTCCCAGGAGATGGTGTTACCCCCATACTTGTAAACAAACCCCGAAAATGATTTTCGGTCACGTACGTCACCGCCCCAGTCCGCGTCTACAAACCCCTCAACCTTAACATGACCCGACCTGCTAAACACAAGGCTAACGTTTTGAGTCCCCTTAAGATACCTCAATACACGTTTCGCAGCCCTCCAGTGTTCCATAGTATGACACGTATTAAACTGGCTTAAGTACGAAACTGCATACGTAATGTCCAGCCGTGTAAATACACTAAGATACATAAGAGAACCTATCAATTCCCTATACGGAACAGTACCCTCGCCTAACACACTCGTATCAGTAAACTTAACATTTGGGTCCAAAGGAGTCTGGACTGGTTTGCATTCCGACATACCGAAACTGTCGAGCAAGCGCTCAACATACCGCGCCTGACAAAGCTTAAGAGTTTTGTTCATCCTGTCACGCACTACCGCGACCCCGAGAACATGCCGCACCGCACCCAAGTCTGTAATCTTGAACGGCTTACGTAAACTCTCTTTCAGCTCTTCAGCCATGCGTGCGTCATTGTAACAGACAACGAAATCGTCCACATACAAAGCAATGTAAACAACCGACTTACCATTTCGTTTGTAGAAGATACATTGTTCAAGTTGGCATTGAACAAAACCTGTCGACAGAAGCACGTCCTTCACCCTCTGATACCAAGCTCGCGAAGCTTGTTTCAGTCCGTAGACTGCCTTCTTCAATCTGTAGACTTTATTTTCTCCACCAGGTGAAATGAACCCCTCCGGTTGAAACATAAATATCTCCTCATCTAAATTACCGTTGAGGAACGCTGTCTGTACGTCCAGATGGTCTATATCCAGATCCATCTCTACAGCAATCGCCAACAACAGTCGCATAGAACTGTACCGTACTACCGGTGAAAAAGTTTCAAAATAATCTTCACCATACTTTTGGGTGAACCCCTTGGCTACTAACCTAGCTTTATACCGGGCTATCTTCCCCTCGGCGTCACACTTAATTTTGAAGATCCATTTATTCCGAACTACATTTTTGCCCATAGGCCGATCCACCAACTCCCAAGCCTCATGTTGATTGAATGAGTCAATCTCTTCCTGCATAGCTTGCCGCCACAAGTCGCTCTGCCCAGAACCCAGAGCTTCCTTAACAGTGTGCGGTTCAGCTGGGATCGTATCATGTACGTACAAACCCTTAGATTGTCTAGATCTAAAATTGTACCTCGGTTCCGGAGGTTCGACCACCTCCTCAACACTATCTTCAAAAACCAAAGTGTCGTCGCCGCCATCATCACCGCTCGCTGACACAATCGGCTCAACATTCACCGTTACCGACTCTTCAGTGACAGGCTCCCGAGCTGCATCACCAGCCACCTCACTCTCAGGCACGCTTGACTTCCCCTCTCCAGTGGAATCGTCAACTTCTTCCCCTGAAAGAAAGATTTCTATAGTGGCTGATCCGTGTCCAGATCCCAGCACTTTGGCTGGGAACACACTTTCATTAAATAAGACATCACGGCTTCTCTTTATAGCATGTGTCTCAGAGTCATACAACCTGTAAGATTTGCCATTGTCTTCATAACCGACAAAAATATACCTCTTACTCTTAGGTTGTAACTTATTCCGCTTAACGTCATCAATATGTACATAGGCCTCGCAACCGAAAACACGTAAGTGGTCATACTTTACCCTCATACCCGACCAAACCTCTTCGGGCGTCTTCCCGCCTAATCTACTAGACGGAGACCGATTAATAAGGTACCCGGCAGTATTAGCCGCCTCAGCCCACAGCTTGTGATCCAAACCCGCGTGATACAACATACAACGTACCCGTTCCAATAGAGTTCTGTTCAACCTCTCCGCCGCACCATTCATTTGGGGCGAATACGGAACAGTTACCTGATGCACAATGCCCTTCTGTCTGAAGAATGCGCTCAGCTCTTTGTTTACGTATTCCGTACCGTTATCACTACGTATAGCCTTTATCTTGGATTCACATAGATTTTCCACGAGCCTAACAAAGTCTTTGGTGACGCTAGCTACTTCACTCTTATTCTTCAAGAAGTACAAGAATACTTTCCGCGAGTGATCATCTAGAAATGTTAAAATGTACCGCTTACCTGAGTGGGACGCAACAGGAATCGAACACAAGTCCGTGTGCACCAGATCCAACCGCTTAGTCGCTACATCACGCCCAGATTTCTTGAACGGAAACCTTATTTGTTTTCCAAGAATGCAAACATCGCAATTATTTACAATTTCTGTATTCTGAAAATCAATAACGTGTGACAGTGACTTCAAGCTGTCATAATTTAAATGACCTAATCTATGGTGCCAAGACTCCTTTGAAACCTCTTTATTTACACTACTTAAAGCTATCGCGTTAGTATGCAGTTTGTATACCCCGCCAACAGACCTAACACTAGCTATACAAGATTTATTTCTAAAAATCTTACAAGTAGACTGAATAAATTCCACTCTAAGCCCTTTAACCGCTAAACTATTTACAGAAAGTAAATTTACACTCAGTCCCGGAACGTACATCACTTCTTTAAGAGTCAAAACATAATCTCCGAGTTTTAAACACACATTACCGATACCGACGCATTTCAAAGTCTGTCCGCTCGCCACGTTCACCTCTACACTGCTTGTAGAAAAATCATGTATCCATTCTCGCTGTCCCGTCATGTGACTCGACGCACCCGAGTCTACATACCACGTGTCAGCCAAGAAACGAGTCGCGACCATTGCCGCTCCTTTTTGGGTACATTCCTTCTTTACGTGACCAGACTTTCCACAGTTCCAACACCTCGGCTTCTTCTCTTTACGTCTCTTACCAGACTTATTTTCCGACTTATCAGCAATCAGGCAATCTCCACCTTTGCAATTGTCAGACCACTTCGTATCCTGAAGCAATTTAGCCTTCACGAAGTCACTGGTCAGGTCGGTCACACTACTCTCCAAGGCCATGATCATTGGATCAAACTTAGGAGGTAATCCCTGAAGAATAATCGCCGCCAAGAACTCATCGTCAATCGGTTTATTTACAGCCGCCAACTGTTGCGAAAGCAACAAACATTCGCCAACATATTTGTCCATATCGCCACCAAAGTCGTCCAACTTTACCGAGCACAGCATCCGCAACAGTTTTAATCTACTGCCTATGCCCTTATCGTCGTACGCCTTCTCCAGGCTCAGCCAGGCCTCCTTACTTGTCTTCGCAGACATCACGTGAGACACGCACGAAGCGTCCAGTGACAGGCAGATCTTAGCCAACGCCTTTTCATCCTTACGCCGTTTCAGCTCTGGAGTCGACTTATCGCCCTCCGGATACCCGTCGATAGAACACCAAAGGTCGTCATGGATAAGTAGGTTTCTCACATTAAACTTCCAGAGGAGGTAATTCTCTCGCCCCCTCAAACGCTCAATAGAAAGCCCACTCACGCTTCCGCCTTCTGCAGACATGGTTGCCATCTCTCGTCCGCTCACTGTATCTCAGTACAATTCTTGTTCCTTGCGCACTCTGGGCCCATAACCCTTGTTAACTTCTCGTAGAGAGATTTTCCGTGGATGCAATCAAAGACTTGAAGAGTTTGTACACTAGATATATTAAAATAAAATCACATAGAAAATACATGAGCGCAGCCGTCAGGCGATAACATTGGCGAATACAAAAGTCACTCTAAATTCAAAAAACTACGACAGTAGCATAGAATAGAGAACTATGAATCAAACAGTGACTGCACAAAGAAGGTCAACATTCAACAAAACTTTTCTTATATATAACAAAAACCAGAACAATAAATATTTTATTCTTCTTTATAATCGGTCCCTCAGTGCTGAACATTCATCTAGATTCGTGATCCATCTATCTACCTAAACCATTTTTCTTTCCTCCTCCAGCTATTCTGTGCAGACGGCGAATACAACGCTCTTGCAGCGATTTGGTTCCAAACTCCCGAAGCGTCAGTGCGGTCGTTCCTCCATGACCCCATCGGTTCCTACAAGCCGTGGTCGATCTTCACGTTCGTCGTGTGCTACTTCCTACTGTCAACGTGGACGTTTGGCCTTTCTGTATCCAGTGGACTATTCATACCGAATCTTTTGACGGGCGCCGCTTGGGGAAGACTACTGGCTATTGCTATACAGTATATGCTGCCTTCTAATGTGAGTTTTTTTTTTTGTGTATTATGTTTTAGAACTTTTTTTTTGTGGATGGGAAATCATCAAATGACCCCTCCCGCTTAGGGTGGAGCAGAAGGGAGTGTCAGACTCTTACTGACTAAAACCCACTCGTGTTCCTTCCTTAGCCCTTTATGTTCCGGGGCAGCCAGCGGTAACCCGTTCGGACAATCCCGCTGCCCATGTTTTAGGGCCTATAATAACAATTAGGGAATAGTATCTAATGTCTTTTTTGATCATGTTGTAAATGTGTTTAGATTTATTTGTCACATAGATACACCCAGAGGGGCCCGTGGCTAATTAATAACAGCCGCACAGTTCGATCGATCAGATATAACTGCTCTAGCCACGGTTAGTCTGTGGATGGGTGACCATCTTTACGTGCCTCGCAAAGCACGCGTGGATTTTTGACAGTCGAGGAGCCCGAAATTCTGACAACCAGTCTTACCAAGGGATATCGTGTTAACCAGTTTCTGGGTTGCGGAGGCCAGATAGGCAGTCGCTCCATGTAAAATACTGGTATTCAGCTGCATCCGGTTAGACTGAAAGCCGATCCCAAAATAATTGGGAAAAGGCTAGGCAGATGATGATGACATAAGTCCACCCAAAAATAGCGTGTCATGTTTTGAAAAATAATGTCATAAAAAGTATCTTTTGTAATCCAAGCGAACAACTAGGCAAAAATCTTAAGAAAATTGTAACAGGACTACAGTTTTACTCTCAAACGATAAGACCGTTTTCAGTGCATTTTTCTATTAATTTAAGGGCTTAGTGTAGTGTAGTGTATTTGGCATGTAGTCCTTGTTGATGTAGGGCTCTAAGCCATACAGTAGATATTTTAATATCGCTTCTCCTTGTCCACAGACAATCAACCCAGCGAAATACGCGCTAATCGGGGCGGCTGCTCAACTCGGTGGTGTAGTGCGCATGACCATATCACTGACTGTCATCATCATAGAGACTACAGGACAGATCTCCAATGCGTTGCCTATCATCATCACGCTGGTCGTCGCTAAATGGACTGGAGACTTCTTCAATGAGGTAAGGGAATTATAATTTTGGAAAGTTTCAGGAAGTAATATTAAAGTTATCAGTATCATAACGCTGGGGAAAGAGTGATTCAGATACCATTCATATTATCTATAGATTAAATGTAAATAATATTTTTGGTTATTACGATTTACCCAATAAAAACTGCTGTGATACAGCGAATCTTTTGTAATAAAACCTGCTATTCACCAGACGACGTAATATCTCGAAATTGGTGTCGCCTGCTACATCGCTGGCCATCAACATGTCTAAATTCTATTCAAACTCAAATTGATGTCATTTCAAGTTAAACAAATATCAACTTTATTTTAATGTTCATTAAGTAGATTTCAGAGTGAGTAGCACTATTGAAAAAGTTATAAAAATGTTTGAAGTTGTAGTGTAAACTGAACTTTATTGTGTAGGAATTAAAGTTATTTTTTCCATAAACTCATATTTGTTTACATTTTTGGCAAATAAATCGCGAATGCAGCTTAAGTATGTGTCTATAAGCAGAGTCCTAAGATACGGATCTTGCGACATCCTCAGAATTACTTAAGAGACTTCTCGAGAATTCGGAGGTTTTCTTAATGATATTTTGTGTTTTTATACCATTTCTTCACCTTCCCAGGGTATCTACGACATTCACATCCAGTTAGCAGCAGTGCCCCTCTTACCTTGGGAGCCTCCACCACTAGCGCACAACATCTACGCGTCAGAGGTGATGTCCCATCCAGTCTTCACTCTGCGCACCGTTGAGAATGTCGGCCATATTGTGGAGCTGCTCAAACTTGTGTCGTATAATGGATTCCCTGTTGTTGATCCGCCTTTGGCTGATGATGTAAGTATATTTTTGTTTTATGAATGAAGATTAGTAGTACCTAGGACAGCATTGACAACTGGTAATACATTATCAACAGTATTTCATTGACAAAAAGTTCACTTTTTTTGTAAGGATTGTTTTATAAACAAAAACGAACGCGGAACGAGAGACGACGCGACAGACAAGTGTGATAGAGTTGAACCATTGCATTCTCGACTGTATTTTAATAGGCGTAAAATAAAAAATCGCACCACGTAATTTGAAGACTGGTTTGTGCAACGAAGACTGTTTGAACCCAGGACGTAAAACGGTTGCATCGTTGCAGAATGCAAAACGATCTTTGTAAACGGTTCGTCGTCGCAACGCCCACCCCTACTTCATAGCCACCATAAAGTTTGACGTGAACTATACAAGTGAAAGTGATAAAGCTACATCGATCGACATAAGTCGAACGTATAAGAGTTCAACGTCTGCGGTGATTTTACTTTCCTATCATCCAGAGAATAATTATTTTCGCAGCGTCTGAGCCATGTCCTTTTTAGATAAGATAAAGACCAATTTGCAACTAATTACCCTCATATTAAGCTGAATAACATACAAATAAATCGCGAATGTAGATTAGATATATATCGTTTTCATAATATATGCATAGAGCAGTCAAGGGAGACGATCTCCCTTGACTGCAAATAATCATTTCACTTCATTGAAATCGTAATACAAAAAAAATCCGAGGAAAAATAAAATTGGTTGTCTGTAAAGTCGGTTTACGGACGACAGTTTTATGTGATAAAGAAACATTGATGAATAAATATGTTACAAGCCAACGCTTGGGCCGATCGTGCCTCTCTATCGCTTGTTCCGTGCTCTCGTTTGCACGCTCAGGCTCAGGCGGAACGTGACACTTTTTCGTGCGTGCAGCCAGTGTTCATCGATTTATAAGACGTTATCACGTCAAAATTGCTCAGTTTTGTTCTTTTTTTTAGGTGGAAGTGACAACTTACAAGCGCTTACGCGGTGTGATCCTACGGTCACAATTAATAGTATTAATACAGAACAAGATATACAATGAGAATGCCAACACTACGTGGTCTAACTTCAACGTGGATATGAATATGTTCAGAAAGGAGTATCCACGATATCCTTCTATTGATGAGGTAAGGAATTATTTTACAATCTTCTATCCTTCAAAACTTATTCGTTCGTCTAGTAGTCGCAAGCACGACTACTGAGCGTAGATCCTGGGTTAGATGCCCAGGGCGTGCAAATTGTTATTAGGAATTTCTACATAACAGCCCAAAGTCTATATTCAATCTCGGATAGTGGCGATAAACTCACCCCAATTAGATAGAACTTAAACCTCTGGTTATTATACCTTCGAGGACTAAAGGCGAGATTTTTTGTATCCTTCTATTGATGAGATAAAGCATTTGCATATTCCTCATGAATGTTAACAGTTTTACTTCAAATGTTTCATTCGGGACTGCCCAACTAATACCTAGACTATTCTACTAGTGGGGTAATACTGAAACGCCGCTTTGGAAAAACCATAAACAATGTAAGGTATAATATAAGTTGACTGGTAGAGAATGCCTATGGCATTAAGTCCGCCTTTGTACCTTTTTGTGGGAAAAGTTTAAATAAATAAATAAGTGCTTTTATTCTTATAAAAAAACATAAAGCAATGTAGGTATTTATAACCTCTATGTTTTTTCTTTTCGTAGTTAGACATAGCAGAGTGGGAGAAGACTTGCACTATAGACCTGCGTCCATTCATGAATCCCTCGCCTTATACTCTGCCGCATCGAGCGTCACTGCCGCGCTTGTTCAGATTATTTCGAGCGCTAGGATTACGACATTTGCCTATAGTGAATGATGTTAATGAGGTAACTATGATGTATAAATATTATGTAAGTAAACCCTAATCGAAGCTTCCCTAATCGAAGCTTACATTATTATTTAATAAAAAGGAGTTGTATACACATTCAATTTGCACTTTCCCAAAGCTCCTAAAAGTGATATTATAGCCTAAAAACAAGCAACAACAAACGGTAAATTCTATATATGCTATAACGAAAACTTTAACTGGGCCCTACCAACTCTTTACATGGTATTTTTTTTTTACTTTTTGTGCAGGTGGTTGGCATGGTAACCCGAAAAGATATTGCGAGATACCGAGTATGGCGACACCGAGGACACATGGGAATGGAGGAGTTAATACTGTCTAGCGAAATTTAGCAAATTAGTACTGAGTCTCATTGAAGAAACAGTTTTGTCGGTAGCACCTTTCGGCCAATATCTGCCTGTAAATATAAGACAGGGTAAAACCGTATGAACCAAAGACTATTTGTGGGTATCAGATTAGGATGAGTTGGCTAGAAACAGGCAAAGTCCTATTGTTACTCTTGACAATATCGAAATGAGCGTTTAGTAGTTTTGAAAATGTTTTTTCAGGGTTGGGGTGTTTTTAGTTTCATTAACCGGTTGAATGCCATAATTAAAGAAACAATTAAAATCCATTGTGTGTCACGTGGATCCACGTTCCGGCACACGAAGGGTTAATAAGATCTCTTCTATTTTTCTTCCTTTTTTCTAAATCTCTTACAGCATAATAAAGGTCTGCCTGTGGCCGAAAAATGTACCCTTCGGATATTCGTACTTTTATTTAGAAATAATTTTAGCAAAATTAAATCAATATGACAAATCTTTTATTTTATTTTTAATTTTTTACTTCGAGCCTAAGTATAATTTTACTGTCTTAGGTATATTAAAAGTCAAATATATTTCAGGATAGTGAAAAACTGATCATAGATAGGTTTTAGTATAGTGTACAATCAAAGTAATTTAAAGTCACATAATGTGTTGTATGTCTAGTTTACATAGTCAGCCTCTAATGTTCCGCTTTTGGGGCATAGGCCTCCTCTCTGTAAGAGAGAGTGGGCCGTACTCCACCACATGTGCCCAGTGCGGGTTGCTGGATGTCTGATTTGCAGCTTAATAATTTATTATGTTATCACTTAGTCAGTGTACCTATTAAATTGTTGTATTCTCTATAGATAGATCGTAGTGTATTAGAAAGTGGAATAAAATGAATGTTGATTATGAAGAAACTTATGTTGAATGGAATGCTTGTGTTTTATGGGCTGAATAAAGATATCGAGATGCTATTCTTATGATTGGGGAATGTGGAAGAGATGAGGAAATGAATGTATATATTTTCTACTAATCAATGTGATATTTTTGTTAAGATATTATAAACCTGTATTGAAATGCATAAAAATATGATAAGTACTTTTTGAAAATTGTTATGATTTATCCATTAGGACACTATTGTGATAATTCTAGAGCTAAGATTATTTATATGTGTTATCAATAAAAAAATTAAGGAAAAACATTTATTTAATTTAACATTATATTTACAAGTCCCCTAACATATGTAATTATCATTAACAAACAGCTTAACTAGTTTTAATTTATAAACTTTATAATTTAAAGTCTTTATTCAAGTCGATGACGGTGCAACCATATTAATATGCGAATAACATTTAATTCTCATGACAGCAAACGCTAGTTGTTTTCAAACAATTCCCAGCCGATACCAGACCACAAGTTGAAGAACAGAATCACTGGTAATATAACCAAGATTATCAGTAAATAATTAACGAACTCATCCATAGTAGTTTCCTTTTATAGAGCTTTTATTTAAATTATTTATTGAATAAATTGGTTGGATGCTTTAGCTTTGTAGGATTGACAACATAACCTTTAAAGTTTGATTGACAGCAATACGACAGTGACACTATGACAGACGATTAACAATAGAGCAGAATGTTTTTTTTTTTTCTTTTGTTCTAGAGCACAATGAGTTGTCGTTTTCTCGACTTGTCGTTGAGTATGTGACCATAGATAATTCCAAATCTTGCTAATCATGCATTCTTGCCATAGGGACGGATCAAGATAACTGAAGGCAGGGCGTTGGGATGGGTTTAGTACACGGAGTAGTTACTTTGTGGATTAGTTTGTACAAAAGAAATACAAGTATTGACATTGAGTCTTTTATTAACTGAATTGTCCATTAATAGAAATAATGCATAACATTACGTTAAATATTAGTAATTAAGCACGGAAGTCGTTACAATTAATATTAACAGTTCATAACCACCCACAAAACAGCAAAACAATGTCATAATTAGGTTAATTAACATCATCATACTTTCATATTTTATAACCATGCAATATGAACTGGAAGCGTGATTGTTATTTTAATTAAATATTAAATTAATTAGTCAAATACTCATAAGATAAAACTCTAGCTAAATTCGTAATAAACATGCTAACACACACGGAGTTATAAAAACCTAAGCGCGTATATCAATAACCTCCTCCACTTTTTAACTCGGTTAAAAACAAAATTTTAGTAGAAACAATTTCATAGACCAATAATTTGTATATAAACAGTATTTTTATCTCACGAAGCCACGCGCGCTTTACTCGTGGTTACTAAGTGTACAAACACGCTGTGAATGTGAAGTGCAGGAGCTCTCGGTACCGTCAGAGACATTGGCGAAGTTGGAAGTGTGTGTGCGTGCGCGTTGTTATATGCTGACGCTATTCGTCTTCACGTACAGACGCCAGCACATCAAGCTACCCGAAACTGTCAAATCCCAATCAACTTTGAATCTTATACTTCAGCGAAAAAGTTGAAAATCTATTAAAGAAATTTGACAGATTGTAGTAGCTTGATGTGCTGGCGTCTGTACATATTCAAAGCGTGTTAGTATACATGATTAGCACAAATAAAGCGCGTCGCTTCGTGAGATAAAAATATTATAATAGATAAAGCGAATTATCAAAAAAAGTTGTTTAATGGCAGTAATAACTGAATACAATAACATAATAATATCAGTGCTAGAATATATGAAATGATCTTAACTAATTTAAAATTAAATACACACAAACAAAACGAGTAATAATCACAATTTATATGTAAGGAATAGGCAACTAATGGCTTGTTGAGCGTCGTCGAAGTACCGCGGTTTATCAACCCTGGCAATACCGTAATCTGGTTCTAAAGCTGGCAACACAATATTGAGTCCTGAACTACACAAGCTCATGTTCAATGATTGGTTGTTTGTATGGGAGATAAATTTGGATGGCTGTGGTGTATGGAACTTGCTTCTCATAATGTTGGTCGTCATTCGCTTTGTTCTGTCGACATTTCCTTTCATTGTAACTAGCATTCTGTGGTTTTCGGGCTGGTTTAGAAGTTCCGTTAAGTCCTGTGAATATAGAAAGCTATGTAGGAGACTCTTTTTAAATATGAAACTGGCTGGCGATGTAGGAAATTATCCCACGGGACCGTACTACTGGGAAAAAGTATTGTACCATGAAAAGTTAACAGACATACAGTTACTTCAATATAATATAAGAATAGCTGACCCGGCTTTACAATCTCCGAGAAACACTAGATTTGGAAAAAATGCATTATGAGCACTTTTTGAATTTAGCAACAAAATCCGGCTCAGGATGGAAATAAACATTACGAACGTTACGAAATTGATAGTCTTACCTTCTTCACAGGTTCATATTTGGAAAACAGCCATAGATATGTTGCCATAATACAGAACAGTTGAGTTTCGCTGTTGCTGAACCTCCACATGAATTTCAGAATAGGCGGTATACGATCCCTCTGCAAAGAAAATAAAATAAATGATTGCAATGATAACAATACGAAATTGAAAGCAGTAGACATGACTGTATGATTGAGCTGCAAACTACCCATACATTTGCGTAGGATCTTAGTTTTTTTAGATGTGCCTTTTCTGACAGCAGTCATAATGATTGAGCCTATTTTCGGTGTGTCGAAGCTCATTTTTGCGCGCGCATACATTTAAAGGTCAGTTTAGACCAAATAAGCACATTCTATCAATCCCTTGTAATGTACAGGGATAGCGCATTCTTTAGTTGGTTTGTTTGGTCTCTAAGCCTAACTTTAAACGTATACGAGGGAGCTCATGCACATCCAATCGCATGTCGTGCGTACAAGATTTGGACAATTTACAAAAAATGCGCCGTCTGTAAAGGTCCAAGCCTAAATATAGACCCTAATCTATCCATCTCGTATCTTTTTATTTATAACTAGCAGTGCCGAAACCCGCGTTAATTGGAGGAAAAAAAACCTACTATACTACTAAAATAGATTCCATTACTTTTAGATTATTACTAGAGATCGGATATTCGGATGCATACCTATTAACCTAGTCAATTTTTAGCTGTGAAAGTATGGAAGCGGCTTCGTAAAAAAATATTTCTGTAAAAAATCCCGGGATGCCAGTAACACCGGGAATACATAACTAGTCGGGTGTATAGTATCGAAGCAGCTTCTATCAAAATATTTATTAAAAAAAATCCGGGATAAGAATCCCGGGGTTCCTTTGTGTTGTTGTTATGCAATCCGAGAGGATTGCATAACTAATTTGATGCATATTTATTTAAAATTAATGTTTAATTTTTACAATTTGTTTAATAGGTACCTAATAAATATAATTATTCTAAATATATGTACTTAATCCGTTATCTTATCTTGAAGTTGTTTGCTATTGCAGCTTAGTATCTACCTACCTACTTTACAATATTAGGTAGGTAGAGCATCCGATTCTATATTCAGAAAAAAAACTAAAAATTCCGGAATCGCGGGATTTTTAAGATCGATACAAAAGTGAATTCCATATAAGCCAACATTTTACAGTAAGTAAGTATACACCCGATTCTATAATCAGAAACCTAAAGTCGATCCCGGAACTGCGGGATTGTTTTGATACAAAAATGCGTTCTATAATAACCAACATCTCAACTTTAGCTGATTATGCATCCGAATATCCGATCTCTAATTATTACTTAGTATGCACGGCTACACATCAAGCTATACATAACCAGTTTACGCTGACTTCTGAATGTACGGAAAACCTATATAATGCGAGGTCAGCTAAAACTGGAAAGTATAGCTTGATGTGTAGCCGTGTGTACATTACTTTAAGATAGCTTCTTTAAGTACATCATGCTATGATCAGTAAGAGTGGAACTATAGTAAACCTCGCACAGCTACCGGCGCGCGGCGGCCGTGCTGATTTATTTTAAAACTATGATATCTCCTAAGATATTCATAGAAATCAAAAGATGTCAAGGGCAATTTTATTCAAAATTAAATACTAATGATGAATAACGTATTTATTTGGATAAGGATTAATATCATGTTTATAAAAACACCTTCGCAAATAATGCATTATTTTAGAACATATTTTATTGTCATAAAAAAAGGTTATAGTGAGTCAACCTTAAAAGATAGACATATCCTGTCGCAGACTTTTTTTTAGAACTTTTAAGCGGTTTTAAGGGGGAACAATTCCGTCATAGATTATTTTTGCGTAACTACCGTTCACGCAGCGCATGCAACGGGAGCTCTCAAAAGGAATAATTTTTCCCGTTTTTGCAACAGTTTTCATTGGTGCGACGCTCCTGTTGGTTGTAGGGTGATGTTATATTATAGCCTACAGCATTCCTCGATAAATGGACTACCCAACACAAATAGATTTTTTCAAATCAGTCCAGTAGTTTCGGAGCCTATTGATAAATGATAAATGATTTTATTTCTGTAAGTAGGTTTGTACAAACACTTTTACATGTCAATCATATTTTTTAAAACGAGATGAGGTCGGCGTTTCCTAACTGACTACTCTGAGAAGAAAGGCCGAAACAAACTCAGAGGTCACAGTCTCTTTTAAAGTCCAGACATAATCTTGGTCAGATCATGTGGAGACCATGTAGATTAGTGTCTGAAATGGTCTTTTGAGGAAAGAACCACACCGATTGAGTGGACCTGTCCAGTCAGTGCACGCATTTGTCAGTAATCATGCAGCTCAACTCAAACTTAAGGAGCTCAACGATTCGACGAACAATACCAAAGAAAGGACATTTGGGTGGGTCGCATAAATTACTCAAACTGCCAGACCATGACTAAAACTATCTGAGAAAAAAAAAAAAAAAAAAAAAAAAAAAAAAAAAAAATTATATATTATATATTCATTTCAAACAAACAAATCTTTCCTCTTTATAACATTATTATTTAGTGTTGACTGCCCCGTTGGTCTCGTGGTCGCAAGCGCGACTGCTGAGAGTGGGGTCCTGGGTTCGATTCCCGGGTCGGGCAAAGTGTTATTGAGTTTTTCCATTAGGAATTTCTTAGTAACAGCCCGGAGTTTGAAAGTTGGTGGTGTGATACCCCCGTGCCTCGGAAAGCACGATAAGCCGTTGGTCCTGCGCCTGATCTCTCTCCGGTCGTGTCGGATTGCCGTCCCATCGGACTATGAGAGTGAGGGAAGAGGGAGTGCACCTGCGTCTGCGCGCACACTTGTGCACTATAATATCTCCTGCGTACCCGGCTAATCTCCGTTGAGATTGGCCACCGTGACCGAAATCGGTCGGGGAGGCTATATTAGTGTAGATGACTTACCAAGTATATCTTCGGTCCTGTGATCCTATACCGAGTTAGGTTGACGAGCACGGCTGCGGCAGATTTGAGAACTTCTATGCTAGAAATGGATCTGTTCGTCACTGACATGTAGGTGTACACACGGTGAACAATAGCCGACGCATTGTCGTTGTACAACATCGGGAATACTTCCGTTAGTAATTCTGGAATAAAGGCGACATGTTAATTTTTGTTTTACTAGTTTAGTTCTTAGTTTTGACTATGACTTTTGAATATGTACTAATGAAGACTGTTTCAGTTTCAAAGTAGGCAATAATAGGTAATACGGGCTGGTGTCCGCAACTCGTCAGTGCGCGTATTTTGCGTACGGAATGCAGGCACTATTAGATAGATTCAAAAAGGAACAGAATTTGTAAAAAAATATCCGCCAGATAAATGAACCGTAACTTATCCAGAGTTAGGCTTGATTATTCACAACTCAGATAATTTTTATCTGAGGAATGAATATTGCGGTTTGAAAGCTTTTCTACAAAAATTATGTCATATTGATTCTTCAGATATAAGTTCTTGGACAATTGAAAAAACGTTTTAACATATTACTTATTTGGACTATTTTCTTTTCCCACTTATATCACCATATGCCCATATTCGATACAGGGGCCCAACAATCCATAATTCCATAGAAAACATGTTAAAATCTGAGAATAAGTATTTTTTGCGAAGTTATCTCAGATTATAACAAAAAAAACTTGATACTGGTCTGATGACACAAATATTCAGGAGTAACTTAAAAAAAAAAACTGAACGAGAAAATTTCGCCAATTGTAGAAATGGCAGCTGATTATGTATGAGTAAGTACAATTTTTATTTAAAATATCAATAATTTGGTCATCCATGGGCATATAATATTATGATGATATAAGTGATATATTATGGTTATATAGATGATAATCTGGCCAGTCAACAGTTTCAGGGTTATCCATTATTTACGCGACAACCTGTATATAATAATAATAATAATAAATTTATTTATTTTCTCTCACAATGGCTTCTTAGAATTTAACAGTTTGAACTTCTTATATAAGTTCACATTGTGAGAGCTGGTGCCTGAAGTAGGTTTTAGAAACAACCTGTATTACAGGTCACCAGTCTCCACTTAGTGGCATCATACAATAAGACAGGTAGGCAACCTGTAATTCTCCCAAAATATTAAAACAAAAAAAAATAAATAAAAGAAAAGAAATAAATTAAATAACACAACAAAAGCAGTCGAAGGCTGTGTGGTGAATGTGCATGTTGAATGGTGGTTAAGGTGAAGGTGAATGGTGGCGAGTGTATGTGAATGGTGGTGAATGTGTAGGTAATTATATGAATACAAGTATTATTTAATAGGGTGGAGTAATTTCTCTGTCTCCTCATAGGAAAGAGTTTTCAAAAGGTCTGTTACTTTTTGCCTACAACACTTACCAAGGGATCTAAAAGCTTTGATAACTGTCTCGATACCGCTGATATTGCGGAGGACCTCCATAGCTTCCTCATTGCGTTCCTTCATAGACTCCTGGCTCGATTTGAGACCACCATCTCGCCATCTTCGCCTAATTGCTTCCACGCGCTTGTCGTATGCAATGTTCACTCGGGCTATATGGCCGCGGAATAGTGCCTGGAAATTTAATAAGTATGATTTTTTGTTCTTGATTATTTTTCACAGGAAAATTTAACTTTAGCGGTATAATAATATAAGAGCGAGATTCGCAGACAGCGCTTTAACTTTACTACATTACCGTTTCATACGAATATAAACATTATACACTTGAAAAAAAATTCATACTGGTATGAAATGCTAAAGTGGCTGAATAAAGTTAAGTCACAGTGTGTTTTGTGAATCTTATCTTGAGTTAAAGAGGGAAGAAAATATTTACCTGAATTTTGGAAGCAGCCCAGTAGACTCTTTGCTCTTCCCTCGTCTTTAAAATCTGTTCCCTCTTTATTTGTATTTGTTTTCTCACCAAGTATCCTCTAATGATAGCCTGGACTTTGACAATAATCCTTCGTTTTTGTACAAACTCGCAATGAATCAGTCTTGTAAGTAATTTTCCTCTCCATATTTTTTGTATAAATCTCACTTGCTCCATATATTGGATGTACCACGAACGTACAAGATATCGCCTTACATACTTCTGCAGACATATTGCTGCTTCTATTCTTTGAGCCCTCAAAATATCCCTCTTCTTTTTGAGCCTATACGCAGCTTGAATCGTTATTACAGCCGATCGCAATCTGAAGAAACACCTTCTTTCAATAAATGTTCTAGCATGGCTCTGAATTTTAATTATAGAAATTCTAGTATGAATATATTTTTGCCTTTCTGTAACAGTTAGTTTGTACGAGCGATAGAACCGCTGTATACACAATGTAGCATCTCTTATTGCTATAAATCTCTTGCGAGCAATCAGCATTCTGACCACAGACTGTGTCAGGATAGCACTCTTTTTAAGTGTCTTAAATTCTTGGCGGCATAGATCGCGTTTTTTCGTAGCGATATACCAGTTTTGTATTTTCTGTGCTGCTTCATTTTCTCTTATAATCCGTGCAATTTTATTCGATCGGAACCTACTTTGTACTAGCAGAACTGCCTTTCTTAGCGTCTCATATTCGTTTTGAATTCTTCTGGTCTCTTTAATCAGTCTGAGTCGTCTTTGAATTAGGATTGTTGCTGATTTAATTCTATTGTATTCAATTCTTTGGCGTTTACCGCATGAATACGCCCTAAATGTCCTTTGTATGGTGATGCAAGACTTCAGCATATTTGTGTATGCCTGCCGCTCTTTCAACATGAAGCAATGTGCTCTGTATTTCCTTTGGATAGTGATAGCCGCAGACTTTTTTCCTAAATAGGATTTTCTATCTTTTCTCATTGCCAGCAAAGCTCTGTACCTTCTTTGTAAAACTATGGCTGACTGTTTTAATTTAAGATAGTCAGCCCTTCGCTTCTTGCCTTCTACATACGCTCTATAGAACCTCTGAATTGAAATGCATTGTTTTAAAATTGTGACATATCTTGTTCTTTCCAATATCATTAGTTTTTGTGCTCTGTATCTATTTTGAATGGTCAATGTGGCTGTTTGCACCTGTAAATATGTTTGTTTGTCCCTTCGCATCGCGAGTAAGGCTTTGTACTTTTGTTGCAACAGTATAATCAATTGTCTAATCCTTATATAATTTGCTCTTTCAGCTCTCATAGCAATAACACTTCTGTATCTTCTCTGTAAACATAATGTAGCTTCCCGAAGCCGGAAATAGTCCTGTCTGACCTTCTGAGTTTCTTTATAACGTTTATAATGATCCCCAATGAGCACTGCTGCGTTTTTCATTTGTAAATACGTCGCCCTTTGTTTCTTGGTTTCCAAATGCGATTTGTAGTATCTTTGGATAGTTATAGTGGATGTTCTAATTGTAATGTACTGCTGTCTTACTATTTTCATTTCGATATACGATCTGTAATATTTCTGAATGCAGATAGTTGCTGTCCTGATTTGAACATACTCTTGTCTTTGTTTCCTACCAATAATGTACGCTCTATAGATTTTCTGGATAGTCACACATGCTTGTTTCGACTGCTGATATTGTTGTTGGACTTGTTTTCCTTTCTTACAACTTCTAAACCAGCTCTGGATTTTAATAGCAGCCTGTTTTTGTTGAAGATATTCTTTGCTTTGTTTTCGACTTAAAACGGCAGCTCTATAGGCATTCTGAATAGTGGTACAAGATGATTTGAGTTTTAGATAATTAGCTTTTTGTAAACGCATTTTAATTAGGGCCATAAATCTGTGTTGGATGACCACAGTAGCTTGACGAAGCTTCTTATATTCTTCTCGATGTTTCCTCATTAGTACTTGAGCTTTATATCTTCTTTGGATAACTAAGATAGACTTCCTGAGTTCTAGATATTCAGATCTTTCTTTACGCATTAGTACCAAGTTTCTGTAAGACTTTTGTAAAACTACTACGGCATTTCGTATCCGCATAAAGGCGTTTCTTTGGGACTTGGCTAGTAAATAGGAACGGAAGTATTGTTGGATTAGCATCGTAGATTGACGTAACTTCACATAATCTTGTCTTAACTTTTTCATGATTAAATACGACTTGATATAAGTTTGTAGTACAATCGTAGCATTTTTGAGTCGTAAGAAGCTTTCCTTCTCTGTTTTCATTAATTGGTGAGCTCTGATCCTTCTTTGGAGTGACACGATTAGTTCTCTCTGTCTTATGTATTCCTTGTGGCATTTATTCCGTCTATACAAAGCTTGTATTTTGATAACGCTCTCTTTGAGGTCTAGATGGTCCTTACGAACGGTCCTCATTTGAAGCAGCGCTTTGTAACGTTCTTCAATTGTTCTAACCGAGTTCTGAAGTTTCAAGAAGTATCTTCTCTGTTGTATCATACGGTAATAGCTTTGTATAAGAACAGCGCTTCTGCGTTTCGTAGCGAAATCCTGCATTTCCCTTTTCATCAACCATTTGTTTCTATATCTCTGCTGGATGCATATGACAGCTCGCTTGTATCGAATGTACTCTTTCCTAGCGAGATATCTGCGGACTAAACTTTGTACAGTAACAATCCTCTTGATTTGTATCGTGTATTGCCTGATACACAACCACCGTCTGATTTGGCATTGTATATGAATAGCTGCCTTACGTCTCAACTCTTCCCTTTCTGATTTCAATTTCTCGAGAGTTGCTTTAGCTTCTCTCATCATCCTAACAGATCTGTACCAGGTTTCTATCTTCAGAACACTCCTTTTCCATCTTATAAGACGACTCCTATGTATCCACATTCTACAATACTTTTGTACTATAATAGTAGCAGTTGTTATTTGTTGCATCTTCCATTCGACGAGGCGGTTGTACTGAATACGGCGCCACCAACATTGGATCACACTCGCCGCGTTAATTCGTTTCTGAAGTTTCTTCTCTTCTTCCCTCCTCTTCTCCACAATAACTTCGTACTTCTTTCTCCACCAAGTTTGTATAACATTAGCGGCTGTTTCGAACAATGGAGCGCGGAATACGTGAATGATCTGCCATAGTAGAGACAGTGTCTTCTCTCTGTGACCATCAGCTATGTCGTTAGACGTGATTTCGCCAACGATCGTGAAATTAGCCGCCTTCAAAGCGTTTAATGCGACTTGCACGTTATGGATCTTTTGTAAGCGAGAAATAGCGGGCGTCCGAAGTTGATTTAATAGGCCATCCTTCATCAAAATTATTTCCATGACCTTGGTCAGTCTTACACCATCCCTGATGTCCAAGGCTATGTTGTGTACTGCATACTTATATTCGTCTAAATACGATTGTTTATGGCTCACGACATACCCAAGCGGTCTAAGATGTTTCGTAATGTCGCCAATGCCTGCGATAAGTTCTCTCGTGAATCTTATGATAACTTCCCTGCTTTCTTTACAGACTGCATTCCTGCAGAAAAGACATGGATCGTGCGATATCAGTTTTCTCTGTTTCGCTTGATCCAAAAAGAAAACAAGCATGAAAAACTTCTTTAGAGTGAATTTTTTTATTGCCTCCATGTAAGCTGGTAGTAACATGTTCGGCGCATTTGACTTCGAGTGTTTGTTCTTGAGGAAAGGGTTTTTGAACATCCTTTGAATAATGAACGTAGTAAGCCCCTCGATGTCGCTGTTTGAATGGAGTGGCAAAACAATGCCATAGATGGCTTCAAGTCCGATTCGGAGCCACAATGGATTGTACGACAACAATATCTCCATGATAATCTTTTGCAGCCCCACGTCTAAATGAAGATTTCGGTCGGCCCTGACAGCAATGAGTTTCTTATCAATCTGGGCGGTCAACTTCTGAAAAACTATTGCGATTTCAGGACTCATTAGTAAGGCTCGTGCGGATCTACGGAGACTTTCCAGTCTATGACTGTTGTGATAAGCACTCGATACTTGTTCCTTCGTAGGCGCAAGCGGAACTTCTTTATTTCTGTTATCAATCCACACCTTGCCGACATCTATTTTCTGTTCGATGTTACTGTCTAGATCAGCAGGCGGAGTCAGAATACAATTCAGCCATCTTTTGAATTCTGTTTCAAACCTTTCCACAGCTTCTTCATCGTAAAAATATGTAGACGACAGGAATGGATCGACTGTTGCAGATTGAGAATACACATTTCCGATCTGGTTAACCGACATGTTCTGAATTATACTTTTGTTACTCTCAAACGTCGCGTTCGATACTTTACTACCAATCGAATCTTTACCCTTCATTGATGCTCTATTCTTCGAATTTTTTTTTACATGAGAAACGGGTATTTTCCAAAGATCCGGTTCCGCCCTTACAGCTTTTTTAGACCATGTTTGCATTTGACTAGTCGAAGATACAGAGGAAAACCTATCATTAACTTTGTCAAAAGTGCGATCTATGGTGAACGTAGACATTTGCTTATCAGTTCTATCGAAAACTTGAGTATCAGAGAACTGTACACTCTCTTCAGGAATAGATTGAAGAGGAGGAGTTATAGATCTCGGAGGAGGAGACCGTGTGTCTAGTCTTAAGTCGTTTTGCCACACGTTATGTTCATAGGTATTTACGAAATTTCTTTGATCATAAGCTTCTTTTTGATGTTGGTGCTCTCTGAAAAGAGACTGCCTACACATCTTCGGTTGGTCCTTCAGAAAAAAATGCGGTGGTTTCATTTCATTCAATTGATTGAAATTACGCTCCACTGGCGTGTTTGGGGAATCCTTGGTGTAAGTATCAGAGCTCAATTTAAGATTATCGTCAAATATTTCATGCGTGTCGTTGTTCAGTTTCGGAAAGGTTTTTCTTTCAGTAGAAAACCTTTGTGGAAAGAACGATAGATCACTAATGCGAGAAAATTCTGTGTTTATAGAGAAGTTAGGACTGTTTAATTCTTTAGGTGACGATGTATTTGGTTGTTTCTTATTTAGAACAGTGGGTGTTTCCACGTAGCTGTCGACTTGTGTGTGGTGATTGACTGTCAACCACTTATTAGGTGGTTGGGAAGATGTTACGCTGATTATGGAATGCATCTGGTTTTCCTTATTGTAGGGTCTATTCTCTAAACTATCATCTAAGTCGTCACTTTCGGAGTTCATACTAAGGATAATTTTAGGTCCCTTGTCAAGTTTATCAGCTTTAGCTGTTTTTAATGGAGTAAACGTGAGATTATCAAACAATTCAGTGCCTGATACGTCATAAATTTGCTGCTTATTGGAAGGCTTTAGTACATTGTTGGGTACATTTGATCTGGTGTTGCTTGCAAAAGACTTGTCATATGTTTGTTGTAGTAAAAAGTCAGTCTTGCGCATGTTAGAGAAAACTTCAGAAGTATCAAAGTTGAAATCAACACTACTTGGTGAGTCAAATGGACACCTATCTGGACGGGAGTCCATGGTATAATTATTCATGGACATATTTTCTTTGTTGTATGCTTGAGTCAACTTTTGTTGGGAATGGATAACATTGTATGTCTTTTTAATTTGTGTTGTGTTGTAAATGGTCTCAGATTTCTTCTTGTAAAGAGATACAGGAGATTTTTTTGTTGGTTTTTTCTTAATTTTACCTGGTGATATTTTGAAGCCCTTAGCCTGGCCACCTTTTCCTTTTATGTTCTGAAACAAACGTCCATAAAGGTTCATTGACTTGAAAAATATATTTTGCTTACTATATCAGTATATCACACATGTTTACCTTCAAATTTAAGCTATTGCATGCTAGGAAATAATAATATGGATTCTGGCTAGTAGCCCTATCCCTTCTCAACCTATGATAGTGATAAAGAGGACTAAGGCTCATCATTTAAAGAATGTGGAATAGCATCTTCTTATGCTGTCAATAAAAATATACTGCAATCACCAATAAGCCTGTTAAATTTGAAAATGTGTCAATTTGAATAATCATAATTATTCATTTTCATTGAGAAGCCTGTGTTCAAGAGCTTAGCTTATAGGATAATGGTGATAAATAAAACATAGCACCCGCCTTATATTTTAAAAGCCAAGCTGCTGCTATAAATATTAAATTCAATGATTGTATGACCAATCTAGCCAGTAATTTATGCTAAGTGGTCATTCTTACATCTACTTGGCTGACTTAGACAGTTTTTATGATAAAAAAAATTCAATAAAATTACCATAACAGATTTGAGGACAACAATGACATCATATCGACCTCTGTTCTCATTTGTGAAGCGTATCGTCTCTCTGATGCCAGTTGGCTGTGTGGGTGTCCACATCATAGTCAAGCAGTAGCATGTCTCCGGTTCAACCACCAGCCATTCTCCCGGCAAACGTATCACTAGCCCAGGGGGCAGAGATTTTCCAAGGGTAATCTGAAGAAAAGTAAAGATAAAAAGTTTAGGAACGAGTTTGATACCGAAAATATAGTTTTTAGAATATTTGTCAGTTTGTCTAGATGTTAGTTCCATATTGGTGAAAAAACCACTGAATCGATTTGGATGAAATTTGACACAGATACTTTAAAATCCTGGATTAACACATACGGTACTTTTGATCCTGGTAATATGATCCCATGGAATATTTTCCATCATTGAGGCGTAAAAGCTAGTTTAATTCTATTTTGTGAAAGATTATTGATTTTGCTGATGACTTTTAATTTTATTCACCTTCAGCCTTTTCCCAACTATGTTGGAGTTGCCTTCCAGTCTAACCAGATGCAGCTGAGTGCCAGTATTTTACATGGAGCGACTGCCTATCTACCCTCCACAACTCAGTTACTGGGTAATATGATACCCCTAGAGTAAATCATGTATGAGTTATGAATTATAAGCAAGCATTGTTGAATCCAGAATCCTTCCAGATTAAACACTAATAATAATGTTTGACCTATTTAAGATTTTGATGCTTGTTCTTATCCTTTCAAACCTTTAGCAATTTTGAATTCTCTTTACATCGGAGACTAAATTAAACATCAGTACATCAGTATCACCAGTTTTTCTAAATTACTGGGTCACAAGTAATTTACTTAACATAATTAAAATCATTTTGTTGCTGTTACCTGTTGTACTTGTTTTGATGGGTTAAACACCTCCAAGTTCCTCTCACAAGATGCACCAATAAGGACATTGTCAAACACCACTTGTGGAGGCCTAGAAAACGAAGCCAATACAAGACGAGGACATTCTTCTTTGGGAGACTCTTTCACAACAGACTCCATACGACGAGCCCTTCGTATCTGCTCAGGAGTATTTTCAATCTAAAATAATAAAATAAAATCAGCTAGGATTGCGACAAAATCCATATTATTACACCAGGCAATAGAAACATTTTTAATATTAAAATAATACAAAACATAATAAACTGATACACACTTGGAAATACATTATTGGAAAGTCTGTATCACTCTTCACTGTGTTAATCACCGATTGTGCTACTTTATTTTAACACACATTTTATTGTAAAAACTGTTGAACTCTTTAGCAAACGAACTTTGATTTTGATTGAATTGAAATTCAAACAATTTCAAACTTCAAACCGTTCTTCACCGTTTCAACAATAGAGAACGACCAAGGAATCGATATTACCCATAGACAGAATTATAGTTTTCTGAGTTCTTTTACTGGCTATACTTGAGACACCTCATCAGAGCAATAAACCATCGCCTCGCGCTTTGTTGATTAAAAATCAAAACGTGTCATGGACAGAGGTTTTTATTTGTCAGAATTATTTGTGTATGGCAACTATTTCATCTAGTTGTCATTTCAGCACTACGAAAATTTCGTCCTTCCTTTTCTCAATCTTACGTAGGTTTATACAGTATTTATCCCTCAAATTTTACCAATAATCCCAAAAAATCTTGTCCCCATATTAGCTTCGTGTATAATTTTCCAAAACCCAGCTCGGAACAATGGCTGACAATAATTCAAACGAGAATACTTGCGTAGTGTGTTTCAAGAACGTTTTATACTATTCGGTTGGCGAATGTGACCATCCCGTATGTTTCGAGTGTTCCACCCGAATGCGGGTGCTCTGCCTGCAGAACGAGTGTCCTATCTGCAGGCAAGTCCTTTTAAGGGTAAGTTAGAGTTATGTATAAAATGATGATTGTTATGTTTCTCACATCCTCAGTGCACAGGCTATCGTTGTGCAACATTGTGTAAAAATTATAAACACATTCAGCGAATCTTCTGCATTATTTCACAATAGGCGAATGTTTCCCCTACTATGTTTATTCTTACACTAGCATATTTCTATGTTGATAAACTTTTCATACTTATTAGAATAAAATTATGTGTGTAGCATTTTTAAAGTACTTACAGGTTTTTCTCTGATCAGTTTCAATGATATAGTTGAATTTATAAATATTTTATATGCTATGTTCTATGTTATGGGGTTTGGTTTCCACATTAATTAGTCCCTCAAGTGGACCACTGTACATGGGCCATGGTGGCTGTCGGTGGTTAAAGTCTCCTGGTCTGTTGAGAACATCTGTGTATGATCTGGGTGTCCCAAGGGTTTCTGACTTAATCTGGGTGATGCCTGGGCACTCAAAGAGCACATGCGCAACGGTTTCATCAGCCTCCATACAAGCCCTGCACAAGAGACTGTCCATTATGCCTATTATGTGGAAGTGTTTGTTTAGCAAGCAGTGTCTCATGATGGTCCCCATCACAAGGCCTGCCTTTATCTTTTACTGTCCAGGCTTAGTAAATGTGGTTCATTGTGTGTGGGATATTTAACGTACCTAATGTTCTATATTTAACTGAATACTATGTAAAGTAATCCAATTATAATTAATTAATGCTGACACATCTAATCTCTAATCAGTCATAATATAGAACCATACTTTTTAAATTGTGTCTAATCTTGTCATCTTAATAATGTCCTCTCAAAACTTTTAACGCCTGGAATTAATTTGCACATTACGTATGTACTGCTGAGTTGGACATGATATTACTTTGTCATAAATACTGAGTAAAGATTTTTGTCAAGGGAATGCCATGGGGGGGAGGGAATAAAACCAATGCCCCACAATATTACTCTGTTGATAGATAAATGGCATAACGCAGTAAATTACGATGGGTCCAATGTATGGAAAGCTTTTTTTTTAAAATGCAATGAATAAATTTAATGCAGGAGGTGCTGAATACATGGTAACAGGTTGTGTATCTATATGTCCCCGCCACCCAGTATTATTCAAGATGAGCATAATAAATACAAACACTGACTTTTATTTTAAACTTTGATACCATTTATTTTTGAATAAAATATAAATACATCCATAAACATTTTCATTTATTTTGTTTGGTTCAGGTGTAAATTAATACAACACATAGGTACAACATACATTTTAATGTCCTTACATGGTGTGAAATAGAACCAGAAAGTTTCACTTAAAGGGTGACTCTTCCTAATATTCTGAACAACTTTTCTCAAATAATCTGTAAAATATAAAAGCAGTCATGAATGAACAGTTTGGATGGAAGATAGAAAAAGTTAAAGAGTTCAGTAATTAAATTCTATATTTATTTATTTGAAAAAAAAAAAATTTGCTCACTATATCCTCCTGCATGAAAACCTCAAATTCATGAAAAAAACCAAAGTATTTTGTGTGAGATTTCTTAATTCTAGTTTCCCTTCAAAACCTTCACATTTTGTAACATTAATCTAAATAAAATTTCATAGGTTGTTTTCACGGACACTGTCCAACCTTATAAGGAGCTTCGCAACAGGGCTTTCACGGACCGCCTCTTTGAGAGGCAATTCAAGATCGGGTTCTGCAGTGAGGAAATCAAGCAGGCTTACGAGCTGTTGTTAGAGAACCGCTGTAAGATCTGTGATAAGATACCACCATTTCGTACTTTCACTATGCTGAATGATCACATGAGGAAAGTCCATGAAAGATACTTCTGTGATCTCTGCGTTAAGCATTTAAGGGTAAGACTTATTATTTATTGTACACAGAAATTAAAAAAAAAGAATTACGCTAATATTATTGTTTTTGCAATTTAATCCAGAATTGGGTTCCCTAACAGCAAACCTAAGTGTAATAGAAAGTTTTTTAAATGAGGATAGTAAACAAGTGCAAAAATTACATATTGATTCTTCAGATATTTATTTGTATTCCACAATCCTTACAATTGCATACATTTCTGCTATTGTTTTTGTTAGTTTGGAGTTAGTAAATTAAAACTTGCATAATAAAAAAAAATGTACTGACCACAATTAATTAAAGTCTTCTTTTGTCTAGTTTTATTAATCTAAATTATGAATAATATTGTGGCAAAACAGTAGGTATATATAACAATGCTCATTCAAAACATTAGAAGAAATATTAACTACCTAGAAAACATATTTGCTTGAAATGAATGTAAAAACTTAATTGTGGCTATGCCATCATAACTTACGTAATGCAATAAGCTATCTCAATACCTACATTTTTGAGTGAATACACAATTAAATAGAGGGTAGGTACACTTTATAAAAAATAAATGATCACCATATTTAACTAGACAATGTACTCTCGACAAATAGTTTATAATTACTAAATAGTAAATATGTTATCAGGTATAATGTAAACAATAGTTAATTACTTAAATGAGAGCAATAAACTACAAATTGATAATGCCAGCGTCATTAACATTCATGTTATGCAATTTGTAGATATTCACTACGGAGAGAAAGTGCTATACTCGTCAAGAACTGGCTCATCATCGACGGAGAGGAGATCTGGACGATACGTCACACAGGTAAAAAACAATCATAAAAATAAATCCATTACAGATTATTTCCCGGTATATTAAACTGATTTATTATCGAAATGCGCGAGTCGCCCTAAAAACAAAATAAAAGGCGAATACAATTGATTATTAAGGTACGGTAGCAAATACGATGTAAGTTTTCTTGTTTTATGGTAACTTGGGGTGTTTTGTAATCTTGGGATGAGTTGAAAATCGAATCAATGAAGAGATCGCAAACATTTAAAACTTTTTGTACCGTATAATACCGCGTTAGGATTAGGTACGAGTATTTTTTTTATCTATCAAATAAATAGGTGTTTATCGTGATACGCTTTTCTTATCATAGCAATAAAGGATAAAAGCTTTATTAAGTGCAGTGTCTACATGTTTAGCTATCAGTTGAATTTTCATGTCTGACTGACTGACGAAGTCGTCTGCGTGTATTCGTGCCAAATCTCAAGTTTATTAACTCAAGCATTAAGATTTTTCATACAAACAAAATTCCCCATTTTCACCCCTTAAAGGTCGCATTTCCAAAAAACCCTTCTTAGTGCTCCCCTAAATAATAAAAGGAAGCCGTATGCAAAATTTCACGTTCCTAGTCCTTGCAGTTTCGGCTGTGCGTTGATATGTCAGTCAGTTTCTCCTTTTATATATACGGTGACTGATAATTAGTGACCGATACTTAAACACGTGCTTGTACTCATGATAACAAACAACCTTTACTATGGGACCAAACCTGAAATTGTGAAAAAAAATCTGCTGTTCAGTCATTTATGTTCGCCTAACTGGTCAAAATGTAGGTACTGAACAGCAGATTTTTTTTCGCGAATTCAGATTTGGGCCCATAGTAAAAGTTGTTTGTTATCATGAGTACAATCACGTGTTTAGGTATCGGTCACTAATTACCAGTCACCCTATATATAGATTGGCATGACTGTTATTTCAAATACCTACTATAACGTGGGGTAATTGCGTAACACACTATTAGTAGCAATGGGTTTCATTTTGACAGTTCGTCAACATTCATTGCGTTGTTTATGTTCTTGAGCAGACAAATTTCTCGAACATAGGAAGCAATAGATAGCAATATCCTTCAAAATGATTCAGATTGATATTTAAGGTCATAGCACACATATCAACTTGGAAAGGGATCGTAACCGTATCAACTCGAGCCATTCAATATTCTTTGTATGAAACTCTGTACTGCAACGCACACTAATCGGAATCGTAACGTAATCGCCTCGCCTCGGGACGAGCTCACGAACCGCGGTGCGGTGCCTGGTCAACTTGCAGTTCCTGCGCGTCCTGGGTTCGATTCCCAGGCAAAGTGTTACTTGGTTACTCCATAAAGAATTTCACAAAAGCAGCCTAGTATTTAATTGTGCCCAGTGGGGCATGCCGGTTATAGGCTTCCGATATGTCGATAATCTGAATACATATAATTTATATTAGATTAATGCTTAAAGTAGATAAATTAGTACTATCGAAAATATTTGAACATTTTCAGTGTCTGTTGGAACAGTCTAATGGCATGGCCATATTGAACCGTCAGGAGTTTCTTTAAAACGCCGACGTACCTACTACTTGCCGGTAATACTCGAGTGACGAAACTCGCGCTGATAAGCGCTAGGCGATATCGAAATTTACGCGAATGGCAGTGTTTTGACTTCAGATCTATTACGACGGAATCCGGTACCAATATTTAATTCACATGTTTCACTTTACAATATTTTGTTTACGAAGTACGAAACATGGAACTGTAATGTTAAATTTATGATCCATTCCAATCCACAATGTTTTATTGTTCAATAAATTAATATTAGCAACATTAAAATGTTATTTTTCTAACATGTAAAATAAAAGGCTCACATTGTCAATGTGAGCTTTTTATTATACACGTTACAAAAGTTTTTCTTTCATATTTCTGTCTTTCAATTAAGAAAGAAAAAATGTATATTATACTATGCATTTAAGTGGACTCCTTTGTCCGCACTTAGACTCTCATTCGATCTGTCCTGGTTAGAGATGGGTTCTTGCCTGGGCATTTTGGGACGTATTGAGTAGATGCCCAATAAACGCCCAATAACAGCCCTGTAATGGTACTTTTATCGGGCGTAATGGACGTTTATTGGGCATTTACTCAATTCATCCCAAAATACCCAGACAAAAATCCATCTCTAGTCCCGGTTGATACTATTACTTGAGACATCATGATTGGCGAAATTTGGGTGTCCCCTGCTTTTTGACGTCCTCTTCGGGTACAAGCTTGGTATTAAATTATACGTGTTATATTTCTTAACAGAGGCCATCCACTCTGCGAATTCTGCGAAGAACGTTTTATGGACGCAGACGAGCTCTACCGGCACTTGCGTAAAGAACATCTGTACTGCCATCTGTGCGACGCCGATGGACGCAACCTGTACTACGCGACGCATTCTGCGCTTGCGCAACACTTCCGTACCGACCACTATCTTTGTGAGGAGGGGGAGTGCGCGGGCCAACACTTGACGGCCGTGTTTAGGAGCGAAATTGATCTTAAAGGTGGGTTGGATTTTATAGTGTTTTAGATGTCGAACATGGTTACATTTTCATAGTGTGAGCTAAGCTAGCATTGTTATTTGTTAGTTTCAAGCACATTATACGCTCATCTCTGGTGAACTCAATCTAGAACATAATTCCTGATCGGGTGGCTGTTTTTGAAACACCAATCACAAATGTAATCTCTGACTCTGCAACTTACTTACGTACATTTTTATAATTTAAAATATAGAATTATAAACACTTTGACATACAAACAAAATATATTTGTTTTAACAAATCATTTACTTAATTAATATTTAATTTCGTTGTCATTAACCATGGTTTCGGGGCCGAACAATACCTAATGATCTAACTCGCCACTGCCAGCGCACAAGGCGACGGTGCACGGGCGCGGTATGCCGCGCGGCGCCACGCGCCAGGCGCGCACGCTCGAGCTGCAATTCAACATCACGCCGCATCCCAACGTGCAAAGAACTCCCAGGTATTGTGGCTAACGACGGAGCAGCTAGTAAGCAATGCGGCTGACTAACTATTTAGCCAGTGTGCTCTGTGCACAAAAAAATAATAGCACAGTGCAAATTATGATCGTTATTAAATTGTCTGCAAACACAACTTTTTGGAGGTGTGCACATTTACAAGGCCATTAAAATGCTGTGTAACAATATCGAAGTTAGAAAAAAATCAAAGTGTTAAAAAATTAACCCGACAAACTTTAAGAGGTGCTTTAGACCATCGAACTGAAAAACTTTCACTATGGGACCAACTCTGAAATCACGAAAAAAAATCGCCTGTTTAATACATTTTGGTCAAGTAGGTATTGAAATTTTGTAATAAACATTATTTTTCGTGATTTCAGAGTTGGTCCCATAGTGAAAGTTGTTCAGTTCGATGGTCTAAAGCATCTCTTAAAGTTTGTAGGGTTAATTTTTTAACACTTTATATACGGTGACTGATAATTAGTGACCAATACTTAAACACGTGCTTGTACTCATGATAACAAACAACTTTTACTATGGGACCAAACCTGAAATTGTGAAAAAAAAATCTGCTGATCGATCATTTATGTTCGCCTAACTGGTCAAAATGTAGGTACTCAACAGCAGATTTTTTTTTCGCGAAGTCAGGTTTCGTCCCAGAGTAAAAGTTGTTTGTTATCATGAGTACAATCACGTGTTTAGGTAGGTATCGGTCACTAATTACCAGTCACCCTATATATGAAATGAGTTACAAAAAGATTAAATTTAGGTAAAAATAATGAAAATACTATCAGTTGTCCTGTAAAGATGAGGCCACTTTGACTGAACTGAGCAGAGGGTACGTCATCTTCATAATTGTCATCGACAGTCGCAGAACACATCTCTCCCAAAATGGATACATTGCCAACACAAATCCTATCGCTGGGCGAATGCGCTGAAGACTGCAGGACCACTTCTCCACCACGCGACTCCCTCGCACCACTGAAGTAGCTGCCCTAATCATCTATTGAAGAGGATTGTGAGGCATACTTCTTGATACTTGAACAAAATAAAAACTCGGCATTTTCTAGTCCTAGAAGCAAAAAGAAAGAATCTAAAAAAGAAATAATATATTTTTAGGGAGTGACCACACTTATCAACGCGGAATCGGCTTGAGCCGATCCACAGTTGGACGTGGTGTCGAATCGCGTTGCCCAAACCGAAATGAGGGGAATATCGTCTTTATCGTAATTGCATGGACATAAATCTCTTTCTGACCGGCTCAAGCCGATTACGCCTCAAAAAGTGTGGTAACTCCCTAAGTCGGGTTTACCACTACTATCACAATATAAAATTTAAACAGAAAGTTATCCATTATTCCAGAGACAGGAACCACCGGGACCAAGCACGTGAAGAGCCGGTGGCAGCCCCGCTGCCGCCTCCTACGATGACGCAGGCTAACATCGACACGGGCAGCGTGGAGCAATTCCCGCGACTGTCCGCCACGCCCGCCGCGCCCGGACTGGTGATGTCTGCGCCGCATCGCGCGTACAAAGGTACTGTCCTTCACTATACCTTCTTCACGAGGGTTTGTCGCAATCGCAACACGTTTTTTTTTCTTCTATTCTCTCTTGTCAGCCGTCACTCTGTCATCACATTTTCGTTCTAATCTCTGTCACAATCTGTCAAAAATGCCTCTAATTTCCCTACACTTTTTACATTTATTGTCGCCGGTATGAAATTGTGACTAGATTTTGAACGTTTTCATTATGGAAATTGGCCTTCTGATCTACTCAAAAAATGTTGCCCGCTACTCAACAGTATTTACATACATTGCCTGTCTCCTCCAGGTGTAGGCGGTCTCCTGCGCAACGACAAGAACTTCCCCGCACTGGACGGGGCGCCGGGCCCGTCGCGCGGCCCTCGCCCCGCCGCGCCCACACCTACTACCGTCGCCGCTACTATCGTCAGGAACAGTAAGTTTAATGTTTAGTTATAACACACCACACCAGTCTGCTGTGAGGAAAGATTTATTTATTAAAAAAAAAAACATTAAGATTTATTTAGAATATACCACTTTACTTTTACCGTTACTTACAACTAACTTGAAATAAATGTTTTGACTTGACTTTATTGACTCATTGCAGTTCTTAGCCCAATAAGAGGTTCGGAAATAAACTTTGCAGACATGATGAGCATTGATATATTCTGAACACTACCTACGGGGTATAGGTACTTGAAATATCTGTTCAAAAATCAGTTTTTTTTTTAACTCACAGATGTAATGAGTATCGATATATAATCATGTTTTATACAGGGTGGAATCGAAGTCATGGGCATTATTTTAACCTAAGGCACTACTCACGATACTGATTGCATTAGGGCTATTAATACGCAAATCAAAAATATTATTAATGCAAGTAAGGAAAACCTTAAAAATGTAGTAAGTCAAATTGCACAAGGCTTATTATTGCAAATAAACACTTAAAGTAATTAAAACAAAATACTTCGTTAACGCCAATAATTGTTGAAATATCAAAATCTTAAAGCGCAGTACAGCGCAAAGCGAAATGTAAACAAACATCACCTGCGCGCGCGCGGGTTTTTCCTTACAAGTAATAATAACAATGGGCTACAAGACATTCCGTCCGGCGGGATTCCCTGAACTCTCTCCGTCCCACTCCCTCACTCGCAAAAATACGAATATCACCCCCGCGCGGGGTATGCTTCCCGCCGCAACACGAAGTCACGAACCCGGAACCAGTGTCATAACGACTGCGCAGGTGCATTGACGCGTAATTGATTTATTGATCCCGTGACGTAATCGCCGTACTCGCCGCTCGCGGCATACGGTGCTTGGATTGCAGTGTATTAAGTGTTAGTGTAGTAGTTGTGTGTTGTGTGTGTGTTTGTGTACACGATGCCTCGACCGCGTAATGTGCAGGCTAGGTACACCAACCAACAATACCCACAAATGGTTGTAATTTACGATCGCGCAAGAAATTTAGTATGAACTCGTGAAATGTTCCATCGGCGCTACCCGAACGACCCTATTCCTTCACGGGGTCTCATTCCACCAGAACCACTCAGAACCTGTTGGATTTTTCGTCTTTTCACGTGCCAGCACATGCACAAGCTCGTGGAAGAGCACCCGTTTACCCTCTGTCACTTTACCGACAAATAAGGTTTTTTCAAAACAATCCACAAGCTAGGTACGTAAATGTTTTTTTTTTAATGTATGTTAGTTGACGTAGTTTTGACCGTCCTAAGCCGGCAAAGTACGAAGGGAAAATTGGAATTTATTATGAATCAATTCATTGGCAACTTACGAATGTCACGTGAGTCGGGCGGGGTCAAAGAATTCACGCCCAATGACGCGCGTACGGCGTAGTGTACCTACGCATTTGCTATCGAGAAGCGCAACTAATTTGATACTTTGTATGACTTACTACATTTTAAGGTTTTCCATACTTGCATTAATAATATTTTTGATTTGCGTAATAGTAGCCCTAATGCAATTAGTATCATAAGTAGTACCTTAGGTTAAAATAATGCCCATGATATCAAATGCACCCTGTAGATACGCATAACGTCTGCAGAGTTACGCTACCTAATTTAATTTTACTTATATCTTCAAATCCTGGTTTTCAATAGAAAAAATCATTAAAAATGTTGCAAGTTGCAAACTTAAACTATAAGTATTTTAAGTTATTTTTCCAAAAGCACACATCTGTTTACATCATTGTAAACTATTATTGCGATCGTAAGATACATATTACATACATAATTATATAAACTCACGCTTTTTTCTTATGGGAGTAAGCAGAAACTACTGAACGCCACCTGCTACGATCGCGCGATACCTACATACTCCTTTTGCTTCGTTTACGTTCGCAAGATCGCCTACAACATAGCCATAGCCAATAACATCACTGTCCATACTTCCAGCCAAGCCCAGTGTATCAATCCAACTGCACAGCCAGCCTGCCAGCGCCAGTAACTTCCGCCTCACCCAGACTAGTGGGCACCGCATCTCAGTGCCGCCACAACACAGGAAACCGCCGCTTATGGACGACGATGACGACTTCCCTTCGCTCGGCATCTCGAGAGATGACCATCCGAGCATCGGAGCTGGCACTGTGCAGGCACCTAAGGTAGCTTTTATGAAAGACTAACTGTTGCCCGCGACTTTGTCTGCTTATATTTTCTTTTTAATACAAATATTCAGAATAGTCACAGGCTACCATATCAATACCTGTAAAACTTCATTAAGATCGGTTCTGTGATTTAGACGCGACAGCAACTTTCTACTATAAACAGTATCTTACTAAGAAACTTAACTTACTCAATGTGCCACATTGAAAGCTAGTAACTTATATGAGATGCATCAATTTAAATAAACAGATGACTAAAATTATACAAGTTCCGTTTGTTTGTCTCACTATCACAAATCTAGAAGTATAAATATGTAACTTTTAAATATAATAATAAGTTTCTTTTTCGTTTCAAGGTCTCTCTAATCAAGAGTCAAGAGATGCAAGCTTTAAAGAGCAACCACGTCCCAACTCATCATAAGAAGGCTCCTCTAAGTTCTGAAGCGTTCCCCGCGCTGTCATCTACATCCGCGCCGGTCGCCCTGCCCCAGTGGATCACCATCTCCAAGACCAAAGAGAAGCAGAAACCGACCAAGTCCGAACCTCCTCAGAAACCCAAGGAACCCGCTTTCAATGCTGTAGCTGATTTCCCCACTCTACCCATCAACTTAACCAAATCCAAGTCCAAAAAGCAAGCTCAACCTACCCCCCCTCCGCCCCAAAACATCGAAAACACAAAACTTAGCAAAAAGGAAAAGAAAAAACAAAACAGTAAAAAAGAAAACTTACTTGACACATACAACGTGAACGGGACCAATGATAAGAAGCTACTGAAGGAGTCGTACGCCTCCGTCAATGCAAATAATAATAACCAAACCGTGGAAGACAAAAAGGTTAAGACTGTGGAATCTACTGTTAACGATGCTGAGAAGAATAGGAACGGTGGTAATGGAGACTTCAGTTTAGCTGCTAAAGATTATCCTCCATTAAACTCTCGGAGTAACAATAGTTTACCGACTAAGAAGATGGCGAATGGTAGCGTTCCGCCGGGGTTTAAACCTCGTCCGGCTTGCGACGGCATGATGTTCACAAACTCTGCTGGACAGACGTTTCCCGCGCCGTTACACACTTACATGCCACCTCCGAACTTCGAGCATAGAAACCGTGCTTTAGTCAAGCAGTTTGCAGTCGCTTTAGGCGGTGCTGCGGCAGTAGAAGAGTTCAAAGTTGCGTCGCGAGCGTTCCGCGACAGTTCTATTAGTGCGGAACAGTTCCATCAGCATTGTCGTAAGGCGTTAGGTGCGGAATTCGATGCTGTGTTCCCGGAGCTGGTGGCGTTATTGCCAGACATTGCTAAGCAACAGGAGCTGATGGTGGGAAGAAGTGAAGAGCTCCACATGTGCGCTACTTGCGGGCAACTGCTGGCGCCTGAAGACCGCGCCGCGCACAACACGCAGCACTGGCCGCCCCTCGCGCCTCGCTAGACACGTCGCACTGCCGCTCAGCCTGCCTTGTGTTCATACCTCTCAAATAGACGCCACTAACTGTGCTGACGAACAGCCTTCGGTTCAAACTGACAGTGAGTGTGAATACTTTATCGTTAATGCCATACGGACTTGTTTACTATCAGCCAGTGCCTATGATTTGCGAATAGATTTTTGGGTAATGTTTTACATCACTCTTAGCTACAGATATTGACAGTCATAATTTTACTAGGGAGTCAACATTGACATTAATTTGGATTTTATTGTACCTATGTTTTGTAAATACATAGTTTTTTCATAGATATTGTTCCATGTATTGTGGTAGATAATTGTAAAAACATCGATACTTCGGTGTTCACTGTATGACCACATATTTCGATAGCCAGAATATTCCTTTGACTGTGCAATGTTATGTGATCATATTCAAACCACAGTAGCGCAATTCTCAGAAAATGTGATTTTGTAAAATGTAAATGTTATGTAAAATATATTGTTTCAAAGTTTTATTATATTTTTGTACTTCTAAAGCAGAACGATTTCATTAGTTTTGTGTAAAATATTTTTGTTGAATATTGTTAGTGGTTTTATTGCGACCCTTTGTGCTAAATAATTAAATTATAAATAACTAAACAGTCCATCTACTTAACTTTAAATACATTTGTGTATGTAATACATTTATGTACATTGTATAGACACAATGCATACAAGTTTTATAATTATAAATGTACATACTCTTATAAATAATTATATATTCGAGTATAACACTTTGTTTGAAATAACCATAGTTATTTTCCTAACATAAACTTTTTCCTGCTAAAAACTGACATAGTGATGCTATTTTCTGAAGATAATTAAAATATTGATTGAATCCTAGCGAAAAGCATCTCAGCCGTACCGCTTCTCGAAAGTTTTAACTATGATAAATAAATAGCATAAACAAGATACCATTTTTTTTTTAACGTGGAGAAATGCTGATGCATACTGCACTACCACGGGTAGATAGTGCAGTTATGTGGGACTTTAACCCACTAAAACTCCACGGTGTCCTCCTCCGCCGCTTATGGCGGGAACACGGGCACGCGTTAGCATTCATCCGTGAACCCGCCGCGGCTGTCCGTCACCGGACCCTCCTCTGGGGAGTGCTCCCCATCATCGGCGCTCCAGAACACATAGCACGCCCTGACCACCCCAGGGACCAAACTAGCACATGAGCGCCAGACGACCCCGTGTCTGGGCACCCTTGGTCCCCTTGCGGCGGGTCAGGTCGTTGGCCCCGCCGCTTGCCAATTTTCGGCCGCAGAGGATAGGGAGAGTGGCCAACGTAATACCAACACTCCTCCTCCCCTGCGGCCCCACGGCGACCGCCAGCGACGGTGGCGACCCCGTCAAGGCCGCGGAAGATAGGGAGAGCGGCGCACCGCAATACCGGCACTCCTCTCCCGCCGCGGCCTCCAACCTTCAGCCGCGATGCCTCCCATACGACATCGCGGCCCGCCTCAGTTGCGATGTCGCCCAAGCGGCACCGCAACCTACTTGTTGGCCGCTACGTCGTCGGCTTACAGGCCCTGACGAGCGGCCCCTCCTCGGGTTCCTCTTCGCTTCACCGTGGGTGACCAAGCCACGGCTACAAGATACCATTGGCTTTAAGTTTGATAAAAGACAGCACCGAAATACAATAATCTCGACAGTTTCAAGTAGTGTTGTCACAACGGAGGAGATATTATGTTAGATAATAAAGATATGATTAAAAGAGGCGTCTATAAATTGAAAACTGCCCGCGGGTGGTCTCTTATAAGAACAGCACAACACTATGAAGTTACTTCTCTTATTTTTGTGGTAAGTTGTTATTATTTTATTTTACGTCTTTACCCGACTACACTGGCTTCAAGCGTGATGATTTTCAGTGTATGCGAGTCAATATCCTGTAGCCTCAACATATTTCTGAGTAAGTTCCATTATTTTGCATTACTATAAGCTGCGCTTACGCATCAACGACGGTAACGAGGCGCTGGATAGTAAACTGTAAACAATAATCGATCATTTGTCTCTGCAATCTGCCGGCTCTTAATAAAAGAGTCTAAATTCTGTTGAACTTCTGACATATTTATAACTAGCTTCTGCCCACGACTTCGTCCGTGTGGAATTTCTCGTTCCCCCGACCCACCCCATCGCATCGCATCGTCTTTTAGCTCGGCTTCTGAGAGTCCTAGCGTGATGCTGAGTAGCAGTCTTCCTCAATAACTGGGCTATCAAATGCAAAAATATTTTTTCATTTTCGACTATGTATAGTTCCAGAGATTAGCTGGTTCAAACAAACTTTTCAGCTATATTATAAGTATAGCTATAGATACTCGGCTTGTATACTATTTTCTTGTAGTTCTACAATAGCACTGGCATTGGGAGTCGCTGTAAAGCAGGGCAGAAAATTTCCGGATAACTTCATCTTCGGAACCAGCACAGCAGCTTATCAAATTGAAGGAGCATGGGATAAAGATGGTACATAAACATTGGACATTTAATTTGAACTTTATTCCCATTACACATGTTTTATTTTTGTTGGCTTATTTTAGGTAAAAGTGAAAACATCTGGGATTATTTGACTCATACTAATCCAGGCGCTATCGCAGACCAGAGTACTGGTGACATAGCGTGCGACTCTTACCACAAGTATGAGCGAGACGTCGAGATGATGAGAGAGTTAGGCATCGACGCCTACCGCTTCTCCTTAGCCTGGTCCAGGATATTACCCAACGGCCTCGCGAACCACGTCAACGAAGAAGGAATAGCGTACTACAACAAAATAATCGACGAAGTACTGAAATACAACATTGAGCCCATGGTTACGTTATATCACTGGGACTTACCGCAAAAACTCCAAGAGATGGGCGGGTTCCTTAACCCTCTTGTAATAGACTGGTTTGCTGACTACGCCCGAGTGGTTTATGAACGCTTTGGTGACAGGGTTAAGAATTTTATCACCTTCAATGAAGGAGGACAAATCTGTTATGAAGGTTATGGTTCTGATTCAAAAGCTCCGAGGTTAAACTTCACGGGTATCGGCGAATATATTTGCGCTAAGAATCTTGCTCTCGCGCATGCTAAAGCGTATCATATTTATAATGATGAGTTCAGGCCTACACAAGGCGGAGTGCTTGGGTATACGATAGCAATGGACTCTACTGTTCCTCTTACTGATTCCGAAGAAGATGCTTATGCTGTGGAATTATTTAGGCAATCACAGGTATGATAAGAAAGGAACTTCAGTGACCTCCCATTATAGGCGTGTTTGATGCCTAGCCCAACCTTAAATGGTTTCTTCTATGGCTTAAAATGGTAAAATGTAAAAAAATCGCATTTTCGTAAAAAATATTATTATTTAGTTAGACACACTAGCAGCTAATTAGCTGATGCGTGCGTAGCTTGGAGATATTTAATCTGTCCAGTCGATTATTGAAGCAGTTCAGTGTGGGAGCCGTCACAACATTTTCCGGGAGCCTATTCCATGCTGTTACCATTCTGTTAGACAAGACTTGCTTCAAGGGCTTTTTTTATGAATTTTCCCATAGCTTTAGGGAATGCCCACGTTAATATTTGTTCGCATTCAGTGTGTAAAGGTCTTGAAGGCTGGGCACTACGTAGTGTTCTGTAAGTATCTTGTATGTCTCAATGAGCCTAAAAATATGTCGCTTACTTTATGAGATTTCCTATTTCCAGTGGGCTGTATACACAGATCCAATCTTCTCAAAAGACGGAGGGTTTCCGAAAGACCTTTTAGAGCTTGTAGCCAAAAAGAGCGCAGCGCAGGGCTTCCCTAGATCTCGACTATCAGACTTCACTGAGGAAGAGAAGGCCTACATTCGGGGCACGAGCGATTTCTTCGGCGTCAACCATTATTCGGGTGCCCTCACATCTGCCTCGCTGTTTACGTCACAGTTTCCTGTGCCGTCAACCATGGATGATATAGAAGTCGCACAGATGAAGCCAGATGATTGGCCACAAGCCGCTTCCTTTTGGCTGCAAGTAAGTATGTTGTGGTAAAAGTGTTATTGTTTTTGCACTACATTCTCCGAAGCTTAAAGGTCCTCAATTAACCTGTAGAAGTGTAGACAAATATATCAGGGGGAGTCATACAAGGGGAAGATGAATATTTCATGATTTCTGAGCTAGCAGGTCTACTTTTTCAGAACTCTCAAAAAGGCGATTCCAAGTTATCAATTTTAGAACGCAACTTACGATTGCACTTGTCTGAATCCAGAGACGGACCGTTATTAGTTAAAATTGAGACCTTTGTATCTTTACCAATATTGAAGCAAAGACCTCATAACTTTGCTACTTACAAAGTTACCCACCCATATAGAAGTAGCTATCACAGGTAAAATTTGTTTATGAATCTATATTATATGCCCGTAAAAATGCTACTATTACAAAGCAAAACGATTTGTTTTTGTATATAGGAACTGAGCATTGGAAATCCTCTTGACATTTTGGAAAATTCAGTTACCGAATAAACTTAAAAAACAGTGATAATGTTATCACAGCCTTATGCAATATAGATCCAACAATAATTAGATAAAGGTTTTATTTTAGGTTTGTAACTTACCAATCTTATTTATTATTGAACAGAATCAACAAACAAAGTAAAACGTATTACGTTACGTTATCGTAATCGAAATATATTACAACATGACATAACATAACGCCTTGTTTCCCGGAAGACTTGGGCAGAGGTATACCTATAGTACACCCACATTTCGCCCTGGTTATGTTTAAGTCCCATATAATAGGGGGCGAGCCTATTGCCATCAACCGAGCACAAATCCGGAATCTAGGCTGCTACTGAGAAATCCTTGACGGGAAAACCCAATAACACTTGCCCGAGCTGGGAATCGAACCTAGGACCTTATGCTTTTTTTTGGGTTGGAAATTATCAAATAACTTCTCTCGTTCTGGGCGGAGCTGGCGTGTCAGACTTTCACCGACTAAAACCCACCCGTGTTTCAGTCGCCTGTGTCAGGGGGCCCCACGGTATCTCTTTCGAACAGCCCGCGACCCTGGCAGGCGTCGGCCCTAGCGGACCCCGTCAGTTAGCTAGTGCTGACATCTCTTTGAGGCGCGCGAGGAAAACGACGTGGCGTCGACCTGGGCCTGGTCCTTACCGGACGGCCAGCTGCCCATTGCTCGCCGTCCGCAAGCCCGCACTTACGGTGTCCGGGAATCGGCTGCCGATTCCCGACACCCAGAGCGTCTGCTGCGGCGACTAGGGGCGTGAGGGCGCAAAGATTGCCTCTCCCTCAGGCGCTCCACCGCGGGCCTTATTATTACCTCATGCTCAGTAGTAGCGCTTGCGATCACTAGACCAACGAGGCAATCCTAGATATCCTAGGCATATAGTCCTAAGCAATAGTCAAATCTAATAACGAAAAAATTATCTAATATTTTTGCTTCTGACAAAAAATTTGCGTGTACTATAAGTAAAGCTGTCTAAGCCTTCGGGGTCTAAAGACGTGTTATTACTTATGTTGAAGATGTTATGTTATCGAATGGTGTTGTCAACAACAACGCATCCATATTTTTATAACCGAAGATTTATTTCTGTCCCCAGCAAATGCCAAACAGTGTTTACATCACACTGAAAAGCATACAAGAAAGATATGGCGATGTGCCGATCTATATAACTGAAAACGGTTGGTCTACCTATGAAGGTATTGAAGATGAAGGTCGGGTAGCTTACTATAGGGCGGCGTTAGAAAGCGCTTTAGATGCTATGGACGAAGGGATCAACCTCAAGGGATACTTCGCATGGAGTTTGATGGACAACTTTGAGTGGATGGCTGGATACACGTAAGTGCATTTTTTTACCGATGTCTATAGGATTTTTTTTTTATGTGGATGCATGTGGCAAGATATGAATTAAATATAAATGTGGCTAAAAGAAAAGAGCAGACCAAAAAATAATCATTATAATGTTTGAAAGATGATATATGGGTACCGACCCCAAATAAGTTGGTATACAAACGGAATGGGGTATAAAACCTGTGTTAAATTCGACTTTATCTTTACAGGGAACGTTTCGGCTTATATGAAGTTAACTTCGACGACCCCGAACGCACACGAACCCCGAGGAAATCCGCTTTCATCTATAAACAAATTATTAAGACGCGGACGATCGACCATGAATACGACCCAGACAGCAACGTCATGACCATAGATGAGGGTCACTGAGACTTATTACAAAATAAAAATCTGACTAGTTTATAGATGTATATAATTTGAACCTTCAAAAACAAATCCTGGTACTAATAAAACCCATGAAAATGTCTATAAATAAATGCTCTTTTACTTGTCGCTTTTGCCCCATCCCAAGAAACCCTTGACCAATCCGGTAAGGCCTGCGCCTTGCTTCTTATTGTCAGCTGCGCCGGTCTTATCGTCCAAGTTCGGAAACTCCACGAAGTTACAAGCCAAGTCGAAGAATAACGGTTTACAAGGAATGGCTTCCATAGACGGAGGCATTTTGTAGATGTTCGGGTTCTTAGTCAGGACTTGAGTGTCCTCTCGGTACTCGTCCAAGCGATCCACCAGAGGCTTCTTGTCTTTATACTTGCCAGAAGAATACTTCGTGTCTTCGTCTTGGTCTTCATCGTCTTCCAGAACGGAGTCGGCATGGACTTCGAATTTGCAGCTTTCGATGTCCTTTTTCAACGATTGCAACTTTGCCACCAGTTGTTTGTCGTCAAGCTTTTTGCCTAATGATTCGGCAGAGTAGTTGCTGCATCGTTCTAACATAGCGAGAGCCTCTCTAAAGCGACGCAGCCCAGTCAGCACTTGGGCGATGTAGTAGCAACGGAACGCGCGGTATGCCTTCGTCAGGGTTTCTATTTCTTGCTGGTAAGCGGCGTCAGTTTCGAATCCGGGTAGTTGCTGCAATTCGGTGAAGTTCTGCAGGATGATCTCGTAGAGCCTAGTCAGGTCCTGAGGACGGACCTTCTTGCCGTCGATTTGTATGTTGTTCTTGCGAGCCTCCTCTGCTTGTTGGACCAGCAAGTTGTTCCTGTCGACCGTACGCATCAGACGCACATACATCAAGTACGACAGCAAGTAGTTGACGCCAGACATCTGCGTCTCTGACGCTGTCTTCAGCTTCGGATCAGTTTTGATTTCATCTTTGATCGCTGAAATAGCGTCCTTGCAATCCATGAGAATGTTCTCGAGGATATCGATCTTGGCCTGTACGGTCTCTGCTTTGGCGACGGACTTCTCTAGATCTTGCAACGCGATGAGGAACAATCTCACTTTCTCGGGCCTCACAGATACTTTACGACCGCGCCATTCCACTTCATGCATCACGCCAGAGCGGGACTCTCTGAAAAATATGTACACAAATGAATAAGTGCGTAAAAATGCAGACACTAATTGATTACTGCGAAGGTCAGTAAGCCTGCCACTGCCAGGCTGGCTCTATACCCCTGTTTATAACAGTTAACATGTGTTGATAATTCAACTTTGACAGCGGTTTTATTGAGCAGTAGTAGTAAGTTCTGTTTGCTGAGTTTTCACTGTTGTGCAATGGACCGTGCGATTAAACTACGACAATCGTACACATAACCTGGGGTTACAAATTCTTTGGTTATTTTTATTTTTCCAACCGAACAAATAAAAACTTTGTATGCAGGTGGACCCTCATAAATTCGCGGCGCCTTTAAAGTGGATGCTCATAGGTAGACTGAATTAGCAGTTTCTTACGTTTTTGCAGTTCTTTATTAGGTCTTTTGTTGAAATGTGATTCAGAAACATTTTTTCCGCATTAAGAGAATCCATCGTGAAGTTGAATAAAAGTGAACTAACTTAGCTTGCGCCATGAGCGTGTCCAAGTTGTCGATGAGCCCCTGCCCGCGCATGGCCACAAGGTCGCCGGCCGCCGACTCGTCACCGATGTTGTACGCGCAGTAACGGAGACTGGGCTTCAATTCTTCTGCCTGTATACAGATAAAGTTATACGTGTCTTGTTTATGACAGAGAAATACAAGAAAGAAAAAAGAGATAGTTTATATTGTCATAAATTATTTCATTTCGATTTTTGCTGACGAGACTAAAATTCCTTAGTTTTAATTTTTAACACTTACAAAATACTACATGATTCGGTCAAGACTGCACAATAGGTACATAAAATAAAAATACCGTACCTTCTGCTTATAAACCATGCGCTCATCTTCAGGCAGCGCTGCACACAGCTTCTCAAGCACAATCTGCGCTCGATGCAGCGCCTCCGCGGCGGGGCGCCACTGTTGCAGCTCCACCAGCAACGCGCCGCTCAGCCACGCCGCGTACGCGCCCGCCTCCAGCTGCGTGCGCGCATCGCAAACTCCGCTTTGCTGACAAAGAAATAAGGTTAATTTTTTAATGGGTTATCCTGGCAATATAAAAGTAAGAACTTTTTTTTTTTTTTTTTTTTTTTTTATAAAAACGTTGCCCCACACTAGGAATTACTCCTGTGTCGTGGGTGCGTTTACAAACATTTAAACTCACATACACAAACAGCCAGACCCGGAACAACTACTTGTAGGTCATACAAATATTTGTTCCGTGCGGGAATCGAACCCGCGACACGCAGCGCATCAGTCAATCGCTTAACCACTGCGCCAACCGTGCCGTCTAACTTGATCTGTTAGTATGACCCGTGACTCGTACGCAACCGCCTCCAGATACGTAAGTGTATTTCAAACACCGCTTTGCTCTCAAAGAAGGTTCATTTTAAAATGTGGTTCACTAGCAATAATATAGGAGCAAGTCGACTTGTTAGTATGTGTATACGTAAGCGCGCAAACGCAACGCAAACTCCGCTTTGCTAACAACGTTATAAGGTTCATTTTAGAAAGCAGTCTAGTGACAATTTGCAGTGCAGTGGAGCAAAAAATTCGTTTTCTGGTCCTACTTTATGTAGTTTGAAAGGTTTTCTGCAATCCCATACACATGTAAGCACTTTCTCAATCCAAAATTGCTCATAGCCGAAATAACAACAATTCTGACTAATATTACGCCTGATAGAGATGCTTGGTAGAAGAACAGCATGTTGGTCTGCCCCAACCCCAAATAAAGCGGGATAAGGGCATGAGGATAATGATAACGGGCCTAATATTAAAGCTTTCATAAAATCGCCGACTTTTTGTGGCCCTCTTGTTATAACACCATTAAAAAATATTAAATTCTATCTATAATCACCTCACACAACTGCAACAGCGTCTGCGCATGAGCATACGCTTTCTTCAGCCTCGCGACCAGATGGAACTTCTTCCTTGGCTCAGTGTTGGCCTCCTGCCGGAGCTGCATAGCGTGCGCCCAAGCCCTCTCGGACTGCAGTAGCGGCACGCAAAGCAAACGGCTCTCGGCAGACGTCGCCGTCAGGTGTACGGTCGTGACGTCCCGACGACGGTAGTGACGTCTGTCGCCCTGGGGAAGAGATTTGTTATATTGGTAGTTGTTATTCATATATTAGGGAAGACGATTTGAGGGGGGTATCAAGTCTTGTTTTATCTTACATGGGAGAGGAAGGGCTCTAGACTGTTCTAACGTATGATCACAAATCGTTAAAACGTTACTTTCTTATTTATAACACAAACCAACGCGTTTTTACATTATTACTAATTTTTCTTTGCAATTTTGGTAGATATTAATCTTACGTAAAATTGAAAGGGGGGGGGAGAGGGTCAGAATGTGGTTAATTGTCTTACACAATAAGAGGTTCATTTATAAACGTTGCTTAAATTTAAGAGACGTTTAAACATCAAAATTGTATGGTTAAACAGTCTCTAATTAACGGTTAACATTTATAAATAAACCCCTAAATGAACTGATCCTTACAACAAAAGCTGATTAACATTTGAACAATGTAAACACATTTCAATCTTATACAGAATCAAGTGCCAAATTTGATTAAAGCAGCAGTAGAACAAATATTTGAACCATTTCATATTTTTGTCACACCTACGATTCGGACCGATCGAAAGAGCACGAAATTTTTCAGTACTTATACTGTGACGAAATCGGGGAATCGGGGAATGTATTTTAATGACATCTTGCTTATTGGCTAACGAATCTGGCTATTTTGTCTGTTGAGCAACAGGTGCGTGATGCTATAGACATTGAAAGTGCAAAACTTTGCTCTTAAAAAATTAGACGAATAAAGTTTTAGTTAAAGTATATTAATTTTCCTATAAAAATATAAATATTAACAGAATCGTTGTAGTTCTAATTGGAAGTCGATTTGCGTTTTATATTCAATTCGCTAATAACTTAATCTTGATGATCGTCAAGGTATAATCAAAAGTGTTCTATACCTGTTATATCAATGTACTGCCCCGTTGGTCTCGTGGTCGCAAGCGCGACTGCTAAGCGTGGGATCCTGGTTTCGATTCCCGGGTCGGGCAAAGTGTTATTGAGTTTTTCCATTAGGAATTTCTTAGTAGCAGCCCGGAATTTGGAAGTTGGTGGTATGATACCCCCGTGCCTCGGAAAGCAAGTTAAGCCGTTGGTCCTGCGCCTGATCTGTCTCCGGTCGTGTTGGATTGCCGTCCCATCGGAGTATGAGAGTGAGGGAAGAGGGAGTGCACCTGTGTCTGCGCGCACACTTGTGCACTATAATATCTCCTGCGTACCTGGCAAATCTCCGTTGAGATTGGCCACCGTGATCGAAATCGGTTGGGGAGGCTATTATTATTATCAATGTAAATGGCACACGTGTAAGAATTATTGTAATGTAGTTATATTGTTTACAATATAACTACATTATTATATATAATTATTGTAACCTGTAAAATACACAATAATGATGCCTGTTCTTGCCGAATCATCATCATCATCATCAGCTGGACGACGTCCACTGCTGCACAAAGCCCTCCCCCTTAGACCACCACGCCGAACGACAATCCGCCACTTGAACCCATTGGTTTCCCGCTTGCCGAAAATTTCTTTAGATTTACTGCATAATAGTCTTTTAAATTGAAATACCTAAATAAGAGGCCGGCAAAACTTTCTTACGCCTCGGGCGGAAGACACCCACGCTACGCCATTGGTAACAAACAGCCTTACGACTAATTATCACCTTTTGGTCACAACTGAGATGCATTGTTCTATTTGCAAGTGGCAGTCAAGAGAGTATTCTCTTGACTGCCACTTCAACAACGACTTCAACAACGTGAGTATTCTTTCAATAGATGTTTTTGAAGGATTTTTTGGCTAAACCATGAGCTTATTATAAAAGCTTTGGTCTATCAAGTATTAATCATAGTTTCGGTTTTTACCCTGAATTCCCATAACAAAAAAAAAATAAAAATGTACAAACCTGCGGTATTTTGAGCACTTTGCGCAGCCTCCTGAGGCGCCTTGAACAATATCCTCGGTAGCGCTGGTAGTCACCATGGCGGAGACCATGTTGTTGTTGAGCTTCCTTCGTGATACGGAAAACTGATTTCTAGTTATGAAATATTATTTTGGCATACAACAGGATACATATTTTAAGTTTTGAGTATGAATTTTGATGGCTATAAGAGTAAGGGTAGACCAAAGAAACGATGGATTGACTGTGTGAATGATGATGGCTGGAAAAGGGGTGAATGCCGAGATGACAGATAATAGAGAAGTATAGAAGAAAAGGACATGTTGCGCCGACCACTAATAAATTGGGGTAAAGGCAGGGGAATGATGATGAGTTTCATCATCTGTCTAGCCTTTTCCCAACTATGTTGGGGTCGGCTTCCAGTCTAACCGGATGCAGCTGAATACCAATATTTTACATGGAGCGACTGCCTATCTGACCTCCACCCCTTGGTAAGACGGGTTGTCAGACTTTCGGGCTTCTGACTACCTGTAACGACTGTCAAAGATCCACGAATGACAGCCGGGCGGGACCAACAGCTCAACGTGCTTTCCGAGGCACGGAGGGATCTCGGTATGTAAAGATGGTCACCCATCCACAGACAACCGCGGCATGCGTAGCTTAACCTGATCGATCGACCTGTGCGGCTGTTATTATTTAGCCACGAGAATGATGATGAGTTTATTAGAATTAAAAGAGAGAATGATAAGCAGTGATCGGATATTCGGATGCATATTTACCTAAAGTTCATTTTTGGTTAGGAAATTATGGAAACGACTTCTTAAAACATATTTTTTTAAATATAAATCCCGGGATTCCAGAAAATTCGGGAATGCGAAACTAGTCTGTAACATGGTGAGGAAACGTCGTCTTTAGCATGTGGTATATAATAAAAAAAAAAAACAGGGGGATCATTAATGTGTATTTACTTGAAGTTAATTTTAAGCTCCCCATCAATTTAGGAGGCAGTGAAGTTACATAGACACTTTGTATCCTATACTATCAACTTAGTCGTTTAATACGATGGTGCCGATTGTCTTGTCACAAATGCGTCTAGACTAAAAATCACCAAAATTTAGTTGATTGCCGTCAAACGACGATTTCCCATTCTGAAATTAACTAAAGTGACAAAACTTAACTAAATTTTAGTTTGACAGCACCAAGATGGCACTGAGATATTAGTTTAGTGAAAATAGTAATTTTGCTATTCTGAATTTGACGTTTGTCACCTAAAATTTATTTTCTAACTAAATCTGACTATTTTTAATCGCGACTAAAACAGTACTGTTTTTTTATTTTCTTATCTTTTGCTTATATCTCGAAAACGGTGTGTCCTATCGCAAAAATAATTAAAATTTCGACCCTCTTTATAAAACCTGTAAACCCTTAAAACCCAACACGTTGGTAATAATTTTTCATATTTTCCATACAAAAGTGAAAAATTCCATATAAAAGACGTCGAGAGCCCCACCTTCGGCTCAAAAAAAAAACACGGGGTAGGGCAAATAAGTACCTACTTTTTGGCTGAATGCACAAACCATGCGAAAACAAACAAAAAAAAACTACCTACTTACCACGTGGAGTCGCGATTGTCAAATTCGATTTGGTTGTGTCAAAATTATTTTTAAATTTAGAGATATTTTAATGCAGAAATAGGTCTAAGATTGTCATAGCCAAAAGTAAGGAATTTTAGTGATAGTTTAGTTAATTTAGTTCGGTGTACAAGAGAATCGGCACCACTGTCAGTCAGACTCCGTTGAGCGCGCGGGAGTGTGTTGGTGATGTTGTTGTACGTTAATAATCATTAAGAGGTTGAATGGTTTTTCTTTGTTATTCTTATCACTACATAGTATAAAACAAAGTCGTTTTCTCTGTCCCTATGTACAGAGGCCAGCACATCAAGCTACCCCAATCTGTCAGATTTTCCCAATTGAATATGAACCTTATTCCTTTGCGCAAAAGTTGAAAATCTATCAAAGAAATTTGACAGATTGGGGTAGGTTGACCTGCTGGCGTCTGTACGCTTAGATCTTTAAAACTACGCAACGGATTTTGATGCGGTTTTTTTTAATAGATAGAGTGATTCAAGAGGAAGGTTTATATATATAATACATACATGCATGTATAGTAGAGAAACATTGATAATTTTAGAGGTTTCTAATGTGATGTCGTCAATAAACACATTTTTTTGCGCTTACTTTTCAAACGCTGGCTGAACCCTACGAGATAGATCAAAATAATGTACTACAGTATTGTACACCATAAAAAGGTCTACAAAAAAGTCCGCGATGGTATATGTCTATCTCAGAAGGATAACCCAGAATAATCATTTTTAATCCTTTACTTTTTACGAGAAATAATGGCTTATTTACGAAGCTATTTTAAGCAATACAGCATTAATCCTTATCCAATTAAGTACCTTAAATACATTGTGAATTTAATATAGATAAATATGTCCCTTTACAGCATGTAATTTAAATGAATATTTTCGAAGATATTACAGATTTAAAATGCAGGGACATAGCGGTTGCTGCGGTACCGGCCGCGGCGGCGCGTGCTGACATTCTTGAAATACCTATACTTAGTATCAGCATTGCACCCGTGCGAAGCTGGGGCTGGTCGCTAGTTTAATAATAAATAAGAATTTTTCGTTTGAGATAAATATTTTGAAAATTGAAAAATTAAGAGGTAGTTATTATTTCTAGTTTTTTTTAAAATATAAAAGTTAAAATAAGTAAATAAGGTATATTTACTTATTTAAACTTTTGATTCTATAGTAAAAACAGTAAATTTGTTGATTCCGAAATCCCGGGATTTTTTCGATACAAAAGTGCATTCCATAATATTAGCCAACACCTTAAACGAAGTAAATATTCCTACACCCGATTTGATTCTATAGTAAAAAAAAATTTATTTGTCGATTCAAAAGTACATTCCATAATAGCCAAGACCTACACTTTAGGTAAATATGCATCCGATTATCCGATCACTGATGATAAGTCAGTCAGGACTTTGAATTTTATATACACACATCAAAAGTGTCTAGGGATCAAGCATTTTTATGCGGATTTCTTGAGATTGAGATGTGGCTTTGTAATAAATTTATGATTTTATAAATTTATATGGATCCTTTTTGGTGCATTTCATAATTTGAATCAGGAACTGTGAATCAAATTCGAGTAAAAGATGAAAATCAGCTGTCAATATTTTCCCTATAAAAACATACAACGCATTGAAGACATTATTAGTGCTACTGTTTCCCCACTACTGATTAAAACCAACGTTATTATGGAGCGGCGACGTCATTTAAGCAGGGAAGAAATGCTCAGAGCCGTGGGAATGATAGAAGCTGGTTCCCGGCAACGTACTGTGGCTTTAGCTCTGAATACAAGTCAGAGTGTTATCAGTCGACTTTGGACACGTTACCGAAGCACTGGTACCGTGGCTGAGCGCCATGGAGGACGGTATCGCTGCACCACACGGAGACAAGACCGATACATTCAAATCTTAACTCGGAGAGCTCCAACAATAACCGCCATGATGTTAGCCGTGAGGCTTCATCACTCTTCAGGGAACTTAATTAGCGACCAAACAGTCAGAAACCGCTTGCATGAAGTGAACCTTCATTCCCGAAGACCGCTACGGGTACCACCTATAGCAATGCACAATCGTAGGATTCGATATCAATGGGCTCTTGAACACAGAAATTGGGCAGAAGAACAATGGCGTTTCGTGTGCTTTTCTGATGAGTCTCGTTTTGGTATGAGACCGGATACAAGACGTATACGACACTGGAGAACCCCTGGACGCCAACAGCGATTAAAATCCTGCCAGGAAGTCCATCCTTATAGTGGTGGAACCATCATGGTATGGGCGGGTATTTGGATCGGCGGAAGAACTGAGTTGATTTGGATCAGAGGCAACCTCAACGCTCAAATTTATGCTGAGACGATTGTATCAGACGTCATCGTTCCTCTACAAGTGCAAATCGGTCCCTTATTTCAGTTAATGCATGATAATGCACGACCGCACACCGCAAGAGTTGTAAGACAGACTCTCGCCGCAGCTAACATCAATGTCCTGCCCTGGCCTGCTCAGTCGCCAGACTTGAACCCGATTGAGCATGCATGGGATATGCTACAGAGAAGAGCTCTGCCGAATATGGAGGGTATCCAGTCGCAAGAAGACCTTTTTTTGTTGTTGCAACGAACATGGGCGGCCATTCCACAGCGTGATTTGGATGAACTCATTTTGAGTATGCCAAACCGATGTTCTTGTGTTGTTAGTGTTCGCGGTAGAAACACGGATTATTAATTGTTTAAGTTACCCAATAAAATTTTAGAGAAAACTGTTATTTCAGTCTTTTTTTCGAACTTTTGTGTTAGTGGTTCAAATGTCAAAAATCCCTTTATTAGGAAAATGGCAAATTTCTTTATTAATGCAAAGGTGACTTGGTTTATCGTTACTGTGACAAACGAAAACACTTTATTTGATGAATCCTTAAAGAAAATTTTAATTAATATCAATCAGGAGAAAAGTTATTGCAAAAATATATGTTGATCCCTAGACACTTTTGATGTGTGTATATAGATAAAAAAACGTATTGGTTACTTGGGAGACAGTCACCATTATCAATATCTAACAAATTGTTGATATATAAACAAGTTTTAAAGCCTGTATGGACCAACGGTATTCAGCTATGGGGCTGCACCAGCGAAATCAATCGTCAAACTATACAAAAATTTATAAAAAAGCACTTAGGGATATAATCAATGCACCCCAGTACAGAGGCCAGCACATCAAGCTACCCCAATCTGTCAGATTTTCCCAATTGATTATGAACCTTATTCCTTTGTGCTAAAGTTGAAAATCTATCAAAGAAATCTGACAGATTGGGGTAGGTTGACCTGCTGGCGTCTGTACATTAGTAACAGCAACCTCCACTGGGACCTCAAGATAGATGTTGTAAACACAGTAATACAAAAATATGTACAAGCTCACACAGACTTCATCATCATGTGAATGACGAGTGATGCAACTCCTAGACAACACTGATTTAGTGTGAAAACTAAAAAGGGTAAAACCTTTTGAGTTAAGTTTAGTGCAGTGTGAGTGAACTTAAACTACAGTACAAGTGCTGAATATTATGCAGAACATGTGAATCAAGTGACTTCCCCATAACATAGTTAATAAGAAAGACATTATTAGATGATTTCTTAATATTACAGTTAATTAGCATTTTAAGTTATATTTAAATTACTTATTTAGCTAATAGGCTAGATTTTAATATGAATAAAGTACCATCGACTGTTACTTTACAATAAAAATAAATAAATAAAAATTGAATTTTTAGCTAGACAGCTTTGTATTCTGGCTGGAAAAATTAATTGCAATAATACAGTTTGAAGAAATTGGAACGTATGTAATTAGACATGCGAAATGTAATAGAAACTGCTACACTAGCTATTTATGTAGTTCGGTAACATATTGCATGACCAGTCTGCCTATCTCATAGGGGTGGAATCCAAACAAGGTGTAATGACAAAATTATGTGGCCCACTGACACATGTTATGTTTATGTTAATCATAAATTATTTACATTAAATTAAAATGCAAGAGCAGATATATTGAAACAGTAAGTTGAAGTTACTTATTTTTGACATAAAAGTTAAAAGGATTACGATATTGATAAAACATTATGCCTCATTAGAATAATTTCAGAGCAGGCTATGTATATTCGAAATAATTATAGAATAAACAAATAAAATTGTTATTTAAAATTCAAAGGATACTTTCTAATGTTAAAAGTCTTGGAGATTTGACTTCTTCTTTTTCAGTTTCTTCGGAAGATAAAAGTTTGGCATCTCCGGAATCGCCCTCCAACACCACCATTGTGACTTGCTAGGAATTTAATTAGTCAGTTTCAGTTAAATTACTGTAATATTTCCTTTCGATTTAATTTTATTGAAAAAGACAGCTCTCGGACAACACGACATGACACATGTTTTAAATGTTCGGGTAAAATATAATTAGTTTATAAACATGAAATGCAGAGGTTTATCTCTCAACTGCGAAACAATGTTCTTGCTAGAAAAAGTAGTCAAGTGATCTACAGGCTAAAGATTCAATGTTTGCTAAACTGGAAAGTGGAACGGAACAAACCATGTTCATGGTTCGTCACTTGACAGTTGACATCACGTTTGGTTTTTTAAACTTATGGGTTTGGAAACAAAGGTTTTATGACACTACGCAAAATAAAAAGAATATTTAAAAAGCCTGTACACGATCAATAAATTGCACTTCATCAAACAATATCTGATCTATGCGGGCACAGAATACAGTACGGCCTACGGGCAGCGTGACCAGTATTTTTAATTAATACTTTTTCGGTGTATTTTATCTTTTTCGGGCATCAGTATTTTTGAAGGTACTTATTAACTGTTTTTAAAATACTTACTTCCGCCAACCACTTACCCAAAAAACCCCAAAATACCTTCAAAAATACAGATGATCAGAAAAGAAAAACTACAAAAAAAAAAATACTGAATCTGGTCACGCTGCCTACGGGGGACTTAGTACATGGTCTTCCACGTGCCAGGTCGCCCGTACTGTATAATAATAGAATAATAATAATAAATAATTATTTTAAAAGTAATTATTATTATATTATTTTATAATAATATTTTTTTATTCTATTAGATTTTCAACTTTATTGCTAAAAATAAGGTAAAAAATTGTTTGGAAAATTTGGACAGTTTCGAATAGCTTGATGTGCTGGCGTCTGTACATAAGCGTCGCACAGTGGGCTGAAAATCGACTTTCGTGGACATACAATACTTTTTCCCAAATGTCCATTTTTATCACTGGAAAATGTTTTGGAAGACTAAATACATGCCTAAAAATATCAACATTAAGGAATAGCTTTGCAAACAACGCTCACAGAATGTTTTCTCTAAAAATTACTATGGGCATGAAAAAGTCATAAATCTCCTTAGGGCTTGATTGGCCCTAATTATTTTGCAGGTGATTAATTCTTCAATTATTTTCAATTTTTTGGCATACCCCGAAACGAAAAGTACACACGGCTACACATCAAGGTATACATTTCCAGTTTTTGGCTGACCTCGCATTGTGTAGGTTTTTCGTGCAATCAGAAGTCAACTAAGACAGGTTATGTATAGCTTGATGTCTAGCCGTGCGTACCTAGCTCGATTTTTTTAAAATAAGTATGCCTACACGAATAATTAAAAAAAAAATGATCAAATGATTTAATTTATGCTTAGCATCTACACGGGCTACGTAAACGATGAACCCAATCATTATTTTGTATGAGCACGCCACATTATCATCAAGATATGCACATACCCTTCAGCAGCTAGATCGGAAGCTTCTTGGTCTAGCAAAACGGTCCGTGGTAGCAGTGTCAAATTGGCAACATCGGCTGACATGATGGAGCTTGGGATTTCTTCACTTCTTGCGCGTATAAATAATATGATGGCATGCCTTATACACATATCGTTCAGCATAGCTATTCACGACTACTCGATACGATTTCGTACTGTATCGAACATCAATCAATGTTAACGCAGGAGTCCTCTAAACGCTGTTCAGAAATCCAAAACCCGAAAATTTTGTCAGTTTAAATCAAATAGACGACCATTATTCTTCCGACAGCTGTTTGGTGTCGGGGGCAAGGCAAATCAGGATATTGAAATGTGTCATTTTCGATACGATAGCTTGTCGTAAGGTTGTGAATTAGAGTGCTGATCGGATATTAAAAAGTACTCACCCCCAGGCTCTTCCACCTAGTAGAAGAGTGTACTTTGTAATTATGAAATAAAATTCATAAACTTTTTTTATGATTATGTGGCGTACAAAGCAGTGGTCGGGTTCATCGTTTGTAGTTCGTGTAGATGTTAAGTTTAAATTAAGTTAAACATTTGATCAAAATTTTTTATTGAATACATTAATCGTGATTTAAAAAAAAAATCGAGCTAATATTCGTTTCGGGGAGTATGGCAAAAATTTTAAATAATTGAAGGATTAATCACCTGCAAACATTGCCTGCAAAATAATTAGGGACAATCAATCCATATCGGAGACATAAATAATACTTTTTCATGCCAGTTCCATAGTATTTTTAGAGAAAAAATTCTGTGTGCGTTGTTTGCAATGCTTTCCATAATGTTGATATTTTTAGGCATTTTTTAGACGTGCATACTTCCAAAACATTTTCCAGTCATAAAAATGACATTTGGGAAAAAAGTTCTAGAAGTTTATGAAAGTCGATTTTCAGCCCACTGTGCGTCGCCACATTGGTGTCATCCTACCATACAAAATACGAGTGTAAAAAACTAAAAATAACAAAAGTGAGTTGTCCTTGTCAAGCTGAACCACAGCTTTCTGAATGTAACGGAACTAAAACGTTTCAGGTTAAGGGATATCAAGATTTTCAAATACGTCAAAGAAACGAGACAGTCTGACAGCAGGATAGCAAATCGAATCAATAGCATGTGTGACAGAGATACTAACAGTCCAATGCTAAGTGACAGTAGAAAATAATAACGACTTTCAATCAGATTGTTTTCCTCTTGTCTTTTTCTCTTGCTGTTCTAGGTTAGTGTTTTGAGTTTTGGAAATATTTCGTAAAATATCTGTTAAATCTTACTGAATTTGATAAGTTTTGATCGTTACCAACGGAAACCAAGTGACAACTGTTGTAATTGAATACTTATTTTCTTTCACAGAACGCATAATTCGACAAAATGGCAAAGTCAAAGAATCATACAAATCATAACCAAAGTGAGTACTTAGAGATAGAATTTTTATGAGGAACCCTGTGACCTAGATGAATTACAAACTGTAGTAATAACACTGATTATGTTCTCCAACGTTTCGTAACAGCAAAACATGATCTATCTTTGAAGTGTTAATTTTGTGGTTAACCTTACATGTAAATACAACGACACTTTCTTTTATTCCAGACCGCAAAGCCCACAGGAATGGCATCAAAAAGCCTAGGAACCAGAGGCACGAATCCACCCTTGGCGTAAGTGAGATTATTTCAGTGAATTCCTAAATAAACATTGAATGTTCTAAGAATACATAAACACAGTACACACGGCTACACATCAAGCTATACAAAACCAGTTTACGCTGGTCTCGCATCGTACGGAAATCCTATACAATGTGACATCAGCTTATACTGGAAATGTATAGCTTGATGTGTAGCCGTGTGTACCTATTCTAACATTTTAGTTACCACATAGGATAAAAGTAATAGTTTGCTCAAGCGTGTTTAGTTATGTATATTGCAATGACAGTTAAAGTGCTAGTTACCAATAATTATTATGAAATCTCAATTTCTTTATTGACCAATTAATAAAAAAGGCTTTAACTTAGCTCAGAATTTATCAAAATCCTGATTATTCTGAGGTGATTTATTGATTTGTCATCCTATGCTAAATCTTACAACCACATTAATGTTTGCTGGCACGCCATTATTATTCTGGGACAGATAAGCTACCTTTTAAAACTCCCTAAGATCTGATATAATCTAGTAATTTTCGAAAAGGAAAATAATTGTAACAATATTGCTATAATACCCAAAACCATGCAACTCCTTGGCATGCAAACATGCAAAACCAAATGAATATATTGTAAAATTATCTTTCTTTTACAGATGGACCCCAAGTTCCTGAGGAATCAAAGGTTCTGCAAAAAAGGTAACCTTAAACCCGCAAAGCAGCTTGCCCGCGCCGCAGAAAGGAAAGCCACACGCGAGGCCAAGGCCAAAAAATGAACATCTAGCTGTAAGGACAATAAAAACTAAAAAAACTTATTCAGTAGTTTGGATTTGAATCAAAACCTCTATTTTTACACAAATGAAACTGCTTAAGAGCCTACAGTACCTCAGCTAAAATTCACTCTTTATCTCGCTCGCACGATACTGCTCGCTCTCACTCAGTAGTGAGAGCGAGACAGAGTGCGGTGCTAGGCGGCAGGCAGCCCTAATAGTTAAGGTATTTGCTTTTTACGGTGAAAATAACGGTAATTTAAAAAAAATAAATAACATAAGACCTGCTTTATAGTTAGTTCGGTTAGTATACAAAGTTTCATGATCTAATTTGAAGTATTTTTTGAATACCAGCGGTTTATTGTTTGGTTTGGAGGTAACTTTGGATTTTTTTTCTATCGAGAAAATTTTAGGAAATCGTGTTTTCGTCTAACATAAGACCTAACATTAATCCTCAACTTTACCATATATTTATTTCAAAATTAATGCTGCAGTATTTTCGACATAACGGAGGATCATGCTAAGCCATTTGAGGTAGTATAGGCCCTTACGACTATGCCAACCGCACAGTGGCGCCCTAATCGTTTGTTTGGTTATTTCATACAATTTAGAATGAAAATGCAGAAAATAAGCACGTTAAGTTGTGCTTCACAAGATCAGATCATATGTTAATATTATTAGAAACAGTAGTTTTACATTGGTGCCGATTCTCTTGTCACAAATGCGTCTAAACTAGACTAAAAATCACCAAAAGTTAGTTTATTCCTGTCAAACGACCCTTTCCTATTCTGAAATTAACTAAAGTGACACAACTTAACTAAATTTTAGTTTGACAGCACTAAGATTGTACTGAGATATTAGTTTAGTGAAAATAGTAATTTTGCTATTCTGAATTTGACGTTTTTCATCTAAAATTTAGATTTTCTAACTAAATCTGAGTATTTTTAATCGCGACTAAAAAGGTGTGGAATAAAAAAAGTTGGCATGAAAAAAATTTACATCAACACCTCGACTTCAGATGCAAAAACAGTAGAGTTTTTTTATTTTCTTTTGCTTATATCTCGAAAACGGTATGTCCTATTGCAAAAATAATGAAAATTTCGACCCCCTCTTAGATACCCGTAAACCCCTAAAACTCAACACGTTGGTAATATTTTTTCATATTTTCCATACAAAAGTGAAAAATTCCATAAAAAAGAGGTCAAGGTTGCCCCACTGCGCACCTACGGCTCAAAAAAAACACGGGGACGGGCCCGTGGCTAAATAATAACAGCCGCACAGGTCGATCGATCAGGTTAAGCTACGCTTGTCGCGGTTGGTCTGTGGATGGGTGACCATCTTTACATACCGAGACCCCTCCGTGCCTCGGAAAGCATGTTAAGCCGTTGGTCCCGGCTGTTCGTGGATCTTTGACAGTCATTACGGGTAGTCAGAAGCCCGAAAGTCTGACAACCAGTCTTACCAAGGGTATCGTATTACCCAGTAACTGAGTTGTGGAGGTCAGATAGGCAGTCGCTCCATGTAAAACACTGGTATTCAGCTCCATCCGGTTAGACTGGAAGCCGACCCCAACATTGTTTGGAAAAGGCTAGGGAGATGATGATGATGAGGGCAAAAAAGGACCTACTTTTTGGCTGAATGCACAAACCGTGCGAAGTCAAACAAAAAAAAAAGTACTTACTTACCACGTGGAGTCGCGATTGTCAAATTCGATTTGGTTGTGTCAAAATTATTTTTAAATTTAGAGATATTTTAATGCAGAATAGCTCTAAGATTCTCATAGCCAAAAGTAAGGATTTTTAGTGATAGTTTAATTTAGTTCGGTGTACAAGAGAATCGGCACCATTGTTTAGTTTTATTATAATCCTTAAAACGGAATATAATATAATAAAACTACCGTTTCTAATAATATTAACGTATAATCTTGTGAAGCACAACTTAACGTGCTTATTTTCTGCATTTTCATTCTAAATTGTCTGAAATAACCAAACAAACGATGAGGGCGCCACTGTGCGGTCGGCATAGTCTTAAGGCTGTCTTTTCACTAGAACTACAAAAAGAGAATGAGAGTGTAAAGATTAAATTTTTAAAAGAAGCAATTTTCTTAACTCACTCCTGCTTCTTTACACAGTTCTTGTGGAAAGCTAGATTTATTCAGTAGGTAGTTGCAGCGGGATTGTCCGAAAGGGTTACCGCTACCCCGGAACACAAAGGGCTAAGGAAGGAACACGGGCGGGTTTTAGTCAGTAAGAGTCTGACACTCCCTTCTGCTTCGCCCAGAGCGGGAGGGGTCATTTGATGATTTCCCATCCACAAAAAAAAAAAAATCAGTAGGTAGTTAAGTACCTATAGGCTGTGGTATGTGTGGACTGGTGCTGATTCCCTTGTTCACAAATTATACTCTAAATAGTTTAGTTCATCAATGGTGCCAATTCTGTTGTTCACCAACAAACAAAATTTAAGTTCAATGCATCTTTTTTATTTCAAGTTAGTAGTTTAGTCCTGTCGGTTACGTGCCACAGACTTAGAGCATTAAACCAACCGGAGACGCCATTGTCAGGCGTTCCCCGCTGCCAAAGGTACGAGACCGCCGGTCATATCAGTCATATAAAACTAGTTGCCGCGCGTTCCACGTCATTCAGCAAATCTCACTAGCGCGGAACGAACGTAAGAGAAAAATGCCGAATTGCAGTGTTTTTTCGTGTAAAAATAGATCGGAAACATCTAGTAAACAAAAGGATAACCTTACTTTCCATCTATAAGTATTATTTTGTCCTAATAATAACATAAAATGCAATAAATTTGCAAAAAACCAAAAAATATTGTCGGTCAATGAATGTTGCCACTAAATAGTACAAGACCTAATTTAGTGTAATTTTTAAAGTTGTAATTTATAAATACTGACAATTATTTCAAACTTCTATTTCGCATTTGTTATTCTTATTACTGTTTACAACTTATTTTGTTACTTTATAAGATTTTTTTACTAAAGCCTTTAAAAAATTGCTATTTATTATCAAATAATTGATTAATGATATCAAACTTATGTTCCACAAATCTCTTACAATTTTCTCATATCGTTATTCTTCATTACTATAAAATATTTACGGGTCAAGTTATCACGAAACTACGCAATTTTTATATTTAAAAACAGGCCACACTGTAGCAAAATGAGGGCTGTGACTGCATAGAAACAAATATCGATATCGACTTTATGAGTATGTTATGCCAGGGACTGAAAGCGGTTACGGTTAAAGGTTAAGATACCTCAAAAATATAACGGTACCGATTCAAAATAGAGGTTGAGCTATACCGGTACCCATATAAATAAAGGTTAGGATAAATTGTTATTTAACCGTTATACGATTTCGGTACCGAAAAACATGGTGACGGCGCGGCGCCGGTGCACGGGGGTGTCTACAACAACTTGCTGCAACTTGACCTTATGTTTGTTGTACTAGTGGTAGGCAGTTAGCGCGTGAAGGACATGGAGTGATTTAACAATCGCTAACGACAGAAACAGACAGAGTGGCGAGGCGGTGTGTCAAAGAAACCCTTATTTAAAAAGGTTAAGGTATTGGTACTGATATTATTAAAAAGGTTATGTTACTTGTACTGAAATATACCGGTATGAATTTCGTACCTTAAAATGCGGCTACTTTAAAAAATAACGATATCGTTATATTTCAGTTATCGTTATTTAACGGTATGACGTCATACCCAAATTTAAAGGTACCTTTATTTTTGGGTAATTCAGTCCCTGTGTTATTCTATTAATTTTTCAGATTTCCAAAAGATGCAATGACTCGGGATGTTTGGATTTGGGCTTGAGCAAATCATGTTTCGTGGACTCCTAAACGTACTAGTACAATTTGCTCACAGCATTTTGAAGCTTCATGTTCTAGAATACATTCTAATATCAAGAGACTCCGTGCTGCTACTGAGAAATTCCTAATAAGAAAACCAATAACACTGCCCGACCCGGGTATTGAACTCAGAACGTCGTGTTCAGCATTCATCATTGCGAACACTAGACCATCGAGGCAGCGATGATATTCTGTGAAAATCTTACCGTGAAAACTCAGGTAAATTGAGCGTGGAGTGAGCTGTCAATGGTGTCAATTCCTAGATAAAACAAACTCACTTCACCTAAGTTTTCATGGTGAGATTTTTACAGAATCGACCGGCAGTTCTTGTACCGTGGCAATGAATCCTTATAGACTAACTTTAAAATCTAAATCCTATGTTACCTATTTAAAAAGAATTGATCTGCATTGAAGATCAATTTGATACTTAAGTAAATATGAAAAAAACAGTTTGTTTATATGATTTAGGTTCAGTTTTGTGTGTACGGGAAACTTGTTAGAAAATCACAAATGCGTCTGTCTTCTATGGTGTTTATTTGCGACTAACATAATGATTCTTACATAGCTACTTAAATGTACGAAATGAAGCAAACGACGCAACATACCGCCCACCAAAGGGACAACAAGGCCCTTTAAAATTATGCTTAGTGGACTGTATACACATATTTAAAATGAAAACTTGATAAGCAGTATGCAACATTCCAATTAACTTATTTGAAACAAATAATGGTAATTACGGTGTCCATAATTCGCAATGAAATTAAATTATAACAATGCACATAGACATACCTACACAATGCTTGCATGCAAAATTTAAATGAGATTTGACAATGTTTCAAGTACATTGAGGTTATTACAATAATTATTAGTTACAATCAGTCAGCGTTAACCGGTAAGGGACATAGTTTCGTGACAGACCTCTTCACAATGCTATTGCCACATTTAACGCTATATACTCGTGTGAGTCCATCATGACCAGGATGCTTATCTACAATTCGGCCTAGTGACCATTTTCCTGGCGGTAATCCTTCAATTTTGATTAGAACTATGTCACCAATAGTGAATTCTTGTTTCTTCTTATGCCAGACAGGTCGCTGCTGTAGACTTGTTAAATATTCGTCTTGCCATCGTCGCCAGATGTCGCCAACGAGCTTTTGAGTGAATTGCCATCGTGTTAAGTTATGAATCTTGGTGTCTTTAAAATCTGGTGAGGGCACTATGATTGGGGCTTCATGTATCAAGAAATGACCAGGCGTGAGGGGTTCTATAGAATCTGCATCTGAGTCATCAATAGGACAAAGAGGTCTTGAATTAAGACATGCCTCGATTTGGCACAGTATTGTTGTCATTTCTTCAAATGTGAGATTTGTTGTCAACACGCGTTTGAGATGAGTCTTCAGGGACTTTACACCAGCCTCCCATAGGCCTCCAAAGTTAGGACTGTAAGCTGGTATAAAATGCCACTGTGTACCTTCCAAAGCCAGCTTGTGTGCAATGTCTTTCTCAAAATTCAAGTTAGCTTCTTGCCATGCTGCAGCTAAATCCTTTTCTGCACCAACAAAGTTTCTCCCTTGGTCGCTCCATATATGGCTGCATTTTCCTCTTCTTGATACAAAGCGTTTGTATGCAGCAATAAATCCCTCCGACGTAAGGTCTCCTACCAGCTCCAGGTGTATTGCCTTTGTAGACATACAAACAAATAAAGCGATGTACGCCTTTTGAGTTTTCATGCCTCTTCCCCTTGACATTAATATTTGAAATGGCCCAGCATAATCCACGCCGCTGTGTAGAAAGGCTCTAGCAGGGGTAACTCTTTCCTTTGGCAAGTCTCCCATGATCTGAGTTCGTGCACTAGCTCTTTGCTTTGCACACACTAAACATTTACGGTTGAAGTTTTTTATTAATCCTTTAACTCGAATGATCCAATATTTAGAGCGTAAAACGCACAACATCAATTGAACACCACCGTGCAGTGTTTGAGCATGAGCATCTGCTATGAGTAAAGGAATTAAATTGTTGTTATGTCCTAATATTATAGGATGTTTGCTATTTTCGTCTAACCTTGCATGTCGAAGACGACCGCCCACCCTGAGAACACCATCTTGGTCTAAGTATGGGGTAAGTGATTTAATGTTACTACTTTTCTTCACATTTTTATTTATTTTTAATCTGTTAATTTCATCTGTATATTCTTCCATTTGTACTAGCTTAATGCATTTTATCAATGATGTATGTAATTCTTCTGTTGTTAAACTTCTGCAATTTTCGTAAGTATCTAATTCTCTTATGTAATTAACAAATCGTTGACAGTATGTTATCACCTTCAATAATTCTTGTAAGTTATCAAATAGCTTAAATTTTGCTGTGAAATTATGTTCTTCTTTATCTTGAATTTTAATATTTACTTGTATTTTATCCTTTTTCTGTTCCAGGTCAGTGACGACTACATCAGGCTGTTTTAATATTATTTTCCTTTCAGATAACCATTTTGGACCATTCCACCATAGCTCCTTTTGTTTCAGTTCAGCAAGTAACATGCCTCTCGACGCGATGTCTGCAGGATTATCTTCTGATGCAACATGATACCATTGCTTGTTATTGAGATTTTCAGTGATTTCTGCGACTCGATTGGCTACAAATGTCTTCCACCTATGTGGTTCCCCGGATAGCCATGCAATAACAATTGTAGAATCCGTCCACGCAAACATTTGTGCTGTTGATATCCTCATAGCTTTTCCTATATGGTTCAATAATCGTGAAAGAAGTAGTGATCCAGAAAGCTCCAAACGAGGTAACGATATTGTTTTTAATGGCGCGAGTCTTGTCCTCGCTGCTATTAGTTTTGTTGTAATATGGCCGTCTTGAGATTCGGTTCTTATGTATGCAACGGCTGCATAAGCTTTCATGGACGCATCGCTAAAGCCATGAATTTGTACATTGTTTATTTCTGTGCTATAGGTTCCAAGCCATCGATCAATGAAAATGTTGTTTACATTTTTGAATTCTTCGCGAATAGTCATCCATTCTTCTTGTAGTTCGGGGCTTATTATGTCATCCCAATCGACCTTTCCCAACCACAACCTTTGTATAAACATCTTAGCCATCACTACACTTGGGGCAATCCATCCCAATGGATCGAATAGTCTTTGCAGGTCTGACAAGATTGTTCTTTTTGTAATGTTGACAGAAGTTGTTGGTAGTTTCAATTGGTATTGAAATTGGTCTGTCCCCAAATTCCAAATCAAACCTAGTGCCTTTACAGTGCCATCCATTTTGTTTATCTCGAGGTGTGCAACAGAACTTCGTTTATTTGTCTCAATGGATGTCATAAATTGTGGACAATTAGATGACCACTTCGAGAGGGTAAATCCACCCTTCTTCAATATATGAGATACTTCTTTTGCAGAGGTAATGGCTTGATCTGTTGTATCTTCACCCGCCAACAGATCGTCAACGAGGAAATTTTCTTTGATGATTTTTACTGCATTTGGGTAGTTTTGTCCTTCATCATCAGCGACTTGATGCAGTGTTTTCACCGCGAGATACGGCGCTGATGCTGTTCCGAATGTAACCCGAAGCAAGCGATATTCATTAATGCTTTCATGTTCTTCGTCTCGCCACAGAATGCGCTGATACTTATTGGCGTCTTCTGGGTAAACACATATTTGCAGGTACATTTTTGTTATATCGCTGGCGTAACAAACACGTTTCATTCTCCATCTCATGATAATATTTCTGAGATCTTCCTGAAGTTGAGGACCAACCATCAACTCGTCGTTGAGCGAGACTTGATTTGAACCCTTTGCCGATGCGTCAAAGACTACGCGAGTCTTCGATGTTTCTTTATCTTCTCGGACAACGGCATGATGTGGTAAGTATACAACACTTTCATTTATGACTTCCTTTTCAGGTATTGCTTCCATATAGTTTAAATTGAAGTATTCTTTCATTACTTTCATGTAATTTTCTTTCAGGTTAGGTGTCCTTCTAAATTTTCTTTCCAGTTGTAGCAGTCTGTTTTTGGCTATTTCCTTTGTGTTTCCTTCTAGACATGTTGGTTGTGGTGTTTTCAAAGGTAACTTTACCATGTATCTTCCCTCTTTAGTCCGTGTGTGTGTTTCTTCATAAATTGTTTCACACAATTTTTCTTCCTTTGTTAGGTTTCGTTTGTTTTCTATGTCTATTTCCCACAGAGATTTAAGCATGAGATCCATGTCCACTTGGTGATGAAGAACAAGAGCAGAATCGTCTTGTGACCTTATATTTATTTCACCAAAGAGAATCCATCCAAGGTATGTTTTCTGTGCACACGGTGTACCCGGTGGACCCTTGATAAGTTTTTCTTGTACGATTTGAGAGTATTGTTTGACACCTAGAAGTAAGTCGATAGGACCTGGTGTGTCGTAATGCGAATCAGCCAGGTTGAGTCCTTCTAGATGTGGCCAGTTATCAGCAGTAATTGTTTTAGGAGGGAGTTTAGTGGTAAGTTGCTTGGACATGACAAATGCTTCAACATCTATCTTGAAGTTTGTGTTCCAGCGGGAACCGATTTGCAGCTGTACCACGTGGTTTACATTTGTCTTCGTTGAACCCACTCCAATGATACTTCCTCTCGTTGATCGCTTAGTCAGATTGAGCATTTGAGTCGCTTTCTCACTAATAAGTGCTATCTGCGAACCTTGGTCTACTAATGCGCGTAGTACAACAGTGTGATTTTGTTCGTTTCGTACTGTCACTGTTGCCGTAGCTAATAGTGCTATGCCTTGTCTAGTACTGTGGTGTGAGGCGACCGTTGTATTGACATTAACTTCCCTTTGTTCTTCTACATTGTTTTGAGCAGTCTTCAGTTGCGTGGAGGTCTCTTGTACCGCTACCGAAGTCTCAGGTTCTTTGTTGAGATGTAGAAGGCTGTGATGACGCCTTTTGCATATACGACAGGACATTGGTAGTCTACATTTTCTTGCTGAATGTCCTGGTACTAAACAGTTGTAGCATAGGTTGTTCGTTTTTACATAATTAACTCGTTCAATAGGTTGCAGTTTTGTAAATTCTTTACAGTGGCATAATGTGTGATTTTCATTGCATAGAACACATGTTTTTCCTGATGGTGGCGATGACGTACTTGAGATATGAACAGCACGCTCCTTTGTTGCTTTATTTTGTGTTCCTGGTGTGACAAGCTCCAGTGTTCGGTACGTAGACTGAAGAAACCTTTTCAGATCACTCCATTTGGGTAAGTCATCGACATCTTCTTTGTATGCGTATTGTTCCCAATCCTTGTGTGACTCAGGGTCCAATTTCTGAACTACCAGAAAAATTATTATAGGATCCCATGAATCTAAGCGTATATCTAAATTTTCAAGGTTATTTAAACAGTCCGTCGTGGTGTCCAATAAACTTTTAATTAGATTAGGTGATTGAGAACTCATTTTCTTTTGATACACTAATTGTTTTAGCACTGAGTTCATGATCAGACGTTTGTTTCCATATCTAGTTTTTAAAATGTCCCAAGCTTGTTCATAATTTTTCTGCGTTACCTGGATATGTTTCAATAAGGTCTCTGCTTCTCCACTAACACTGCACTTTAAATAATGTAACTTTTGTACGTCACTGATAGTTGTGTTCGAATGCACTAACGATGTAAACAAATCTTGAAACGTAGGCCATTCTTCATATTTTCCACTAAAAGATGGCATCTGTATTCTAGGTAACCTCACGAGCCCATTTTGTTGATCAGGATTCGTCGCGAGACTACTATTATTTTGCGATGACGTCGTCGGCGCTGTTGTATTCTGTTCATTCAACATATCACGTAAATCAGCCAACAAAACAAGATATAAGTCTTCATAAATATAAAACTCCTCATTTGCAAAATATGGTATTATTGCCTTTTGTTCCTTCGGCGTTATTTTTATCAAAGAATGATGAGCGTTTTTGAAAGTAGACCAATAATCTTCTATCGCCTTTATACGGGTTTCAATATATCCTTTAGTTAGTCGTGATTTCGAACATTTCTTGAGATTAATTTGAGTTTTTTGCAGTAATGAAGCAGTATCTTCCAATATATTTAATAATTCCTTTGTAGTAGTCATCGCACAGTGTTTTTTTTACCCCAAAAATCGGACATGCCCTTTTTATTCCCATAATAGATGCTGTAACATGTTTGGAATGCGAGAGTAGAACACCCAGAGTTCAATTATATTTAGAACCAAAGCTATAGTCGATTTTATTATTTTTCTATGGAAACCAGAAAAACCACAAAAGTATTAATATAAAAAAAACTATTGAATAATTCTAATATATTTATGTAGGGTATTATAAAACACCATTTTGTCTTTATTTTAAGATAATACTTGTAATTTTAACTGCATTTAAATGGGAGTTATCGATTTTTTAGCTTCATTTCGTAATTTATTTTTAATTTTTATATCTTAGTGAATATGGATTTTATGTCTTAATGTAGTTATTAATTATATATTTATCCATTTAAATTCAAAATACCTAATCCATATCTAGTGGGATCTCGAAGCTATCGGATTTTGAAAATGACGACCTAGGGTTGACACAAATGAAAATTGACAGAATATTTTCCCAAAAAATACCTAATTGTGAAGAGGTGATCGTAATAAGTAATAATAACGTTTTGCGTTTTTAATATAAGTTAATTAAAATACAAGTAATTTTTAAAATATTGTTCTTTTTTTTGGAGGTAGTAGTAACCAATAAGAAATAACCTATTCTTGTAATAGGCACGTGCAATATGGTTTCAATATTAACCTAAAATGTCAATGATTAAATTTAATTAACTTTTTCTCTGCATCATCCAAAATTTTACTAGCAGAAAATTACTTATAAGTATGACTTTAGAATTTAAGCATAGGTTCCTTTTTCATAATAAATCGGAATAAAAAAATATTAACTACGTAAAACTTTTACAAAATGTTCACATTAAAAGTGATTTTAATCTGATGAAGGAGATTATTTGGTAAAGGGAAGGGGTCCGCCCTCGTTAGGTTTTAACTAAAACCCTTTACTGTTAAATAATCTCTGGAGGAACGGGGGTGAGGCACCATGGAGCTGTTAAAGACCCATGGTACCACTTCGCCTCAACAGGAGTTGACTCAACCTGTTGAGGGATGTCTGTCCGGGCTCCGACCGGCTGACTTAATGCAAGGAGGGCAAGAGGGCGCCAACCCTCTTGTTAGTCAGCGAGTGGCAAATGAAGCTGTGGATAACGCCACAGCCGGTGCTCTTCAGTCTACGAGAGTATCCGCAAATGCGCAAGGAGAACCTCTAACAACTAATTTTACCAAATTAAAAGCGTACCAAATACTTGTTGGCGCTGCTAAGAAACTTGGAAAAAATGTCCGACCCACTGATTTAGATATAAGTGATCGTATTTCAATTATTTTAGAAGCTCTGTCATTACCCTTAACTCAACAAACCAATAAGGACTTACATAATTTAATAATTAAATTTACCTCTAAATGTGAAACATTATACAAAAAATGTAATTATAATTATAATATTTTTATAAGAAAACACAAAAAGTGGCTAAATGAAGATTTTTATAAAAAGTGGTCTTGTCTTGTAGCCGAACCTCTTCTTAGTAATTCTATTCTTGAACCTGCTCCCAGTTCAGTCCCAGATTACACTCCAAGCTTTGATTTATGTCCTTTTTCTGAACCTAGTCCCTCAGTCGTCCTTGACCTTTCATCTCAGTCAATTCCCAATTATAACTATCCTATCCCCGAACCTGGTCTCAGTCACATCGCTGATTCATATCCTACCTCCATTTCCATCCCCTCTACTGATTCATCATTGATTGCCGGTTCTGTACCGATGAGTAGATATGATGATACTATTCTTGAACCTGCTCCCAGTTCAGTCCCAGATTACACTCCAAGCTTAATGTCCTGTTTCTGAACCTAGTCCCTCAGTCGTCTTTGACCTTTCATCTCAGTCAATTCCCAATTATAACTATCCTATCCCCGAACCTGGTCTCAGTCACATCGCTGATTCATATCCTACCTCCATTTCCATCCCCTCTACTGATTCATCATTGATTGCCGGTTCTGTACCGATGAGTAGATATGATGATACTATTCTTGAACCTAATCCCAGTTCTGTCCCAGATTACATTCCATGTTTTGATTTATGTCCTGTTTCTGAACCTAGTCCCTTAGTCGTCCTTGACTTAGACCTTTCATCTCAATCAATTCCCAGTTCGAACTATCCTATCCCTGAATCTGGTCCCAGTCACATCGATGATTCATATCCTGTCGCCATTTCCATCCCCCCTACTGATTCATCATTGACTCCTAGTTCTGTACCAATAAGTAGATATGATGATCTTTCCATAAGACAGAAACACAGAGCTCGAAAACGCTTGCAGGATTATTTAGAAAAAGAGTCCCCTAGGAAAGTAATATCAGTCTTTGCGAGCACTGTTGAGGTAGGTGGTAAAAAACTAAAAAAAAAGCGTTTCCAAAGACCTAGAATTTATTTTTGATTCATGTATACAGACTCCGACAAGACCGACAAAAATTGCTTCAAAAATTAGAAGGCAACCGACACCTTATTCAGCAGATGAAGCACTAGCTATTTATATTGACAGAAAGTTTTCAGTGGAGACATACAAATTTTTACAACAAGATTTAAAAGCTCGTGGATTTAACGCCTTCCCTCCATACAGCCAAGTGCTCGAAGCCAAAAAACAATGCTACCCGTTACATCCAGTCCATGTATCTGATACAGAAGCTATTATACCAGTTTCCAGCCTGGTATCTCATTCTTTCGAAAGACTAGTTCAATCTTATGACGCAACTTTCACGGACTACTGTAATCGAAAAGATACCAATAAATTAAATTGTATTTTTGAAGCATCTTGGGGATTTGACGGTAGTACAGGCCAATCACTGTATAAACAGAACTTTTCCCAAAATGAACATGACGAGAGTTGCCTTTTTGCAACTACTTTTATACCGTTGCAGATCAAAACAACCTGTGGACAAGTTCTGTGGCGTAACCCTACTCCACAATCGTATAGATATTGTCGCCCAATTCACATTCAATATAAAAAAGAAACGTCTGATTTAATAATTGCTGAAAAACTATTAATACAAAATCAAATTGACCAATTAGACAGATTTGATACTAAAACTTTAAGTGGTCAAAGTATATCTACAGAGTTTAAACTATATTTGACAATAATAGATGGTAAAGTCTTAAATATTATTACTAATACAATGTCTCAACTTCGGTGCCCTTTTTGTAAAGCGACTTCTAAAGAATTTAATAATTTAGAGTTTGTGTATTTAAAACCTGTCGATCAAAACCTTTTAAGATATGGCATAAGTCCGTTGCACGCCTGGATTCGTGTTTTGGAATTTTTGTTACATTTAGGTTATAAAATTATTGTAAAAAAATGGAGAGTACCTAAAAGTTCCACGGAAGCCGTTCTTGTCAATGAGAATAAAAAAAAAATTCAGGACGAAATCCGTACTAAGTTACGGCTGCTCGTAGATGTGGTTAAGCCTAATACGGGTACGACTAATGACGGAAATACTGCAAGGATGGCTCTGTCTAATAAGTGTCGTACAGTATTTGCTGAAATTTTAGGACTACAACAATGGCTTTTGGATGACTTACATGTCATACTAGTAGTTTTATCAAGTGGATTACCTGTTAATGCAGATAAATTTGATGAATTTTGTAAATTATTGGCCAAAAGATACGTAGAAGAGTATTCCTGGTACCCAATGACCGTAACTCTACATAAAATACTTGTGCACGGCAAAGATATCATAAAAAACTCTGCACTACCCATAGGATTGTTATCTGAGCAAGCTGGGGAAGCGCGTAATAAATTTTGGAGGCACGACCGCGAACACCACACAAGAAAATCAGATAGAGAAAAAACAATTCTAGACCTTTTCCATCGAGCACTTGAAACCTCTGACCCCTTTATATCGAATATAAGGCTTAATAAAAGACTAAATAAGCTTAAGCGTCAACCTCTTCCACCTCAAGCCCTCATATTGTTAGAGCCTTTTGAAGTTCCAACGGACGAAGAAGACGCTGATCCTGAGGAAAATATAACCACTATGGAGAATGAGCTCCCAGATAATTTAGAAATGTTATCTGAAGATGTGGATTTTGATGATTCGTAGAGACTTCTGGGTTCTCTGATACTGTATAAGAATTAGATACTTACACTTATTTTTTGACACCTTTATGTATCTCAGACAACATCTATTGCATTGATCTAGAAATATAATTCTTAAAATATAAATAATAATTATTTAATAGAAAAAAAACTTAACAAAAAGTAAAACCGCCTTCTAAACCCATAAAATAAACGTATAATAGATACTGTTCAGGAAGTCGGTGCCAGTTTTTCTTCAATTAAACTATAATAATTTATTTTATGGGTTTTTGAAGACGGTTTTACTTTTTTGTTAAAAGTTTTATTAGTTCTTAATTTTTAGTGCCGTAAAGAAATTAATCTTCGATTTACAACAATCATAATTTTTACACACAAAATGCAGATGTAACAATAATACAGCACCTACATCCTTACTGTATTATTGTTACATCTGCTTACCCATTTACAATGTACAGGCGTAATGTTATTTTATAATCAAAATTAATCAAATCCGGAATGGGTGTAATCAAAGCCGAAATTCTTAATCAGATCTTTACGAAATTTGTATGGGACCATTTCGGAGTAAACTTTCAAACCAAAAAAGAATTTTGCAAATCCGTCTACAAATGACGGAGTTATACCCGAACACATAAAAAATTATACATACTTATTGAGAACATCCTCCTTTTTTGAAGTCGGTAAATAATAAATTGGTAGACCCACAGTAGAAAACGTAACAATCAATAAATTAGGGTAGCCGCTATGCAATCCGAATTTCTAAAAATATTTCTACAAAGTTTATTTTCAATTACCTACATCTAAGAGAGGCAACCCTAAAACCATAGAAATTCTATGAGAACTTTAGAAGCATGTTTCTCCGAGATCCTACTGCATATGGATACGGTTATTTTTTTGGGGTTTTATTGTGTCATAGGTAATGTAATGAGCTGGAAATAAAATCCATATTCTTTTGGATATAGCATAAAAAAAAAAAACTTAAATTAAAAAAAAAAACCTGATACTCGCTTCCCTTGCAGATTTAAAGTTTGTAAATATAGTCAAAAATTGCGTAAAATACACCGTTAATTGTATATTGTGACAGAAATAAGAAAAACTTTTCCTGAGACGAGATATTTTGAGATTTATCAAAATACCTAAAAAAATAAAAATGGCTCTAACTTTGGTTCTAGGTATATTTGAATTCCGGGTGTTCTACTCTCGCATTTGAAACAGTTTCCAGCATCTATTAATGAAATAAAAAGGGCATGTCCGATTTTTAGGGTAAAAAAAACACTGTGCATCGTTACAAATCCTTATCGCTTAGGAATGCGGTGTCCTATTGTTCTTGCGAGCCGGCCGCTCGACACGTGCGCTCAGGTAACTGGTAATTGATCCGGCGAGATATCGACCATATGTTTATATGATTTAGGTTCAGTTTTGTGTGTACGGGAAACTTGTTAGAAAATCACAAATGCGTCTGTCTTCTATGGTGTTTATTTGCGACTAACATAATGATTCTTACATAGCTACTTAAATGTACGAAATGAAGCAAACGACGCAACACAGTTAAATAAAGAAGAGCCTTTTTTATCACAACTATTGGCTGAACTCATCGACAACAAAATATCGATAGTGTCAAGCACTTTCATCGCTTACACAAAAATGACGTCATGCCGTATCCTGACAGGGCGTCTCTGTGTGAGTTAGTACATGTGTGCGTATAGTTTATGCTTGTGTTCGATAATTTTTTCGTGTGCGTGAGTAACAACGCGATCGAAAATGCATTAGTGTGTTATCACTATTTGTGTGCGTTGCCTCGTCCCCCGCGATGAAAGTGACAGACTTATTCGCATAGATATTAGTGCTCGTTGCGTCTCCGGATGGTTTAATGCTCTAAGGCCACAGATATAGATACACCTAGATAACGCAAGAGAAACTGCTAGCCAAAAAATCACACCAACTTACGTTTTTTTTTTTTTCGTAAGCCGTCACTTTCGCGTTCAGTTCCTGTCCCGCTGGGTGAGCGTGAGTGAGAAAGGCAGTGTTGCCGCAATTGAGTTCCCAAAAGGTACATATCCAGCGATGAAAAGGTACATTTTGAGTTAAAAAGGTACATGCTTTTACTAAAATCGGAAACTTAATCTAATATTATAAAATCTCGTGTCACGGTGTTTGTGGTCGCACTCCACCTAAACGGCTCGACCGATTTTTATGAAATTTTTAATGTATATTTGGTAGGTATGAGAATAGGTCACACCGTTATATGAAAAAAAAACCGGTCAAGTGCGAGTCGGACTCGCGCACCGAGGATTCCGTACAAAGTAGGTATGTAACTACAAATTTACGGTTTTCGGATTTTTACCTTTACTTGTGCTACATGACCTTGTTTCTTGCCAAATTTCATGATTCTAGGTCAACGGGAAGTACCCTACTTACAGTGGCGGATTTACACATTTGCCGCCAGTAGGCTATTCAAATTGTGCCGCCCCCTACCGACCTCTACAATAATGTCCCATGTCTTTTGCGTACTGCTTCGACACGCTTAATTCCATCGCCTTTTCTTCAAAATATTTTCTGGTTCAGCTGCGAAAAGCTTGCAAAGAGATTGTAAAGATCGGCAACAGTAATCAAATATACGGTAGAAGCCTGAATTTGAGCATTCACCCAAATTTGCCGCCCCTAAAATCTGCCGCCCTAGGCTCCGGCCTACTCAGCCTGGTGGTAAATCCACCACTGCCTACTTATAGGTTTTGATTCCCTTGCGAGTAGTTGTGAGTTTGAAAATATGCGGCTTTAAATTGCTGTTTCTTCAACGCATCAAGCAACGCAACGCATCAATTGTTTGTTTCAACGCATTCAAGCGTTGACATAGAAATTTGAGTTTGTTACAGATTAAAGATATTATAGACCTGAGTATTTGATATGAATTTCAATTTAATACCTCTACGCGTTCGTGGGGAAAGGGGTAATAAGTTTAAAATTATTAAAAATATTTTTATTATATGAAGTAACTAAAAATTTACGGTTTTCACAATTTTTCCTTTATTTTATATTTTTCCTGTGTTGATAAGAAGTTGCTTCGTACCAAATTTCAAGATTCTGAGTTCACGGGACCCTGTAGGTTTTGATTCCCTTGCGAGTGTCAAAAATTTGCGGCATAAACGGCTGTATCTTTTGATTGCGTTGGCTTAGAAGTTGATTTTTTCACAGCTCCAAGAGACAGTAGACCTGAGTATTTGATATAAAGTCCAGCTTGATAACTCCACGCGTTCCTGAGAAAAAGGGTCTTGACAGACAACGGACGGGACGGACAACGAAGTGATCCTATAAGGGTTCCATTTTACGTTCGATGTACGGAACCCTAAAAATAGGAAAAATGAAATTGTAATTTTAACAGGACAACGTCTGGCGGGTTAGCTTGTATTATATAAAAAAAATCCCCGCAGTTTTATGATAGGTACTTACTCATTGAATTGTTTCTCGGCGCCGCCGCCACCACAGAGTACATTTTTATATAGCCCGCCGGCCGGTCGGATATACGATACAATATTCATTGCCGTTACATGCTCTGTGACATTGCCTACTCTCGGCGGAAGCGAAACAGAGCTACTTCCTATTCTTACACTTCGTAGGACCGAAGATCTATCTAGTTTTCTCGTTTTGGCAGCGGTTTCAAATTTTGGATGTTAAGTTGAAAAGGTACGTAAAATGGACCCCATTACACATTACACGTGGGTGGCCTAAAAGGTACGTCAAATGTGTAAAATGTACGCTAACGGCAACGCTGGAGAAAGGGCTTGTGACGTCATAGTAGGTAGTCAAAAAATGACACGCTTGGTTTTCATACAGATCGTGATACTTGCGTTATCTATATATATAAAAGGACAAACTGACTGTCTGACATATCAACGCACAGCCGAAACTACTGGTACTAGGAACGTGAAATTTTGCATACGGCTTCCTTTTATTATGTAGGGGAGCACCAAGATGGGGTTTTTGGAAATTCGACCTTTAAGGGGGTGAAAAGGGGGGATTTTGTTTGTATGAAAAATCTTATTGCTTGAGTTAATAAACTTGTTTGGCACGAATACACGCAGACGAAGTCGCGGGCGAAGTGCTAGGCTATCTATATATCTGTGGTTACGGCCCCACTCCCTCTCACAGAGGCCGGTGTCCCAGCGGTGAAAACATAATAGGTAAACTTCTTATAATAATTTAATCTAGGAAGAAAAACCAGGTTATTTTATGTATAATTTTTATTTCGTTACTGAAATAATTTCCAAATCATAATATAAACTTAGGTATAATAATTGAAATGAAACAATAAAATTGTGCTAAAAACTAAATGCCCTTCATAATAACAATTTTTTGGTCCTACCAATCAACACATCACTTTCGATTAATTTTTAATTTGTAACAGCCCATTAATCAATAATTGATTTCCGAATAAGGATTTCCGCACACTAACGTATACATAAATAAACGGTCTGAAGCAAACTTATATACTTACAAAGTGTTAAAAAATTAACCTTTACAAGTTTAGAGCATCGAACTGAACAACTTTCATGGGACCAACTCAGAAATCACGAAAAAAAAATCTGCTGTTTAATACATTTTTTTCAAGTAGGTATTGAACTTTTCTATTAAACAGCAGATTTTTTTCGTGATTTCAGAGTTGGTCCCATAGTGAAAGTTGTTCAGTTCGATGGTCTAACTAAAGCACCTCTTAAAGTTTGTAAGTTTAATTTTTTAACACCTTATATAGTGTGCAGTGAGCTAAAATTTAATTTTGGCTTTAGGATCACGAATTTTAGTGTCCAGAAGCACTTACTAATTAAGAGCTTCCCATTATTATAGGGCTCCATAAAAGCGAATGATGTCATCAGTCAGGACATCGCATCGCGTCCACTATTGTGTCGAATAATTTGGGCCTCCTTGCAACATAGACGATTTGAACAATCATTAAAAATTATAATCATAATCTTATACCATAATTACTACAACTAAATAATAAATGAACATGAAAATGCTACGTATATAAGGTGCCTAAAGACTACAATTAAAAATAAGCATGTTTGAGTAACTACAATGATCGTTAGTGAGTAAGTCTTGATAAGAGTATTCAAAACTAATTTTTCGCGCACCAAAGGGGGCTTCATAATAAGAGTTTTTACATTAGTCAAATACATAAGTGTCTGTATATGAGTATCTCATTTGTGTGACATACTCAATCAGATATCACGTTCAAACAGAAAATAAAGGTGCTCTGTATTTTGTGCCCGACGTGATCGCGGCTGCCTATCGTCGTTCTCTGAATCGATTGACTGTTTTTTTTTAAATATTCAAGGTTTCTTAGCATGCCACATGAGACGTTGCATACATAACTGTTGGTAACTTAATCGTGAGCTTGGTCTTGGTGATCAATATAACGGTCGCTCTACCAACTTTTCAACGTTACCTTGGCGATCTGCACCCTAATTGCGTAACACAAATTCCTAATACATTGCTATAAATGATTAAAAAATTCACTCTGCTTGACAATTTAAAATCCCAGTGTGTTAGGCAATGCAACACAATTACATCTACTAAGATACCTTTCTGGTACTGATCACTGCAGAATGTATTGCTTGTCTCTTGAATGTATTGCTTGTCTCTTGAATGTATTGCTTGTCTCTTGAATGTATTGCTTGTCTCTTGAATGCTTTATAACGCTGAATATTTAATAAATAGCCCAGCAAAGGTAAGGTGCACGCGATGTTGTGTGTGGTTGCACCAACCCCTCGCGTCTACCTACTCCATTATCGCAATCTCTTGTAGAACGGACATTAAAGGCAGCCATAAAATACACACATTACATACTAAAGACAATGTAGCATATTATGAAGCCTTAAGTGGTGCACGTAATCACGAGAATTGAACTCCAATGTTGACCTCTTCAATATAACAAGTCAATCTAGTTACATAAAATCTGGAATATAAAGTAAAAGTTATTCCATTTTTCGACGATATAAGCGAATTAATGGAATAGGTACGCAGTTAGTATTAAATTACGACTGCGCTTTATTTTTTGCCTTAGGACCAGGCCCAGCTCCATTTTGCTTGTTTTTAACTTCTGCATTTTTAGGTCCCTTTGGCCCGGGGCCTTTAGGGCCCGGTCCCTGATTTGGCTTGTTATCACCCTTGTCATTTTTGTTCTTGGCCGGCGCTGGCGGAATCCTCTTGATGAAGAATCTGAACGACAATTTCTTGTCTTTGATGTAGTGCACCAACACTTCCAAAGGCAGAACGGCACATTTCCCTTGACGGAAGATCTCTTCAGGCTTAATGGCATCATTGAAGCAATGTTCCGTGAACACTACTTTCCTTCTAGGATTCTGCTTGCTCATGACGTGTATCTCATAAATATGGTCATGCGCTGCTTTCTTGCTGCCAATATGCTGAATAGTCCAGTACACCATATTTTGAAGAGTGTCGATCTTCATAGTGATGATGAACAGGAACTTGGACTGGGCCACCAAGTAGAAGTGACGATCATCGTTTTTGATGTCAATGTTGGTAAGTTCCACTTCTTCATCAGTGGTGACATTGCAGTGGGACGTGTGACGATCCTTGAAGTGTTCCATCATGTCCTTTATTTTTCCTGTAAACACAATAAAAAAAATGTAAGTGAAGTCTCAATCATTTTGATTGAGAGCAGTGGTGACCCAGTGGTAACGGCTCCGACTTAGAGTTGTAGGTCGCGAGCTCGAACCCAGGCAGGCACTTTTCTTTGTGTATTTAATTGCATCACCACTGCTGCACAAAACGATGAACGAAAAGAAAGAAAGAAAAATAGGTTTATTTGTCACAGAAACACGTGCAAACAAAAAGATGATTAATTCTAATGACATCATATATATCGAAACAAAAAAATATATATATATCTTTATACATGAGCACAAAGCGTAGATAGTCGACGGCTGCACGTCATGACTGTGACAAGAAGGCTTCCACTCAGCATGATGCTGTGCTATAAGGGACCCACAGCACAGCGCTGATTTTCAGTGGTTACCCGACATCGACACGAAAACATCGTGAGGAAACCAGCATGTCCTAGGGCCAAAAAATCGAAGACGAGAGATCCACCAACGCGCACAGAGCCCGCGTGGTTGGTTACCGCCCACTCCCTTTCACCAAGAGGAGGCCTGTGTCCCAGCAGTGGGAACGTTAGAGGCTGATTATTTACTCGTCCATTACCATTATGGGCTATGATCATTTCATTATGATTCCCATGATGTAATTTTCTAAAATGATATATTATAATTACCTGTCCAGGAACATTTTCCGAACACAACACCGAGCGGGCAGTCCATTTCTCGGAAAATGCATTCCTTGAGATGTTCCTCCAAGTCCACATTCACCATGGTGTACACACATCCCGAAGACTTATTGGGACACGGCACTTTCGCCTGGGAAAGACAGAGAAACAAATAATAGAATGATGAGAGACTGGTATCTCTGCCTGACTCGCTCTTTGTCCCACCAGCCGCCTTCAAAAATGTAACTAAGTCATAGCATAGTCCGTATGAACTATGGCCGAAGTATTCAGTTTATTTTTGTACCTACCACTTTGGTTTTCTCTGAAAAATACTAACAACGTCGTCGTAGTCTTCAATGAAAGTAAAAGTACGTTGTAAATCACTACTGCGTACTAATACAGTACTTATAGTAATTTGGTATACTCAATTACTCATGCACTGTAAGACAAACTAGGTAGGTACACGTACAAGAATGACTCATTTTATCAAGTTGTAATAATTATTCAAGTTTCAATAGCTACTCATGAAATATTTTGTGCTTTTCTTTAAATAACTACTTGATAAATGAAACCAATGAACTACTCGCGAGGTTCTCAAGGGAAAGGCACATTACGTACGCACATTTACCATTCCGTAAGTTTAAAAAAAAGGCTCTTCGGTAAGAGGCAAGCACAGGCCTGCACTTTTCTAGGCCAGTTTACCGCACAAGTGTAAGCATATTACAGTAGCAGTAGTAATATTTTGTGGATACACATTGATACAATCTTTTGGAGCAAAGAGTGTAGACACTAGACAATATATTTTTGTAACAGTAGGTTTGTAGCTGCACGGTTGCACATAGGTATCGTTTTAAAAGTCAAAATTACCTTGGCAATAATTTCTTCCAACTGCCAGTTCCTCATTTGTGTGAGGTTCTGACGGCAGATGGGACATATCGGCGGCAGCAGGTTCTGCGTGCAGGTGTTGCACAGGCTGTGCCCTGACTGGCACTGGAATATCGGTGCGCTCATAGTCTCCATACAGACTGGACATTCTGGCAGGTCAACCGCCACTGGACCAGCCCTGTTAACAAACATATTCTAGTTGAAACTAGTACCTAAACAAAAGAACAGGAGATATAAAAAAATATGATACACAGAAATGGAATTCCCCGCGATAAGTGTGCGTGAGGCGATAAGCTCGATGCTTGCGCGCAGCTGTCGAGAATTTACACAAATATCTTAGTTTGTTTAATCAGAATCACAGCTAAATAGGAACTCACTTTTTATTCGCCTTTGCCATTTTTGATTACCGGTAGATTCCTGTGAACAAAATAAACTTAGCTAACATAATTTTATATGTAGGTATAGCAATAAAGGACCTACCTATTTACATGTAGGTACTAGTTACATTATCTATACTAATATTATAAAGCTGAAGAGTTTGTTTGTTTGCTTGAACGCGCTAATCTCAGGGACAGGGCCGTCTTTACCCGGGGGTGCAAGGGGTGCGTGGCGGGTGCAACAACGATTTTGTATGAAGTCCGTTCAGCTTTCCGCGGCTGAACGGACGCGTACGCATCTCATACAAAATCGTTGTTGTCTATGGACAAACGCTGAACAAAGCTGAATAAGTGTGATTAGTCCCTTACTCTACATTCTGCTTGTTGCTTTTTGGGCTTGCCTGCATAAGTAGACAATGTAACTCCTATTTCGGTTTGAAAATATAAAACAAAATCTGACCAAACCGAGACGGGTTGTTAAAATTTTCGAGCTCGCTCCGCTCGCTCTCCCCACCCTACATACTTTACCGTTCTGTTACATACAACCAATTTGGCAGCATTATTAAATAACAACCCCAAATACCTAATAAATTAAGATTATTTATAACAGACACGGATTATTTAAAACTAGTCCAGACTAGTACAGTACTAGTTCAACTAGTACAAAACTAGTCGAGGCTAGTAAAATACTAGTCGAACTAGTAAAGAACTAGTCGAGACTAGTTCAAAACTAGTCAAATTAGTCTAACTAGTAAGAAATTAGTCGAACTAGTACAATACTAGTTCAACTAGTACAAAACTAGTTGAGGCTAGTAAAATACTAGTCGAACTAGTAAAAAACTAGTCGAGACTAGTACAGTACTAGTCGAACTAGTACAAAACTAGTCCAGACTAGTACAGTACTAGTTCAACTAGTACAAAACTAGTCGAGGCTAGTAAAATACTAGTCGAACTAGTAAAAAACTAGTCCAGACTAGTACAGTACTAGTTCAACTAGTATAAAACTAGTAGAGGCTAATAAAATACTAGTCGAACTAGTACAAAACTAGTCGAATTAGTACAAAACTAGTCGAACTAGTACAAAACTAGTCCAGACTAGTACAATACTAGTCCAGACTAGTACAATACTAGTTCAACTAGTACAAAACTAGTCGAGGCTAATAAAATACTAGTCGAACTAGTACAAAACTAGTCGAATTAGTACAAAACTAGTCGAACTAGTACAAAACTAGTCCAGACTAGTACAATACTAGTCCAGACTAGTACAATACTAGTTCAACTAGTACAAAACTAGTCGAGGCTAATAAAATACTAGTCGAACTAGTACAAAACTAGTCGAACTAGTACAAAACTAGTCGAATTAGTACAAAACTAGTCGAACTAGTACAAAACTAGTCCAGACTAGTACAATACTAGTCCAGACTAGTACAGTACTAGTTCAACTAGTACAAAACTAGTCGAGGCTAGTAAAATACTAGTCGAACTAGTAAAAAACTAGTCGAGACTAGTACAATACTAGTTCAACTAGTAGAAAACCAGTCCAGACTAGTACAGTACTAGTTCAACTAGTACAAAACTAGTCGATGCTAGTAAAATACTAGTCGAACTAGTAAAAAACTAGTCGAGACTATTACAAAACTAGTCCAGACTTGTACAACACTAGTCCCACTAGTACAAAACTAGTCCAGACTAGTACTATACTAGTCCAGACTAGTACAATACTAGTTCAACTAGTACAAAACTAGTCAAGACTAGTACAGAACTAGTTTAACTAGTACAAAACTAGTCGATGCTAGTAAAATACTAGTCGAACTAGTAAAAAACTGGTCGAGACTAGTACAATACTAGTCGAACTAGTACAAAACTAGTCGAGACTAGTACAAAACTAGTCGAACTAGTAAAAAATACTAGTCTAACTAGTAAAAAACTAGTCGAGGCTAGTTAAATACTAGTCGAACTAGTCGAGATTAGTACAAAACTAGTCGAACTAGTAAAATACTAGTCTAACTAGTAAAAAACTAGTCGACACTAGTACAATACTAGTTCAACTAGTACAAAACTAGTCGAGGCTAGTAAAATACTAGTCGAACTAGTACAATACTAGTCCAGACTAGAACAAAACTAGTCGAACTAGTAAAAAATACTAGTCTAACTAGTAAAAAACTAGTCGACACTAGTACAATACTAGTCGAACTAGTACAAAACTAGTCGAGGCTAGTTAAATACTAGTCGAACTAGTCGAGATTAGTACAAAACTAGTCGAACTAGTAAAATACTAGTCTAACTAGTAAAAAACTAGTCGACACTAGTACAATACTAGTTCAACTAGTACAAAACTAGTCGAGGCTAGTAAAATACTAGTCGAACTAGTACAATACTAGTCCAGACTAGAACAAAACTAGTCGAACTAGTAAAAAATACTAGTCTAACTAGTAAAAAACTAGTCGACACTAGTACAATACTAGTCGAACTAGTACAAAACTAGTCGAGGCTAGTTAAATACTAGTCGAACTAGTCGAGATTAGTACAAAACTAGTCGAACTAGTAAAATACTAGTCTAACTAGTAAAAAACTAGTCGACACTAGTACAATACTAGTTCAACTAGTACAAAACTAGTCGAGGCTAGTAAAATACTAGTCGAACTAGTACAATACTAGTCCAGACTAGTACAATACTAGTTCAACTAGTCCAGACTAGTACAATACTAGTTCAACTAGTACAAAACTAGTCGAGGCTAGAACAAAACTAGTCGAGGCTATTAAAAAACTAGTCCGGTACTAGTCCATCACTAGTCGAGACTAGTACAAAACTAGTCGAAACTAGTCAAATATAAGTCGAAATAGTAAAAAACTAGTCTAACTAGTAAAAAACTAGTCGAGACTAGTACAAAACTAGTCGACACTAGTACAATACTAGTTCAACTAGTACAGTCCTAGTTCAACTAGTACAAAACTAGTTGAGGCTAGTAAAATACTAGTCGAAGTAGTAAAAAACTAGTCGAGACTAGTACAGTACTAGTCGGACTAGTACAAAACTAGTCCAGACTAGTACAGTACTAGTTCAACTAGTACAAAACTAGTCGAGGCTAGTAAAATACTAGTCGAACTAGTAAAAAACTAGTCCAGACTAGTACAGTACTAGTTCAACTAGTATAAAACTAGTAGAGGCTAATAAAATACTAGTCGAACTAGTACAAAACTAGTCAAATTAGTACAAAACTAGCCGAACTAGTACAAAACTAGTCCAGACTAGTACAATACTAGTCCAGACTAGTACAATACTAGTTCAACTAGTACAAAACTAGTCGAGGCTAATAAAATACTAGTCGAACTAGTACAAAACTAGTCGAATTAGTACAAAACTAGTCGAACTAGTACAAAACTAGTCCAGACTAGTACAATACTAGTCCAGACTAGTACAGTACTAGTTCAACTAGTACAAAACTAGTCGAGGCTAGTAAAATACTAGTCGAACTAGTAAAAAACTAGTCGAGACTAGTACAATACTAGTCGAACTAGTACAAAACTAGTCCAGACTAGTACAATACTAGTTCAACTAGTAGAAAACCAGTCCAGACTAGTACAGTACTAGTTCAACTAGTACAAAACTAGTCGATGCTAGTAAAATACTAGTCGAACTAGTAAAAAACTAGTCGAGACTATTACAAAACTAGTCCAGACTTGTACAACACTAGTCCCACTAGTACAAAACTAGTCCAGACTAGTACTATACTAGTCCAGACTAGTACAATACTAGTTCAACTAGTACAAAACTAGTCAAGACTAGTACAGAACTAGTTTAACTAGTACAAAACTAGTCGATGCTAGTAAAATACTAGTCGAACTAGTAAACAACTGGTCGAGACTAGTACAATACTAGTCGAACTAGTACAAAACTAGTCGAGACTAGAACAAAACTAGTCGAGGCTATTAAAAAACTAGTCCGGTACTAGTCCATCACTAGTCGAGACTAGTACAAAACTAGTCGAAACTAGTCAAATATAAGTCGAACTAGTAAAAAACTAGTCTAACTAGTAAAAAACTAGTCGAGACTAGTACAAAACTAGTCGACACTAGTACAATACTAGTTCAACTAGTACTGTCCTAGTTCAACTAGTACAAAACTAGTTGAGGCTAGTAAAATACTAGTCGAAGTAGTAAAAAACTAGTCGAGACTAGTACAGTACTAGTCGAACTAGTACAAAACTAGTCCAGACTAGTACAGTACTAGTTCAACTAGTACAAAACTAGTCGAGGCTAGTAAAATACTAGTCGAACTAGTAAAAAACTAGTCCAGACTAGTACAGTACTAGTTCAACTAGTATAAATAACTTTTACTTTTTTACTTTCTTTATACTAGTAACTTGTTGTGAATGTCCTTAGAATTTACTTTTTCTTCTCTGTATTTTATAGGTGGAGACCTGTAATTGGCTTTCAGACTAATATACTGTCCTTGATCTGTTTGTTTTAGCTGTAAGTCTCCCATGTTATTTAAATAAATAAATAAATAAATAAAACTAGTAGAGGCTAATAAAATACTAGTCGAACTAGTACAGAACTAGTCGAATTAGTACAAAACTAGTCGAACTAGTACAAAACTAGTCCAGACTAGTACAATACTAGTCCAGACTAGTACAATACTAGTTCAACTAGTACAAAACTAGTCGAGGCTAATAAAATACTAGTCGAACTAGTACAAAACTAGTCGAATTAGTACAAAACTAGTCGAACTAGTACAAAACTAGTCCAGACTAGTACAATACTAGTCCAGACTAGTACAGTACTAGTTCAACTAGTACAAAACTAGTCGAGGCTAGTAAAATACTAGTCGAACTAGTACAAAGGTAGGCGAGGCTAGTAAAAAACTAGTCGAGACTAGTACAAAACCAGTCCAGACTTGTACAAAACTAATCTAGACTAGTGCAAAACTAGTCGAGGCTAGTAAAAAACTAGTCCGATACTAGTCCATCACTAGTCGAGACTAGTACAAAACTAGTCGAGACTAGTACAAAACTAGGCGAGGCTAGTAAAAAACTAGTCGAGACTAGTACAAAACTAGTCCAGACTAGTACAAAACTTGTCCAGACTAGTGCAAAACTAGTCGAGGCTAGTAAAAAACTAGTCCAGACTTGTACAACACTACTTGAAACTAGTATACAAGTCGAACTGGTAAAAAACTAGTCTAACTAGTAAAAAACTAGTCGAGACTAGTACAATACTAGTAGAACTAGTACAAAACTAGTCCAGACTAGTACAATACTGGTCCAACTAGTACAATGCTAGTCGAACTAGTACAAAAATAGAGACTAGTACAATACTAGTCCAACTAGTACAAAACTAGTTGAGGCTAGTAAAAAACTAGTCCGATACTAGTCCATCACTAGTCGAGACTAGTACAAAACTAGTCGAGGCTAGTGCAAAACTAGTCGAGACAAGTACAAAACTAGTCGAGACTAGTTCAAAACTAGTCGAAACTAGTATACAAGTCGAACTAGTAAAAAACTAGTAAACGGTAAGTTTTATCATAAAAACAGGTAGTACAATATTGTTCATCATGCAATTATCTACAAAAATTGTTCTAACACTTTTTTTCCTAAGAATCTCTATTTCCGAGATATAGATCGCTATATCTCGGAAATAGAGTTGATGTTACGCGGGATTACGCAACGCTTCTAATGATACCACATACATTGATATTGGTTAAGCCGTTTAGAAGTTATGGTGGAACAAAGAAACATACTGTATAAACCCTGAAAACATAACTCAAATTTTTTGGGCAGACGTGTAAAAACAAAAATGTTGTTTTTTTTGTTGGCAAGGGGGCGCAGGCTGATTTTCGCACCCCGGCGCCCAATATGGTTAAGACGGCCCTGCTCAGGGACTACTGGTCCGATTTGAATTTTAGAAAATTCTTACAGTGTTAGATAGCCCATTTATCGATGAAGCCTATAGGCTATATATCATCACGCTACGACCAATAGGAGCGGAGCACCAATGAATAATGTTTCAAAATCGGGGGATTTTTTCCTATTGAGAGCTTCCGCTGCGTAAACGGTTAAAGTTTCGCAAATATCATGCAAGTATGATAGAATTGTGCCCCTTTAAAAGTTCTAAAAAAAGTCCGCGACAGCATAAATGTCTATCTTTTAAGGTTAGCTCACTATAACCTTTTTTATGCTGACCAAATTTGTTCTAAAATAGGTAATGCATTATTTGCGAAGGTGTTTTTATAAACATGGTATTAATCCATAACCAAATAAATACGTTATTCATCACAAGTATTTAATTTTGAACAAAATTGCCCTTGACATCATTTGATTTCAATGAATACTAGCGACCCGCCCCGGCTTCGCACGGGTGCAATACTGATACTAAGTACAGGTATTTCAAGAATGCCAGCACGCGCCGCCGCGGCCGTTACCGCAGCAACCGCTATGTCCCTGCATTTTAAATCTGTAATATCTTCGAAAATATTCATTTCAATTACATGCTGTAAAGGGCCATATTTATCTATATTAAATGCACAATGTATTTAAGGTACTTAATTGGATAAGGATTAATGCTGTATTGCTTAAAATCGCTTCGTAAATAAGCCATTATTTCTCGTAAAAAGTAAAGGATAAAAAATGATTACTGTGGGTTATCCCTAAGAGATAGACATATACCATCGCGGACTTTTTTGTAGACCTTTTTAAGGTGTACAATACTGTAGTACATTATTTTGACCTATCTCGTAGGGTTCAGCCAGCTTTTGAAAAGTAAGCGCAAAAACATGCGTTTATTTACGACATCACATGCATGCATGTATTTATATAAACCTTCCTCTTGAATCACTCTATCTATTAAAAAAAACCGCATCAATATTCGTTGCGTAGTTTTAAAGATCTAAGCGTTCAAAGGGACAGAGAAAGCGACTTTGTTTTATACTATGTAGTGATCATATGAGATATCATAGTTTTAAAATAATACTAATAATAAAGCTGAAGAGTTTGTTTGTTTGAAAGCTCTAAATCTTTGGAAGTATTGGTCGGATTTATAAAAATATTTTTGCGTTTGATAGCCCAATTCTTGAGGAAGGCTATATGCTATTAGACTTGACGCTAGGACCCTTTTTTCTTTTATGGATGGGAAATCATCGAATGACCCCTCCCGCTCTGGGTGGAGCAGAAGGGAGTGTCAGACTCTTACTGACTAAAACCCACCCGTGTTCCTTCCTTAGCCCTTTGTGTTCCGGGGTAGCGGTAACCCTTTCGGACAATCCCGCTGCCCACGCTAGGACCCTTAGGAGTTGAGCAAAAAGAAAAAAAAGTTACCTAACCAAACCTAACCTAGCCATTATTTCTCGTAAAAAGTAAAGGATAAAAAATGATTACTGTGGGTTATCCCTAAGAGATAGACATATACCATCGCGGACTTTTTTGTAGACCTTTTTAAGGTGTACAATACTGTAGTACATTATTTTGACCTATCTCGTAGGGTTCAGCCAGCTTTTGAAAAGTAAGCGCAAAAACATGCGTTTATTTACGACATCACATGCATGCATGTATTTATATAAACCTTCCTCTTGAATCACTCTATCTATTAAAAAAAACCGCATCAATATTCGTTGCGTAGTTTTAAAGATCTAAGCGTTCAAAGGGACAGAGAAAGCGACTTTGTTTTATACTATGTAGTGATCATATGAGATATCATAGTTTTAAAATAATACTAATAATAAAGCTGAAGAGTTTGTTTGTTTGAAAGCTCTAAATCTTTGGAAGTATTGGTCGGATTTATAAAAATATTTCTGCGTTTGATAGCCCAATTCTTGAGGAAGGCTATATGCTATTAGACTTGACGCTAGGACCCTTTTTTCTTTTATGGATGGGAAATCATCGAATGACCCCTCCCGCTCTGGGTGGAGCAGAAGGGAGTGTCAGACTCTTACTGACTAAAACCCACCCGTGTTCCTTCCTTAGCCCTTTGTGTTCCGGGGTAGCGGTAACCCTTTCGGACAATCCCGCTGCCCACGCTAGGACCCTTAGGAGTTGAGCAAAAAGAAAAAAAAGTTACCTAACCAAACCTAACCTCAGGGTGCCCTTCGTTCGCTCTTGTATCCTACGTCACCTATTGCGTTCGTGCATCGCGCATTTTAAGAGTTTTGACTGATAGTACCAGTCAAAACCACTTTTGACTGATACGACCAGTCAAAACCACTTTTGACGGAATCACTTAGTCAAAAGTACTTTTAACCAGCTCCATTGGGCAAAAGTACTTTTGACTGTTATTTTAGTCAAAAGTATTATTGACTAAAGCATACGGTTAAAAGTACTTTTGACTGATTTTGCTAGTCAATAGTACTTTTGACTGGTTAAGAGTTTTGACTGCAACATATATATTGTACCCAACTACAGTAGGTTGTCGTAATCATCGAACATAAATATTCTGTGGTCGTAATAATTATGTAGGTAGGTTTTTTGCTCTTTGTTCACTGTTGCAAAGTTAAATTACCTAATCGAATGTATGTTCGGTAAATAACTATTTATTATAATGTCGGGGATATTTTTGAATCCTACTATCCTACTTCCTACTAATATTATAAATGCGAAAGTTTGTGAGGATGGATGGATGGATGTTTGTTACTCTTTCACGCAAAAACTACTGAACGGATTTTGATAATATAGTTTATACATCAGAATAACGCATAGGATACTTTTTATCCCGATATTCCCACGGGATCAAAACTTACGCGGGTGAAACCGCGGGGCGCAGCTAGTTGAATTATATTGTGATTGCGATGCCTAGAATGCCTACACATTGGGTACCATGGTCCTTGAAAATCTGCAAGGGGATAAATACATAAGTTGCAAAACATGAATCAAGCCATATTAGCTATCCGAAGTACGTATGTGCGGTAAACTTAGGATATTTTTTATAATTGAATTTGATTGTGATGGCAAGGCAATGCCTCCACATCCATATCAAATTGCAAATCTGCTAGGGGATAAGTATAAATATATAAGTAGCAAAATATGAAGTTATAGCCAGTCTGCTAGACTAGGTAAATATGACTGTATTTAATACTGAGTTCTATCACAGATTACTAAATAGTTACTGGTTCTATTCTATTTCTACCGAAGTACTCGTAAGTACTGGTAAAAGTCGACAACTCACAAGTGTCATAACGGTTGAACATCGTCAACACGGTATAATTATATAATTATACTGTGTCGTCAATTATCTTTCAAGTAATTAATGTCAGTATAGTTTCGATCATTAACAATAATGGCTTCCTTTGTTCTGCTAAGCACCCACAAACTGCCTGATAAAATGAATAATGCGGTATGTAGGTTGGTAACTTGGTAGGTACCTACCTAATGCGAGTCTTTGTTTCTACAAATATAGAATAGGTAGGTACCTACCACATTCAGTGACATAAATGGTGACATACGTCGTAGGTAGCAGTAATCCGTCAATTGGACGAGTTGATGAATTACTCGAGTAATTCAAATAATGGTCCATACTCCACTGCCATTGATATTAGCAAATATACTAATATCTGCTGATATACGTACCTATAGGTATCAAATTATAGGGTTATCGCAAGCGTAAAACCGTTATGCAGACTGCACTTATTATAAGCAGGCAGGATTGCTACACCTAACATTATAATTTATGCACAACTAAGTACACGTGCTGACTCAGTCTCTGCACGTCTCGTGTAGGTACGCACGGCTACACATCAAGTTATACATAACCAGTATAAGCTCACTTCTGATTGTACGAAAAACCTATACAATGCGAGGTCAGCTAAAACTGGAAATGTATAGCTTGACCTACTTATAAATAACTCCTTTGGGTGCGTAGGTAAACGACGCGGGTTCCCAGTAAAGACAAGCCGGTACCGATCGGTGCAGGTAACATATACATATCCCCGTATTAACTTATGCGCCCACACATAAAGAAACAGGTAAAACATTGTTACAGTTTCTTTCCGTAGACCAACCTGCAGCGATCTGTAGGTACCGAAAAACCCGCTGAGTTATGTAAGCACTGAGCACCTTTGTTAGGAGCTATGGATGTACCTACTTAACGATAACAGAGTGTAAAGTGAGTAGTAAGTGGGTATTTTAGATGTTTGTAAACATTCAGTCTGCTTCTCAGAACCATTTAGATATATATAGTACACTACTATTGTAGTGTAGGTATAGTCACAGAATAACTAATAGTACTAATGTAATGTATGTAATTAAGTATGTTGTAGTATAGGTACCTACTACCTACATAGGAGTCAAGCTTTTTCTGTTCTGAACCCCACGACACAGCAGGGAATCCAAGGGTGGGGGGTCCAGGGCATTTGTAAAAAGTTTAGCATCAAAAGTATGTATTCTGTTACTATAAAAAAAAAATCTAGTAAGTACAGATGCCACCACATCAAGCTACCCAAAACTGTCAAATTTTCCCAATCAACTAAGTTGAAAATCTATTAAAGAAATTGATGTGCTAGCTGGCCGTCTGTACAATATTTTTCCGAGCTGATTAGTTTTTATTATTATTATTATTTGGTGTTGGCGATTTTCTTTATACTCTTACTATGAAAGAAAGTCCTGGGGGGCGATTCTACTAATTTGCAACGTTACACGTTCAATTGTGTTTTAATAACAGTTCGATTTCGATCGCCATTCGATAGTTACTTATAAAGTCATTCTACCATTTCCTATGCAAACTGGAAACTAAACCTATGCTGAATCGCAACTGAATGGTAGCGGGAACGTAACAGCGGGTAAACTGTGTTACCAACATGCCAAATAGTATGTTTAGTAATACCACAGCAAAAAAAAGTTGAACCTAAAAATGTTACATACATGTCACCGAAAGTATTTTAGAATGCAAAATTATATTTAGACCATTCGATTCTAACAAGTATCAAAATAACAGTAGAATGTGACTAAACGTCACGCTCATGTTCGATTTTGTTAGCAGAATAATAATATTATTTCGATCGATCGTTGGCTTAAACTAAAACGTAACCGCAGTTGAATCGTTGTTCATTAGTAGAATATGAAAACGCTTAACAGCCGTGATTCAGCTGTGGTTCCATTACGATTTTTGAACAATTTTGTTAGTAGAATCGGCGCCCTAATCCGATTGACTGACTCATCAACGCCTAGCCAAGCCCTTGGACCTAGAAAGCTGAAATTTTGCACAGAAGTTTCCTTGATGAGGAATAAGGAAGGAATTTTCGAAATTCAACCCCTAAGGGAGTTAAATAGGGAATGAAAGATGGTATAGAAAATCTTATTCCTTGAGTTAATAAACTTGACACGAATCCTTATCTAAGTAAATTATGAACTTTGGCATTTTTTGTTTTTCTAAACTACCTCCTAAAGAGAGATGGGGGGTGTCAAAATTTGTATGGAAGAATTACGCGCAGTCCGAGTAACTCCAAACTTAGTATATTTATATTTAAAACCAAAAATAAAGAATGACGTGTATCAGGGTTTTCGAAAATCTACCCCTAACGCACAGTGTACCGCGTAGAACATGCTAGGTGGACAATATTATTTTATGATATTTAACGATGCTTTTATATATAAGTAGTCATATTGAGGCATTATTAATAGTTTTTGGTATGATTTTGTAATAAAAAACAAACAAAATATATCTAAACAGAAAATTTTATATAAAATAATAAACAAACAACAAAATTGCATTAAATAAATAAATACCTACAATTCAAATTAACTTAACCTAAACCTAATCATCAGAATCATCATCAAAATCTTCTGGTGAATCGTCATCATTTTGCGGCAATGTGCGACAATATGATGACGTTTCGGGTCTTGATGCTACTATGGTCGGGCTTACAATTAAGTTTAATACCTCTGCACATATTTTTTCCGGCTTTTTTTGGGGAATCTCACGAAGGCTATTAATCAAAGGGTCAGATGTTATTATTAACATGGACAGCAAGTCTCTATTCGTGGCAACACGTGAGCACTTGCGGGTGTTGTACTCCCTAAATCTGCGGCAATCTTTGTTACGTGCTTCTTGAGCCTCTTCGGAAAGCTGCCCAATTGGAAGCAATGCCGCTTTGATGACCTCAGTACTGTGTACTAATATTTTATGTACAGTAGCAGGCATATAGTACCACGAATAGAGACTAAGGTAATGTCTTCTAGTTTCAAGACAAAATTTATTAAATTCAACTAAGTTTATTTCGAACCCAGAAGACAATGTCCTCAAAATAACATCAAATTGTTTGATAATAGTAACATCCAACCCTGTGATTTGAGCGCTCATCTCAGCATTCTTAAAAAAGCGACGGGCTGTGTTTCCATCATTGGAAGAACCAAATCCTGGCTTTGGTTTATCTACAATGAGTCCCATTTCGTTCTTGAATTTCAACTTGATTTCTTCGGAACGAACCTTGATATCAGCTTTATCTTCGTCGCTTCTAGCCTGCCATTTCTTAATATTCAACTTATAGCTGATATGTAAAAGGCATTCAAAGCAACGAATCCAAGCATGAAGTGTAGATAAACCAAAGCCAAAATGTTCCTGATTGCTGTTAAACTTTGCGGGGTCATCGTTCATCGTCTTGGGGGTGGCACCACAGATGAAACACTTTTGAGATGAACGAGTTTCCGTTAAGGCGTTACATACCTTTCCGTCTGTCATTGTCAGAAGAAGTTCGTGTTTCACAGAGATTTGAGAATCACCAAAGTTGATAAGTGTTGGAAGAAGAGCATTAATTTCTTCCAACAATCTATTTGTCTCCGCTAACGTGAAGTCGTTCGTTTCCTTAGCAAATATAAATTTGATTGGGCGACAATACATAGTTGATGAAGACCGAGGATTTTGCCAAATAATTTTGGACCCATCATATAACTTAAGGGGAACGAAAGAAAATACGAAAAGAAATTCGTCCGTATCTTCAGTGTTCTCAAATTTCTGTTTGTATGTGCTGTGCTCAGAACTTCCATCACATCCCCATTTACTAACAAGTGTAAACGTTGAACTTGTTGGGAGGACACTGCTGATAACTTGATTCTGTGCTAATACTAGACGTTCCGCTGTTTTATTTAATAAGGCTTGCAAATTTATTTCAGCACGAGTTTCTGTTATAGCAATGTGCTCCTCTGCAGGGTAATAGGCCTGTTTGGATTTTACTACACTAAAATATGACGGAAACACATTATGTCCTGCCATTATGGACCACTTCCTAGTTTGTTTGTAAGCATGTGTTGTTGACTTAGAATCTATATAGTATGCTAAGGCTTCGTCACTACTTAACTGCCTAGGATCACAACTGGTATTTTTTGACTTAATAATATTATCTGGGCTCTCACTAATGTCTCTAATCACATGGGCAACTTTTCTTTGCCCTGCTGAACGCATAGCAATTTCGGCAGCAGTCACTAATTCACTGGCACTTCGAGATTCTACGAGATCCACGACTCGACGTTTCTTCGTCTTAAACGACGTTTCCTCAAAATCTTTGCGAGGTCTTCCTGCAGATGTCACAGCCTCACTCGATGTCGAAGGTTGTGGGGCTAAAGAACTCACAGTAAACTGTATGTCTCCTTCATCCAGCCATGTCTTATTTGTTATTAAAAAACGCTCCTTCGATTTTCCCGAAGCCAACCATTTGGCTCCAATCTTGGTAGAAAATTTAGATATTTTCAGCTTTATTTCTCTTTGGCTGCTTTCAGTAATGTCACCAAAGTGAAATTTTGAAGAAAGATAGTCATAAATACGCGACCGTTTATCATTCTTTGCGTGTTTCAACCACTCTTCAAAAAAGGCTACCCTTGAAATAGAGTAAACGTGTTCTGAAAAAAAAAGAAAAAAATATGTTGTACTGAAGTGTGCTGAACAATATGTATAATTTTACAAACTACACAGTTATACCTACAATATATCTAAAAACTAGCCCGAATAGAGGCGAATCAATGTATTTCCTGAACGTTCTAAGTTTTCTTTATGAAAAAAATTACGCTAAAATTTATGCATCAAGTTAAAAAAATGCTAAAAATTCATTTAAATAGATTCTGATAAAAATAATATATTAAGTAATAGTACATACCCTCAGTATTAATATCCATCACAAAAAACTTTCACAATATCACTATAAACCACTATGAGATGTGCACAAATGTGTCGCTAAATTGCAACTGATTGCCGGAACGCTTGCATTAAACTCATTACCTGACTTCTGGACTCTATGACTCATCAGTTAAGTATTTGAAAAACAACTTTTTCTCGGAATTTGGAGTTTGGGGGTGTTGATTGTGTTATGCAATTAAGATTTCCTGGAAATGAAAACTTGAATTTTGTCCACCTAGCATGTTCTAGGCGAAATACCGTGTAACGGCGTGAAAAGAGGTAGTTAATTTTACAGGGGAGGATTTTACTGCATGGCTTGATTAACTCGAAAATTGGTATAAATAAAATCTTTGTCAAGTTATGAACACAATATAATAAACGATTTTTCAAAATTCCACCCCTACAGGAGTGAAAAGCGGGGATACAGTTTATATGAAAAATCTTATTCATTTGATTAATAAACTTGAAACTTGGCAAGAATACTTATCTAAGTAAATTATGAAGTTTGCTCTTTTTGTTTTTCTAAACTACCCCCTAAAGGGGTATTGAGGGGTATCAAAAGTTGTATGGAAGAATTTTAACGCGCAGTTCGATTTACTCGAAATTCAGTATTAATACTTAGAACCAAAAATAAAGGATAACATTTATCAGGGTTTTGCGAAAATCTACTCCTGGCGGGGTGAAAAGGGGTAGTTAATTTTCCATTTTATAGCGTGGCTTGATTAACTCGAAAATTGGTACCTATAAACAGTCTTTGAGTCAAGTTATGAACACATCCCAAACGTTTTTTTCAAAATTTCTCCTCAGTGGGGAGTGAAAAGTAGGGAAATACTTTGTATGAAAAATCTTATTCATTTGGTTAATAAACTTGAAAATTGGAAGGAATACTTGCCTGGGTCAGTAATAAAGTTTATCATTTATATTTTTCAAAACTATCCCTCAAATTATATAGGTTTAGGGGGTGTTAAAGTTTGTGTGGAAAATTATAACGCCCGGTCCGGTTCTCGATACTCAGTATTAATACTTTTGACAGAAATATATAGTCTTTCGAAAATAGACCCCTGACGGGGAAAAAAGTGGTAATTCGATGTTTAAGGGCGGTATTATAGTGCGTAGCTTGATTACCTCCAAAATAACGGTATAAATAAATTTAAGCTCAAAACTTGGCACAAATACTTATCTAACTAAATTATAGTTTGTCATTTTATGTTTTTCTAAACTACTTTAAAGGGAGGTTGGGGGTGTCAAAGTTTGTATGGAAGAATTTTAACGCGCGGTCCAATAACATAAACTCGAAACTCAGTATGTATGTACTTAAAACCAAAATAAATAATTAAGTTTTTCGAAAATCTAACCCTAACGGGGTAGTCAATTTCACAGTGGAGTATTTTATTGCGTGGCTTGATTAACTGGAAAATTGGTATAAATAATCTTTGAGTCAAGTTATAGAAACATCCCAAACGTGTTTTCAAAATTTAGCTCCTATGGGGATAAAAACTGTGAAGGTGAAAAGGCGGGGATCCAGTTAATACGAAAAATCTTATTCCTTTGGTTAGCAAACTTGAAACTTTTCCACTTTTGCCTCAGTAAATAAGTAGGTATGTGTTTTAGGGTTTTTCAAAAATCGACTCCTACCGGGGTTAAAAAATGACCACTGCGTCTCTTATAGGCTGCAAGTCCTAAGTCATCTTTTAAAATACGCGACATGGTTCTGCTATCTTCATCTCCCGAGATAAAATCTTTTGCTTACGGACAGGATTTCTTCGAATTCTGTCGGCGACGAGACCCTATCTGAGCACCAGGGCGCAAGTAGTGGAGGGACCGCTATGCAAAAGTAATGTAAAAATTTTGAGTCATTACTTAAGTACTTTTGAGAGATTTACTTCATGTTTTTGTATTTCTAATTAGCTAATTAACTCAGAATTATTATTAGTATTTATATTTCGAACTATTAAAACTGTTTTAAAAGGGATTTCTTAAAAGTATAATTTCGTTCAAGTATATTTACGTAGCTTGAAAACTCACTTTTTTGTTTATGAATAGAATTTGATAATTTTTGTTTTAAAGGATAGGTTTAGCATTAAAACCAATTTTACCGTTCGGATTATAAAAATCGTGCTATTAGTTTAAGAATTATAAGGGATTTTGTAAAATGAAAATATGTCAACTAGCATTTTTTAAAGTTTTTGTTCTAAGATATTTTTATTGTTTATAGTTAAGTTCTACATTAATATTTAATTAACTAAAGGACTATGTAAGAAAGGTTATACAACGAAAATTGTAAAAATATCTTGTTGGAATATAATAAAATAACGGCTTGACAGATTTCGGCTTAGAGAAAAATAGCGAGCAAAATGGCTCAAAATTCGCGGTCCTCTTTAAGGTAACGTAGGCCGGCCTCACCGGGTATAAATATAGCGCCATTTGCCGGCAACAGTCAGTCGCAGCTCAGCCGTCGAAGAGGCAACAACAACAAGTAGAAACCGAAATCTGCAAGCAAGAATAACGAAGAAAATCTGCATTTTATTTCACCGCCTCTTCGCTACCCGTTTCTACGAGGTCCTTCTAGTAGGTTGCACCCGCCCATACCTACGCATTTAGGGGTGCGTGGTGACGTGTGTCGCCAGCAGAGTCACTCGACTCAGTAGTAGGGAACATACGTCAAAAACGTGGGAGACTGTCCCAGGTACGGCCGTAAGGTATTGAAAGTGCCCCGGTCGTCCGCCACAATTGGTCCTTCGAACCCGGATCCCTACAAGAAGAAGCCAGAAGATTAAGAAGACTGCAAGATGCCTGTAACCAGGTCACAGAAGGATGCCCCCTCACGCCCCCAGTCCCGTCCTACAAATGTGGACGCGACAGAAGAAGCGTCAGGGTCAGAAGGGGTCACGTCTGCGTCAGAATCAGCATCGTCAGGAACTACAGCTTCATCGGGCACGAACACTTCTTCGAACGCAACAACTACAGACGGGACCACCATAACAGAGACCACGGTTGAAACTGTGACCACAGCATCATCCAAGAAGAACGATCAAAAGAAGGAAGATGCCGAACGGAAGGAGACGACTAAGAAGATCCCAGAAGATGTCCCGGAAGGTGTTCGTGGTTCAACCGCAACCCTTAAACCGAAGGGGGTCAGTCGTCGTGCCAAGTCTACAAAGACCACGAGCTCCTCAGCCAGAAGACGTGAGCTAGAAGCCAGAGAAGAATTAGCACGCCTGGAACTAAAACAAGCAGAGGCTGCGGCGAAGCTAGCCCGTGTCAGACTGGAAATGACACAATATGAAGATGAAGACTCCGTGGACGATGAAGACCAGGAAGACAGAACAGCACAGGTGCAGAACTGGATCGAGTCATCAGTACTAGAAGACAGCAATAGGAAACAACCAGATCAACGAGGTCAACACACCGCAGAAGAGCCACAGAAGGTGAAGCCTGAAGAGAACTCTTCAACGAAAGGTGCTACAATCGAGATTCAAGCGTTGGCGACTGCATTGAAAGAAGCCTTTTCCACAAGAGGAGGACCACCAGCGCAGCCGAGCTACATCCACGAACTGCCCTACTTCGACGGCAATAGCAGTGAGTGGTTAGCCTTCAAGGTTGTTTATGAAGATACAGCACCGATGTTCAACGAAGTCCAGAATATGGCGCGATTAAGAAGAGCACTGAAGGGCAACGCAAGAGAAGCTATCAAGAGCCTGTTATACTCCGAAGCCTCTCCGTCAGAAGTACTGCAAGCCCTCAGAAGAAGATACGGAAGACCTGATGCGCTAGTATTGGCAGAATTAGATAAGGTCAAGGCGTTACAGAAGATTTCAGAAAACCCAAGAGACATTTGTATCTTCGCGAGCCAGATCAACAACAGCGTAGCAGCAATAAAAGGACTAAAGAAATCACAGTACCTGCATTCACCTGAGATGGTGAAACAAATTATAGAGAAGATGCCGACGGTTCTCAAGTTCCGATGGTACGACTTCACTGCAGCATCAGAAGAAGGCGATTTCTCCAACCTGACACTAGTATCGAGGTTCCTGAACACAGAAGCAGACAAATGCGGAGCTTTCGCGACTTCAGAAGAAAAGAGCGGATTCAAGAAGCCCAATCGACAAGCAACACATGCAACGAAAGAAAAGAACTTCAAAGAAAAGGATGCAAAACAACAAGAGAAGACGTGCCCCATGTGTGAGGGTGAACACTTTCTTGTCGAATGCCAGAAGTTCCAGAAGACTTCGGTGCAAGATCGGTGGGCGGTAGTTAAGAAGAGTCACGTCTGCTTCAAATGTCTTCAAGGGAAACACAGGAAGGAGAGCTGCAGAAAACCACCTTGCAAAGAATGCAAAAGGTGGCATCATCATCTGCTACACGTCGAGTCAGAAGAAAAGACCTCGGAGGAAAAGAAAAAGGAGACACCACAAGAAACGGCGAACGTAACAGCATCAGTGAATGCAATCAACAACGCAAGAGCATACCTGAAGATAGTTCCAGTAGAAGTCTTCGGGTCAAAAGGATCAAAGAAAATATTGGCCCTTATGGATGAAGGGTCAACCGTGTCACTTCTTGATGAGAAGGTGGCACGAGAAGTCGGTGCTCAAGGAAGCAAGGAGGAACTGGTCCTCGAGACAGTAGGTGGCAAGCTAATAAGGAAGACGGATTCTCAGATACTGGACCTTGCGGTAAAAGGGGTTCATCAAGCAAACAAGAAGACATTGAAGAGAGTCCGCACCATCGACGAAATGAAACTTGCACCACAGTTCCTGGACAAAAAGAAGATCCAAGATTATCAACACTTAAAGAAGATCGCCGACTCTCTATATTACAAGGGAGAATCACCACAACTGCTCATCGGTCAGGACAATTGGGAGCTAATTGTGACTCAAGAAGTAAGAAGAGGGAAACCAGGGGAACCAGTTGCTTCAAGAACAGGACTTGGATGGGTGCTCCACGGGTCAGACATCGGAAGTGCAAGACCAGTACACTTCCTGAACACATGTCTGCATGTCAGCACACCGGAAGAAGAAATGCATCAAGCCATCAAGGATCACTTCGCGATCGAAGCACTTGGCGTGCAACCAAGAAGACCTACGACCGATTCAGAAGGAAAAGCACTCACCATCCTAGAAAAAACCTGCAGAAGACTTGAAGACGGTCGATTCGAAGCTGGACTTCTATGGAAGAATGACGAAGAACAGATGCCCGAAAGCTACACGTCTGCCAGGAACCGACTAATCAACATCGAGAAGAAAATAGAGAAAGACCCCCATTTGAAGGCAGAATACAACAAGCAGATCCAGCATTTAATCGACAACAAATATGCGGAAGAAGTACCTGATGAACGAGAAGATTCTAAGAAAGTATGGTACCTCCCTCATTTCTCCGTGGTTCATCCATTAAAGAAGAAGATAAGGATCGTCTTTGACGCTGCAGCTAAGTCAAAAGGAAAAAGCCTCAATGACGCTCTACTGCCTGGACCAGATCTACTACAATCACTCTTCGGCGTACTACTGAGGTTTCGACAAGGACCTCTAGCAGTAGCAGCTGACATTAAGGAAATGTTTCTGCAAGTCCGCATCAGGCCGGAAGATAGAGACAGCCTGAGGTTCTTGTGGCGCGGGGATCATCATGACGTGCCACCAAAGAAGTATAGGATGACATCAGTTATCTTCGGCGCGACATCATCTCCGAGCACAGCTATCTACGTGAAGAACCGAAACGCAGCGGACTACAAGGAACAATATCCAGAGGCTACAAGGGCAATCGAGCTGAATCACTACATGGACGACTATTTGCATAGCTTCCATTCAGAAGAAGACTTCAAAAGAATAACAGCACAAATAGACTTCATACACAAGAAAGCGGGCTTCGAACTCAGGGGATGGGCATCGAACCAACCTAAGCTGCTGAAAAACGTAAAGACAGAAACAATCGAAAAAACGGAGGTAGACCTTGGTGAAAAAGAAGAAAAGACACTAGGACTACGCTGGTTCACGGAGAGAGACTCTATCGGCTTCAGGGCAAACCTCCGGAACACTTCAGAAGAAATAGCTAAGGGATTCAAGGTGCCCACAAAGAGAGAAGTCACCAGCGCCGTGATGTCGACCTTCGACCCACTGGGACTAGCATCACCGGTCCTCATCCAAGGCAAAAAGCTGCTTCAGAACATATGGCGAAGCGGCGTTGGTTGGGATGAAGAAATAGAGGAAAAGGAATACGAGGCATGGAAAATATACCTGGAGAAGATGAAGCTATTACAAGGCCTTCAGATTCCAAGATGCCTGGCGCCACATCACACCGAGGGGGAGCTGCACACGTTCACAGATGCGAGCGAAACGGCGTATGCAGCTACAGTCTACTGGAGAACAAAAAATACAAACGGAACATACTACGTTAGCTTGGTAGCAGCGAAAGTACGAGTAACTCCATTGAAGCCGGTATCAATCCCGAGATTGGAACTCCAAGCGGCCCTCCTTGGAAGCAGACTAGCCCATTCAGTAGAAGAAGAAATGGACCTGAAGATTATGAAGAAAACATTCTGGACAGATTCCAGCATCGTGCTCTCCTGGATTAAGACAGACCCGAGAACTTTCAAAACGTTCGTGGCTCATCGTTTGGCCGAAATAGAAGATCTAACTAAGCCTCAAGATTGGAGATGGGTGCCTACGGCACAGAACCCTGCCGATGACTCAACACGCGACGTACCAGAGAACTTCGATTACAATCACCGATGGTACACCGGCCCAGAATTTTTGAGAAAAGAAGAAACCCATTGGCCTGAAGCAAGAACATTCAAGAAGGAAACCACCGGTGAAGAAAAGACAGCAGACGTCGTAGCCACGGCAAGCACCATTCATCCGTCACCAGATCCTGAAAGATTTTCATCTTGGAAAAGACTTTGGCGAGCCACAGCAAGAATACTGCACTTCATACAGCTCTGCAGGCTCGGCAGGACAAAAGAAAAGGTCAACGTCAGCAAAGAGGATCCCACCTGGAGAAAGAAAAAGGGAACGAAGACGAAGACGGTCGAGAAGCGACATCAGTCTTCAACAAGGAAGACAGAAAGGTACTACCTACCATTAAACGCAGACCTACTGGAACGAGCTGAAACACTTCTACTGAAAGGAAGCCAAGAGAGAAGCTTCAGAGAAGACATCATGCGTATAGAACAAGGGAAGCAGCTAGAAGGCAGCAGCAAGTTGAAAAAGCTCGACGTGGTAATGGAAGAAGGCCTCCTGCGTTTGAAAGGAAGAATCGACGCGATACAGGGCGTAACCAGAGACTATAAGCGTCCCATTGTGCTCGACAGCAAGGAAAGGATAACACAACTCATTATTAAAGAATTCCACTGCCATTTCAATCACGGAAACCACGCGACAGTAATGAATGAAGTGAGACAACGCTACTGGGTGCTGGGACTAAGGTCAGCAATCAAAGCAGTTCAGCATCAATGTCAGTGGTGCAAAACGAAGAAGGCGAGACCACAAGAACTACCGACGGGCAACTTACCCAAAGAAAGACTGATGCACAGTAACCCACCTTTTACGTGCACCGGTGTAGATTACTTCGGCCCAATGACGATCACCGTAGCAAGACATCAAGAGAAGAGATGGGGCGCTCTATTCACATGCTTAACTACAAGAGCTGTGCACATTGAGCTCACCCCTTCCCTCTCCACCGACAGTATGATCATGGCACTGCGACGATTCGCCGCGAGAAGAGGAATGCCAAAGATCATCTACTCCGATAACGGGACCAACTTTGTCGGCGCCAATAGAGAACTAAAAGAGGCGCTAGACTACATGAAGAAAGAAGACCTCACCTCAGAAGCAGAGAAGATAGGCGTGCGGTGGACATTCATCCCTCCTGGCGCACCTAATATGGGCGGCGCATGGGAACGTTTGGTGCGATCAATAAAAATCGCACTGGACGCCACACTCAACGAAAGGCATCCAAGAGAGGAGGTACTCTACACCCTCCTACTAGAGGCCGAACACATAGTCAACTCTCGACCTCTCACCCACCTCTCCGAAAGCCCTGAGGAGGAAGCACTCACTCCAAACCACTTCCTCCTCGGGCGATCCTGCGGCGCGGCAAGAATCGGCAACTTTAAAGACGAAGAGCTCGTGGGTAGACACACATGGAAGACCACCCAGCGACTTGCCGATCACTTTTGGCAGCGCTGGCTGCGAGAATACCTGCCCACCCTGTTGCCAAGGAAAACGACGGGGAGAAGCTGCACCAAAGACCTGTGCGTCGGGGACATCGTCCTGATCGTCGATCAAAGCCTGCCAAGATGCACCTGGCCACGCGGCAGAATTCAGCGGGTGTATCCAGGACCAGACGGGCGGACCAGGATCGTCGACATCGAGACACGAGGAGGAGTGCTGCGTAGACCCAGTTCAAGAGTGGTGCTGTTGGTGCCGGGAGTTTCGCCGAGTCAGGAAGATGGTGCTGCGCACGAGGGGGAGAATGTCGGCGACGAGACCCTATCTGAGCACCAGGGCGCAAGTAGTGGAGGGACCGCTATGCAAAAGTAATGTAAAAATTTTGAGTCATTACTTAAGTACTTTTGAGAGATTTACTTCATGTTTTTGTATTTCTAATTAGCTAATTAACTCAGAATTATTATTAGTATTTATATTTCGAACTATTAAAACTGTTTTAAAAGGGATTTCTTAAAAGTATAATTTCGTTCAAGTATATTTACGTAGCTTGAAAACTCACTTTTTTGTTTATGAATAGAATTTGATAATTTTTGTTTTAAAGGATAGGTTTAGCATTAAAACCAATTTTACCGTTCGGATTATAAAAATCGTGCTATTAGTTTAAGAATTATAAGGGATTTTGTAAAATGAAAATATGTCAACTAGCATTTTTTAAAGTTTTTGTTCTAAGATATTTTTATTGTTTATAGTTAAGTTCTACATTAATATTTAATTAACTAAAGGACTATGTAAGAAAGGTTATACAACGAAAATTGTAAAAATATCTTGTTGGAATATAATAAAATAACGGCTTGACAGATTTCGGCTTAGAGAAAAATAGCGAGCAAAATGGCTCAAAATTCGCGGTCCTCTTTAAGGTAACGTAGGCCGGCCTCACCGGGTATAAATATAGCGCCATTTGCCGGCAACAGTCAGTCGCAGCTCAGCCGTCGAAGAGGCAACAACAACAAGTAGAAACCGAAATCTGCAAGCAAGAATAACGAAGAAAATCTGCATTTTATTTCACCGCCTCTTCGCTACCCGTTTCTACGAGGTCCTTCTAGTAGGTTGCACCCGCCCATACCTACGCATTTAGGGGTGCGTGGTGACGTGTGTCGCCAGCAGAGTCACTCGACTCAGTAGTAGGGAACATACGTCAAAAACGTGGGAGACTGTCCCAGGTACGGCCGTAAGGTATTGAAAGTGCCCCGGTCGTCCGCCACAAATTCTTTCCCTTACTGCTTTGATCACCTTTTTCGTACGAACACTACGTGGACGGCCAGATTTTTTCTGTCACAAACAGAGGAGGTCTCATTGTACCTACCTATTAATAGCCCGGTACACAAACATTTGACTAATACCAACTTTGTGTAATGTAATCACAGCGATTCGGTTCTCTTTATCACCCCACTCCATTTTAATATCGCAAAATATTGTACAATGTATTGGCGCCAAAATTAGAAAACTCAATGAACAACCATATAAAAATGACAGATTCCAAATTCAAATGTAATATCTTTCTTATTTTTAATTGTAACAGTATTTATGGCCAGACTAAGTATATAAATTCAACATATGATGTAACTAATAATTTTGCAAGAATTTAATTTAAAAAGAGTGTCCATGGAGTTTCTTGCCCGTTCTTCTCCACAGGTACCTACTACGCTTTGGAATGGGCAACTAGCTTCATTTTTTCTGACTGACCGACTTCTTGACAATTCAAAAGTGCCTGTAAATGGTTTAATTGAAATAAATGCTTTGAGTTTGAGTACCTAATTTTGAGCAGTTAGGCGAACATTATGACTGAAGAGCAGATTTTTTTTTTCACAATTTCAGGTTTGGTCCCATAGTAAAAGTTATTTGTTATCATGAGTACAAGCACGTGTTTAAGTATCGGTCACTAATTATCAGTCACCGTTTATAGGTTTTTTTTTCTTCAAAAATTATGTATTTTGCCATACTAACCACCGATTGAGCCAAAGAAAATTAAGTCTTAATTTAAGGCAATAAGACTCGATTTTGAATGCATAAAGTAATGCTAGGATCAACACGATTTTCTTCGAAAAAAAAAACCAATATTAAAAGTTACCTACTGAAATAATCGATTTCAGTAGGTAACTTTTAATATTGTTTTTTTTTTGTGGTCAATTTTGAACAAATTATTTTCAGGTTTTGCGCATTTACCGTTACACGTTGTATAGGCCTGTATAGGCCTCGGCGATGAAAATTTAAAAACATTTCACGTTTCAAAACCAAAATGTCCTCCATCCTACCTACTCACAGGTTGCTTTGGGTGAAGCACAGTTGTAGTTTTTTCTGGGCACAGAACTATATGGGTACCTATACGAATGAGGCTCATAATTAAATAGGCTCCATTACTAAATTAATAAAATGTAATATAAAAATAACATTCAGGGGTAAAATGTCCAATTCTCAAAATGTCCAACGGTGTCAAAATGTCCAATTCCCAAAATGTCCAACTCCCAAAATGTCCAGTCTTTGCGAACGTAGCAAATTGTTCAACAACTCATCAAAGCACTTTTAATACTTATGATAAACAATAAATACAAACTACTGAAAGAATCAAATTATGTTTTATTTATGAGTAACAAATTAAGACCAGAGAAGACCACAACATACCCGAAATGACTATTTTTGTCATGATGTAAATATTTGCGCTATGATGACTTATTGAACAAAGTTGCTACATTCTCAAAGATTGGACAATTTGGTAATTGAACATTTTGAGAATTGAACATTTTGGTCAGTAGGTCGTTTTGACACCGTTGGACATTTTGCCCCTGAATGAAAAATAATATAATCAATAAATAATTATGGTACTGACAGCACGCGTTCAGCTGCTTTTATGGGCGATAGTCTGGTTTATATAGGACGGCTATGAATGAACCCTCAAGAATTCAGCCAGGGGTTGAGTAGTTTTTGGAAAGGACTGTATGTAAAGTCACATCAACAATATTTATTATGATGGTACGGAACCCTTGGTGCGTGAGTCCGACTCGCTCTTGTTTTTACACTAGCTTCTGCCCGCAACCGCATGGATGGCGATAGATTATTCTACGGGAACTTGCTACCGAGACAAAAAGTAGGTACTTAGGTACTTAGGTAGCCTTACATTATAGCATCTACCTACTACAGACCTATGTATATACTTACACTTTACATACATTCACATTTATTCATCATACTCTTTTATCAGGTTTACATTTTATTTTGCGAATCGGCCTAAAACGATTCATTTCCTTATATAATTACCAAATTAAATATTTCTATAGTTTTCATTGTTATGACATTTACGTCAGGCTGTCAAACTGCTATTACTTTTTTTCTGTAAATTTTCTCTCATAATTTCTTACTGGCTTAGTCCATGAAGGTTGCTTTTGATTTGTATAATTTTAAATTATTTTTATGTTTATGTTAGCTCAAATATTGTATTTTATAGATAATTGTGACTGTTTATTGAATAACTGTATCCTAATTTAAATTCATAAAAATAATTAACACTCTCTCAGTATTCATCAAAGAGGTTTTTAAACAAATATTTCTGGCCGCTTCAAGCTCATGACAGGAGCATATGTTATGAAGAAAACTTCAATTTTCGAAAGAACTAAAAGAAGTGAAGATGAAAAAACAAATGGGAGACTGATATAAAAGGACCTCTGACATATTATTTGGATGATTTCTGCTCTGGTTTCACTCAAAGAAACATCTCCGCTACAGACCACGTCCAATTACTAAAGGAAAAGTACAACAGAAGTCAAGCCTCAACTAAACTTAACTAAACTACTATTTTGACTTCATATCTTGACGGAGTGACTACGCTGAAGTCCAGAGGACCATCTTCTCTTCATTTTTTCTCCACTATCTATCACTACTGTGACCTGTGGCTTCGCACTTGAAAAAAAGAAAAACGGACTGCGACTACAAAAACCTCTCTTCTTTCTACTGAGTGATATTGGTATCTTTTTTAATCATTTATGTATTTTTTATCTCTAATTATATTGTTCAAATTTACTTCATACCCTTTTATTTTGTTAGGTTAGTAGATTTGTTACAGTTTGGCGCCCAATGTAAAATAGCTAGTTCTTTCAAATTTTTAATATCTAATTTTTCCTCCTCAGGCCCTCAGCACTCCTCTTGAAGACTCCTTTACTCAACACATCTTCATACTTCACTTATACTACACCCCCACACACATTCCTTTACCCACTGGTAATTGGCATCCATTCTTCGCTTGGAAGTGTTCTTAAAACCATTCGTGGTCACTTGCAAGTTGGGTTTGGCTTACTCTACGACGTACTATAGGAGAATATCCTGTAGTCGTTACCACTTACACATAACTCTCTACTTATACCTCACTACTCTGCACCCCACACACTTGCACACCACTACGTTTACCCACTGGTAATCGTACCCAGTCTTTGCTTGTAAGTGTTCTTAAAACCACTTGTGGTCATTTACAAGTTGAGGACTGGTACACTCCACGACAACTACAGGACAATATCCTGTGGTAGTTTATACAATCTTAAACTTATAACACTTTAACAAATACTTCACTATTCTACATACACACAACACATGTATCATATGATTCACTCTCCCTAAATTAAACACTCTTGGGTCCTCTTAAACTCCCGAGTCCTCTTAAATACTCTCGAGTAGTCGAGTCTTAAACTCGTCTTTAGCACTCACTCCGAGTCGTCTTTAGCACTCTAATCATCTACCTCCCTTTAACACTATTTTATCCTCATTTAACATTAATTTTTAATTATGGATAGGACTATTTTCTTTGAACTTCTAAACAAAGCTGAGCTTGAGTATGAAATAAAAATTAGATTAGAGGAACCAAAAAATACAGTAATACAACTTAAAAAACAAATTCTTCAACTCGCACCTCATACTCCCTCTGAAGATATTTTAGATTCAATATTGGAAGTTAAAACTGATTTGGACGAACTTACCACTTCACTAAATTATATTGAATCAAAACTACTATTGTTAGAACAGGGTAACCATAGATTCAACAAAAAAATTAAAACTTTTATTAATCATGTATTTCATCGACTAGAGAGGATTGATACTGATTCAGATCCCTCAGAGGTAAATCGTTTAGCTCAAACTAAAGAGAGATTTTTCACCTTAGAATCAAAATTTATTTCTTTAACAACTGTTTCCAATGACATCAACCCTCAATCTATATTAGTCAATCGTCCCTCTGCTACTCCTAATAGCCCTAATGATAGTACTATGTTTCATACTATACTCCCCGATATTCAGTCTCAACCTCTAAACTCAATTTCCTATAATTCCCTTAACGAATTAAAACGAATTAAATACGACGGAAACTCTTGTCCACGTTCATTTATCCAGAAAATCCAGGAATTTAGTATTTCTAGGAATATTTCTTCAAACAAATTATTAGATCATGCTTTCGAATTACTTACCGACAACGCTTTACACTGGTACCGTTTTAAACGTGACTCTTTGTTATCATGGGACGAACTTTGTGAAGGTTTGGTTACAGACTTTGGCGGTTTTGACTATGACCATAAATTATTAGAAGCAATTAATAGCCGAACTCAAGGCAAGGATGAACCTATAGTTATTTTTGTTTCCATACTGACTGGCATGTTTTCCAGACTTTCTGAAAAATTATCGGAAACTAAAAAACTTCAAATCATTATTCGTAACATCCGACCTTGTTACTCACCTTATATCGCGAATAATAATATTAATTCTATTCTTGCGCTTATTTCATGTTGTCAAAAATATGAAGAATTCCTAGACAAAGAGAAACGTTTCCGTGAACCTGAAACTACAAATAATCCTTTAACTGTCGAATTTAACTATAAATCTTCTAATTTAACGTCAAAGCCCTCAACCTCTAACGCGTTTTCTCCTAGAACAAATTTTAATCGATTTAACAATAAACCTCGAGTTAATACTATTAATAAAATTAATAATAATGCTTTTTGTGTACGCTGCCGTACTAATGGTCATACATTAACTAATTGTTCGCAACCTCGTACATTAATTTGTTTTAAATGTGGTTTAAAAGATGTTAAATCTACTGATTGCCCTATTTGTAATAAAACTAACAATCCAAAAAACTAGATAATGACTTGGGTAATAAAAACTTTAATCAATCAGACTGGCATGATTGGTTACAAACCATTAAAAATTTCTTTCATTGTTACAAAACAACTTCAATATACGATACTGAAAAAGATTTTAATCGTCCTTTTATTGATATTGCTATAAATGACAAAATATTTTCCGGCTTACTAGATAGCGGTAGTTGTATTACAATACTTGGTAATAACTCCCATCTAGAAATCTTAAAATTAGGCTTCACGTTATCCAAGTCATTTTCAATGACAATTACTACTGCCAGTAATCATAAAAGTAAATCCCTTGGCTCAATTGACATTCCGATTAAATACAATAATCAAACTCATCTAATCCAAGCCTTCGTGTTCCCAGATATATCTCCTTCAATTATCTTGGGAGTCGACTTTTGGAAAAAATTTAATCTTATTCCACATATACTTTCTTCGGCTTTTAAAGTAAATACTAAATGTTCAGTAGTTACTGAAACTACGAAACAAGTACTTCCTTATAATCATCTCACTTTAGAGCAAAAAACTATCGCTGATGACATGATTAATCGATTTAAAGCTATATCATTTGAAAGTAGAGGAATACTGGGCCGCACTCATCTTATTAGTCACCATATCGATACTGGGGATACACCTCCTATTAAACAACGTTGTTACCGTCTTTCTCCTGAAAAACAAAAAGCTCTCATTATGGAAGTTGATAAAATGATAGAATGGGGTGTTATTGAAAAATGCGAAAGTCCTTGGCTTTCTCCGGTTATCATTACACCTAAAAAGAATGGCGAATGGCGTTTCTGTGTAGATAGTCGTAAATTAAATTCAGTTACTCGTAGAGACGCGTACAGCCTTCCATTTGTTAATGAAATTTTAGATAATCTTAAAAACGCTAAATTTCTTTCTAGCATCGATATTGCTAAAGCATTTTGGGAGATTCCTCTGAAAGAAGCAGATAAAAATAAAACGGCTTTTTATGTTCCTGGTCGAGGCATGTATCGTTTTGTAATGATGCCGTTTGGCTTAACTAATGCTCCGGCTACTCAGCAAAGACTTATGGACATGCTTTTTACTCCTGAATTTGACAATAAAGTCTTTTGTTATCTTGATGATATAATAATCGTTTCTGAATCATTTGAAGAGCATATCTCTTATCTAGTTAAAGTTCTTGAGAAATTAACGTTTGCTAATTTGACTATTAATTTCGATAAAAGTCAATTCTTTAAAAATGAACTAAAATACTTAGGTTTCATTGTAGATGAAAACGGTTTACGCTCAGATCCGGCTAAAATTAAATCAATACTCGAATTTCCTATTCCCACTACTCGTAAAGAAGTGAGAAAATTTATTGGAACTTGTAGCTGGTTTCGTCGTTTTATTCCTAACTTCAGCACAATTGCAACTCCACTTAATAAATTAACTTCTTCCGGTAAAAACGCCCCGAAATTCATTTGGGATAATGATGCTATTCTAGCTTTTAATAAATTAAAAGAAGCTCTTACTACTACTCCTATACTAGCTTGTCCTAACTATGATCTTCCTTTCTCTGTACATTGTGATGCTTCTAATTTTGGCATCGGTGGTATGTTGACCCAAACTAAGGATGATAAAGAAGTAGTTATAGCCTATATGAGCAAATCTTTTAATAAAAATGAGCGCAATTACTCAACTACAGAAAGAGAAACTCTTGCGGTAATTACAGCTTTAGAACATTGGCGTTGTTATATCGATAATGGTAAACAGTTCACTGTTTATACGGATCACGCAGCACTTAAATGGTTTCTAAACTTATCCAATCCATCCGGTAGGCTCGCGCGGTGGGCTCTGAGGTTATCATCTTTTAATTTTATTCTAAAACACAAAAGAGGTAAAGACAATTTAGTTCCTGATTTACTCTCTCGTAATTCTACATGTCCACTTGGTGTTAATCCTATCTCACTTAATTCTCAACCCGTATCTCCAGCATTGGAACAATATAACAAACTACTTTTGGAATGCCGTAACAATCCTGATCAATATCCCAATTATACTATTCGCGAAAATAAATTATTCCGCTATACTCTATCTCCTTACGCTTTATCTGAAGATTTCGCGTGGAAAGAAGTTCCTCATCCTAATCTCCGGGAAACCCTTATCAAAGATAACCATGGATTCCCAGATCAACCACATTTAGGAATTTTTAAAACTTATAAAAAATTATCACTTCTTTATTACTGGCCAGCTATGTTTAAGGATATCGCTAAAATAATTTCTAGCTGTGATAATTGCTTATCTTACAAACACGCAAATCACTCTCCCTTTGGCCTTATGGGTAAACCAAAAATTTGTTCCAGGCCTTTTCAAACAATTTCTTTGGATCTAATGGGTCCTCTACCTATGACTAGACGTAGAAATCAATTCATCTTAGTGGTTAACTGTTGTTTCACTAAATATTCCCTGATCTTTCCACTAAAACGAGCTACTAGCGCTAATGTCATCTCTAACTTAGAAAATTTTGTTTTTCTAGTTCATGGAGTACCTCAGACTATTATTATGGACAATGGATCGCAATTCCAATCCCATGAATTTCGAAACTTTCTGGGCAGATATAATATACCATACGTATCTTTCTCTCCTAACTACTGCCCTCAGGTTAATCCCACTGAAAGATACAATCGTACTATAATCACAGCTTTGTCATCTTTGGTTGGTGAAGACCATAGATCTTGGGACACCCATCTTCCTAAAGTCCAATACGCTATGAATAGTACAACTAATACTACTACTGGTTTCACTCCTAACTTTTTGCTCTTTGGACGTGAAACAGTTACTTCTGGCTCACTTTATACGCCAACTAATAATCTTGATGAAATCGTGTTTCTACCTAGGGACATCTATGCTACTAACATAGGTTTACTGTCTGCAACTTTTGATAAAGTTCAGATAGCCCTCCATATTGCTCATGCTCGTAACACTTCAAGTTACAACGAAAGTCGTTCCTTTAAAGAATATAACGTGGGAGATATAGTCTGGAGAAGAAACTATGTAAATAGTCAGGCTGGGACTTATTTCAGCGCAAAATTAGCGCCAAAATATGTGAAGTCCACTGTGTTGCAGAAATTATCCCCATTAGTTTATATACTAGAGGATCCTAATGGCAACCAAGCTAAATGGCATATTAAAGATTTTAAAATATAATGTATATAATTATGTAAATAATTCTCTTAAAACTAGATTTTTTTTTTTGGTTGTTAAACCATTCAGAAGATTATTTTAATTTCTCTTTTTATCTGTTCTTTTCAGATAATTTTAAGAAAGTGCTTTTAGGTATGTTGCCTAACCTTTCTTATTTGACTCACTTATTTTTCTCTTTGATGACTAATTTGTCTTCATCAACTATTGTAGTTGATTGGATCAATTCCTTGTAGGAATTGTTTTTATTTTCAAAATTCAAAAAAATACTACCTCTAGTAAAGAAACTTTTGGAATTGCCTTTTCGATTTAAAAATTATATCTAAACCTTTCTAGTAAAAAAAAAAAAACTAGGATGTTTTCCTTGGTTATTTCCTCCTATAATAATGATTATAGCGTGGGCTCGACTCTTTTCAAAATTCCAAAAAATACTATCTCTAGTATAAAAACTTCTGCAATTACCTTTTCGATTTAAATTATATCTAAACCATTTAATAATTTGATAGGATTTTTCTGTTCTTCTTAATAAAAACTGATTTGTGGTAAAAACTCTCTCTTTAAACCAATAACTAGACTTTTTAGAAATATTTTCTCTGAAGATATTATCTTAAACTTACTGAATCATTTTAAACTTATCATTTTACTCATCAACATTAAAACACTCAGCTTTCCTTTAAAACCTATTTGGTAAAATCTTATTCCATCTTTCTCTTTTTGAGCGGTAGCAACTCACTAAATAAGCCCCTAATGCCTTGTTTTCGGAGCGGTAGCAACTCATTAAATAAGCCCCTAATGCAAATTTTTTTTAGAGGTTTTCTTAAACCCTCTAATTCTTAAACTCAAGTTTCACTTGAGCTTTTCTTAAACTAGGACTCAAATTTGAGTTCTCTCAAAGTTTTTCTTAAACTTGGGTGATTCTTAAACTCAAAACTAACTTGAGTTTTCTCTCAACTGGAGGTTTTTCTTAAACCTTGAACCTTTCGAGCGGATAAGCAACTCGTTAAAAAAGCCCTAATGCTCTCTTTCTAATTGGGTTTTCAAACAGGTGCGGGTTACGACACCTAATTAAAAAAAATAAGCCTTCGTAATTATAAATAAATATTTCCTTCTTGGAGTATGCGTCATTAAATGTGAACCATATCTCCTATGTGTGATTGAATGGGAGTGTTCGACGAAAGCATGGAAGAGGTTGTGTGTTAGATCAAGGACTTATTTTTAACCTTTACAAAATTTTTGTTCTAGACCAAAAATTTTCTCGGGGTCGATGGGGAAATATAGCATCTACCTACTACAGACCTATGTATATACTTACACTTTACATACATTCACATTTATTCATCATACTCTTTTATCAGGTTTACATTTTATTTTGCGAATCGGCCTAAAACGATTCATTTCCTTATATAATTACCAAATTAAATATTTCTATAGTTTTCATTGTTATGACATTTACGTCAGGCTGTCAAACTGCTATTACTTTTTTTCTGTAAATTTTCTCTCATAATTTCTTACTGGCTTAGTCCATGAAGGTTGCTTTTGATTTGTATAATTTTAAATTATTTTTATGTTTATGTTAGCTCAAATATTGTATTTTATAGATAATTGTGACTGTTTATTGAATAACTGTATCCTAATTTAAATTCATAAAAATAATTAACACTCTCTCAGTATTCATCAAAGAGGTTTTTAAACAAATATTTCTGGCCGCTTCAAGCTCATGACAGGAGCATATGTTATGAAGAAAACTTCAATTTTCGAAAGAACTAAAAGAAGTGAAGATGAAAAAACAAATGGGAGACTGATATAAAAGGACCTCTGACATATTATTTGGATGATTTCTGCTCTGGTTTCACTCAAAGAAACATCTCCGCTACAGACCACGTCCAATTACTAAAGGAAAAGTACAACAGAAGTCAAGCCTCAACTAAACTTAACTAAACTACTATTTTGACTTCATATCTTGACGGAGTGACTACGCTGAAGTCCAGAGGACCATCTTCTCTTCATTTTTTCTCCACTATCTATCACTACTGTGACCTGTGGCTTCGCACTTGAAAAAAAGAAAAACGGACTGCGACTACAAAAACCTCTCTTCTTTCTACTGAGTGATATTGGTATCTTTTTTAATCATTTATGTATTTTTTATCTCTAATTATATTGTTCAAATTTACTTCATACCCTTTTATTTTGTTAGGTTAGTAGATTTGTTACAGCATACAGACAGAATGACTTTCGTTTCGTATTTATAATTTTACTACTACGTATTTTTACATCCAAATGGGACGCTTCCGTCAATAACTGATAAGGAACGATTGGAATAAGAAATAGATGGAGAGATTATTAGAATGATGTATAAGTTAGGATGATTAGATTATATAAAAACGGCATTATCTGACGTACGATATCGTAATTCACAACAAAAAGTTTTATGTCAGTGGGTCGTCTTAGGTGATTTATGCGGATGTATGTCGCTGGACCGTACAAGCTATATGCATGTATAGGCGACAATTACTTTTTGAAGGACAATAATAATCACCGGCACGCCATTTTGACAAAATAAGCAAGAGCTTTCAATAACAATCAAAGCTGACTAATTTTGCTATAGAAGTGCCTAGGTAATTACCTTTTCACAGATAAATATGTTAGTCTTACCTTAGAAGAAATTTGAATTTTTGAGTGAGAAAATAGCTGGAATCCGAAGCGAAGCGCGGTCGTGCTCGATGCAATGGCCGATCCCAATAAACGTCTACTGATCTACTCGGATTCGACGCCGTTTTTAAATGCACTCTCAGTGACGTGTCACGCGAAGTCACACACATAATCAGAATCACAAATTCGTCTGCGAATATCATGATCATAAGCCTATGACTTTGGACTTTACAGTTCAAGAAATAAAGATGATTTTTAATAACTTACGCACTAAATGTCGGGAAATCCTGATAATTGAAAATTAGTATGTTACCATGTAAAAAAATCACAGTAGAAAGTAAATTCTATAGACTATTTGGTCTATGGTGAACTCATTAAGCTAGATACACACAGATACACGTGCATCGACTGAAGCTATGACATGATTTCAAAATCTCACGTCCACACAGATTTTGAAAGCGCTGGCGACAAATCTGCAGTCAAAATCTGTGTATAGACGTGAGGTTTGGAAATCTAAGTATGTACCTACATACCAAGTATTACTTTTGAATTTATTGAATTTATTGGACGACTGTATCATGAAGTCATGAGCATGACAATTGAGTATAAAATCATAAGAGTCGTGTGATTCATTTAGTCCAGTCAATAGAGGAGTTGTACAGTGCGTGAGCAGGGACCTAAGCGATTCATTCAGAAACCTGCCTATCGATTCTGTAAAAATCTCACCGTGATAACATAGGTGAAGTGAGCGTGAAGTGAACTATCAATGGAGGCAATCCCTAACAGCAGGTGGAATGACAGCTCACTTCACCTAAGTTCTCACGGTGAGATTTTTACAGAATAGCACTGCTGTTCAGCAGGGTGCTTAGGAAGTGAACATACTAAAAGTCTAAAGTATAATCTAATCGTCTAAAGATACCTACTATTATCTACGATTTAAACTTATGCTAAATAAGTTTCAACCACAATCCTTGGTGCAGCGACAAATATCGTTTTCAGTAGGACTTTCGGTGCTGGTAAATCTTCTATTGTTATTGCCCCCAGGGTGCCTCCTACATGTTTCCACACCCACTCTTGGGAGTGGCAGCTCATTCCCGAGCCACTACTGCACTTGATGGTACGTGCGCCGGGAATGCTGTTTAGCTGCGCTCTCGGTTGGTGCTTATTATTTGATGTGAACGCAAACTCAGCCAACTGTACGCAGTCACAAGAACAGAGGCAACAATACAGACTGAGAAGATCGGCTGAAATCAATTTGACATGGAACACGTCGATATCAGAGAAAAAAGATTTTTTGTCAAATCTATTTTCCAAAAAATCACTTTTCGGGAGCGTGTAGGTCGAAAACGGTTTTGGAGAAAGTATTTAATTTTATGATCTTTCATCTGATATAAAAAAAAAACTTTAAGCGCCGTCGCGTCACTTCGAACGTTGCACGCAATAATGGATCAAAAATAATACATTGGATTTTTTAATGGTGGCAACAGCAAAATGTATTTCGATATAAAGACAGAAAAAACAGAGAAAATGGATGAAGGGATGAAGGGTGGTTTGGAAAAAACAAGTACAGTCGAGTTCAATAATATATTGGCAGTGACAAAGTTTCAAAATATTATTAAGCGTTAAAATGATCATATAGTTTATACAAACTTAGACATAAATAAACGTTAACATACATTTAAAGTTTCAATATATTATAAGCGTTAAAATGATCATAATTTTTACGTTTATATTATTTTGAAACTTTGTCACTGCCAATACAATGTGTTAATGAAATAACCCAAAACCTGAAACTAGTTTGTTTAGAATCGGCAGCAAAACCGAATACAATAATTTTTAATATGGGTTATTTTTTTCCAAAAAATAATTATTTGTCATGCCGTGTCTAATATTTTTTAACGACGCTGTACGCTACTGTCCAACGCAATGAAAACAAACAGCGAGGGTGAGGAGAGGGGGTGCTAGAGCTGGCGCCAAGGCCGGGAAGCGCGCCGGCGGCGATAGAGCTACGAATCTGTAAGAACTAGCGCGACAATAACATTTACAAATATCTTTTACTATAATTTTTGAAAATCATTATATGTCATATCAATTTATTAATATAAAAATCGGTTGGGGTGTCCGAGGTTTTGGGTAATTTCATTAACACTTTGTATATTAATGAACTCGACTGTACAGAGGCCAGTACATCAAGCTACCCCAATCTGTCAAATTTCTTTGATAGATTTCCAACTACAATGAAAAGAAATAAGATTTATATTACATTGTGAAAATTTGACAGATTGGGGTAGCTTGATGTGCTGGCCTCTGTACATTTACATATACCAACATAATACAGCCATAAACATGGATGCGATTTATATTTTTCAATTACTTCTAATAGAAAGTCGCAGACGTAGACTTAATAAAATGACATAAAATTCAATAAAAGATCCAGCACATGTACAGACGCCAGCACATCAAGCTACCCCTATCTGTCAACTTTTCCCAATATAATATAAACCTTATTTCTTTGCAGTAAAGTTGAAAATCTATCAAAGAAATTTGATAGATTGGGGTAGCTTGATGTGCTGGCCTCTGTACATACCGCCCTCAACACCAGAGTATATACTGAGACAAAAATCCCAAAAAAAATTGGTTGTCTGTAAAGTCGGTTTACGGACGATAGTTTTCCGTGATAACGTCTTAGAGAAACATTGATGAATAAATGTGTCACAAGGCAACACTTAGGCCGATCATGCCTCTCTCTCTATCGCTTGTTCCGTGATCTCGCTTGCGCGCTCAGGTTCAGGCGGAACGCGACACTTTTTCTTGCGTACAGCCGGTGTTCATCGATATAAAAGATGTTATCACGTCAAAAGGATGCGGTTTTGTTCATCCCATTCACTATAGTATTATAAAGTGCTCTGTGCCATTACGGACGGCTTCAACTGGCGTGGCGAACGTTTTTGTCATTGACAGTCGGCTGCGAATGACGTCCGTTTGGATTGAATTTATGGATTTCAAACCGTTTGGGAATCCAAAGCTGGACGAGGTCCATTCAACTGGCATACGTTTTTACCCGACAACGGCGAAGGAAAATGAGGGTTATGATTTTGACTGGTATTTATTTATGTATGTATGTTCATATTTTGCCTCATAACTTCTGAACTACTTGTCATCATTTGACAAGTAGTTAGGGTATTGTTGAAAGTTGGAAGCGTCTTGATCGTCCGCTGGTTATAGATAGGCTATGTGGCCTATGTGACGTCACATTAAATTGAATATGGCGCCCGCTTTCGGAAAAAGTCATGACCTAAAAACATATTTTTTTAATCATTTATACGGCTGCCAAAGGGTCATAGATAAATTAAATGACATGTATTTTCGTCACATTGTTGGTGGGATCAGCGGTGTTATTCTGTAAAAAGATCACCGTGATAACTTAGGTGAAGTGAGCTTAAAGTGAGTTACCAATGGAGTCAATCCTTAGTGTCAGGCAAAGAGTATAATAATAAAGAGGGTGTCAGGTGAAATGACAGCTCACTTTAAGCTCACTTCACCTAATTATCACGGTGATCTTTTAACAGAATAAACCGCTGGTCAGTCTGTACTGCTTGCAGATTAGTGGATCTGTACGATACATATTATTATTCTGTGATCTGTACCGTTGACAGAGAAAAGCATAGTACACACGGCTACACATCAAGCTATACAAAACCAGTTTACGCTGGTCTCGCATCGTACGGAAATCCTATACAATGTGAGATCAGCTTATACTGGAAATGTATAGCTTGATATGTATAGCGCTGCGCTTTGATCAAGATGGACGTTTAGCGCGCGGAGTGCGCTTTTTAAGAAAGAAATTACCGAGTGCCCGTTGAGAAAGAAGTTCTATTGCAATTAATTTATATGTTCAGGGAAATGTGGAAATGCCCTATCTGTATTATTAAGATGACTAAAATTACTATATTATGACTGCGTGATGAGGGCTTTCAAGTTTTGTTAGAAATTTTTAAAAATTTCGACAAAAATGTGACATACTTCAGGGAATTTAAATAAAAATCCCTATCTTTTGTTGTTTTGAGAGATACGGCGCCATCGAAATCTGCAACCCAATGTAATTCTACTTCACGATTGTGGGTCGTCTGTCCGATTTAGAATTGAATTCTAGCTTCCAACTTCCTAAAGGTTCTCTACAAATTGAATAGTGTATTATGCGCTTTAGTGTGACTGTTAGAATACAATTATTTGTCTGTGGTTATCATTGACAGATTTGTAAATCAGCTGACACACTGACGTAATACACGACAATAGGATCTTCTGTGTTCTTCTGAAGAGATAATATATATCCTATTTCTTGTTCTGACACTTGACAGCACCTTGACAGTCCAACAATTTAACAATTAACAACAATCCACCACAATTTTCCGGTGATTATAGTGTACTCTGTGACCACAATCGTTTAAAACTCCACACTCAGTCCACATTCTTCATTCATTTTGTTTAGGATATTCATTTCAAATTAATCAATTTCTATTTTGTCAATTCCTGATTCCACAATTTTTTCAGCAGTTTCACAGTTTGTTTTTGTATTGGAAGCAGTAACAAGCATTATTAACATTTCATCATTGCACTGAATTTCAAGTTTCACCTCACTCTCTAATTTTCTTTGAAATAACAATTTAAAAATGAGCGAAGCCGAAAAGAATAAGTTTACTATAGCGCACATGAAAAATAGCTTGATGACTGTATTAGAAAATGTTACTATTCATAATTATGTAAAAGTTGACCTTGTTAAGAATTGTTCCTATGTTGGGTTTATGCACTCGGTTGACCCAGTTACTATCAGGTAAATTAACTTTTATTTATTATGCTTGAAGTTTACCTGCTAGGATATTATGCAGTGCACAAGCTTAAAAACTTATCATTATAGATTTCCAGTGCGAAATTAAATACAACCCTCTGTAGATACAAAGCCACCTGGCAAAACTGCCAAATTACATTATAAACAGCTCTGTACCTTAGCATTGAAAATGATTCAGACCTCTATTATGAGGGATGCGCGTTTATAAATCTTACCAGCTTGTATAAAATCTCTTTTGTGAAAAGAGATTTTCATGCTGCAATTTGTTTTCCTGGTTTTCATTTTATATTCTGTATAGCTATTTATTTAATTTTTCTGTTTCAGTATTATCCTGTCAGTACCTCATGGAGATGGCTACAAAACAGTAATTATCCCTGGTCACACAATAGTCGACATTTCATTTGAAGAAAGACCTGTGAATTTAATACCACCACAAAAGAAAGAAACTCCAACGGAGTCAAAACAAGACATATTCAAAAGAAAAACAAAACTTATATCATGGTTCAAAACAAATTTGCTGCCAGTAATAGAATTGGATGATAGAATTGTAATAGGGAATGTTACTCTATTGCAGCCATACAAGATTTCAGATATAAGTACAGAAAATCCTATAGTTGCTATGCGGATAAAGAATGTCATAGAAAAAATGCCAGAAGATTTTGAACCAAAATGAATATATGTATGTTTTTTTTTTTATTGAATTATAATGTAAAGGTTTTATGTTTTTGTTTTATTGTGGTTTTTAGGGTTCTGTACCAAAATGGTAAAAAGGAACCCTTATGGTGCGATTCAGTCTGTCTGTCCGTCTGTCACAGCTGGATATCTCGAGAACTACTAATTCTATCCACATGAAATTTAAAATAGTTTTAAATGACATTTGCCTATTTTGCAATTCTGAAAGAAATAAAAATATATCCCCCCTTATCTCCGAAGTTTGCATAGAGATAAATCTGAAATTATTCTATGAGATAGAAATTTATGTAAAGATTACAAAAAAAATAAAATGATGTCTCTGAATAGCACACTTTTTCAGAAATCGTCAACAAAATTACATTACTTCCACTACCAGTCAAGAGATGGCGCTGACCTAAAACTGCAATATTTTACATTGCAGTGTTAAAATTCTCTGACGATTACAGGCCTCGGCCCAATGAAAATTTAAAAACATGATTGTACGGAACCCTCGGTGCGCGAGTCCGACTTTCTCTTGACTGGTTTTTTATTATTTGATGCTTGAAATATTAAACAATGGTGGGATTAATTAATAATGGCAGCCATAACTAATTAAAAGCAAACGAGAAATTATATTGTTATTTCCATTGAGCTATATAACTAGAGAAGCAAACCTCAATAAAATGTGTCAAAAAAGTGTAGCCACTTTATAAACGCGACGACGTAGCTTTGAAACCACTAAACATTTAAAAGTAAACATATATCTGTCTCACTTACACACGTCGTAAGAATAATACCGTCGCTTAGATTAGACAAAGACCGCATTATAAACATGCAATGACGGGATGGGGTTGCCTGCCCATGCGAAATTTTACCCAACATTTTAAGCGTTTTAGGTTAAGTTAAATTATTTTTTAAATATTAGATTTATGTATTTCTTATTGGATGTGTAATAGAAGTTTATAAATAATGAAAATAACTAAGACATTTTCTTTTTGAATATTTTTTCTTTATTATTAATGAAATTGAATGATTTAGTAGGTAGCCAGTCAGTCTCTTTTCTCAGCAATCGGATTATTTCCACCCATTTTTCACGGTGTGCTGCATCTTTAGGCATCCTGCTACGGTGTTATTATTAAAAAATATTTAAAATCACTTATTGCATAAATTAAAAACTCCCACTAATGTGGGAAACTAAAACTAAGTTTTAAGTGGTAACACTGAACCTAATTTACAAAATTCTACATTTTATTGCGTTTTTACGTTGATATAAACACAGAGACAATTAATTTACGTGTGGAAAGTAATTCCGGTTAATTTATTATGTTTTTGTGATCTTGAATCGCACTCTTTCGCGATATTTTTTGTCGCATGTCACTCGGTTGACTTCGGTTAGCGTCAAACAGAGCACTGAACTGACGTTAGCTACGCTGATGGCTGTGGCCATCAGCCTAGTGGCAACGCCTTGGTGCGGTAATTGCTAATCTAGTATAACATATATATCAATGGTTATTTCTAAGCTTGCTACATATTACTAATCTGTGGTATTAAAATCAAACATTCTACCAACCAAATATTGGCCCCGATTCTGTGGTTCACAAACTAAACCAAATTTAAGTTCAGTGCATCTTTTTCTTTCTATTTTATTAAGAAAAGGACAGATGATAAATATTAGTTTAGTCCTGTCAAATTAGTCAGCGCCTGACGTAAATTGACGTATTTTTAGTAGCCATTTTTTTAATCACGTCTATTCATGTCTATGGATTATCTAATTTGACAGGACTAAAATAATATTTATCTTCTGTCCTTTTTTAGTGAAATAGAAAGAAAAAGATGCACTGAACTTGAATTTAGTTTAGTTTGTGAACAACAGAATCGGCGCCATTGGCCCCAATTCTGTTGTTCACAAACTAAATTTAATTTAAGTTTAGTGCATCTTTTTCTTTCTATTTCAAAGATAAATATTAGTTTAGTACTGTCAAATTAGATAATCCATAGACAAGTTTAGACGTGATTAAAAAATTGGCTACTAAAAATACGTAATTTTACGTCAGGCACTGACTAATTTGAAAATCGGGGCCAATGGCCCCGATTCTGTTGTTCACAAACTAAACTAAATTTAAGTTCAGTGCACCTCTTTCTTTTTGTTTCATTAAGAAAAGGCAGAAGATAAATATTAGTTTAGTCCGTCAAATTAGATAATCCATAGACAAGTTTAGACGTGATTAACTCAATCGATTTAGTCAACAAAAGAATGCTGGTAAAAAACAACAAAACAATCGAGTTTGGGTTTTTAAAATTGGCTACCAAAAATACGTCAATTTACGTCAGGCGCTGACTACTTTGACAGGACTAAACTAATATTAGAAAATAAAATTATGTTATAACTCAATTTATCTCTTATTTTGTTCGAACTATAAAAACTACGTGTAAGGGTTGAAACTAGACTTTCAGGATGCCTAGGTGAAGTACTGAAGAAAATCCAGGTATTAGGCCTGTTGGTCTAGTGGTTAGTGACCCTGACTGCTATGCCGGAGGTCGTGGGTTCGATTCCCACCCAGGACAAGTGTTTGTGTAATAAGCACGATCATTTGTTCTGTGTCTGGGTGTAATTTATCTATAGTATTTATGTATTTAGAAATATATAAGTATGTTTATCAGTTGTCTAGTACCCATAACACAAGCTCTGCTTAGCTTGGGACTACATGGCGTTGTGTGATAGTTGTGGAATATTAGTTATTTATTTATTTATCTATTAAAAAAAACCGCATCAAAATCCGTTGCGTAGTTTTAAAGATCTAAGCGTACAAAGGGACAGAGAAAGCGACTTTGTTTTATACTATGTAGTGACGAAGGTCTGGCGCACAGAGTACCTACTTTGTAATAGACTGATCTGGCGGCCACGAGCTCTAAGACTGGGATTAATCCACAGTCCATAATAGAATAAAAAGAGGTCATAGTATGTACAGACGCCAGCAGGTCAACCTACCCCAATTTGTCAAATTTCTTTGATAGATTTTCAACTTTAGTACAAAGAAATAAGGTTCATATTCAATTGGGAAAATCTGATAGATTGGGGTAGCTTGATGTGCTGGCCTCTGTCCGTAGGTATTTCTAAAATAACCTCCTCCTTTTTGGAAGTCGGTTAAAAAATCGAATGGCGAAATAAACCTCATTTTGATGGGTTAGATACGATGATATAGTTTTCTGCTTTCCCTCTCCCGATATGGTGATAAAAAGTTGTGTCAACATAGTGCTAGATTGAGCGCGTTTAGATAATTATCTTTGTGACTCAGTATTTCAGTCTCTTTTAAACAGCATTCCCGCCTGCTCGCACACTCATGTCATATTTACTTGAGGCGATACAGGGCGACGACGTCGGCGGCGGCGCAAGCGCAACCCTGACAATTGATTGTTGAGTTATGCGCCCGTTTTGCTTCGTATTAATTCAGTTAAGAAATTGTTCTAAGTACTTGTTTCGCAATAGCAGCATATATAAATAACTAATTTTTATTCAAGCATATCCAAGTTTCTAAAAAAAATACGAAATGACCGAAAAACCAGACAGAAAAGTGCAATATTTGGCGGGTGTAAGCGGTGAGTAAACAACATTTATAGCGCGAAATTTTGAAATAAATCAAGTGTTCTAAACAGTTCTAAAAATTTGATATTTTAAACTTCAGCTGCGTTCGCGTTTACATTCACTGGAGCAACTCTAGCATGGTCGTCGCCGGCAATTCCAAAGTTCAAAAATGGTGAAGCAAATGTTGTTATTACTGATGTAAGTAATTATTAGCAATCGAACGGATACAGCATTAAATATAAACAGTTGCTTTAAATTTTTAAGACACCCTTTCAGTCCCTGTTGCAAAAAAAAAAAATCATCTAAAACTATTCCAAACAAGTTGATAGCATTAGTAGTTCTCGAGATATCCAGCTGTGACAGACGGACAGACAGAGTCGCACCATAAGGGTTCCTTTTTACCATTTTGGTACGGAACTCTAAAAAGGTCAGAGGGTTATCTTGGGAAAGATTTTTAAAAATTACCTATCACTTATTGACAACCATTTAGAGGCGCACACTGCAACGTGCCACGCAGCGGGGCACGGCTAACACGGAGTCAAATTCCCCGCACGGAAGAGCGTTTCTATTGAATTTGTATGTAAAATATCACGCGCGGGGGCACGTTATCTGCGTCTCGTTGCGTGGCGTGTTGCAGTGTGTGATGCACCATTTGGTAGGTACACGCAGGTACACACGGCTACACATCAAGCTATACATTTTCAGTTTCAGCTGACCTCGCATTGTATAGGTTTTTCGTACAATCAGAAGTCAGCGTATACCGGTTATGTATAGCTTGATGTGTAGATATACTACCCGTGCGTACCTACCTTAACACTCAATTAAATAAAATATTTTTAATTATTGAAGGTTAATGTACCTACCCATTAACATTATACACGAAACTGATACATAGATCAATAATTAAATCGAAACACCTACTTAAGCCATATCGAAGTGGAATTGTTGACATAATTTTATTTTCCATATCGGTGTAGCTTACCTACCTCTATGTTTTTATTTATTTATTTAATACTTCAAGCACATATGCTTAGCATAGCTTCCATATGTGGAGGCTTGTTATTAGCTATTTTTTAATATTATATGCTATATGTCAGTGGTATGTTAGTCTGTAAGCCTTCTTTAAAATAAAATAAATAAATAAATGTACAGAGGCGGACTTAATGCCATAGGCATTTTCTATCAGTCAACCTTTGGGTGATGCAGAGACAAAACAGTGGTAGGTGCAATCATGAAAATTGAGGAATAGATATTTTAAATATAAAGATACGCATAAACCTATTAAAACTATGAATATAATCATACCTAACTACATATATATATATATATATATATAAGCACAAATAAATATACATAAATACATGAATATACTTACTAAAAAAAAATAAGACAAACAATGAGAAAATATTACCGTTGTGATGATACTGCCAGCTTCTTGCGAATGTGCTCACGAACCTTAACTTTGAAGGATAATCGGTTGGTTGCCATCCTGATTTCCTGGGGGAGCGCATTCCACAGAGAGATAGACTGAACGAAGAAGAAAGAGCGAATGAAGTCTGTGCGATGAGTGGGACATTGGAGAAGACAATTGTGTGACGGACGTAGATTTCTATTGTGGTTGGTGCAAATGTACTGAAAGTGGGGGGCTAGATAACCAGGAGAAGACGGAGAATCAAGAAATGAGAACAAGGTGGTCAGCGCCCTTAGCTCTCTGCGCTGGCGTATGGGCAACCACTTTAGAAGCGAACGATGCGCAGAGACATGATCATATTTACGCAGATTGAAAACGAATCGAATGCAGTTATTGAGAAGACGGTCAAGTTTATTGAGGAGATCTGCATTCAGGTCACACTTCGTAGGGTTTACGGCTAAGACAAATCTATCAGACCAGGTTTTTATGGCTATCAAGTCCTTATTTACTTTGACGATAGCGTCAGGTAATTCATCAACCTTCCCTTGACAGTACAACTGCAAGTCACCTGCATACAGATGATACGCACACTGAAGTACGGAAGTTATAAGATTAATAAAAATAGAGAACAGAAGAGGTGAAAGTATACCGCCTTGAGGAACGCCAGTTTTCAAATCACACCAGCTAGAGGAAGAATCCTCAACATGAACGGACTGCTGACGTTCCTGAAGATAAGAGGAGAACCATTCCAGTGCTTCAGGAGAGACCATAATATAGGACAGAATGGCTAAAAGGATGTCGTGACTGACGGTATTGAAGGCATTCGAGAAATCAACCAGCACTAGAACAGTAACTTTAGTGTTTTCTAGTCCTGCCCTTATATCGCCAGTCACTTTAAGGAGTGCGGAAACAGTGCTGTGCCCAGATCTAAATCCTAATGTTTTTCTGAGCTATGTCAACTCATACGAGCCAATCTCTTACGGAAAGGTGAACTAGGCATATCATATCACACTCAAGCTATGAAAGATAATCGTTACAGATCTCTTGAGAAATCATAGTAGGTAGGTTATATTAGTCTTGGGAGATTTTCCCGCATCCCAGATTGTGAACACTTCGCTTAGAATGTTGCAATTACAGCCCCACCTATTCATTGGAAACAAAACAAAAGTCTTGCTAATGCCATGAGTTTGTTGCGTAACTTTTGTTTATTATAAAAAGGGGGATTAAGAGCTGTTTATGAACAGACGCAGACATCGTGGGTGGTGTCCCTGCACTCAGCAGGGGCGCTTCTCGGGTGCTACTTCGGGCAGGTGTTGAACGAGAAGGCTGGACGTCGTCGCACGTTCTTCGGTTCGGCCGTGCCGGCGCTCTTAGGTGCGGTACGTTCTATCATACATTACCTAGATATTTAAGACCACGTTTCAAATGCTATTGATATGGTGATAGGTACTAATTGCTACCTACCAACATTGTGGCCATTTATGGAAATGACTAGTACCTAATACCTACCGTTTCTTGGTAGGTAGTAAGTTGTCTAAATTCAGTTTTTTGCCCTCTTGTCAATTACTGTCATTGGTGCCGATTCTCTTATACACCGAACTAAACTAACTAAATGATCACTAAAATTTACTTTTGGCTATGAGAATCATAAAGATATTCTGAAAAAAAAAAATGTCTAAAAATAATTTTGACACAACTAAAATCGAATTTGACAATCGCAATTGCACGTGGTAGGTACTTGTTTGCCCTACCCAGTGATGTTTTTTTAGAGCTGGAGAAGGCGCGCAGGGGGCCAACCTAAACGTGTTTTATATGGAATTTTTCACTTTTTATATGAAAAATTACTACCTACATGTTGACTTTTAGGGGTTTATGGGTAGATATGGGGTAGATACTATAAAAGAGGGTCGTAATTTTCATTCTTTTTGCGATAAATGTATATTTTAGTTAGTTCATGTCAACTAATTTTATTCCACACCTTTTTACTCGCGATTAAAAATAATCTAATATACAATCAAAATTTTAGGTGAAAAACGTCAAATTCAGAATAGCAAAATTGCCATTTTCAATAGATGATTAATTTATTGCCATCTTAGTGCTGTCAAACTAAAAGTTGTGTCACTTTAGTCAATTTCAGAATGGAAAATTGTCGTTTGACAAGAATAAACAAAATTTTGTTGATTTTTACTCTAGTTTAAAGGCATTTGTGACAAGAGAATCGGCACCAGTAAAGAAATTAATCATATTATAGTGCCATAACATGATTATTTTTTCAGGTCATCATTCTGAATACGAGCTTACCTGAACTGATGTATGTGGCCAGGTTTCTGATGGGGGTAGCGACTGGTATCATAGCAGTGGTGAGATAGTTGTGAACTATTTGTTCAAGACGTCTTGTTTACTAGCTCTGATCTAAGGCAGTCTTAATATAAGATTGCAGGTTAAAGGGTCAAATTAAATTAGCCAGCGAAACTGCACAGAAGTGATGGGCATCGACTCCCGATATCAGTAGGCCAATTCTCGTAATTTAAAACGTTCAAAATCTAGTCCTCCGATAGGAGTAATAGTGTTCTGTGATTTAGTCGCAGTCTCATCTCAGCGACAAACAAATGTCAAAATGTACGGAAATTAGAGGTATTTTTGACAGATTGAGGCCCGTATTACAGAACGTCACTCAATACTCAAGCATTACTTAAAACTAGATTCAAGCCATTTGATTGGTTGAAACTAGTTTTGAGTAATGCTTGAGTATTGAGTGATACGGGATTGAGACTGAGATTAGACTGTGAACGTTCTTAAAATTACGTTAGTTCAAATGGTGAGTTTAGTTTTTTATTTGTTTTATCGTTGCTAGATATCTCTATCAAATCTGCGGAGTTTAGCTAGCTTATTTAATTTGACCTTGTATAATTAGGAAATAACACTTAAAATATATTACCACCCTGCATAATTTGTATCTCAAGTTGTAATTACCATCTCTTTCTTTCAGGTAACCATGATATACGTAACAGAAATAGCCGACAAGGAGATCCGAGGCGCGTTAGGAATGACAGTCCAAGTCATGAACAATTTAGGAAGTCTGACAGTCTACGGCATTGGGCCATTCGTCTCCTACACAACCCTGAACAGCATAATAATGATCATACCTATATGTTACGTGTTGCTGTGTATGTGGATCCCGGAGTCTCCTTATTATCACCTAAAAGATGGGAGAATCGAAGCTGCGAAGAAAGAGTTCATGAGACTTCAGGGCAATAAGGACGAAAGAGTGAGTATGGAGAACTTGTAGTAGGTATAATGATTCGTCAGATCCTTTTACGAAAAAAAAGGATTGTTTCGGAAGGCAGTCAGCACACTCAGCACTTATCATTAATTTAGAGAAGATAAACAAGTACTGTAAAATCTGCTCACTGTGTATAAGTCATCAGCTAGAGCACATGTTCCCATTCTCAACCTTAATTTGCCCACCGCGTGCCACCTTTCAGAATACTTAGGTATGTATTTTTTTTTCTAGTAAACAATTGGGGGGCTCATCGCGAATCTGGTACAGCTACGAGTATTGCCACGATTATATTTAAACGTGTACCTAACCTGTTTGATTATTACCTTTTCACGCCTAATCCACTGAACTGATCATCATGTTTTGCATATACGTTGTCAGAGGGTTACATAGAAAAGGATACCCGACACAGGATACCCGACACAGGATACCTTTCATCTAGAAAAAATACTGTTTCCGAGGAAAAGAATAATATCTTTCAAAGTTCACACTTGCTTTAGGATGCTAGATGGCGCTACGTGTCTTTCGAATCATGATTGAAATATGACCCAACTTTTTGAGCAGTATTCTAACAAAAAAAAAAACGAGTGTGCTTATGACCACACGACTGAAGTGAAACTTCTTTCGCTCCATCTGTATGTATATTTCATTTACTAGCTATAAGAGAAAGAGAGAAAGAAAATGTGCGCGCGCACTGCTCTCTCTTGCTCCTACACTGTGATACAGACAATAAGCCTGCAGTGTGCTTAGATATACGGAACGTATTTGGCTATGAGAGGAAGAGAGAAAGAAAATGTGCGCGCGCACTGCTGTCTCTTGCTTATATCCCCCACTTAACTTCCGTTCGCCTTGCCCGATCACACTTTTCGTAACGCTTACGTCACGCGTTCGCCAGCTTACTCCCCAAGTAAAGCGTGCGTAAAGAAGTTTCACTTCAAAAAGTACTAGGCTTGCATGAATTCTTATTTATGATAGTATTTCAATCATTAGTATTATGCTTTTAATAGGATTTCGAAGAAATTTGGCACACAGACAGTAACCATAAATCTGCACCGGTTTTAGTAAACAGTTTATTATAGGATACTTTTTATCCCGGTAATACCTACATTTCCGTGGGATAATTTCCGATCTCCACGCGGGCGCAGCCGCGGGCAAAAGCTAATGTTATATAGTTGTAAGATAGGATATATAATTTGCTCTGGATCTTCTACAGACTGTCCTCTTGAAAGTCTCAAACGCGCACGAGAGGGCTTTATCGTTCAAGTTGAGAACCTATGTGCTAAATTAATCACCCAGATCAGAAAGATTTAACATTGCATTGAGTAATCTTTTTAATATTATGGCATGCTCATTCAGTTTTTGTTAATAACCTTGCGCAATCCGTATGAGAGAACTGGAATCAACAGCTGTAGAACACGTCGTTTAGGTATACTACCCATAAGGCTAACAAAAATTGTGCTTTCATGATCAGTTTCATAATGTAATCATTCTATATTTTTCAGGTGATAGAAGACCAAATGAGGATAATGCGAGCTCATGTAAGAGAAAGTATGGAAAACAAGACGACTCTCAAAGAACTGTTAACGAACATGAAATATAGGAAAGCTGTATACATAGTGACAGGTAAATATGTAAGTACCCATTAAGTACACAACTACATTGACTCATTTTTGACCTCCTTGTGATGTTGAGGGTCAAACTTCTTGTAGGTAGGCTATTTATCGACGGCGCGTTGTGTTCCACGCGCGTCTCAAACAGATGTCAGTACTAACTGATGGGGTCCGCTAGGGCCAATGCCTGCCAGGGTCGCGGGTTGTTCGAAAGAGATACTTACCGTGGCCCCTGGCACAGGACTGAAGAAACACGGGTGGGTTTTAGTAAGTAAAAGTCTGACACGCCCTCCCGCTCCGCCCAGAGCGGGAGAAGTTATTTGATAGCTTCCCAATAAAAAAAAAAGGTAGGCTGTCTATTTACCTAATTAGCCATAGACAAAACATTTAAGTTAGTTCCTAGACAGCAATATTCACTTTTAAGACCATTGGATTGGACCATAAAATTCCAAATGACTTCTTTTGTATACCTATCAAATCAATAAATAATTTCATTTTAGATTAGGCTGAGAATCAAACTCAACCTTTGAAGTAAGTACCTAGCGTTATTTCAAATGCTGAGTAACATACTGCAGTGCGATTCTGTAACCATCTCACCGTGAAAACTAAGGTGAAGTGAGCTGTCATTCCACCTGATGTTAGTGATTGCCCCTATTGATAGCTCACTTTACGCTCACTTCACCTAAGTTATCACGGTGAGATTTTTACAGAATCGGTCGGCTGTTTGCCGAGGTGAACAATGGCCCCGATTCTGTTGTTCATAAACTAAATTTCAGTTCAATGCATCTTTCTCTTTCTATTTCATTACGAAAAGGACGGAAAGTAAAATGTTAGTTTAGTCCTGTCAAATTAGATAATCCATAGACAAGTTACACGAGATTAAAAAATTGGCTACTAAAAATACTTCAATTTACGTCAGGCGTTGAATAATTTGACAGGACTAACCTAATATTTAACTTCTGTCCTTTTCATCTATTTATATAAAAATGAATTGCTGTTCGTTAGTCTCGCTAAAACTCGAGAACGACTGAACGGATTTATCTTATCTTGGTCTTGAAATGTTCGTGGAGGTCTAGGGAAGGTTTAAAAGGTGAGAAAAAATCGAATAATTCCCAGGAAAACCCTAAAAACAGTCCTTTTCTATTTCCCATACAAACGTATTCTAAATAAAATATAGAGTCAATTGTTTTTTATTTATCGATTGAGGCAGTACGAAGTCTGCTGGGTCAGCTAGTAATGAAATATAAAGAAAAAGATGCACTGAACTTAAATTTAGTTTAGTTTGTGAACAACTGAATCGGGGCCAATATCTAATTGGATTTTAATATTATTACTCATGTAATTAGGTACAGAGGCCAGCACATCAAGCTACCCCAATCTGTCAGATTTTCCCAATTGAATATCAACTTTATTCCTTTGTGCTAAAGTTGAAAATCTATCAAAGAAATTTGACAGATTGGGGTAGGTTGACCTGCTGGCGTCTGTACATTCGTTTCGATAGGTTGTTAGCATATAATTATTATGACTTTGTACAAAATTCGATAAAAAAACCGGTCAAGTGCGAGTCGGACTCGCGCACCGAGGGTTCCGTACAAATTTGTAGGTATGTAACTAAAAATTTACTGTATTCGGATTTTTTCCTTTACTTGTACTACATGACATTACTTCTTGCCAAATTTCATGATTCTAGGTTGACGGAAAGTACCCTATAAATCTCGATTCCCTTGAGAGTGTCGAAATATACGTTTTTTTAAAAGGCCGTATCATTTTTTTACGTTAACTTAGAAGTTTGATTTTTTCACAGCTTCAAGGGACTGTAGACCTAAGTATATGGTTTTAATTTTAACTCGATACCTCCACGCGTTCTCGAGATAAAGGGTCTTGACAGACAGACAGACGGACAACAAAGCGATCCTATAAGGATTCCGTTTTTTTCTTTTGAGGTACGGAACCCTAAAAAGAAGAAATTGATATAAATAGGAAGTACTAGCGTACCTACGTAGAATTTTATCAAATGCATATAAGGTCACTATCTGAAATTTCTTTCACAAGGTATATTTTTATAAACGTTACATGTTTAATAAACACCTGTGTTGTACTCGTAAAAAAACACTTAGGTACATCACAAGCACAGGTATATATTGTCAGATAAAGAACACCAGTAGGTCATGATAAGATAATGATTTCTCACCACAATATAAAGAACGTACATCAAAAGATCAAGAACAATACATCGTCGACCGTAGGTTCAATTGAGGTAAGGGACAAAATACCCAAAATGAGTTGAGTATACAGTTTTGTTCAGAATTTTTCGCTCTTTCGAATGGTGTATATGAAAAAATTCTAGCTTAAAAAAAATGTCCCTTACCCTACTGTATTTTGGATCTAAATTTCGAATTAGCCCCATAATAACAATGTATCTGAAAAACTATGCAATATAGCAACTTAAAATGGTGTAATTACCGCCGCCAATCCGCTTCAAATAAGGTAAGGGTCTTCCCAATCGACGAATTACCATTACATGGTTTATTTTTGTAGAAACCATAATAAAACTATCCTTACACTAATGTCACTATTATCTCATAAAATAAATATCATCCATACTTTAAATGGATTGCACGAGTTTTGACATAGTTGTCCCTTACCCCAATTTGCATTGTCATACTTTAAGCAGTGTCAACGTTACACCAATTTGCTCGTGAGAAGTAATGAATATTTATCCCTGTTACCTTTATTTGCACACACTTCGTAACACAAGATAACACGTGCTTGCACTATTTCCATCCTTTTCTATCTCACAACGTCTTTCTGTGTGCGAAAGAGAGGATGATACCAATGCGAAAGCAGCGCGCGGGCATCAAAAAAAGTCACTATCAGTGCGAGTTCACCTATCGTTTGATCGGGATTGTGCATGGTTTTTGACAAAGAGAATGTGGTACAAATGGAAAACAAAACCATCAGTTGCTTCGACGCAGACAGAAATTATTACAATCACTTTAGTGCAATATTTTTTAAATCTTTGTATTTTGCCAACGATATTGGCAGCCTGGTGTAATACAAAGGTCTTCTACGTTCTATGCTATGGATTTGGTTTCAAATCAAATCAAATCACTTTTATTTGTTAACACAGGTAAAGAAATACAGATATCTTGAGTTTGGTGAACAGAAACGCTATGTTATGCCAGGAGGCGTACAAATATGGTGTGCATTTCCGCACTTAGTCTTTCAAATGGACCATTGTGCGTGGGCCATGGCAGCCGTCGGCGTTTATTCCAACCAGCCCACCTCCCTGCAGAAGCTGGTCTTTTGAGAACATCTGTGTATGATCTGGGTGTTCCGAGGGTGTCTGACCCAATCTGCGTGACGCCTGTGCACTCAAAGAGCACATGCACAACGGTTTCATAAGCCTCCATGCAAGCCCTGCACAGGGGACTGTCTGTTATGCTTATTGTGTGGAAGAGTTTATTTAGCGAGCAGTGTCCCGTGATGGTCCCCGTCACCAGGCAGAGGCCTTTTCTGTCCACTCGTAATAAACGCATGCTTAGCCTGCCATCTAATGATGGCATTCTTTAGGCTGCTGCAGCCTGGTGACGACGTCCACCAGTTTTCTGCTTTTGTGTGGGTGCGCTCCTGCACCTGCGTAGTTGGATGAAGGGGATGGGCACGACAGGTTTCGGTCCACAAACTGACGTACTGGATGCCCTTCTGGCCAGCTCGTCAGCCGCGTCGTTACCTAGCGATCCACTGTGTCCTTTTTTCCACTGTAATGTCAGTATATTGCGGTTCAATACAGTTTCCCGTTCAAGCGCATTGACATTCTAGTATTAGGTTCGATGTGATGCATTCCTTTCCTAGTGATTGGAGGACTGAGGCACTGTCAGAGGGTATGCGAATACGGGAGTCGTTAACTCTCCTGGCTACTATGATATAAGCCGCTTGTATTATGCCCTTATACTCCGCTTGGTAGACAGTGTTGAGCATACCCAGCGGTCTGGATATTTTTATGTTGAGATTGTGTGAGAAGACTCCGACTCCAGTTCCGCAGTCGGTCTTTAAACCATCAGTGCAAATTCTCAGTTTCTTCAGGCTTGAGTAATCGCACTGCTCTTCTTTAAGCACTATGTTGTAATGCTTTTGAAAGCGGTATTATTTCGGGGCTTTGTCGCAGGGTGATGCCATCATTGGCTGCCGTTTGATCGCATCTTCTTTTTAACTTGTGTGTTTGACCCTAGAGTCTTTGCTTAGAGTTCCTGATTTAGAGAGCCTAAAAGCAGCCAGAGCTGCCTCTTCCCGCACTATGAGGTGTAGGGGCGGCAGTCAAAGCATAGCCTGTAGGGCAGCAGTGAGTGCATTTCTCATGCAGCTAGTGATTGCCACACACATGAACGGCTGCAGTTTTCGAGGTCTTTTTGGCCTGTGCTCAGGTCTGTTCTGGGCCACCAGACTAGTGAGCCGTATGTAATGATTGGTCGGATAACTGTGGTGTATAGCCAGTAAGTAACCCTGGGGCTAATCTCCCAATTCTTGCCAAGCATTCACTTGCATTGCCACAGGGTTAGGCTGGCTTTCGTAGTAATTTAGTTGGCGTGTTTTGCCCAATTCAGCTGTTTGTCCAAAAAGGTTTCAATTGATAGGCTTAGGGTTGTCCCAAAGAATCGTGGTACTTGTAGTGTCGTCATTTTCCTCTTTTTTATGAAGAGAACCAATTCGGTTTTTGTGGGGCTCACTGATTGTTGGTGTTTACCACACCAATTCTCTATTTTTTCAAGCCCAGATTGCATAGAGTGTTTTCGTAGATGCCATTTATTATTATGTTTATGTGCGTAGCCTACGGTAAAGTAACCTACAAAGGTCTTAGTTCTATGCAATTATTGTCTACTGTTATATCAGGCGAGTCTGCTAGTGGTGACGGCACACTAAGAGATGTTTTACTCATAACCTTACCGTTTCCCGTCCCTTTTTCTTTTCCCTTCCCACTTACCGTTTTACGTTCTGGATTACTTCCTATCTTTTTGGCTGCAACTTCTCCATTTATTTTGATGACATAAGCAACCGTTTCTTCCTTCTTAGAGTGTTTAGTGCAAATGGTTTTAAAATCCTTTTTCTTTATCGTTGCTGTTCTAATATTTGTAACTTGCAAGTCCTTCGTCTTTTGTGGAAACAGTTTTTCTGTAACGGGGTCCCAGTCAATGAAATTCATGTGCTCCATAACGGTTACGATTTAGGGACGAGGATCCTTTCTAGCACATTCTATGTGGCCATATAAGTCCTACATGGAATGTGCTAGAAAGAATCCTCGTCCCTACGTCCTCGTCCTCGTCCTCGTCCTCGTCCTCGTCCATTGATCTCATATTGAAGGCTGATTATGCAGTAGAAGTAAAATTGTTTAATTAAATTTGTTTAACAATGCATTATAGACTCTATTATGATTATTTGCAGAACTCTTTTATTTGAGTAAGAATTCAAAGTAAGTACCTATATGCAAAATTGGTACCATTTTTTTAATAATTTGATTACAATAAATATATTTAATTAAATAAAAATTGTTTTATTCAAACTAATAGAAATTGGCTATTACAATGTACAAACATCGCATGTAAGCGATATATAAAAAACACACACACGGTTCTAATACATGTTCATGTTGTCTCTTAAATGATTTTATAATGATTTCCAAATTTAAGATTATCCGTACGTCAAAAGTCAAATTTCATTTTCTGGCAAAAATCTCTTTACACTGTATTTTCTTTCATAAAATTTTTCAACAAGTTCTTTACACTATTTATTAATTCATAGATTAGATCCAACGTAGAGGTTAATTTAGTGTAAGGGACAGGACTAAAAGATACTTGGTCAGTAAGGGACATTACTAACAAAATACGTTGGTGTAAGGGACATCTATTTTCTTAAATAGCTAACTTATTGAAATAAATATTACATAGGTAGATAGAGCACTAAAATACAAGATTATGTGTGAAATCAGATCCGAAAAAGGTTAATAACAAAAAAAGTTATGGGCGATTTAGTCCTAAAAAAAACTTTGTCGGTCTCTCCTGAAAAATCGTATTTTGTCCCTTACCTCAATTGAACCTACGGTCGACGACATGATGGTTTAAATTATACTGTGGGAGACTGATGGCTAAGCTAGGTGTAAGGCTTATATTTCAGGACATCAAAAAAATAATTTGTGGGAGAATCGAAGCTGCGAAAAAGTGACGCTCGCTACACACAATCGATAAAAGTGTATCATAAGCAACTTACAAAAATAAATTAAATCCCACAAAAACATTTCATGTTAAATGTTGTCAAGACGAGACCATGTAGCTCGCACTGTCAAAACGTAATCAGATCTCATGTAGAGCCAAGCTTCTAACTCTACACGCCCCTAACTCTACAAGGCCTAACTTCGCAAACTACACCTTAGCCAAAATATATGGCTTGGCCGTTTTGTTACCACAAGAACCATTGTATAACAGTATGAGAGTTTTTCACCTTAAGCTCATGTGAATGTAGCTCATGTGAGTGTAATGAGATCTGATTACTTTTTGATAGTGCGAGCTACATGGTATCGTCTTGGCAACATTTAACATGAAATGTTTTTGTGGGATTTAATTTCTTTTTGTAAGTCGCTTATGATACACTTTTATCCCATAATGCAAGGGTTTGAAAGATGTTTTTTTTTAAATTATGTTTTAATTTTTAGGAAGAATGTACTTGTATAATTTTCAGATCTGAAGCATGTCTTCTAATGCAATTAAGTTTGTATGGGAAAACCGAAACAAGTCATTCCTTAATTTAAAGGGTAGGGGATGATTTACTAAAAATCCTGAAATACATATCTTATTATTTATAATAAGGACCCCCTATATAAATTTTCAGACCTCTAGCATCAAATTTTACGGAAGTCTCATACAAACTTTCACCCCCTAGTTTACGAGGTTGGGGGGTAAAAGTTTCAAGTTTTAAGATTTTTTTGTTGTTTGTGTACTATTACTAGCTTACATACAAAATTTCAGCTTTCTAGGACTTCAGGAAATACCCTAAGTGTTTTGATGATCATCAGTGAGTCAGTGAGTCAGTGAATCAGTGACGAAATCGTGGTATTTTAGATATCAATAAAATCTAAAGTATAAGAGCTATGCAATTGAAACTTTGTAGGTTTAATAAGTCAACCATTGACATCATATCCTGAAAATTTTGTTTACCTGGTATAATCCAAACCCAAGTTAAGAAGGTTCAAAAATACGACAAAGTGCTTCGAGAAAAGGTAGGTAGTGCCCTTGCGCTTCGCTTGGCTCGTCTTGGCGGGGGCACTCCTGTGCCCCCAGATATGTGTGCACACCCTTATTCCCATACTCCTTTCAGCCAACGCAGAAGGTCATAATGTTCTTTGAAAAAGAAACTTATATCAGCCGATCGTAATCGTAAGCTGGTCAATTAGTAATTTTATTACTCGTAGTATGCAGCTGTTCCGATTAAGTTAACAAATACATTGCAATTTTATGATAGCAATATCTTTAATGATATCTAATCAAGAAAATGAGGGCAAAATTACGTTAGGTGGGACAGGTTGCCAGCCTAGGCATAATAAATGATTAACCTTTTTCCTGACCCGCACTGTGTTTTGCATCGGGTGATAAGTTGATAACTGATAACCCGATCAGCTGTTCGATAGGTAGGTACGTGCAGATGAGATCAGCATTAATCTAATCCATAATATTGATGATGCAGTGATAGTAATGAAGCGTTTTTTTCATGCCTATTTTCCCTTTCACTTTACTAAGATTTTCCTCGGTTCCCGTACAATTATTTCATTTATTGGGTTTAAAAAGCAGCGGGGTACAGTAGGAATGGCTTTCATTTTGACAGTTCAACGTCATTCATTGCGTTATTTACGTTGTTGAGCAGACAAATTTTTGAACATATACTATGAAGCATGAGTTAGCAATATCCTTCAAAATAAATCGGATTGGTGCACGTTCCAAATTCAATAATACCTACCGTTTCTTCCAGAGGGGAAATTTTCTTACATAGTGCAGTCCGCTTACATCACCTGATTACCTGTAGGTACATTTTACACGACTAGGGCTCTCCCAGATAGGCGCAACGCGACTCTAGGAGAACAACTTCTATGAAAACTTCCACCAGAATCGCGTCGCACCGGCGGGCTCGCGTCGCGCCTGTTTGCGGGAATCTTTAGACAAAAAAAGCAAACGAAAAAATAAAGTTATTGTATAATTAATTACCTATTTCTGTTTCTGCTAATTAAATAATGCATACGTTCTCAATGCAACCTCCCAACCTTGTCGTTATACTTACCTAACTTATCTGTGTTGACTCAGACACAGTTTCGGATACAATAGCATTTTATCAGTTTTATCTAAATAATGAAGGCTTACTCACAAAAACTGATAGATACTGTTATCAGGGAGTGTGAAACAGCTGCTATTCTAGCTTTTATCCTTTCAGGTTCCCAGACTGTTCACCAGTATCAGCAGCATGTTCGAATTAAAATAAAACCGGTCAAGAGCGAGTCGCACTCGCGCACCGAGGGTTCCGTAACATCATATTATGTTTTTAAATTTTCATCGGCGACGCCTATATTCGTCAGAGAATTTTAACACTGCGGTGTAGAATATTGCAGTTTTAGGTCAACGTCATCTCTTGACCGATAGTGGAACTGATGTAATTTATGTTGATAATTTTTGAAAAAGTGTGCTATTTAGAGATATCGCTTTATTTTGAATTTTTAAAATTTTAAACTTCTATCACATAGAATAATTTCAGAATTTTCTCTATCAAACTTCGGAGATAAGGCGCTCCTTATTTCCGAAGTTTGATAGAGAAAATTGTGGAATCGGTATTTTTTTTTACATTTTTCATCAAAAGTCGAAAACTAAGTGACCAAAAAAAAATAAAAATCGACGGGTTGCACTCCGGGAGTGCCGGCAGAAGTGAAAACTTAAATATTAATGTTCTGCATTTTTGATATTTTGGAATGGTTAGAGAATAATTTTGTACGAATTGCTTTCGTTATCAGTATAAAAGTATTATTATTTATGTGGTAGGATACAATATTTATTCATTGCGCTATCGTACACAAACATGACAATTATCGAACATTCGCGCAAGCGCCTTGCGCCGCCTGCCCTCTCTCCATCCGTCTTACGAATTCTCGATCAGGTCACGTGTCCTGACGCGAGTTTAGAGATTTTTACCCATTCCAAAAAAAATACGCAGCGCCGCTAAAGAAGTTTTCACTTCAACATTCGCGCAAGCGCCTTGCGCCGCCTGCCCTCTCTCCATCCGTCTTACGAATTCTCGATCAGGTCACGTGTCCTGACGCGAGTTTAGAGATTTTTACCCATTCCAAAAAAAATACGCAGCGCCGCTAAAGAAGTTTTCACTTCAAAAATGTTTGAGAATGTGCAAACAGCGCTCTTTCATCTAGTACCTAACCCCACTTCGAATATCCCATTCCGATGAAAAAAAAAAAGAAATCTTATTTGCAAAATAGTTGGGCAAACGTCATCTAAAACTATTTCAAATTTCAAGTTGATAGCATTAGTAGTTCTAGAGATATCCAGCTGTGACAGATGGACAGACAGACACACTGAGTTGCAATATAAGGTTTCCTTTTGATCATTTTGGTACGGAACCCTAAAAAATACGCGCGAAAAGCAGTAGACAAAACCTATAATCCATTCACAATTATTTTACTTCTGAAATAAACCTTATGGCGAAGAGAATAAAGGTCACTATGATGGACTTTATCTTCTACTACAGTGATAGTTATTTTAATTCTGACAGCAACCTAGCTGCAACCCAGTAACCTTATAACAACGAGACTAAACATCACTGATGCTAAATCAGAGATAAAATAATGAGGGCTACCGTGTTTGTGCTCACCAGTTGGCGCCACTGTCGAGTAAGGTACTGCTCTCAAATTTTGTTATTATGGGCGTGAAAACAAAGTTTACATTTAAGTTATATTTATACAAACAAAAAAAAAAAAATTGTTTGTAAACAGTAAATAAATTACCCAACTAATTTTATTACCTGTTCTTTCAGCGCGCTTAATTTTGCTCCTCTTTTTTTAGCTCCGCTTTTAAAGCACTGACTTTCAGTAACCCGCACCCTAATTGCGTAACACACGATCAATCAGAATCTGAATCATTTTGAAACAGATTGCTAATCCATTGCTTCATATGTTCGGAAAATTTGTCTGCTCAATAACGTAAATAACGCAATGAATGTTGTTGAACTGTCAAAATGAAACTCATTGCAAAATATTATAGTATACTATACTCCATTCACAATAAGATTAGACATTTAAACAAACCTTTTTTACAGCTTGTTCAACCGATTTTGACTTCTATTCCGTAGGCATAAGGATGGAATTAAAAGCAAAAAAAGTGCTTACATTAACAATTGTTTAATGCCATCCTTATACCTACCGAATAGAAGTCAAAATCGATTGAACAGACGGTAAAAAAAGTTTGTTTAAATGTCTAATCTTATTGTAAATGGAGTATAGCCACAGTAAATAAACAGTAGGTTATCTAAGGCCACCCGCCGAGTTATTAGCCTACTCTTGCGTTGATACCCAGGGTTGTCACTTTTACTTTTAGTTAATATTTTCGAACAAGCAGCACTTGCACAGCAAAAAATATTTATCACCTATTATTTTTCTTTCATGATACCTTACTTTAATATCTAACTATCTGATGACGTAGGGTTTTGTGTAGATTCACCTAATAATGTATTACAAATTTGAACTTGAAGGTAGCGTGATGGACTATTTCCCAGGTTTCCCAGTTTTGTATACAAAAGTCGTTATATTTACAAAATGAAACCATATCTAACAAAAATAACTGTTGCATTTAGTATAATACACATCACCTTACAATAATAAACAAAAAGAACAGACCTCTTAACACATTTTTTTCATACGATAAGCGAAACAAAAACAAGTGTCAAGTGGCCGACCCGAACGCCGGCCAAAAAAATGCGATGTACACACAAGTATATAAGTCGATCGTCAGACTACCGGAACCATATTTGGAATGAGCAACACATCAGACAATAGAAAAAATAATAATTTCAAAAGTAATTAATTTGCAATATTAATTATTGTGAAATTGCCCTTATTACAACTATACCTACGCGAAAAATATGTTTACCTAAACGATGTTTCGTACTCAATCCTCTATTTTATAGTAAAACTAGACTTCTTAAAATAAACTTTAGCTCTAAACATAGTATTCAGAAAAATGCGACTCGGCTACGCTCTTAATAAAGCAAATAAACTGTGAAATAAACAATACAATACCATATTTTCTAATAATATTTAAGTATAAGTAGGTACTTACATTTCTGGTTGAGTAGGAAGTATGAAGAATGATAAGTCCGGGTTTGCGAAATCATTATTGAGGCACCCGAAAACACTACAATATTTTTTTCCCCTTTTTGAAGTCATGATACTCGTAATTTACGACAAGTGTCCGCCGCCCGCGCCGGCGAGAGTTGACGAACGCAAGCGGTCATGTAGCGTACGCGCGTGCTCACAGTCGCGCTGCACAGCCCGCACTGCCGCCACCTTATTCCCCCATATATTATGCTAGCGTGTGCGTGAAATCGCGTGCCGACATGGCGCGCGGCGCGCACGCACACATTCAAACCGAGAGCGGCACGTTTGTATGAAGATGTTTTACTGTATATTTATCTACTGTGGTATAGCTGACCCAGCAAACGTCGTATTGCAAAAAAAAAAAAAATTGATAGTAGCCGATTCTCAGACCTATCCGATATGCACACAACTCGGTCCAGCCGTTTCGGAGGAGTATGGTACCTAACTAACACTGGCCCCGATTCTGTCGTTCACAAACTAAACTAAATTTAAGTTCAGTGCATCTTTTTCTTTCTATTTCAATATGAAAAGGACAGAAGATAAATATTAGTCTAGTCCTGTCAAATTAGTCCGCGCCTGACTTAAATTGACGTATTTTTAGTAGCCAATTTTTTAATCTCGTCTAACTTGTCTATGGATTATCTAATTTGACAGGACTAAACTAATATTTTAAAAATAAATAAAAATAAAATTCATTTAATTCAGACTATTTAAATGTCCATATTTTGTTAGTATTGCATTATCTTATCACTAGGTTAGTCATGAGGAGATCAAAAAAAAAAAAAAATGAATTTAAAAGTGTAAAACATCGAAAATAAATGATTGAATTTGAATTAAAATTATATCTAAATAAATAATGAAAATAAATTAATAAAATAAATTAAAGTTAATAGGTAAGTTAAAATGACCTTGAAATAAATAATTTAAAATTAAAATTGAAATAAATACTTTAAAATGGACCCAAATTGAAATAAATTATTCTATTAAAATACCAAGGAATCAGGTGACATGCAGCCTGATGAGCCTTCTCACAGCTGCCGAATCCGGTCTGTCTGCAATCATCTTTAGGATTCCGTTGCCACTCCCTCGAGTTCGGCGAATTAGTGAGTCTGACTTTTTGCGCATTATAGCGTAAAAGTCACTCACCCTCGCGTCGGCAAACATGCCCGAGGCACTGCAAAATCGAGGTAGTCGCACCAAAATCCTAAAGGCGTTGTTGTATTGCACTCTGAGAGCATTGTAGGCCCGCTGCGTGTAGTTGGTCCATAGGGCGCTGGTGTAAAAGCTTTGGCAATAGGCTCTGAACAAAATTATCTTTACCTGTGCTGTACACCTCGCAAACCTATGTACCAACATGTTAGCGCGCACCGACAATGCTCTACGCTCTCTCTCAATATCTGCGTCATCATGCAGGGTTTCGGTCACAACATGCCCTAGATATTTAAACCGAGAGACCCGACTCAAAGATACCCCGTTGAGATACACTGGTGGTATATGCTCAGGTTGTTTATTATTACCTCTAATAAGCATATACTCACTTTTCCCAACGTTGTACCTTAAGCCGTGACCCTCAGCGTAGGCCTCACAAATCCTCAACAGCTTCCTTAGACCTCCAACAGATGGACTCAGCAACACCATGTCGTCCGCGTAACTGATGTTATTGACGCAAACGTTATCTATATGACATCCGACATGGCTATTGCTGAGCTCACCTATCAGCTGATTGACATACAGATTAAAAAGTCTTGGAGAGGTCAGTCCACCTTGCCTCACTCCACACTTAAGTGAATATTCTTCAGAATATACGTTTCCCCACTTAACAACATTTTTTTGGTGGTTATACCAAAAAGAAAATATATTAGTGAGTTCGGCTGGAGCCCCGACCTCTCCAAGCTTAGTCCAGAGCTTATTATAATCTACCAGATCGAAAGCCTTCGATAGGTCAAGAAAGCAAGCGTATATGGGTGTTTTTCTATCAACATAGTAAGCGACTGTGTGCTTTAGTGTCAATATAGCACTCTCAGTTGACAAAGTCTCACGAAATCCAAACTGGGCATCGTGCAGCTTAATAAACTTGCTGAGCTGAGCATCCAGAAGACCATCGAAGACCTTCGCTAAGACAGTAGCTAGGGAGATAGGTCTATAATTATTCTTGTCCGTTACATCACCAGTGACATTCTTTGCTATAGGCACAACAATAGTTTTCATCATCTTAGATGGTAAGTACGAGTGACGTATGCAGAAAGTAAAGAACATAGCCAGTGCTCTGAATAAATGTTTACCCGCTTGCTGCAGGTGCTCAATGCTGAGTCCGTCACTCCCTGGAGATTTACCACGTTTCATGTTATTAATTATATTTTTCACCTCTTTAGCTGAAAACCCAATCGGGTTCTCACAGACAGTGACAGCCTCAACATCCGCGGCAACAGAACTTTCGACAAGCGGTGACTCAACTTTAAAATGATTTTTAAATAGGTTAGCTATATCTTTAGGCTCACTACACTCGCCTACAGTCACTGGCATACTGACCCTACCGTTCATCCTCTTAGTACCCTTCCAGAAAGCTCGAAAATTTTTATCCTTAACGTGTGAGGCCAATAGATCCATTTTAAGCTGGTCTTGGTGGTTTTGACAGAACTTCAGTCTAGATTTAAATATTTTCCGTGTAAGATACATGTTGTCATGAACAGGCCCACTTTCAGGTTTACCATGCCCTACATACGTTTGATATGCCTGCCTAGCCTGACTATGAGCTTCTCTCACGTGTTTATTCCACCCCACTACCATTTTGCCCTTTTTAAGCTTTCTCACCTTCTTGCTTTGCACAGATGCCTCACATAAAATGTTAACAATGTCATTATATAAATTGTCAATAATATTTCTATGTTCAAAATTACTACACATACTGTCTGCACAGACACAAAATTCCTTGGGGAAGTGAAGGTCTTTAAGTTTACTATTACAAATCTATACATATAATAAATCTGTAGAAAAGTCATTTTTGTACATTGAAGAAATTGAAACAAAAAATAGCCAGCGTGTGAAAAGATAAGTAACAGAACCCATTTCCATCATTTTTGAAATTTTTGTCTGTTTGTCTGTTTGTCTGTTTGTCTGTTTGTTTGTGCGCACATCACGTAAAATCTACGAATTCAATGCTGACAATGTTTATATACAAAAATTATACGCAACTTGAGGTTTAACTTAGTTTTTGTTTCATCGAAATCGGTTCACTCTATCAAAAGATATGATTAATTTAGTGAGTTCAAGAAGTAAAATATTACGTTACGCAATTAAGTATAGTACTTGCAACGACATCTTAAGACTAAAAATAGAACTAATGTTGATAGTTGAAATCTAAATCCGATAGATGGCGTTGTGCAAATGACGTCATTTTCTGAATCGCGGTGTTAAGATTTTCCGCGCGAGGATGACGTCCACCGTGTTTACTAGGCAAATTGGGTTTCGTTAGGTGTCTTAAAAGTTCTTGCGTGTGTCGTAAAAGTTCTTTGGTTGCTTGGTTTATCGATTTTCTAAATTGGTCGAAAAAAAAGTATTTGCTTATCTTATTGGTTTCGTTTGGTCAACTTTGGTCATTGGTTTGAAGTACGAAGTAAAGATTGTATTTGATTTACTTCGTAGTTTGAATCCAATAGTGCCAATCGTTATACAGTAAGTTAGTGTTGCCAATTCGTTGAGTCACGACCACGAACAGACGATACGTTGTCACACTAGACTGTTCGACGCACCGTTCTTTTAAGTTTGTAGGCTATTCAGTCATAAGTGTTGTTAGTTTTGTTTATTGCTTTAATTTTCCTTGAAAATGCCTCAAAGAAAAAAAACTAACCTTTCGCTGCGTAGCCGAAATGCGAAAAGGATGAGACTTTGTAGGTCTCAGGAATCGGAAGAAGATCGTGAAGCACGGTTATCTGCTAACCGAGAGCACATCGCTCTTTCACGTGAATCGGAAACGTTCACCGAAAGGGAGTCACGTTTAAGTTCACAAAGAACACGGACCGCGACTTTGCGGTCTCAAGAGAGTATCCAGGAACGCGAAGACCGGCTGTCTGCTGATCGGGAGCGCCACTCTCTCTCACGTGAGTCAGAGACATTCACAGAAAGGGAGTCGCGCTTAAGTTCGCAAAGAACTCGGACCGCGACTTTGCGTTCTCAAGAGAATATCCAGGAACGCGAAGTTCGGCTGTCTGCTGATCGGGAGCGCCAGTCTCTCTCACGCGAGTCAGAGACTTTCACAGAAAGGGAGTCGCGCTTAAGTTCGCAAAGAACTCGGACCGCGACTTTGCGTTCTCAAGAAAATATCCAGGAACGCGAAGTTCGGCTGTCTGCTGATCGGGAGCGCCAGTCTCTCTCACGCGAGTCAGAGACTTTCACAGAAAGGGAGTCGCGCTTAAGTTCGCAAAGAACTCGGACCGCGACTTTGCGTTCTCAAGAGAGTATCGAGGAACGCCAAGCACGTCTGTCATCTGACCGAGAGCGACACGCTCTCTCGCGCGAGTCTGAATCTCTCTCCCAAAGAGAAGAACGATTACAAATAGCTAGACATAACTATGTAGGTGTACAAAGAAACAATGAAAGTTATCTTGCATCTGAAAGGGAAAGAATAGATGAACTAAGACGAGCAGAAACAGCAGAACAACGTCAATCTCGCCTAGAAATAGAACGAGCTCGATACCATATGAATAGAGAAACAAATAGCGGAGCTGATGAGTCCATGGAAAATGACGATGCAAATATTTTATTACCTTGGGACAATAGGGAAAAATCAGGGTTCACATATTCGTCTAGAATTAATTATGCTGGCTTTACTTTCGTGGGTGACATGAGAGAAATTTGTAATTTTTGTCATGCTTTGAAATGGAGGAAAGAGACAGATGGAATGTGCTGCTCAAATGGAAAAATTGTTCTTCGAAATTTCCAAGATCCACCACACTTACTTAAAAGTCTCCTGAATGGCGATCATCCCCAGTCGAACCGTTTTTTGGATAATATTCGTTTATATAACAGTGCTTTCCAAATGACTTCCTTTGGGGCAAAACAAATAACGGAAGGACCGTTCATGCCAACCTTCAAAGTACAAGGTCAAGTTTATCACCTTATTGGATCTTTGCTGCCAGAAAATGAACCCAAATTTCTCCAAATTTATTTTGTATCCGATTACACGCAACAGCTCAATGTTAGAAATCACAATTTTCCCCAGCTCAATGCTGAGCTTTTGGGTCAACTTCAAGAATTGCTGCATCACGTTAACCAGTACGTTCGTGAATTCAAAGCTGCATTGGAGTCAATTCCACAAGGCAGCAATGATTTCAAAATTGTTATAAGTGCCGATAGACGTCCTGTGGGTGAACACCGTGGAAGACACAATGCACCCGTCGCAGATAAAGTTGCAGTTGTTTTAGTCGACCAGGAGTGTGAGAGACGTGATATCGTGTTGCGTACACGCGACGATCGCCTTCAACGCATTTTGGAAACCCACCGAGCTTACGACGCCCTGCAATATCCACTAATTTATTGTCATGGTGAAGATGGGTACAATTTTGGGCTGTACCAAGTGAACCCTACTACGAGAGTCACTAATTATCAAAAAAAAATATCTGCTCAACAATACTATTCCTACCTTTTACAAATAAGGCAAAACAGTTTCGTATATTTGCAACGATTTCGTGGTTTGTTCAGCCAATTTATTGTGGACATGTACGCAAAAATAGAAACTGAACGTTTAGTGTATATTCGCACTAACCAGCGACGGTTACGCGCTGAAGAATACGTGCACTTGCGGGACGCCATGCAATCAGATAATAGCGTCGAAAACTTGGGTCGATTGGTTATTTTGCCATCCAGTTTCACAGGCGGTCCGCGGTATATGCACGAACGAACGCAAGATGCTTTTTGTTACGTCCGTAAATACGGCCGGCCGGACCTTTTTATAACATTTACAACAAATCCAAAGTGGACGGAGATTTGCCAGGCACTTCTCACAGGACAGGCGTCATACGACAGACATGACATTATTGCTAGGATTTTTCATTTAAAACTCAAAGTCTTGATTAATCTACTTACAAAGGAGAAAGTTTTCGGTTCAACTCTTTGTTTTATGTATAGCGTCGAGTGGCAAAAGCGTGGTTTACCCCACGCGCACATTCTTCTGTGGCTGGAAGAAAAAATTCGTCCCGATGCTATAGACAGTGTCATAAGTGCAGAATTTCCGGACTATAATGCAGATCCGATTTTGCATGACATAGTAAAAACACATATGGTTCACGGGCCATGTGGCCTCTTAAACAGGGAATCACCGTGCATGAAAGATGGTCAATGCTCAAAAAAATACCCCAGAGCACTGAAAGAACTAACTATGGCTGGGGAAAATGGGTATCCGCAATACCGGCGAAGATCACCGTCACAAGGTGGTTTCACAGCTACTGTCAGATTCCGTGGACAAGAAATAATTCTAAATAATAGTTGGGTGGTACCGTATTCTCCAGTTTTGTCAAACGCTTTTCAAGCACACATTAATGTTGAAATTTGTAATAGCGTCGAATCTATAAAATATATATGTAAATATGTTAATAAAGGTAGTGATCAAGCCATGATAGCACTAAGAAATAACAACCAATTTGATGAAGTGACAAGGTATCAATCTGGCCGATACATAAGCTCTTCGGAGGCAGTTTGGCGCATTTTGAGTTTCCCTATTCATGAAAGGTATCCGCCAGTCATCCATCTTGACGTGCACCTGGAACGCGGGCAGCGAGTTTACTTTCAGCCAGAAAATGTGGCAGAAAGAATGAACAACCCAAGACAAACCACCTTGCTCGCATTCTTTCGCCTTTGCGAAAGAGACAATTTCGCTAAGTCTCTGTTGTACAATGAAGTGCCACATTATTATACTTATAACAAGCAGCAAGGTGTTTTTAATCGCAGGAGACGTGGAACTGCTGTAGAAGGCGAGTCCGGCATTTTTAAAGAACACGTGATTGGAAGAGTATACACGGTGCACCCAAATAATGCAGAGTGTTATTATTTACGCCTTCTTCTTCACACAGTGCGAGGACCTACTTCTTTTGCTGAGCTCCGCAAAGTGGACGATATAGAATATCCCACATTTCAAGCTGCTTGCCGCGCACGGCATTTATTAGATGGCGATCAGCATTGGGATGATGCTTTAGCCGAAGCATGCGTCAGTGATAGTCCACATCGTTTGCGCCATTTATTTGCCATTTTGTTGACATTTTGTGGCCTATCGGACGCTGGGCAGTTGTGGCAAAAATATAAAGACGCGTTTGCCGAAGATTTTTTGAGACAGCAAAATATAAATAGTGAAACTTCTGACCAAGTACGTGAAAGCTGCCATAATAGGGCTTTGCTGGCTATACAAGATATAGTTACAAGTATAGGAGGGAACCCCCTCAGTCAATACGGCTTGCCGACACCGACAGTTGGTGGGGAACGAATTAATAGGGAGTATACATCTGAAATAAATTACAACCCCGAAGAGTTAGCAGAAATATTGCGAAATGGCTGTTCAAATTTGACGTCAGAACAACGTCAAATCTTTGATAGAGTATGCTGTAGTGTAGAACATTCATTAGGAGAAATGCTGTTTTTAGATGCACCTGGTGGAACAGGTAAAACTTTCCTCACTAAAGTTATCTTGGCTCAAATAAGGAGCCAAAACAAAATTGCCCTTGCCGTCGCTTCCTCAGGAATAGCTGCCACTTTATTACCAGGAGGAAAAACTGCACATACAACATTTAAAATACCAATCGACTTGGACCGCACAGAAAACCCTGTTTGCAACGTGTCTCGCAATAGTGATAAAGCAAGGGTTTTACGCGATTGCGCCCTTATCGTTTGGGACGAGTGTACGATGGCAAATCGTAAAGCTGTGGAAGCTGTAGATAGAACGTTGCGAGATATAAGACAAAATGACCGACCGATGGGAGGCTTAACGGTGCTATTCTGTGGAGACTTCAGGCAGACACTCCCTATAATACCCAGAGGAACGAGGGCCGATGAAATAGGTGCCTGTTTAAAGAGCTCTATTTTATGGCGTAGTGTCATATTAACTAATTTGAGCTTTAATATGCGAGCATATTTGGGAGGTGACGCAAACGCGCAGGTTTTCTCAAATTTACTACTTCAAATTGGTAACGGCACATACCCGACTCAAGAAGGAGGTAAAGTAACTTTAGTCGAAAGCCTGTGTTCTTCTGTTGCCTCACAGCAGGAACTCATTTCCTCTGTATACGGAGATCCATCAGAGATCTCGAACCATGACGCTGCTTGGCTATGCCAACGAGCTATTTTGGCACCTCGCAACGACCAAGCAGCAGCAATAAATTCTCAAATATTGGTACATGTTTCTGGAGAAAGTAGGGAATATTTATCTATTAACACGGTTTTAGAAGAAGGAGATGCCACCCACTATCCAGTAGAGTTTTTAGACTCTCTAAATACACCAGGTCTTCCAGCACACAAAATTTATTTAAAAGTCGGAGTACCAATCATTCTACTCAGAAATTTAAGCCCACCAAAACTATGCAATGGAACTCGGTTGAGAGTAACAAATCTCCAACGAAATGTCATCGAAGCCGAAATCTTAACAGGTTGCGGCTCCGGTGATGTTGTTTTCATTCCCAGGATACCCATTATCCCCAATAATTTTCCGTTTACTTTCAAACGTGTGCAATTTCCTGTAAGCCTCTGTTACGCTATGACTATTAATAAAGCCCAAGGCCAGACGTTATCCGTTGCGGGTGTAGACCTTACTTTTGATTGTTTTTCACACGGCCAACTCTATGTTTCTCTATCACGTGTTAGCAACCCAAACAACCTTTTTGTATATGCTCCGGGTAATTCCACCGCTAACATAGTATATAGAGAAGCATTAACGTAATCAACTATACCAAAGTCAGGACTCTTATCTAAATCATCAAAAAGGTGATATACTCTTATCTAAACGACGTTGTTTTGTTCTCGACAACCACGCGAACGAAGTCGCGGGCACAGCTAGTGTCATAATAAATTCCTATTTCGTCACTTTCCCTATCACCCCACAAAATGTCATTAGAAATCCAATCGTCAGAAGTACATTTAGTTTTAATAATGTCAAGATTACATTTAACAATTAAAGGCAAGTGATCTGACCAATAAACTCCATAGTCAACATTAATGCTAGTTATTGTTTGCCATGCTGATTCCGTGACTAAGCAGTGATCTAACCAGCGCTTACAACAATGTGCATCACTAAAAAACGTATGTGTATCTGACGACCTACCAAGCTTAGCTATGTCTGCGCAAATCCACTTATTATCGTCACAAAAATCAAATAACTCGTCACAGAAAGGAGCTGAAGGGTGAGCGTTGAAATCACCCATGATAAATACTGATTCTACGTTATTTTGTTGTACAATAGCGCTAATCTCTCCAAGACAATTCGTAAATATTGGTAGGTTGTCAGACTGGTCTGTAGGCATGTACACACATATAACTACAACTTCACGATTATCACCAGTAGTCGCTCTAATTGCCGTAATACGATCACTTTCACAATTCACAACCGACACTTTCGTAAACAGACTTTTACGCCACAGAATAGCAACGCCACCGAATGGTCTCCCTCTCCTCACTCCAGAGGACAAGTCAATCGCCGATTTTCCGGTATAACTGAACTTCTCGTCGATGCTGCCCAGAAAAGGCAAGTCCCGTGGTACCAGCCACGTCTCCACTAAGTCCACTCGCTTGCACAGTGATCGCACACATTCCACACTCCTTTTCACATTTTTGCAGTTAAAACTAGCCAGTATGCTGTTTTGGTTGCGTTCCATTAAAATTTTGCTCATCTGCCCCCTTTCTCATACTCACAAAACGGCGGAACTTAATTCCGTCCGGCCATAGATTGTCATCAAGATACAAATGCATTCTGCATTTCGATACATATAATTTAAAAGCGTTGTACCCTTTATCGTATTTCATTCTAATTCTAGTAAGGGTCACTCTTTCCTGCGTTTTGTTATAAATGTATTGCATTATGTCATCGTCTACAGTGTCTTTATGCACGTTGGATACAAACAGCGGCACTTTAGTGTCAGCTGCCTTAAAATTACTCAGAGGTTCCGTGGTTGCCTTACCTAACTGACTCACAAAGCGATTTCTTAGACGATTTCTTTGAACGACAGTCCACCCAGGATCGGGATTAGTTGTCTTGAAATCTCCGTCTTTTTTCACGATTTCTGCCATAGTTAATGGATTTTCGGAGCCTTCAGTGAATGCAGTCATGGTACAAACCGGTACAGTTGCACGCACCTCCTCAGCTGTTTGCGATAACAATTTACCCGACATTGGAACACGTTGTTTTCCACCTGGCGCGACACTGTGCATATTTGTGTACTGCTCGTTAATACCGGTCTCGCTAACTGAGTTATCTTCCAGGCGCAGGTATGACGGAGATAGCACTTGTGGTGTGCTTTCACTGCCGCGTTGTCTCTGTGTCGGCTCCTTGATTTTGTTTATCACAGGTGATATACCTACTGGCCCGCTATCCATACAAAATGCACCTCGCCTACGTGTGTTTACGTTGGCATTATAGTCACTTATTCCCACAATTGATCCATATTTGCAATTATGCAGTTCACTTTTTATTTCCTGAAGCTGCTCAACCGTGGCGTAGTTACTCTTCACAAGTTTTAACTCGTTTTTAAGTAGCACTAAATCCTTAAGCAGTCCCGTAACGTCAACATGGTCAAAAGTTACGGGAGGCAGTTTGCTCAGTTCTCTTGCCACAAATATAGGAATTAGCTCAGGGTCTGTATTCTTGAACAGAGTTATAATGTCTTCCAAGTCTTTATGACGCTTGTCTTTACGTCTAGATATTTTACGCTTGCCCGACGACAAAGATTCAAATAATAACGACTTTGCCTGATCGATATCTTCACCGGAGAAGCCCGTTGCACAAATATTTATGAGGCTCTCATTGTCCATCACATCCTGCTTATTTTGCACAAATGCCAACAACTCATTAATCACGATATTACACGTTTTACACTTTACGATTTTTGAGTCCGCCATTTTTTCAATGGCACACCCGCACGGTTCGACGCGCGCGCGTTACTGATTATTTACGCGCGCGCGTTTTGACTATTTTACCTTCTGTCCTTTTCGTAATGAAATAGAAAGAAAAGATGCACTGAATTTAAATTTAGTTTATTTTGTGAACAACAGAATCGGGGCCACTGTGACACGAGAATTTTATATTATATTAGATACTAGCGACCCGCCCGGCTTCGAACGGGTGTAATACTGATACTAAGTACAGGTATTTCAAGAATGCCAGCACGCGCCGCCGCGGCCGGTACCGCAGCAACCGCTATCACAGATTACTAAATAGTTACTTCCGCTATGTCCCTGCATTTTAAATCTGCAATATCTTCGAAAATATTCATTTAAATTACATGCTGTAAAGGGCCTATATTAAATGCACAATGTATTTAAGGTACTTAATTGGATAAGGATTAATGCTGTATTGCTTAAAATCGCTTCGTAAATAAGCCATTATTTCTCGTAAAAAGTAAAGGATAAAAAATGATTATTGTGGGTTATCCCTAAGAGATAGACATATACCATCGCGGACTTTTTTGTAGACCTTTTTAAGGTGTACAATACTGTAGTACATTATTTTGACCTATCTCGTAGGGTTCAGCCAGTGTTTGAAAAGTAAGCGCAAAAAAATGTGTTTATTTACGACATCACATGCATGCATGTATTATATATATAAACCTTCCTCTTGAATCACTCTATCTATTGAAAAAAACCGCATCAAAATCCGTTGCGTAGTTTTAAAGATCTAAGCGTTCAAAGGGATAGAGAAAGCGACTTTGTTTTATACTATGTAGTGATAAATTATTATTATATCATAGTGTGTTACGCAATTACCTCGCCGTAACTCATATTTGCCGTAATATTAATCTCAGGCATTGTAAAATATTCACAACATTATTCTAATTAGAAATAAACCCGCGTAGCCCACCCACAAACAGTAACATTTGACATTTCGGAGACCTCATGCTACACTAGCGCCTCTAGTGGCGAATTCATACGCGATAGGGTCATTGCAAAGGAACTGTACGGTCTACCCACTATGTACAGTGCCAATGGGGACAAAAACTATTTTTAATTACTTTCATCCAACAAAGTATTTTGTTTCCAGGGTTGAAACTGTTGCAGTACATGACTGGTATCCTCGTCGTACAGTCGTACTTGGAGCCAATCTTCAGACATAGCAACTTTGTATCGGGCCCGATTGCTAGCATCGTGTACGGATTCGTACAGTTAGGAGCAGGTAACCCTAGAAATATCTGTGTTGAGGTTGAGGCAAACCTGCTGAAGTGCCGTTTTCAATGCCAGATATATATCAACTTTGCGGGCATTGAAATAAAGTTGAAAATAATAAAAAAAATAAGACTGACTGTCTTTTTCGCTGCGCTACGTCAGGGCTGCGCCGGCCTTAAACGCATAGTATTTTTCAGCATTTTGGACTTAGGCTTATAAAAACAATAATGTAATTTCCAGGAATTGGTGCAACATTCCTATCGAGATGGTTCGGACGAAGAATTCTCCTGTTCATATCCTGTCTTGGAGTATCTCTTGCCATGACTTTAGTTGGCCTGTATTTCTTCTTACAAGATACTATCCAAATCAGCGCCGAAGTTACGCAAGCTATCTCATGGATGCCTTTAGTTGGCATCTTGAGTTTTAATGTGCTATATGCCGTTGGTGTAGGGAACTTACCTTATGTACTTCAAGCAGAATTGTTCCCAGTAAATGTGAAAGGTGTAGCTTCAAGTACAGCCACTATGCTCGCCTGTATCTTAAGTTTCTTAGTAACAAAATGTTACCAACAAGTGAAGGACGCCTGCGGCCATTATATGGTCTTCTGGTCTTTCGCGATGGTTGGCTACATGGGACTGTTCTTTATATACTTCTTTGTCCCAGAAACGAAAGGCAAGACTTTAGAGGAGGTGCAGAATAATATTCAAGACCAACGGCCTGAGGAACAGGCGCTAAACACCGGGAAAGCGGATAAAGCATAGAGTAAAATCATAAACTGCCAGTAATTTTAGTATTTCGTAAATTTACACTCCAAGTGGCGTTTCGTAAATATTTTTTGTAGGTTTACTATAAAGTTAGCATTTTTAAGCATATTATTTTTGAAAATTTTCACATGTTGGTATTAGTAATGTATAAGCCGATAGTACAAAATAATTTTTACGGTAGGCACTATGAGCATGATGTAGAAACAATACTTACCCAAGTGTAAAAAAAAACTTGTATTTAGCTAGACTTCTGTAACAAGTCTTCCAAACTTATGTTCGGGGTAAGCCTAGTTTGGACCATTTTAATGCAAAAAGACTAGCCAAAACAAAAACCAAATTGTGACTTTAAAATTGTATTCGGCTGCGCTGAATAAATATGAAATACATACCTACTGATTACCTGAAATCTTATATTAAGTATTATGGCAACCTTAAAACACATTGGCGCGCAATCGGAACCGGATGATGCAAGAGGCTACTGCAGGATACCAGCTATACAATAATAAATATGACCTTGGGAGTATAAGAGATGACCAGTACAATAGGTGACCTTGAAGGTTATTCCTTGTACTCTAAGGTCATCAATTTCAGGGTTATCCATTATTTACGCCACACCCTGTATATGTCTACTACCTGTGTCTACTACCGTACCGGCCATCGTCGGCGAAGCCACGACAGTTGATTGTTGAGAGCGGCCGTTGTAGTGCTTCGTATTAATTCAGATAAGAAATTGTTTTACTTGTTTCGCAATAGCAGTATAGAAATAACTAATTTTTAGTTAAGCATTTCCAAGTTTCTAAAAAAATACAAAATGGCCGAAAAACCAGATAGAAAAGTACAATATTTGGCGGGTATAAGCGGTGAGCACATAAACAATATTTATAGCGCGATATTTGGATTTTTATGGAATGTTCTAAAATTATTTTTTAAACTTCAGCTGCGTTCACGTTTACATTCGCTGGTGCAACAGTGGCATGGCCGTCGCCAGCAATTCTAAAGTTAAAAACTGGTGAAGCGAATGTTGTTATCACTCAAGTAAGTAATCTGTGGTAATTATTAGCAATCGAACGGATATAGAATTAACCGTATAGTTCGAAAGCTCCCCCGATTGGACCCGAACACACGAACCTCCAACGGCTCGGTAGCCGGTCCTATCGAACCCAAGAATGACGTATGTCAACACCCTTAATTGATTACGTAAGTATTTATTATGCTACCCATCAAATCTTAAGAATGTGCGTTAATTAAGAGAGTTGGATAAAAATATCATATGGTATAGCCACTAAATCTTTCTCATATTTAGGGCGCAAACGAGGTTGGGCGAATTTGCCCTAAAGCCTAATAGCTTTTTAAGTCAATACCATTGGAACGATCTCACCAAAGAGAGTAGGTATTTCGTATCATGACGATTTCACTTGACTTTTTAACCGACTTCAAAAAAGGAGGAGGTTCTCAATTCGACGGTATGTTTTTTTTTAAACATTGGGCTCCTAAATGCCTTTTAAGGAACAATGTTTTCAATAGTCGGTTGGCCGTACCGAACTTTAAGCCTGCTGCATGGGGATGCAGCAGGCTTAAAGTTCGGTCCGGCCACACAACAAAGTACCTACACAGTAACAAAGGTTCTCCTTGAAAAGCTCTGTCCATTGACATTGGCTATTGGGCGCCAAGAATTTCTTAACATCGGTGCATAAGATGTCACGTATTGGTCGTTAATTCCAAACTGACAAAAAATTGGCAAAAATCGTGTTTGTAGCAAAGGTTTTCCTCGAAAAGCTCTTTCTATTGATGTATATCTGGCTATTGGGTACCTACCAAGAATTCCTTAACTTCGGTGCCCAAGTTGTGACCTACTTAGGTCATTAATGACTCCGAACCGTGAGTCCACGGATTGTGCTCCGTGCGTGAGTCGGTTCGGAGTCATTGTCAAAATGCAGTCAATAGGTACAGTCAATTGGATAAAGTCGTGTTAAAAGCAAAAGTTCTACTTGGAAAGCTCTTTCTATTGGTTTAAATTCACTTATTTTATACTATTCGGGAAACTTACATCTAATATAAACAGTTCTTGTGGTTCTTGAACCACTTCTTTAAGAAGTGGAAACTTGTAAATGGCCTTCAAATGCATATTGTTATTTCAGGATTTCTGCCCTTTAGCCTTTGGGCTAAGGGCAGAAATCCTTAGCAAGATGCCCATTCTACTTTCAACTTAATCGGTCCAGTAGATCCGAAGCAAATAGGTTGTGACAGACCTACAGACAGACATGAGTGATACTCTAAGGGTTCCGTTTTTTCATTCGGACGTGCGGAACTGCGGAACCATATTATAAACTTACATCCATATTGTCACACTGTAGTTGTATGTGTATGTCATGTACAGACTGCGACAATAGTATAACCCACGCCCCTAATTTTTTCATATCTACTATAAAACAAAATATAAGTAAATATATTACTAACGCGCTAGCATTGTTCACTTGATTCTAGTACTATGGTATGTATATAACTACGTTCCGATGTTGTTTTGTTATGCAGCGGGGAGCGGCGGTGTTCGATAGCGCGACAAAAGTATAACCCATTCGTCAGTTTGGCTCGAGAATCTCAGTGCAGACGTGTCAATTCGTGTTTATACTTGTCTTGTTTCTTGTAAGTTATTATTACAAATAACTGAAAATTGTTTCTGTTGATATTTGTCTATTTTCAAAATAAAATGCCACGGGGGAAACACTTAAATGAAACTGAAATTAATATAATTAAAAAATTGCATTCTGAAAATTATTCGAAGGCCAAAATTGCAAAAGTTATCAATAGAAGTCATCGTGTTGTGCGAAATTATTTAAAAGATCCCGAAAATTATGGAAAAAAGAAAAGGACAGGTCGACCAAGAGCTACTACACCACGAGAAAGAAGGTCAATTCTAAGAGTTGCGTCTAATTCTGCGCTTACAGCAAGACAAATCGCAGCGGAAGCTGGTGTTAGTACCAATTTAAGAAATGTTCAACGTATTATACGTGACTGTCAACATCTAAAACGTATGAAATTACGAAGAAAACCATTGTTGTCTGATAAACATAAATTAGTGAGATTACAATTTGCAAAAGATCATGTTCAATGGAAAAAAAAATGGAGAAAAGTTGTTTTTACTGACGAAAAAAAGTTTAATTTAGATGGACCTGATGGATTTAATTACTATTTTCATGATTTAAGAAAAGATAATTCTGTATTGAGTCGTCGACAAGCTGGAGGTGGTAGTATAATGATATGGTCTGGTATTGGATACACTGGAAAAATGAATAGTAAACGATATATAGAAGTAATAAACGAACAGATTGCTTCTCATGCAATGCGGATTGCTGGTCCTAATTTTATTTTTCAGCACGATAATGCCAGTATTCACCGCGCACAGGTTGTTAAAGACTATTTTTCTGAAAAAAATATTCAAGTTCTTGAATGGCCAGCTTATTCCCCTGACTTGAACATAATTGAAAATTGCTGGGGAGATTTATCACGAGCTGTATATTGCGGATCTAGACAATTTACCACAGTTACAGAGTTGAAAAAGGTAATAATTGATGAGTGGCAAAATATGAATCAAGACAAAATTAAAAAGCTGTACGACAGTTTACCAGATCGAATGATTGAAGTCATAAGAAAAAGTGGTGGATCTACTAAATATTAAATTACATGAATAATTGCTATTTGTTATACTTCTGTTGAGTTTTTATTTAAATTTAATTGCCTGGGTTATACTTTTGTCACGCCATAAAACTCAATATTATCTGTATTTTGTTAATTTTGCATTCAATAAATAATCTTTTGATGGTATAGTAAACTTACTTACAACCCAATTTTGTGTATTAGTAATATATAAATATAACTATAATTCTTTATCGGATATCACAAAATTAGGGGGGTGGGTTATACTATTGTCGCAGTCTGTACTTAGGTACTTAATAATACAATTATTAATTTCAAAAATAATTTGATTCAGGAAAAATATAGGTACTAAAGAGTTTTTATTCAGTTTATTTTTTTCTTATTGTGTAAGTTATACATATAATGGACCCGATTCTGTTGTTCACAAACGAAACTAAATTTAAGTTCAGTGCATCTTTTTCTTTCTGTTTTATTACGAAAAGGACAGAAGATAAATATTAGTTTAGTCCTGTCAAATTAAGATATCCATAGACAAGTTTAGACGCGATTAAAAACTTGGCTACTAAAAATACGTCAGTGGTCCCGATTCTGATGTTCACAAACTAAACTAAATTTAATTTCAGTGCATCTTTTTCTTTCTATTTGTTTATGAAAAGGACAGAAGATAAATATTAGTTAAGTCCTGTCAAATTAGTCAGCATACAACAACTTTCGCAGTAGACTGACGAGGTTTGGCCGACCTCAACATATTATATTGCGCGGTAACATATTTTTTTTAATAAATTCGAATGCTGAAAGTTGATGTAAAATCCTGAATTTCATGTCAGCTGATATTATGTCTTTAGTCAGACTCAGTCAGAGTGGTTAAAGATAAACAGTTGCATAGTAATAATGCTGTAGGTACTCCAATTCCAATTCGACTGATTGCAGGTTTTTTTTATGTCATAAAATGATCAATGGTTAGAAAGTAGGACGACAATGAATAATTTTCCTTTGTAGTTAATAAGACTTCATAGAAATGAAATCATAAATAAATCCCTTAGAAGTATTGGAACATCAATCAGTCAGTCGTTACAAAAACAGGGGGCCTACAGTGTGGGAAAGAGAAGAAGCTGCATGTCCTGTATTGCTCCATCTCTTTCCCACACTGAAGTAAGATTAAAATAATACTGCTAGAAGAGGTGGTGGTAGGCCCCCTGGTCAGAGAAAAGTTTTTTTTAATATCACTCATTGACAACTATTAAATTCAACGATTTCGTGGGTAGGTACCTACTTTAACACTAAATTAAAGATAAATTTTTATAGTGAAGGGCAATGTACCCAATAACATAATACATGACACTGATATACCCATCGTTTATATGTCGGAGAAGCACTATTCATCTCGACATCATTAGTGGTCACAAGTTTAGTGAGCGTCATCTGGGTAAAATGCGAGCACAAAACAAAGTGTTCACTGTTACTTACATACCTACAATTTTTACAATAAGTCAGTCAGTCACTGAACTTTGCAATTAATAATTATATCCGAACAGCGGGGTTCGTGACACCAATGTTAAGATGCCACCAAAAAAAAAAAAACCGTTTAAAATTATGGAAAATCTAACTCGATTTTCCATTTTTTCCGTTTGATTTGAGCATTTTGGGAGACAGGCTCATACACTCGCAGGCCAGATCAAGGCCGACATCGATGCACCTCAACCCGAGATGACCACTTCGTTGTCAACAACGTGCTGAGAAATCACTTTTGCACCGCTACTGAAGCTCGTACGCGTCTTTTTGAGGTGAGAAATGTCAGTGTGAGTGAACGTACGATTAGAAGAAGACTGGCAGAAAGAAATCTGAGGGCTTTTCGTCCAGCTCGCGCCCCACAACTGCTCCCACAACACAGTAGAGCTAGACTTGTTTTTGCGCGAGAATATGCTGACAGGACTGTGGAGGAATGGAAGGACGTACTGTTCTCAGATGCGAGCAGAATAGCTTTAAGAGCCATAAGAGGTCCAGATAGACGTCAGCGTGTCTACAGGCGCCCAAATGAAAGGTTTGATCCATGCGCTATAACCGAAACAGTGGGTTACCAGGGAGGGTGCGTAATGGTTTGGGGAGGTATCACTTACGAGACTCGTACTGATCTTGTTGTGTTTGATAGAGGCAGTGTGAACGCTCAAAGATACGTGGAGGAATTTGTTCAAGACCCTAACATGCCTTTCGCACCATTCATTGGTTACAACTTTAGATTAATCATGACAATGCACGTTGCCATACCGCAAGATCCGTCACTGAGTACTTTAATGAAGTCAAGATTCAAGTTATACCATGGCTAGCACGCAGACCCGGTCTTAACCCAATTGAGGACATTTGGGACAACCTCAAAAGGCGTGTCCGAGCAAGAGTACCAGCCTCTGCGACCTTAGGAGAGTTCAAGACGACTGTGGTAGAGGAGTGGCACAATATCCCCCAGTAGGATATCCAAGATGTAACGGATGGATTGCCAAACCGGCTCCAAGAAGTCATTAGAGCCCGAGGCGTGTACTGTGCTCATTTTGTTAATGACGCGTTGACACAGACATGCCCCCTTGCCACTTCTCCTGTTTTTACATTTCTATGCATCCAACGAAAAAATTTGAACGCTAGGTGGGTATCACACTATAAACACGGATCTCTTGCGAAATCATAGCAGGTAGGTACCTATACATATAGTAAGTGACAGTAAGCAGTCTTGGGAGATATAATTATCGTATCTTAGGTTGGGAACTCCTGGCATAAACTGTTGCAACTAAAGCCCGGCCTATTCATTGGAAACAAAACAAAAGTAGCACAACATTTTTGTATCCCATGAATATGTTGCGTTACTTTTGTTTATTATGAAAACTGGGGTTAAGTAGCTGTTTATGAACAGACGCAGACATCGTGGGTGGTGGCCATGGCCTCAGCAGGGGCGTTCTTCGGGTGCTACTTCGGGCAGGTGTTGAACGAGAAGGCTGGACGTCGTCGCTCGTTGTTCGTTTCGGCCGTGCCGGCGCTTTTAGGTGCGGTACGTTCTATCATACGTGACCTAGATATTTAAGACCACCTCTTTTCATGCTCTTGATAGTGGGGTAGGTAGTTGATTGATTGGTTTCATCCTCTTATTTGGGGGTGGGGGGGTAGGTAATTGCTCATTACCGAGACTGGGGCCCCTTTATGCAAAGGACTTAGCAAAACCTTAGTAACTACTCAGATTTCGGAAAGTAAAAAAATATTCAGTTTTTTTGCCCTACTGTCAATGGTTGTACTATAAGTAATAGTTCCTCTAATAGTACTGAAATTATTAATACCAGGTACTGGTTACCTTGAGCTGTTGAACATCTTCATAAAGTAACATTGTCTTGTCATGATCATATTTTCCAGGTCCTCCTTCTGAATACGACCTCGCCTGAACTGATGTATGTGGCCAGGTTTCTGATGGGAGTAGCGATTGGTATCATAGCTGTGGTGAGATAGTTGTGTACTATTTGTTCAAGGCGTCTTCTTTACTAGCTCTGTTCTAAGGTAGTTTTGTTTGCAACCAGTCTTAATATGAGATTGGTAATTATTTAAAGGGTCAAATTAAATTAGCTAGCGACACTCCGCAGAAGTGATGTCGACTAGATATCGATATCTAATGACAATGTCTTATTTTGAACCCTTAATTTCAAGTAACTACAAGGGACGACGGAGTCGACAGCCGATGGTAGTATTAACTAGACTATTGAATTTATGAGTTTATTTTTTTAATGTTTTATCGTCAATAGATATCAGGACTCATCAAATCTACGGAGTTTCATTAGTTAAATTAATTTGACCTTATGTAATCAGAAAACAACACATGTAAAGCCATAACCGTTTCAAAAGAATAGTATTATTTGTACCAAATCATCACGTTGTATTACCATTTCTTTCTTTCAGATAACAATGATATACGTAACAGAAATAGCCGACAAGGAGATCCGAGGCGCGTTAGGAATGACAGTCCAAGTCATGAACAATTTAGGAAGTCTGACGGTCTACGGCATTGGGCCATTCGTATCCTACACAACCCTGAACTGGATAATAATCATCATACCTATATGTTATGTGTTGCTGTGTGTGTGGATCCCGGAGTCTCCTTATTATCACCTGAAAGATGGGAGAATCGAAGCTGCGAAGAAAGAGTTCATGAGGCTTCAGGGCAATAAGGACGAAAGAGTGAGTATGGAGAACCTACTAGTAGGTCTGATACTTCAGCTCATTCTACTTTATTTCGGGAAGACGGTCAGTCAGCAGTTCAGCACTGACAATTAATACATTTAGGTATAGAAGATCAGCAAGTACAAAATCTCCTCACTCCGTACAAACAGTGCTTACTCTGTATAAGGCATCAGCTAGAGTAATCACCAGATAAGGAAGTTTTAACAATTTATTTAAGTACCCAATCATTTTTAGGGTTCCGTACCTCAAAAGGAAAAACGGAACCCTTATAAGATCACTTCGTTGTCTGTCTGTCAAGACCCTTTTTCTCAGGAACGCGTGGAGTTATCAAGTTGAGATTCATATCATAATACTCAGGGCTACAATCCCTTGAAGCTGTGAAAAAAACCAACTTCTAAGTCAACGCAATCAAAAGATACGGGCGTGTATGTTCCGTTTATGCAGAATAATTTGACACTCGCAAGGGAATCAATACCCGTATGGTACTTCTCGTTGACCTAGAATTATGAAATTTGGCTAGAAGCAATGTCATGTAGTGAAAAATCCGAAAACCGTGTAGTTACATACCTACAGATTTGTACGGAACCCTCGCACTTGACCGGTTTTAATATTATGGCATGTTTATTCAGCATTATTCTTGCGCAATCAGTATGTGAGATTACTGGAGTCTTTAAAAAAAAAGGCGTTGAGACATGACATTAATGCCCACAAGGCTGACAAAAATTACATTTTAGTTCAACATCATTCATTGTGTTAATAACGTTTTTGGGCAAACAAACTTTTCAAACATTATGAGGCAATGGATTATCGATATCCTTCAAAATCATTCAGATTGTGATTGACCCTTGTGTTACGCAACTAGGGTGCAGTTTCATAATGTAATCATTCTATATTTCAGGTGATAGAAGACCAGATGAGGATAATGCGAGCTCATGTAAGAGAAAGTATGGAAAACAAGACGACTCTCAAAGAACTGTTAACGAACATGAAATATAGGAAAGCTGTATACATAGTGACAGGTAAATATGTACCCAGTTCACAACTACTCTCAACTCTTTATCTTTAGGGTTATACCAAGCAGAAGCATGGCTCGCTCCATGGCCCTTTGTGCTACTCGTATGCGGTGGACAATCTCCTTTGTGAGCGTTCATTTTTCGGCACCGTAGGTCATTGTTGGCAAGACACATTGATTGAAGAGGCGGATTTTTAAGCAATGGGGGATCTTAATGGTCTTAAAATATTATGTTCCAGCTTACCAAATGCCGCCTACCCGAGCTGTATTCTCCTGGAAGTCTCTTTGCTGGAATGCTCTTTGTCAAAAGATAGAACATGTCCCAAATAAACGTAGTGGTCAATCAACTTCAGACGCTCGTTTCCAACCATAACAGCTTTTCCTTGGTTCCATACAATAGCAGATTTTCCTTGGTTCCGTACAATTATTTTATTTATTGGGTTTAAAAAGCAGGTTACAGATTCAACAATTCTTTTTCTTCCGTAGGGGAATTGTTAATTATTGCATTCCGTTTGCATCACCTGATTATCAGTAGGTATCGTCGCGACGCGACTCTAGCAGAACAATTTATATGAAAAGTTTGACTATGAAAACTATGGAAGTTGTTCTACCAGAATCGCGTCGCACCGTCGCGTGGCGCCTGTCTGCGGGAGCATTTAGACAGGACAAGCAAACGTATAATAAATAAAGTTGTTTTTTAATTGATTACTTATTTATGTTTCTGCTTATTAAATAATGTTTACGTTGTCAATGCAAAATTCCAACCTTGTCGTCGTACTTACCAAATCAATTTATTTGTGAGACATAGGTAAAAACATTTAGATGGCATGGATGACAAACTTATCTGTGATTACTCAGGCACAGGTACGGATAAAAATGACAATAGAATTTTATGTTCTATCCAAATAATGAAGACAAAGTGTACTCACAAAAACGATACTGCTACGAGTAACAGGGAGTTAGAAACTGTTATTCAACTTTTTATCCTTTCACATTCCCAGACTGTTTATAAAACGTTACCCACTGTGATGAAAAATCAGACGTAAAACGGACTTTATCTTCAACTACAGTCAAATTTATTTTACTTCTGACAGCAACCAAGCTGCAACCCACCTTATAACATCCAGAATAAAGATCACTGTGATTCAAAATAACTGAAAGGACTGTACCTATATTTATAGTTTCGATGGTAGCATAAAAACTGTTTTTTTTAACCAAAGTATTTTGTATCCAGGGTTGAAGCTGTTGCAGTACATGACTGGTATTCTTGTCGTACAGTCGTACTTGGAGCCAATCTTCAGATATAGCAACTTTGTGTCGGGCCCGATCGCTAGCATCGTGTACGGATTCGTACAGTTAGGAGCAGGTAACCCTAGAAATATTATCTGTGTTGAGGTTGAGGCAAACCTGCTGAAGTGCCGTTTTCAATGCCAGACATATATCAACTTTGCGGACGTTGAAGTAAAGTTGAAAATAATAAAAAAAACAACACTGACTGTCTTTTTCGCTGCACTACGTCAGGGCTGCGCCGGCCTTAAAACGCATAGTATTTTTCTCAGCATTTTGGACTTAGGCTTATAAAAACAATAATGTAATTTCCAGGAATTGGTGCAACATTCCTATCGAGATGGTTCGGACGAAGAATTCTCCTGTTCATATCCTGTCTTGGAGTATCACTTGCCATGACCCTAGTTGGCCTGTATTTCTTCCTACAAGATGTTATCCAAGTCAGCGCCGAAGTTTCGCAAGCTATCTCATGGATGCCTTTAGTTGGCATCTTGAGTTTTAATGTGCTAGATGCCGTTGGTGTAGGGAACTTGCCTTATGTACTTCAAGCAGAATTGTTCCCAGTAAATGTGAAAGGAGTAGCTTCAAGTACAGCCACTATGCTCGTCTGTATCTTAAGTTTCTTAGTAACAAAATGTTACCAACAAGTGAAGGACGCCTGCGGCCATTACGTAGTCTTCTGGTTTTTCGCGGTGGTTGGCTACGTGGGACTGTTCTTTATATACTTCTTTGTCCCAGAAACGAAAGGCAAGACTTTAGAAGAGGTGCAGAATAATATTCAAGACCAACGGCCTGAGGAACAGGCGCTAAACACCGGGAAAGCGGATAAAGCATAGAGTAAAATCATAAACTGCCAGTAATTTTAGTATTTCGAAAAGTTTACACTCCAAGTGGCATTTCGTAAATATTTCTTGTAGGTTTCCTAAAATGTTAACATTTTAAGCATATCATTTTTGAAAGTTTTAACATGTTGGTATTAGTTATGTATAAGCCGATAGTACAAAATTATTTTTACGGTACGAGATATTTGATAGTAGGTGTAAAAAAAACTTATACTTAAACTTCTCGTAACAAGTCTTCCAAACTTATGGTCGGGGTAAGGTTTGTTTAGACTATTTTAATGCGAAAACAATTGTTACGAAGAAAAAAAATATGGGTCCAAAACAAAAACCAAAATGTGACTATAAAATTGTATTCGGCTGAATAAAAATATGAAATACATATTGATTACCTGAAACCTTATATTATTATGGCAACCTTATACAGATTGCCATGCAATCGGAAGATGTAAGAGGCTACTGCAGAATACCAGCTATACAATAATAAGTATGACCTTGGGAGTACAAGAGATGACCTTAAAGTACAAGAGATGACCTTCGAGTACAAGGAATTACCTTGAAGTACAAATAATGTCTTTAAAGTACAACGTATGTGTTGTATTTTATCTAAATCCTCTTGGTGTTCCCGTAGGAGTAAAGTGGTGCGAATGGAGTGTCGGCTTGTTCGTCGCCGCTTTCCTCTGACGCGTCCGATTCGAATGTGTTGTCGGGGATGTCGTAGAGGCGGATCAGAGGCTTGTTGGGGTCCTTCATGATTAAATATTTACCTGGAAATTGAAAACTTCAGTTGAGATACTGTTTTGAAAGCAAATTTGCAGGCTAAAAGTCTGCCTAGATAAGAAGTTTTACGCGCGAATATTCTAGCGCATTGTTGCGTTCACTTTTTCGCACGTATTCGTACTAGCGTAAAACACCTTATTTGGATATGCTCTATAGTAGTCATTTGGTTAGAAAGTTTTCCGGGAGTTTTGAAAATGGGTAATTTTATAGATTTCGATGCGCTCTTTCCGAATTTCAACTTTGTTACTACGTATCTTTGCCGCTCGCACCGCCATATTGGAAAAATTGCATCTAATCGTAGCTTTTGACAATATCTCGAGCGAGATACAAGATTTACTCGGTGTTGTGCAGGCTCCGCATAGGAACGTGACTAAAGCTAAGGTTTTCTAAGACTGCAGTGGCCACAATATGAGCGTCCGCAATTTACCATCGAATGACGTCACTAAAACATTGTATAAGAACATAAATTGGTGCGTTTCCCTAGAGAGCGTTTTTTGAAAATCAAACCAAGATGCCATCAAATTCATAACGGCTGTCATTGCGGCAGTTATGTGGAGGCCATCGCTATTCTAAGAAACTACAGCTTTAGTGGCAGGGTCTGGAAAATTGTTCGGTGTTCACCTACACTATACTTGCGGTAGCTTTTGCGTGTACAGAAAAAGACGCAAAGAGCAATCAATCCTGTTGATTTTGCAACTGTTTTTCTGAGAGGGCGCCAATGGACACCAAGACGTACGTACATTTTGGAACCACTCGGTCGCTCAAGTAAAAGTTATACCACTACAAAAACATTATTATGTCTATAAACTCACCATCCTTCTGCTTCATGCAGATATCGATGATGCACCGTAGAATACCCCAAGCGTTGTCCATAGACAAGTTGATTTGCGCGGCAAACTCGTGCGGCTTGAACTGCTGTGTGCCTAGGATGACGTGCCGCGAGTTGTCGCGCACTTGGGTACGAGATACGTAGCCGAACTTGATCTGATCGGAGCCGGCTAGCAGGGCCTGCGGATTGAAATGGTGGTTATAGTACTTGCAAGATCATATGTGTCTTTTTTAACAATAACCATGTATTTTCCAGATAAGACAATCCAGTTTGTTAGTAATTACATAAACGAGGTCATTGTACACATCATTATGAACAACTTTTACTATAGGACCAAACCTGAAATCGCGAAATAAAAATCAGCTGTTCCCTACATTTATCTTCGTCTATCTCGTCAAAAAGTAGGGAACAGCTGATTTTTTATTCGCGATTTCAGGTTTGATCCAATAGAAAAAATTGTTCATAATGATGAGTACAATGACCTCTCAAGAGGATGCTGGTGTTTTTCAAATAACCCTGTATAGTGGTTATATAGAGTTATACGGTCGCGAATCATATTTTTATCAACATACAAACCTGCAAATTGCAAAAAACGTAAAAAAAATTGAGTTTAATTGAATCAAAAATAACAGATAACGACCGCAAAACATACCTGAACAGTCCACTTAGCAAGTTTGCAGGAGTTGTTCCTGAGTTCATTGGCGAGTACTGCACCGCGCTGCGTGTCCAGTTTCTGACGCCACTCGACACCGTTGGCCAGCTTTGAGTCCCATTCGTTGAGCGCCTTGATGCTCAGGAACTGGGTCTCGTTCTGAGGGCCTTGCATTACGGCGTCGTGCTCGCATCGGGCTACCAGCGTCTGGAAACAAAGGTTTATAAGTTTAGACTTGAAATTCGTAGCAGTTTAGCTTAATCCGACATCTAATCCACTTTTGTCTTTCATTTGGCATCTTTCACTTGAAGTGAAATGTCTGAACACAAAATGAATGTAAAAAAATAATTAATTAGTGAGCCGATTTAACGAAAAAAGAAATGAAAGGAGCAGATGAACTTTTAATCAAATATAATTTTGTCGGTGTCGTTGTGTACATGTAATGAATTAAAATCTTCACTCGAGTGATATCCGCTCAGAGTTCTAGGGACTCTCTTTACTCGGGAAAATAACAAAAAAAAAATCATAACCCTTCCTTTTGAGTTTGCCGTAGTTGGCTACGGCAAAGCCGAAAACAAGGGTTATAATTTTTGAGAAGAATGGGGGGGTATTCAGCGACCCCGAAACATTTGTTCGGGGTCACCGATAATCCTCTATTCTTCTCGCGTTGATCGCGTATTCGCGCGACATCGCTCTCTTTATGGGGTTATCCTAATAAAGACCGATCAATCATAAGCGAGCTGTCAATTAAATTATACACATTAAATGAATAATATGTTCGCAGATGCACAGTGCCCATAATGTCGGTCTGTTGCTCAATGTTTTTAAATAACTTGCGAAGGTCTTTGTTATTGGGTCCGACTTTGAGCAGATTGTTAAATGATTGAGATGAGTTGAAAAGCTTTGATTGACTGATGATAACTCTATACATGTTCTTCCTAGCTCAAATACTAGAAAGTGGTGAAGAGTGAACTTGTAGGTTGTCTTTTGTTACCTTTGATTTTAGAAAGTACTGGTTTTTAATCTAATATTAATTAATAACAATGTATGTTTATTATAAATACAAACCATTTGCCCGTTGGGATTTCCTATCAGCAAAAACTTCCATACAAAGTACAAACCTTCATCCCGATTTAACCCCTTTAGGGGATGAATTTTCAAAAATTCTTCTTTACTCACGTTAGTTATTAAGAGCCTATACTACCTCAGCTAAAATTCACTCTTTATCTCGCTCGAACATACTGCTCGCGGACTGAGTGAGAGCGAGACAGAGTGCGGTGCTAGGCGGCAGGCAGCGCCAATAGTTTAGGTATTTGCTTTTTACGGCGAAAATAATGGTAATTAAAATAAATAACATAAGACCTGCTTTATAGTTCGTTCGGTTAGTATACAAAGTTTCATGATCTAATTTGAAGTATATTTTGAATACCAGCCGTTTATTGTTCGGTTTGGAGGTAACTTTGGAATTTTTTTCTATCGAGAAAATTTTATGGAATCATGTTTTCGTCTAACATAAGACCTAACATTAATCCTCAAGTTTACCATATATTTATTTCAAAATTAATGCTGCAGTATTTTCGACATAACGGAGGATCATGCTAAGCCATTTGAGGTAGTATAGGCCCTTAAGAAACACTTTTGGAAAATTTTATCCTAGCGGTTTAGGATGTGCCTTGCCTTGGTGTCAGTGAATGAATGCATTTAAGATTTTTATTATGTAAGATTGATTGATTATTGGTTTTGATTAGCTCATGAAGAGATTGTGGAACTCACCACACCATTGTTGAGGTTCCACTTGCGGTAGCGGTAGCCCACAGAGGCCACCTCACCCTCCTCCTCTTCAGACACAAACGGATTCTGTTCAGGGAACTTGTACTTGGTTTCGTTGGCGCCGTTCTTCAATACCTGGGTTATTAGGAAAAATAGAGTTACATGTTTTTGTGGGAAAATCGGATAATTTTTAGTAATGAAATATCCGGAATTTCATATTTTGTAAGCACTCTGCGACATATTTATTATTTAGTGAATTTTATGGTTCTAGTTGAATGTTGGGCTATGGTTTGTTAGATTATCATTCAATGTTATAAAGTATATCCCATTTTATGTTGAAAGTTGTAGGAAATCTGTGATGTAAAAGCTTTCTGCTCAAAAAACACACAGCCAAAAAAATTGGAAACAAGAAGTCGTAACAGTGACGACGTCTTTAAGTAGTCTCGACTGCTCAGTGCTCATGCCGTTATTCTTATATCCCATGACCAAGGATAGTTGGAGCAGTCAACAGTAGCAGTTGCCTTACCATCTACTTGCAGCAACATTTAGCAATCAATTGCTACTAATGTGTTGCAAAGTAATGCTATAAGGGCTCTTTCAATTTAGCCGTTTCGTGTCGGACTGCTGCGGCGCCGCAGCGGTGCGGTAGTCGAATTTTTCCATACAACGTATGCACCAAACGCACAGTGCCGCGCACGCACGACAGCAGGACGGCAACGTTGCAAATTCTAACTGCAATAATTGTATGGAAAAAATCGACTAGCCGTTCGCAGTACGACAACCGCACCGCTGCGGCGCCGCAGCAGTCCGACACGAAACGTCTAAATTGAAAGAGCCCTAAAACATACTCCAGTTTTTAACATTTTCCTAGCCTGTTTCTTTGTAGGAGCATACAGAACATAAACAACTGCTTAGTGACCTAATCACGCTAAATAGCGTCAGTCAATCAGTTGCTTATCAATTGAATACAATTTAAGAGATTTTTATGAATAAGATTGTTACTAACCTGCTGGCTGAAGTTATGGTTGATGAAGGTGGCTTCGAGCGCGAGGTTGCGCGGTGAGTTGATAGAGTTGCCGTCATCTGTGGGCGGCTCCACAGACGTCTCGTTCACAGTCAGCAAGTCGAACTCGGTGTTGTCGCGCTTGTCGAAAAACAGCTTGTCACCTTAAAATTAGAATTATATGTTCAGGTTTTTTACAGTAGGTAGTATGTATATCTGATTGTGAGCTGACACTTCTAGGAGCCTCGATAGGCCCTATGCTAACAGTATAATAACTGTATGAAAGTAAAGCCATTTTTTTATTTGGACAACTTTTGCAGTAGAGAGAAATCAATACTGAAATGTAGGTGGTTTATCATCAAAATAAAATAAAATGAGATTGTGGAAAAAGGCGCCAAATTAGAAATGATTATAGGTGTGGAATCGGGCAGTGATTTAGTAGTGGCATACTGTAAAGGCACTTTGCCATACATTTCTATCCATCATAGTTGTTATCCTTTACGGGCAAAAAAAAATATACATACCAATCTTTTCAATAACAATATCCCAAGAGTAGTTGGAGCGGGTGCAGCACATGATGGTCGCCAAGATGGCGTCGGTAGCGTATACCGTGCCCACCGTCTTACTCAGCCGTCGGATCACCGGGTCGTCAGTGGTAGTTACCTGAGAAGTGTCCTTGTAATTAGTACTGATGTTACAACCCTTATATCTGGTGTACAATAACGGATCATAAATTAAAACTTGAGGAGAGCTGCTACGGCTGCAGATCAAAATCTAATGCAGCAGAAGAAGCTAAGCAGAGAAATCTAATGCAGTAGCATTAGATTTCAGACCTAAAGAATGTCGAGGGTGTGGTTTATGCCAATTATAACATCCTGTGTCAACTAACCATGCAACATAAATTGTCCTAGCAGTTTGAAGTAGCTTGGACATTATTTTACAATATACATTTTGAAAGGGCTAAGGCGGATATTGCACTACACCAGACACCGCTCCGGTGTGCGGAGCTGCATTTTTAACTTTGACTGTAGAATCTTGATTTGGATACAATAATCGCAGGGTATAACACACTGACACTGCATCTCCGTGCGGTCTACAGTCAAAGTTACAAACCACAGTATCACACACCGGAGCGGTCTCCGGTGCAGTGTGATGACTGCCTAAACGGCTGGTACAATAATAATAAATGCAAGATACAGAGACGAAACTTAAGGCCTAATCACGCAGGCTATTTGCGAGCGTGTTTCCAGCAAGGCTTCTGTTTAACGCGCTTACTGCGTGTGCCTAGTGATCACGGCACGTGTAAACAACGAGCGCGACTGGCGTGAGTGTACAAGAGAGAGAGCGAGACAAGAGAGTATAGTGACAATGCAGAGACGAAATCGCGAGGTCGCGGCTAGGTAGGCCCGTGGAGAGCATGTTCACATCTGTCAAAATCACGCCAAAATACAGCGATTTTGACAGATCGAAGGGTAATTTTATACTATGTTTCGTCTCAGTATCTTACGCTAAGAAATACAAACTAAGCAGCATAATGTGCTGCAAGATTAAAGTTTATGCGAATGGTATTTCATAACATATATAAATCAGCAAGTTCAAGGTTAAACTGTTGGATTAATTTTTACCTAGTGAAGATATTATTGCAATAGTATGTAGAAAACATTACACAATAATCATACTTTTATGATATTGCAGACATCTTACATCCTATAAATAAAGATTGAAACTAGTAATTTGTCCCCCATCAGAAAAAGGTGTGAATTTTATGTACAAAAGTAAAATAACTTACCGTATGGAAGATACGGTCAATACGCTGCAGTGATTTCTCATGTTTCACATTGACACGGTCATAGCCTTTGTCATAGTACTCCAGTGTACCACAACACACAATGTCTTCACCTGTTGTAACAGAAAACCGGTTTATATTTGACACTCACAGTGGTGAATAGAATTTAATGTTTTGTTTACAGCCCTCAAAACTCTGCTCTCAAAAAGTTGAAGGAAAACATCGTGAGGAAACCGACATGTCCTAGAACCAAAAATTTGAAGATATGTGACATCTATCAACCCGCACTGGGCCCATGTGGTGGATTACAGCCCACTCTTTCTCACCAAGAGGAGGACTGCGTCCCAGCACTGGGAACATTATATTAAAAATGAGACTTAGGGAAAAGAAACACATACATCTACATGAACTTTGAAAACAAATCACTCCTAGTTTTGGGCAGTTATGTAAAAATTAACTAAATGAAATTTTGGATTAATTCTGGGGTAGATACCAATAATAAGTGTCTATCAATATCACAATGGCTTCGGGTTGTACTATTGAGCAAATGATTGTTATAATACAATATGTGACATAATGAATGCAAGATCTCATACACTCCAATTAGAGTATTGAGTTAAAGGCTTAATACCATTGTATTAACCCTTAATAAGTTAGCTTTAAAAAAAAATAAGTTCTTGTCATTACCAAAACTTATTTTTTTTAAAACTAACTTATTTTCAAGAAAATAGTTGACAAACTACTTTCAGGACTTGCATTTATTCTGTTACACCTTGTAGATGTGTATAAAAACATAACACTCCTTTTTTTGGGCAGTCATGTAAATAGTAGTTTTGAATTGGCATTGTCTTATCTGTACTTAGTTAACTTATAACAACAAATATTGTTACAACATTATCAGAATTGTTTACTATACTGTCAATCATATAATATTCTGTTTAAATTTGTGAAAGGTGTCAATATCACATACAAACCTTCTTTGATACCGGGCAGAGACAACTTAGCAAGACGAGGGAAGTCCATGTCCTCGATAGTGACCCATGTGGGTCTCACAGTGACAGAGGCGTCACGAATTTTCATAGGAGCACCTCTCTGGCCCCATCTCTTGCCAAGCTTACGATCCCGTTGCTGAAAAGAAGTAACGGATGCTATCTTGATTACTGTCTAGCAAGAATCAAATGAAGTTTTTCGTAATATGGAAATCACAAGTAATCTAAGATTTTGCAAGGATTTGAAAATCCTTAAATTGAATGAGTTAAATAAAAGAATATTATAAAGAAATTGATAATGAGCATATTATGGTATTCTATGGTTTCTTTTCAAAGTAAGCTGCCTTTCTATAAGTAAATAAGTTACATTTCTCATGTAGTTGCCCTTATTGAGGGTAGTCATGCCGCCTGGCGTGCGAGCGCCCCTCTGACCGCGTCCCCTCTGCCCGCGAGCACGACCGCGCTGGTACGGAGGCTTCTGAACCCTCGTAGTGTCCACCAGGTGGAAAGTACTCTCGTCTTCGTCATGGAAGTACGCGTACGACGAACCAGCGCCGAACTGGGACGCATACTTGTCTGGAAAAGAATTGAATAATCTAAGAAGCGTTTGTGCAAAATATTTTGGCAAAAACATGAATAACACTAGTGATAAATCAACAGAAACAGTGATTAGAACGTTTGTTTTGGGCAACACAATAAAATAAAAAATCTGTTCAAGTTAATTAACAGTTCCCTTCTATGCACTATGGTTCTGTGCAACATTGGGATAAAAGCTGGTGCAAAAAACGTCATCATAACCTCAAAGAAACGTAATGTTGAGAGAAATAATTTGTGACTAATAAATAAAGCAGGCTAAAGGAATAAACTTACTTTGATATTTCTTGTCTTGTACGACAGTCCAATCACTAATTTTCCCCAAGCGATCGCCTTTACTGAAAGGTTGGTAAGGCATGTCCCGAAACTGCTCCGGCATTTCGGCTGGGCCCCATCCTGTTGGATTATCTTGAATAATTGGAGCTACAAATCGTATCGGCTCCTCAGCCGGTAGCACATGCTCCGACATTGTACCTATTTAACAGAATTCTTTATTTTAGCGTTAATTTATCATGAAGACACCAATGCCACACGACACTTTCGAAATGATTTTTTTTTTATATAAATGACAAGACGTGAAATGGGTACGAGTCTTTTAACTTTTTTAGCTCTCTCAAATCAAATCGTAATGTTGCCATTTCGGAAAATATACTTGATGTTGAATTTGCATTGCGATTGGAATGAGGATCATTACTGCCATTTTTTCCCGATAGGTGGCGCATCGTCGACATGGCCATTGAAAGCTGTCACTTACATTTTCTAACCTACCATTCAGTTATTTTTAATTTTCTTGATAATGCCTCTGTGTACTGTACCAGGATTTACTAATCCCGGTGTATGTATAGAAGCCAGCAGGTCAACCTACCCCAATCTGTCAAATTTCTTTGATAGATTTTCAACTTTAGCACAGAGAAATAAAAGTTCATATTCAATTAGGAAAATCTGACAGATTCGGGTACCTTGATGTGCTGGCCTCTGTACATTTAGTGGCCAAAATTATAACAAAAAAAAGTGTGAAAAGACTAAACGTCGCAAAAACATTTTTTTTAGTTCGTTTTTCAATTCTCTAGGCTTCCTGGTATAATACATGTTAACGATAACGATGGTAGACCGGTTTTAACATAAAAAATAGCGAATAAACTAACGTAAACAAAGCGAAAATGATTTAACAGCAGCCATCGCGCCGCTGGCGAAATCTACGCTGAGCTTTGCGTGTAGATCCCTATTATGTCCTTGTGTTGTACTTACTTCTGCCATATTTATTGTCCTTTGGTAGCCCGCGAAATCCAAATTTTCTTACGTGTTTTGCAATTTGCAAGTCAGTATTGGGTGTGATCAAACTTTGATTCACGGCTTCAAGGATGTATTTACAGAATTATAATCATTATACTCATCAATACAACTCTTTAAGACCAGGTAATCCAAAAATCATGGAATTGTCGTAGTTGGGATATAAAATAAAAGTCGTTTCCCAGCAATTATTTTTGTGCAGCGCTAATTAGGTTGATGTATGTATGTACAGAGGCCAGCACATCAAGCTACCCCAAACTGTCAGATTTTCCCAATTGAATATGAACCTTATTCCTTTGTGCTAAAGTTGAAAATCTATCAAAGAAATTTGACAGATTGGGGTAGGTTGACCTGCTGGCGTCTGTACAGAATGCGTAGTTCAAACTCAAAGCATTTATTTCAAATAAACCAAATAAATGCACTTTTGAATTGTCAAGGGTCGGTCAGTCAGAAAGATGAAGCTAGTTGTCCATTCCAAAGCGTAGATCCCTGTGGAGAAGAACGGGCAAGAAACTCCACGGACACTCTTTTAAATCATAAAATTGTTACAAAAATCTTGATTACATCATTCATGTTGAAATTATACATGTGAGAACGATGCAGAAAGACGTGCACGTTAAAGGCGTCCGTACTAAAAAGAATTATTAAAAATTCATAAATTAAAATAAACCGTGGCGGAAAAGAGATGACTAGTCCCTACTGACGGAGCCCGTTCACGAACATGACGTATGGATCAGCACCATTCAGCTCAACCATTTTGAAGGGAACCCAATGATCCAACACACACGCCACCATCAGCGAGACATTTGAGTGAGCATGACATACTCTCAGCTGCCAGGGCACATTCAAGTCAATTAAAGACGTACCCAGTAAATGGTACCTTTATAGTTTAGGTACATAGTGCTCACACGTGTGCTATGCAATTATACAATACTAAGAGATTGAATTTATACAATGCAAAGATAGTTTTTCAATCTTCAGCAGCTCCAACTATAATTTCGAATGCTAATTAATTAGTTTATGCGCCCTTGTGGAGCAGGACCAGCGTTCAGCCAAGCATTTTTGTCAGCGATGTAATCCCCCAACTTATAATATGCTTGGCTGCATAGTGTGCGTTTTATGCAAGATTTGAATTTCGTTTCATTGAGTTGGAGTATGTGGGGGGGTATTTTATTGTAACATTTTAAACAGTACCCCATGAAGGATGAGTCTACTTTAGCCAATCTGAAACCTGGTTGAACTAATTGGTCCCTATTTCTAGTCCCATAGGTGTGTCTTTCACCTCTTTTTGACGCATACGTGATGTGTGTTTCGCAGTTGACTTGACGCATATGTGATGTGTGTTTTTACAGCCTGTATCAGCCTGTGTCTTTATAAAGTTTTGCCTGTGATGCAAAAATATAAGATGTAATAATATTAAAGACACTATTAGAACCTATACGAAAACGACGAGACTCTTTGATATTATTGTTAAAAGTTATAATAATAAACATAATTATTTTATTACTTTAATAAAAACACAATGTTTTAAAATTATTTTAGTGTCATTGTTCATTCATAATTATAATTCATACTTACTATCGGGGCTTTCCCTTGCACGGATTTGGGACACACAGCACTCTATATTATACTATCACACCGTCTTAAGTTTACCTACTATCTACTTACAAAGTGTGTAGGTACTTTGTAGATAGTAACATAAAGGTCCCTTGTTCCCTTGTGTAATGAACAAATGAACCCTTTAAGGTTCTAGGAACGGCAACACTTCAATGTGTATTATTCATTTCATTTATAGGCATTTTTTTACTGTACACCCGACGACAAAATTTTATGAATTAATAAAATGAAATGGCTTAATTATGATAAACAAAAATGCCAAACGACTAAAGACGTTTCCTGATTGTAGGCAAATACTACAGTACCTATAATATAGTGTAGATAAAATCTTCTATCTATTCTATACTTATAATAAATCTGTAGAGAGGTCAATTCTGTACATGAAACATATTTCCAAAATAACTATCAGCGGGTGATTAGTGATCGTTACTGACGCCATAAATGCAATCAGTAAAATTTTTGTCTGTCTGTCTGTCTGTCTGTCTGTATGTTCGTTATAGAAACAAAAACCACTCGACGGATTTCAACGAAACTTGGTACAATTGTTCTTCATACTCCTGGGCAGGTTATAGTATACTTTTCATCACGCTACGATCAATAGGAGCAGAGCAGTGAAGGGAAATGCTGGGAAAACAGGATTTCTTTTTAGGTGAAGTAGTAATAGGTTAGTAGTAGTTAGTTAGTAGTAGATAAGTTTTGGTTAATTTATGTTCAGTTTTTTTTAATATTAAGTAGGTAAAAGCGTAGGTACTTTTATTAATTATAGGTATAGGTATTATTAATTATAGTAGTTATAGGTTTAGTAGATTTAGTTTTAAGTGAAGTAGGTTTTATTATATATTATTTTATATATTAGACGTAGTTATATATTTTTAGTCATTCAAGCCCTAAGAAGACGCCGGCGTCCGCCCGCTATTGTCTTGAAAAACGCGTTGAATGAGAAATACGCGTTCTCAAGAATCGGCAGAAGAAAGAGCACATCGGTTAAACTCTATGAGAGTTAGTGCCTCAATTTCCGGAAGTCATTATTCCACGCGGACGAAGTCGCTGGCAAAAGCTAGTAATAAATAATCATTTAGTCAAATAAAATAATTTATTATTTATTTAGGTAGGTACTGCGGAGGTAGGTGGTGTTACGAGAATGGATAAATAATGAACCTATACAAAATATTGTAAAATATTTTAAAACAGTAACGGTGAAGTTTCTTGCCCATTCATCTCCATAAGAAACTACCTTTTCACCTTTTGGAAGGGGCAACTAGAATCAATTAAGTGCCTCTTTGAAATAAATGATTTCACTTTGACTTTGGAATTTATAAGAGTTTGAGAGTGGCACCGGAGTGACTGAGAAGTTGTGTGGAAGTCTGTAGTCCTGGTATGAGCATGTGATGCGGAGAAAAGAGGAAAATTTAGGAGTTTTGAGTATGCGGTACCTATAGCGATTTGGTTATTATTTATAGTAACTCGTGCATTTGCTCTCGGAAAGCACCATTTGGTGAAATGAAACTGATGATGAAGACTACAGATGGCCACCGGAACTACTCAATATTATGTATTCAGGGGTTGCGATTCGATTACTTTAATATGGTTGCCAAGCAATTTATGCTCGTCATAATGCGAATGGTGAAATGGAGCTGATGGTGGGTGGAGTACTTACCAGGAGAACTACTCAAGAATTAACGTCCCTGCATCGGGAAAAGTAATATTTTGTAAAAGGCGATGAGCAAGTTGACATTAGGCTATAGTAACTTAGATACATTTATAAACAGACCCACTAAAAAGCGAAAAATAAAAACTTTTTAACACTCGTTGTTTATACACTAACAATACCGCAGCATTTTTCTTCATTTATGTAAAAAATTTCGTAGCCTAGCCAAAAGTTATATTTTTAAAATTCATTCCCGCCCTGGAGAGGGAAGCAACTTCTATGAGTCTTTCTTGTCCAAAGGTGGGAAGCAGCGTTTTCTACCCGCTATTGGGATCCAACATAGATAAATTACATTTCTATGGGATCAAACAAGCACTACTTTCCGAGTATGAGAAATAAAAAATATTTTCCTATAGCACCTAATCTTAGGTAAAGCAAGAACATAAAAAAAAAAATCGGGAATACTAGGCGTGGTGCGGTGTTGTGAATATTATGTTATAGTAAGTATAGGTAATATGTATACGGCTACTTATCACGGATTTGCTATTTATAAAGACCCTTGAACTTTTATGACTTTTATGATCCCTCTCTAAATAGGCATACTTACATTGAGAAAAACATTACATAAGTACTTTATTTGGTACTCGAACTTCATCATTCTTTTGCCCTTATCCCAATTCACTTGTGGACGGCGCAACATGTATTTTTCTTCCATACTTCTCTATTAGTCGTCATCTCGGTAGTCACCCCCTTTCTAACCATATCATCTTCCACACAGTCCATCCATCGTCTCTTTGGTCTTCTCTTACTTTTATAGCCATTCACATTCATACTCAAAACTCCTAAATTTTCCTCTTTTCTCCGCATTACATGCTCATACCAGGACTACAGACTTCCACACAAGTTCTCAGTCACCCCTGTGCCACTCTCAGAATCTATAAATTCCAAAGTCAAAGTCAAATCATTTATTTCAAAGAGGCATTTAATTGATTCTAGTTGCCCCTTACAAAAGTTGAAAGTTAGTTTCTTATGGAGATGAATGGGCAAGAAACTTCACCGTTACTGTTTTAAAATGTTTTACAATATTTTGTATAGGTTAATTATTTATCCATTCACGTAACACCACCTACCACCGCAGTAGGTACCTAAATAAATAATAAATTATTTGATTTGACTAAATGATTTATTAATTTATCTGTACAGTAGGTAACTTAAAATTGCATAATATTAAGATGGGTTCATTATTGCACAAGAAAGCGGTGATCCCCGCAACTGCAGTAACTTTTTATCCGAAGTAACTAGGGACTTTTCGAGGGTCTTACTCTACCATAGAATGAAAAGTCCCGCCATGCCAGTGTTATTTTAGGACGCTTATAAAACTGAATCCAAATTGAATTTCGAATAGTATAGTGAAGCGCTCTGAACTAGTAACATCGAAAGACGTAATCAAGGTAGGTAGGGGATTTTTTTGTTAGTTATTTGAGCGCGGAATTTTAAGTGTTAAAATATCTTCATATCGGGGTACATGATAGGGCATTGTTATCGTCTGTCAAGTGGCGTAGTGATGGTTGTGTTGTGTACAATTTCTGTGTAAAGGGTTGCGGGTTCGATTTTCCAAGTTTGTATTAGACACTAGCTGTGCCCGCGACTACGTTCGCGTGGATGTCGGAAAACAATAATGTTATTCGCTACTAATTCTTTTCTAGGGTTCCGTAACCCTTATAAGGTCACTTCGTTGTCCGTATGTCTATCAGTAAAGACCTTTATTCTCAGGAACGCGTAGAGTTATCAGGTTTAAATTAATATCAAATACTCAGGGCTGAAATCCCTTGAGGCAGTGAAAAAATCAAACCTCTAAGTCGACGCAATCAAAAGATACGGGCGTTTATGTTCTGGTAGTACCCAAGTACTGTTTTAAACCAATTTTTTTTTTTTTAAATCTTTATTAATTATTAGGGACTTTTATACAATTGTACATGCCAGTCCCATCGGACTTTATAACGTAATGATACTAATAGTAAACGAACTTATATACCTTATAACGTAAAACGTAATAATACAAACTTAACTAAACTATAAGCAGCTACGGAGTCAGGTGTCGACAAAATATGATGGAACATACAAACATCGTTTATATTTATCTTAAGCTCTCTAACTAAATCCTCTCTTGCAGACTGAAATCTGACACACTCCGTCAGTAAATGCATAACATCTTCCAATGTGCCACACACCTCACAATTTGGTGAATCAATTTTTTTCATTAAAATGAAAAAAATTGATTCAGCTTCCACTACTTGTTATTGTTTTTGAGGAGGTTAGAGAGGAAAGTATAAGTTCATCTCCGATTTTAGAAATGTTCTCATTGGATGTATGGGTAACTAGGATTAACATCCAAAGTATAATAAATATTAATTTGGACTCAATTAAAAAACCTAAAAAGACGTATGATGTCAACTTAATTAAAGCAGAAACTTTGAGGGAAATATCGGAAAAATATCAAGATTGTTATAAAATATATACTGATGGGTCTAAGAGCGCAAATGGTAATGGCGCTGCTTACTATGATCCTTTGAATTCGGAGAATACAAATACCTGCTTTAAAATAAATAATTATGTGTCAGTTATGTCCTTGGAGCTCTTTGCAATTTCAGAAGCGCTTACGTATATTATATCCAATGAAAATAATAGAAAAACATTAATTTGTGTAGATAGCAAAAGTGCACTACAACATATAGCTCGATGCGCCTCTGGTTACAGAGGTGCACCGATAGCTTATGAAATTCTATCTAAAATACATTATCTATCTGAAAGAGATATAGATCTGAAATTGCAATGGGTTCCCTCACATATAGGTATAAAGGGCAATGAAGAGGCTGACCGTTTAGCAAAGTTGGGTATTGTTGGTGGAAGAGAAAAAAACATTGGAACTAATTATATAGAAATACTGCCTAAGTATAAACATAAATGTCATGAAGTTTAGAAAGAATATTTTAATCAAAGATCGAAAGATAAAGGGATTTGGTACAGGTCTGTAGTCTCGGAGCCTCCTCATATACCGTGGTTTTTTAACTCTAGGCTAAGCAGAAAAATTATAGTTACAGCTCACAGACTGAGATCTGGTCACATGCCGCTCAACCAAAATTAAAAGGTCTAGGATGAAATTTGGTAAGAAGCAATGTCATGTAGTATATTTAGTAAAGGTAAAAATCCGAAACACGTAAACTAGTAGTTGCAGTATAAAAAAAATTCTGTGATAAACTATTTACATACCTACAAATTTGTACGGGACCCTCGATGCGCGAGTCCGACGACTAGCACTAGACCGGTTTAACAAAAAAATAAAAGTAGGTGCTAGTTTTAGTTAGTCCTAGCTTCAGTTAGTCCCTATAAGATCAGCTATCTGCCAGTCAAAGTCGGAAATTTATAATTTTAATTTTGTATTGTCTGACAAAATTATTATTATTTTTTTTTTTGTTATACGTAACTAATTACGTACCGTATAGACTTTAATATGCATTTAGTAAAAAGCTGTAAGTTTAACATTCCAAACAGACACTTCAATTTAATTTATTTGTCTACTTAGATTTGGAACCGTTCATCTTGCTGTGTTCGATTAATTTATTAAATCTAACTTTTGATGAAAATTCTCATAGAGGAAAAAAGCACAGCAGTGCTATTCAGCAGTGCTATTCTGTAAAAATCTCACCGTGAAAACTAAGGTGAAGTGAGCTGTCATTCCACCTGATGTTAGGGATTGCCTCCATTGATCACGTTGAGATTTTTACAGAATCGATATGCTGTAACCATCTCACCGTGAAAGCTTAGGTGAAGTGAGCTGTCAGTGTCATCCCACCGTGCTTGGGATTGACATTATTGACAGCTCAGTTCATTTAAGTTCTCACATTTACGGTTAGGTTTTAACAGAATAGCTCAGCAGTGTTGTTAGTCATAGCTAGGTTGCAGCTCAATGGAAATGAGAAACTCCAGACTAATAATACGTATACTTTTTTTTTTCGTACGAGATAGGAATAACGAAAATCTCAAGTGTAGAATAGGTCGATCAAACACTCTCCGAGCGAATGTTTTATGTATGAGTAGGTAATAATAATAATAATTGTACTAGCTTCTTCCCGCGACTTCGCTCGCATGAAATATCAGTCCCCAACGCACCGCGTCTCATGTCATTACTTGCCCGCGCTGTTACTTCGTTTTCGCATAGCGTTCTTTCTTGGGCAGCGGGATTGTCCGAAAGGGTTACCGCTACCCCGGAACGTAAAGGGCTAAGGAAGGAACACGGGTGGGTTTTAGTCAGTAAGAGTCTGACACTCCCTTCTGCTCCAACCAGTTCAAGAGGGGTCATTTGATGATTTCCCATCCATAAAAAAAGCGTTCTTTCTAGCTATTTTTCATTTTTCTAGGTTCCTAAGGGTCATAGCGTGATGTTAAATTGCCTTCCTCAAGAATTGGCTGTTAGAAGTAAAAAGATTTTTTCGAATCCGACTGGTAGGTAGTTCAAGAGATTATCCCTTACTTACTACAAACAAACTTATAGATGAGTGGATAAAATAAACATTTCATTGACGACTAATCCGCCCAGTCTGTACGAGCTCTTCGTTGTTCACAGATTGTCTGCTAGCCGGGCCTTAAGCCATATTCAGTCTAGATTCTGTCACCAACTCGAAGTCAGTCAGTATAAAACGTACGACTGGCGCGTGCGGTCGTGAAAATGGAATAGCAACATGATTTTACGAACAACTATACCTACACTTAACTTTAATGTTAATTAACAATTATTCATTATACCAAATAAACACTTCAGTAGGTATTAAAAAAAATGCAGTGTTAACTAAGTGCCTGTGAAAGAGTGCGAGTCTACCTAAGTACATAATTGTTAAAAAAATATTAAATTGTAAACACAGTTGATTGATAAGGCAAACGTAAGTGTTCAGTAACAATAATGACAGGCTGATAAAAGCTTTAGCTAACAGCAAATCCTAAGTTCCAAACTAACAATACCTACTTCAACCAAATTAAAATATCAACCCAATCTAACCTTTATGTTTATCTTTAATTCTAAGAACCAAAATAAAAATAATTGGCACAATTTATGCCAAGCTAAAAATGTATTCAACACAAAAGGGTTATAGTTTGACCTTTCAATGTTGGTCACAAATATTCACAGATATCATTTCCATACATAACCTAACATTTAAATTCTATATTTCTAGGCCTACTCTACATTCCGTGTTATCAGAACGATCTCATTTTGTCATGAAACCAAAAATAATATGATGATCTACTAACTGAGCTGTAACTTGATTATTAGTGATAGTTCATTAGTGTCATGTGTTAAAATATAACAATATTTTGTGAGCTGAATGTTTTTATATGTCAATAAACATACAGCTTGGAAGGAGTCCGTGGAAGGAACGGCGCGTTCCAGTAGTAGGCTAGTCTAGACTTCTAGCGAAATGCGGTTAGAGCGCGAGGATTCAAAATCAGTTTGTAAGAGAAGAACTCTTAGATAATTATTTTTAGGATTATTTCGACAAAAGCCGCATTTATCTTTTATGTAAACCAGCTATATTTAGCACAGCAATATTTTGTCGATCAGCAAAAGTTCACAACTATGAACAGGCGTGAGTATATAATTTAAATAGTTTACATACACAAAACTCGCGCCTTTTTTTATAACTAATGTTTAAACATCCTATTTTAATTATCTGGTTAGTCAACTAAGCCACCGATTTGATTAAACTACAAAAATCTTTACATAATGTATTTATAAGTATTTTTGGTTTTTCTCAGACAATGGAGAACGGAAATAGAAGAAATCTCTATTTGGTGACACTATCTGGTAAGTACTAAGTACTACTTTGATATTTTAAGCATGGTATCGAGTGGCATAACTCACTTAGCACCAAGTCAATTAGAAACATCTCTGTTATCTTGCGCAGAGTGCAATATTGGTGCCGATTTCCTTGTTCACAAACTGAACTAAGTTTAAGTTCAGTGCATCTTTTTCTTTCTATTTCATTAAGAAAAGGGCAGAAGATAAATTTTAGTGTAGTCCAGTCAAATTAATCAGCGCCTGACATTACTCCATACAAGTTTAGACGTTATTAACTTGCCTACTAAAATTACGTCACTTTATACCAGGCGCAGACCTTAGTCTTCAAACACTGCGGGATAGGCGATCTGAGTTTACCCTACGTTACCTTCATCAGAACGTGGCTTTGCACCTATACTGTGGGGAAAGCTCGTACCGACTCTCGAGTTGATCATGGCCACGCTACCCCGCAAAACTGTCGCAGGTGCTATTCACGACCATGCGACTGGCTATCGTACCGAAAATTACACATCTTGACTCGCTCGTGACAGCAAACAGCAGCTGTTGGAAGAATAGCGAAAGTCTATTTGATTTAAACTGACAACATTTTCGGGTTTTGGACTTGTAAACAGCGTTTAGAGGACTCCTACGATAACATTCATTGATGTCCGATACGGTACACACGGCTACACATCAAGCTATACATTTCCAGTTTTAGCTGACCTCGCATTGTATAGGTTTTTCGTACAGTCAGAAGTCAGCTTATACTGGTTATGTATAGCTTGATGTGTAGCCGTGCGTACGGAAGCATATCGAGTGGTCGTGAATAGCTATGCTGGTGTCTAAGTATTTTTTGATGACATGGTAATCTTGCTTGCAGTGTCGATGTCAATGGTCACGCTGGGTGTGTTATCTGGCTGGGTCACAGTGGTGCTGCCCAAGTTCAAGAATAAGGAGACCAATGTCGCTATTGATGAGGTTAGTCAAAAGACAATATTCTTCCTTACTTTGCTACTAGGAACTTCCTAATTGTTATCATCATCATTCATCATTCTAACAAAAACTTTAAGACAATGTGAAATCTACCAACACGCACTGGGCCCGCGTGGCCCCAGCCCACAGCCCTTCACTCCCTTTGGAAGAGAGGATCCATCCTCATTCATCTCAAAACTTTCCTGACGTCTAGCTACTTCTTAAATAATAAATATTCAAAGTGAAAGTTTTGTGTGTTAAATCTTGCTAGAATGGCTGACTGGCTGGGCAATTGCGTAACACATTATCAATGGGAATCGGTTTCATTTTGACAGTTCAACAACATTCATTGCGTTATTTACGTGTTGAGTAAACAAAATTTTCGAACTTATGAAGCAATGGATTAGCAATTTGATACAAAATTATTCAGATTCCGATTGATAGCGGGTTACGCAATTAGGGTGCCGATTTGGTTGATATTATAATAGGCACTTATTATTTTTTATCCGGGTAAATATAGTACATTCTCAAAGAAGCGAGGCAAATCGCCGGCCATAGCTAGTATCTTTCCCGAGACCCTATCAGACTGTCTGACCACACGTGTCAATTTCTTCACAACACCAATGGTTACTTTCGACCATTGGTGTTTGTTGTGTGTTTTTATAATTTCGTGTGTCTGACATTCAAACAGTCGAAATTCACATTCAAGCATGAGGATACTTAGTAAGGTCATAGGCAGGTTTATGATGACCAAAAGGGTAAAACAGAACTTTAATGGATGTTGTGACAAGAAAAATTAATCTTAAAATGAAAGTTGCAGGGATTTTTCTAGACCTTAGCTCTGCATTTGACACTATTGATCATAAATTGCTTCTCATAAAAATGAGTCATTATGGTATAAGAGGTAAGGCCTTGCAACTGTTCAGTTCGTATTTACAAAATAGAAAAATGTTTGTAGAAATTGACAAAATTCAAAATGGCTGCAAAAAGTCTCATAGATCACGAATCGTAAACTTGACCTCGGGTGTCCCACAGGGATCTATACTTGGACCTATTCTATTTATTATATTTATAAATGATTTGATTAATTATATAAATTCAATTTTACCTGACCTTGAAATAGTAATTTTTGCTGATGACACAAATGCCATAGTAGCAGATAATGACATAACTAAACTGACTAATTCAATTAATGTTGCATTACAAGCCTTCCATGTATGGTTTACTATAAATAAATTATTAATTAATACTTCAAAGACCAAGATTCTGTTATTTAGAACCACTGCCCGAAATAAGGACAATTTAAATATAACTTTGAACAATGAGAAAATTGAACTAGTAAATGAAGTTAAATTTTTAGGTATTCATATAGACGACGACTCAATTGGAAACCAGAATTGAAGGCAATTGATGCGTCGATATCATCTGCATGTTATGCTCTGAGAGCCTTAAGAAAACAAATCAGTATAGAACAACTGAAAATGGTTTATTTTGCGTTAGTAGAATCTAAAATTAGATATAGTGTACTTCTTTGGGGTAATAGCTACGACTATAATAGTAAAAGAGCCTTCGTATTACAAAAACGCGCAATCCGGACCATGGTACGAATACCACAAACTGAGAGTTGCCGACAGCATTTTAGAAATCTAGGTATCCTTACAGTGCCGAGCATTTATGTCTTCATTCTTTTGAGTAACATGGCCAAGTACATTCATGAATATGAGACTACAGAACAACGACAAATTAGGGAAGGTACACGTAGAAAAGATATTAAATATAACAAAATACAACCAAATTTCAATATTGTGGAACACAGTCCACGATATCAATCAATCAAGTTATTTAATAAGTTGCCTTTAGATTTAAAAAGCACTATCTACACCAGTACTTTTAAAACCCAGCTTAAGGATTTCCTGTTGAATAGGTGTCTATATTCTGTTGATGAATTATAAATTTCTCTTAATTATTATTATATTAGTATTGTAATTATTATTATTATTGAATTTGTTTGGTTGAAGTATTATGGAATTGGAAATGTTTAATTTATAAATTAATTATGTAATTCAGATACAAGCTTCTTGTTATTGAATAAATGACTATGACTATGACTATGACAGAGGTGTAACATCCATATTTTGCCAGTTATAATTAATTATTTCCCATGTACAATGTGTTTTTAGGGTTCCGTACCTCAAAAGGAAAACACGGAACCCTTATAGGATGACTTTGTTGTCCGTTCGTCCGTCCGTCTGTCTGTCTGTCAAGACCCTTTATTTCGGGTACGCGTGGAGGTATTGAGTTGAAATTAAGACCATATATTCAGGTCTGCGGTCCCTTAAAGCTGTGAAAAAATCAAACTTCTAAGTTAACACAAAAAAAGATACGGCCGTCTATGCCGCAAAAAAACGTGTATTTCTACACTCTCAAGGGAATTAAAATGTATAGGGAACTTCCCGTTGACATATTTAGCAAGAAGCAAGGTCATGTAGCACAAGTATAGGAAAAAATCCGAAAACCGTAAATTTGTACAGATGAAATCTGCGGGGCAATTGCGTAACACATTATAAATCTGAATCGGTTTCATTTTGACAATTCAACAACATTCGTTGCGTTATTTATGTATTGAGCAGACAAATTTTTCGAACTCATGAAGCAATGTATTAGCAATTTGCTTCAAAATGATGCAGATTCCGATTGATAGTATGTTACGCAATTAGGGTGCTGTTCTGTGGGGCAAACCTATTGCCATCAACCGGACAACACAACGGGCCACTACGAGTACTTACGAGTACTAAGGAATTCGGATTGTAATAATATTTTAATAAAATTGTACGAGTAATAAATGTACAGACACCAAAATAGATAAGTAACCAGAGTCGACGGATATAGTTGAAGTTTAGTAAGACACCGATGGATGTATTCTAATGAAATTTAATTTGATAAATTAACTGTTTGTTTTCAAATTTTATTCGAAAACATTCATCAGTTTCGTACTAAACTTCAAGTACTTATATCCGACGGCCCTGTAGTGCTATTCTGCAAAAATCTCACGGTGAACTAAGGTGAAGTGAGTTGTCACTTCACCTGATGTCAGGGATTGCCCCTATTGATAGCTCACTTCACGCTCACTTCACCTAAGTTATCACAGTGAGATTTTTACAGAATTTATCGGCTGGTTACTTATCTCCTTTGGTGACCGTAAACACAACATTGGCCCCGATTCTGTTGTTCACAAACTAAACTAAATTTAAGTTCAGTGAATCTTTTTCGTTCTATTTCATTATGAAAAGGACAGAAGATAAATATTAGTTTAGTCCTGTCAAATTAGTCAGCGCCTGACGTAAATTGACGTATCACGTCTAAACTTGTCTGTGGATTATCTAATTTGACGGGACTAAACTAATATTTATCTTCTGTCCTTTTCATAATGAAATAGAACGAAAAAGATTCACTGAACTTAAATTTATTATATTATTTTTTCCTAATGAAATAGAAAGAAAAAGATGCACTGAACTTAAATTTAGTTTAGTTTGTAAACGACAGAATCGGGGCCATTGTGGCCATATCTCTTGAAAACAGTCAACAGTGATTTAATAAAAATTAACGTTTTAAGTTTCATTATTGTTAATATTACTTGTGTTGACCGGACTGAGTACTAAGCTTACCGGATGTGAATCATACGGATTGCATATTAATTATTGTACTATTAATATACGTGGAGAACTATAAATATATATCAATCAATTAATATACTATTAATATATATCAGACTAATAAAATATTAATATTGTGGTCCCTCAACAAAATACGTATATGTTCTATTTTAAAGAGGATTCCATTGCCCTGCCAGTTGAACATCGTCGAAACAGCATCAAAATTGAATTCATTATCTTGTAATTAAATGTCAAAATCAATCTGCTTAGCCTTTTCCCAACTATGTTGGGGTCGGCTTCCAGTCTAACCGGATGCAGCTGAATACCAGTATTTTACATGGAGCGACTGCTTATTGACCTCCATAATCCAGTTACTAGGTAATACTCCCGTTGGTAAGACTGGTTATCAGACCTGCTCTTAATTGAAGGGCAGTGGTGACCAAGTGGTAGGTAATGGCTGTGACTTACGAGATATAGGTCGTAGGTTCGAACCCAGACAGTCACTTTACTTTGGAGTAAATTATTTCATCACCACTGCTCCCAAAATGGTAAAGGATAGCATCGTGAGCAAATCGGCATGTACTAGAACCAAAAATCGAAGACATGTGACATCTACCTATCCGCAATGCCATATTATTCTCTAAGGTTACAGCGCTGCCCGCAAGGCTGTATTCTTAAAGAATAGCTCCCGTGGGCTGGCGTGGTGGATCACGGGTCACTCCATCTCACTGTGTCCCAACAGTGGGAATATTATAGGCTGATTATACGTGCTCCTAATGATTACTTTGTTGAATGTAAATGTTGACCTGCTACTTTAAATTTATTTGTAAGTAATTCCTTTAGATACTTAATTTGCTTTATTATTACCAACTACTTCATAATACCATGTTGACTTGTTATTTAAATGATGTCACGAATAAATATAAACCACCGCAGTTCGAATCAGAGACAATCGCTTTACTTTGTGTTATTTATTTCATCACCAGTGCTCTCAAAATTTGTGAAGAAAAACATCGTGATGAAACCGGCATGTCCTAGAACCGAAAATTCGGAGAGTGTGACGTCTACCAATCCGCGCTGGGCACCGCGTGGTGGATTACAACTTACAGCCCACTCTCTCACAGAGAAGAGGCTTGTATCCCAGCAGTGGGATGTTATGGTTATAAATTTATTTCTCAATAAGATATTGCAAAGATTTCACTTATTTATATAGTACTAGCTGCGCCCCGCGGTTTCACACGCGTAAGTTTCGATCCCGTGGGAACATCGGGATAGAAAGCATCCTATGTGTTAATCTTGGTTATAAAGTACCTGTGTGCCAAATTTCATCAAAATCCGTTCAGTACTTTTTGCGTGAAAGAGTAACAAACATCCATCCATCCATCCTCACAAACTTTCGCGTTTATAATATTAGTAGGATAGTAGGATTAGTAGGAAGTAGGATTTCGTAAAGACGAGAAGTAGGATTTGCTTGTAAATGGATGTGGATAACTGGATACTACGTGACAGCGGTGTTAAGATAATTATATATTGAATAACAATAGGAAGCGCCGCTGTTGCTATTATCACTAGTCAATATTATTACCTACCTGTGGGTAAGCGATGAATCATCCCAAAAAACATTCCTTTTATTCCCATATTGCCGCGGGCAAAAGCTGTACAGTAACTATAGGTAAACGCGCGTGGAGGGAAAAAAATAAAAATGGAGGAAAATAAATAAAAATAATAATAGCAGTTTTCTTATCATCAGTAGATACTTTTGCGCCTTCTGGCTACAGAAAACGTGTTTTTTTTGATATCCTATAACTCTAGGGGGTCATTGTACTCATCATTATGAACAACTTTTACTATGGGACCAAACCCGAAATCGCGAAATAGATCTGGTGTTCCCTACATTTCCCTACATGTTCGCATAATTCGTCAAAATGTAAGGAACACCAGATTTTTTTTTCGCTATTCTTTAGGTAGGTAGGTATGCATAATCAAGCTTATGTCTGAACTTTAAAAGAGACCGGACCTCAGAGTTTGTTTCGGTGTTTCTTCTTAGATAAGAAATATTGACCTCATACACTTTAAAAAAATATTATTGTCGTTTAAAAGTGTTTGAACAAACGATAAAATAATTTATCATTTAACTATAAACTCTCTTGATTTGTTTTTCAGTACGAGACACCGACGATGCTGGCTTTACTCCCAGTCGGGTTTGCAGTGGGCTCACTCGCTACCGGCTACATTGCAGACAGGTTCGGGAGGCGAACCACCATACTGGCGAGCGCACTGCCTATCGCACTTGGATCGGTAAGTAGAGCTAAGAGACATCGGAGGACATAGGTGGTGGTGGTGGAGTGGCAGAAGTGTAGGTATATTACACCAACATTACTAAACCACTTAATGATTCCTTACTTCGAAACCACGTTGAGGGGCCAGTGGCTAAATAATAACAGCCGCACAGGTCGATCGATCAGGTTAAGCTACGCTTGCCGCGGTTGGTCTGTGGAATGGTGACCATCTTTACATACCGAGACCCCCCCGTGCTTCGGAAAGCACGTTAAGCCGTTGGTCCCGGCTGTCATTCGTGGATCTTTGACAGTCGTTACGGGTACCTAGTCAGAAGCCCGAAAATCTGACAACCAGTCTTACCAAGGGGTATCGTATTACCCAGGAACTGGGTTGTGGAGGTCAGATATGCAGTCGCTCCATGTAAAATACTAAATACCAGTATTTTCGACTTCCAAGCCGACCCCAACATAGTTGGGAAAAGGCGCGGCAGATGATGATGACTTCGAAACCACGTATAATAACGTATTCCCTATGATACAATGAACGACACCGCGCGGAAACACGTTAAGTTGGCGTGCTTGGAACCGTCATAATTCCACTCTTGACAACCGTACGTTGTTTGCACGAGGTAAGATTACGCGGGGAATAATAATTACTATACAGAATTTAGGCCCAGTTGTGTTATCAGTCCCAAAACATTGGCCAAGCGAACGAATGAACCCACGGCTTCCCGCTCTTCAGCCGCACTGGCGACGATTAGATCAACAAAGCGATCTAATCTACTACATATTTTTATTTCTTCTTTTCATTTTCTAATGTAAAAAGTGAAGGTTACAATATATTTAAGTCATCAGTCTTGCAATAACCCCTTTTGTTCAAGCCTTTATATATCCAGTCTAACTCACTTCTTTTATCTATTTTTGGTTATTTAGCGAACATGTTTTGGGGAGGCCTATGTCCAGCAGTGGCCGTCTTTTGGCTGAACTGGTGATGATGAAGGGCAAAAGAAGATGTTGTTGCATCGTCTTGCTCCTCTTGAGATATTCCATACCTAAGAATGTCGTAGAACGCCATCTATCGGTGGATTTTAAAATTCAATAATACCTACGTGATGTTTAAATTCTTAGTAGTATGCACCTACTACGATCTTGGATCGCTTGGATCGATTCAAATAAATTATCGGTTTGTTGAGTCATTGACACAGTCAATTGTATGCTTTATATGCCAATTGCCGATAAAACAAGGAATATCTCGCCATGGTTGGCCGCCGTGACCGAACTTCGGTTAGGAAGACCACCTGTAAATTAAGCGCGAACTGCGCAAAGGACTATGGAGCGTCCGATCATACTTTTGGCTATTCTCAGGCCTACTTACTAATAATTTGGTCCGCGAGCAAAATTATGTATATATCAGCATCACAGATTACTTCTACAGTTGTACTACGTATAGCACTGCCGGTATCTATTCAATCTATATAAATAAATAAAATTGAAGTGTAGTTATAATGTCAAAATAACAGCTTTTTACTAAATGCATATGAACGTATGGTAGGTTGTAGGTAGGTACTACTAACAAAAAAAAAAAAAATTGTCTGTTTGTTCCGCTTAATCTCCGAAACGGCTGAACCGACTTTGTCGGGACTTTCACTGGCAGTTATTTGATGTTATAAGGAGTAATTTAGGCTTGAAAAAGAATTAGGGTTCCACGCAAAAACAATAAAACCCATGAAATCCAATATGTTTCCCGACATTCATGCGAACGGAGTCGCGGGCACATCTAGTCAAAAAATAAATATCACACGTGACTCCATTGGTTTAATGGCGCTTCGTTCTATGAATGATGAAGTCCTGACTCACTTTGTAAATGATCGCTGCTGGCAATAAGTATCTATTCCTTTATATTATCTAAGATTAGTTTGTATTTTTTTCAGATAATTATAGTGTTTGCTATAAAAGCATGGCAGGTGTGTATAACGTCATTTTCCTGGAGTTGCGGTACAGGCATGGTCAGCACGGTACGTGGTCTTCACTTTATTTGATCTAAAAAAAAAATTAAAGAAGTTGATCTTACCAGAAGTAGAGCGACTTATTTCATTGACACAGATTTTGGTAGATTTCGTATGGATGGATGGCCCTGTTAGGTACATATCAAGACCCCTCCGTGCCTTGGTGCCATTTGAGGTAGTATAGGCCCTTAAGCCGTTGGTCCCGGCTGTCATTCGTAGAGCTTTGACAGTCGTTACGGGTATTAAGGCTGACGCATTCAAAAGCTCAAAATTAAAATGTGGTCCCTCAATGGGAACGCAAATTTCAGAAGCCTAATAGTTTGACAACCAGCAGGGTAATTGCGTAACACACTATCGGTAGCAATCGGTTTCATTTTGACAGTTCAACAACATTCATTGCGTTATTTACGTTGTTGAGCAGACGCACTTTTCGAACGTAAATGGAGCAATGGATTAGCAATAAGCTTCAAAATGATTCAAATTGAGAGTAATAGTGTGTTACGCAATTAGGGTGCCGTCTTACCAAGGGATATCATACATCATCTAAAAAACTGTCGTAACACGCGAAGTCAAGTTGTGAGAAAAAGCCGATTTTAATTATTTTTTCGCGCGTTCTCACTCCGTAAAAAAGTGGCACTAACTCCCAGTCCCATCTAGTAGCTTTTTTCACACTACAATTACGGTGATTTTTTTGATTGATAGAAAATGAAAAACGTAATATGGCCGTGTTATCGTGTTTATAACTTATTGTGTTCTTATTTTTTTGTGTTACGACAGTTTTTAGAGTATCTGCTATATCATGTTATCCAGTTACTAGGGTTGTGGTGGGGTCTGATAGGCAGTTGCTCTATGTAAAATTCACCTTTAATTTCAATGCATGGGGTTCAGAACCATCCAGTGAATCCATGGTAACTGGTTAAGAGCGCTTACACACTAGCGTTTGTCCAGCGTAGGCGTTCGATAAATGCCTGCGCCGCGACTACGGGGGTTTATCGAACGCCTACGCTGGATAAACGCTAGTGTGAAGGCGCTCTAAGCGTCGTTGTCGCAACCAACCTGTAGATATAATTGCATATTTTATGATATTTATGTTTGTTCTCAGGTCATCAACTACTATTTGTCAGAGATCGCAGACAAAGACGTGAGGGGTACACTGTCACTAATCACCGGATTTATGTTCAAATTGGGCTCCCTTCTGGTCATGTCCGCGGGGCCCTTCCTGTCTTACGAGACCCTGAACTATATCATGCTCGTCCTACCAGTTCTGTTCTTCTTGACCTGCTGTTGGATACCAGAGACTCCATATTATTGCCTGAAAAATGGCAATGTAGAAGGGGCTAGAAAATCACTTCGGATATTGAGGGGATATAAGGATGAGAAGGTAATTTATCTTTGTGGTGGAACATGGTCTACCTGAAAGTTACTATAGATTTACTTTACTGATAAAACAAACAGCTACTTTTTAGGGTTCCGTACCTCAAAAGGAAAAAACGGAACTCTTATAAGATCACTAATTGTGTGTTCGTCTGTCAGTCCGCCTGTCACAGCCAATTTGCTCCGAATCTAATGGCTCGATTAAGTTGAAATTTGGTTCACATATGAATCTCTGTGACCCAAATACAGACATGTAACGTAAATACATGAATTTTGAATGTGGGGGGCAAACAGAAAATTTAAAAAAAGTTTTGCGATCCGTGTGACATATTAATGAAAGGGCTTACTGTGAGGATCTCAAATATACTTTTTTTCATAATTTTAAAGTAAATTTATGCTCTCTGGCCTTTGATGGCTTTTATTTAACTATCACTTAATGTACATTTTATTTTTCAGATTATTTGTAATTAACTATTTACACTAGATACTAAATTACTAAAAAAAAATTAACTTAGTAAAGTTATTGAATAAAACAGACGAAAATTGACCACCCTCCCTCTTATCTACAAATTTTTTTTTTTGCCTAAAATTTTTAAAAAATACAGAAAGAGTTTTATACCTATAGATTACAGGAAAACCTATAAGAAGTCTGTGGTCTTAAAAAAAAACATGGTAAATCTCTCAATATCGTGCGTACAAAATTACATTTACAATTGGAATTTATGGGAGAACATGATTTTCAACTACAATGTTAAGTTTGTTCTTGGGATAAATTCATTCCAACTATGGAACCCTTCATTGTGCGTGGTCCGACACGCACTTGGCCGGTTTTTTTTGTTGAAGTAGATAAGATAATTAATACATAAATTAAAATTATTGACTACAAAGCCACATATTACCTCCTCTACTGGAGCTAACTCAAATAAACAATTTTATCATCTCAAAATCGGGTTCTGTGTTTCTCTAAATATTAAAAGACCGGAGAGTATCCCAGCATTTCCGAGGATACCCGAAGTCTGCTTATAATAATATGTCTGTCTGCTACAGGTTTTGGAGGATGAACTGCTGGTTTTGCAGGAGAGTGTCAAAAATGAAATGAAACACTCCAGCTCAGTGAGGGAATTATTCGTTGGAGTGCAATATAGGAAAGCTATTATTATAGCTACTGGTAAGTCGATGTTCACTTTTAGGGACGTTACACATAGCCATCCAATCCAGCCTGCCATCTTATCTCTTCACCACCCTTGGCTGACTGGTAGAGAATGCCTAAGGCATTAAGTCCGCCTTTGTACCTTTTTGTACGAAAAGTTTAAATAAATAAAAACTTTTTAACAAAAAAAAACAACCGACTTCAAAAAAAAAAACACTACAAAGTGTAAAATAATTTTAATTTTAATTTTGGAAGTCGGTGGCAAAAACGTAAATACGAAAACAAAGACACCGACTTCCAAAATTAAAATTAAAGTTATTTTACACTTTGTAGTGTTTTTTTTTTGAAGTCGGTTGTTTTTTTTTGTTAAAAAGTTTTTTGTATTTACGTTTTTGCCAACGACTTCCAAAATTAAAATTAAAGTTATTTTACACTTTGTAGTGTTTTTTTTTTGAAGTCGGTTGTTTTTTTTTGTTAAAAAGCTTTTATTTTTTACTTTTTATAGTCAGAGTGCATCTCATGACAATTCCAATAAGCCCAAACACGGCTAGAATACATGGTTTTATTACGAAGTTCCGGTACCTACCTTCCAGCTTCATCATCAGATCGGTTTGATGGTACCATTTTCGTCAGAACCATTTATTTAAATTTGCTTCATCATAGTCGCTTAACTATCTTAATCGAGATATCTTATTGCCACCCGTGAAATACTTATTATCATTGAAGAGTTCCTGTGGCTATCTGTGGTCTCCTTCATCAGTTCCACTTCACCAAATTATACTTTTTGAATGCAAATGCTTGACATGTTGATGAAAATACCAAAATTGCTATCATGGATCCCATCATCAGAACTGGATTTTGACAAAAATGGGACCAATCTGGAAGCATATCCTTTCAAATAAAAAAAAAAAAATTCCAAATCGGTTCATAAATGACGGCGTACTGAGGTAACAAACATAGAAAAAAAAAAAATACAACCGAATTGATAACCTCCTCCTTTTTGAAGTCGGTTAATAAATAAATAGGAGGCATTCAAAAACAGATGTATCAAATAGCCATGATAGTAGTTAAAACAATAATAATCATTATATTGTCAGGCAACTAAGGCCTATAGGTAAATCTTATACAATAATAAACTAATACGAGTAATTCATCACCTCGTCCCATATGCCTATGGCCTATTTAGAGTCCTCCTATAATTGGCCGTAGGCATGAAGGACGAGTTGATAAATTACTCAAACCGTAAAAACGATGAGTATAAACGTCGGCCTCGTGTTTCGCTGCGTGGTGTCGCGTAACCGTCCTCGTAAACGTCGATATACGACACCTTTCGGCCAGAAGTCCTCTTTCAGGCAGACCTGTAGATGTTGGGTTGGAACTCGTACCACGAATGTTATGTGGTGCGGTCCTCTTTGCAGGTCTGTCTGTTACTGCATGATTGATAAAAAAAAAAAGCTTCTCGATTCATACATTTTCTTCTTGTAACCAAATTATTAAATATTTAACGTCGCACAAGTTGAATCTTTCATAAACTACAGTCATTCATAGCAATTAGCTGAACCATCTTGCAGTGGCATTACTGCAGAGTCGATTAGAAATAAATTGCCTTCCTCAAGAAACAGAGTAAGGAATAATCTTTATTTATTTATTTAACCATTTATTTAAAAAAAATATGTACCTGCCGCACACACATATATAAACAGATAAGAAAAAACGTTATCTACTATACAGATCTAAGTAGGTACTAGTCAGAAAGAACGATATAAAAAAAAAACAAAATAAAATTAAACATTACTTAATTATTAGGGTTCTGATCACTTAAAATAGTAACAATTACTTTACTAATTATAGCCTAATTTAATAAAATAAAACAAATAATATGAGAATATACGAGTACTTACATACTTCTAAAATTAATATCACTAGAATGTTAATAATTATTATAACGTAATCAAACTAATAAATACATACACAACTATTATAGAAGTGGAAAGATAGTGTTCTTGATTCCTTCGTGATTCCAGGACTGAAACTAACGCAGTTGATGACTGGTGCAGTGGTGATTAAGCAGTATCTGGGATGGATCATTGATGAAACCAAGTTGCAAATGGACAAATCCCTAGTGCCACTCATATATGGCGCAGTTATCTTCGCTGTTAGTAAGTACCTAATCAATGAATTAAAATAAATGATTTATCTTGGTTTAAGCAGTAAGCTGTGGGTAAACGGTGTGTTCTGGGATTGTGTTCCTCTCCACATTTGTGTTGTGCTTTCATCCATGAACACCATCTGATGTCTCAAAAAACAACTTTTTCTATAACTTTTTTATGACCGTTTTTTTGATTTACAGGTATGGTGTCTTCGGTGCTAGTAGACCGAGTGGGTCGTCGGCCCCTCCTTGTGTTCTCATACATGGGCACGGGCGCCTCGCTCAGCGCCGTCGGCTTCTACTTCTTCCTCCAAGAGGTCATCAACGTCAGCACTGAAACCTTAACCACCCTCAGCTCCATACCATTGGTCGGCATCATTCTCGCCAACGTCATCTCCACTTTGGGTTTTAGTTCTCTCATTTTCATCATACCCGCTGAAATATTTCCTATGAACGTGAAAGCGATTGCTATGACCTGCCTAAGCCTCTTTGGCTCTGCTTTAGCCTTCATTATTTCTCTTGCGTATCAAAGACTCAAAGACTTATGTGGTTTGACGGCTATATTTTGGATTTTTGCTGGTTTCGCATTTGGTGGTAGTGCATTTTCTGCCTTCTGGGTCACAGAAACGAAAGGAAAACATCTGAGAGACATTCAGGTAGAATTACAAGGTGATGGTTGTGACCCTGTTGCTGATGCTGAAAAGTTAGAAAAACTTGTAACAAGTAATGATGAAAATAAGGAAGGCACTGAAATGGAGGAATTTAAAAAGAAAGAAGATTTATAGGAAAGCTTGTATTGGAAAATATTTGTGGACTCGTATACTTATAGAAACATCTTTAATCTCTAACAAAATCTCTAAATTATCTGAAATCTCCTTAGGTATGTAGTAGTAGTTTTATATAATGTCATCTCAGTAAAATCAGGAAGAAGTTCATCACTTTTTATTTCGAGTTTGCTTTTGCAAATTAAAAATTTATTAATTAATATAATAATTACTAAGACTGTCATAGGTTTAGTTACCGTCACAAACTAAGAAATCTCGGTATGCATTTAATAATATTGTATGAATATTTGTACCCAAATTGTCTGTTTGGATTACCTTAGACCTACGGTCGACGCGCGACGGTTGTTTACTGTTATTATAGGTACTATCGATCATAAATTATGTTCTATTCCTCTTCTGTCCGCCTTTTCTGTTGTCTTCAATTATATACTGTGAGCGAATGAATATAAAGTTCATAGTCGTTTAAAACTTTGAACGTTTTGATATACAGTTTCACTTATTTGTACCTTTTATTGTAATAGTACTTACGTACCAAACGTCGATAAATACTTAAAGTATGATAGATTTGTTTGCATTAGTTTTAAGCATGGTTTTAAGTATAAGTTAAGCTTGATTCTTTTTTACTTATTTACAATATTTTGCTGCACATAAAACTATGACATCAAATTAAGGCGCCATCTACACGGGCGAGTTACATAAAACTCTATAGAAACTGTATGAAGCGTACTGCGAACTGTATGTGGGGATATCGCGGCGAGAATTTGATGGCACAGCGAGACCGTTGCCGCGATCCTCTCGCCCCCGTGGAGATGGCGCCTAACGGCGATAGAGTTTCTAATGAGTTTTTTTAGGTAGCTAAAGCTACCTAAAAAAACTTTGGCCTTAGTGCTTTAGCACTAAGCCAAAGGCAAATATATTCAACATTCGAGGCATTTTAAAAGAAAACTTCCCATTATCTTGATATTAATTTACGTTTGATTACAAAATGTGATAATTATGTGCTAATGGTGCTAGAATATTATAATCAATATTTATAAAAAAATATATCTGTTTATCTTAATCTGCTGCCATTTATCTCCAAAGAATTTGTATTAGGTTTTCTATGAAGAGAAAAAATAGCTATATGCATACAAAGATATTTGCTGCCACAACCGCTAGATGGCGTTGTTACGTATAGTGTTATTTTATGCTAGAGGCTTTAATTTCAATTTTTTTTCTATTTTATTTAGCTATCTTTTTCTATTTTTTCTATAGATTATCGTTTTTTTAAACCCTCATAACTAATACATAAATTGAACAAAGTTACGATAAGTTAGTACATAACTGAGAAATGTATGGTTAAAGACCATTGTTAAATTTATGTTGTTGTTCTTACAACTTAATTAAATGTTTATTAATAACTAAGAGACTTTGATAAATCATGTAAAATCAACCTTGTTAGTTCTCGATGTAAACGTTGCCAAATGGGTATTTTTCGTTGTAGGTATTAATTTATTTTAAGAATTTTATAAATAATGCGTCTTATGTACGTAAGCAGTGCCGACTGTATAATTGTATATGCCTTTAGATCTACTCGGGCTTATACATAAAGGCTGGTTGTCTGTAAATGAAGTTGTGCAAAGAAGCTGGGGAAACCAAACATTTGTCTTTAATGTTCTCTCATCAGATTCCGACTTGGTGACCATGGGACCACCTCGAGAGCATACCCTTTCAAACAAAACAATATTTTTAAAAAATAGGTATTGTATAAAAACAGAGCTGGGCAAGGATGTAATCTTATTGGTTGATTATTTCTAGCTTCTTTTGGCCTTCTGCTGGATTATCATTAAGAAGTAAATACTGTTCGAATTACCACCTTTAGCTTTTATACTGTTTTGTAACTTTGAAATGAAGAATATAGAATATTGATCTGATTTTGCGTTTTTCTTTTTCTCCACAAAATTGTGGTGATAGACCATCATCAGTTACCCCGAAGGTACGTAAATACATAGTCACGTGTAAAACAATATTTTAACTAGCACCTAATTGCGTAGCACACTATCAATCACAATCTGAATCATTTTCAAGGATATTGCGAAGGCATTGCTTCATTATGTTCGAAAAAAAATTCTATTCAACAACGTAAATAACGCAATGAATGTTGTAAAACTGTCAAACCATCCCTATTGTTAGTGTGTTACGCAATTACCCCGCTGTTTCAGCAATGACAGCTAAGGGTTTAGAACTTTAGGCCGTGCCCTAACTGAAAGCGATTGCCGCGCGGCGCGGGTGCCCGCCGTCGCAGTCATTTATGTAATTATGTCGTACTCGCGTGATCAATCAAATCGCTTTTGTACGTCAAAATTCATGTAAACGAACGCGTATTCGCGCGACTATCGCTTTCGGTTAGGACACACGGACAAGTCACGTCTCCGAAATATTTAGGTTCCGGCAATACGGAGACGTTACACTTTAGTATATTCTTGAATTTGTTTTTTCAGAATAATAAATATTAACTACTTGTATGTCCCTATGTTTTCCTTTTTGATGATACATTATTTTTATAAGCACTAGAACCCTTAAAAATGCCGATCTAAACCGCCGTCAACAGAGGCCTGGTGTACAAATTTGACAACTATTAATGAAAAAAGGGAAAACGTCTCTTTTAAAGTTTAGATACAGATTTGAGTGGTCCTGTCCAGGCAATGCACGCATTTGTCAGTAATCGCGTAGCTCAACTCGAACGACTCGACGAATAATACCAAAGAAAGGACGTTTGAGTAGGCCGCATAAAGTACCCAAACTGGCTGCCGAGACCATCATTAAAAGTAACTGAGAAAGAACAATAAATCCACCTAATTTATGGAAACTTAAACATGAAAGAAAAATAGTAAATTGTAGGTATCTTAAATTAAGATGTCCATGTTTGTTGTTCATAGTGACATTAGTATAATATTAAGAGCAACTTTTTAAACGTTTGTATAATAATTCGCTAGTCGGAGTGAGCATCCTTTGAATTTGTATGGTTACGGCTTTTCAGCACTTGTGCACAAATATTTAATCAACGGAATACCTACTATCTATATCCAATCTGGAACTGTGTAAATATGTAAACAGTTGATTCAATGTTTTTAAACATGGTCGTGCTCGTGAGTTACATAACGTACCTACAGATATTTATCACATCGTACAAGATGACAGCAAATGACAGAGCCAGGTAATAAATATGGAAAACCACAAACACAAAAAAATATTTGATATGATAGCTGACATCAATGATATAATTTAAACATATTGTTATTTTAATGTAAATCAGTAGTTACAACGATAAATTTGTGATTTTTATAAAGAGACTAGATAAATTTATTATTATATAAATGTCTTTGACACATTTTGGGGACCCTGGGATCCCGGACCTTTGAAAGGCGCCTAAGGAGACGAACCAACTCGCAGAGGCCCGTTAGGCGCTTTTATTATTTCTATAGCCATTTCATACAACTGACAGAGAATTACAGTTGTGATTTAAATTTTAATTATACGGAAAATTATTATTTTCCCTGACTTTACAAACTTTGTATTAGGAAAAATAAATTACAGCTATACAAAGAATATTTACGTATCAAATTGAGATCTTTTAACTGTAATCTAACGATGTATCAATCTTACGAGACTTAGGTTTTCGTATAGTTTAAATGAATGATGATAAAAAACTCAGGCGTCTCACGTAAGTTCTTTTAATTCTGTATTTTCCTTAACATTATCAGCAGTTGCATCTTCTTTCAAATTATCGTCAGCTTCATCGTAAATATTACCTTGCAATTCAATTTGTATTTCCCTCAAGCTTTTCCCTTTAGTTTCAGGCACAACAAAATATGTAAATATTGCTCCACAAAAAGCCATACTGGCGTAAAAACAGAAAACTCCATGCAGTCCTGTCCAATCTTCCGTTAGCTGATACCCCTTTACTACTGTAAAAGTTATAAATGCTGTGAAAATATTTAGCACAGTCATGGCAACAGATCTGACATTCAAAGGAAATATTTCTGAAGGAATTATAAAAATTAAAGTATCAAAGCCTACGCTAGATATGACTATAGAACAAATAATTCCAATTAATACAACGAAACGGAAAGGATTTGAGGATTCATCGTCGATTCCAACAACTCTTTGAAGGAAGAAGTAGGCTGCTACAGTGGACAGCATGATACATGAGCCCATGTAGGAGTAAATGAGCAGTGGACGTCGGCCCACCCTGTCGACTACAACCGGTGATACCAAACCTGGAAAGAAATTTAGAATTCATTAATTTACCTTTGGTGTAACATAACATCACGGCTGTAATCGGCGAAGGGTTCGGCAGAAGTGTACCTACAGTAAAACCACATTACGCCACTTATGTTTAAGTCCCATGTAATAAGGGGCCGATCCTATTGCCATCAACCGGGCACACATCTTCAGGAATCCAGGCTGTTACTGAGAAATCCTTGACGGGAAAACCAACCGATCTGGGGTCCGAACCATGCCCATGCCATGCCTCATGCTTAGCAGTAGCGCTTGCGACCATTGGACCTACGAGGAAGTCTTTGGTATATTAAGTACTAGCTGCGCCCCGCGGTTTCACCCGCGTAAGTTTTGATCCCGTGGGAATATCGGGATAAAAAGTATCCTATGTGTTATTCTGATGTATAAGCTATATTACTGTAAAGTTTCATCAAAATCCGTTCAGTAGTTTTCGCGTGAAAGAGTAACAAACATCCATACATCCATACATACAAACTTTCGCATTTATAATATTAATAACTAGCTGCGCCCCGCGGTTTCACCCGCGTAAGTTTTGATCCCGTGGGAATATCGGGATAAAAAGTATCCTATGTGTTATTCTGATGTATAAGCTATATTACTGTAAAGTTTCATCAAAATCCGTTCAGTAGTTTTCGCGTGAAAGAGTAACAAACATCCATACATCCATACATACAAACTTTCGCATTTATAATATTAGTAGGATAATAGGAAGTAGGATACCAAACACGTTGTCGCTCTAATCAAAAACTATTGTTCTCAGTTTTATCTGTATTCATGAATGAAGTTACATTCAACATTGAAATGGGAGCTAAAGCTGAAGGAGTTAGCATTAATGTCGTAGTTGCAGTAAGTTATAGTCCAGTATCCACTTGATCAGTAGAAAGTTTGTACCTACTTACCAACTGCAAATCGTACTGCTCCAAAAATAATGAGAGCTGTGGAAACTTGCAAGCCGCAGTTGCTCTGTTGGATGATACGTCCTAAGTACTGCTGGATAGGTATGCTGCCGGCAAATATCTGAGTCACTCGTAGTCCTGAAAGTGAAAATCAAAATGGATTAATGATGCCGAGAGATTATACTTCGTAATTTTGATAATTTTTTTGGACAAGCCCATATCTCCAGAAGGAGGTACCTATGGTCTTGTCCAAAACGGAGACATTGAAGGTGAAAATGTTAACTTTATTTGACTTAAAAAAAGCAAGTTAAATGTTATAATAACTTAACTTTAAATAACTAAATATAAGTTACGCGCACATATAAACACAAAGGTTTGCTTAACCGTAAACGGTGATTTTTCATACGAAAAATAAAAGTCATTTCCTAGAAATATTTTTTGCTCAGTGTTAATTAGTTTGATGTAAAGAATGCGTAGCTAACGCCTATTTAATGGGTCTTTTTGCAACCTCTATATCTATTTGAGATTACCAGATTTCGACAACGTATGACCGACCACCATAACATTTGGCACATAATAGGTAGGTAGGTATGTATTTTTTCATGGATAAGGTTTTTATAAGTTTTATTCAGACCTCTGCGCGGACGAACTAAACACTTGTAGAGATAATTTTGTTCTAACTTAAGTGGATTTTAAATATTTTCTAAATCAAACCTACCTGTAGTTATAATAACTGCTTTTCTATACTGTTTGCCAGTTAACAGCTCTTTGGCTGAACTAGATCGGAGCATTTCCTTCCTCACATCTGACCTCATCAATGATAACTTCTCTTCAACCATCTGCAAGATATTAATCAGAAAGTTAAATGAAGATGTGAAATACCCATTCTTTCAGTAAGCATCAAACTTTAGGGCTGCTCTGAAGTGCGCTACTCGTTGCGCGGTACCTCACCCCTCACATCCGCTGACAGGTGAATTTGTTACTGCGCAGCGACTAGCCTCATGTTCGGAGCCGTTATAAAGTTTGCATCGGGCCGTAAATTCGACTTAAAAAAACAAAACACACCTTTTCATTCTTTTTTCCGAAAAGACTCAACAGCACTTTCCTTGCTGCATCTACCTTCCCTTCTTTGAGCAAATAGTAAGGAGTTTCAGGGATTCTCCAGCAGGCTATGAAGTAGCATATTGGCAGCGCTATCAACAAACAGCTCAACACTTGGTAGGTAACGAAGGAACCTATGGCCAGCACTAGTAAAGCTCCGAAGCTAAACATGAATCTGGTACCAGCTGTCAAGGTTCCTCTTATTTCTTTATCAGCTATTTCTGATAAATAAATGCTTGATACCTGAAAATAACAAAGAATGTTTAGTAACGCTATAAGGTAATCTATTATTAATAGAGGATCGAAAGAATTTGAAATGATAAATCTCCATAAAGTGCCATTCAAGTATTACGTAAGCAGAAATTTAGTAATTTTAAACGCCCCCCTTGTCAGCAAGATTGTTCTTTACTCTAAACTCAAGAATCTTACAGGATATTTAAAATTTATTCAAGCAAATTATTAACATCGTATTTAAATATTATATTCTTAACTTAAAAACGATATTAATTTATTTTTTCTTAATATTTTTGACGTAATCAACATCCAGACCTCCCCGTCCCATATGTCATAAAACTTAGGCAAATCCTTCCCTCTAACCACTTTGGTGCTTACGTAATACTAGAATGGCCCCTGATGAGTAAATCGCATCATTTTGGAACGATGGGGCAAACCCTAGCGGTTATAATGACAAAAGTTAAAACAATCTGCGATAGTTGCGTAACGTTAATGAAAAGGCAAATGATCGCAATGCCTTTAATTTTGACAGTTCTGCGTTCATTTATTAATATATGAAGCAATGGATGTCAAAATGGAAGGAATGCGATCGATTGCCATTTTATGTGTGTTACGCAATTACCCCCGCATGTTTCTCCACTTCAAAAAGTGCACTACTTCCGTTCCAAGTACGAATAATGCTCTGTGGTGCAAAAACACGCCAGTCCGAAAAACTGTAGATCGGCTCCGCTCAAGTTCCAATCACACAATACATGTAAGTCTGTCTGTAGTTAAGTCGCAGCCAACTGGTTAAATTAGCCGTTTAGTTAACCGCCTGGCATTTAGAAGTAGTGCTCGCCTCGTTTCGCTTTCTCGGCTCGCACGCGGTTGATCACAGTTCTAACCTAGCCTATTTGGTCGGGGTGCCCTGGCATAGTTACTGCAACCAATATTCAGCTCGCGCGTGATTGGTTACAGTTCCAACTTAAACTATAATTGAGTATTATTCAAGCCGTTAGTTTAACGGCCGCAAAGAAAGGCTAGGCAGTTAACTAAACGGCTAATTAAACTAGTTGGCCGCGACATATACACACTTCTAGTAATAATAATACAGGATAAAAGCGAAAACTTGCGATAAACCGAAATAGGAGGTGCAGTAGGTAACTGTTACATAATCATAATAAATTGTCATTTCCCAAATCTAAATTCTTGAAAGAAATCGAGTAATTATCGTCTTAGATGATGCAAACAAAGTAATTGCCTTCAAGTAGACACGAATAAAATTATCGTCGTTTCAGTAGGTATTGCTTTTTTTCAAAATTATCAAAACAAATAAGAAAATTAAAGTATCAATTTTAGCGCGCCCGATAAGCATTCCATTAATCGCTGAGTTCAAACCATGAAACAAGTTGGCAAGTTGTTGAGCTGCCGGTATAATTATCTAATTTTGACCGTTCCTACGAAAAAAGAGCGCGCGACGACGTTGCAAACCAGTACGCGCATGTATGCGCATCCCTGCTCTAAATCACTACATAGTATAAAACAAAGTCGCTTTCTCTGTCCATAAATCCCTATGTATGCTTAAATCTTTAAAATTACGCAACGGATTTTGATGCGGTTTTTTTTAATAGATAAAGTGATTCAAGAGGAAGGTTTATATGTTTATTACATGTATAATATAGTAGAGTAACACTGATAATTTTAGAGGTTTCTAATGTGATGTCGTAAATAAATCTTTTTTTTTGCGCTTACATTGCAAACGCTGGCTGAACCCTATGAGATACATCAAAATAATGTACTACAGTATTGTACACCTCAAAAAGGTCTACAAAAAAGTCCGCGATGGTATATAGTCTATCTCTTAGAGATAACCCACAATAATCATTTTTTATACTTTACTTTTTACGAGAAATAATGGCTTATTTACGAAGCGATTTTAAGCAATACAGCATTAATCCTTATCCAATTAAGTACCTTAAATACATTGTGCATTTAATATAGATAAACATGGCCCTTTACAGCATGTTATTTAAATTAATATTTTCGAAGATATTACAGATTTAAAATGCAGGGACATAGCGGTTGCTGCGGTACCGGCTGCGGCGGCGCGTGCTGGCATTCTTGAAATACCTGTACTTAGTATCAGTATTGCACCATTGCACCCGTGCGAAGCCGGGGCGGGTCGCTAGTTTAGTATATAGCACGCTGAATTAGATTTTTTAATTTGTCGCACCTATTCAATGGCATCCTGTATAGTAAAACAATAATCAGCGTATAATGTTCCCACGGCTGGGCCACAGGCCTTCTCTCAGTGAGAGGGAGCGGGCCGTAATCCACCACCTGTGCGAGTTGGTAGATGTGATATGGCTTCAAATTTTTTGTTACATCCCGGTAAAATAATAGAATAGTAAAATACTGACCGTTGTAATCATTCCAGAGCCAGCACCCCATAAGAACCTGCCTATGTATAGCACCCACGCCTTTGTTGCTAAAAGCACGAACACCTGAAAGTAACATAATTCAGAATTAGCAGCTTCATGGGTTCATCGTTTATCGGTAGGTCGACGCTGGCTTACTCTAATCGTATTTATTTCTGGTCTTATATTTTAAGGTGAATGGGAAGTGGTAGACCACAAAATTCAAATTTTCTTACGTTTTTTGCAATTTTCAGGTCAGTGTCAGGTATCTTGATCAAAATTTGATTCGCGACTATAACAGGTACGTATTTACAGAATTATAATCATAAGAAACATTCATACATCTTTATAAGTGAGATTTGTACCATAAACACTTTTCCCTACGAGATTTCTTCTTGTGGTACAAATCTAACTTAGGAAGATGTATTAATGATTCTAATGACTATAATTCTGTGAATAAGTAATTTGAATTTCGCGGTAATCACTGCGCAATCACCTTAAGTACTACTTGGCCATAAGACTTCAGTAGAAGATTGAATTTCGATAGAAACATACTTGTACTGTAAGTTTAAAAAGAAGAACAGTATCCAATGGAGTTTATTCAAATTAGTAAGTTCTCTCAAAATAATACTTGAACAGATCCCAACTACCATACCTAAGTTTACAATAAAACGTAGCCTGGTTTTACCTATAATAAGTAAAAAATGTGCATTTTGATACCAATAAATAGACGCCAGCACATCAAGCTACTACAATCTTTCAAATCTCTTTAATAGATTTTAAACTTTTTCACTAATAAATAAGGTTCAAAGTTGATTGGGAACCTTTGACAGTTTCGGGTAGCTTGATGCGCTGGCGTCTGTACACCGTGCTCTGGAGACTGGTGTATACTACTTACAGTACCAACAATGAAAGGAACAGCACTGATTAGGAGAGTGACTCGCCTGCCGAACTTGTCAGAGACAAAGCTAGCGACCAGGCTGCCAGTGACCATGCCTGGTGACATTATCGCCACCACCCACGAGATTTCACTCTGAAAACAAATAAAGACATAAATAAGTTCTGGTCGACACCAGCACCTTAGTTCACAATAAATCACAATTTGAATCACTTTGAAGGGTATTGCTAACACATTGCTTAATATGTTCGAAAAATTTGTCTGCTCAACAACTTAAGACTATGCCGACCGCACAGTGGCGCCCTCATCGTTTGTTTGGTTATTTCATACAATTTAGAATGAAAATGCAGAAAATAAGCACGTTAAGTTGTGCTTCACAAGATTATACGTAAATATTATTAGAAGCGGTAGTTTTATATTGTTTAGTAAAAATATATTTTATTAAGAACAGTTTTTCGTTAAAATGTACATTGCCAATAATGTAGTGAATATTCAGTTACAATGTTTTCACCATTTTATTCGTGAAATTTTTACTTTCGATATAGTAAATATAATTTTCATTCCTGTTCGCTGACGTTTTAATTAATGATAAATGATTTTATTTCTGTAAATTAGGTTTGTATAAACACTTTTACACGTTAATCATATTTAAAAAAACTAGATGAGGTTGCCGTTTCCTATCAGACTACTCGGAGAAGAAAGGCAAAACTCAGAGGTCACATTCTCTATTATAGTCAAGAGATAATCTTGGTCAGATCATGTGAAGACCATGTAGATTGGTATCTCAAAAGGTCTTTTGAGGAAAGAAGCACAAAGATAATGAACAACTATCCCTCGTAAATTTGCCTGTTAAAGTTTACTATTCACCGTATTAAATGAGACGATTTTTGCACTAGACGGACAGATGGGTTTCATATTTTACGTTATGGAAACATCTTTTTAATGGGGATTCACACGCAAAGCTCAGCGCAGATATCGCCAGCGGCGCGATGGCTGCTATCAAATAATTTTCGGTGTGTTTACCACGTGTTTACGTTAGTTTAATCGATATTTTTTGTATTAAAACTGGTCCACCAAAGTTATCGATAACTTGTATTGTACCTGGAAGCTTAAAGAACTGAAAGACAAACTAAAAAACCAATTTTTGCAATGTATAGCCATTTCCCACTTTTTTATAGTTATATTTTTGGGAAATAAATGTACCTACACCGGGGTTAGTACATCCTGGTACAGCACACAGAGGCAATATCAATCAATCATATCAAAAAAACAATTAGCAGACGTTACCAAGTCTGAAGGTAAAAACATTTTGGACCTGATTCAGAAGGCAGTACTCCTTGATACGGCTCGTATTGTAAGGAGATTGCTGTCTCTGGAGCCCTAACCACCGGTAGCTTGGACCCTGCTCCCGATACCGGCGGACTACTATTTTTTATATTTTAAAATGTTTTTCTTAGGTATGTTATTTAAAAACGAAATTATTATAGTACTAATACCTTTCATAGCGCAACACTGCCACGTTGTTTGGCAGCACAAATCAGTATGGTACAAGTAATGAAACAGCTGCTTTCCCGGACCTGCAGTTCTTTCGCAAGAACCATTTTAAGTACAGTTACATAACTTGACAAGGTTTTGGCGTAGTGAGAGTACGTTTGCGCAGGTACAGACGCCAGCACATTAAACTACTACAATCTGTCAAATTTCTTTAATAGATTTTCAACATTTTCACTAAAGCATAAGGCTCAAAGTTTATTGGGAAAATTTTACAGTTTCGGGTAGCTTGATGTGCTGGCGTCTGTACATTTAGTGCAATAAAAAAAATTAAACTTTTATTATTGCTTGTCAATACTCATTATTATCTGCCGGTCGATTCAGTAAAAATCTCACCGTGATAACTTAGGTGTAGTGAGCGTGAAGTGAGCTATCAATAGGGGTAATCCCTAACATCAGGTGGAGTGACAGCTCACTTCACCTAAGTTTTCACGGTGAGATTTTTACAGAATAGCATAGCACTACTGGTTATTGCTATAATATATATTTTTAAACATATTTGGAAGAAAGTTAAAGAAAGAAAAAATTCATCTAAAGACTCTTGCAAAGTTAGGTGCCGGCGTCACTGTGCGGCGACGTCTCTTCTTATTCGTTTCGCCACTTGCACGGTATCGTCGGTGGCAGCGCAGATGTCGCTGTGGCTTTTTTGGGGCACAGAGGGCAGGATATGAGGTGGAACATAGTTTGCTCTCTGCAAAGCCTTAAGGCTCCCGCAAACAGGAGCGACGCAACAGCGCGACGCGACTCTTGTAAAAATCCAAGAAGGTTTCATAGATATTGTCACGTCGCGCCCGCAGAGCCATTCTGTAAATATCTCACCGTGACAGCTAAGGTGAAGTGAGCTGGCCTCCATTGATAGTTCACTTCACGCTAACTTCACCTATGTTATCACTGTGAGATTTTTATAGAATCGATAGGCTGTTTGATACATGCTCCCTCTTTTACCAATCTCATTTGGGTGTCCAATAGCCAAAGTATATAGAAGTGATCTTCCTCACGTCACTCGTTCAATTATACTCACAGTTGTAATATTGATGCTGGTCTCGTTGTTATGAAACTTTGGCAAGATGGGCGCCGTCCAGAAGTAGGACGTGCTTGTCGTCATGGTCGCTATGGATACTGCAACAGAGTAAATACCACGTAAATACCTACTTGTAGAGTTCAGTGACTTCTGACTATCCTTTTCGGCTGTCTCATTTCAAAACCTAGTAACGAACACTTTTTTTTTTAAATCGTTTTATTGCATAATCTTGCTAACCTAGACTAAGTTATCAAGATTATGCAATAAAACGATTAAAAAAAAATGTCCCTTACTAGGTTTTGAAATGGGACAGCCGTTTTGTGGTATGTTATGATAAGAAAAGAAAAATAATATCTTACACAGAGTGTTATTTTAATCATCATTTTTAAATATTAGAATATAAAAAATATAAAAAAAACATTTAGGGCTGATTTTTCAATCATCTGATAACTTTATTTGAGGAATAGTTTTGAAATGTTGACAGCTGTTGTTTCATACAAAAACTGTCAAACGTCAATTTTATTCCTCGAATGAAAGTTATCCAGCGTTGGAAAAATTAGCCCTTAAGTATATATATAATTGTAGCCCACCCGTATCGGGAGCAGGGTCCAAGCTACCGGCGGTCAGGGCTCCAAAGAGAGGAACCTCCTAGCAATGCAGGTCGTGTCGAGAAGTAGCGCTTTCTGAATCAAGCCCTTGATCTAGCTGCCTAACTATAGAGCCTCCTTATGTGCTGGTCGAGGCTCTTGGCTATTAACCCATTGGCTGTCATGACTATCGGCACAATGATCGCTGAATCCACATCTTACATGTCGACATCTTCGCGAGCCAAGTCAAAACACTTGATTTGTTTATCTTTCTAGGCTTTCACGAGGTTCTCATAATGCGGGACGGTTATGTCAACAATCAAATTATGGTTATGTCAAAATGTTTTATTATTATTATTACAAACCTGTGATGTCCCACTGTAGGGCAAAATGCCTCCCTACTCAAGAGGTTCTTATTGAAGGAGTACTGCTCATCCCGCCATCTCCGTCTGGGTCTGCCACGATGTCGCATGCATTGGCTCGTAAGTTTGGCCCATTGGCCGTCTGACATCCGGCAGATGTGTCCAGCCCAATTGCATCTTAGCGTTTACTATTTTTTATATTCTAATATTTAAAAATATAATTTGTATGCATATAATATGTTATCACGGTGTATATAACGAAATAAAGGAAATAAATAGAACATTTTAGGTAGTATTTTCCGTTGCAAGTGACTGTCCTTTCTTACGTTTCCATTATACATTTTGTTTAAATGACAGGGTGTGATCTTTAAGGTCAAGTTCTCATCAGTATCATTGCTTTATCTCAAGTGTTTTCTCAATGTTATCACTCAATGTTATCAGAGATATGTGTTGTGTATTTCCTCTTTTGATATTTACTGTGTAGTTTCTCAGTTCAATTTTTGATCTTTCTGCTTACCCCGTCCCCAATGCAAACAACGGGCGTGAAGTTAAAATGTAGGTGACACTACAATGTAGATGTATTTTAATAACTTACCGGCAAACGCTGCCAAATACTGCATCCTATTATTCTGGCACATTTTTTTTATTTACACTGAAGTGATAAATGCAAAATTTACACTTATAGTCAAAATAAACGACCCACAATTATTTATGAAACACTTCATTTATCAACACTTGATTCTTAAAAAAAACTTTCTTGATCACACTCGAATGTTTTTGTCCTCACATTGCGGTTATGATTTTAGTTTATTTAAAACTCGTTTTCTGAAATAACCAAGGACAACCAGCGCAACACGTCTGTTTGCTAGAAATGTTTTACGTTTAATAATGCACATATTTACTAGATTCAGTTATCATTTAGGTACCTACTTTTTATAAGGTTTAAATCTTTGTATCAAATTAATTGTCTAACGGATGAAGGTTAAGAAATAAGTAGATAACCTGTTTTTTTGCATTTACTGTGTTATTAATTAAAGTAGCGCTGGTGATTTAACGTTTGGTAAAATAATGGAAATTTGATGCGGAAGAGTGAGCAGCGGGGCAATTTCGTAACGCATAATAATAAAAAATAATAATTAATTAATTAATTAATTAATAATTAATATAATAATATAAATATAAATTAATTATTATATTAATTATTTATTAATTTTTTATTAATTAATTATAATCGCAATCGGTTTCATTTTGACAGTTCAACAACATTCTTTGCTTTATTTGTTGAGCAGACAAATTTTTCGAACTTATGAAGCCATGGATTATCAATTTGCTTCAAAATTATTCAAATTCCAATTGATAGTGTGTTGCGCAATTACGGTGCAGCTTATACATACATACTCACGCCATCTTCCCATGGAGGTAGGCAGGAGCGACAGATCGCCACCTGCTACGATCTCTACATCCTTAATGAGCAGCTTGAGGCGAGCTATGATAATATTTATAAATAGCTATGAATATTTCAGAGCCCCTTTTACGGCCTTCTAATAGATATATCTATTAGAAGGCCGTAAAAGGGGCTCTGAAATCATGCTGCACATACAGCGTCAAAATAAATTAGCTAGCGAAACTTCACGAACGTGGTGGGTATCGATGTCTAAACACGATAAAATACAAAAAAAATGACTTGAAGTATGTCTGTAACTGTTCTTTTTTTGTTTACACGTGTTTACATATAGATTCACATTTGTCAAGTTTACACAGTAAAAAGCTGTAGTGACAATACTCCAGGCTTATAATGACCCCAAAAAATCTCATCTCATTTCCTTTTTGTTTTATCATGTTTAGATATCGATACCCATTATGTCTGCGGAGTTTCGCTAGCTAATTTAACTTGAACCTGTACATCACAGCACGCCAGTACGGAACTAGAAGATTTACTTATTTAAGAAAAATATACTTTTAAGAGTGGTTTCACGATAAAGTGAGATCATTTTGTGTGTATATAACGGACCAGACTAGACAATGTGTCAACAAATGTTCACATTGTAACAGTTAAATGAGTTTATTATAATATAAATGGGATAAAAAATATCTACGAATTAATAACCCAGGTATGCAAACTAATAAATGATTATTTTGATGCGATAGTTTATTATTTACCACTGAGATTTAACTTTTTATTTTATTAATTCAGCATACGTTTGCATTTTTTTATCACATATCTTACCGTTTGATAACATGATTCACTAACATCCGAAACGCGGAAGACAATGCAAGAGTGTCTCTTTTTATCTATTTTTCTTAAATATTAGAACATAACTTTATGAAATAAAAAGTGTAGTTTTTTTTTATTAGAACCAGAAAAGCAGCAAACATGATGCCCGGTTTAGCCAGATTTTATTAAAGAGTGGCTGTTTTTAGTGGTATTTTTCAGAATTTGAGTGTACGTTATACTGTAAGATGGTGGAAGGGAGACAAGCTCAATATTTAGTGGCAGCTGCTGGTGAGTTCAATTAGATTCAATTGTTTCGTATTCGCTCAGAGTAGAAAAACGCTCAGACTGTATGTGTCATGTATAGTAGTATTGTTTTTTTTAAATACAAAAAATATTTTTTTGTTACTCATCGCTGGTAAATCATTACCTACTTATCACATCGCGTAATGGCCGATAACTATTCAAGGGTGTTTTTTGTGTGACACCGTGGTCTGGCCTCCCCACAAGGTGGACTGGCGACTACCTAAGTACACCTACCCACCTAAGTTCACATTTCGGAATGCATAATCATACTATAATGTTCTCACTCCTGAGACACAGCCCTCCTTTCTGCGAGAGGGAGTCGGCTTATCAATGCGAGTTGGTAAGTGTCACATGTCTTCGAATTTATGATTCTAGTTTCCTCACAATGTTTTCTTTCACCATTTTGAGAGCATTGGTGATGAATTTATTTACACGAATTAAAGCGCCTGTCTGGGTTCGAATCCACGACCTACATCTTGTAACCACTGCTCTCAAATTACTTTATTGCTTAGTAGACTGTTGATCCGACGTACCAACATAAATTATATATAATAACTAGCTGACCCCGCAAACGTCGTTTTGCAAAAAAAAATAAAAAATAGATAGTAGCCGATTCTCAGACCTACCCGATATGCACACAAAATTTCATACAAATCGGTCCAGCCGTTTCGGAGGAGTATGGTAACTAACACTGTGACACGAGAATTTTATATATTAGAAGATTATACTGTGGAATACAATACATATATTGACTATTGCGTAGGTAAGTGAAGGTTACGGGAACTCGTTGGATGCGGCCAGCGCCAGCTAGTGGTCGTAGTGGCGATCTTTGGGGGAGGCTGAAATCTTAGTGTTGATACTATATCTTATCTATACCTTTCCAGTGTCGCTGGCCGATACGTTAGCAGGAATCTCACTTGCGTGGAGCACCCCTGTGATACCGAAGTTCCACAATAATGAGACCGGCGTCAATATTACAGACGTAAGGTTATTTATGAGAAGTATTTACATACGGCTGCAATTTACTTTCTTCGTGAAGATCTTCTTCAGTTTTAAATAAAAACGACAGAAGTTGTCAATAAGTTAGTCGCGTATGAGATAGGACTGAACTAAAATATACTAAGAACAAAGAACCGGCCAAACGCGTCGGGGTTCCGTACTAAGGCTGTTTGTCCACTGGTACGTCAACGGGACGTCAACGAAAAAGTGATGACGGTGCCGTAGTAGCGATATATACATTTACTAGGACCGCGTCTCCACCGCACGCCGTTACCGGGACGTCACGCTCGTTTCGAATAATCTCGTTTCTCGTTGCCATCCCGTTGACGGTGGCGAGTGGACAAACGGTGTAAGGGTTCTGTTCAATGAAGAGTGTTCTAGTTTACCTTCTGTTTGTTACTGTGAAAATTCATTGAGCTAATGACGGACAGTCGCGAGAGAGACAGACGGCCGCGGCGGCGTAGGCTTAGTAGTAAGACAGACAATGTAAAGAAGAAGGCTAGAACAGATTCGATGAAAGCTATGTAAAATCATGAGGCTTACTATCTGGTGAGCCCATATTCTATTATAGGGGAAAAAATTAAATCTACACACATCAAAAGTGTCTAGGGATCAAGCATTTTTATGCGGATTTCTTGAGATTGAGATGTGGCTTTGTAATAAATTTATGATTTTATAAATTTATATGGATCCTTTTTGGTGCATTTCATAATTTGAATCAGGAACTGTGAATCAAATTCGAGTAAAAGATGAAAATCAGCTGTCAATATTTTCCCTATAAAAACATACAACGCATTGAAGACATTATTAGTGCTACTGTTTCCCTACTACTGATTAAAACCAACGTTATTATGGAGCGGCGACGTCATTTAAGCAGGGAAGAAATGCTCAGAGCCGTGGGAATGATAGAAGCTGGTTCCCGGCAACGTACTGTGGCTTTAGCTCTGAATACAAGTCAGAGTGTTATCAGTCGACTTTGGACACGTTACCGAAGCACTGGTACCGTGGCTGAGCGCCATGGAGGACGGTATCGCTGCACCACACGGAGACAAGACCGATACATTCAAATCTTAACTCGAAGAGCTCCAACAATAACCGCCATGATGTTAGCCGTGAGGCTTCATCACTCTTCAGGGAACTTAATTAGCGACCAAACAGTCAGAAACCACTTGCATGAAGTGAACCTTCATTCCCGAAGACCGCTACGGGTACCACCTATAGCAATGCACAATCGTAGGATTCGATATCAATGGGCTCTTGAACACAGAAATTGGGCAGAAGAACAATGGCGTTTCGTGTGCTTTTCTGATGAGTCTCGTTTTGGTATGAGACCGGATACAAGACGTATACGACACTGGAGAACCCCTGGACGCCAACAGCGATTAAAATCTTGCCAGGAAGTCCATCCTTATAGTGGTGGAACCATCATGGTATGGGCGGGTATTTGGATCGGCGGAAGAACTGAGTTGATTTGGATCAGAGGCAACCTCAACGCTCAAATTTATGCTGAGACGATTGTATCAGACGTCATCGTTCCTCTACAAGTGCAAATCGGTCCCTTATTTCAGTTAATGCATGATAATGCACGACCGCACACCGCAAGAGTTGTAAGACAGACTCTCGCCGCAGCTAACATCAATGTCCTGCCCTGGCCTGCTCAGTCGCCAGACTTGAACCCGATTGAGCATGCATGGGATATGCTACAGAGAAGAGCTCTGCCGAATATGGAGGGTATCCAGTCGCAAGAAGACCTTTTTTTGTTGTTGCAACGAACATGGGCGGCCATTCCACAGCGTGATTTGGATGAACTCATTTTGAGTATGCCAAACCGATGTTCTTGTGTTGTTAGTGTTCGCGGTAGAAACACGGATTATTAATTGTTTAAGTTACCCAATAAAATTTTAGAGAAAACTGTTATTTCAGTCTTTTTTTCGAACTTTTGTGTTAGTGGTTCAAATGTCAAAAATCCCTTTATTAGGAAAATGGCAAATTTCTTTATTAATGCAAAGGTGACTTGGTTTATCGTTACTGTGACAAACGAAAACACTTTATTTGATGAATCCTTAAAGAAAATTTTAATTAATATCAATCAGGAGAAAAGTTATTGCAAAAATATATGTTGATCCCTAGACACTTTTGATGTGTGTAGTTTTAGTAGTAAGTATTCATTATTAAATTCAAGTCACTTTTTGCGTCTGTGTGACTGCGTTAATCTTCTAAACTACGCAATGGATTTTGATGCGGTTTACACCATCATTTGAAGAATTAATTTCGGAAGGTTTGAGTGATATAAACATTAATGTCAACAATACGTAAAATAAAGTCGTTAAAACCGTGTGAAACAGGGGGAATCGCTAGTATAACATTAAAAATTATTTCAGAAACAAATATCATGGGTGGCTTCCATATCATCTCCTGGCTTCATGGCTGGCAGTCTGGTGACAAGGTTCATTTCCGATGGCTTCGGGAGACGAGCTGTTATCTTAGGCAGCGCTTTGCCCGTCGTCATTGGAACGGTAAGTTTTTAAATAGACTTGAATCGAACTAGTTTCACAACCAACCCGCAATGGGAACGAGTAGTGGATTACGGTCCACTCCCTTTCACCGAGAGGAGGCCTGTGTCCTAGCAGTGGGAACATTATAGGCTGATTACAGACTAGGTTTTGTGAGAATACAACTGCCATGATGAGTGGTGTAATTTACTAAATTTCTACATTCTTAATCAACTCAGCCTATCGCAGTCCACTGCTGGACATAGGCCTCTCCCAGGCTGCGCCACAACACCCTGTCCTTCGCCTTTCTCATCCAGTCTATTCCAGCCACTTTCTTTAGGTCGTCCGTCCATCTAGCTGGGGGACGTCCTACACTACGCTATGCCGATACGCGGTCTCCAATCAAGGACTCGTCTGCTCCACCGGCCATTGGTCCTTCGACAAACATGGCCAGCCCACTGCCACTTCAGTTTGCTCACTCTGCAAGCTATGTCGATAACTCCGGTTCTTTTCCGGACAATTTCATTCCTGATTTTAACCTTCTAAGAGACTCCGAGCATAGCTCGCTCCATAGCGCGCTGAGCGACCTTGAATTTGTGGAGCAGCCCGACCGCCAGTGTCCACGTTTCAGCACCATATGTCATGACGGGCAGAACGCACTGGTTGAAGGCCTTAGTCTTCAAACACTGCGGGATAGGCGACGAGAAGACTTGACGAAGTTTTGCAAATGCTGCCCAACCCAACTGGATCCTTCTGTCAACCTCTTTCTCAAAGTTGTTTCTACATTCTAATGGTGTTGAAAAGAAGCAAATGGTGACGCGAGATGTGGCGGGACAAACTCGACTCTTTTCTTCAAGATTAGCCACATACGACAGGTGGGATAAGATAAAGGAGGGAAGGGAGGTCTTTGCCCTGCAGTGGGACACTGAAGGCTAATAATATGGTCGGGCAGGGTTCATAGTCCTTCCATAGCTCAAGGCAACCGAACCACTATAGCCACCCAAACCCATAGCTAATCTATTTTGTTTCCTTGTCCTGCAATAGTCATGCACAAACCGGGGGTTGTCCTTGGGTGTGTTTGCGTAGTGTTTACAGGGATAATCGTCGGTTGATGCCTCCTAATCATTTAAAATTGTCTAAGAGGCGTATTTTGCGTGCACTCTAATATCCCGGCTATTAATTGCACCTGATTTGATTTTATGATTGTTTCCAGATAATTGTTTTGAGTACTGCGACAGCGTGGTGGCTTTACTTGACGCGGTTCTTATGGGGCACTGGAACCGGCATGATAGCAACTGTAAGTAATTGCTTCAATAGAAATACCAGTAGGTATATACGGTGGCAGGAACATTGACGCACAACCTGTTACCATGGATTCAGTACAGACGCCAGCACATCAAGCTACCCGAAGCTGTCAAATTTTCCCAATTAACTGTGAACCTTATGCTTTAGCGATAAAATCGAAAATCTATTAATGAAATTTAACAAATTGTAGTAGCTGGATGTGCTGGCGTCTGTACATGATTCTAAAAACCCGTGTGTTGAAATATTCAATAGGTTCTTAAAAAAAAATCTGTTCAGTACATATTGACCGCGTAGGTAGGTCTAGGTATAGCACTTTTCTATGAAATAGCAGATAATTTTTTTGATAACCGACCAAAAATTTCAACGCATACGTTATAATTCTTTCTTCTCTTTTCAAGGTATCAGCCATGTACTTAGCTGAGGTATCAGACAAAGAGATACGAGGTAAACTCACGTCATCCATTCGCTACATGCAACATTTTGGCGGTTTTCTCATCATGTCTGTCGGCCCCTTCGTTTCGTACCATGCCATCAGCTACATGTTACTGATCCTGCCGATTTGTTACTTCATCACCTGCTGCTTTATACCAGAATCTCCGTATTACCTCTTGAAAGAAGGAAAGGTAAACGCAGCGAGAGCTTCCCTCATCAAGCTAAGCGGGAATAAGGATGAGAATGTGAGAGGATACCTGACTATTAGTAGGTATACAAACTTTTCGCATGTGGCGTCATCTACATCGCCACATGCGAACTAGTAGTAGTAACAGTGCTATTCTGTAAAAATCTCACCTAACTAAGGTGAAGTGAGCTGTCATTCCATCTGATGTTAGGGACTGCCTCCATTGATAGTTCACTTCACGCTCACTTCACCTATGTTATCACGATGAGTTTTTTACAGAATCGATAGGCTGCATTGCGCTTGCAGTTTGCCGCGCAACTAGCATATACAACGTCCCTAAACCAATCGTCGGGCAGTAGCATACCAGACACAACACCCGTCTGGTCGGAGGATCTTCCCTAATCTATGAAGGATGAGTGAATTTTAACCCTGTTCCTCATACTTCTATAGTTTAATTAAAGTGAGAAAAAAAAAATTAAACTCAACTTATCCATACAGCAGCGGTATAAAAAAAATCAAGAAATTGTCGACCCGACCACATTTTCCTAACCAGCTTTTAGAGCTGGGAAATAAATACCTGTATATTATGTTTTTGGCGCTGCACTTATACTGTTTAATTACAAAATCGTAACACATGATTTTTGCAGGTAATAGAAAATCGGTTATCAGCGATGTGGTTGGACGTGAAAAAGGAGACGCTTCGCTCCGGTTCTCTTAAAGAGCTGTTTACTGGGAAGCAATACCGCAAGGCACTGATTATTTGTATAGGTTAGTACCTATGATCTATTCCAAAAGTATCTGACGATAGTGTAAATGCAAAGTTTTACGCACTCGCTCTCTGAAGGGAATCAGTAACACTTTCATCTGTCTTTAGAAAGTTTCAACTTTATATCTCACCACTCTCTCAACAGTTATTATTTGAGTAACATTATTTAATTGTACTTGAAAAAATCATAGACGATGATTTTGGTTTTAAAATAAACCTCAAGTTTCAAATGAACAACATCTTTAAGGTGATTTAAAATTGGATTTTCGGGTTGAAATATTCAAAGTATCAAATCGAAGCACTCGATTTGTAAATGGAACTACATGTTTACATCCACAGATACGTTTTCTGATCCATTTGTTTACCTTTTCATCAGATACTTTTGGAACAGACTATACAGATGAGTGATAAATTAAACGTTTCATGTAGCTGCATTCTTCAACAGGTTTGAAAATTACTCAAATAATGTCGGGAACGATTGCCATCCAACAGTATATTGGCCGAATTGTTCAAGAGAGCGAGACTGACGTCGATATTTCCACTGTGCTGATAATATTTGGAGCAGTCAAATTCTTTGTTGGTAAGACATTAAGAATATTTTTGACAATTTTGTACAGAAAACGAAATTCATTTACCAGAGGAAATAACCATAAATTAAACAACTCTAATCCTTCTCTTCTTCCTTCCTTCTCTTTCTTTGAACAAAATGCAAAATAATATTCTAGCATTTGACAATATTTAAAACGCTAATTTCTTTGCAGGTATATTTTCATCATCTATAGTGGACAAGGTTGGTCGCCGTCCCCTGCTCGTATTCTCGTACCTCAGCGGTGGTGTAACCCTCATAGTTGTTGGAACCTATTTTTTTATACAGCCCACTTTTTCCCCATACTTCAGTTACATCCCTTTCATTGGCATCATCCTCACTAGCATGTTATCCATTCTAGGCTATGAGTCCTTAGTCTTTGTTATAATTGCAGAAATATTTCCCCTTAACGTCAAATCATTGGCTATGACTCTCCAAAATATTTTGGGAGGGTTGCTTAACTTCCTATCAGTTAAAGGGTATCAGGAAATGAAGGATGCAGCTGGTCTGGCTGGAGTGTTCTAGTTCTACGCCGGTTCATCAATAATCGGTGCTATTTTCTCATACTTTTTGGTGCCAGAAACAAAGGGTAAAAGTTTAAGGGCGATCCAGGTTGAGTTGCAAGGAGCTTTGTATGACGAAGGTGATGTCAATAAGTTGAAGAATGTGATCGTGAACGAAGACGCTGAAGTTACAGAGCTAAATGAGCTAAAAGGTGATTATACTACAATGGTCGGTACAACGAAGGAAGCTAGTAAATGAAATTAAAGTGGTTACCTAATCGTAGTCTATCAGCAGTTGTGTATATTTCAGTACCCTAAGTATCTTATTGACAACATAGACCTAAAAGTACTATTGCTTAAATGGATGCAGAAGGTTGTGAAAACAGGATCTCAAATACACAATAGGTATATTATAAAAATAAAGAATAAATGTGGCGGAAGCTTTATTTATTTTAAGGATTAAAACCTTAACCCCTCACTAATAAACGTTGTATAGCGTCTGTATAGTTAACACAATGCTTTGTCTTCTTCTTTCGAAATTCTAATTACTGATGACTGAAAGAGAGAAATCGGTGTGTAACTATTCATCTAATATAATACGTTTATTAGTAAGGGGGTTAAACATTAAAAGTACGTTGTATTATTTACTCGAAATGGCTGGTTTACTTCTAACCGAACGTCTCACGAATCAACGAAAAAGTTTAGCCGGTCTATTCTGTAAAAATCTCATTATGAAAACTTAAGTGAAATTACCCTGAAGCAAGTTGAATTGGGATTTACACTATTGACAGCTCACTTGAAGTTTTTACGAGAGATTTTTACAGAATACATCGCCAGCAATCCGTTTAGAAAACATCGTTAATTCAGGTTTAGAACCATACAAAATGCACCAACAGTGTGGCATACCCGTTTCGTAAAACCTTACAAGGGTACAAAATCTCATGTAACGGTACGATTCGCAGAATTTCCTGTTAGTTTTATGTAGATTGGACAGTAGGTACACGCTTTGTGTACACACCTAAATAAAATTGTGTAGCCACAGACTAAAGCATCAAAAAATTATTGGTCTGACCGACACTAAGGCCCTTTGTACACACGTTTTTCATGTCGTGGAAAACTACGATTTATTCGAAGTGTCTAGGCACGGTCGTCAGTGTTGTATAGATCACAATAGAAACTTGTTAACGGACAACTTTTTTCTACGGTGCGGTACATAGGGACAGTTCGTCAGTGTTGTATGGATTATGGATAACTATGGAAGCTCGTTGACGGATAAGTTTTTTCTACGGCGCGGTTTATACGCCGTACCGTAAAGAAACCGTGTCGTGTATAAAGGGCCTTTCCACCCCGCGTCCTCATCCGTTTGATTGATCTGAAATCAAAATGAATTATAGGTTTCGCAAGTGCGCAACCTTTCGCACGACCAGAATTGATTACCTAATTACCTTACCGAATAATTCGATCACGGTCCCGTTTATAAAATGTACGGCGAATAATTTTTACGAACCCATTTATCGGATTAGCTTTTGTTGGGAGACAGATTCGATTAATAAGTACGAGATCGAGTTTGATGTAAAGGATATTGATGATGATGCAAGGAAGGTTTGACGGTCTTCCACACTTGATCGACAGCCTGTTAATTGCTATTTTGTTGAATGTGTAAACACTGATGTGTAGCGGCTTATGTCCACTTATTTGGCAAGTGAAGAGATTAATTTGACTGGAGATTTGTAAATTGTAATTTAGGATATACTTTGAATCATGTAAATAATTTTGAGATGAATACTTTTGGTATTCTACTGTTTTATAGTTTCTATCACTATCACTACATATTATAAGCATAGTGAGCCTATAATGTTCCCTCTGCTGGGACACAGGCCTCCTCTCTTCGAGAGGGAGTGAGCTGTAGCGGGCCGAGTGTGGGTTGGGATGTCACATGTCTTCAAATGCTTACTTCTAGGACATGCCGGTTTCCTCACGATATTTTCCTTCACCATTTTGAGAGCCTACATATTATAAAACAAAGTTTCTCCACCACGTCTGTCTGCCTGAACGCGATACCTAAAGTCAAACACTACCGAACGGTTTTTTTTACGATTTTTAGCAATGGACGGAGTGGTTTATGAGGAAGCTGAAATATGACGATGACTGTCGAAGATGTCGTGCCGACTCTCCAGTCGGCATGATTTTTCTTCATAGTTTTTTTTTTGCACGCCAGTGAAGGCTTTGAGGCTTTACTGGCGTGCATCGCGTAAATCAATAGAGTTATATGAAAACATTGTAATACGGAATTATTCCTCTAGGGTACTTTTAATCCCGGTAGTACATTCCCGTGGAATATTTTTGGAATTCTACGCGGGCGAAGCCGCAGGTAAAAGCTAGAGAAATATGTATGTAGACTTCCATCTTGAAGCCAGTTTATATGCGGGCTGGTATAATTACATTATAAATAACTTACCTATGCAAAAACATTTGAAGTTTTTAATTAAAATAAACTGTTAAACAGGATTAAGACAATTATGATATTTTATGAGTTATAAATCAGAAAAATAATTCTCTATATATCCATCAATACATAAATTTTATACTAATTCATAATTTGTATTTATAACGTGAATTTTTAATTGTATTCTATCTTTAATGATGTCTTGTTTGACCACATATCCTCGCTCGTATGACATACATTTTGTTGCCTATCAAAATGGTTATATTTTGAGATCCAAATACGATAGAGATACGACGGTTAGTGAAACATGTAAAGAATCACGAATAGAGAAATGTAGTTGTCCTAACTCACATCAGTTAAAAAATGAGATAGGACTTTTAGTCATGCGAGCGACGATATGCTCGTGATTGTAAGTTTTGTAATGCGATTGACAATGATGCACGCTCCCAAGTTATAGCAATAGTAGGTACAATTGTGCGCAGGGCCGTCTTAACCATACTGGGCGCCGGGGTGCGAAGATCAGCCTGCGCCCCCTTGCCAACAAAAAATTTTGAACGCTTCGGATCGATGGGGACTTTTGAAAATTTATTTTAATGGTGTTCCCAACCTTCACAAATTTTCACCTTTATGCGAATTAATTTAAACCTTGAATGTCTATTTTGACCACCAGGCTATGCAGATATTTTAACCTGAAATGGTCGATTTTCTGTTATAAATAATCTCAATTTATTGGGTATTATTTGTGGCCAGAGAGCAAGGTCATTCGTGATATCTTTAGAAAATCGTGCATCCAATGACAAACGCCAGCACATCAAGCTGCTAGAATCTGTCAAATTACTTTAAAAGATTTTCAACTTTATCGCTACAGCTTAAGGTCCAAGGTTTCGGGTAGCTTGATGTGCTGGCGTCTGTACATCTCCAGCTGCACATTAATTATGTTATTCAAGGGACATAGCCTTTACATATCTGGGGTTGTTAGTTAATAATGCTGCCAAATTTGTTATAGGTAACAGAACGGTAAAGTATATAGAGTGGGGAGAGCGAGCGGAGCGAGCTCGAAAATTTTAACAACCCGTCTCGGTTTGGTCAGGTTTTGTTTTTTATTTTCAAGCAGAAATAGGAGTTACATTATCGACTTATGCAGGCAAGCCCAAAAAGCAACTAGTAGAATGTAGAGTAAGAGCGAGCGAAGCGAGCTCGAAAATTTCGCACACTCGGATAGGTACGATTTTCTTTCGATCATTCCAAAAGGACTAGGAATTACTTGCTTTGTCGACATATAAAGAAAAGTTCAAGAATCTACAGGATAAATCTAATTGTTAAAACTGATTTTGATTACGCATCACGCATGGTTTGGGTAGGTACCTATAAGGCGAGCGGCTTGCGTCTCCTAAGACCCTGCGCCGGGGTGCCACGCACCCCTTGCACCCCCGGGTAAAGACGGCCATGATTGTGCGACTCAGGTAGGCCGCTGCAAACACATAAGCATAATCAGCGCAATAGTACAGAAACCAGCATATCAAGCTACCAGAAACTGTCAAATTTTCCCAATCAACTTAGAACCTTATGCTTTTGCGATAAAGTTGAAAATCTAATAAAGAGACAGAATGTAATAGCTTGAAGTGCTGGCTCCTGTACAATGTGCGACCCAGGTAGGCCGCTGCAAACACATAAGTATATAATCAGCCTTTATTGTTCCTACTGCTGGGACACGGTTGTCCTCAGTGGACAGGACAGTCGCTTTCTTCACTATGTTTTACTTCACCGTTTTGAGAGCAGTGGTTACACAAAGTAAAGTGTAACCTGGGTTTGAACCCACGACCTACAATTCGTAAGTTGTGTCAATTACCACCAAGTCACCACTGCTCCTCACTGCTGCAAACGCAACTTGACAAAAAAAAAAGTTTAATAATAATAATAATCTTTATTTATATAAAACAGATTGTAGTACATTTAACAGTTTTTTTAACAAAGTGGGTAGTATTCAATCTCTGGCAACAAGTGGGTGACGTGCTGTTCTCCTTGCTAGGCTATGACATAGCCTGTATTAAGGAGTAACAGTGCCGATCCCCTCTAATTGTATTACTACAATTTTATGTTTACAACTTATAATTTTTAAATAAGTACAAGTATTGGTGCGCGAGCGCGTTTGTGTGTGTGTGTGTGTGTGTGTGTGTATGTGTGTGTGTGCGCTCGTGAGTGAGGGTGTGTGCGTGTGTGTGCTGTGTGTGCGTGTATGTGGGTGTGTGTGTATGTGTATGTGCGTGAGCGTGCGGCTGTGTAGGCGTGCGTTAGTAAAGGGATTGGATTAATGTGGGTCTATGTATTGGGTGAGTGGTACAATATACAAACTTGTCAACTTAATTGAGTTAGATATTGTCCTGTCTCGTCGTAGGTTTTATTTTGAAGGAATGTGCGGACAGTCTTTTTGCAATTATGATAAGACAATTTATATATTGGGCATTTCCTGTTTATTGTGTTGTAAAGAGACGGACCTAAATAATAAAAAATCTTTTAGTAAACGACTGTCGGGTTTTTGGAGTAGTACATATCATATCTTTTCGTCGTTTAGTAATTTCAATATAAGGGGTTATACGGTGTTGCAACAGAATTGATTGTAAAATAAAGTGTTGCCGCACATTGAGGACGTTGCAGGTTTTGTATAACTGATTAGTTGGATAGATTAGTGGACGGAAGGTAGCCACTTTTAGTATGGCGCGATGTGCAAGTTCCAACGGTTTAAGGATAGTTTTTGCAGCACCACCCCAACAGGAAATACAATAGGTAATAATAGATAGGCATAAGGCAAAATACACATTACGTATAATTATAGGATTAGCAATATTTCTTAAGGTTTTAAATATATATATATAATTTTGCGAACTCTGCCAGTAAGGACATTAATATGAGATTTAAATTTAAGATTCTTGTCTATGACTATACCTAGGTATTTGATTTCATCCGTAGAGGATATAGGTTCGCAGTGGCCTGAAACTTGAGTTTGCAAATTGCATGTGTGAGCTTTAAGTGATATTGGTGAGTTTGGTTGGGTGGCAGAACTGATCGAGTAGGTAATGAACTTGGTTTTGGAGGTATTAAGTGTAAGCTTATGGAAGTAAAGCCAGTTTAACGCTACATCAAAGCCATGCTGTGCTTTGTCCTCGAGTTCAGACCATGTGTTAGCGACAAAAGTTATAGCAGTGTCATCAGCAAAGGATGTTATCTTGGCATTTGGGATATTTATATTGCATAAGTCATTTATAAAAACTAGAAATAAAGTGGGACCCAATATGCTTCCCTGTGGAACGCCATAGTAGATGGGGAGCTCATAAAATAATTTAAATAAAAAATAAGTTCAAAAACTAAAACCCGACTATTGAAAAATCACGCTCTAAAAAGTATGAAAAAAAAATAAGTTTAAAAACTAAAACCCTACTACTGAAAAGGATGAAACAAAGTACCTTCCCCTGTTAATACAGAGGCATGAGACCACGGGAAGGTACTTTCTTGTTTCATCCTTTTCAGTAGTCGGGGTTTAGTTTTTAAACTTATTTTTTTTTCATACTTTTTAGAGCGTGATTTTTCAGTAGTCGGGTTTTAGTTTTTGAACTTATTTTTTATTTAAATTATTTTAGAGTTATAATTTCGTGATAAAGTATTTGCAGAGCCACTTAATTTTTTTTGTTTAGTTTTATTCTTTTACATGTACCTAGGTAATATACCAAATTATAGATACATGTTGGTACCTATAATGTGTTTGACTCAAATCTGGGGTGTGATTTTATAGAAATTATTCCTAATCATCGGGCGTATGCAAGCAAAGCCGTGAGCAACAGCTAGCCATATTATATTTTTGAAATGTGCTAATTAAACCCTTTCATTTGATACCCAACACGGCATGATTATTTTATTTTTAATTCATGACTTTATGTCCACTAGAGGGCGCCATTTTCAATTTAATGTGTCGTCATATAGCCTATAATTAGCGGATGATCAAGATTTTCCAACGATACCTCATTTGTTAAATTATGACAAGTAGTTTAGAAGTTATGAGGAAACAGATGAACATACATACGGTACCGGTCAAAACCCTCCTTTTTGCTTCGCCCGTAGTCGGGTAAAAATGGGGGCATAGACGCGTCCGACACCCAATGTGAATGCGGTGCCACTAACTAGAACATGACCCACTTGGAGGAGTGCCCCAAGAGACCAGCGCTTTTAAGAATCTCATGAACGCCACTAATGCTGTGATTAACATGGCCACCCACTGGATCCAAGTAATTTAATAGCACCGTCGAGGCGTCGACTCAAAAAAGGAAGAAGAGTTAAAGTGGCCTCCAAAAGTTAGTTGACATTTTTCCAGTCCAGCTCTGATGCTACATTATGACTTAAAAAATATCAGGTACTCCTAATCCCTACTTGATTATTTTTTTTTGTGATAATTTTAATTATGTCAAAGTTTGTTGAATTAGTCAACAACAACGTAATAGCAGATCAAATTTTTGGATCACTAGAATTTTAAATCATAATCTAGTGTCACAGCTGAAGTAGAAACATGTCAACTAACTTTTGGAGGCTACTGTATATCTGATGGGAACACCTGCGGCCTTATTACAAAATTAGGTTTATATTTAGCCATTCGAGTCCGAGAAGGGCCCGTGGTTAAATAATAACAGCCGCACAGGTTGATCGATCAGGTTAAGCTACGCTTGCCGCGGTTAGTCTGTGGATGGGTGACCATCTTTACTTACCGAGACCCCTCCGTGCTTCGGAAAGCATGTTATGCCATTGGTCCCGGCTGTCATTCGTGAATCTTTGACAGTTGTTACGGGTTGTCAGAAGCCCGAAAGTCTGACCATCCGTTTTACCAAGGGGTATCGTATTACCCAGTAACTGGGTTGTAGAGCTCAGATAGGCAGTCGCACCATGTAAAATACTGGTATTCAGCTGCATCCGGTTAGACTGGAAGCCGACCCTAACATGGTTGGGAAAAAGCTAGGCAGATTTAGCCATTCAAGCCAATTATTGAAATTTGAACTTAATTCCGTCCGAATTAAAGTTCTAATTATAAAAATTGACAGCAAACCAGAGTCTAAGTTGGCAATGTAATTAGAACTTTAACGTACTCCGTCGGACCAGTTATTCTATTTTAAACAAATCCTTTGAACTAAAGTTAGATCTCGTTTTGTAATATGGCGGTTAGTTATTTAATTTAACCCACCCTGTTAAACACCCTACATACAAATAAGCCCCAATGTCTGTCCTGGAAGCACTAGTGGTGTGCCGTGTCCCAAAAATATTTATCGATAGTTTAACCACAGACGTGCACCGCTTAGCATTACTGTCACGTCCCGTCGCATCGGGAATGCTATATTGTGCGAAACAATGCTACAATGGGGATGAAATAGAACTATAATGTTCCTGGGACGTTTTTTTTTGTTCATTTTTAGTGTTAACGGTAGGAATTTTGTGTTTCCCCCAAAGATAGGGTTAGGATTGCTTTTCTACCTTGGCACTCAATGAAAGTAGTATAAACACTATGTATTCAATTTGTCAGAGTCTATGATCAACGTCAAAGTCTATGAGTGAGTGTTTGGAGTCAGTCGGATAAAAAATCTAGCTGAATCACTTCAGCCTTTGAGTAACGAGGACGAACGTTTATACCGATCGTAGCAAAAACAAATACCTCCTCTAATGCTCGGTTCGTATAAACAAAAACGAATCGTTTTGCTTAGTAATGGTAGCATTTTTTATTGCCCAACTGGGCATATAAATAGATTCGTGAGCTCATTTTTCCTGTGGTAGCTATTTCCACTTTCCATATGGGAAGGTTTACGATGCAAAGCTGTGAGGTCCTTGCTTCATTATTGGTAAAAATACAAGAGTCTTAATTCTGACCCAATAACCGTCCGTAAATTATAGGAATCGGCCATTAGCCAGACTATTATAGTAACCTGAATAGCTATAAAAAAACCGATCAAATGTACGAGAAGTCGTGAACCATATCAAAAACATCTAGAAATTCAAGATAAAACCCACGAAGATGGACACCTTCCCCTACTTTATTTCCCTCGTGCTCACTGATCTGTTTTTTCGCAACGATAGAGAATATTTTTTTCCTTTTGTTGTTTTGAGCATAAATGCTCGATACGTAGCCCGATAAGGAGCTTTGACAAATCACACTGAGCCGCAGGCGACCGAAAACGTGTGTAATCATCGAAACCGTTTACTACATAATGTGTATAATGGAATGAATGGATGCCCTGTTGGTCTGGTTTAGTGGTCGCAAGCGTTCTGGGTTCGATTTCCGAGTCGGACAATGTGTTGTTTGGGTTTTTCCATCTGGAATTTGTCAGTAGTAACCCATGACGATGATGGACAGATGACGTCAAAAAGATGTCTGGGATAGATTGGTTGTGGAAGGCGAAAGGACAGGGCGTTATGGTGCAGCATGGGAGAGGTTTACGTCCAGTAGTGGACTGCGATAGGCTGAGTTGTTTGATGACAATAGGCTCGCCGCCCTTTTTAACGCGCTCCTTTAAACTTGAAATCGCGACAAAAATCAGCTGTTCCCTACATGTTCGCATAATTCGCCAAAATGTAGGGAACAGCTGATTTTTATTTATTTTTATTTCGCGATTGCAGCTTTGGTCCCTTAGTAAAAGGTGTTCATAATGTCATCATTATGAACGACTTTGAGTTGTACTCATGTACTATCTCCCATTTTTTGGTTTGTCGCATGTTTTCAATTTTAACCTGCATATGCCGTAGAATGAATATTGTAGGAAGAAATGGAATAGAAAAGCATAATATGTGCTTGTCATGTGTTATTGAGATACAATATTCTTATATCTGGGAATCAATATTACGCTTTGGTAAAGCCCTATCATCGTCATTATCGGTCCATTGATGGAAATAGGCTATCAAATCGCACTCCATCTTACTTGTCTTTCGCCACAATCTTATACTGGTCTTCGATACTGTCTTATCATCTTATCTTTTCTTTGCTAGCTTATATTGTGTGCCAAGGGGAAAGGGGAAAGGGGAGGCCTTTGCTCAGCAGTGGCTGAGCAAAGGCCTCCCCTTTTTAACGGACTTCAAAAAGGAGGAGGTTCTCAAATCGAATGTGTTGTGTTTTTTTAATATTTTTTTTTTGTAGTTTTGTTACGTGATATTTCCGGCAATTGTAAATCAATTTCAAAAATTATTTTTTTAATGGATAGGGTATCTCAGGGGTGGTCCCATATATACATTTCATTAACTTTGCTTGCGTAATTTTTGAGTTAGCTTCTATAATACATATTTTTGCCACTTAGTTTATATTGATGGTTTTAATAACTTCTTGTCACTGATATTTACATGGCAAGTAGTGTAAACATGGCCAGCCATGTTTATTGTCGTTTATTTACATGGCAAGTAGTGTTGAATGAATTTGTGTGGGGTAGATACAACTAAAAAGTGAAAAATAAAGACTTTTATTTAAAAAAAAAATAACAACCGACTTCCAAAAAAAATACCTACTACTACAAGTGAAAAATAACTTTAATTTCGGAAGTCGGTGTCAAAAAATGAAAATGCGGAACCAACGACACCGACTTCCTAAAATAAAGTTATTTTTCAATTTGTATGTAGTGTATTTTTTTGGAAGTCGGTAGTTTTTTTTTTTCGTTAAAAAGTTTTTCCTTCCATCATTCACTATTTTGGGCGATCTCTGGCCATGTTTATCGTCGTATCATATCACCATTTTCTATTTGGGATTCCTGTCTGCATTTCCTACTCTTCCATTGCACATTGTTATTTTAAAACCTTTTAAATTATTATCTTTCACAACTACACTGCAGGCAATTTTTCTAAGCTCTCTCATACCTACTCGTTAAATTGTTTCTAATTAAAAGTGGCGCGATATATTATTATTTGAAACTGTTCTTAATTGTTAAATCCGGATTTGAATTTGTATAAAAAAGTTAATTGCTGGACATGGACCTCTAGAATAATCTCAATGATTAAGAACAGGTATAGTCCGTTAAAGGTGTGTCCAGACCTGGCGAATGCGCTAATTTCATGTTCGTACACAGTTCCTGCGCCGTCCACATGCCGCTCGCGCGCAACCTACGCGCCGTACTCGAGCGGCGCAAGCAAATTCACAACTGAGGCTCATAGTTCAAACGCGAAAGAACACTAGAGCCTTACTGGAGTTGCACTAGAGCGGCGCACCAAACGTAGGCTGTAACCGCACGCGAGCAACACGCGCGCAGTTTGCAAGCGGCTCGCGAGCGGCGCATTCGCCAGGTCTGGACACACCTTTATAGTTCTTTTACTTCTGACAACAAACAGATAACAGCAGCCTTATTGTAACGACAAATCACAGTGATTTTGACAGAGGTGTCAGTAATAGCAAACCAACGGTAACTTTTTTTTCTTCTTTGGCAACTGAGCCGAGGTCGACTTTCTGCCAGCGTCAAAACCAGCAACCTTATTAAAATGAGAATAAAGAGCACTGTGAAGTTGACAAAGATGCAAAATCAGAGTTAATGTAAAAGGACCGTACATTCCCGTTTCCTCTCGACAATATCCGTCAATAATTTGGCCAACATCACGGAAAGCGGATACTAATATTTTTCTTCCATTATTATTTGTCGTAAATCCAATTATCGTGAGCAGATACCGTTTTGGTGCTTAGTCGTCTTAGTAGGAGTGTGCAAGCAAACCCGAGGAAATCAATAGTGCTTAGGGCTGTTGGAAGATTGGCAACCATGTTGGGACGAGCTGTGATATTTAGAGAAGGCAATGCGATGGGTTTGTTTATTTTAGGTGCGAAAATAGTAATCATTTTCACCGTATCTTTTTTATTACTGTTTTTTTTTTTGTTAATCACAGCATGGAAGCTTATTAACATTATGCTTGTGCTAGGAGTCTATAATCAGCCTATAATTTTACTACTGCTAGAATACAAGCTCGAGATCTCGGTGGCAGAGAGCAGCCCAGTGCTGATTGGTAGATGTCACATGTCTTCGAATTTTTGGTTCAAGGGTATGAGCGGTTTCTTTACGATGTTTTCCTTCACCGTTTTTAGAGAAGTACACACATACTCAGCCTATAATGTTCCCACTGCTGGGACACAGGCCTCCTTCCTGTGAGAGGGGGTAGGTCGTTATTTACCACGCGGGCCCACTGCGGGTTGATAGATAACACGTCTTTGAATTTTTGGTTCTAGGCTATGCCGGTTTCGTCACGATGTTTTCCTTCACCGTTTTGAGAGCAATTGCGATGATATAATTTACACAAAGTAAAGCGCCTGACTAGCTTCGAATCTACGACCTACAACTTGTAAGTCAAGGCCGTGACCACTGGGCTATCACTGCTCTGGGCGCTAGGACTGAGTTTACGTTCAATTGTTATGACTGGATTGGGATCGAACTCACATCTTATCGGTCGCCTGTCCGAGCATGCATGATCGCTGTATCTATGTTTGGTATTCTTTGCTTGCCATAGTGCCCCTAAGAGCAAAACGCCAAGTCATAAAACGTCGCTAAGACGATCCACTGACCGAAATAAAGAAGTCACGTCGAAAATTTAATTATGCTATCTGGCAGTAATGGCATAGACACGACATCAAATATTAGCTTAACGTTGATGATAAACTAAAAATGATAAACGAAAAAAATATTACGTCTGAATTTCAGTAAAATTTAGGTTATTTAGGTAATTTCCACAGGTAAATATTATTTTGTGGTCACATCAATGTCAACCGATATTTGTTTAAGGCGCAGACATATGACTTCTAATGATTTTAAATTCAACATCACGTCTAAACGACCAGACTAATTTCTTTGAAAAAAAAATATGTTATACTAGACATCTTCTTCGTAATTTGTTATGTGAATATTTGTAAATTATCACTAAGGGGATAAAGCAGTTTCTTGTGTCACAGGCGCTAGTTTGAATCCTGGCCGGAACGGAAACTGAATAAGCTTACTCAAAACAAAGACACCTTTATCGCCGCGAAGAATAAGTACTCTACTTTTCACACCTTCTTGCAAGGTAGTAAAAACAATTAAATTTTCGTTTCTGTAAATGTTTTGCTACGTATTTTTGGTTAAGCTTCCAAATTAAAATGACACTGGCCCCGATTTTGTTGTTCACCAACTAAACTTTTAAGTTCAGTGCATCTTTTTCTTTCTATTTCATTATAAAAAGGGCAGAAGATAAATATTAGTTTAGCCCATGTTTAGTCCTGTCAAATTAGTCAGCGCCTGACGTAAATTGACGTATTTTTAGTAGCCAATTATTGAATCACATCTAAACTTGTAAGGATTATCTAATTTGACGGGACTAAACCAATATTTATCTTCTGTCCTTTTCATATTGAAATAGAAAGAAAAAGATGCACTAAACTTATTTAGATTAGTTTGTGAACAACAGAATCGGGGCCATTGTATACTAGCGGGTTAGTATGAAATTAAGCACACTATTACTGCCCGACTAGACCCCAGGGCTTTAATGTGTTACTTTAGCTGAGGCTTGCATGACATATAATTTGACAGTATCGAGAAGGTGGTGTGAAAATCTAATTAGCCCAAAATTCTCCATATTGGTTGTAGTATGTAGATTCAACGTCGGCTGAGACTCAGTAAACGCAATATCTTACCTAATTGAATTCAATCCGCGTCTCGCAGGGACTGTCAAAATAATTCGATTACCTTCTAATTTACGTAGGAATTGGCTGTTATAATGATCGAACTTTGGTGCCTTCGCTTCAAATTACTTTTCCATGTTTTTTTTTTAATACATACATGCAATGTTTTTTTTACGCAATGACTGGACAAAAAAATATTGAAAAAGTTTTTAATACCGGTCAAATACCAAAGTTGAATGAATGAAGTCACTGAATGACTACTCCAACATGCCAATTCTTGCAATTTTCGTAAAAAGAACACCAAACACGAAGTAAAACAAAAATTCAAGGCATTCCATCCGCACTTTCGCCTGCTAAGTAATAGACTGAAATATAATTAGGTGGTGTTATAAGGTGTAAAAAATCAATCTGCCTAGCTTTTCCCAACTATTTTGGGGTTGGTTTACATCTAACAGGATGCAGCTAGATACCAGTATTTTACATGGAGCGATAGCCCAGTTACTGGGTAACACGATACCCCTTGATAAGTCTGGCATTCGCAGACATATCATTCAGAAAACAATGAAGAAACACGGTTAAAAATCTTTCGTCTCTTGTATAAGCCGTTCCGTCAGTTCCAAAATGTTGCAAGTAATAATAAATCTAAAAAGTTTTAAACTCGGTCCGTAATGAATTTGCGTAAATCGGATCCTTTGTGAAAGATCTTCTATTCCTCATCGCACATTTCGAAGCGAAAAATAGGTACTATTTTGTTATCACACGATACTTCACTTGTTTTCATACGTCTTAGCTTAGCCATTAAAGAAGTCAGAAATATTTAGGTTATCTTGCTACAAAATAATTTGTTTGTGTACGAAAATAAAGTAAAATCCTGTTTACTTATATATATTTTTTTGTAATAACTAATAGTTTTTTTTATTGCATAATGGGCCCACTCTTAACCTCGATCACGGGTTATGGAAAGCGATGGATGAGGTCTATGATGAAACAAGCGTGCCCAGAAGATGCCTAAGGCACTGGAACTCCCACGCATCGACGAAACACAGCAGACTGCTTGACGCCGGACTTCGGGGGGAGGGTGGTCGCAAACCAGGCGGGCGTTAACCCTACCACCGCAAGGGAAGAATTGGTCAGTTAAATAAGGTGTTGGGTTTGACTGTCCAGGATGCGCCAAGCGATCGGTTCAGTTGAGGAACTGGCGGAACAAACTTCGCTACACGAGGAAGCTTCTTCATGCATCCCAAAAAATAAGATAAAATAATATATGAAAGAATATGATGAAAGATTTGCCAGTAATAAAATTATTTTATGAAAGGTTTTCATTTAATTACACAACTTTTAAGAGACGTCCTCGGTCCTCCACCTTTATTTATTAGAAAAGTAATTAAATTAGTGTCTTTTAATACATAACATAGATGATACTTACCATATTTCATTAAAAATTAAGCTGCCTCCCTACTCTCTTGACGTATAATTATAATCTTGTGAATTTTACAATCTTATGAATTTTAGAAATAAAGAGAATGGCTAGTTTTTTACCAGTTACACTGCCAACTTCAAAGAAGAGATGCTTCATCTACTCTATTGGTCCTTGTGAATTGTACAGACGCCAGCACATCAAGCTACCCGAAACTGTCAAATTTTCCTAATCTGCATTGAACCTTATACTTTAGTGATAAACTTGAAAATCTATTAAATACATTTGACAGATTGTAGTAGCATGATGTGCTGGCGTCTGTACATGCACTCTGAAAGACCAGCACCATAATTGCGTAACACGCTATCAATTTCAATCTCAATCATTTTAGAGGATATTGCTTATCCATTGCTTCATATGTTTGAAACATTTGTCTGCTCAATAACGTAAATAAAGCAATGAATCTTGTTGAACTGTCAAAATGAAAGCCATTCCCACTGATAATATGCTACGCAATTACACAAGACTACTGCTAAATGCTGTGTTATCTATATATCCCAACTTCTTCTGGTAAATAAAATAACAATTATAGACTAACTGCAGTATTGTCTCTCCTTCTACCTTTAAATCCGTCCAAAGGTTGTCTTTTGTGTCATCCTATGAATTTTAGGACATATCAGACTTTCTATCATCATCATCATCATCATCAGCCGGAAGACGTCCACTGCTGAACAAAGGCCTCCCCCTTAGACCACCAGCCGAACGACAATCCGCCACTTGCATCCATACATCCAGACCTTCTATACATTGATATATTTTTTGCAAAAATATTTGAGTTTATTTAAAAAATAAGTTGCTATACTCGTACATGCCATTATTACGGCGTACTCTTGCACTCCTCAACTCGATCTTATTAACTCAAGATGTGGACCTGTTCACTGACAAGCTGAACAAAATTATATCCGCGGCAAACGTCCACCTCACACGCTGTCATACTAGTACAAGTTGAGGCGACGAAAGCAGACTTTTAAGATCTTAAACTGAACTTTATGTAACTAGGCTAGCTGTACTCATTATAAGTTAGTAGTTAAGCATTCATATTTAAAAATATATAATACCTATTCTTAGAAACCAGAAGTGAGGACAGCTTTTTTAAAAATAACGCACAAGTATTTCCTAAAATTATTTATTTAACGATCAAAATTTAATAACCGAAATTACAACAAATGATAATCTAAAACTATGACATCTGAAACTCTAAGTACTGCAAATCATATAAATGAATTACCAAAGTAACAATAAAAGTACAAGCGAGGGTATCGATGTTCAACCGTTGCCGACTGATAACCGAATGAATCCGTTGCTTTTTTTTTTTTTGGAGATGGCATCTCGCAGTTCAACCTATGACGTTGGCTTCTGCTTAACCAGACTTTCTTGTGGATGCCTTGAAGTTAAGGCCTCCAGCATGAATCCGTTGCTAAGCTCGCGCCGTCCTTTATAGTGCACTGCTTGAGCCAGGTCTTGGAGAGGGAGGTTTCGCTAAGACTATGTTAACAAAAAATAACTTTACGCGTATATTACTAAATGTAACTTGTTTGTAGATGCCTTGGGTTTACCTGTTAAATCTACAAATTGTTTATTAAATAAATAAATCTGTATTGGTAGCTCGTTGTAGGTACCTATATCGAGATTCTTATCTACATTCAGGAGGACAGGGTGTTGTGGTGCAGTCTGGGAGAGGCCTGTGGCCAGCGGTGGATTGCGATAGGCTGAGTTGATGATCTACGTACATATCTGTAACTTGTATGGTGTACGTAATAAAGAGTATTTTATTCAATTCTACTTCCAAAGAATACTGTAAACAGAAAACCAGGTAAATAATAAAAACATGAACAGAATAAAAATACATCGAATTTATAATAAAAATAAAAAGTCGAGCGGAAAGCGAAGTACAGTCAGGCAGAGCTTGGATGCTAGGACTGTGCAATTGCCTATTCAAGCATTCAGAAACTTGTCTTGTGTTCGAACTTATTTTGTTTTTATTGTGTTCGTATGGAGTTCTGGATAGCTGGGACATAGTCGGCGGGATTTAGACGTCAAAAGTTATAAGTACTGCGAACACTGTGCAACGTTTGGTGTGATTTTTTTGTATTTTTGAAGTGAAAACTTCTTCTTTCTTTAGGCGCGTTGATTTTTGGTAGGGGAATCTTATGGGTTCGCGTCACCGAAATGCCAAATGCGTTTTATGTTTTCACCTCTATCGACTGCCTATGTTTTTTAGGGTTCCGTACCTCAAAGAAAAAACGGAACCTTTATAAGATCACTTCATTGTCCGTCTGTCTGTCCGTCAGTCAAGACCCTTTTTCTCAGGAACGTGTGGAGTTATCAAGTTGAAAAGTCCCTTGAAGCAATGAAAAAATCAAACTTCTAAGTTAACGCAATCAAAAGATAAGGACGTTTATGTTCCGAAATCAAAACCTATAGTGTACTTCCCGTTGACCTAGAATCATGAAATTTGGAAAGAAGCAATTCTATGCAGCGCAAGTAAAGGAACAAATATAAAAACGGTGAATTTGTAGTTACATTAAAATAAAAAAAACATTTTAAAACTACACACATCAAAAGTGTCTAGGGATCAAGCATTTTTATGCGGATTTCTTGAGATTGAGATGTGGCTTTGTAATAAATTTATGATTTTATAAATTTATATGGATCCTTTTTGGTGCATTTCATAATTTGAATCAGGAACTGTGAATCAAATTCGAGTAAAAGATGAAAATCAGCTGTCAATATTTTCCCTATAAAAACATACAACGCATTGAAGACATTATTAGTGCTACTGTTTCCCTACTACTGATTAAAACCAACGTTATTATGGAGCGGCGACGTCATTTAAGCAGGGAAGAAATGCTCAGAGCCGTGGGAATGATAGAAGCTGGTTCCCGGCAACGTACTGTGGCTTTAGCTCTGAATACAAGTCAGAGTGTTATCAGTCGACTTTGGACACGTTACCGAAGCACTGGTACCGTGGCTGAGCGCCATGGAGGACGGTATCGCTGCACCACACGGAGACAAGACCGATACATTCAAATCTTAACTCGAAGAGCTCCAACAATAACCGCCATGATGTTAGCCGTGAGGCTTCATCACTCTTCAGGGAACTTAATTAGCGACCAAACAGTCAGAAACCGCTTGCATGAAGTGAACCTTCATTCCCGAAGACCGCTACGGGTACCACCTATAGCAATGCACAATCGTAGGATTCGATATCAATGGGCTCTTGAACACAGAAATTGGGCAGAAGAACAATGGCGTTTCGTGTGCTTTTCTGATGAGTCTCGTTTTGGTATGAGACCGGATACAAGACGTATACGACACTGGAGAACCCGTGGACGCCAACAGCGATTAAAATCCTGCCAGGAAGTCCATCCTTATAGTGGTGGAACCATCATGGTATGGGCGGGTATTTGGATCGGCGGAAGAACTGAGTTGATTTGGATCAGAGGCAACCTCAACGCTCAAATTTATGCTGAGACGATTGTATCAGACGTCATCGTTCCTCTACAAGTGCAAATCGGTCCCTTATTTCAGTTAATGCATGATAATGCACGACCGCACACCGCAAGAGTTGTAAGACAGACTCTCGCCGCAGCTAACATCAATGTCCTGCCCTGGCCTGCTCAGTCGCCAGACTTGAACCCGATTGAGCATGCATGGGATATGCTACAGAGAAGAGCTCTGCCGAATATGGAGGGTATCCAGTCGCAAGAAGACCTTTTTTTGTTGTTGCAACGAACATGGGCGGCCATTCCACAGCGTGATTTGGATGAACTCATTTTGAGTATGCCAAACCGATGTTCTTGTGTTGTTAGTGTTCGCGGTAGAAACACGGATTATTAATTGTTTAAGTTAACCAATAAAATTTTAGAGAAAACTGTTATTTCAGTCTTTTTTTCGAACTTTTGTGTTAGTGGTTCAAATGTCAAAAATCCCTTTATTAGGAAAATGGCAAATTTCTTTATTAATGCAAAGGTGACTTGGTTTATCGTTACTGTGACAAACGAAAACACTTTATTTGATGAATCCTTAAAGAAAATTTTAATTAATATCAATCAGGAGAAAAGTTATTGCAAAAATATATGTTGATCCCTAGACACTTTTGATGTGTGTATTTACCTATCTACAAATCTGTACGAAGCCCTCGGTGCGCGAGTCCGACTCGCACTTGACCAGTTTTTTTTTACATTTACTTTATTGTTTACATCATGCCATGATTAACAGTTGCTGGCTATTAGCTGACTGTCATAAAAAATAACTTATTAGGAAATTACATTTACAGACGAAAGAGAGAGTCGTCTTGCTACGATTGTTTCATATCCAAGAATTATTTTTCACTTAGAAACAATTATTGAAGAAAATTATTCGTACGCATGCAGTCAGGGGAATTAATTGTTAAAGAAAGTGACATCCTGCGTCAATTCATACAATTATTGTCGAAGAGTGACAGTTGTGATTTGAATATTCGGACTAAGGGGTTTATTTATAAGCGGTGATTAAAATTAAGTGACGTTCAAACGTCCAAAATGTATGTTTAAACAGTCCCCAATCACCACTTAACTTTAAACAACGTTTATGAATACAGGGAAATATGTTTACGTACTTAAAATATTCTTGGCTCAGAAACGAATTCCAAAATATAATTTAAGTCCAAAGTAACTTGAACTATCAAGTAGTCTATATATATAAAAGGAGAAACTGACTGACTGACTGACTGACATATCAACGCACAGCCGAAACTGCAAGGACTAGGAACGTGAAATTTTGCATACGGCTTCCTTTTATTATGCAGGGGAGCACTAAGAAGGGGTTTTTGGAAATTCAACCTTTAAGGGGGTGAAAAGGGGGATTTTGTTTGTATGAAAAATCTTATTGCTTGATTTAATAAACTTAAAATTTGGCACGAATACACGCAGACGAAGTCGCTGGCGAAGTGCTAGTATCACATACAACATCTGCATTTATGTTATGGTAGAGAAAATGAATTAATTGCCTCGCAAATGCATTTCCCGCGCCGTCCGGGGAGGTTGGGGAGCTAAGTTTTCATCTATTTATTAATGTCATAATAACAATCCCCCACTCGGGCGGTGAAATGGTCTCGCTTTAATGCCATTCATTTCTCGCACAAAAGATGGGAACCATCTCGTAAATGCGTTGCACAGATTAACTGCTTGTTACAGAGACTGCGGGTACAAAAATATTGAAGCTGTGAGTTGAAGCGCTTGATTAAACTTTGAAAATGTTTTACCTACAGTGTTGTTTTACCTAGTTTTTGGAACGAAGTTCTTTAAGACTTGCAGTAGGAGTGAACTGGTATAAATCGACACGAACCGAAAAAGCATTATGCCCCTTCCATGCGATGCCTCTTCCATGCATGGATTTTTTTTTGTGTGAAAGAGACAGATAGAGAGACATAGTTTTCATGGTGTTCGAGGACCTGAAGTCACTAGCGAGGTGATGGAGTTTCGCAGCCGCCATTTTGGATTTTCATTTTGAACTTCGTTCCTGCCGGGGGAAAAAATTCCCCGACCCCACACATTTTTTTATATTCGTAAGTTTTTATTCAAACATTCTTGTTGATCTACTATTTTTATCTTCAGTTAAACTCGACCTCGATAATTTGCCTAACTACACGGTAAAAAAATATTTAGCTCGTGCTATGTAAAGCCAAAGAATTTGATTGATGAGCAATTTGCATAGATTGTCAGTTATGAATTAGCAATAACACGGCAAATTGAAGTAGTGAGTGTTAATCTGCTCAACCATAAAGATCCCTCACAGTACATGTTTTTAATTGTGTCTATTGGTGTTTATTTTACTTATTTATTTATTTAGAATGTCCTCTATTCTTTACGCAGAATATTCGAAGCAGGCTGTAATTTACTACATAAACAACAGTGTCGACCGTACCCTGTGACCGTACCTCATAACAGATAGCCAAAAGCGCTGTAAAAAGCCACCCGGGTAAACTTTGTAAGCGTTTAAAGTCACTGAAAAACAAGCGTGACGTTTTAAACTAGATCCTATGTTTTGTAGAAAAAAAAACGCAATTAAGCTGTACACGGACGGACGAACGTAATAGCGATGCCTTTCACAGAGTGATTGGGAAAATAGCATTACTTGAGTCGCGGAGAGCTCAAAGAGAATTCAGTCATATGCAATACTTCTGCGAGTACGCTCAGTAAATAACAGCGTTGCTCCGAGCTCATCCATTTTGAATTTTGAGATTTTTATTCGCAGTTCTATTTTTGAATGGGAACCGATATTTTTATTATGATTGAATGATTTTGTATTTGGGACAGTGTTTGAGCGGACTGCGGAGGTAGAGGGTGTCCATCAAAATTATATTTTTTCAACCGTTTCATTGTTCTCTAGATCAGTAGGTATCTATTTTAATTTAATTTTGTGCAAGCTGTGTGCCCGATGGGATTTTCCCACCGGCAACTTCTGAGGAGCCTTCTAATTTTAGGAAAAAAATGGTGATACAACTAACTTTTACTTATGAACAGAAGTCTAAGTATCAACTAAATTACGAACTTCCATACTGAATTTCATCCCTTGGGGTTGAATTTTCATGCTTCTAGGCCCAGTGTTTCAGGTATTAAATAGAATTTATCTTTCAACTTTATACGTTTAGGTGTAATTTTTTCCAAACTTGCAAAAAAAAAAATGTTTTGTATGTAAAAATTACTATAATTACTAATTTCTATCATATTTTGTTTTTATAATATTGAGTGTAAGTATACGATATTCAGAAGCGATAATCATTCATCATTTCACAACAAGGATACTATATTAAAAATAACAGAACTGGTCATCACTAGGCAGCAAAATGCTATGCACAAATGGTCAGAGCAACATAACGCTGGTTCTAGGTATCCTTAACCTTTTTACCGCCTACGTCAGATTAATCCGATAAATGATTTCGTGCCCATTTCGCCAGGGTCGTATATTTACGACCAAATACCACAGCTCGTTTTTTTATTAATTACGCTGCATTCTATCAGGTTATTTGAAAAACAAAAAAAAAATCGAATCACTGTGCCTGGCGCTGGGGGCACGTCAACTGGGGCCCAACTCTGCTATTTTTTTAAATTTTTCATTCCAACACGATCCCATTCTCATTTTGCTAAAGGTTCATAATCTGCTAAAATAATGGTCGATCATTGGTCGGTCAATGGTCAGACCATTAAAACTACTACTAAATTTCATGCTAGATTTAATTTATAATTTTACATATTACGTATTAGTGTTTGCAATCTGAAGTGGTAAGAAGTTCGTAAATAGCAAAAAACATTAAATTTATTCATTTGTCATTATGTACGAGATTACCATTTTATGCCATTTCTTTCAATGGAGTGTCAGTGGTTGACCATTGGAAAGTCATAATGACGCCATTATATTAGTAGATTACCAAACTTGTCAAAATCAACAATTATGAAATCAATGATAGACCATTCTGACATATTGTAATAGCAGACTTGAGGCCCTGATATAAAGTCTGGTGGTTAAAGGGTTAAGGTGAATGCGCAGTGACCGCAAAATTCAAAATTTCTTTCGTTTTTTTGCAATTTGCAGGTCAGTGTCAGGTTGTATCTTGATCAAAATTTGATTCGCGACTATAACAGGTATGTATTTACAAAACTCATTAGAATCATTAATACATCTTTATAAGTTAGTTTTGTACCATAAGCACTTTTCCATAAGAGATTCGTCCTTACGTTATCTACATACCATTTAGGTAACAACATACCAAATCGACGCAATATCTCACATCTACATCAAACAACGAAAGTGCCTGTCAACATAGAATACGTAATATGCCATTGTCTTTGAGTTCCAATCCGTCACGTCAGTCAGAATAAGTCTGCGGTGAAAAGTGAGTGATGTTCGTCTTTTCTTTGCGAGTTGAAGTGCAGTAACTCGCAAAGAAAAGACGATTGTGAGACAGAGGCAATCAAATACTTTGCATATGTCGTTTCATAAGAGGATCCAAAGAGGATTGTTCTGGCAGAAAATTACTTATTCGTTGTGTGTGGTTTATTGTGAAAGTGGCTGTTTTTAGGGTTCCGTAGGCAAAGTGTGCCAACGGGACCCTATTACTTTATGGCCGCCGTAGACGTTCAAGTAATTTGATCAAACAGGCTGGTTCAAACAGTTTGATTAAATTGACATGAATTTCTGTGGTAAAATTTGATCAAATTTAATGAGTAATCAAATGGCTTGAAGGAATATGAATTTTGATTTTTTTATATGATCAAACTGTTTGATTAAAATTTTGACGGACAGCGGAGGCTTACGCAACTCACATAGAGTTGCGTAAGCCTCCGCTGTCCGTCTGTCTTTCCGTCTGTCCGCCCGTCCGTCCAACCATCCGTTCGTCTGTTTGTCAGCGCGTGTTGCGGTGTTTTTTCATGAGGCTGAAGTTATTTAGCTGGATCTAATCGAAACAATATAAATAATCCTACTAATATTATAAATGTGAAAGTTTGTGAAGATGTTTGGATGTTTATTACTCAATCACGCGTAAACCGATTTGGATGAAATTTGGAACACAGATAGTTTATAACCAGGATTAACACATGGAATACTTTTTATTCCAATATTCCCATGGGATCGAAACTAACGCGGGTGAAACCGCGGGGCGCTGCTAGTGTTTATTAGGTTTGCTGCTGAAGCTGATTGGGCAGCTAGTTTAGTGGTCGCCGTACTGTCAATATCATAGTAATTATATCAGATTGATGGACAACAATAGGGGCTCATGCCCCGCATGGTTGTCGCGGTCGGTTCGTCGATGGGTGGCCATCCATTAGATATCAAGATCCCTCCGTGCCTCGGAAAGCACATTAAGCCTTTGTTCCCGGCTGTCATTCGTAGATCTTTGACAGACGTTACGTGAGAAGCCCAAAAATTGACAACCAGTCTTATGAAGGGGTATCGTTCTACCCAGTCACTGGGTTTTGGAAGTCAGATAGGCAGTCGCTCCATGTAAAATACTGGTTTTTAGCTGCATCCGGTAAGACTGGAAACCAACCCTAACATAGTTGGAAAAAGGCTATCTAAATGTTTTTTAGCTAAAATTCTGTCTTTTTAACATTTACGATTGCAAGATCTCGGTTTGCCCGCGAGAAGATCCCCTGTGACCCTATTATACATACGTACAGTCTATCCAGGGACTAATGTACTGAACATCTAAACTGTCATACGACAAAACTAAACCTTACTTTTTAGAGAATAGAGTCTAGATTTCTTCATTTTGCCTCTGCTATCGGCGTTAGCGAATTTGATTCGATTAACGTAGCTAGGCAGTATAACTATGATAGATAACGAAGCAGTAATGTACGGAAAGTATTCTTTGATACTAGAAGTGTTAGCTGAAATAACTCATGACAAAAACACAATTTTCCCCAAATAAAGGTATTTGTCAGCAAGAATAACATCAGTAATGATGAGTTTAAATTATTTGTATCCCTATTGAAAGTAGGACAAGATGTAAGTAAATAAGTAACGTTCGAGCAGTGGTGACCCAGTGGTAACGGTTGTGACTTACGGGACGTAGATTAGAACCCAGACAGGCTCATAGCCTCATACATAGTGTAAATAATTTCATCACCACTGCTCTCAAAACGGCGAAGGAAAACACCTTAAGGAAACCAGCATGTCTTAGAACCAAAACTTCGAAGACATGTGACATCTACCAACCCGCACTGTGCTCGCGTGGTGGATTACAGCCCAATCCCTCTCGAAGAGAGGAGACCCGTGACCGAGCAGTGAGAACATTGTAGGCTGATTATGCCAACTCGAAAAAGGACGAGTTGGATTATACACGAAAATAAATCCTTTGAATCTTTGCTATAATGGAAATTAAGCTGACTCATTATAGACTCAGCAGAAAGTGGAAAAGGGCAGATCCGACTTCGTATAAGACGTGAGAGCCAATGAGATCCCCTTTAAGTGAGTCCAGAAGGACTCCGTAGACAACACTGCTTCAAATGAATTCGCTAAAACCGCAAACAGAAGGTTCTCATAAAAAATATTTACGCTATTTCCATGAAAACGTTTTATAATCGACGTAAATCGGTCGGCAACATTAAAAATTAGATTGGTTGGCTCAGTTAATGTATCTAACTGACGTCTCTTGCCTTAATCTTGAGCTTGAGAAGCTCGGTAAACAGTAATCTTTGCCGACGCGCTTTGGTTCAAAGACTGTGTAAGCTGCAGAATGATTGGACAAAACGTTTTTTTGCCTATTTTTAGTGTATGCACTAAGATTTTTTCTCTAACAAGCCATGCAGCCGTCCGATACTGTTTCCCGTCGACAATAATGACCGACTTGCATACAAACAGGGATAGCGTTTTCAAAAATACTTCCTTAGTAGTTACCTTCGTTGTCTAAGGAGCCTTGTGCAAAATTTCATGTTTCTAGACTCAGCGGTTTAGGCTGTGCGTTGTCTGTCAGTGAGTGAGATTTGAATTTTTATTAGGTAGGTAGATGGGGAAGTATTGAAATATTGCTTTGGTAGCAAGGTAAGAATCCTAAAAATAGAGTCCGCTATTAGATGTATGTTGATTTAAATGAATCAGTGTTTCAAGCGTATTTTAACGGAAAAGCGAAAAAGTTCGGCTTTAAAGTGCGTCATTTCTGTCACACAGGACGAGGCTCTTTCTCACTCTTTAATAATGTTTTCTCGAACTACCAACCCTACACGATTTAGTTCCAAAGCAAATTTCGATAGCTACCCAAAACCGCTTGGCGCAAATAGAAGCTAACTTACACAATTACAGTCAAACCAAAACTGGATTCCAATACGTGTCAGCTGGTTTTAGGCATAAAACGTATTCGCAGAGGAATATCTCATCACTCTCGTCATTTTCATCAAAGCGAATGGAACTCTATCCAGACTTATTTCCGGGGGCGCTCGTTTGGAATAAACAAACGGGCGATCTACGAATGGAAGCTGGCCTTGATTTTTTCCTTATTGAGCCTCCGCACTAATTGATGTCGTGATCAAATATACGTGCCTATTTTATGAATAAATATTTGTGATCAATGGATCATCTTCGCGGAGTTCGCTTAGCTGAATTTGGGAATATTTTCTTGGATAGATAGTCAACTTTTTGCGGTCGATACGCTACGAAAAAGCGTGGGTCATCTTTAGACTTGATTCATAAAAAGCTAATTACAAATACCTACCCCATGGATTGCTAAAAACAATAAAAAAATATGATATAAAAAAATTTCAGGCAACACCGATATTACATAAAATAAAAATTAAAACAAATTTAAATGCCTAAAAATAAAATAAATTAATTTATACAAATAAAAAGGTCCCAGAATTAAACAGGGAACGATAACACAGGGAAGTAAAATATATTAAGAAAATGTATAAAAACTTTCCGTCTACGATAACGTTATAACATGCATTTTAATACATTTTATGGACGTGGACGTGAACGTCCACGATAATAAATAGTCACATTAGAAATTATAAAACCGCACATTATGTACGATAAAAGCAAACGGTATAAAGAGATCAAAATCAACGACGTGAATATTATTCCCGCATGTTCAACCAAATAAATTTTAATATTCGCTCGCTAGCTGTGTGGAAGTAAAACGAAGGCAATCAATATAATTTGGCTGTTGGAAAGCTCACAACATTTTGATGACCATTAGAGGGAAAACTGGATATAAATACGGTGTCGTCATTAATAAAATGGTATTTAAATTGACATTTATTAATTTGGGATGACAAATAAACTTGCAGAAGCAAGGACTGCTTAGTGTGCATATTCACACGAGCAACACGCGTCGACTGCAGCCATCGACACAACGGGTGTCAACGTTACGGGTGTCGACGGCTGCCGTCGACGCGGTGTAGACGGCCGCTGTTGCCTTTTAAAGTGAAACTTTTATTACATCGTCTCAAACTTTTTCGTCTGTGTGTTGCATGTCGCGTGACGGTCGGCCGCGGAGTAGGGATAAAGGGAAATTTTTAGTTAAATGTATATAATATGAAAAAAAGTTTCACTTTTACCGTGGTTTCATAAAACCACACAATCCTTTTTTTTTAATCTTTCTTTTTTTTTAATCGTTGCCCCACACTAGGAATTACTCCTGTATCGTGGGTGCGTTTACAAACATTTAAACTCACATACAAAAACAGCCAGACCCGGAATACCCGGTCATACAAATATTTGTTCCGTGCGGGAATCGAACCCGCGACACGCAGGGCAGCAGTCAATCGCTTAACCACTGCGCCAACCGTGCCGTCAACACGTCGCACGTCGTCTGAAATGTTAATCACGTCTTTGTCATCGACACGTGTCGCTCGTGTGTATGAGCACTTATAGGTGTCCCTGGAAGTATGGATCAAATCGAAGGGCGCGGGCAAAGCATAAAAGAAAGAAAAAGAAATATAGGTTTATTTGTCACAGAAACACGTGCAATCAAAAAGATAATTAATTCTAATGACATCATATATAATAAAAACAAAAAAAAAATATATCTTTATACATGAGCACAAAACAGAGATAGTCGACGGCTGCACGTCATGACTGTGACAAGAAGGCTTCCACTCAGCATGATGCTGTGCTATAGGGGACCCACAGCACAGCGCTGATAAAAAAATAATTTGCGTAAAATACTTCTCAATCATCAATCATTCTCAGGATCAAAAAGTTTGGAAATGACTTTGCCCACGCCCCTATTTGATTTGATCCATGTACTTCCAGGGACGTGTTGTCCTTTTTAGAACGGTGTCCCGGATTGGATCTCTCGTAAAATACAGCTAATACAAGGAGTAGCCAGGGCAGATCGAAGACCTAATAAATGCATGTTATATTCGATAACAATATTTATGCGTTCGATTTCCTAAAATGGTTCGTTTCCTGATGATTACTAACATGTTTCAATAAATGACATATGTATTTCATTGGAAATATGTGATCGACGATATCATAGAAGTATTAAAGTTATATTTACTTACTTATAACTTGCGTATAATATATAAGGGATATGTCTCTGATATTTTAATCATGTTGGAGAGCGACGCATGTTACGACGTACTATTATTATATAAATATCCTTGCTCTAAAACAACTAATTTAATTCCAAATGTATTCCTCAAATGGATCTTAATATCGCTACACCAATATCAGAAAATGTATATACTGTCTATTATTACCATGTATAATTACGATATCATCATCTGCCGAACCTTTTCTCAACCATGTTAAACATGAAGCGACTGCCTATCTGACCTCCAGAATCCAGTTACCGGGTGATATTATAACCCCTTGGTAAGACTGGTTGTCAGACTTTTGGGCTTCTGACGATCCGTAACGACTGCCAAAGGGCTATGAATGACAGCCGGGACCAACGGCTTAATGTGCTATCCGAGGCACGAATTGGTCCCGATGTGATGGTCACCCATCCATGGACCAACCGCAGCAAGCATAGCTTAACCTGACCGATCGACCCGTGTGGCTGTTATTACTTAGTCACAAGCCCCTCTCAACTATATTTACGATATTTCAGGCATAAGGAAAATAACATGAAAAATCAAGATATTTTATCATTCATTTATAATTATTTATTGCCGAAAACAAATTCAATATATTTACAATAAAACTAATAGGTTAACTTAATTAACTATTATTCTATGCCTGAGTATATTTTAAGCGACACAGCCACTTGGAACGCACCTGAAGAAGCCCACATCGTAGCGTCGTTTTAGATTTAGAACCTTTCGGTATTGCCAGTACAATATAAAACTTCTTTAGTGCTGCCAGTAAAATATATATCCCAATAAATCCAACAGTATTATGCATTAATACATTGAAACAGATTGAAACCTAAGACTATGACATTCGTGTCAACTGAGAGTTGTGATCATAAACCTGCCTGCCTAGTGTGACAGATAAATTGTGAGGGTCATAACATTCGTTTTCACAGTGACATTTTGCGAATGGGATATTCTGCGTCAGATCCATATTGAGTAAGAGTTCTCGAAAAAGGGCTTTGCAGACTGAGTTTTTCAACACTGAAGGTTTCAAGAAATGACTTTTCTTATTTATAAGAATCGTGTTGACCCAGTGGTTAAGGCCTCGTGTGTTGTGGGTTCCAATCCAGGCAAGTAACAATGTGACTTTTTCAATTCATATGTAACCTAACTGTGGAATCGGCAACCCATCTTGAGCAAGCTTGGTGATCAATGCTTGTGCCTTGAAAAGAGGCCTTTGATCTGCAGTGAGACAATAATAGGTTGGTATTATTATTCCTAGGAAAAGCCTCATATTCTTTTCTATTGATGAAATGGACTTTGTCTGAAAATAAATAAATTATCTATACTCGTACATATAAAGTTCAAAGTCCTGACGGAATGATACATCAACGCACAGCCTAAACCGCTGGTCCTAGAGATATGAAATTTGGCGGGTGTGTTCTTTGTGAAGAGTAGGTATCCACTAAGAGGTGAATGGGGGAGAGTGAAATTTCACGCGGACGAAGTCGCGGGCAGAAGCTAGTATTATATGTTAAGCTGGTTTCGCATTAAGTCCTAACCTCAAAATCATTAGTATCTCGAAAATACATCCAGGTTTACCAAATATGTCGCCATTTTATTTCGACATGCCAATTTACGCATATCATTAAGCACACAGCGATATCCCAGGCATTCAATAAACACCATAGCTAAGCTAGAACATTGTCCGATGAACGTGGCTAATCTTCAATTAGTTCGGATGTCAATTAAAGGCAGTGTACAGTGGTACACAGACTGTGTAATTATATACACACTGATGGAGGAAATGATGGGATATAGCTTAATTATAGCGACTGTAATGAAAGTATAGGTATATATTGTCTTAGAACTGCTAAATATATGTAGATTACAATATTACGAAACCGGAAAAGAAGATACGATAGGATTATGGAAAGATACTTGTTGTGATAAGTCGTTATATTGGACAAAAAGTAGATGGAGAATAATGTTTGATTTTTCTATGGTATTGCTTTTCCTGAAGAACATAATTTTTTTTTTTTTTCTAAATGTCGACCTTTCAAACGGATGGAGAAAGAGAGAGATGTGAAAACCGATGCTTAACTGAATCACAACCACAAAACAATTTTCTCTACCTATATAACTCAAACATTTTATTTACCGAAAACGCCTCCTCTTAAATCTTAGCAAAATATCAACAGATATTTATTATAGCCGGGTAAAGCTTCCCTGCGCCTAATGAAAAGGGAGTTTTACTAGGAATGAGCGTATTAGTTCCAGGATATCGAAACGAATTCAATCGAGATGATGTGCCAGATCTGGCACATGGTCATCGTACTATAACGAATGTGTAAATTATAGATGTCTGTAATAATAATATTCGTGACCATAAAGAAAAGAGTGTATCTCTTTTAGGCCAAATCTAAAAAAAACTATACTGCCTTTATAAAACCTATCTTTCACTGCTTCCTAGTGCTTAAGCTCAGGAGAAAAACTAGCGCAAACAAGTCCCCAACAAAACATGACATACCGTAAAATAACATCACCTGTTGTCTCCAAAGGGTCTGTAACCTCTCTAGGTGTACCTAAGTACAGACGCCAGCACATCAAGCTATCCGAAACTGTCAAATTTTCCCAATCAACTTTGAACCTTATGCTTTAGCGATAAAGTTGAAAATCTGTTAAATAAATTTGACAGATAGGTAGCTTGATGTGCTGGCATCTGAACACCTACATTTCAACAGTTACGTTTAACTAACAACACATCAATCTGTTAATATTTTAAAGCCACTTACAGAAATGAAAATCAAAAACTGCTACTGTTGCAAAACGAGCACGAACATAAGTGAGATCTTCTTGCTTAAACATAAGTTTGGAACAAAAGACGCTCGCCTAACAGAACTTGCTCTAAAAACTGCTGAGACATTTAAGAAGCAGTTACGTAGCAACTTTTGGATGTCACCTGGCTACCAAAAACATCATGTAGGTACTTCACATTTATTATGTTTCCATTGAAACTTATGGTACAGCTGGCTTTGTGGTTGGGGTGTTACAGAATTAGTGTTTTAAAGGAGATTCATATGGGATTATCACGTTAATATGTATTTTAAAAGTGCCACTTCCATTTAAATTATCTAAGTTAGGTATCCCATACTGTTTGCTTGTTTTTATTGCATGATGTGGTTTCCTATAATTGAGCACATAGATTTTTGTTCTTGTCCATTATATTATAGCATGTAAGGTGTATTCTTTGTTGGAGATCCTAATAAAAAAAATATTGTGACTTTATTGGTGATGTTTTTCGGAAAGGCAACATATACAATAAATGATACATTATAGAATAGAATAGAATAGAACACAAAAAAAATATACATACAAAACAAAATGATACATTATAATTATAATTTAGATAAAAAATTTAGATTATTCAAAATAAATGGTAAGTTATAGTGGCAAAAAAAAATCCGACTGGTAGTTCCAGAGATTCGCGAGCTTTTTCTTAGCGTATCGATGGCAAAAATATAACAAGAAAAGTGTAGGTCATTTTTTAAATTTGTTTCGCCCAAAATTCAGTAACGCGAATATCGTTTGCTGCGTTCAAACAAACAAACAATCAGACTCTGCAGCTTTATTATTCGTATATATGGTCAAAAAGTCGTGGATCAAACGAAATAAGGGGGATTAATGAGGTCATTTACCAACGCTTTTAAAGTGAGAAATAATTTTGTTAACGCTTATTTTTTTTTTCGGAAAAAAAAAATAATTGGTTTTGAAAGATACCCAGAGCCGCAATAGAATTTTTGTAGTGCTGATACATTATCTAGTAATAATACAACACCGTTTGTTTTATTGTCTTATATATATATATTTAAATGAAGTATTCTAATTTGTAAAAGAACTCGGTATACAAAAATATTCATAACTTTTAGGGCAATTTAATTATGGCCATGCTGTAGAAAGACTTTTTGGTGGAAGTGACCTCCTTTATCTCCCTATTTCATTTGATCCACGAAATCTTGACCAACCTGTATGGATAGATAAGTATAGATTGTGGCTAAGTAATAAAAGCCGCATGGGTCGATCGGTCAGGTTAAGCTGCGCTTGCCGTGGTTGTTCCATGGATGGGTGACCATCTTTACATACCAATACCCATCTGTGCCTCGGAAAGCACGTTAAGCTGTTGGTTCATTCGTGGATCTTTGCCAGTCGTTACGGGTCGTCAGAAGCCCGAAAATCTGACAACCAGTCTTACCAAGGGGTTTCGTATTACCCAGTAACTGGGTTGTGGAGGTCAGACAGGCAGTCGTTTCATGTAAAATACTGGAATAATAACAATCTCCAATTTCTCGAACTGTTTGATATATGCGAGCTCTTAAAAAAGTTCAATACATATTAAAGTTTTTTAAGAGTTGGCATAAATCGAGTTGGGAAATTATTGTACCTGAGGCTACAATAATTTCCCAACTCACCTATAATTATAAAACTCCTTTGAAAATAAATCTCTTTAATTACGTACCATGGTACAAACATAACAACAGTAAACGGAATTTTATATAAAGTTGTATCTTGTTAATGTCTAGGGGGTGCTACTAATGAGGATTTAAATATTTCAGAGAAAAGCGGGTAGAAGGAAAAATCCGCAAATCCTGAAAGAGAGCTGTAGTAGCTATGTAATGTCAGTAGTACAAATAATTATATTTCCTTACTAACTCTGACCTATTTACGATTTTTTCTCTCAATTTTCATTAAAAAGTACTTTTTGCGGTTATAAAGTTCAAAGTAAGAAGGTTTCATGGACCTTACGATCCCACAATCAACACTTATCTCACAACAAGTGTCGATTACAAAACATGGATCCTTTATAATAATAATAATATCATTTATTTCAGGTACCACATAACCCATATCAGACAACATCTTTAAAATTACAATTATTATTTAACATCAAATTCAATTACATTAAAAATTAAAAACTATTGACTATTGATTATGAACTATTGTCGCAAATAAAACATGAATATAATTTACGCATTTATTTATTAAAGTGAACATTGAATATTAACATCCTTATATACAATATCATATATAAAATTCTCGTGTCACAGTGTTAGTTACCATATTCCTCCGAAACGGCTGGAGCGATTTGTATGAAATTTTGTGTGAAATTCAGTAGGTCTGAGAATCGGCTACTATCTATTTTTTTTTTTGCATAACGACGTTTGCGGGTTCAGCTAGTATTCTTATAAACAGGGTTACTTATAATTCGACGTATATCCGTCAGGAGCTGATAGGGGGGCCAAAATGCAACAAATGGATCCCCCATATGTATGGTTGAAATTCAATAGTTTTCGAGATATTTGAATTTTAAGGGTTTTTCGATATAATTCCAAATTAAAAAAAAAACACAAATATTGAATGGGTACCATTAATAAAATTATATTGTAGCTGGCACTTCAATTAAGCTATGAACATAATTAAAAGTACTTAATTCAACAAAAAATTAAAATAATGAGCGATTTAAGAATAATATTTTACCAATACTTTAATTTTACGCTTCAAAAATCTCGAAAGCTATTGATTTCCGGCTATACATAGGTACCTATGGGGGGTTCAATTTGTTGCTTTTTGGCCCCCCTATCAGCTCCTGACGGATATACGTCGAATTACAAGTAACCCTGTTTATTGGATGGCATTGACATCGACGCGCAAATTGTAACCATGAATTCAGCAACCCACCTGCGCGCTGCGTTGAAATTTTTCGTAAGTTATAAAAAAAAAATGCTGTTTCATACACTATACACTATACATTTTGCTGTATATTGTATGTATTAAAGAATGTTAATATAAGTATTCACTATAAATAAATTCATACAGTTATATTCATATTTTATTTACGAATAAATAATAAATAAGATAATAGCTGTAATGCGTAAGAAAGTGGCGTCATTATTACTCGTACAAAGACTGCGCGGTAGCACCAACAGCATTTTGCAAATGATTGCGTCCCGTTATGACTGTCCCATACAGGCACACTGGGTGGGAATTAGTAACGGGAAAATTGTAATGTTTATGTTTGTTTAGATCACTTTGTATTAGATACCTACTAACATAGATCTTAAGAAAATTGTTGCTAACATTTATATGGACTCTGTCCGAAATAAATGGAATTATTATTATTATTATAATACATCTTAGTATTTACACTAGTTACCAAAATAAAAGCATAATTAACTAACTAACTATAACTAATAAATACAAAAACAAAAGAACCCCTAATCATCGAAGTACTCGTCCGCATCGCTGTCATCTGGAAACAAGCCCAGAAGACTGGCAGCATCATATAACTTAATTGAAATTTCCTGAATCGCCTCTGCGTAAAAGATAAGGTACATTTACAGCGACACACAGCAATACTCCTTGCCTACTTAATTTTCTTTTCTCATTTACATAACTTTTTTTAATAACAGCAACCCATGGGGTCGACGTTAATACGAACAATATGTATAAACAGTACATATATACACTTTCATTGCTACACTCGGCGGAGGTAACGGTATGTAACAATACCAGGCAAACATACATACAGAAACGTAACGCGTTTTGTTACTTTAAGAGCCGTTCCACACGATTCGTTGCACGCCAGAACTTTGATACGTTGCCGTAGCGGCGGCGCCTGATCCGAATTCCGAATTTCGGTCGCAATAGCCCATCTTAGGCTGTTACTTAAATTTCATGACGGACAACCCTTATAAGTTTTAAAGCACTGTGTGACCTAAACCCGTACTTCAGTCACGCTTTTTTGAGAATTAAATAGTCCATTTTTACATATAAAAGCGTGACTTAAGTCCAGGTTAGGTCACAAGGGCTATAAAATAGTATACGATACGTGTGATTTAAGTCGTCTATTAATGCACGGAGTTTAGCACTTAGCACCCTCGTTAGCCGTGCGATAATGGGCTACTTAAGTTACATGTATCGTAAAGTACAATTCGGTCTGACTAGGGTTTTGGATCCTCATGATTCACTGTCGTATAAGCTAGCCCCCTGTGTCCCAAAACACGCAGTCAAAGTGATCTCTGCGCTGCCACCGACGACAACACAGCGAAAGTGGTGAAGTTTTGTGCCAACAAGAATTAGTAGGTATAGTAAGATATGTACTGTCGTGCCAGCGACACGAAGAAGAAGAAGAACAAGCCTGTTCGTGTTCATATCTAGTGTTCTGTTAACGGTTTGGGTAACGAAAATGGACCAGAACAATTATGATAATTATGATTGCTTAAATCTGATTGCGTCATTAATTGGACGAATTAAAATATAATTTCGAAGTATCATAGTTGTTAGATCATTTCGGTGCGGTGCCGTGAAGCTTCGTGTGGCGATGCTCTAACGTTTTTGAGAATTAAGCCAAGCCACAAGGGAAAACGATGGCTATTTAAAGTCGCTCAGAAAATTCGCATAGAAGATAAGGCAGTAATTGCGGACGATCTTGTGGGAATGTCGGAAAAATTCCGCCGAGGCCGAATTTTTATCAATACCTATATGTCTTTGAAAGTAAAATAGTGGTATTTGAATTCTTTTGGTACCGTCGAGGTGGGTCGTTATGGTTTATCGGGCGAGTTCTCGTTAGAAGGGTAGGTATTTTTAACGGTTATTTTCTTTGTATGCTTTAGATATCTTAGGGCCAGGGGTTCAAATCATTTTGATTGATTCTATATGACGCAGACAGGATCTTCTTTTTAGCTTTCCGAGCTAAATGGTGGTTGATTTGATCTAAATTAGCTAGACTAATATTATAAAGAGAAAAAAAAATCTTGAAAATGTTTGTTTATTTGTCACTCTTTCACATTAAAATGGCTGAACGGATTTGGATGAAATTTGGCACATGACTAGACCATGACCTGTATTAGGATATAAAATTAAGTGTTAAGAAGAAAATTAAATGTTAGAACGAAGATTAAATGTTAAGAAGTCATGTTAGTGAGGCTCATACGTAAAATATCGTATTTATTTTGCAATAGCAGGCAGAATCTGTCCTTTTTATACTTGTCTACCTACCCCACAGGCTTACAAGCGAACTGTGATGTTACCCGGCTAATTCTGCGTAGAACACTGGGTTGTTCCACAATATGTACCATTAGTCTCCTTCGACGTCCAATTTGTGCGTTGTCATTCCCACGCATAAATTACTTATTACCCATTGTCCTACTGTCCACATGTCTTGGATATGTCAGACGTTTCAAATAAGACTTGACATTCACAGAGAAGGTCACCTTAAGGATGGTTTAAGCTAAGTTGTGACCAGTTTTTAGCTGTGCTATGTAAAGTCGGGGAAATTTATTGTTAAGTAAATTGACTAGCAACTTAAATTGTTGTAATTTATGCAAACGATATATAAGATAGATAAGCATGTTGTAGTGTGCGTTTACAGACCCCCTAATTATCAGAACTTTTCTTTATTTGAGTCAATAATGGAAGATGTCCTAGCGAAACTTGCATCCAATAACAAAGCCACAATTATTTGTGGTGATTTTAATATTAATATTTTGGAAAATAATACAAATAGCAGTAGATTATTAAGCCTTTTCAAATCATTTAATTTAAGTAATGTTTTTACAGAACCGACTAGAGTAACGCCAACTTCTGCTACTTGTATCGATAATGTCTTTTGCGATTGTGATTATTTAGATAAAGCCATCGTAAATTATCTGCCGTCTGATCATAGTGGACAAACGGTAACTTTTAAGTTTAAAACACCTTTGCAAAAAGTGCAAATACAATTTAGACCAATAACGACTAGTAAACTAAATAGATTCAATAGTGCTCTACATAATAAGTTGAATGATCTGGGCCTTAATATGGATGATGCAAATAAATTGTACGAGGTTTTCTTTTCAGTAGTGCACACTCAATTCAATAAAACTTTTGAAAGGAAAACAAAAAATATTTGCCCTAATTTTATATTTAGTGACTGGGCAACTAGAGGTATTAGGATAAGTAGGGAAAGACTGTTCGAGCTGTATGGCCTTAAGCCTTACATCAATACTGAAACTTTCAGCAAGTATGTTAGTACATATTCCAAAATCTTTAGAAATACCTGCAAAATAGCCAAAGCCATGTACATTAGTAACAAAATAAAATCAGCAGAAAATAAAATAAAAACAGTTTGGAAAATCATAAATAACGAAACTAGTAGGAATAAAAAACGGAACACTGATTACTCATTGGAGACTTCACGTGGTGCCATAAGCTCTAACTTAGAAGTAGCTCAAGAATTTGTAAATTTCTTTACTAATATACCATTAAAAACGACGGAAGCTTTAAATTCCTCATCCGACGTATCAATTGATTTATTAAGAGCTAACGTTCCAAACTGCCCGGTTGAATTTAAATTTAAACATATAAACCCCATGATAGTTATTAAAGCATTTCGGCAAATCAAAATTAAATTGACCGAAGATCTATGGGGAATGTCTATTAAAGTTTGTACATCCATAATCGAGACTGTAGCACCATACTTAGCTTTAATATTTAATATGTGTGTAGATCAAGGAGTCTTCCCAGATTTAATGAAATACAGTAAGGTTATTCCACTTTTTAAATCTGGGGACAGTAAAGACACTAATAATTATAGACCAGTATCCGTGTTGCCGGTATTCAGCAAGGTATTCGAAAAGGTAATGCTCAATCAAATGCTTAATCATTTCAACAAAAACAAAATCTTACACGATCAGCAATATGGTTTCACCAAAGGACGTTGTACGACTGACGCCGGTGTCACCTTATTAACACACATATTTACAGCGTGGGAGGAGGCCCAAGATGCCATAGGAATCTTTTGTGACCTCTCTAAGGCATTTGACTGCGTTAACCATGACACCTTGCTCTTAAAACTTAAGCATTACGGATTAGGTAAACTTGCGCTCAGTTTAGTAAAATCGTATTTAAATGATAGACAACAAAAAGTGCAAATAAATGGTGTCAATTCACTTGGTCTAAAAGTAGAAATCGGTGTTCCACAAGGCTCGATATTAGGTCCTTTCCTCTTTTTAGTATACATTAATGATTTACCCCATTTATTAAAAAAACAACCACAAATGGTGTTATTTGCTGACGATACTTCATTAATTTTTAAGATAAGTAGACGTGCTCCAAATCTTAACGACGTAAATAACGCCCTACTGCAGGTGCATAATTGGTTCACTGCTAATAATTTAGTATTAAATGGGAAAAAAACTAAATGCATACGATTTTCTTTACCGAATGTTAAAAGTAGTGATTGTGACATAGTATTGAATAAAGAGATACTAGAATTCGTCGATAAAACTGTTTTCCTGGGGATCACGCTCGACTCAAGGCTGCAATGGGGTCCTCATTTAACATCTCTTGCAGGACGGCTTAGTTCAGCAGCATATGCTGTAAGAAAAATCCGTCAATTTACTAATGTAGATACCGCGAGGCTAGTCTATTTCAGTTACTTTCATAGTATCATGTCTTACGGTATTTTATTATGGGGACGGGCTGCAGATATCGAGTCTATTTTTATTCTGCAGAAAAGAGCCATCAGAGCAATATATGGCCTCCGCAGGCGCGATTCTCTAAGGGAACTGTTTAAAGACATTAATATCATGACAGTACCTTGTCAATACATCTATGAAAACATCATGTACGTAAGGAAAAATTTAAATCTTTTCAGTAAAAGAGGTGAAAGACACACCTATGGGACTAGAAATAGGGACCAATTAGTTCAACCAGGTTTCAGATTGGCTAAAGTAGACTCATCCTTCATGGGGTACTGTTTAAAATGTTACAATAAAATACCCCCCCACATACTCCAACTCAATGAAACGAAATTCAAATCTTGCATAAAACGCACACTATGCAGCCAAGCATATTATAAGTTGGGGGATTACATCGCTGACAAAAATGCTTGGCTGAACGCTGGTCCTGCTCCACAAGGGCGCATAAACTAATTAATTAGCATTCGAAATTATAGTTGGAGCTGCTGAAGATTGAAAAACTATCTTTGCATTGTATAAATTCAATCTCTTAGTATTGTATAATTGCATAGCACACGTGTGAGCACTATGTACCTAAACTATAAAGGTACCATTTACTGGGTACGTCTTTAATTGACTTGAATGTGCCCTGGCAGCTGAGAGTATGTCATGCTCACTCAAATGTCTCGCTGATGGTGGCGTGTGTGTTGGATCATTGGGTTCCCTTCAAAATGGTTGAGCTGAATGGTGCTGATCCATACGTCATGTTCGTGAACGGGCGCCGTCAGTAGGGACTGGTCATCTCTTAGCCGCCACGGCTTATTTTAATTTATGAATTGTTCTTTTTAGTACGGACGCCTTTAACGTGCACGTCTTTCTGCATCGTTCTCACATGTATAATTTCAACATGAATGATGTAATCAAGATTTTTGTAACAATTTTATGATTTAAAAGAGTGTCCGTGGAGTTTCTTGCCCGTTCTTCTCCACAGGGATCTACGCTTTGGAATGGGCAACTAGCTTCATCTTTCTGACTGACCGACCCTTGACAATTCAAAAGTGCCTATAATTGGTTTATTTGAAATAAATGCTTTGAGTTTGAGTTTGAAAAAAAAAAAAACCGTCATTCACCGTCATTCTTTGACATTTGTATGAAATGTAATTAAAACACGCCAAATTGACGTAGAGTGTTTTGTTAAACAATTAATTTAATTGTTTAGCAAAACTAAGGCAATTCAAGGTAAAATGCATAATTATCATGAAAAATGAGTTCAATAACACCTAAATATTCGACAAACCATTTTTGTAGAGCAGATAAAAGTTAAGTAGGTACCTAAGGGATGTTTCGGAGAAGCCAAGTCCCTACCTCATTTGAATATTTTAGAAATAAATGTTATTGTTATCTCCATGTTTAATTCTCAACGCTGATGCTGAGTACCGTCTCCTGCAGATCTTTGAAAACCTTCGCTTTTATGTTATTATTCTATTAAGCTTTTTAGGTCTGAAAGTAAAATAATGCTGTGGAAATGCGTTCGTTGCGAAGTATGTGAGGTGTAACTTAAATGATAGACTGAGAAATGATCAGCGGGGCAATTGCGTAACACATTATCAATCGGAATCGGCTTCATTTTGACAATTCAACATTGCGTTATTTAGTTGTTGAGCAGACAAATTTTTGGAATATAAGAAGCAATGGATTTTGCTTCGAAATTATTCAGATTTCGATTGATAGTGTGTTACGAATACGCAATTAGGGTGCTGATAAGGCAACCGTGCGGTTTAAAGGAGTAAAAACAAAAATTAAAAAGCTAGATGCTTAGATGGTTTGGTCACGTTGAGAGGATGAGTGAGAGTTGACTAACAAAAGATATTTAGAAGGCAGAAGTGAGTGATAACACCTGGAGGGGACAACCTAGACTAGAAGAATATATAGTGACCTAATGGTATGTTTTTCAGAAAGGTCTGATGACGGGACCAACAGCCTAATTGTATAACACACAATCTAAATTATTTTTAAGGATATTGCTCATCCATTGCTTCATATGTTTGAAAAATTGTATGCTCAACAACGTTAATAACGCAATGCATTTTGTTGAACTGTCAAAATAAAAGCCATTGTTACTGTAACCCCCTTACTAATAAACGTTGTGAAGCGTCTGTATAGTTACACAACGCTTTGTCTTCTTCTTTCAAAAGTCAAATTCCTGACGACTGAAAAAGAGAAATCGGTGTGTAACTATTCTTCTGATATAATAGTTTTATTAGTAAGGTGTGTTACGCAATTACCCCACAAATGTATAAACGTACAGCGTTCTGTATTTTCTGCCTAATCCCATGGAATGAAGGCGTGTGTTTATGTATGTAAACTTTTTATTTAATAAGAATGTTGCTCTTCCCTGGTGTTGTATATTTATTTATAATTTCTAAATTGAATAACGAAAGTTGAAACAGAAGTGTTCGTACGAAGTTGATGTGATACGTCACACCTAAATTATAATTAGTGTCGGGAAATTTCATTCCTGAAAATTAAATTGTGTTCGCAGTTTAATAATATAGTTATTATACTGTGTTCTGTGATTTTGTTAATACTAAAATATGTGAGTGGAAATTACTTTGCTCATTAAGTTTAAATTTGAAAATAGCAGCATAAACAGTTGCGATGATGTTTTGTAAAACAGTTTGAATTATTCCTATTGTTTTCGAGTAATATTTGATTAACTGAACTGAAGAAGTTATTGTGACTTTGTCATGTTTAGTTTTACAAAATGTTTTACCTTATTGGTCTACCTCATTGATCTGGTGGTCACAAGTATTACTTGCTGAGCATGAGGTTTTCGATTCGATTCCCGGATAGGGAAAGATGTTCCATCTGGAATTTCTCAGTAGCAGCCCGGATGGCATATATGGCGGATGGAATAGTTTCACCCCCTATTACAAACTAGCCAGCCGATCGATTCTGTAAAAATCTCACCGTGATAACTTAGGTGAAGTGAACGTGAAGTGAGCTATCAGTAGGGATGATCCCTAACATTAGGTGGAATGACAGCTCAGTTCACCTTAGTTTTCAAGGTGAGATTTTTACAGAATAGCACTGCAGATGTGGGTGTAATAGAATAAAGTTGAATGTAACCTACACCACATGTTAGGATGCATGAAGAAGCCTCCTCGGCTCCTCATGTAGTGAAGTTTGTTCCGCCAGTTACTTAACTGAATCGAGCCCTCGGCGCATCCTGGACAGTCACACCCAACACCTTATCTGTCTGACTGGCCAATTCTTCCCTTGCGGTGGTAGGGCTGTCGCCCGCTTGGTTTGCGACCACCCTTCCACCGGAGTCCGGCGTCAAGCAGCCTGCTGTGGTTCGTCGATGCGTGGGAGTTCCAGTGCCTTAGACATCTTCTGGGCACGCTCGTTCCATCATAGACCTCATCCACCGCTTTCCATCAGGCGTGATCGAGGTCAAAAATATAATTAAGAATAATATTTGCATAATAATCCTACTTCCTACTAATATTTAAAATGTGAAAGTTTGTGAAGATGTTTGTTACTCAATTACGTGTAAACCGTTGAACGGGTTTAGATGAAAGGCACACAGATAGTTTATAACAAGGAATACTTTTTATCCTACTGGAAACTAACGCGGGTGAAATCGCGAGGCGCTGCTAGTATTTGCATAATGTTAAGAATAATATTTTTTAATGTAAAGAATAAAGGAAATACGTTATAATTACCTGTAACAAAGGCATAATATGTAAACAAAACAGTTATGTAAACCAAATTGTTGCAATCGAGGCACAATCATGAACGGGCGATTTTGCAACGCGCACTACTGGGTTTTCAACGCACTGCTTAGCAACGAGAGTTGAAACTCCAACAGTGTATTTTTTGACTAACGGGATGCGCTCTGTTGGATTCTCAATGATCGGCTCAACACCGAGAGTTGAAAATTCAATGCGCGATACTAAATCGCCCGTGGGCACGAGACCTTAATCTTGATTGCAACAATGTTGTAAAAAAAAATCGTCGCGTTTAAAAGTCGCCCGTGCAGACCTGGGCTTGCTCTCGACGTACCCTTTGGATACAATGTCGGGTTGCCAGCTGTGAAATTAAATTACCATGCTTTATTTACCAGTTCGATTGTATTTCTTTTGTTTCTTTCCTCCTCATATTTTTCGTTTAATTTTTTCTCTTTTATTGTAAAACAGATGCTTAATGGATCCGGTTTGGATTTTCTTTGAAATGTTGTCAAAAGAAAATTTTCTAAACAAATTCTTGAAAAAAGTCAATTCCGTTTTCCTCGTAAGCGATTTGTAAACTTTTAAGAAATAAAACTGCTGGTTATATCTACTGTTTCACAAAGAGGGTTCCTGTAACAATCCAAAAGGTTTTTGATATGTCAAACCACTTAAGACTATATTTGCCAATAGTGATTGGCTGTCTGGTCACAAATCTATTTGCTAAGTCTAGTTAGTATCCAGCCTACGGACAATCGTATTGAATGTATAACAGCAATGCGGACCGGTACTTCGAAGTCCAAGTGTTCTTTTTTCAGTATTTATTTGTAGAGTTAATTAGTTACTCATTTAATTTAGTACCTAATGTCAACAGTTGTTTGTGTTAAACATTGTAAAAATTACAAAATAAATATAAGTAAATTTCAAAGAGTAAAAAAAATAAAATAATGAATATTTAAAGGGGGCTTTGCACATGCGATAGTACAAGTACCTACTACGACTATGTCATGTACTTAAACTAACAAGATTAATTTAAATTCACTAACTTTTTCATAGAATGAATTTAACACATAAAGAAAGTTTCCTAAATCGTTCATAAGTTGAATGCTACGCCGCGTAGTAATACAGCTACAGCTACGCCGTAGCGCTACGCGTATTCAATTATTAACGGTTTTGAATAAGAAAATTTATATGTTTAAATTCTTATACAAAATATTTTTTTTTGGAATTTACCAATAGATTTTTATATAAGTAAAGTATAAGTGTAAAATTCCTAGTCTGGAAATTCTGTCCATAGGTGTTTCATCCCTAGATCACCTGAGGCGAATTTAATATTTGATTATAAGCAGGCAGCGGACATCAAACGGGGCGTAAATTTTGCGCCCCGTGTGTTAACGGCTCTTAGTTTTATGTGTGCTCGTTTCCTACATTATAGCAAATAGGTTGTTTTAGAGAATGCTTGTGAAGAGTCATTTTGTGTAGGTTTTGAACATATAGAAATTCTGAGTCTTTATTTATATTAACGGGAAGTGAAACGGTTTGATGTAGGTAAATGGGCCAGCTCTTTATTGAAAACATACGTTTTACTTTGTTCGAGAACATTAAATCATTCTCTTATTCTTATTTGATTTTAAGAGAAAGAAGGGAAGAAAATGTATTTATTGGGACTCGAACAGGAATATCACAAATTAAACTAAACACACTCATAGAAATATAATAAATAAAAACAAAAGTAAAATGAAAATAAAAAACAGAAACTCCTGTACGAGGCCAAAAGCCCTATCTCAGCATGAATGCGACATTTCAAAATAAGTGTCGCAGCGTTGGTATTCTGATACGGCCCGCTCTGTGATATCACGGAAAGATACAGAAATAAATAAAATAAAAATTAAATATTTATTAAATACAATTATCGTAAGTAAATCGGAAAGCAGTTTGCAGCTTGTAAAAACCTTTTCGTTTAATAATACGTAAGGAAAAAATAGACACACAGCTATCACACTTTCTTGAACACACGACATACATCAAAGTGAGCACAATCCGAAATGGGACCGTAACTTTAAAACATGATGGCTTGCTCTGTAAACCGAGGAAGATGTACGGAGATATTATTTGTTCAGCGCACCTGCGACACAATCGGATTGTCAAGTTAGTTGCATTTATTTCATGGTCTGCGGATCAGGTCATGCGAAGACTAGGGCTGACCTACATGCGTATCATGAATACGGTATTTGAAATAATTTGTTTAATGGGTGATTAATACGTGCACTCTGAGTTTATCTTGGACGTTACTCACATCGGTGAAGGCCAAACATAACGAAAAAAAAACCCGCCTTGAGCAAGTGTTATGATTAATGCTTATGACATCAGTGAATGAGAAGAGCTTATTGGCTCAAAGCTACTTATTAACCTACCCGCACTGGGCCTGCGTGGTAGATTACAGCCCACTCCCTCTCAAAGAGAGGAGGCCGGTGTCCTAGCAGTATAGGTTGATTAAGCTATTAACTCAAAGGGAGGGCTAGTTTTTTTTAGTAACTACCAGATTTATAGTGAGAATACAATAGGATAACATACACTTGGCATAAATATACCGTAAGGCAAAATTTTTACTTATCTACTAGCTTTTGCCAGCGACTTCGTCCGCGTGGAATAATGACTTCCGGAAATTGAGGCACTAACTCTCATAGAGTTTAACCGATGTGCTCTTTCTTCTGCCGATTCTTGAGAACGCGTATTTCTCATTCAACGCGTTTTTCAAGACAATAGCGGGCGGACGCCGGCGTCCGCTTGGGGCTTGAATAACTAAAAATATATAACTACGTCTAATATATAAAATAATATATAATAAAACCTACTTCACTTAAAACTAAATCTACTAAACCTATAACTACTATAATTAATAATACCTATACCTATAATTAATAAAAGTACCTACGCTTTTACCAACTTAATATTTAAAAAAACTGAACATAAATAAACCAAAACTTACCTACTACTAACTAACTACTACTAAACTATTACTACTTCACCTAAAAAGAAATCCTATTTTCCCAACATTTCCCTTCACTGCTCTGCTCCTATTGATCGTAGCGTGATGAAAAGTATACTATAACCTGCCCAGGAGTATGAAGAACAATTGTACCAAGTTTCGTTGAAATCCGTCGAGTGGTTTTTGCTTCTATAACGAACATACAGACAGACAGACAGACAGACAAAAATTTTACTGATTGCATTTTTGGCGTCAGCAACGATCACTATCACCCGCTGATAGTTATTTTGGAAATATATTTCATGTACAGAATTGACCTCTCTACAGATTTATTATAAGTATAGATTAATTTATTTATTTATCTATTTATTTCAGGCATCATGGCATAAACACACACAATACAATATTAATATAACTTAAAAATACCAACTAGCTTTCCAATCGTGATTGGAATTTCCAAATGAGTCAGTATTTTGCTGGGTAGCCTTCTTTTCATTCTGCCATACTTCCCGGTTCCGTGGAGCCCATATCTAGGTGAATCCAAAATTCAACCCATCATCATCAGCCTATAGCAGTCCAATGCTGGACATAACCCTCTCCTATTGAACGCCATTCAACTCGATTTTCGGCAACTCTCATCCAGCTGCTATCAGCCATCCTGCGAAGATCGTCGCTCCATGTAGCCTGGCGTCCCACCTTACGTTTACCGAATCGCGGTCTCCACTCAAGAACTTTCAACATACATTCACTCCATAGTCAATGTTTATTTGAAACTGGTTACCCGAAAGTATTTTTATTATGGAAACTTGCAACTTGAAATAAAAACAAATCTTGTTCACCACTACCGTATAGGTGCAGAGCTTAACGTGTCACCCCCTTTAACGCTTACACAAGAAACCTTCCATGCATGGCGCACGATACGATTGAGACTCAAAGCCGAGATGTTGTTGTCAACTGCACTGTTCACTTACCTACCTAGTAAACTTCGAATTGAAAAGAGAATCTACATTTTATCTGTGAAACATTTTTATGACTGCTTCATACTGGTGGTCGCATTTATAGTGTTAGTAGGGATTACGGCATTATCGTTTTGTGTTGTGTTTTACAGACAATCTGTGTTCATTCTTTCACCTCAAAGTTTCAACCAATCACTTGGACAATGCAAATGACAGCACATAGGTACCTAAATGACATACCCTAGTTTTAAAAATATTCACAAACTGCATTTTAGATGCTAGCATTATCAGTTTCCAGCTTCAATTTCAGCACCACTGCTTTCAAAACGGTGAAGGAAAATATCGTGAGGAAACCGGCATATCCTAGAACCAAAAATTCGAAGACATGTGACATCTACCAACCCAGCCCCTGAGCTCGCGTGGTAGATTACGGCCCACTCCCTCTCACCAAGAGGAGTCATGTGTCCCAATAGTTGGAACAATATAGGCTGATTATGCTGTGCTTTCTATGTTTTAAAGTAAACTGCATTGAATAACTTATAAGCGTTACGCCTTGATACTCAAAAAAACATAAAAAATAGATAGAACTTTGCAATTTTTTTGTATTGAGAAAATTTAGTTACTGTTGTAACGTGTATCCCTTTTCCAGGATGCTAAGCCATATCGTACACCAAAATGTTGAACCCCTATTCTATATACATAATAAGGTATACGACAAAGAACAAGCACATTTTTTTCAATCATCGTTATCATCATTTCAGCCGAAAGACGTCCACTGCTGGACATAGGCCTCCCCCAAGAACCTTCACTTCGACCGGTTCTGTGCTTCTGTACCCAGCGGATTCCTGTGGCCTTCACCAGGTCATCGGTTCACCTTGTGGGAGGTCTTCCAAGACTACGGCTTCCGAGACGCGGTCACCACTCCAGAACCTTTCGACCCCATCAGTCATCTGTTCTACGAGCTCTGCCCACAAAAATTTCAGATTATTTGAAAAGCTTGGGATTGCCTTGTGCTAAAAACATAAAACTTGACATTTTAAATATCATGCAAAACCATTATTGTACACAATTTATAAACACATTGACATTGATGAATATTATAATATGTACAAAATGACATACCTAAATGTTTTTTTTTTTACTTTAACTATTGAGAATCTGAGGACAATGTGGGTATTTTTTTTCTTTCTCTTTTAGTTTTAGGGTTGGTCTGGCAGTTCTAGTACTATATGCGGCATACCCAAATGTCCTTTCTTTGGCATTGTTCTTCGATTCGTTGAGCTCCTCAAATTCTGAGTTGAGCTACACGATTACTGACAAATGATTGCACTGACTAGACTGATCTACTCAAATCTGTGAGGTAATTTCCACCTGGAACCAGCAAACAACAACAGGAACCAGTAAAAAAATGTAATTGTGAATTTTATTGGTGAGAAAGACACAAGAAGATACTTGGGTAAACTTCATTTCATAATAAAGTATAATGACATTCTACAGAATATTAATTTTCCCACAAACTTTGTAGAAGGAAGCCCTGAAGAACATTTCTTTTCTAATCTAATACTTACGGAGGAACTTGATAGTAATATTACCGTCATACATTAGAGGCTGATATTAAATATTGTCTCAAGTTAAAAGTTACAAGTCTAAGTTATGTGTTCCAGGCGCAGATAGTAGGGAATAAAGTAGGAATAGTGGCCGTAGTATATCGCCTAGATATTGGTTAGAGTATTTGCAGAGAATATACGGTTTTTAGTTTTAAAGTTGTTTTTACATTGAGCAATATTTATTTCTGCTTCTTACTGCGGACGCAATATTATTAACATTTTTAGATTTCCTGTTCTTTCTTCTGTTCCTTTATTATTTTACCGCTTTTTTTTTTGAGGATGGGAAATCATCAAATGACCCCTCCCGCTCTAGGTGGAGCAGAAGGGAGTGTCAGACTCTTACTGACTAAAACCCACCCGTGTTCCTTCCTTAGCCCTTTGTGTTCCGGGGCAGCGGTAACCCTTTCGGACAATCCCGCTGCCCATTATTTTACCCCCTAACTTGTAAAGTCAGGGAAATTATTTATATATCAAATTGATAGCCATTTCGAACCACTGTCGAAGAAATTACGGTCGTCAATTCGCGAAACAATTAATTTAACAAACTTACATAATAATTTAATTTGTAATTTTTGCTGCTTGGTCTTGACTTTGAACTCAAACTGAAGTGACCCCGCGATACCATTAAGACATACTTTAAAGCAGGTCAAAGTAGAAAAAGACTGCACTTCGTTTGAATGTTATTGGCAACTTTCCAAGTGTAACGAAGTCTTTATAGAGATACACATACAAACTTATTCATGCTAGTGCTAGTATCATTAACAGTATTTTTGTTAACATTCTTTTTTTAGTTTAGTATGCTGTATGCTCATTCTCGCTGCCATTTTGTAATGCTAGGACCAGATTTTTTGTATTTTCCTGTTTGTATCTTCTATCTTTAGAATTTCAGCATGAAAGAACAAGTACTTTTTTGTACTGGAAATTCCAAAATACCTATAATTGGGATCTCAAATACGAAGAGTGGGTAGATACGTAAATCACGCCTCTTGATAATAATGCACGAATATAGCCGCAAATATGAGAATGTTAATCCAATGAGGTCCATAGTTCATATCAATTCAATGCATCTTTATTGCAAGTAGCTTAAAGCGTAGTATGTACAGTCAGCAAAGGAGATAAGTATACAGGTCGTCGAATATAGTTGAAGTTTAATAACCACTCACGTGTCCTAGGTAAATACCTAGGTTTTTCCAAGGTTACCAGATTGGGTACTTTTTTCACAATTTGTGGATAAAAATTTGGCTCCTGGAGAATGTCGATGTTGTGTTCCGAAAGTCGCGGCCGAAAGTGACCACTTCACGAAACTGCAAAATGTCCGCGCGAACAAAAGTTACCACTTCGCAAAGCACAGAATATCCGAACGGACGAAAGTTACCACGACAAATTTTATTTTTTTGTGTTATTTTACAACTTTCTAATTATTTTGTGTACAAAATGTTCGCCAAAACAAGATAATGGACAAGTTGACAGGTGCGCTTATCAGTGGCTACTTTATTTAATGTCATTAAAAACTGTTCCTTAGTGGTTACGATTGAATAATAGTACAAACTTTTGCCTTTGGGTAAAATTTAGAAAAATTGTACCATTTTGGAGAAAAATTATTTCAAATTTAGGGAAAAATAAAGAATGACATCTGGCAACCCTGAGAGGTCAATAAAACTTCACTTTCGTGCACGGGACATTTGAGGCACCGATTGATGTTTTCGAATAAAATTTAATATAATTAATAGAAAACAAACAGTTCATTTATCAAATTAAATTTCATTCGAAAAAATCAATCGGTTTCTTAGTAAACTTTAACTATATTCGACAACCCTGCATACTTATCTCCTTTGCTGACTGTACCTATGGAGAAGAACGTGCAAGAAACTCCGTCACTTTTTCAAATCAAAATAATATAGTTACAAAAAAAAAGGTTAGGTACATCATTCATGTTAAAATTATGCATGTGAGGTGAAATCATACAAGTGGTAAGTATTAACCAATATACTCAATTATAGACCCTTTCGGGCATAGCAAAATTTTAAATAAATAGGAGAGCGGAAGAAGTTTTTGTCATAAAAATGGTATGACTCACCATGTATTTACTTTTCTACGCATCAGACAAACGATTCAAAATATAGGATGATCCCAGTCGACGTCCGTCACGACTCACGAGCGCTACTCGATCGCGTCCAAACAAATGGAGGGTACTCGACATCGCGTCGAAGCGCACTCTTTATCTGACAGCTCGACGCTTACGTCAGTCCAAAGGGTAATGAGTGGGCATTTTTTATATCTCTGCTAGCTATTAGAACTCTCACCCTGTTGAAGTGGATCATATGCATTATTGGGTTTAAGATTGAAAAGTGTTTTTATTTAAAGGAAATAGGAATAATATTGTTTAGGGTCAATGAGTCAATGATAGTCAAAGAAAACATTACTGATAAACGATTTTATTTTTGTAAGTAGGATCAATCATACTTTTCAAACTAGATGAGGTCGACGTTCTATATCAGATTACTCTGAGAAGAAAGGCCGAAACAAACTCAGAGGTCACAGTTTCTTTTAAAGTCCACAAATAATCATGGTCAGATCATGTGGAGACCATGTAGATTGGTGTCTGAAATGGTCTTTTGAGAAAACAAGCATACAGATTGAGTGGACCTGTCTAGTCAGTGCACGCATTTGTCAGTAATCGTGCAGCTCAACTCAGAATTTAAGTAGCTCAACGATTACTAAACTGCACTTGGTGGAGAAGCTTGGTGTAATTAGCAGAGAACAGTCATATGTTGTTGGCTATATTCTAGACGTGATGCTTTAGTATATTTGGTCTATAATGTTCTCACTGCTGTGACTTAAAGCTAGTTTGCATTACTTGTGTAGTGAATTAGAGATAACTGAGATAGGAGCCTTTTGTCACATGTCTTCAAATTATTGGTTCTAGGACATAGATCGATTGGTTTCCTCACAGATCAAAGATGGATTATTTTATGTGGTGGTGCTCAATCTTTTATATCAATTGGGTTTTAGTCAAAGAGATTTAAAATACTGAGAGACTATTAGAAGAAAGTTGTTATAGGCAAACTGTGATCACATACATATCTCAGTGACGCCTTCTAATATAACATAGCAGAATTACATAATAGACAAGTTGAATTCGATACACTTACCAACTCCAAGCATCACACAAGCAAGCAACACAAAACAACAAAAAACAATCCAAAGCAACAACAAGCGACAAGCGACATCGATCGTCGTGCAGTAGCCCATCAGACACGACACCCGTCAAGTCGGAGAATCCCCCTCCCTCTCCATTTTCTATGAAGGATGACTGAACTTTAAAACTTGTTCCTCATACCTCTAAAATACCTTAGTTATAATATAGTATAGTAATAGTTGATTTTGATGTTGTACGCTTTGTCAGTCTCTCGTAAAAGCATAGCCAAATAAATTATACGAAGCTTATCAATGCGCCAATCTTAAATCCCTCTAAATTATCGATTCCACGAAACCAGAAGATTACTATCTCCGAAGCTGTGATTAACACAACAGTATACTAATGATGCTTGTTTACCAAATAATCGCTTTGCTGCGCATATTCCGCGGTTCCGCGGTAATTTTCAATTCAAATGAAGATGTTCCAGTAATCCCGCATGGATTATTGTTAATAGTAGGTACCTAAGAAGGGTTAGTTTCTGTGGTGTTGGCGATAATAATGGTTATTGTACTGTGATGTTGTTGCAATATACGCTTACTTACCTTTATGAAGTTTATGACAACATAATCGCATGATAATATTATTTAAAAGTGCTTGAATAGCGAAGATCACAATATTTATATTATAAACTCCCCCAAATAAACAATGTAAAATTTAAAAAAAATCCCAAGTTTTAAATGTTTTAAAATGACAGCTGGACAAAGACGCCACTATTATAGAAGTGACGTCACGAATATGTAATTTCATACTAATTGTACAACAAGGACGGGAAAATGCTTTCCCAAAAACTTCAATACTTTCATCGATTTTAAGGGCTTTTCGATTATCTCATTTCACTATGGCTTTTTTGAAATTACTTTATTTCTTCGAACATTTCTTTCTTTTTGTTCTCTAATACGCGAGGAAACTTCTCAACAGATAAAAAAAAATGTATCAAAATCAGTCAATCCGCTCTCGAGATATTATTTTATTTGATATTTAAAAGAGACGTTCCATTCTAAATGTATTGCAAAATAATTTTCTTCATTTTATTTTTTCGACAATTTTTCCCTTGTTTGAACAGTTATTCTGCTATTCGGGGCGGAGGCAACTCCAACAAAACAAAGATCATAAAATTCGGTCCAGCCATTCCTGAGTTATTAATGGTGTAACCAACCCGACTTTGATTTATTTAAATGATGATTCATATCTATATATTAGATGTATAATATATAGATATTAGTCATCATACCTATTTGGTGTGCTTTCGTGTTGAAGAGTCATTGACATGTACGGAAAAAAGAGGCAGATTTTAGAAAGTCTGAGATTTGTGACTTTAAAGTTAAAGATACTTGAAATAGGAAGCGTGTCTAAGGCTTCAAGCAGGCTTTGTATTATTGACCTTGTAATTACGTTACCACTTTTAAGAATAATCCCCAGTAACAACTTAAAACTTCGCTAAGGTTAATACTGGCGCCGATTCTGTTGTTCACAAACTAAACTAAATTAAAGTTCAGTGCATCTTTTTCTTTCTATTTCTTTATGAAAAGGACAGAAGATAAATATTAGTTTAGTCCTGTGAAATTAGTCAGCGCCTGGCGTAAATTGACGTATTTTTAGTAGCCACTTTTTTAATCACGTCTAAACTTGTGTAAGGATTATCTAATTTGACAGGACTAAACTAATATTTATCTTCTGTCCTTTTCATAATGAAATAGAAAGAAAAAGCCGCACTGAACTTAAATTTTGTTTAGTTTGTGAACAACAGAATCGGGGCCACTATCCAACTGTAACATAAACAAATAGACTTTGTCGTTTTATGACGTTTGAGTGTCATTCAACCTCATTTAAACAGCTCCGTTATGTAAAACAACTGAACAACGTTCAGCGGTTTTCCGTATCGGAGATGTTTTGTAAAACCACTAGCGGTTTTGTAAAACAGCGGATTCTACAATCCATCTGCGGCATATATAGAATTAACAAACAGATTAATCGCTAAAGTCTCACCAGCTGCAGCTCACTCAACCACTAGACCTGAAGCGGTTACGTTCACAGGATTTTTTTTGCTCTTTCTTTCTCAAGCGATCACAAAAGGTCTTATTTAAATACACATTCAAAATCAAAATATTTTATTTCACATGAACCTAAATGAGCACATGAAACGTCAGAAGCACGGTTCCAATTGGTCGTTTCATATATGAGAAGAGCCGGTTAGAAATTCCAACGTTAATTTTTTAAAAATAATTGGCTAATACAGTGTTTTTAAATTACAGTGTTAACAGGTATGGCAGGACAGTGTAAGCCTGTCAACAAGTACCAGGTACATAACAAAGTTCATTCATAAGCCACACCTGACATCTAGCTTGTTAGGCAATTTCTAGTTCTGCCTCTTAATGATAAGCAAAGGGGAGCATTGTGATACCAAAACCGGTGTACATAGGACGGTACCACGTAGAGTCTTGTTCAAGTTACCGTTTGCTTAGCAACACTTAATTCATCGTGTGGGTGTAATATACGTCCTAAACTAACAATCAAGTGTGCATAACTTAGGAAATGCCGCCAACAACACAACTAACCGTGTTTTGTTATTGTGGCCGCGATAATGAAAATATGTGTGTTTGGTAAGGCTTAGCATACGGTACAGATTGTGTTTATGATAAGGTTGTGCGTTGTAATAGATGATTTTCGGGATCCGTTTCTGTGTCATGTTTTTATTATGGAAGTTTAATAATGTTCCCAGTGCCTTCCTCTCTTCAAGAAAGAGTGGGTTATCTACCACGCGGGTCCAGTGCGGGTTGGTAGATGTCACATGTCTTCGAATTTTTGGTTCTAGGATATGTGGGTTTCCTCACGATGTTTTCATTCACCGTTTTGAGAGCAGTAGGTGAAATTATGAACACAAAGTAAAGCGCCTGTCTGAGATTGAACCTACGACGTATAACTCATAACACGGAGCTTTTACCATTGGGCCAACACTGCTCATGGAAGTGTTTAGGTAACTAAAATTAATGTCGCAATTGTAGCGGCACGTTGTATAATGAAAAAAAAAAATACGGGGGTTGTGAATCTACTGTCTATTTGTCGCCCCCTATTACATCATCTGCCTGCCCTGTTCCCAACTATGTTGGGTCAGCTTCTAGTCTAACCGAATGCTGCTAGATACCAATATTTTATATGGAGCGACTGCGTACCTGACCCACAACACAATCCAGTTACTGGGTAATACGGTACCGCTTGGTAAGACTGGTTGTCAGACTTTCGGGTTTCTGACTACCCGTAACGACTGTAAAAGATCCGCAAATGACAGCCGGGACCAACGGCTTAACGTGCTTTCTGAGGCACGGAGGGGTCTCAGTACATAAAGATGGTCACTCAATCTCACACACAAGTCACTCAACCTCTTTCAAAAGCGCCCACTTGGTTTTTCGAGACATCGCCAAGCGGTTGGTCGACTCTTCACGTGACCAGAGGGCTGGCCTATTTTTCGGCCTAGCTAGTGAGGGGTAGATTGTTCCAGATATTTCAAACTCTATAAAAGTAGTTAAAAAAAATGAATTAAATAAACAAATACAATAAAATCACTGGAAAATTATTTTAAGTGTGTTATGTATTATGTCTTTAATAAAGTTCACCGCTTTCTTTAGCTGAAGCTTTAGTAGTAAAATAATCACATACGAAATCTAGAATTCTTTTACCACAAAAATATGAATGATATTTAAGTACACACTCCATGAGTTCGGAAGCGACGCACGCCGGCGCCATGACAGCAGGAAATTAATTCTAATGCTCCAGTTACTTGCTCACGCGTCGCGCCGTCGCGGTTTTGACAATTTGACACCGCACGCTCTTTGACATCTGCAGTCGACGACGTAGTGTGGTAATAGAGGAAATTGGAAGGTCGCAGTTTTACATTTTAATTATGAGTGTATCCGTAAGTGAGATGGCCGTATGTGTTTGAATATGGGAGCGCTTATAGGATGTTTTTATTGTATCGAACGACTTTTTAATCTGGTTTTGTATTTTATTTTAATATGCCTGATAATGAAAAGTGAAGGTACATAGCATGCCTACTTGACAATGTGCACCAGATAGATTTTACAGCAAGCGTTTGTCTCTTTGCCTGTTCGATTCCAGAAGTAAAGTATGGTCACTAGTGTCGTAATTGTTTTAACCGCGTATTGTTGTGGTATACTGCATCTTTAACTGAAGCTATACTTGCCTTAAATCAGTGTATGTAGATACAGACAATTGTGTTTTATTGCCACTAACTAGTCCTCTGTCCTCAACAGAAATGGTGGAACAATGACCAAACACCAACAAAAACTATCGACATTGAAGGCATAATAAGAGATCGATGTAATTATCTTAACACTTTGCGGGACACTTAACGCCCCTCGACGTAATAACAATAAAACTTCTATCGTGTCTCGTTCAGTGTTCTTTAATGTCTTAAGAACTTTCTGTATCTTATTTATGCAAATAAATGATTTTGATTTGATTTCTTATTTTGATCTACTCACCAATTATTTTTATACAGGTTGAAATTGAAAACATGCTACAAACCAAAATGGGAGATTGTACTCTTCATTATGAACAACTTTTACTGAGGGACCAAAGCTGCAATCGCGAAAAAAAACAGCTGTTCCCTATATTTTCACTAGTTATGCGAACATAAATGTAGGGAACAGCTGATTATTTTTCGAGATTTCAGGTTGGTTCTATAGTAAAAGTTGTTTATAATGATGGGTACAATCTCCCATTTCGATTTGTCGCCTGTTTTCAATTTCACCCTGTATAGATACCTAGATTTCTCCGGTTTACCTTAACTTTGTATATGATAGAAACGCTGGTGGCTATCAGAAACGGCTTGAAATAAAAACTAATTCCAGTGTTCAAGACATAAAATTTAAATAGGTCTTTACACTTTACTTTCATTGTAATAATTAGCTTACCAGAAACTTATACTTAGGCAACTATAGTATTATTAAAGGCCTTAAATTATAACTTTAGGCGAAATTCTCCGCTTTTCGTCCGCGAATAAGTCACTTGATTAATTTAGATGATCGTTCTGGCCCGAGTTTGTGACTACATCCCAATTTAATCCAGCAGCTTGGGACCTGAGCTCATTGCATTAGCGAAAATTCACTAAGAAGCGCCTTCCTAATTACGCTTCTCTTTCAAATATTTATTAAGAAGCTTCGTTTTTGGAAACCTGGAAATATGTCATCTAATTATAAACTGTCCATATTTGTGGACTAAGAAGTAGATCCTAAGATACAGTGGTCTCCGAAAGTTAGTTGACATTTTTCCACTTCAGCTGTGATGCCACATTATGATTTAATATAACCCCAACCCTTGGTTGACTGGTAGAGAATGCCTAAGGCTTTTGTGCGAAAAGTTTAAATAAATAAATAAATCAGGTATTCCTAAGGCATTACCTACTTGTTTATTTTTTTTATGATACGTGAAAGTTAGTTGAATTAGTTAATAAAAACGTTATAGCAGTTCAAACATTTCGATCCCTAAAGTTTTAAATCATAATGTAGTGTGTCACAGCTGAAGTAAAAAATGTCAACTATACTTTTAAAGGCCACTGTATGTCTATAATTACATTACGTAACAATTAAAAACTAAAACGCTGTTGGACTTTTTACGTAAAATAAAATACAGGCTGTCCAATACCTGCAATATTTTCCTTTTTAACCGACTTCAAAAAGGAGGAGGTTTTCAATTCGACTGTAGGTATGTTGTTTTCAATAATACGTATTTTTGTCACTTAGTTTATATTGATGATGTTATAATGACTTCTTGTCACTGATATTTATATAGCAAGTAGTGTTATTATACGAATTTGTGTGGGGTAAGTGCAACTTCAATTTTGCAACTTCAAATTTTTTTTTTTTACCAAATTCAATACTAATGAAGTGTTAACTAAGGGCACGAACACAGTAGCACACATTTTATGTTCGTATAATTAATCCATAATTATTTACCCCGTTGCTCGTCTAAAGTAACGAATCAAAACGAAAATTATTAAGTTCGTTTGCAATTCAAATGATTCTTTGTGAACTTAGTTCGAACGATCCCTAATTAAATTAGCTGAAATTCAAAGAACCTCAGCCATGTTTTGGCGAGTGACGATAATTTGTGAGAATGGCAATGTTTCGTTTTATTTATCGTTATTGCGATTTTGCGACGCTATTTTTCGACTTTATGTTCGACTGTATTTTTTTGTTGGTATTCATGTTTTTGTTTGTGTTGTAGTGGTGTTAATTCTGTTTTTACTATTCAGCTTTTGCTGTATATTTTATTTACAGGGAAACGCTTCCATAAACTGGGTAGGTATTGCATAAAAAAAACCGGCCAAAGGCAAATCGGGCTAATACAATATTTATGTTCGCATTAAGTAAACGATTATTAGCTGCAAACCATTTCGAAAGAACAGCCAGACTATCGTTGGCATGTAAGACATCCGTATTTAAGGTTCCGGATCAAACTGTACTTAGCAGTCATTGGAACGGTCGCGGGCCTACCTATTGTATTTTGCGAAATCAATGAAACTGCGCTAGCTCCATAAAATTTAGTAACAATTGAATTAACTACATGGGTCAAAATGCCTGTGTACCTACTCATCCATGTAGTACTTAATACATGTGTTTGCATGTAGTCTGCTTACTAAAACACCATTTTTATGCCATTAATACAGTTTCGCAAGCTATATATTTCTATTAAAATCAAACAATTGATTTTAATTGAAGAGCTAAGATATAAGGGGTATAACTTACCTCCCTCCCCCAGAATTTTCGAGACCTAAATTTATGCCAAAATACCTTGCATAAACTACGTTGCATAGACCTCGAGAAACACCTCTGTGACAGACAGACAAGAAAATGACATTATGAAGGTTTTGCACTTTTATTTGGTCGGAACCTTAAAAATGCACTGTAGTTAGGTAGCTGTAATGATTTTAACCACGACTGTATGCAAATCCTTACATCAAACTTCACCTCTGTTAAAAGGAATTTAATCGACGTAGCTCGTTTACTCTCTAAACAAAGTTTAACTTTTCACATGCGAACTGTCAGTGCAAATGTTAAGCCAAAGCGGCAAAACTTCACGAAGGAAGTTACGTACGCGGTCAACTATGAATATCATGACGCCAGTCTGTTCTGTTTAACTGTAGTTACGGAGACAAAGAGACGGTTACTTTGTCGTAGTTATTATTATGTGTTTATGTGTTAACTAGGTGGCGGACTTTAGATCATTGATTGGTGCAACCCGACCATGCCAATTTACCGAGTTGTGGAGACGAAGTTTGATATAAGTTGGACGTCTTTGTCGGAATTATGCAGATGGCGGGTGATATTCAGTTGTTTTCTTTAGTTTATTTTCAATACGATACCTACCCGTGGGGTAATAATAACAGCCACACAGGTCGATCGATCAGGTTAAGCTATGCTTGCCGCGGTTGGTCTGTGGATGGGTGAATCTTTACATACTGAGACCCCTCCGTGCCTCGGAAAGCACGTTAAGCTGTTGGTCCCTGCTGTCATTCGTGGATCTTTGACAGTCGTTACGGGTAGTCAGAAGCCCGAAAGTCTGACAACCAGTCTTACCAAGGAGTATCGTATTATCCAGTAACTGGGTTGTGGAGGTCAGATAGGCAGTCGGTCCATGTAAAATATTGGTATTCAGCTGCATCCGGTTAGACTGGAAGCCAACCCCAACATAGTTGGGAAAAGACTAGGCTGATGATGACGGGAATTTAGTTTGTATGGTTCTGCGTTCTCGTTATCTATTATCAATATAAAAGGCGAGTAAGACATCGTGCCATGGGTAGACGATTTTTCCAAAAATCACTACAACACCGATATTTATTTCTGCTTGAGATACTCGTAGTTTTCAATATTTTTGTTGGTATATTGGCTTAGTATGCTAGCCGACATAATATGGTAAATTATTCAATTTAATATGTTGTGTTTCGTAATGTTAGGTACTTACTTATTGTTGTATAGAATCAAGTTCTTTTAACTGACAGCTGTGCTGCTGAGGAGTTTGTTGCGCCACATCTTCTTGCCAGCTAAAGTATTAGGATGTGGTAAAGGGCGGGCGTCTTATGTAATAACTTCTTTTCTTCTATATTATTTTGGGAGCTATTCTATCTTAAATCCTTTTCTAAGACGAGACAAAGATCAATCTGCCTTTTCCAACTATGTTTGGGGTTCCAGTCTAGCCAGATGCAGCTGAATACCAAATATTTTACATGGAGCGACTGCCAATTTGATCTCCACAACCCAGTTACTGGGCAACACGATGTCCTTGGTAAGTCTGGTTATCAGACTTTTGAGCTTCTGACATCAATTAAATTCCATACGAAGGAACATTAACGCATTCAAAGGAAAAGGTTATTTCCTCATACTCTAAGATATGATAATATCATGGTACTTAAAGGAAATTACATAATAAGAAATAGTTCTCATCATATTTGAACTGAAGAAGACTAAGCAATTTAAGTTTTTTATATTCATAAGCAAATGTGTATGAGTTCAGCGGGAATTGTGTTATTTTAGTATTCGCGTTATTCAAAGTTTTGTTGTATGATGTTTTTTTTTCTATAGATATTTAATATCCACATTTTATATAGTAGATAGTACAAAAATATAAAATGTAATGTTAATATTCGAAAAGTGCTGATTTTCAGCCTAGTTTGAATAAATGACTTTTGATTTTGATCCTGGCGTAGCTGATGTTTACTGCGACATCTGAAGACATAACTTTCAAAGTCTAGCACGATAAGAAGTGAGGAACTTGTCTCGGCAATGCTGCTCAACCAAGTGGAATTCTTGCTTTTATCTGTTTGTTGAAGTTGGAGGAAGTCGAACCGTCTATCCTTGGTAAAATAGATTCGGTTGAAACTTGCATGTGACCTAGACGGGGCCGGCTGCACATTTGACTTAAGTAAATGGTTTTCATACAGGGTGTCCAAATTTGCATGTGACCTAGACGGGGCCGGCTGCACATTTGACTTAAGTAAATGGTTTTGATACAGGGTGTCCAAATTTGCATGTGACCTAGACGGGGCCGGCTGCACATTTGACTTAAGTAATGGTTTGATACAGGATGTCCAAATTTGCATGTGACCTAGACGGGGCCAGTTGCACATTTGGCTTAAGTAAATGGTTTGGTATAGGGTGTCTAAATTTCATACAGGATCCTATCCTAGGTTAAATTGATTTGATTGAGCCTTCCATGTGACCTAGACGGAGGCTACACATTTGATTTGAGTAAATGATTGATACAGGGTGGGTCTCTAACTTTGGTACAGGGTTTCCTATCCTAGGCAAAATGGATTCGGTACGAACTTGCATGTGACCTAGACGGGGCCGGCTGCACATTTGACTTGAGTAAATGGTTTGATACAGGATGACCTATCCTAGGTAAAATAGATTCGGTAGAAACCTGCATGTGACCTAGTACTTCGTCGAAGCAACCTCGCGAGTTTGCCCAGGTACCTAATTAACAAACAAAGCCCAACTGTCAAATAATCAACACTCTTATTTAATAAATAACACTCTTATTAAACACTTACGATAAAATTAAATATTGTTGACTAAATAATTTACTACTACGCTCAGTAAATATAAAACGTAAAAACCTGCAAATAAGGTTTAAAACGGCCTTTGTAATGAAATTCTCTCATCATGGAATATAATGATAAAAGGGAATGTCATATTACTTAGTGAGCTTATTATGTATTATTAAGTAGGAATAGGATGTCTTGTATTGAAGTTCTCAAATTGTTTATGAAAAAAAAAGAGGCTAAGAAGGATTCATGAGGATATTTAGATATTGGCCCGATTCTGTTGTTCATAAACTAAATTAAATTTAAGTTCAGTGCATCTTTTTCTTTCTATTTCATTATGAAAAGGACAAAAGATAAATATTAAATTAGATAATCCATAGACAAGTTTAGACGTGATTAAAAATTGGCTACTAAAGATACGTCAATTTACGTCAGGCGTTGACTAATTTGACAGGACTAAACTAATATTTATCTTTTGTCCTTTTCATAATGAAATAGAAAGAACTGAACTTAAATTTAGTTTAGTTCATATTTTGGCTCCGACGCAGAATGTCCACTTCTCAAAATGTCCACTGGTCGCAAAATGTCCTTTTCTCAGAATGTCTCTTTCGCAAAATGTCTCTTTCGCAGAATGTCCACTTCGCAAAATGTCTCTTTCGCAGAATGTCCACTTCGCAAAATGTCCCTTTCGCATATTGTCCCCTTTTCATTTCTGACTTACTTTTATCATAATTCAATTTATTCTAGCAATTAGCACATTTGATTTGAGTAAATGATTGATACAGGGTGGGTCTCTAACTTTGGTACAGGGTTTCCTATCCTAGGCAAAATGGATTCGGTACGAACTTGCATGTGACCTAGACGGGGCCGGCTGCACATTTGACTTGAGTAAATGGTTTGATACAGGATGACCTATCCTAGGTAAAATAGATTCGGTAGAAACCTGCATGTGACCTAGTACTTCGTCGAAGCAACCTCGCGAGTTTGCCCAGGTACCTAATTAACAAACAAAGCCCAACTGTCAAATAATCAACACTCTTATTTAATAAATAACACTCTTATTAAACACTTACGATAAAATTAAATATTGTTGACTAAATAATTTACTACTACGCTCAGTAAATATAAAACGTAAAAACCTGCAAATAAGGTTTAAAACGGCCTTTGTAATGAAATTCTCTCATCATGGAATATAATGATAAAAGGGAATGTCATATTACTTAGTGAGCTTATTATGTATTATTAAGTAGGAATAGGATGTCTTGTATTGAAGTTCTCAAATTGTTTATGAAAAAAAAAGAGGCTAAGAAGGATTCATGAGGATATTTAGATATTGGCCCGATTCTGTTGTTCACAAACTAAATTAAATTTAAGTTCAGTGCATCTTTTTCTTTCTATTTCATTATGAAAAGGACAAAAGATAAATATTAAATTAGATAATCCATAGACAAGTTTAGACGTGATTAAAAATTGGCTACTAAAGATACGTCAATTTACGTCAGGCGTTGACTAATTTGACAGGACTAAACTAATATTTATCTTTTGTCCTTTTCATAATGAAATAGAAAGAACTGAACTTAAATTTAGTTTAGTTCATATTTTGGCTCCGACGCAGAATGTCCACTTCTCAAAATGTCCACTGGTCGCAAAATGTCCTTTTCTCAGAATGTCTCTTTCGCAAAATGTCTCTTTCGCAGAATGTCCACTTCGCAAAATGTCTCTTTCGCAGAATGTCCACTTCGCAAAATGTCCCTTTCGCATATTGTCCCCTTTTCATTTCTGACTTACTTTTATCATAATTCAATTTATTCTAGCAATTAGCTTTCACACATCATGTTTGACGTGTGTTTATTTGTATCGATATGGGTAAGCAAAAAAAAAAAAAAAATATAGTACAAATCACATTTATTTCTTTGCATAATCGCTTGATTTAAAGTAATTATTTTACCAACTTAGTTGTTATTAACTCGCAATAAAAAAAAAGAAATTTGAACACTCTTTAATTACCTACGAACCGTTAACTGTAAAAATATTACTTTTTATATAAATTGTGGCAATGTCAAATTATTTCGTTCTAGTTGAACCAATAATGCCTTATATTATTTATCAAAATAAATTTCAAGTTTTCTTCTATTGTGCTGCACATTTTTAAAAAGACTGTTCTTTATTTCCCTATCCCAGTATTTACTTTCCTTTTTCAACTTAAAGACAAACATGTACAGACTTGGTTTTCTTGGTATACGTCCTGTATTAACGCGTCGGTGCCAGCTTTCCAAAGCATTTGTTGTTCGATGGCGTTGGAAAGCACAACTCAACAACGTGGTAGACATTTTGGGGTCCCACTGTTTTTCGAAATACTTTCTAAAACGGTGCATTTCAGAACTATTCAGCGCCTGGTTTATAAAAATAATTACTTTAAATCAAGCGATTATGCAAAGAAATAAATGTGATTTGTACTATATTTTTTTATTTTTTTTTTGCTTACCCATATCGATACAAATAAACACACGTCAAACATGATGTGTGAAAGCTAATTGCTAAACTGAATTGAATTATGATTAAAGTAAGTCAGAAATGAAAAGGGGACAATATGCGAAAGGGACATTTTGCGAAGTGGACATTCTGCGAAAGAGACATTTTGCGAAGTGGACATTCTGCGAAAGAGACATTCTGAGAAAAGGACATTTTGCGACCAGTGGACATTTTGAGAAGTGGACATTCTGCGTCGGAGCCCATATTTTTCGCAGTTTAGTTCATATTTTTGTCTCATTATCAGACTGAGGGGCAATCCTCAAGGGGCCCGAAAGGGCCGAAGCCTGCCGGGGCAGCGGGATTGTCCGAAAGGGTTACCGCTACCCCGGAACACAAAGGGCTAAGGAAGGAACACGGGTGGGTTTTAGTCAGTAAGAGTCTGACACTCCCTTCTGCTCCACCCAGAGCGGGAGGGGTCATTGGATGATTTCCCATCCAAAAAAAAAAAAAAAAAGGGGCAATCCTTATAATTTTAAGACCTTTGTGCTCACTAGTTCCTTTAGCAGTTCCTTTGAAAGAACTACTGATCCTCCCTTTTGTGCCATGCTTCCCTGGTCTGCCGAGTCTCCTCTAATCTGCATTCGCGATTTATTTGCCAAAAATATAAACAAATATGAGTTTATGGAAAAATAACTTTAAATCCTACACAGTTTACGCTACAACTTCAAACATTTTTATAACTTTATTAATAGTGCTAGTCACTCTGAAATCAACTTAATTAATATTGAAATAAATTTGATATTTGTTTAACTTGATATATATTTTTTTAAACATAAGTTTGAATAGACTTTAGGAAAGTCCATCTCTTCTGTTAGCTTCGGTCTAACGTTCACAATTGGATCTCGGAATCGGAATGCGAGATGTAGGAGTATGTGTGACGTCAGTATGGCGCGTAGTTCGCATGTGGCTTTGATGTCTTAAACGTACTAATTTCTGTGCTAGTGCTGTGCAATTCTGTAAGTGACGAATTCACAATTCCTAAAACTGTATGTGTTTTTAGTTTGTGTATGTCTTAGTGAGTAAGTCGTTGAAGTGCCATATAAATAAATAAATAAATGTGGGTTCTGTAGATACCACTACAGATTCAATACACAATTATGATTCAAAAATATTGCTTGATATTGCACTTTTCTATGAAATAGTTAAGAGCCTACACTACCTCAGCAAAAATTCACCCTTTATCTCGCTCGCACGATACTGCTCGCGGACTGAGTGAGAGCAAGATAGAGTGCGGTGCTAGGCGGCAGGCAGCGCCAATAGTTTAGGTATTTGCTTTTTACGGTGAAAATAATGGTAATTAAAAAAAGTAAATAACATAAGACCTGGTTTATAGTTAGTTCGGTTAGTATACAAAGTTTCATGATCTAATTTGAAGTATTTTTTGAATACCAGCGGTTTATTGTTCGGTTTGGAGGTAAGTTTGTAATTTTTTTCTATCGAGAAAATTTTATGAAATCGTGTTTTCGTCTAACATAAGACCTAGCATTAATCCTCAACTTTACCATATATTTATTTCAAAATTAATGCTGCAGTATTTTCGACATAACGGAGGATCATGCTAAGCCATTTGAGGTAGTATAGGCCCTTAAGTTTTTATTAGGATAAGATGTTACGGAAAGTCTTGAAAGTCTCTTCAAAGGAAACTGCAGGTAACAATGTACGAAAACAATGAAAGCAATGGTATTTATCGGAAACACGAAACGAGTACACCAACAAATGTGTTCGTGTTGTTATTTTAGGGACGTATGTACCAATAGTATAGTAGGTACATGTAGGATTGTAGGTAAGATTAGGCGTGCACAGTGTCTATGGCAGCAGGTGAGTCGTAAGACTTTATAATATTTAACCATTGTATTATGCTGAGATAATGTTGGAAAGGGAGAAAGGACGGTCGATCTAAGTATTTCCGTGATTAGGTGCTACTTGCAATGACTTCTTGACTTTCTGACCCTGTTTATTACTTTGTCAAGATTTCTCTCTCTAAAGTCTTGATCTTTGGTTTTGAAATTTACCGTCTCTTTGCCACCGGCTTTAATAATTACGTTTAGGGTAATCTAGTTCGTAATCGTAGATTATTTACCAAGGGTAAAAATCAATGTTTTATGTTACGGGCTTTTGAATCCCTCGCAGCAGAATCCTGAGATTCTACCTCTTAACTCCCTCGCTTTGCTCAGGAGTTAATTCTAAACTGCCCTTAGATCTCCTAGAATCCTCCATTACGCTCGAGATTCAAGTTTGCTCAAAACGAATACACCTTTATCATTGAGGAGGACACGCTTCTTTTTACTTGTTCTTTTATGTTATAATAAAATTCAGTGAAATATTACTGCCTGGTTATAGACGCTAGGGCTATAATGATTTACTTTAGGCTAAGTTTGCATGACGTATAATTTTACATTATCGAGCAGGTGGTGTGAAAAATTAATAAAAGCTACACATATTGTGTGCCTAATCTTACTTTTTATTACAATCGATATGACACGCCAATGAATGTATCGACACCTGTGATCGACACACATTGTACGGACGTGAAAAGATTGTTTATAATGTCACACGTTCTTTACCAAATGTGTATCTAAAACGTTACTTAAGAATGTTTTGTCGACGTGGGTTGGAGCGTAAAATTAACACACACCTGTAGTCTCTCAAGTTGTTGGGAGCATATAGTAGGTAATGTAAAGGTTGTCTGTTAAAGTCGACCTTATGTAGTGCAAGCTGGCAATAAAATAACCCTAGTAGCATTCGAACAGTCAAGCGAATTTAGAATGAGATTTAAAATTTTTATATTAGGTTTTTGTTTGGAAGAAAACGGTGATAATATAGCGGGGGTGATATAAGGACGTTCGCTTGGAATAAACGTAGATACATCATAACATTGTTTGATTTCTCACAGAACCTGCACCCACATTTCGTCAGCTTTGTCTAAAAGTAGGCGCCCCTATTATCATAAGCTGTTCACTAACCTAGAATCCAGGCTACTACCTAGAAAACAGGAAATAACTTTGTCCAACTTTTCAGTTGAACCAAGGACCTCACGATCATCGATCACACTGGATACCTTGACTAACAGGATATACTGACGACACAGAATTGACGATTGTTCACATAATAATTTTATGTAGGTAAGTAATCTTTGCTCTTTGAAATACCCAGGTTGTTCTTGCTATTCCACTGGTTTTAAAGTTGATCAAAACTCGGAATCTGTGAGTTCATTCGTCAGAAACCTAAGTCCCATGGGAACTTTGCATCTAGTCGGAATGAAACCGCACCGTGTGTTGAGTGAGTGTGTTGCTTTCGTTGGTAGGATATGTTTATATACATTACGTTAAACACGTGTGGAGAATACAGACTTTAAAGGTAACGAACTAAAAAAAACCCCTTCAATCAAGTGTGAAACCTGAAAACATTGTAGCTTGCGAAACAATCAATTAATTAAATGAGTAATAAATAATAAACAATCAATTAATTGAGTAATAATTTTTTTTTAGTAGATTCGTTTCACCTCTAGGAAAAAAATGCTCTTTTATTCAAAGTAGTTTAATTATAATTAATAAAAAACTAACTAATATAGTATCTATATGTATGGTTTTTTTATACGATCAAATGAGCTTTACAAGTTGTGCACTTTTGAACGTTCCAATTTTTTTTTAATTCGACTGGTAGTTCCAGAGATTAGCGCGTTCGAACAAACAGACAGACTCTTCAGCTTTATTCATAGTATAGGTATAGATACTATATTACACAAAAGTTTCACCATCACATTCTAAATTCATTATAAAAGAGCAACATAATTTTCCAATCCCTACGCATAAACCAAACATAGCTAACATGTTTAAACGAAACGAGTTTCAGCGTTCAATATTAATAAATTGTAACCAATGGACCAGGGTTTCATGAATACCAAGCGGTTTCATTACATCGGGAACGATCCTAAGCAAACATGTACCATCGCCAATAACGCACACAGTATTGGTTTAATGACAATTCGCTTGTTAATTCAATAAAAACCGACCCTTTTTTATGTTGTTGGTGAAGCATTAATTGATTCTCAGCGATATGCGGGGTAATTCCCCTTTTGGGGACGGTACTTATGAACAATAAGTGGACATGTTTAACGTAGAATTATACTGTGTCCCTACATTTTGTTTTGTGTTTTGCATACTGATTAAGTTAATCGCGGAGTTCAGAAGGCCAATTCTCGTAATTTAAAACATTCAAAATTTAGTAGCAATTTTCATCTCAGCGACAAACAATGTCAAAATTATAGGAAACTTGAGGTATTTTTGATAGACTGAGACTGA